>CM036927.1:4787728-6100228 GCA_020800305.1 Porphyrio hochstetteri
GACCCGCTCAGAGCAGAGCAGCACCATGCCAGCGACATTTGGGGTGCAGGAGCCAGGGGTCCCCACCCCAAACCGGTGCTGCTCAGATGATGCTGGCTGAGGCGAAGGTTGGGGCGACTCGGAGCGTCCCCCAGCCGCAGGACAGGCGGGTGCAGACGGTCTGGTGCTCGTCTTCTGATCGTGGGGGTTTTCCCTGGAAGAGCTGGACAGCTTCCCTGCAAGCAGGAGAGAAACAAGGGGGAGCAAAGGGGAGCAGTGTCCCATCCCAATGGCATCCTGGCTTGTGTCAGAAAGAGTGTGGCCAGTAGGGCTGGGGAGGGGACTGTGCCCCTGTACTGGGCATTGGTGAGGCTGCACCTCCAGTGCTGGGTCCAGTTCTGGGCTCCTCACCATAAGAAGGACATTGAGGTCCTGGAGCGAGTCCAGAGAAGGGCAACCAGGCTGGGGAAGGGGCTGGAGGGCAAATCCTCTGAGGAGCAGCTGAGGGAGCTGGGGGTGTTCAGCCTGTAGAAGAGGAGGCTGAGGGGAGACCTTATCACCACCTACAACTACCTGAAGGGAGGTTATAGAGAGATAGGTGATGGTCTCTTCAGCCAGGGGACAGGAGATGGGACAAGGGGGAATGGCATGAAGCTGTGCCAGGGCAGGGGCAGATTGGACATTAGAAAAAAATTTGTTACTGAGAGAGTTGTCAGGGCTGGAACAGGCTGCCCAGGGAGGGGCTGAGTCACCTTCCCTGGGTGTGTTCAAAAAAAGGGGAGATGAGGTGCTCAGGGATCTGGTTTAGTTCAGGATGAGAATGGTTGGACTTGATGATCTTAAAGGTCTTTTCCAACCTGGTGATTCTGTGATTCTGTGATCCCACCCCCCAAAAATGCTGCAGATTGGTCCTGGGGAAGGGAGCTCAGCACCCACCACCCCGTGTGCGTGGCCTGGGCTGTGCTGCCCACTGAAAAGCAGCCTTGAGTCCATCAATAGTTTAAAAACCAGGAGTTTAGCCTCAATTTTGCATCCAATGGTCAGGATTTTATCCAAATCTCCAGGTTCTGGGACACTGATGGGAGCCTCTGCCTCAGGCAAAGAGCCCAGCTGGATGGCAAGGAGGCATCTCCCATGGGATTCGGCGCTGGCCACTCACTGGAGCGTCTCTTACCAGGCCATGCGGGACATGGTGTAGGTGATCTGGGGCTGGGGAAGCCCCCCAAGTGAGGAGGAGGTGCTGATGGTGTAGGCACCCATGTCCTCAAAGATCAACCAGTCCCCAACGTGCAGCTCAGGCAGCTCCAGGGCCGTCGGCGATGCGATCTTCTGCGTGTCCTGGGGGGCCCCTGAGGCTGCTGCTGTGGGAGGGGTGGTCTGGGCAGGGTCTCTGCAGGGAGACATGGAGAGGTCATGGAGGATGAGCCTGGAGGAGCTGGAGGAGGGAGTCCATGTGAACCTCATGAGGTTCAACAAGTGCAGGGTCCTGTGTTTGGGTCAGGGCAATCCTCATCATCAATCCAGGCTGGGAGATGGTGTGATAGGGAGCAGCCCTGCAGAGAAGGACTTGGGGGTGCTGAGAGGCTTGACATGAGCTGACAATGTGCACTCACAGCCCAGAAAGCCAACCCTGTCCTGGGCTGCATCACAGGAGTGTGGCCAGCAGGTCAAGGGAGGGGATTCTGCCCCTCTGCTCCCCTCTCCTGAGACCCCACCTGCAGTGCTGTGTCCAGCTCTGGAGTCCCCAACATAAGAGGGACATGGAGCTGTTGGAATGGGCCCAGAGGAGGCCACGAAGATGATGAGAGGGCTGGAGCACCTCTGCTCTGAAGCCAGGCTGAGGGAGTTGGGCTGGTTCAGCCTGGAGCAGAGAAGGCTCCAGGGAGATCTTACAGCACCTTCCAGTCCCTGGAGGGGCTACAGGAAAGCTGGGGAGGGACTTGTTAGAAGGGCCTGGAGTGACAGGATGAGGGGGAATGGTTTTAAATTGGAAGGGGGGAGATTTAGACTGGATATTGGGAATAAATTCTTCCCTCTGAGGGTGGTGAGGCCCTGGCACAGGGTGCCCAGGGGGGTGGTGGCTGCCCCCTCCCTGGAGGTGTTCAAGGCCGGGTTGGATGGGGCCTTGAGCAGCCTGGTGTGGTGAGAGTGTCCGTGCCCATGGCAGGGGGTGGGACTGGATGATCTTTGAGGTCCTTTCCAGCCCAAACCAGTCTGTGATGCTATGAGGATGCCCCTGTCTGTGGTGCCCTCCTTCATCTCCACCCACGCCCTGAAGTCCGACCCCAGGAACACAGACCCCTCCCGTTACACCACCTCTCCTCTCCTCCAGCATGGAGCCTGGAGTCTGCCACGAAGGAAGGGAGGGCAGGGGTGGGCATGGTGACAGAACACAATGCAAGGGACCTGCTGGGATCTCCTCAAGCTGGGCCAGACCCTCACCTTGTGTGGCCAAGGCCTGGGGCAGGGACTGTCGAACAGGAGGCGGCTGAAGGTGCCGTAGATGCCATCGCTGAGGTGATACACGAGGCTGTTCTTGCTGCTGGACTCTTCCTCTGTGGGGGGGAGCAGGGAGAGGGTTGAGGGGGGCTCGGGGACACTGCTGGGCCCATCCCAACGTCCTGCCTACCATCAGAGCCGGGCTGCTCCACAGGAACCTCTTCCATGGCAGTGATGCTGGCAGCTAAGGTGAAGGCGGAGGTGACGTAGTATCGCCCGGGTCTCGCAGCGATCTCCACCCCGCAGCCCTCTGGGAAATACAGGGCCAGGGCAGAGTTTATCACAGCAGCGACCTGCATGGGAAGAAGATGTTCCCTCTGGGTTAGCTTGGTCCATCTTGCTGGGAGCCAGACCCAGCAAGAGCCTCCAGCCTCTCTCTGTGCCTGCTGAGCAGAGCCATGTACCTCTTCAAAGCAGGTCCTGGTGTCCTCAGTGCCAGGGAACCCCCCTCCGATGTCCAGGAGGTGCATCTGGTAGCCCAGCTCGGTGCCCAGCTCGAAAGCCAGCTGTGCTGCGGCCACAGCCCGAGTGAAGGCCTGTGGCTCCAGAGAGAAGCTCCCCAGGTGAAAGCTGAGGGCACAGTCCTGGCTCAGCAGGGCTCACCCGCCCCAGGAGAGCACTGAGGGGACATGGTGCTGGGGTTCTTGCTCACTGGGGACAGCTCTGTGCTCCCCATGCACCACCCCAAACCAGAGAGCCTGGTTGGCTACATAGAGCCACCCCCAGCCCCTCTCTGAGGGTCAGACCTGCCCCAGTTTGGTTCCAACAAGAGTAAATCTCCCCAAGTCCAGCCTCCACTCCTCCAGCCAGAGCAACCTGTGGCTCTGTGGACCCCCCACGTTACTCTAGCAGCACAGAGCTCCCCACAGTCCCTTTCCATGGGTGCTGAGCACCCCTATGGAAGAACAACCATGTGCTGTACCTGATGCCAACAACCTCCACAGCCTGCTCCTTCGCTGCCTCCAGCAGGTGCCGGCAGCACTCGAGCGTGGTCCCAAACGCCATGTTCGGATGGGCAGAGGGACTGGAGTCAGCAGCAATGCCCAGCAACACCCTGAGGAACAAAGCCACGCTGTGAGGAGAGGTCTCCAGGCCCTTCATCACCTCCCAGCCATCTCCCCAGCTCTTGCTCCAAGCCCTCACTCCACTGACACCCTACCTGGCATGAGGGTGGCTCCTGGCCACCTTGCTCAGCTCCACCTCGTTGTCAAAGGTCATGAGCTGCACACCATGGCTGGCTGCATATTTCATGTGGGCAACCTGCTTGCATGGGCTGCTGTAGAAGATCTTCTCAGCTGGGACTCCAATGCTTTGAACCCGTGCAATCTCTGCCTGCAAGGGAACAGCCCAGGTGCAGGCATGAGCCTGGGGCCAGTGCTGCCTGTACCTGGCCACAATCAGCCCTGGGCCTCTGCCAGCGCTGCGAAGGGCAATGCTCCAGCACTGCAGGGTGGGCTTTTCAGGGCAAAATTGATGGTAGGATGAGGGGGAATGGGTTAAATTGGAAGGGGGTAGATTTAGATTGGATATTAGGAAGAAATTCTTCACTCTGAGGGGGGTGAGGCCCTGGCACAGGGTGCCCAGGGGGGTGGTGGCTGCCCCCTCCCTGGAGGTGTTCAAGGCCGGGTTGGATGGGGCCTTGAGCAGCCTGGTGTGGTGAGAGGTGTCCCTGCCCATGGCAGGGGGTGGGACTGGATGGTCCCTTCCAGCCCAAACCAGTCTGTGCTTCTATTTGTGACAGCTCAGAGAGATCACAGCAGACTGTCATGGTGGGGGCAGGTTGTGGCAAGAGGTTTACAACAGGTATGAGTGTAACCAAGTGGGGTTAGTGTGTGGATGTGTCCCCTGTGAGCTGCAGCAAAGGGTTCCAGAAGCAGCTCTGGGCTGAGCTGTCACGACTCTTTGCACTTTCTCCTCCTGGGAACACGTCCTCTTTAATTAAGTGTGAGTAAGTGGCTTAACTTTGGATCCTCTCTGGGAATGTGTGAGCAAAGGGAGAGCAGGAGGGAGCAGGGAGCTTTAAGCTCAGCCTGAATGCCACCAAAAGTTGGATGGCCACAGCTGTGGCGCCTCAGGGATGTGCCTTGCCACCAGCCAGCTGGGACAACTGGGATGACAGAGCCAGGAATGTCAGTGAAAGGGAACAAGCCTGAGTCACCAGTGAGAGAGGATGGGATTTTTGGGGTCCATCGGGTGGGTTTTGACAGCAGAGGGAGACTCCTGCCCCTGCAAACATCACCTAGTGAGTGGAAACGGGAAAGGAGGGTGAGCTCTGCCCCTCTCCCAACACTCACAGAGGGTGCTCACTCCAGGCTGTCCTCCCACAAGCCCTACCTTGGTGGTACAGGCAAAGCCAGCCCCCAGCTCTGCCAGCAGCCGGAGCACTCCCTCACTGCTGTTGCACTTAACAGGGAAGTAGGGTTTGACACGGGGCAAGGCCTTCAGGAAATGCAGGTGTTTCTTCACAACATCCCCAAGGTCTGCCACGAAGAAGGCTTGCTGGTCACTCTAGGAGAAAGCTGGAGTGAGCAGCAGTCACCTCCCCACAACCACCCCTGCTAAGGGGGTGCTGGCTGGGGGGGAAGCCCGGAGCTGCCAGCCCTTACCTCCTGGCACAGCTCCACGAGGAGGTTCTCCAGGAGGTCTCTGGTGGTGAAACCCTCCTCCACCATCATGAAATCAGATTCATTCAAGTACCTATTCATGGTCAGGGTCTGGCAACTAGTTTAAAGCCTCCTCGAGCAGGGTACAGCTTCCAAGTCTGCAACACAATGGAGAAAAGAAAGGGAATGTTAGAGGCAGGGTCCAGACACTCCAGCAGTGCACAGCACCCAGCCTGCACCCCGAGGCACTCCCCATCCTTGGGGGACCTCATTGCAGCCTTCCAGTCCCTGAAGGGAGCATATAAACAGGAGGGGAATCAACTTTTTCAAAGGGTAGACAATGGCAGGACAAGAGGGATGGATTAAAGCTAAAGGAAGGAAGGTTTAGATTAGATATTAGGGGGGAGTTCTTTACAGAGAGAGTGGTGAGGGGCTGGAACAGGCTGCCCAGAGAGGGGGTGGGTGCCCCATCCCTAGGGGTGTTCAAGGCCAGGTTGGATGGGGCCCTGGGCAACCTTGTGTAGCTCCAGGCCTGGAGGTTGGTGGCCCTGCCTGTGGCAGGGGGTTGGAGCTCTGTGATCCTTGGGGTCCCTTCCAACCCAGACCAGGCTGGGATTCTATGATCCCTCCCATGGGTGGTATGCACCAGCGCTGCCCTGGGTAGAGCTCTGTGCTGCTCTCCTCCAAAGCAGCAGCTGGGCTGGGAGCCTGACTGCTGGTTAAATTGTCTTCTCTGGGGGAAGAAGGAGACACATTTCCCCGCAGTCTGGAGCTTTGCTTTGGCACGGAGCAGCCCTGTCTTCAGCAGCAGCAGCACAGTTAACAACAAAGCCAGCTGCACCACAAAGGGGGTGGCCCATATATGCCAGAGCGTGTCCCTTCACGCTCCGGCGTGTAGATCTGCTCTGCAGCACACAGGGTGAAGTTGTCTTGAGGTTTCCAAACAGCTGAGCCTCAAGGACCCACCTTCCATGAAAGGGAAGGGTCTTTAACACAGCATGGGCCACTCACTGGTGCTGGTTGGCCTGGGGATGCTCTGTATCCAGGTCATGGTTCCAGTTTTACCTCCCTCACAGGGGACACGGTGTGGAACAAGGGGAGAAGCTAAGCTGCAGTGATGCCTGGCTCACAGACTTAGTGGGAGCTTTAGTGTTAAGCTTGCACACTGAGCTTTAACAGTCTCCTCCCCTGGTTCCAGCCCATCCCATAACCCAAGGAGCTGAAAACCTAGCTCAGGCTCACATCAGCCATTTCCACCCCAGTAATCCAGGTCTAGCTCCAGGGCTCTTGCACGGTCCCTCTGATCTGAAGTGAGAAGGAGACAGGTCTCATTTCTCAGAGCTGCACATCACCTCCTCCTCCTCTGCAGAGACCTACTTAGAGCATTTCAGATGGGCACTAGGACAAAGACCATGATGACCCTGGAGCGACAGGGTGTTGTAATGCATTGAGCAAGCACCACCAGCAAACTACAGAGACAGGGAATGCAGGGTAAGGGGGGAAACTGGGCTTTGAGTATCTTAGAGCTTCCTACTCCGGGAAAGGAGAGCAGCTCCTCCAGCCTGACCCTTCACTCCCCAAAGACCTCGCTAACCAGCACCCAGCCTGCCCTGCTTGGGCACAGAAACAGTGAGCAATTAACTGGGTCATTCCTGCCAGCCCAGGGCATCCTGTCCATACCAAGGTCCAACACTTCCCTGCTGGGTGATTAGGCGTGCTGCCAGGGTGGGCCCCCAAGAAACACCGAGCTCCCGCAGCACCCTGAGGTGTAGCTGTTGCTGGAGGTCTGAGGTCTCTGGGGAGAGGCAGTGCAAGGAGTTAATGAGGGAGAGGGGCACGTCTCCCACCCAGCAGTCCCAAAACACAGCATCCACAGGCATCCCTCACAAGCCCCCTCCTCTCTGTGTCAGGCAAACCAGCTTCCCCAGCCGCCCCCCAGGGTCCCCCCCACCCCGTTACCTTAGGAAGCATTTAAACAGGTTATGCCCATGGGTCTCCTGAAAGAATGAACCGGCCCCGGCGGTGGCTGTTTGTCCTGCCCCACTTCCCTGCCTGCCCCGAACCCTTGGAGCAGCTCCCCCTGCAGAAGGGTTTAGGGTGCTCTGCACCCCTTTTTCTCATCACTCCCTCCCTGCTCTGCCTCCCAACCGTGGCCATGGCAACCAAATCCAGCCACGCCATTGGCTGCTCTGCCTCTGAGCATCCTTCATCCCTTTTGGCAACGTTTCCCTCCCCGCTCACCCAGGGCTGGGACTGTCCCCCCCACAGACACCCTAGATTCTCACCGTGTCCCCACCGTGCCGGCAGCTCATCCCCAGCCTGACTGTGCAGAGCCTGTCTGCAGCCAGGCTGCGGTGCAAGGGCGCTTGTGGCTGCGTGTGCGTCGCATGCGCAGGGACCCTCGGGGGGAAGAGAGCCAAAAATACCTCGGAAATACTGCTGCCAGGGAAACGGGGCTCCCTGCAGGTTAAAGGCTGAGCAGCGCCTGTTTGGCTGGGACACCAGCCCTGGGAAGACCTCAGGGATGGTTTTGGTCCTCATCATGCTGCTGCCCGTTGTGGTGGGTTCCCTGGCAGCAGCTCCAGCGCTGCCACACATGCAGATGCTCTGCCTGCTCGCTCTGCTGTGGCTCTGCATGCATCTGTGCACTTGGAAGCGGTTCCAATACCTCATCCCACAAACACCACAGGCTGAGTGGGGGACTTTGATTTGTTGGTAATTTGGGATTCCCTCTCTGGTGCTGCTGGGGAGAAAAAGGGGGGCAGTTGCCTGCATTGAGAGGGACCCACTTATCCTGGGTTCTGGTCTTTAACTCTGTGCTCCTGGCTTTGCCATGGAGCCTCCTGAAAGCCAGAGACAAGGATGCTCTCATCTCCAGTGAGACCCTGGCCCCTCTCCCGGCGCTCTGGTGCCATGCAGGTGGCAGGGGTGGGGGGGAGCCAGGCAGCAGGCACCACCTGCGAGGGGTCCTGGGTCTCAGCAGCGCGGCGCCGAGCACGGCAGTGCCCGCTGTCCTTTGGGTGGGCGCTCACCCCACGGAGGGGCCGGCGGCACATGGGCCGGCACGGCGCGCTGCGGCCCCGCCCACCCTCTGTAACCCCGCCCACCCCCTGTAACCCCGCCCACCCTCTGTAACCCCGCCCACCCCATATAACCCCGCCCACTCCCCTTCATTGGCCTCGCACCCCCGCCCGGGACCCCGAGCACCCCCGTAGCCCCGCCCACTCCCGGAGTAGCCCAGCCCCCTCCCAGCGTAGCCCCGCCCACGGGCCGCACGGCCGCGGCGTCACGGCCCATTGGCCGCGGGGCGGGCGCGCAGTCGGCGGCGGCCATGGCTCCGAGCGCGCAGGCCGGGGGCGGCCGCGGCCAGGCCCCGGGCCCGGGGCTCCGGCAGGGCATCCGAGCCGTGCTGCTGGGGCCGCCCGGCGCCGGCAAGGGCACGCAGGTGAGGGGGAGCCGGGGTTAGGGTGTACTCGGGGGTCCCGGAGCCGCCTGGCCCTCCCCAGCGCCGGGCCCGCGTGGAGGGACGCGGCCGTTCGGTTCGCCCTTCCCCGGCCGAGAGGCGCGGCCGTGCGGCCTGCCCCGCTCCGGGGGGCCCCGGGGCGCCTTTCTCCTCGGGCTTCGCTCGGGCGTACAGCCCTCCCCGCACTCAGGGACCCGGCCGCCGGGGCCTTTTGTCCTGGAGCCCCGTTCTAGGCCCTGGTCCCGCTCCCGGAGCACCCGGCCCTCGGGGCTGTGCGCTAGGCCTTCCCGTGTGCCGGCCGCTGCGAGTGCGGGATGAGGCTCCACAGGGCTCCTCCGGACCCCTCACGGTGAGCTCACCTCTCCTCTGTCCTCTCCCGCAGGCTCCGAAGCTGGCTGAGACCTACTGCGTCTGCCACCTGGCAACAGGGGACATGCTGCGGGCCATGGTGGCTTCAGGGTCCGAGCTGGGCAAGCGGCTCAAGGAGACGATGGATGCGGGGAAGCTGGTGGGTAGCAGGGAGATGTGCTGGGAGGGGAGATGGTCTGGCAGCACCTGGAACGAGAGCAGGCAAAAAACTGCCTCTTAATTAGCGACAAAACACAATTAGTGAAAGAAGGCGGGTGGATTTGCCTTCTCATTACCCTGCAGGAGAAACATCCACTAAAGATATTGCTGCTCTTCAAAATGTGTATGTACTGACCAGCAGCCCTTCTGTCCCTGGGCTGGTTCTTCAGGCCACAGCCCTTCAAAGCTCATGGGGTACAGTCAGGGTTGTGGGTCCTCAAGGTGGTGTATCATTGGAGCTGTGGGATGCTACAGCCATGCTTTGTGGTTCTTGTGCCTTCACATCATTCCTGGACTCCTGTGGGATGGAAGAGCGTGTTCAGAGAGCTCACCTACACCCCAGCTCTTGCGTAACTGCCGTTTGCTTGTAGTTGTACAGTGAAAATGGAGTTTAGGGTGTTGCTGTGGTGGTTACAGCACCTGCTGCATGATGCTGTGTGAAAGGGGCGCTCTGGATCCCTGAGAGACAAGAGCCAGGATCTTTGACATGTTCATTTTCTGAGGGTCTAATTATCTTCCCAATGTGATTGAAATATCTTTGGAGGGAAGGGGAGGAACAACTTGAAAGACAGCATATTGCACTGACTTGCCCCAAAGCTAAGCACTGTGGGGCAGATCAAGGGCATCACTGCTGCCTGTTAGGGGCTTGTACCACCCCGTGGAGAATCTGCAGGCTCTGGGTGGGAAAAGCAACGTGGCTTATCTCCAGTTTTTGCTCAAAGCTTGCATTGCAACACCGAGCCTGCAATATCCCAGCTGGTTATGAAAGATAGGGAGGTTATCTGGCAAGGCTGGTGGTATCTGCCACGTGTGTGTGGCAGCCGGCACCGCGCGCTCTGCAGGTATATCCCAACAGCGTACTCTGGCTCTGAGATAACTCAGCTGGGAACCCAGCAGCCTTCAGAGCCTGAGGTGGGTGTTTTATATTTGATTATGAAGCAGGACCCCTTTCTCTGAAAGGGGTAATCAGGAAAGTGCACCAGGGAGTTGTTGCTTCACCCAAAGGGCCTCGTGCCTGTATGCTCTCTGCTCTTATTTATATCCGCTGCGCCAGGCTGCTCTCCGGTCCTGCTGCATTCCTGCTGCGTGTGCTGGGAGAAAACAGCACTGCTGAGCAGAGCTGCTCTCAAGTAAACAGCTACTGGGGCTGTGGCATCTGTCTGTCCTCTCCAAATACTGCAGTGTAGGAAAGGCACTGATCCCAGCCATGCACTGAGATAGTGATACGGAAAAACTACGCAGCATGGCTGGAGCCTGTCAGTAATTATTGGGTATTTTACCTTCACACAGGTTTTATGAGCGTCAAGGAGCAGTTTGGTTGCTTTGCCCTTCCTGGCCAGGCTGGCCTGGTGAGGGGGATGTGTAGGTGAAGGTACAAAGTACCAGGAAATCAAGGTGACATTGTTATTTTGTACTGTGAATTGGTTTAAAAAAGATAAAATAACATCTAGGGAGTTTGTCTTCCAGCTGACAGTCACCCTTGAAATATGGAGGCCTTTGTAACAGTGAGGTTACAGTGTTGGTCCAAGTCCCTGTATGGGTTGGAGTGTCCCCAGAGTGAAGTGGCTCATTAGCTGTGTCTTGGTGTTGACACTGGTGGCAGGGAGTGTGGGCAGGTCTGGACACGTGGCTTTCACCCTGTTAACAGTGCTGTGGCTGCCAGCCCTGGGACACAGAGCGGCTGTAATAAGAGTCTGATGCAGCCTGGGCACTGGCATGGGTACAGCAGCTCCAGAGGTGGCTGTGTGTCCCTCCTGACCGTGTGTCTGTCTCTCCTCTCCGTAGGTGAGTGATGAAATGGTGGTGGAGCTGATTGAGAACAACCTGGACTCCCCTCCCTGCAAGAACGGCTTCCTCCTGGATGGCTTCCCACGCACAGTGAAGCAGGCTGAAATGGTACGTGAGCCCCTGGCTGCAAGAAAGACATCAAGGCCCTGGAGTGTGTCCAGAGAAGGGCAGCCAGGCTGGGAAGGGGCTGGAGCACAAGTCTGATGAGGAGTGGCTGGGGGAGCTGGGGCTGTTTGGCCTGGGTCTCAGGGGAGACCTCACTGCTGTCTCCAACTCCCTGAAAGGTGGTTGTGGGGAGCTGGGGCTCAGCCTCTCCTCGCAGATAACCAGTGACAGGACAAGAGGCAATGGCTGCAAGTTGCACCAGGGGAGGTTCAGGTTAGAAATGAAGAGAAAACTCTTCTCTGAAAGAGCAGTTGGGCATCAGAAGGGGCTGCCCAGGGAGGTGGTGGAGTCACCGTCCCTCAGGGTGTTCAAGGAAAGACTGGATGAGGTACTCAGGGATGGGTTAGTGAGTGGTAGGAAGTGGGATTGGGATGGTTGGACTGGATGATCTTGGAGATCTTTTCCAACCTTAATGATTCTCCTCTTTGGGGACTGCTCTGGCACCTCCTCCTTGCCTGGAGACAGGGGTCCCTCGGCTGTACCTCTGCTCCTCTTGAGTTGGGTGTTTTCTCTTGTAGCTGGATGACCTCCTGGAGAAGAGGAGAGAGAAGTTGGACTCTGTCATTGAGTTCAGCATCCCCGACTCCTTGCTCATCCGGAGAATCACTGGACGGTAATTCTCTCCCAGTGGGGTTTCCTAGTTTAGGGGAGAACATCCTAGTTTTGGGTCCTCCTGTTCTCAGGATGTTTAGGGCTATCTGCAGTGCTAGCTCTGTTCCAGCCTTCCTGCCTTGATCCCTTGCCTGCTCTCCTGTGTCTGGGCCAGCCTTGATCAGAGCCCCTTTGTTGCCCCACGAATAGGGGTTGCTGATAATCAGTGTCCTTGTTGACACAGCTCAGCCTGACAGCAAATGTCTCTGTGCTCTTGCTCCTCTGGAACTCCCACCTCTCCCTTAAGCAGGACATCACACACGTGTCCCAGCACTACTGAACACCCTGTCCAGGGTCAGTCATGGCTCTGTAGGCACACAGACATCTCCTGCTTGTGCACCATGCCACCCTCCAAGAGCTAGCCCCCTTCCTCAGTGAAACTTCCTTCTCCACCTCGTAGCGCAGCTGCTTTTTTCAGGCTCCTTAAGGGGCCCTTGGGACAGAAATAGCCAGAAGAGGGTTGGTTTTTTTTTTAATAGAGAGTCTAATTGGGTTGTTACTGCGGATGTTTCTGTGCAGATGAGTGGCAGGTTCAGCAGACCTTGTCCTGACACCGGGCTCCTTTGCTGACACTTGCTTTCTGTCTTAGGCTGATTCATCCAGCGAGCGGCCGCTCTTATCACGAGGAGTTCAGACCCCCGAAAGAGCACATGAAGGACGATGTATGTGAGCTCCTGAGGCTGCAGCTTACATGGCTTTGGGTTTGGCTGCTGCTTTGCAGCATCCCTGGAGAAACTAATTCCTTTCCTTCTCTTGTACCTTCTGGCCTGGCTTTTTGGGGAGCGTGGGGAACTGCCTGGGCAGCCTTGAGCCAACAGCACGACAGGGAGCGAGGCCTGGAGGGATGAGTGAAGGGCATGGCCGTTCTGCAGGGCTGCCTCGGGCTCTGCCAACCTCAGACCTTGTTGGACTCTGTCCATAGCTGAAGTTGTGGTGGGTTGTGACTGGTTTCCCTCCTGGGGAGCAACTGTTGCTGGTGTCTGTCCTCGAGGCTCCTTTTAGCAAGGAGAGTGGTGTGTGAGGGAAAGACCATGATGTGGAATCCTTCTCTCTTCAGTGACTGCTCTGGGACTTGGTGTGGCTGCCCTGGGTTTACTGCACTCTGTGGTGAACGTGGGGACCTGCCTCTGCAGCTCAGCACTGTAGCCTGTCCTGGAGGAGGGAGCAGGGGTTGTCATAGCTGCGGAAAGAAGGGGGGAAGCTTGCCAGGCTGCAGCTAGCTGGAGACTGTCCCCTTGCTTCTCCCAGGTCACTGGAGAGCCCCTGATCCGCCGTTCAGACGATAATGAAACAGCCCTGAAAACCCGCCTGAAGGCCTATCACACACAGACCTCTCCCCTGGTCTCCTACTACAGCAAGCGAGGGATCCATACGGCGGTGGATGCCTCCCAGTCTCCTGATGTGGTGTTTGCTAGCATCCTGGCAGCCTTCTCAAAAGCAACATGTAAAGACCTGGTTATGTTCATTTAGGGCTCTGTCCCTCCCAGGATGGAGCTCTCCCTCCTTTCTCTGTCTGTCCATCTCTCTCTCTCTCTCTGCCTCTTTGGGGATAGGGAGGGTGAGGAGTTAAGCAGAGTAGAAGAGGAGGGGACTAGACGGTGCTCTATTAAACAAGCTGATAACGGTCTGTATGTCGGTATATGTGAATGTCCGTCTGTCCGCGGCTGCCTTAGCCCCTAGAGGTCGCAGTGAGCTGGAGCACCTGCTGCCAAAACCAGGCTCCACACCCCTTCGCTCCAGCGTGCTCTGGCTTCTTCCTAGAGCTTCTTCTCCCGGGAAGGAGCTGAACTTTCTGCTCCTGAACTTTCTGCTTCTCCTGGCAGCTCCTCAGGGGATTAACAGAAGGCTGGGGATCAGGATTGAGTAGTTTGGGGGAAGAGGGTGGGGAAGGACCTTCACAGGGTGCTGGATAGGTGATGCTCTCAGGCTGCAGGTAATGAAATGTGGGGTTGCTCGTGGGAAGCATGCAAAGGGCTGTCTGTGTGCGTGCTGCCCGTGGGAGGGACAGCTAGGCTGTGCGTGTGAGCACAGCCTGCTGCTGCTCAGGGCTGGGGGAGAACTTGTTCTCATTGTATGTTGGTTTATTCTCTGTGGGATGGCAGGTTACCTGAGAGCACAGCCTGTCTTCCTCCTGTGCCCATGGGGCATGTGGGGCAGAAAGAGGGTGGGTGAGAGCTGGGGGGTTTCAGCTGCTCCTTAATTTTGGGCCCAAATGCAGGAAATATTAGTGAGATCCTTTCTATTTTTTTAATAACATGCAGTCTCTGATCAGAGTCTCACAGTCACTCTGTGTGGCAAGTTGGGATCTCCTGAACACAAGAAAAAGACTTTGGTTTTTCTCTCTTCACTCTTGCCTTGGTTTTAGCCAAGGAGATGAAGATGTGTTGAGCGTCTCCTCATCCCAAAGTCTAAATAAACCCTTATTCCAAAACAAATGATTTTCCAAGGCCTGAGAGAGACAGCATTATTACCCACTGGCTTCACGTGCCCTTGAGCCAACAACCTTTGTTATGAGATCATGGAAATGTACTTGAGCAAATCAAACAGCTTCATCAGGCTGCCCGTTTGCAGACACCACGTGCAGTGTGGTTAGTGCCCCAGCTTCTCAGGGCCATCCTGCTGCTATATGGTGACCCTGCAAGGCTGGTGATGACCTTTGCCCATGCAGGATTCCAGCCCTTCCTAGAGGACCCCGTTGTAAATGCAGATCAGCCCAGATGAAACTTTGGCCTTTGGCCTTTCACGTGGATTTACTGACTTAGTGTTACCAAGTACCCTCCTCTTTTGAGGAGAGGGGATGTCTCCATCCTGTTTGCTGAGCTGCTGTGGGCTGTGTGTCTGGAACAGATCCCTAATCCTCAGGAATCCCTTGTTCCTTTTCTTGATCATTTCTCTTTTCTCTGAAAACCACTCTCTGTCCTAATAAATCTTTCCAGGAAAACAACCTCTTCCCTTCCAGCACACTGGAAAGAACACCAGGAACTGAAAGCCCATTGACTTGTTGCTCTTGAAAGCACGTGACTGCAGGGAGAGAGGGTTTGAAAGTAAACGGGGCTGGTTTCAGCAGCAGCCTGGAGTCCCCTGAGAGCTCCCAGCTAGCCGTTGCCTTGTTGATAGTCTCCAGCTTTTTTTGGGAAAGGGCAGCCCCGGCGCGTGGCGTCAGCGTGCTGGGAGGTCGGGACAGCACTTGGCACGGGGCTGCTGTGCTGCTGGGTAGGAAAGGAAAGTGTGTTGGAGCTGTCCTGGCATCTCCATGGCTGTAAAGATACTCTGAGTGTGAACAGGGAGGAGAGCTGCAGCCCCTGTGTGCTGTGTGATGGCAGGAGGGGTTCCCAGCCAGTTGGTGTTCCTGGATCTGGTCAAGGTTTTACTCCACAAGAAGAACACTGTGTTCTGCTCTCTGTTCCTTTTCTCCTTTGTGCTCACTTTGCATCCAGCTCACCAGCCTTTTTTTCTGCCATAAACCATGATTAATTTGGGGATTTTTTTTCTTCTTTTTTTTTTTCCCCCTAAATCTATTTTTTTTCTTTGTTCCCATTTATTCCAGCTGAGTGACTCCATGAACCAGATGACAGACCAGAAAACGCTGCACGCTGCTACATCACCCATTGCAGCCCTCCCCTGGGTGGTGGTGGTGGGCAGGGAAGGGGAGGGAGGGCAGCTGGGAGGGGGTTACGATTGATGGGACGGGAATAAGAGGAGGTGGTAGACAAGGGGCTTGGGGACTGATTTGGTTGGGTTTTGTTTGGATTTCTTCTTCAGCAGAATCATTGTGAGGAGGACATGGCCTCCTTAGAAATCACAGTCTGGGGAGGCAAAACAATTGTATAGAGTGAAAGATCTCAGTCAGTGATCAGATGTGGGTCCTTGACCTGTTAGGAGGTTTGGGCTAGATGCTATTCTGGGCTTCTCCAGGATGTTCAGGGCTTGTTTCATGGATTCTTCCTACTCTGAGGCCATGGTAAAGTTTGTTGTGACTTTTTATTATCTTCCTGTCAGCGAGGATCAAGACAAAGTGATGACTCATTGTTTCTGAACTGGAAAGGATAAAAAAGTCCAGGTCTTTTCCTGGAAGTTTTCTTTTTCTTGTCCTGCTGCATTCCTCCACTCTGGCAAAGAGACTTCTCAAGGTTTCTCTGCTGCTGAAGAAGAGGGGCTGTGGCTCTAGTCCAAGCCTGCCTTCCTTGGCAACGGGGTGGCTGTTCTGTGATGCTGACCAAGCCGGAATTCACACAATTCTGAAGAAATGCAAAAGAGACTTTTCTCTCCTTTTTAAATTGACTGCAAAAATAACACTTAATTGGGTTGGTTTTGCAGTTTTTTAGATCAAAATGGTGCCTTGTCTAACCTCTGAATCAATAATAAAACCCCTTTGCATTTTGTATCCGTTGCTGTGTCCTCTTTGACCTGCAGACAGTGGAAGCTGAGAAGAGGTGGGTGATAGCACTGGGCGACTAACAGTCGAGCTGGGTGGATCCTCAGGCCTGGTCCCATCTCAAGGATGATGTTCTGTGGGGCTGAAAGCAGGGCTTGGAGTTCCTTTTACTCCTTTGCTGAGTGTGTTTCAGTCCTTTCTATGATGGTGGATTTGGCTGCTTTCTCTGTCCTGGTTCTTTGAGTGATGCTGAACACGCTGACCCTGTGGTATCCTGACCCTGCTCAGAGCTCCTTTGGGGTATTTTTAAGTGATGTAACCTCCGGCCTTTCCTCCCCTTCACACCACTGGTGTGTAGAGGAGCCAATGTTAATTCCTTTTCTCCTCCTACAGTAACCAGAACCCCCAGACTGTGTCTTTTATTCCTGCTTATTTACTCTCTGCCTTTCACATGTCATTGCATCCCTCCTTTTTGTTCTCTGCAGCTGCACAGGGCAAAAATCTCTCTAAGGCCCAGAAATGAGAGCATCACCCTGCTGCCCTTCACCCTGCCTCCCTTCACCCTGCCTCCACAGGGCCCCAACCCTCTGAGGTGCCTCAGAGGAAAGCAATTCCTGCTGAGCTGCTGGAGGGTCATTGTTTCTCTGCGATGTCCTTGGACTCCTGCTTGTGTTCAGGGCTTTGGTTTGGGCACTGTGGGTGCAGAGTCAGGCTGTGTGTGCCCATCTCCTCCAGAAATGACTGGTTTCCTCAGTGTAACTGGGTGCTCTTGCTCCTCTGCTATTCAGTCTCTGTGCTGGTGTTTTTAACACCTCCCTGTACCTCCAATTAGTGTGTCTTGCTCTTCTGAAGGCAAGCTTGTGCCTCTCTGGTGTTTGTGGTGTTCTTCCCTTGCTTCTTTTGATGATGGATGTTAAACTATACCCTTCCTCATCGTTTGGGATTGTGTCCTTTGCTGTTTTACAGACCTGTTCTGCCTGTTCCTCCTGGCTTTTCTAGTCCATGGGATGGGGAAGTCTGGGCTCCTCTAAGCTGGGCTTCTGTTTGATCCTGACCTAAGTGTGGAGCGTGAAATGAATCGTTGGGGTGCTGTGGGGAGGCTGCTTACCTCGAGCCTACATCCTCTCTAATTGGATCTGTTCTGTGACCTGTCTCTCACATCGACCTTGAATGTTTTTCCACAGCACGTGATGCTCTGCAGGTGCTGTAAATTCCTTCTGTCCAACCATTTCACTCCAGCAAGCTGCTTATCAGGCACTCTTTTGAAAGCCATATTCATATTTCTCAACACACACAATTATTCAGCAACTAGAAAAGGGGGAAATTCCTATTTATAGCACAAGGACCAGCATCAAATAGGACACTGAATTCTCGCTGATGGAGGAAGTGACCTGTTCTCTAATGCAGCAATATTTCTGCTGAAAAGAAACAGCATCTTGGGAGGGGGAGGGATGAAAAGCCCTGGGCCATCTCTTTCCATTAAAAACGTGCTGCAGTCCTAAAGATACAGAATCTGCCCTTTCTGATGAAAGCAAGATTGCAGAAAAACCTTTCGGGGGGATTTGTGGTTAGTAATGAGTCCAGTGACTCCTGGCAGTCTGGTTTGGAGCTGGTCTTAAGTTTCTGATCGATCTCTGCTCTCTGACCTTGATCTGGGAGTGAGGAGCAGTCGCTACAGGGTTATCTGCTGCAGGCAAGGAGTGCAAATCCTGCTCTCAGCAGCGAGTCTGTACAATGGTGGTACCAGTGTGTGCAGCCCTGATGTGGAAAGAGCATGTGGGGCTGAAGAACAAAGAGCTGGCTGAGAGCAATGAATGGAGGGGGTGGAAGGAGTGCTGGGGACAAGGGTGGTAACTGCTGTGGAGAAGGTGAGTGCCTGTTTTCTTTGTCTGAGCCTGTTTCCCATGACTGCCTCTGCTTTCCCTTCCAGGTATGTGGAGCCACAGCTTCCCCCACAGCCTTACTGGCACCCCCAGTGTGGATACCCCCAGCCTTTTCCTGTTGCTGTTCCCTGTTGTCACCCTGTCTGTCCTTCCTGTGGTCTCCGAGCTCCTTAGGAAGAGCTGCAGTGGGTGATACCAAGTGAGGCCCTGGGAGGTGGAGGACCAGAGGGTGGGATTCCCCCTCCTGTCGCCGTGGCAACCTCCCAAGGAAGGGAAGGGTGTGATGGGGAGGCTGCGGAGGCAGGGCTGCGCTGACATCACGCCGGGGAGGTGGCGCAGAGGGAAGGGGAGTGGGCAAGGGAGAGCCAGAGAGACTGCGGAGGGAAGAGATCTGCATCGGGAGTGGGCTCGGGGCTGAGGTAAGAGACGCGGCCGGTCCGGGTGGGCTCCACGAGCAGCTGTGGGGTCAGAGCCTGCCCGGGCATGGCTCTGGCTACTGTGTGCTGATGCGGGGTGGCTCTTGGGTGGCAGTGATGTTCTACGGTGCCCTAAGCCTGGCACAGCCCGGCTTGGCTCTTGGACAGAGTCTGGATCAGCCTGGCTGGTGCAGAAGCTGCAAATGCTTTACCCCCGGGATACCAGTGTGTGTCACTGACGCTGCTGGGAAGAGCCAGGAGTACCTGACATCCCAGGATAGGCTAAAGGGAGAAGGGGACCAGAGTTCCTTTTTGGAATTAGAGCACAAATCAGTGAGGAAATGAATCAGAAGTTTGAAGACTTGGTCCCCCTGAGCTGCATCCAGCTAACAGGAGTCTGTAAGCCGAGCTGGCATGCTGGGACCGAGCCCAGTGATGTGCATGTGGGGTAGGAATCCTAAACCACGCATTTCCAGCAGCCTCAGCACTTACCCCGCCTCTGCAGGAAGCAGCAGTTCTGGGGAAGGCACCCAGGGGCACAATTATTGCTGGGAGTTCTCTGGATGTGGATCCTGGGGATCTCCAGACCTGGAAGGCAAAATAACAAAGTCCTTGAACACTGCTCAGGATGTCGTATTGCCTTGTAGCATAACGGTTGCATAACGGGAGCCGATGTGCTAGCAGGGACAACGAGGGATGACGGTCACCTCTGTGCCCTGCAGCATCCCAGCAGTACCTACTGGATCAGGAAGAGGTGAAATTCACCTTCCTGATCCAAAAGCTGGCTGGGTTCCCATCAGAAGCTGGTGGATTTACAGCTCTGATTCCACAGCAGGGGCTCTACACCTACCCACAGGCTGGGCAGCAGCGCCCTGCGGTGTGTTAGCAAACTAGAAAATGAGTTAATTAGCACCCACTTAATCTGTGCTAACCTGCCCTTTGTCAGTGTGTATCTGACTGAGGAAAGGACATCTGGGGTCAGAAGCCCAGCACCAGTAAGCCCTGTGGGTGTTAGAAACCGATACTGGGGTGGAGATGGAAGAAGCAGAAGCTCAGTAGGGCTGAAGAAACCTTATCTGAAATCTGAGACCAGGGAGAGGGAAACGTTCCTGTCGAAACCGTTCTGTTGAAATCACTTTTGCATTTCCCATGTCACTGAGAGGGCTGGGGGCAGCAGTGGGGCCCTGGAGAAACAGGGCCAGGAGTGTGCAGGAGAGAGTGGAGTTGCACTAGGAGCGTGAATGTGCTGTAATCCAGGAAGGATGTTGCTGAGATGCACAGACCCTCCCCCATGAAGGCACAGATGGTCCCACTACAGACCGTAGGGAGCAGTGGGGAGCGGCGTGGGGTGGCTGTACTGCTGCTCATCTTGTGGTAATTGGGGACAGTGACAGTGTGTGGGACTTCTAGGGGTGCAATGCATGGGGGACCCACACCTGGAGGAGCAGGTTGTGGTGGTGTCACCCATGTGGCTGCACAGCCAGCTGCCTTTCACGTGTGGTGGGCAGGAGAGGATGTGTGAGCAGGTCTCTGTGCCAGCCCTCAGCACAGGGCAGCTGTGGCAGGAGGCAGCCAGCTCTGGATGGGCCCAGGCGCTCCTGAAGGAGACCCTGCCAGGCACAGCCTGAACCAGGCTCCCAGAAGCAGTTTGGGAAGGGCACAGGGAGGAGTTAGTGCTGCTTTTCTGCAGCTTCAGTCCCTGAGGTTGCAGCTGTGCATGGCCAGCAGCTAACTGCTTCCAAGTCGTGCTTCAACTTGGGGTTTTTTTCCCCAAGATGATTCAAAATTTAGCGGGGGAGTGGCCCAGAACCTCCTACAAGCAGAAAGGCCGAGTCAACCCTCCTAGTTCTTGACCTTCTCCACTGTTCTGCAGGCTCTCCTTGCTGTTCCCCCTTTTGCCTACGCTGCAAAAGGCATGATCATGTGAATATTACACAGCCTGGCATCTGCACATCAGCTGAAGCAGCTGAGTCTCTGACATGCTCCTAGTGCCTTCACACGATCCTGCTCTGCAGCTGTGCTGTGGTCCCTACCACAGCCCTACCACTGCTAGGTGTACAGTATAGAAAGGGCTGGGGACCTGTCAGCCTCTGCAGAGGCTGGGGGCACCCGCTGCCCTCATGCCAGTGCCCTGGGAGCTGAACCAGGTCCCGTGGGATATTTTAATCCTCCCTATTTCACAGTCTATCTCAGCCCTGACTCCACTGCAGTGATTGTTTTCCAGTTCCTTTGGCAGGGCACTCACAGGCGCCTGCCCTGTGTTTGTTTTCACTCCTTATCTGGTACCATTGAGAGCAGGCAGCACTGCCACCGAGTCCAGGAGAGCAGGTTGGTGTGTTCCCACTACTGCCTGGCCACCCTGGAGTCCCCTCGATCCTCTTCCTAAACCCCAGCTGAAATTTCCTTCTGCTGAGGCAGCCATTTGTTTAATAGCTGAGGTTACTTGAGTAATCAATAGTTCTCTGGTTTCCAACAGAAATATTATCCCTCTGGCTAAATCAGCATTCCTGTCTTTGTTATAAACCTGGCCTTATCTCTCTGCTCTGGGGGGATGTAGGTGCATTCTCAACCTACCTGCACAGAGCCCTGCCCCTTTTCTTTCTTCCTGCCCGGGTCACATTTTCTCTCTGAGGTCAGGCAAGAAGGGCTGAAAGAGCATGGAGAAACTGCTGGAGTTGTTGGAATCTCTTTGGTCTTGGCCCCTCTCTTGGCTCTGCCCCAACAGCTCATTCTCTGTGCCTGAAGGCACTGAAGACCGAGTCACCGGGATCTTCATGGCCAAGGGCACCACTGATATAAGCCCCAGTCCATGGGCTCTGGAAGAACTCAGCTCAGCCTCTGCCAGCAGAAGAAAAACTGTTTCCATCACACAGCAGGACCTGTATCCAAGAACTAGGGCTGGAAGACAGGGTGCCCATAGCAAGGCTCCATGGCTGCAAATAAATTTCCCTTACAAACAGGCGAAGGCACCGAGACTCCTTCAGAGCTGGATTTCCACTGGTTCCACCCTAGGCAGCCAAAGGCTGGGCTGTGGCTCTGGGCTCCAGTTTCATCTGACTAAAGGAAGCCACGGGGTTTATTGTGCTGCTGGGGCAGTTGAGACATCCTCTCTGTGCATTGTTAGCATCTCTGCACGTCTCTGTTATTTCCAAACCAGAAAAGGTCACAGAGACCCAAGAGAAACCCACTTCCCTCCTTCGCTCCTCTTTCTGCCTTGCACATGCTTTTGTTGCCATCTCTTGCTTGCCAAATGCAGGAACAAACATCAGGGTTTGGCAGAGCTCGAAGCCTTGGCTTGTTGGATGGGAAAGAGGCGTTCTTGGTCCTCAGCCCAGGGACAGGGCTCTGCTCCGTGTCCACTGCCAGGTTCTCCAGCAATAGTGGTGCTCATCCCATGCTGAGAACGCTGCTCTTACATGTTTGGGGATGGGCAGCACCCCTGGGTGCCAGGCTGTGAATCCTTTAGGAGATCCATGGAAAATGGGTGGGAATAGCTGGAGTGGGACCCAGAGCAATGTGCTCCCCAGGATGTCGCTGTGGCTGAGCTGCACGTCCAGCAGCAAGAGGAGTCAGTGCTGCCCTGAGAGGCTTTTCCCTGAATATGCTGGAGGGCAGGGAAAGGCAGAGGGAGGCTGAGTAAAGCCAGGCTGTCTCCATGTTTAAATTGGGTGGTTACTGCCAGTAGTTGCCTCCTTGGAGACTGGAGGGCTTACACTGGGAAGGATCCTGGAACTGGGAGGCACTTGGCAGTTCTGTCTCTTGGTGGCAGGCACTGGACTTTTTGTGGTGCTCAAGGGAACTGGGGTGGCAGCCTGGATCAGAGAGGGCAGGGCTGGGTGGATGAGGGATGCTCACAGCAACTGCCTCCCTGTTAAAAGGATGCTGCAGAGCAACAGCAGGGCCTGATTTCAGAGAAGGAAATGGAGGGGGAATGGATTAAAACTAAAGGAAGGAAGGTTTAGATGAGAGATTAGGGGGAAGTTCTTTACAGAGAGAGTGGTGAGGGGCTGGAACAGGCTGCCCAGAGAGGTAGTGGATGCCCCATCCCTGGAAGTGTTCAAGGCCAGGTTGGATGGGGCCCTGGGCAACCTTGTGTAGATCCAGGCCTGGAGGTTGGTGGCCCTGCCTGTGGCAGGGGGTTGGAGCTCTGTGATCCTTGGGGTCCCTTCCAACTCATACCATTCTGTGATAAGTGTTTGAGATCTCAGTGTGCACTGGTGGCCCCAAAAACCTCCTACTTGATTTTCTGCTGTGCACAGACCAGCCTCCTTAGACAGCACAGGGGCTAGCGTGCTTCAACCCTAGCTAAGGCAACCCACAGGTGAGATCAGCCCCAGAGAGGGAGGAAGGTTTCTTATGGTCGTGAAGGGGTGAGGGAGAGGAGGGAGGAAGAAGAGGCATTTACTGGCTGTGATAAAGGTGGACTCTGCTGGAAGAGAAGTTAGAGACAACGGGCTTGTGGTCATGGCATCAGGCCTGGAGGAGGAAGGGGAGGGTCAGTGGTAAACCCCAGCAGAACAAACCCTGTTCACCTTTCCATGCCGTCCCAGGAACAAAGGACACCCCAAACTACAGCTCTGCTCTTGCCTACCTTGTGCTGCTGCAGAGAGAACAGTGCCCTGGGGGAGCACCCCTGGACTGCACCAGGCTGAGGGCAGGGGCTGGGCAACAGCTGGGATGAGGGAACCCCGATTGAGCTGGGATGAGTGGGATGCTCATACACTTCCCATCTGGTTAGTGCTGGCTCAGCCCTCTGGAAAATGACACAGGTTTTCCTTGCTGCAGGGCCAGGGGCTGTGCCGGGAGCACTGTGCTGCTCTCTGGCCCAAATGCAGACGGGAGGTGCTGCTGGCAGGGTGCAGAGTCATTCTTCTTTCCCCTTTTCACAGCTGTTACTGGTTATGAAAATGGGAATGTTCCCCAGCCAGTTCTCAGCAGGAACTGCCCTTTTCCAGGGCCGACCACAAGGGCTGTTTCTTCCTTTTCCCACCTCCTGACAGCAGTCACAGATTTGGGTATGTTCTAGTTTTGGTGAAGCACTGCCCTTCCCTGCTCCTCTTCCTCACCCTGCGCTCAGGAGCGGCCCGTGGCTCTGGCCTGTGAAGGGGGAATGTTTGCTCCACAACCTCAGATCAAGACAATCCTCTCCCCAAACCACAAAGAAAGAAGAATCACCGTGACCACTCTGGCTGGGGGGATTTATGCCCCAAGCCCAGAGTCTGCAGGCAAACCTTGTTCTTAGCAGAAAGATCCCAACACCAGCTACCATCCCACACACACAGGGCATGTGATGGAGATCCCACCTTGCTGGAGAGCAGCACGTGGTGTCTGGCAGGAAAGTTGTCATTTCTTGTCCCATCCAATGTGGAGACCAAGTGAGTGTCCACAGCATGGACAAGGGACCACGGGGCAGAGCTCACCACAGGCAGGGACACAACAGGGCTTATTGCTACTGGAAGTGATGGGTATCCAAAGCTTAGCAAGGTTCAAAAGGGGCTCAGCATCTCTGCAGGCAGTGAGACCGTGCAGAATTACCCCTGACTGCAGTTGCAGCAGGGTAGGAACCCCCAGGGTTCAGGGCTTAAGCAGGTTTTTAAGAGAAAAGAGCAGAACTAGCAGGAAAGGGAAATGACTCCACAACAGCTTTGGCTAGTCAGAGGACGCTGTGGCTGCACAGGAGTGAGGTGGATTCAGGCCACATCCTACACAGCAGGTTGAGACTTCCTTGGAAAGCCCAAATGGTGCAACTCAGCTAATTCAGAAAGAAACTGTCTGGCAAATGCTAAGGTCAGTCTGAATAATGCTTTCCACTCCCTCTATCAGTTCTGTTTCACGGTGAGGCAGGAAGCTGAAAACTCCCCAGGACCTGAGGCAGAGGTCGGTGGGAAGGTGACAGCCCCAGTTCTGAGCAACAGATGAGGGTGTCAGCACCGAGCTCCCTGTGCTCAGTTCCCTCCCTGACTCCTAACAGCACACACAGAGACAAAATTTCCTGGCTCTTTCTTTCAGAGCTCAGGGAAAATTTCTGCCATCAGTGCTGAGTTAAAAGAAAAAGTTGGGAAATTCAAGAGGAACTGTGGCCTCAGGCAGCGAGGTGCTAACCTTTGGAATTGTTTTGAGAGTTAGTTAAGCTAAATATGATAACTGGCTTGGAAATGTCCTGATGGTTTTATGACCCTTAGTAATGTCTGAACTTCTGTACCCAGACAAGGGTCACCAGGCTGCTCTAAGATGGTGACCAGATTCCCTTAGGGGGATAAGGAAAGAATTCTCTTCCCATCCTGTTGTGGTTGGAATCACTCACTCTCTGTAAATCACAGGAATCAGCCCAGGCCATAGCACTGTGGCTGGAGTGCTGAGTTCACACGGCCTGTTCCCGTGAACCCCACTTTGTTCTGAGAATGATGCTACAGCATCTTTGGAGGTGCCAAGGTGGTGTCTTGGAAACTCTGCCTCTGAGACAAAGTGGAGGACAAACTGCCTCTGAGTGTTACTGGGAAAGAAGTGCAACATCTCTGTCCTCAGGAGCAGGCACAGTGTTTAAGTCCCAAGCTGATGTTCTCCCAGATGGCCCTGAAGGGACCTGAGAGGTTCGGGTCTCTTCCCCACGATGGCAGTGACCTCCTGGCAAGTGAGGGAGTGTGGATGTTCCTCTTTCCCTGCCACAATGAGAACAGTCCCTTTTGTTTTTCTTAGTTTACTTGGGTGGTGGCTGTAGGAGGCTGTGACTTTCCCAAGGCTGTTGCTGACAGGCCTCTGGGTACAAGACCTGGCCAAGAGGAGTTGTGCTCTTGTCCTTGGAAGCTCCACTGAGACCTTTCTCTTCCCAGGTGTTAACTGGTGCTTTGTGGTACAGAGGCCTAAACTTCCTCTGCAGCCAAGCAGCCATAGGAACAGGCTTTGGCCACCTCCTGACAGCAGGTCCCCCTGGCATTCAGTTCACTGGAACCTTCTCCCATTAGCAGGTCACTGCAGGCAGTGGATTCTACCCTGGCAACAGGGACACTGCAACATGAAGGCCCCAAAACTGCCACCCCTGCTCTGCTACACAGCAAAATAGGTCGTGCATCAGCAAATGAAAAAGGACAGATGGTGTCTGCTAATACAGCTTAGTTTATGGCCTGCAGGATTAACTCACTAGTTGTCATGTCTGCAGAAAATAGGAAATGGGTGGGTCGAGTGGAGGAAATGTGTGGTGTGCCCAGCCCTACCTGTGTTGGTAGGATGCACCAGCTGGGAAGGGTGTCAGAGATGCTGCGAGGTTCTGAGATGCTGCTGAAGAGCTGCCAGTGCCTCTCTGGGGGTCTGGGCACTAGAGCTAGTGCCTCATACCGAGCCCTCCCACCCCCAGCCATGCTTCTCACACTCTCACTGCAACGGTCAGCACGGTGGGGAGAAAGATGCTGAGCCATGCAGGGACCCCCAGCAGAGACAGGGACACCGTTTGTAGCTTCTGTGCCAATAACAGCTCTGCAGGAGAAGCCCACAGCTTCCTGTTCTGTGCCAGCTGCAGGGCAGCCTCCAGTTCAGCCTTTTGAACTCCCAAGCACCCACGTGTCTGCAGGAGCGAGACAGAAAGCTGAGGCAGAAGCCTCAGGTCTTTTCAATGCCTTCTCTGTGACACACTGTTCTCCTTTCCTGGAAACCAGGCCAGTGCCTCACTCTGTTCTCCTTGCAGAAATCAAGCCCTGTGCCAGTGCTCTAGCTTCTCTGCATCTGCTCTCTTGAGGCCAGAACAAACCCTTCCCTAAGTCCTCTGCAAATGGTCCTCCTGAAGATTTCACCTTGATCCTTGCTGCCTCTGCCACAGCCGGGTTTGTTTGCATCCTGCAAGATGCTGAGCACCCCGAAGAACACCTACCATCAGGGGGTGAGGAGAGAGGAGAGCCTCCAGAACTGGTGCTTGGAGCTGGCGCTTGGGTTCCTGCCCTGTCACGCCATCCCCATGCCTCTGGCTAGTGGCACTTGGCTCTCCCCACTGCCACAGTGTCCCCTGGATCTGTAGCTACCTGCTGCCATCAGAGGTGTTTGTCAGCCCCACTTTCTTCTAGCCACAACCAGCTGTCTGGGGTTTTCTCCAGTGAATAATTTGCCTGTTTATGCCAACACCAAACACATAATTGTCTGTTTAACAGCTCGGGTGAGGAGAGAGTCTGGCTGCTTCCTTGTTCTGCAGGGATCAGAGCAGCGCTTTCCTGATGGCAGCACCCCACTGTGCTAAACCTTCTGGGTTAGAATGGCTAGCAGGTCACGAGTGAGAGGGAATCCAGAGCAGGGATTGTTGTTACTTCTATCCCCAAAGCTGTACTGTGAGTGTGCAGGACAGCAGGTGTATAATGAAATCAGAACAGCCTGTGCTTTTACTACAAAAGGAAATGTTTCTTTTGTAGAGGGGAAAAGCATGTCAGAAGGGAAAAACATGTCAGATTACTATTATAAGTAATTGCTTAACACTCCCTACCTTTACGTCAGCGCTGAGGTAGATGGTAGTTATCACTGCGTCTCCATTCGGGGTCTCCTTTCAATGCACACATCTCAGCGATGGGGCTGTGCCTCTGGCCCTCCTGGCTAGAGGAGACAGGATGGTGAGCTATGTGGGCATGCAAGCTTCCAAATTCTTCCCCCCCCTCAAAAATCTCCCCACCTCCCACTCTTTTATCAGCTCCTGACAAGACTTGCCACGCGTGTAGGCGACTCCCAAGCTTACAAGTCGATTCCCTGCTCCCCCCACCTCCATCCAGGAGAGCATGCAGGATTTTGAGGAGGGGGAGCACAGCGTTCCCCTGTCTGCAGGCCTTTCAGTGAGCTCCATGAGATCTCTCTCTCCCAGGATTTCACACGACAGCATCTTCCCTGGAAAGTCCCAGCAGGGAGTGGAGGATTGCTGTGCTGTGCATGTGGGTGTTAGGAGGGAGCAGAGTGGGATGGGGAGATGGAGGAGAGAGGAGGTGTATCTGCAGAGCAAACCAGGACAATCCTCTTGGAAGAGCCTTGAATTTCTGATCCCAAGGCTCCCATCTCCTGCCTTTTGCTCTTCATTTAAAAGAATGTCAATCCTTGTTAAGGCCAGCAGAGAAGAAGGGAGTCGAGTGGAATCATCTCTTCCTTCCCTGAACACGTCTCAGGGGACCCCAAGAGGCAAACAGAACATGAACTAACTACATCAACCCAGAAAGTGTGTGCAGAAACACTCACTGGGGAGAGCCCTCCCCAGTCACTGGTGTCTTCCCCAGAGAGACATAAATGGCCATTAATGACATCTCCATCTGAGAAATGATCAGAGTGCATGTCATTACAAACCAGTGGTTCCCCAGGGCCCTGGCAGAAATGACCCCAGTGAGCCTCAGTTCTTGAATGCACAGCTGCTACCTCGTGCATGCAAAGCATCACTCCCCACAGATCTCAGAGCTCTTGGGCTTAAGCTCCACTGAACATCTCCCATGTTCCACGAGTGTCATCCCTGCTCTGCACACGGGGCAGCTGGAGCCCCAAGAGGAGGAGGAAGAGAAACCCACCTACTCCTGGTGTGACTTTTCAGGGCAGAGAGCTGGGATGAGACCACCCCACTGCACCTCTGAGAGGTCTGAAAGCTATCTTTGTGCTACACAGGTCTGTCTGTCCCTCTCACCTTCATCTAGGTGCTGTGGCATCCGCAACCTCTCAGGTTTGCCTGCAAGGTGTCATACTTGTGCCTGGCTCTGCCCCATGGTGAGTCCTGGGGAGACAGACCCTTAAACCTCTCACTGGCATTTTGGTACTGGTGAATCCCAGTGCATCTGGATCCCTTTCACAGCCCTGTTCCACCCAAGCAGCGCTGAAGGTCTCAACCAGGGGCTTAGCCATTCCAGAGTGCTCCTGTCTGCCACAGCAAAGAAGAATTCCTGGTGTAAAGCTGTTCCCCTCTTTCCCCCATTTCATTATGTCTGGGGCTATTTCACAAAGCAGCAACATGAGCTGGATTTTCTCTAAACTCCATCTGCTCTGAAACACAACCCACGAATAAATCACCCATCCCTGCCTGGGTAAGGAGGGAGAAACCCCCGAGGAGACCCACAGACTTCTAGAGAAAACAGCCTGTTCCAGGAAGGGGTTCACACCTCGGTGCCTGGAGGTTTCAGGCACACTGAATCTTTGTGTGTCCCAAAATAGCTATTTCAACACCCCCCTCAGTGCATCCAGCCAGCCAGGGGCAAGAGCAACAGGCAATTCTTTACCATGGCTGTGCTATCTGGATAACCAGGAAAGGGAGGGCGGGCACAGGGGATGTGGTATGAGCTGGAGTTTCTATTTTATCAGCTACAAACCCAAAGCCAGGGTGCCTGCCTGCCTGCCAGCACCACACCGCAGCAATATTCCCGGCTAGGACACACCCCGGCCCCTCCATGCAAATCCTCCCAGCCTGAGCGCAGTTTCACCCTCCCTTCCCGGCAGCCAGCCTCTGCTTTCACTCTCTGAATTACAAAGGGGAGTTTTCATTACATCACCACAGGCTCTTCCTCCTTGAAGGCAGTGACAGAGCTGTCACTCTGCTTTGTGGGGGTTTTTAGGGTGTGGGTGGCTGGGTATTTCTCTAGAAAGTGGCCCTGTGCCTCCCAAAAGCAGGTTTTAGCCCAGCCTAACCTCTCTGGCTGCTCCCTCCAGGCTGGGAACAGCACCAGGCAGTGCTGGTTGGCTCCAAGAGGTGCCTGGACAAAGCACACTCCACACTCACTGCTGCTGGAAGCCTTCCTGGGAGATACAGCATTTACAGGCGGTTTTAAAAGTGGCCTGTGCCAAATCCTGCCCTGATTTAAGCAGCAGGGTCGGAAGTCAGCAGTCTTCCAGCTTTCTGCCAGCATAAGCAAGAGCAAATTTGCCTATCAGAACTGGGATTTGCAGAGTGGTTCACTGAAGCGTTTCAAATCTCTCTCTCTCTCTCTCCTCCCCTCCCCCTTTTTCTTTTCTTTTTTTTGTTTATCTTTTCAAATATCCCTCAGTTAAACACTCAGACTGGTGACGGTTTCCCTGCAGCCTCAGGGAGGGGCTGAGCTGATCTCACTCCCAATCCGGTGACTTTGCAACCAGCCTCTTTCCTCCCTTCCCTGGCAGCCCATTTCTGTACCCTTTTCTTTCCAGCCCCAGCTCCTGGCTGGGATGGATTGGGTTGGGTTGGTTCTTGTATGGTTTTTTTCCCCCCAGTTTGAATCAAAACAAACCACTGGGTTCCAACTGCTCCCTAATCTGGAACGGGCTGAGCAGGAGCCTCTGCTCCTGGCAGGGGCTACAGAAACTCACCATGGAGAAACTCCTCAGCCAAGGAGAACTTGTTTTTACGTAGATGGGTCTGGATCACAGCAGGCTCAGGATGCTTAGAAGTCTATCTCTGAGCTCCATAAAAGCACTGAATTCCTTTAAACATACAGAAACCAGCAAGAGGTCTGTGCAGCTCAGGAGCAGGGAAGGTGGCTCTGAAGTCAGTGTGAGCCCCTTGGATTTACCCTGCTCTCCCCCAGCCCTGTTTGAATCCTGATTCCTCATGTGAGGGAACAAAGAGTCATTTCTGCCCCATCAGCACGTTGGGAGCTGATGCCTTTCCCAGGGATTCCAGATGGTTTTGCTCTCTGTCCCTCTGTGTCTGCACTACTGGTAAATCAGGCCTGGCTCACGTTAGCTTTTGAGATGAAACCTTCCCACAATTAGTTACAGTCTGTGCTCTTGCGCCGCAGAGGACGTAGGGCTGAGCTGTCAGAGACCCATCCCACACACAGGTCCTGCTCAGGTTTCTCTGTTTCACTCAGGAGTGTCATTTTTCCACTGAAATCACCAAACCAAGGCAGTCTCTGCTGCAGATGCATAGTGACAGCCATTTAGAGACACCTCACACCTTGCCCATCTCAGGCAGGAATAGCTTATTTCAACTTAATCCTGTTTTACACTGTTTCTCTGCTCTTTCTCTGGCCTCCCTTTCCACACTGGCAAAATTGGGAGAGGATCCTTTCATGTGTAGATACACACTGGGAGCTCCAAATGAAGTCTCAGGGAAGTGCTGAGCATCTTCACACCTGCCCCTGATCTGCCAAGGGACAGGAGCTCAGCATCTCACAGTGGATCCTTGTAGTTAGTATCCCTGCCTCTCTCGGAGCAGAACTGTTTGGCTCCCCTGCCAAATTATCTTGCTAATAACAGGAATCTGGATCCCAGGCTGGAATTTAACATTCTGAGGCCAGTCTTAAGCGTGGGCCAAAGCTTCCTGCTGGGCCAAAGCCAGGTGTGTGGTGGCAGGAAGGGCGAGGGGCAGCCGAGGTGAGGGAGAGCTGAGCTCTGAGGAAGGATTGGGGTGCAGCAGGCATCTTGGGGTGAGGGTGTAAGGCAGGCACCAAAATAAGGAAAAGCATAGGGAAAGTAACAAGAGCTGAAGGGTGTTTGGAAAGGCTTTGTTTGCATGCTCTTCTGCAGGTGATTTACTCGTCCTGTGCCTTCCTTCACCCATCCATCACGCAGGGAGGTGTTGTCATGATCTCAGCTGTACAGACAGGCACAGGGGTCATTGCTTACAGCAAGTCAGGCTGCACAAGCACCCAAACCCAGGTGCTTTCTACTGCCAGCCTGGGTTCGGTTTGCTAAACCCTGTTCTCCATCCCAGAAGCACGGAGCAGGGCCCTCCACAGCCAGGAAGGAACCTGGGAACAACTATGCAAATAGGCTTAGTTAAGAGGAATGATTTCAGGAACACCAGTAGCTGGAAGACAGGGATGAAGCTGCACTTGCCTTGTTGGGTGAATAGCTGCAGTCTGGCCAGTTGGAAGCCGACAGTCTACAGGGCAGGCAGCCCCTTCTGTGCCCATGTAATGTGGCACTTCATAGCCACAGGAGAGCTTTCTGCTTCGCCTCCCCTGTGCAGTAAGAGGCAGCATCCTTCCCGTTAGCTTGTCTGAAAAGGGAGCCGAGGTTGGCAGACCCCCGTGGGGACCTGGATGGAAATGGAGGCCTCTCAGTTTCCACAGAGGATGCAGGTTGCAGCGCTGGCACCTCGGTATGAAAGAGGCTAATGCCTGTGCTCAGGGAAGGGAGTAAATCTCTGCACAGGTACCTTAATCTCTTCACAGGTATCACAAAGGCAGGCCACGCTGCCAGGGCCACATGCCCAGACAGGCCCGATGCACTCAGGGGGGCCCCTCTGCCTGCAGACCCCCCCTCCAACAAGAGGCACTGTCAAAAGCAAACTGCCCCGGGGGGAGAACAGCAACCCCCAGCCCCCAGGAGAGCACCAGCCCCTTTACAACCCAGCAGGAGCGCCAGGACTGGGACAGAGCGAAGCCCCGGGCTGGGCCAGGCCCTCAGGCCGGGCTGGGCCGCACTGGGGGGGGCAGCAGTGCTCCGGGTAAGGCCCGTGGTGCATCGGGGGGGGATGCTGAGGGGAAGGAGGTTGTGCAGCGCGGCCCCACGCTGCTGAGGTGGGTTCGGAGCTACCCGGGGCACCGCTGTCCCGGCACAGGGGCGGGAGCAGCCACCGCCGCACCGGGCTCTGGGAGCGTCAGGCCCGCCCGGGGCGCTGCCCGCAGCCAAAATGGCGGCACCGGCGGCCGCGCTCTGGCCGGGGGAGGCGCCTGCGCGGTGGGCGGGGTCGCGCTCACCGGTGGCGGGGCCGCTGTCGTTGCAGCTCGGCGGAGGCGGCGGTCGGAGCCCCTCGGTTCACGGGACGATCTTCGCGCAGCCCTGCCGCCGCGCCCGGCCCCTCGCCGCGGGTGGACGCCGCCGCTGACCGACAACTAAGCGCCCCCGGGGCCGGCAGCCATGGGCTCCGAGCGGGACTCCGAGTCGCCGCGGTCCTCCTCCATCCACTCGGCCGCCGCCAAGTGCCCCAAGCCCGGCCGTCGCCGCCGCCGCCTCTCCTTCCAGAGCGTCTTCTCCGCCGCCTCCGCCTCCGCCGCGGGCGGCCGCCGCCGCTCCAAGGCCGAGCCGCCTCCCGCCGCCCCGCCGCCGCCTCCCGCCGCTCCGCCGGCCCCTCCGCCGCCGCCTCCCCCACCGCCGCCTCCTCCGCCGCCTCCCGAGGAAGCTCCGGTGGTCCCGGAGGGTAGCGGCGAAGAGGAGTTGGAATGCCCGCTGTGCCTGGTACGGCAACCGGCGGAGAACGCCCCGCGGCTGCTGTCGTGCCCGCACCGGTCGTGCGGGGCCTGCCTGCGGCAGTACCTCCGCATCGAGATCACCGAGTCCCGCGTCAACATCTGCTGCCCCGAGTGCAGCGAGCGCCTCAACCCCGCCGACATCCGCCGCCTCCTCCGCGATTCCCCGCACCTCGTCGCCAAGTACGAGGAGTTCATGCTGCGCCGCTGCCTCGCCGCCGACCCCGACTGCCGCTGGTGCCCGGCCCCCGACTGCGGGTGAGTGATGGGGACGGTGGGGTGCTGCCCCTTCTGCCCTGGGGCTGCCTGGGGAGGGGGGGACCTGCTGCCTCCATAGGGTGCTGCCCACCCATCTGTCCTGGGACGGCTCAGGAAAGGGGGATGCCCCACCCTGGTGGGGTGTTCCCCATCCTGGGACAGATGGCAGCATCCCAACGGGAATGGTTCTGGACCCACTGTCCTGCTGGGGTGTTGCTCATCCCCAGCACATCCTGGGGCTGGTATCCCAATGGGAATGGTTTCTGGGACCTGCTGGGGTGCTGCCTGTCCCCAGCACATCTTGGGGCTGGTATCCCAGCTGGGATGGTTCCTGGGACTTGATATAGGGTGTTGCTCATCCCCAGCACATCCTGGGGCTGGTATCCCAACGGGAATGGTTCCTGGGGCCTGCTGGGGTGCCTCTCATCCCCAGCACATCCTGTGGATGGTGTCCCGGCTGGGATGGTTCCTGGGGCCTTGCTGGGGTGCTGCCTGTCCCCACCAGGGTTCCAGGACAGCGCAGGGAGGGGTGGCTCGCTCCTGCTGGGGTGCTGCTGCTGGTACACACTTCTGGTCCTGCCGAGTCACACAAAGAGCCCTCACTGCAGGTGTTCTGTTCTTGCCTGTCAGCTGTCTCTTGAGGCCAGTTGATGGGCCTCAAGTACCAAAATGACACTCCATCTGTCCCTACTGCCTTGCTGGAGCACTAGGATTTGACCTTGGGGATTGTGGAAAGGCAGACAAGGCGGGTACGAGGGGCAGGACTCGCAGGGGCTTTTGGCTGAGCCATCATTTCCCGAATTTAAAAGAAAGCTCTTTTTTTTTTTCTGCACAAATAGGAAGCGTGGAGTTTCCCGGCCGTGGGTGTCACCATGAGCTGTGGGGACAGGGCACGGGGACACCCTGCAGCTTCCACACTGGTGAAGAAGGAACCGTAAACGGTCACTTTTTCCCAGTGAGGATGCCTGGCACACAGGAGTGATGTTGACTCACTATCTGTTGCCCAAGTGAGGAAAACATCTGTCTGTCCAGAAGTCAGCCCAGCCAAGCTCGATGACTTTATCATTAGCTGTGTGTTGCTTTCATTTTCTCTTCTCTTTTCCTCCAAATGAGCTCTGTTGGGTTTCTGTCTGAGCCTCAGCCAGAGCTGTCTGGAAAAGGGCTTTGTTTGGGGAAACTCAGGGAAGTGCCGTGAAGTTTAGCTAGAGCTCAGCTTGGATTGCAGCTCATGAAAGGAAACATGAAAGGAAAATCTGACCTAGTAGTGGGAATGGAAAGCGTGGTGGGAGGGAGGGTTGTGAAGATTTAATCAGAGCGCTGTAATAGCCTTCCTATGCAAATTGGTTAACCTGGCTCTGGTTACCCATTTCACAGCCTTCTATAAGGGCTTTTTTCTTCACAGGGCCGTGTTAATAACGAACAACAACAGCTCTGCTCCTTTCTGAACCAAAGTCAAGCGCTGGATCTTGATGCTTCTGTAGCGCTGAGGATGAGATGAGGGGGATAGAGCAGGTTGTGCTGCCTGCAGAGCAGGGAATGCCCCTGCTGTTAACCAGCTAGAGAAAATCCAGTTCTTCCTTACAGATTCTCAGCTCTTTGGCTGCTTCAATCTTGATCCATGCTCAGGACAAGGAGTAAATCCAGCCATACCTCACCCATGTCTGGTTGGAAGGAGCATGGCCTGGAGGGCGTTGCCTCCTTGATAGTAACCCAGCCAGAGCCTGATCCGACCGTTGCTTTGACAGTTTGGGCAGCCTGGTGTTGTGCACAGCTCTTCCTGGGAACAAAAACCCCTCCTCACTGATTAGCCAGTTCATGGGCTGAGCCAGGTGAGATGTGCACAAGCATCTTCCTCGGAGCTGCCCAGCAGAAAGCAAGGAGCAGCTGAGAAGCGACCGCGGGGCTGTGGGAGAGCCGGCAGCTCTGGTGGAAGGAGCAGTGCTGGCGTCTGTAGGGCTGGAACAAAGGCTGTTGGAATCAGCTCTGGGGTGGGGAGAGGAATTAGTCACCCTGTTGGTTCATCCCAGCCAGCCTGTGTCGCTGTGCTTATGTAAAGGCAGGGTATGAATTATTTACCGTGGGCTTTCCCGCCGTAGTAGCGCGGCGCAGGGAGACGGGGCGGGAGCGCAGGGCTTGGGGAGGGGGTGTGGTGATGCTCCTGTCACCCACCAGCGAGCAAGGGGCTGCTGGGTGATGGTGGACAAGCCCCCCTGCTGCATCCCCTGCCTTCTGCAGCCTTTCCTAAATGAAAGAGCCTGGCTGTGCTGCTGGGAGGAGGAGGAGGAGGAGGAGGACCAACACATCAAGCAATGCGTGTTGCCGTGGAAACGGTGGTCGATTGATGCACCATCAATTGCAATACAAATCAGTTTCTGTGTTCACAGCTTTGTTGGGTTGGTTTGTTGGGGGTTTTTTTCCCCCCCCACCCCTTGCTACAATCAGGTGACATCGCTGTCTAGTGTTTGTCACGCTGCATCTCCTAAGAGCTGGGGAGAACAACAGGAGCTTTAAGGAAACCGAGCTGTGTAGGCTGAGCTGGGTGAATGAAGCTGGAAGCAAATGGGGAGGCAGAGCAGCAGCAGGAGGAGGAATAGAGGGAACTCATGGCCATCCATGGACTGGGCTGGAAGCTGTGAGCTTCCCAGGACCATGAGCTTCCCAGGGTCTTGAGAAGATGCTTGTTGTCATTGCTGCCTGGGGAAAAGGCAGTGTTTTGCTTTGAACCTGGAAGCAACTATTGATGGAGCGATGTGTCCGAGGAGGGTGTGTGCTGGCCATCCAGGCCCCACCATGGCTAATCCCAGGCACATCACTTCAACAGCCCCTTTTGAGTCGCCCTTGAGTTCAGAGATGTGTTCTGTCTGCCCCTGACAGACAGCTGTGTGGTTTCTTTCCCTTTGGGAGCTCATCCATCATATTTGCCAATTCAGCTCTAAGAATAAAACATAAATGATGAGCACTTTAATTTCTTGTAGGATTTGCTCCAGTGTCTAAAAACACCCCACAGCTCTGGCGAGGGGTTAATTTTGGAGCGTGGGATTGCTTAAAATATCACCCTGAGCTTTCCTAGCCTGCTGTTAGGGTTTGAAGTGGCAGCAAGTCATAACACAGCTGCCCAGGTGAAGTTGGAGTGGGTTTCTTTTTGCCAGGGGTAGGTCTTTGGCTGTACAGTAGAGGCAGGGTAGGGATGCTTAGTGGAATGCATCCTAGCCAAGATACACAGGAGTCAACACAGGTCAAGTTTGTCCCTCCCAAACCCCCAGGCCATCAGTGTCCTGTCTCTCTTCTGATATTGGCTTCACATCCAGGAGTGTGCAGCTGCTGATGTGCACAGAGACCCTGTAAGTCGTGCCCCATCGTGGAGATGTTGTTTCTTTAGTGATTATGTCGTACCCAGGCAGGATGAAGTTGCTTAAAACTCCCACGGGATATGAATCATTGTGGTATGACACATTGAGTGGTTCTCACGCTGCTGCCTCGGAGAAGAGGCAATACAATTTGAGCTGCACAAGCTCTAAATAGAAAACCTTAAACAGGAGTTATTCTCCTCTGACCGCTGACAGAAATACTGAGGATGAGCAACAGAAATACACCCTTTGCCATACTGGTGGTGCAGAACTGGAAGGTGCTTCTGGCACTGCTCACCTCAGCCCCTGCCAGCGGAAACAACCTCCTCTTAGGTGACCCCAAGTCTGCTTTCCTGTGGTGGGGCTTGGTGATGCTGCTGAGACTTCTGTGTCTGCAGCATGCTTCCTTCTGGCAGCGTCACCCTGACACCTTGAACACCCTGACTCTTCCTTCCCTCTCCTGTGCATCCAGTTGTTTTCACTCGAGTTTTGGCTTCCTGCATTGTTCTTCACTGCTTTTTAAAAGGAAACTCTGGTGGGGATGGACAAGAGCTTGCTTCTTTAGACAAGCTGTGCATGGGAACCCCTCTTGTTTCATTTTGTTTTCTGGAGCCATTCAGACCAGGACAATCTAAGCTTTCCTAGACCCCTCTGGCACGTGTTGCATGCACCCCTGTGCTCATCCTGAGGACCTGGGGTATGTGCATTTGGCCATGGGCACCTGGAGAGAGCAGCACAAGCCTGTCCCAGGAGCCAGAACCAGCAGAACCAGTGAGCTGTTAGCAGGGCAAGACAAATCTGCTCTGTCCAAATTGACAGTGAGTACTGCCAGGAGTTACTGAGGAGACAACTTGATCTTCTAAGCTGTCTGTGTAAAAGGTGTCTGCCCCCAGTAACTCAATTAGCACAGCTTAATTTCAGGCCCAGCAGTGCAAACCACAGGATGGGAGAGAGAAGGAATTGCTCTAGCATCCAGGCTGCTGTGTGGACAGCAGTGGGCAATGAGCTGGAAGAAGAGAGGTGGGCTGCCCACCCACCCCCCTTTTACTGACCTTTCCCCAAGGGGGGCAATGCTGCCACAGGCTCTGTGTGTGAAAGACTGCATGGCTCAGCATCCCTTGAGGTCTCACCTCTTTAACCAGCTGCTTGGAGCAGAACAGCTGAGGCTGTGATCCCTCCCCTGCTGCCCCCGGGCAGGCTGATTGGAAAGGCTGTCGCTTGATAACTGTCGTGGTTTTGCCCCAGCCGAGAGCCGCACCCCACACAGTCGCTTGTACTTTTAAAAGGAAGGGGGAAGGAAAGTTGGGGGAGGGGGAAAAGGGAAGGAAGAAAGGAGGAAAAGAAACCACAACCTAGAAACCAGAACCACGCAGGTTGGGATAAGGATAGTTTACTAAACAATAACAGAAAACTAGATATAACAATAACAGGAGTTTAAAGCACAAAATAGATGAAACTGGTGATACACAATGCAATTTCTCACCAAACCACACAACCCAGGCCGCACAGCTTAGAGCCCGTCCCGGAACCCGACCGTCCCCCAGAAACTGCACGTCCTGGCGTTGTCTCCTCCTCTTCCCCCCAGTCCCCTTTATACTGAGCATGACGTAACTGGCATGGAATATCCTCTTTGGCCAATTCGGGTCACCTGTCCTGGCTGCGTCCCCTCCTTTCTCATTAGTAAGGAAGTATGAAGAACTGAGAAAGGTCCTTGATTGCCCGGCAACAACCAGAAACATCAGGGTGCCATCAGCACTGTTCTCATCCTAACACCCAAACATGGCATTCCATCCACTGCTAAAAATAATTAACTCCATCATAGCTGAAACCAGGACAATAACTTTGTCTCTTACTAATTCACCCCGTGTCTCCCTCCTCCAGTTACGCGGTGATCGCCTACGGCTGTGCCAGCTGCCCCAAGCTGACCTGTGAGAGGGACGGCTGCCAGACAGAGTTCTGCTACCACTGCAAGCAGATATGGCACCCCAACCAGACCTGCGACATGGCCCGCCAGCAACGGGCGCAGACGCTCCGAGTACGAACCAAGCACACCTCTGGCCTCAGCTACGGACAGGAATCTGGCCCGGGTATGGATTCACCTGGGGGTTGGTTTGTGGTTACTGTAGCTTTAAAGCCAAGGGTGGTGGGCAGCGGGGTTAGCATCCTGTGAGGAGCTCTATGTGTGGCGCAGCTGAGGGTCTCCGGGATGAGGACGGGTGTAAAATTGAGTCATTCGGTTGAAGGAGGTGATCCTCCCACTCTGCTCTGCTCTGGTCAGGCCCCACCTGGAGGGTTGTGTCCAGTGCTGGGCTCCCTGGGATCAAACAGCCAGGGATCTCCTGGAGAGAGTCCAGAGGAGGCTACGGAGATGATGAAGGGCCTGGAGCATCTCCCCTGTGAGGAAAGGCTGAGTGAGCTGGGGCTGTTCAGCCTGGAGAGAAGAAGACTAAGGGGGGACCTAATTAATGTTTATCAATATCTGAAGGATGGGATGCAGGGCAAATGGCCAGCCCCTTTTCAGTGTCTGTGGGGACAGGACAAGGGGCAATGGCTGCAAGTTGGAGCACAGGAAGTTCTGCACCAACATGGGGAAGAACTTCTACACAGTGAGGGTGACAGAGCCCTGGGACAGGCTGCCCAGGGGGGTGTGGAGTCTCCTTCTCTGGAGAGATTCAAGACTCATCTGGGTGCCTGTCTGTGCAATATGAGCTGGGGAGCTGCTTTGGCAGGGGGGTTGGACCAGATGATCTCTCAAGGTCCCTTCCAACCCCTGGGATTCTATGATTTCCCCCCTAGAACAAATCCATCAGGCTCCTCCCAGAGTACAAAACACATAGGGCGCAAAGCACATACATGACGACGTGCCTTGGGCCCTTCCACGTCACAGCAGCTCCCCTCATCCGCCCCAGCTAGGCTTGTGGCTGTTTTGATCTTGGATCTTCTCGCTTCCTGCCCAACTAAACGCTGAACAAATAGGCTCTTCTTACCCTCCCAGCTTCAAATTGGGCTGCTGCAGTAGTAAAAAGTAGCATTCATGCCTAGCTGAGTGTGGGGAACCTTGCTGCATGCGCTGTTAGGTGTTAGTAATGTCAGGGATGGATAAAAATGCCAGGCTGCAGACTCCCCCACTGCCTGGCAGGAGTGAGGGTGGCTGCTGAGTTCATTAAAAATAACCATCCTGACTCTGGCAGTGGGCTGTAAGGCCAGTTCATAAAGCTTTGTCCTGCCCCCCAAACAAAACTCCCTACTTCTGTGTCAGGAGTATGGGTGTTAATACACATCTTTACAATGGGGTGGTTTGGGGGTGGCTTAGCAAGCTCTTGAGCTTCAGCCTGCCCTGGTGAGAGGGGCCTTGAAAACAGACAGCACAGATGTTACCACAGCCTGTGAAAAAAGAGTTTCTAAGTTGAGTTGGGGCTTTTTTTTCACCCTTTTAAAGGAGATCCCTGCCAGGAAGAGCTTAGCACTTAGCCACTGAAAGGGAGGTTCTTGAGACAGTGGTTTTTCCCCACCCCGTTCTTGCTGGATTCAGTGTGGTGATTAATAAGGTGTGAGCTGGTCTCAGCAGCTGGATTTCATATCGTGGAGTGTTGCAGAAGCTGCCAGCAAAGCCCTGAGCCACTGCACAGCCATTGCATAACCATGATCAGATGACACCCGAATTAAGGAGGAGATGAAGGACCTTTAACCCACTCTGCCAGCAGCAAGCTGGGCACTGGACACCCCCTGTGCCAGACACCCCCTGTGCCAGACACCCTCTGTGCCAGGTTCCTGTGTATGGCTGCAGACCCAGTTCCCTGTTTGGCTGCTTGGGAAGGGCAGGTTGGGAGTTTCTCTGAGTTTCTCTGGTTCTCTGGAGTGTTCTGTCATTCTTGGCCCATGAGTCACCTTAGTGGAGCAGTTTAGTAATGGTTTGTTCTTGTGCTGTTGCCTTGGCTAGCACGGGGCAGGCAGGACTTGTTCCCAGCGTGTTCCTCCATCCTAGGCCAGAATGAGCTCCTGAAGTGAGTGCTGGGGGTAGATGGCTTTGGTGGGATCTGTCTTGTAAGTTGTCTTGCTCTGAAGACAAACTGAAGACACAACTGTCCCCTTTGCCTGTGATCAGTGAGGGTGTCCTGCCCACGCAGCAAACAAGGGCTTTGGTTGTAGAATCATAGAATCATAGAATGGTCTGGGTTGAAAGGGACCCCAAGGATCACAGAGCTCCAACCCCCTGCCACAGGCAGGGCCACCAACCTCCAGGCCTGGAGCTACACAAGGTTGCCCAGGGCCCCATCCAACCTGGCCTTGAACACCCCCAGGGATGGGGCATCCACCCCCTCTCTGGGCAGCCTGTTCCAGCCCCTCACCACTCTCTCTGTAAAGAACTTCCCCCTAATATCTAATCTAAACCTTCCTTCCTTTAGTTTTAATCCATCCCCCTTGTCCTGTCATTGTCTATCCTTTTAAAAAGTTGAATCCCCTCCTGTTCCTCTGCTCCCTTCAGGGACTGGAAGGCTGCAATGAGGTCCCCCCACAGCCTTCTCTTCTCCAGGCTGACCCAGCCCAGCTCCCTCAGCCTCTCTTTGTAGGGGAGCTGCTCCAGCCCTCTGAGCATCTTTGTGGCTCCTCTGACCCCTCTCCAACAGTTCCACATCCTTCTTGTATTGGGGGCCCCAGATCACTAAGAATCACTAAGGTTGGAAAAGACCTCCAAGATTATCCAATCCGACCATCCCAATCCCACTTCCTACCACTCACTAACCCATCCCTGAGTAGCTCATCCAACCTTCCCTTGAACACCCTGAGGGATGGTGACTCCACCACCTCCCTGGGCAGCCCCTTCTGATGCCCAACTGCTCTTTTGGAGAGGAAATGTCTCCTCATTTCTAACCTGCACCTCCCCTGGTGCAGCTTGCAGCCATTGCCTCTTGTCCTGTCACTGGTTATCTGCGAGGAGAGGCTGAGCCCCAGCTCCCCACAACCACCTTTCAGGGAGTTGGGAGACAGCAGTGAGGTCTCCCCAGAGACCAGACCAAGAGCCCCTTCATTGATCTTCATACTCACAGCACAGAGTCCAACCCCATCCCATGCTTTCCCCCCGTAGCTGATGACATCAAGCCGTGTCCACGTTGCAGTGCTTACATCATCAAGATGAACGATGGGAGCTGTAACCACATGACCTGTGCTGTGTGTGGCTGCGAGTTCTGCTGGCTCTGTATGAAGGAGATCTCGGACCTGCATTACCTCAGGTGAGGAGGGGAGCAGCACACAAGCTTCTCCATGGCTGGTTGGAGGAGTTCACATCATGTGTTGGCCTTTCCTCCTCCTGCCTCTCCCACCAGTCAGCAAAACTTCATCATTCTGCCCCAAAGAGCTGAACTTTCTCCCCACTTGGTGCTCTTCACACCACAAAAAGCTCCTCCTGATACGTTTTCCTTTAGGAGCTCTGGGCATACTGGATCTTAACTGTATGCCTGGTGATGTGGTGATAACCTTGATGAGCAAAATAATCTTGATAAGGACAGGAAAAAAAGAGGGACCCCTTTATTTTTATCTACACAAATTTATTCCAGAGTTTTGGGGTTTGTTCAGGTGGAGGTTGAACTTGGGGCTCTTGGGGATGCTGGGGAACTGCTGTGGTGTTAATGTCTTTTTTTGGGGGGGTTGTTTTTCTTCCATGAAGCCCCTCTGGCTGTACATTCTGGGGCAAAAAGCCGTGGAGTCGTAAAAAGAAGATTCTGTGGCAGCTTGGCACGCTGATCGGTGCTCCTGTAGGCATTTCCCTCATCGCTGGCATTGCCATTCCTGCCATGGTCATTGGCATCCCTGTGTACGTTGGGAGGAAGGTAGGTGGTGTGGGGAACAGGCAGCTGGAGCTGAAGGGTTCGGGGTGTTCTCTGTGCTGGAGGAATTCAGGGCTGATCAAAAGGGTGGGTCGTGTTGTAGGACCAAAATTCAGCTGTTTCTTCTAAACCTTGTCTTATCTTGGGGGCTTTGTGTGGGCAAAGGGAAGGTGGTGGCTGATAGCCCTGCAGGCTGGAGTCCTCTGAAGTGTGTTTTGTGTTGCTCTTGTGCCTGTGCCATGAACCAGGAGCACCCAAAGAGAAACCTGGTCCCTTTTTAACATGTCCCCTGATGTGGGAGGGGGGCTGGACACTGAGCATCACGTGTTGGCTCACATAAGTCACTTGTTGTGATGCTGACCTGTGTGATGCTGTGGTGTGTCTGTGCTGATGAGGAGGAGTGGAGAGGGAAGAAGTGGCACGTCAGCTCTGCTCTTCCATAAACACAGACCCACCTTCTAGATCCAATCCACGAGGAGATCTGTGGTCAAGATGAGGTTCTTCAAGGCCTCATTAATGTCTTCTGCTGGTGTTGGCTCATGGCCCATACTCTGTCCTCACCCAGTGCTTCTCCTTCCATCAGATCCACAGCAGGTATGAGGGGAAGAAAACCTCTAAGCACAAGAGGAACCTGGCCATTACTGGTGGGGTCACCCTGTCTGTCATTGCCTCTCCAGTCATCGCTGCTGTCAGTGTAGGTAAGTGGGCACAGCCCCTGGGCTGGTTGTCACTGAGACAGGTGGCTAGCCCAGCCCTGTGAGGTGGGGTGGCCAAAGGGTGCTGTGCTCCTCTGCACATCCTCATGGGCTTGTCTTGGGCTGGAGCCACTGCTGGGCTTGTCCACAGCACCAGGTGCCTGTGGTGGAGTCCATGACACACACAGCTTTTACCCATGGGTTGGTTTGCTGGCTGATACCTCGGGGGTTCAGTGGAGACTCTCTGTGCTCTTGGGGTTCCCTTGCTCTGCACGAACACAAAGGGCTCCTCCACCATCTGGCTGCAAAGTTCTAGGACCATTTTGCCTTGAAAGCAGCGTGGACATAACTGGAAGTGCCCTTACCCCACCAACCCTTCCTGTCTCACCCAACAGCCTTAAGCTCCTCTTAGCTCAGCTCATGCTCCTCCCCAGGTATCGGGGTGCCCATCATGCTGGCGTACGTCTACGGCGTCGTGCCGATCTCGCTGTGCCGGGGTGGTGGCTGTGGAGTGAGCACAGCCAATGGCAAGGGGGTGAAAATCGAGTTTGATGAAGATGATGGACCAATCACAGGTAAGGGGATCACTGGGGAAGGGGGGGTGAAGCTGGATCTTGTTGTGAAATTGTGGGGGGGGGGGGCTGAAAATGCCCCAAATCAGGATGTTTCTCTTTACCCAGGTTTGGCTGGGAGAGGTTATTTGCTTCCATCTTCTGCTGGTCATCAGCTGTGTAGCTCTCCAAGTGAAATACCACCTCTTCCTTCTGATATTCCACCCCAATCTGGGATGAGACACGTGCTGTCTGACCCCCCAGCTCTCCCAGTTCCCCTGCTGATCCAGTTCCTGTGCTGTTCTTCCCTGCAGTGGCTGATGCCTGGCGAGCCCTGAAGAACCCCAGCATTGGTGAAAGCAGCATTGAGGGGCTGACCAGTGTGCTGAGCACCAGTGGCAGCCCCACTGATGGGCTCAGCGTGATGCAGGGCAACTACAGTGAGACAGCCAGCTTTGCTGCCCTCTCAGGTGGTACCCTGAGTGGTGGTGTCCTCCTGGGTGGCAAGGGGAAGTACAGCAGGTAATGGAACTCATGGGCACGGCAAGGAAGGGGCTCACCCCTCTGCAGCTCCCTATGCCTGTGTTGGTTGAGGAGGCTTATTTTTGGGAGCAGTCCTTCTTTGACCTGGGAGTCACACCCTCATATTTATACCTTAGTCCATTGTGGAATAACCAGTCCCAGCAGAGCAAGGTACTTCTGGAGACAGTGCTAGGCTGATTCTTGCAAGGAGGACAAGAGATGAGAGAGTTTCTCTTCCCTCCTGAGTTCCTTGAAACTCCAGAGCTGATGCTTTGGGTTAATTTGGAACAGCACAGAGATGCCTGAGTGGCTTAAACATCTCCCAGTCCTCTTAGCCCAGCCTGTAGGGCTTGGTGTTTCCTGTAGCAAGCTGGGTCTCTGCTTTCCAAGTCAGGAGGTGACACCAGAGTTTAGAGGAAAACTTGCCTCATGAGTCAGTGTGCAGGATAATTAGAGACACGTGTTGATAGGGCAGCCAGGATGTAATCACAGCTGTGTGCTGGGTCTGTGGAAATCTGGTCTTCACAGGAATTGCATGAGTCACACATGGAAACACAATTTGGCCTTTGTCATGGAGAACAGAATTGGGTTTATCAAAACAGAGCCAAAAAATGAGGCTCAATGAGAGGAACCAGTGGGGTTTGTGCTGAGCTGCACTGGCACAGAGGGTCCCTTGCATTCCCATGATGGACAGGGAGGGGTTGGTGTCCCTCAGGGACCTTCTAAGGCAGTTCTGAGGAATCCTTCTCTTCTCTGCAGGCTGGAAGTTCAGGCTGATGTCCAGAAGGAGATTTTCCCCAAAGACTCGGTCAGCCTGGGGGCTATCAGCGACAACGCCAGCACTCGAGCCATGGCTGGCTCCATCATCAGCTCCTACAACCCCCAGGACAGGTAGGAGGACAGGAGTGGTGGTGGTGGGTGCCCTGCAAGGTGCTGCTGAGGGTGGGAGGGTGACTCTGGGTGCACCAGCCTGCTCTTCTGTAGCTGGGGAGTGGATCTGTCCTTTACTCACACAGAAGGACTGGGGATGGTTTGGGAGTAGCCTCCATGGGCAGTGTGGAAGCTGGGGAGGGGATCCATAGCCCTGGACCCTCAAGGTCTGTCCCTGGCTGCTCACGGGGACTGGTGCTTTCCCAGTTTGTAGCTGGGGGATCATCTCATCTGAGAGCAGCAAGTGGTGCTGGTGATGGTGGAGCTGCTGGTGTTTCTGCTGCTGGTGGTGGTGCTGGTGGAGCTGGAGCTGGTGCTGGTGGAGCTGGTGCTGGTGGAGCTGGAGCTGGTGCTGGTGGAGCTGGTGCTGGTGCTGGTGGAGCTGGTGCTGGTGGAGCTGGTGCTGGTGGAGCTGGTGCTGGTGGAGCTGGTGCTGGTGGAGCTGGTGCTGGTGCTGGTGCTGGTGCTGGTGGAGCTGCTGCTGGTGCTGGTGGAGCTGGTGCTGCTGCTGGTGCTGGTGGAGCTGCTGCTGGTGCTGGTGGAGCTGCTGCTGGTGCTGGTGGAGCTGCTGCTGGTGCTGGTGGAGCTGCTGCTGGTGCTGGTGGAGCTGCTGCCGGTGCTGCTGGTGGTGGAGCTGCTGCCGGTGCTGCTGGTGGTGGAGCTGCTGCCGGTGCTGCTGGTGGTGGTGGTGGTGGTGCTGCTGGTGGTGGTGGTGGTGGTGCTGCTGGTGGTGGTGGTGGTGCTGCTGCTGGTGGTGGTGGTGGTGCTGCTGGTGGTGGTGGTGGTGGTGCTGCTGGTGGTGGTGGTGGTGGTGCTGCTGGTGGTGGTGGTGCTGCTGGTGGTGGTGGTGGTGCTGCTGGTGGTGGTGGTGGTGCTGCTGGTGGTGGTGGTGGTGCTGCTGCTGCTGGTGGTGGTGGTGGTGCTGCTGCTGGTGGTGGTGGTGGTGGAGCTGCTGCTGGTGGTGGTGGTGGTGGAGCTGCTGCTGGTGGTGGTGGTGGTGGAGCTGCTGCTGGTGGTGGTGGTGGTGGAGCTGCTGCTGGTGGTGGTGGTGGTGGAGCTGCTGCTGGTGGTGGTGGTGGTGGAGCTGCTGCTGGTGGTGGTGGTGGTGGTGGTGGAGCTGCTGCTGGTGGTGGTGGTGGTGGTGGTGGAGCTGCTGCTGGTGGTGGTGGTGGTGGAGCTGCTGCTGGTGGTGGTGGTGGTGGAGCTGCTGCTGGTGGTGGTGGTGGTGGAGCTGCTGCTGGTGGTGGTGGTGGTGGAGCTGCTGCTGGTGGTGGTGGTGGTGGAGCTGCTGCTGGTGGTGGTGGTGGTGGAGCTGCTGCTGGTGGTGGTGGTGGTGGAGCTGCTGCTGGTGGTGGTGGTGGTGGAGCTGCTGCTGGTGGTGGTGGTGGTGGAGCTGCTGCTGGTGGTGGTGGTGATGGTGGAGCTGCTGCTGGTGGTGGTGATGGTGGAGCTGCTGCTGGTGGTGGTGGTGATGGTGGAGCTGCTGGTGGTGCTGGTGTTTCCCAGGTGTGGTGGGGCCATGAGCAGCACCTTGCTGATGTTTGGCAAACATGATGTGCTCAGTGGCGACCCAGTTGACCCCAGTAACCATCCCCAGTAACACCAGGCTGCTTCTTTTGCAGGGAGTGCAATAACATGGAGATCCAGGTGGACATCGAAGCCAAACCGAGTCACTACCAGCTGGCCAGTGGCAGCAGCACCGAGGACTCTCTGCATGTCCACACCCAGATGGCAGAGAATGAGGAAGAGGAGGAGGAGGAGGAAGAGGATGGTGAGCAGGACCAGACATGCAAACACCAAAGCTGTGACCAAAAGGACTGCCTTGCCAGCAAAACCTGGGACATCACCCTGGCCCAGCCCGAGAGCATACGGAGCGACCTGGAGAGCTCCGACAGCCAGTCGGACGACGTGCCAGACATCACCTCGGATGAGTGTGACTCCCCCCACTCTCAGACTGCAGCAGCCTGCCCCCAGACCCCCAAAGCTAGAGGTGCCGACAGCCCAAGTGCCCACCTGAGCCACTGTGCCCAAGCTGAGGGCTGCAGGCTGGATGAGATTGTCCAGCTGGAATGCATCGAAGCCCGAGGATGAGCCAGCCTCTTCCCAGGATCCACACTGGCTGCCATCCCATCGCCTGGGGCAGGGTCTTCTCCGTGTTGGCTTCTGTTTGCAAATCTCCAGGTGGCTCCCAGGCCTCACCCCAGGGAGCTGCTGTTTCTTATGTGACAAAAAACAAAAGAAAAAGGAGAAAAAAACCCCCAACCCCCCACAACCCCCCCTCCTCCTCCTCTTTTTTGTTTTAATTTATTGGTTCGAGCTCTGTGAGATGTGTAAGAGTGTAAATATGTACGTGTGTCTGTATGTCTGCAACCATCCTAAGGCACTGTTGGAATAAAGACTCTGGTTGTCATTTGATTCGCATCCAGCTCCTCTTTTCAGCCTGGAGAGGAGAAGGCTGTGGGGGGACCTCATTGCAGCCTTCCCATCCCTGAAGGGAGCAGAGAAACAGGAGGGGAATCAGCTTGTTAAAGGGCAGAGACTGGCAGGACAAGGGGGATGGAGTGAAGCTGGAGGAGGGAAGGGTTAAATTGGATATTAGGGGGAAGTTCTTTGCAGAGAGAGTGGTGAGGGGCTGGAACAGGCTGCCCAGAGAGGGGGTGGGTGCCCCATCCCTGGGGGTGTTCAAGGCCAGGTTGGATGGGGCCCTGGGCAAGCTTGTGTAGCTCCAGGCCTGGAGGTTGGTGGCCCTGCCTGTGGCAGGGGGTTGGAGCTCTGTGATCCTTGGGGTCCCTTCCAACCCAGCCCAGTCAGTCTATGATTCCTTTCCACAGCTGTCCAGAGGGATCCTCTGCCTGCTTTTGCCCTTTGCCTGAGTGTTTGTGGATGCTGCCCAAGCCCAAGGCACAGGGAAAATGGGGACACCTCCTTTCTGCCTCTAGAAAGGGGGGTGCCAGCCTTGTTCTGCTGACAGCGATGCTGGGGGGGGTCTGAGCTTTGGCCTGAAGCTGTAGCAGGGAACAGGTCCCTCTTCTCCCTGGGCAGCAGCAGTGGGACTGTGTACTGGTTAAAAGAAGGGAAAGGTGGGGACTTCAAGCTGTGCTGAGCCAAGTTCCCAGTGCTGCTGGGTGTAAGGGAGCTGAGGAGGCTGAGGGCTGGGCTGGTGGCTCTGGTGGGATGTTGGGGACAAGTGCTGCTGAGCCTCTGCCCTTCCCCAGCCCAGTCCCAGGAGCCAAGGCTGCAGTGCTGTCCCTGGAATTAGTCTGGGGGTGCCTGGGGTCTTGAGGAGCCTTTCCCAGGAGCAGCCTTGGTGTGGATTTCCCCTGGAGTGAGCAGACCTGGGTTGCTCTTCCCTTGGTCTCAGCCCCTCTCACTCAGGCTCTTGCTGTCAATAACATCCCTGCAGCTTTGTCAGGGCAATTGCCACCCAAGCAGCTCCCCTGGGACCCCAGCCCCAGCCCTGAGCCCTCTGCTTTTCCCTCTCTCTGCAGATCCATCATCAGTACCTGGGAGCCTGGTCTCTGCCCCATGGTCCAGCTGCATCCCACCCTGAGGGGCTGCACTTCCCCACACCCCAGCCCATGGAGTTGGACCTGGCTGCTGCACCCTACCCTGCAGCATCCCCCCCTGCTGCATCCCACCCTGCTGCATCCCCCCCTGCAGCATCCCACCCTGCTGCATCCCCACCCTGCTCCATCCCACCCTGCTGCATCCCACCCTGCAGCATCCCACCCTGCAGCACCCCCCCTGCAGCACCCCCCCTGCTGCACACCACCCTGCTGCATCCCACCCTGCAGCACCCCCCCTGCTGCATCCCACCCTGCTGCATCCCATCCTGCTGCATCCCACCCTGCAGCATCCCACCCTGCAGCATCCCACCCTGCAGCACCCCCCCTGCTGCATCCCACCCTGCTGCATCCCATCCTGCTGCATCCCACCCTGCAGCATCCCCACCCTGCTGCATCCCACCCTGCTGCATCCTACCCTGCTGCATCCCACCCTGCTGCATCCCATCCTGCTGCATCCCACCCTGCAGCATCCTGGGCTGCTCCATCCCACCCTGCTGCATCCCACCCTGCAGCATCCCACCCTGCTGCATCCCACCCTGCTGCATCCCACCCTGCAGCATCCCACCCTGCTGCATCCCACCCTGCTGCATCCCACCCTGCAGCATCCCACCCTGCTGCATCCCGGCCTGCAGCCATCGCTTCAGGGCTGATGGACCCAAGTGTGGTGGGGATGGATGGGCAAGGGGATGAGGTGCTGTGGTGTATCAGCATGGTATATCAGCCTGGTGTGGTGTATCAGCCTGGTGTGGTGTATCAGCCTGGCGTGGCAGAACCTGGGGGTGGGGACAGGGCTGTGCCTCCCCTCTGCAGAAGCAGGTGAAGGTGGAGTTATCCCTTTGTTCCTCCAGTCCTGAGGAGCTGGTCTGACAGGAACTGGAGTAGCAGTGGGGTGCAGCAGGCGAGTGGCTCCGGTCCTGGTCCTGCCCAGCGACGTAGAGACCCCGATGGATCCAGCTGCCAACCAGGGGGGAGAGGGCAGGGCAGATCCTGGGGGCATCAAGGGACACTGATGGCCTCACCCTAACCCCGTGAAGATGTGTCAAGTGGGTAAGTCCACGTCTGGTGCAGTGATTGCAATGGGAGGAGGCCCCAGCCCCGCCCAGAGCTCCAGCGCTGCCTCCTCTGGGGAAACTGAGGCACGGAGGGGAGCCGAGGGGTGCGGATGATGTCAGGGTCGGAGCTGGGATGGGCCCCTGGGTGATGGCAGGTGTGTGAGGAGGGTGACCCCAGGGTGGGTCTTGACAGGGGAAGAGCCCAGCTGTGGCTGCAGTCACCCCTCAAAGCACCAGTGCTGGAGCAGCCGTGTCTGTGCAGCTGCTCTGCCCAGAGCTTCCTCATCGCTCTGGGGAGCCCTGGCCCTTCCCAGTCCCATCAGGGATGGCTGGCTCCATGGCTGCTGGCCCTGTCCCACTGCCCCAAGCCCAGGAGATCCAGCTGGAACCATGCTTTTCATACCTGTGGCTGCCAACAGCTGCCACTGCATCACCTCCTGCCCCATCCCCTGCCAGCATGGGGCACATCCCCTGGGGCTGTCCCCAGATGCCCGTGCCTGTGCTGAGCGTGGTGCAAGGGTGGGAGGGATGGCTCAACCCTGCCCACCCTGCACTGTGCAGCCTCCTTGCCCAGCTCTCCTCTCCCCTCTGCCTCAGACCACCTTGACCCCAGCAGCCACCAGAGGGTCCTCATGAAAACAGGCCTCATCCTCCTCATCATCGGCCACCTCAATTTCATCACCGGTGCCCTTGTCCATGGCACTGTCCTCCGTTTCATGGTTGCCCCCCAGGACGCTGTCTCCCTCCAGTACATCGTCACCAACGCTGCCTCTGCCATCTCTGCGCTGCTGGTACCAGGGGGGAGGCTGGGTCAGGGGTACAGGGGATGTGGTGGGGCATAGGGTGTGCTGAGGTGGGTGCAGATGCATGGACAGGAGGTGGGATGCCAGAGGATGCAGGGTGGGCAGTAGGTGGGATGCTGGAGGATGCAGGGTGGGCAGGAGGTGGGATGCTGGAGGATGCAGGGTGGGCAGGAGGTGGGATGCTGAAGGATGCAGGGTGGGCAGGAGGTGCTGTGTGTCGCTGACTTCCCCCCCTTCCTTGCAGACCATCTCCTGTGGAATAGCTGCCCTCATGCTGTCCCGCTGCCTCGCTCCCACCGCCCTAGTAAGCACCCCCAGCCCCGCAGCCCCTCGCCCAGCGCCCACCTGCCGCAGCCATCCAGCCCGTGGAGCGGTGCGCGGCTGCCACGGCCCCTCGCTCGGGGACCCGTCCCTGGGGAGGGAGCTGGGGCTGGCAGCCCTGCACAGCCCTGCCTCCCAGCACCCACTCTTCTCCCCTGCACCCTCTCTTCTCTCCTGCACCCTCTCTTCTCTCCCTGCATCCTCTCTTCTCCCCTGCACCCTCTCTTCTCTCCTGCACCCTCTCTTCTCTCCTGCACCCTCTCTTCTCTCCCTGCACCCTCTCTTCTCCCCTGCACCCTCTCTTCTCCCCTGCACCCTCTCTTCTCCCCTGCACCTTCTCTTCTCTCCTGCACCCTCTCTTCTCTCCTGCACCCTCTCTTCTCCCCTGCACCCTCTCTTCTCTCCTGCACCCTCTCTTCTCTCCTGCACCCTCTCTTCTCTCCTGCACCCTCTCTTCTCTCCCTGCACCCTCTCTTCTCCCCTGCACCCTCTCTTCTCTCCCTGCACCCTCTCTTCTCCCCTGCACCCTCTCTTCTCCCCTGCACCTTCTCTTCTCTCCTGCACCCTCTTTTCTCTCCTGCACCCTCTCTTCTCCCCTGCACCCTCTCTTCTCTCCCTGCACCCTCTCTTCTCCCCTGCACCCTCTCTTCTCTCCCTGCACCCTCTCTTCTCCCCTGCACCCTCTCTTCTCTCCTGCACCCTCTCTTCTCTCCCCTCCTGCAGAAATGGGCGGTTTTTGCCCTGAGCACCAGCAGCAGCCTGGGCTGCCTGTCCTGCCTGCTGGGGTTGGCTGTCTCCATCGGGCTGACCCTGGGCAGCCAGGGACGGGTGCTGCTGGCTCCCTGCACCGTCGGCAACGTTGCCCTCAGCCCAGTCTCTGGCGAATGCCCCTTCGACCCCACCCGTGTCTACGTGAGTCCCTGGTGGGCTGGGGATGCTGGTGGTGGGGACTGGGGGGGATCTGATGCTCTGTGTCCTCGCAGAGCTCCACGCTGTCCCTCTGGGCTGTCTCCCTCCTGCTCAACTCCATGGATGTTGTCTTCGGTATCCGCTGCCTCTTGCTCACCCTCGATCTCCTCCACCTCAGCCGGCGCTGCCACGGGGTGCTCCGAAGGAAGGTGACTCCTGGTGCTGACCCACTCGCATGCAGGGCTGGGATGGACCTGTCTGGCCTTTGGTGGCTGGGACAGGGGGTGGGATTTCCAAGCTGAAGCTCTTGCCCCAACTTGGTGCTGCTCTCACTGGTGTCTCTGGCTTCCAGGTCTCCTTGCAGGGAGCTGCTGTGGAGAGCCCTGTCCCTGGGCAGTGGCTGGGCTTGCTCAGGCTGGACAGTGTGGAAACTGCCCAACTCTGAGGGGCAACCCCATGGATGTGCCTCAGCCAGACCTGCCCTGTCCCAGCACCTGCACAGCCCCGTGATGGAACGTGGTTGCCCCCCAGCCCGGCTATCAGGTGGCAACATCCCCTTGGTACCACCAGGCAGGACACATGAGCCCATCCCCATGGCCTCAGGTCACCCGGGGTTGCAGTGAGAGAGGTGACCAGGCTGGATCTGGACCCTGCAGAGAGGACCTCTCCCTCCCACCATCCATGGGCTCTCTCCCACCACTGGCTGCACTGACACAAACTTTATTAAAAGACCAGAAGCGCGGCCCCTCCCCGCAGCCCCCACCCCTGCACCAGCCACGGGGCTGTGGGGAAGGGGCTGGCCCAGCCCCGCAGCCGTGGCAGTGTCTGCATGCGTGGGGGGTGCTGGGGGCCCCCTCCCCAAGCCACCAGCTCGTTGTCCCCTGCACTGTGTCCTCACGCCCACCGGGGATGCATCAGCAGCTTCTCCAACCTTCTCAGCCGGGCTGGGTTGTCCCCCTGCTCCAAGCCCCCAGTGATGGGGAGGATGCTCCTCGCTTGGGCAGACTCTTCCCATGATTGATCCAGGGCAGGAGCTCCCCCCCCAGCAATGGGGACCACCCCCCCCTGAGCTCCCCTTGCCCCAACCTCAGCGGGCTCCAGCTCTCTGCCGACACGGGGCCGTGGGGGCACAGCGGTGGGGACCGCAGAGCCTGGGCAGGGGACAAGTGGCTGTGGCCGGCTGCAGGGTGTGGGGATGGTGTGGGGGTGGTGTGGGGGCTGTGGGGGGCTGTGGGGGTCCTCAGGGCTCAGAGCTGCGCAGCGCCGCTGGGGTCACACTGCAGCAGGCGCACGATGGACGGGTCGCTCTTGGCACCTTTGATGAACTCCTCCAGGGAGAGCTTGCCTGTGGGGGGGACACGGCTCAGCCCAGCTGCCACCACCCCACCCCGGGTGCATGTGGAGGACCAGAGACCTCCTAACACCCACCCACCCACCCACAAGCACCCTTGGGCTCCGCTCCCCAGGGCTGGGGGAGCACAGTGAGCCCCTCCAGCCACCGCAGCTCCCCCCGGCCATCCCGGCGGGTGGGAGCCATTTAATCAGCGTGTGTGTGGCTCCTCCTAAGACCCCTGGATTTATCCATGAGACCTTTCCCTTAATCCCCTCCAGCTCCTCTCATTTACCATCGTTATTAGTATCCATCTGTCGGAAGATTTTCTCCGTTCTTTTCTCTGGAGTCGATTCATCTTCGGGCATGTTCATCACCGAGGAGACCATTTTGTAGATGGCCTGGGAGAGGGAGATGGGGATGAGGGTGGGTGCAAGGTGGGTGCCTGCTGTTGCTCACCTGAGACAGGAGGCAAGAGGTCTGGGCTGCCCTGGGAATGGGGGTTGCACACCCTCCCTGTGCCATGGGGCTATAGGGAGCGTTAGTTCCCAGCACAGCCGGGGGCAGCGGGAAGCGACCCGGCTGTAGGAGGTGGATGGGACCTGCTCATCCAGGGAGGAGATGCCCACTGAGATGTCACTGCAATGGCTTCACGAGTCACCTTCTGATGCTGATGCCACTGGGCTGGGGTCTGGGCAAGGAGAGCATCTCCCATCCACACCTGCCAACCTCTGGCTGTGCATCCCTTTGCCCCAGGGTGCTCAGGGAGGAGCATGGGGAGCAGGACCAGTGGGAAGAGTCCCAGGATGGGGTGTCAAAGCGATGTCCTCAGGACAGGGAAGGGCCAGGGGATGCCCCAGGGTAGAACCCAGAGGGGGCTAACACAGGGACCATGTCCCCAGTCCACCTACATCCCCAGGAGGGGATGACTAGGGCATGTCACAAGACCACAACCTAGGAGCTGCGGAGGTGGCCCCGTACCTGCACGATCTCCAGCATCTCCTCCCGACTGATGTAGCCATTGCCATCCAGGTCATACATGCTGAAGGCCCACATGAGCTTCTGCTCCAGCTTCCCACGGGAGGTGACGCTCAGGGCGATGATGAACTCCCTGAAGTCGATGGTGCCGTCGCCGTTGGTGTCGAAGGTGCGGAAGACGTGCTCGGCGAACTTGGAGGCGTCTCCGTAGGGGAAGAAGTTAGCATAGATCTTCTTGAACTCCTCCACGTTGAGGATGCCCGAAGGACAGTCCTTCAAGAAGCCCTTGTACCAACCCTGCAGCTCCAGGTCGGAGAACTCGGTGTTTTCCCTCAGGTCCTGGAGCATCTCAGGGCGCAACTTGCTGTTCTGCTTCCCCATGCTGCTGGGATGCTGCGGCCGCCTCGGGGAGGGGGATGAGTGCTGCAGCCACCTGGAGCTCAGGGAGAGGGAGGGGGTCCCTCTGCGCTACAGGAGGGGAGAGGGATGGGGCAGCGCTCCCTGGCAGCCCCCAGACACCCAGACAGACTCAGACTCTGATGCAGCCCCCTCCATCCCCACTGTCCTCTCTGAGCTGTCGGGGCCAGTCCCAGGGACCACCCAGCGCTGGGCAGTGCCCGTCCCTGCGCAGCTGCGTAATAAGCCCTTAGAGCTCATTTGCATAATATATAGGCGATCTATAGCTGCCACGGGGGGGAAGGGCAGCTTTGGAGGAGGGGAAGGGGCCAGATCCAGCCCTGGCAGTGGGGCTGGCTGGGGGCTGGCTGGATCTGGGTCAGCTCCCTCGGAGGGAGGGTTATTTTCAGCTCCTCCGCTGCCTCTGTTAATATTTGATGCCTCTGGCTGGCACTGGAGCCCCAGGGAGGGGCTGTAGGTATCTGCTCAGAGCCCCCTCCTCACTTCAGGGCATCCACAGCCCTAGGGGATCCAGAGCCCCCCATCCCACTGGGCTCATCCCTGGGGAGCGCAGAGGGGCTGGGAGGAGGTTGGGATGGGTGCACAGCACCTGGCCACGCACCCCAGGTCCCCACGCCAGGGGGTCTGGGGGGGAACCTTGACCCCCTACCCCCACCCCAGGTTGTGTTGTGACCCCTGTGCAGGATGGGCTCCGGGGGGGCTCCACCAGTGTGTGAGGGGTGTCAGTGCCTGGGGCACCCTCTGTCTTACCCAAAGTAGGGAGGGGCCCCAGCACCCACAACCCCCCCATCCTTGGGGGTCGCAGTGCAAGCAGGACTCCCCAAGATGAGCAGCCCAGTAGGGATGCCCCCCTCCACACCACTCCATTACAGGGGGCTGGGACCCCCAGACTCTCTCCATCACACACCCCACACCTCCCCCCCCACTCCAGGCTCCAGCCCCCACTCCAGCGACCCAAGGGAGGATCTGTGTGCCCCCCCCAGGGGTCCCCAGTCAGGGTCCCCCAAGGCTGGCACGATCACCAGCCCTGCTGCCTAGGGAGGGGGAGGAGGAGGACTGTGCTCCCTCCAACTCCCCGGGAGGGGGTACCGCGGGGGGCCTCAGCCCCCCAAGTGGGCTTCACGATGACACCCCACACCCCCAAAAAGCGGGCACCTCTGGAAGGGTGGGTGGGGTCCCCCAGGGGGGATGCTCCTGCGGCGGGAGGGAGGTGGTGGGTGGGTGTTGCTACAGGGGATTTCCCCCAAACCGAGCACCCCCAGAGAGAGGAGGGTTGCCGGGGACGCACCCAAAGACAGGTCCCCCGGGGTGGGGGTGGGGGGGATTACCAAGGACCCCCCGCAAGATACAGCGGGGGGGTGGGAGGGTGTGTGGGGGGGCGGGGGTCTGCAGCCGCCGCCGGGGAGGGACGTACCGGTGAGCTCTGTCCGTGCCTGTGCCCGTGTCTTCGCGGTCCCCAAGTGCCCCCCCCACCCCCTGCGGTGTCCCCCCGGGTGTGTGTCCCCCCCCCACCGCCTCCTACCTGCCCGGGGACGAGCTGCCGCCGCTGCCGCCGTGCGCTACCGCAGCCCGGAGCGCCCGCCGGTAGTGCCCGCCGCAGCGCCGGGCTGCGGGGGGGCACCGGCACCGGGGGCACCGGCTCCGGGTGGGGCAAGGGGTGCACCGGCAGTACCCACCTCCCCCTCTGCCCCACACCCCCAGGGTTCCCCAGCCATCCCGGGGTCCCACACGCACCCAGACCCGCTGTGGGCTTGGGGGTGCAGCCCCTGCTCCCCCCCCCGCAGCTGGGGTCTGGGGTGGGGAGGGAGACTGTAAGCACTGGCAAGGGTTGGGGGGCTCTGGGAGCACTGGGAGTATGTTGGCATTGGCACAGCAGGCTGGTGAGGTGGCTGTGGCCAGCCCAGCCCAGCAGCCAGGGGCTCTGGGTGCTGCAGACCCCACAGACACGCTGTGCCCCCAGGGAGGGGGGGTCTTCAGGGGCTGTTGGGGCTTCAAGGGCTCCATTATCATGTCACTTGTCCCTTCCATGGGGCACTGTCCTGCCCTGGGCAGGTGATGCAGCTGGGATGGGGAAGCACAGTGGGGTGTGAACACACATACACCCCTGTGTGGGCACCTGGCTGGGGACCACAGTCTCCATGAGCCACCCCTGCCATCACCCCTGCCTGTCCCCACCAAAGAGCTGCTGCTCCAGGACACCACCCAGGGTTGTCCCCTTAGGGATAGGGAGAGCCAGGGGCTGTGGGAATTCCCTCCCACACACACACTCCTGCAGCATCACCTCCACATTGGCCCAAGAAGGTGCTGAGCCAGCTGCTTTGGAGCTGGAAGGGGACACGTTGGGTTGAGCATCCCCAGAACACAGCTGGGCACTGATGCAGTGCAGCACCACAGCATCCTCAGGCCTTCCAGGGGCTGGAGCAAAGCAGCTTTCAGCAGCTGCTCCAAGCACTGGGAAAAGACTCCAGTGGAGACAGATGCTGCCTATAAGGAGGTGCTGTTCCCCACAGGTTCTCCTGCCTTCCTGCACCAGCTCCATCCATTTCCAGCCCTGGGCTTGCTCAGCAGTGCTGCAGGGAGCAGATGGCAGGGGCAGATGGGAAGAAGAGACTCTCTCCTCTGAATTACACAAATAAATATGCATAAAGTGATTAAACCCACAGCCCCAGCACCAGGCTGGGGACAGCTGGGAAGGAACTGGGGTGGCTGCCCCAGGAGCAGCTAGGGGTGTGGGGGAAGGACCACTTGAGAGAGCCAAGATAGGGCTAATTCACCCTAAAATCTGCTGAGATTGGTGAGGCTGAGGGGCTGCAGGTGCTGGTCAAGGGAGATGTGGCACCTCAAGGCCTAAAACACCAACCAAGTGGGGCAGGAGCTGGGCACTGGGCCTGATATGAAATGAAAGCACTGAGAGCCAGCCCTTGTGTGAAGTGGTCCCAGCCCAGCTGGTGGTGCTGGCCTGGAGAGGCCCATGCTGCACCACAGGAACAAGCTGTTATTAATAATAAAGGCAATGTGGGTCTCCTGTGGGGCTTTTTCTCCTCATGCCAGCACCATGACCCTGCCTGTTGCTGGAGGATCAGAGCCCCACACGGGCTCCATCCTGCTCTTCACCTGCACCTGAGCCAGCTCCTCTCCCCATCAATTCCTTCTCACCCTCCAGCTGCATCCTCACCCCAGCCTGACCCAGGGTCCAGCAGCTCCACGGGGTCAGGAAGCCTCCATGGGGTGTGAGCAGGGGGTGTCTCACAGGACTGGCACCCCAAGGGGTGTTTGGGAATGGGACTGGGCTGGAAACAAGGGAACTGGTGGTGAGAGCTGCTGCAGCAGTGTCTGCCCCCAGCCCAGGGGGGAAAGGTGTTTGGGATGGGGACTGGACTCTGGGGCCTTGAAGGGAGCAGAAAAGTGAGGAAAAGGGGAGATGTTTGTGCTGTCAGGGCTGAAGCATCCCAGGGGGGCTGGAGCCAGGCACCCCCAAGCTGGGCACTGCCCCACAGCCAAGGTGGTGCTGGGAGAAATGCCCAGGGCCCCTCAGAGGTAGGGGTGCTGCTTCCCCTCTGATAATCTTCATATCTATTTTAATCCCCCTGGGCATGAGTGGCAGAGGGCACAGCTGGCGCAGGCTGATCTGAAAGCATCCCATTTCTGACTCAAACCCAGCCCTAAACCCACCTAATCCCCAGCGCTGGAGGGGATTGCAGGAGGGAGAGGAGGATAATACAGGGCACGGGGGGCACAGGCAGAGCTGTACTCTGCCACCCAGCACCAAGTGATTTACAGGCTCCCTGGCCTTGGGGGCAAATGACCCCCAGCCCATCCCATCCACTCTAAAACTGGGGGGGTGGGGGTTGGCTCACAGCCCCCTCTATCATCCCTTGGTCATTGTGGTGGTGCCAAGCACACCAGCTCCAGCTCCCGTTGGCTGGTTTGGGGGGTCAGTTGTGCTGGGGAGAGGGGAGCAGGACTGCTCCCTGGGGGTGCCAGAGCCCCCCATCAGCCAGGGGAGGGAGCAGGGCTAGCCTGGGGCTGGCTCCTGCTGTCCCCAGCCTGGTGGCCTCATAGAATCCCAGCCTGGGCTGGGTTGGAAGGGACCCCAAGGATCACAGAGCTCCAACCCCCTGCCACAGGCAGGGCCACCAACCTCCAGGCCTGGAGCTACACAAGGTTGCCCAGGGCCCCATCCAACCTGGCACTGAACACCCCCAGGGATGGGGCACCCACCCCCTCTCTGGGCAGCCTGTTCCAGCCCCTCACCACTCTCTCTGCAAAGAACTTCCCCCAATATCTCATCTAACCCTTCCCTCCTTTAGTTTTGGACGTGGCCTGAGGGATGCTGCTGGGAGGATGGTGAAATGGCTGCGGGTGCTGCTGCAACATCCCCCCCAGCGGCTATGGGGTGTTGGTGATACCCTGGCTGGGAGATTCCCCCTCCTCTTCCTCCTCCTCCTCCTTCTCCTTCTCCCTCTCTTTTTCCTGCAGGAGTTCCCTGCGTTGTCATAGCAGCCGTGATGCCCCTGAGGCTTCCCTGCAGCAGGAGGATGGGATGGGGCTGCAGGTGAGCCCTGTGCCCTGCCTGGGACACACCATGGAGGGTGTCCCCGTGCCCTGGCACACACAGAGCAGCCGTGTCCAGGTGTGAGGGGTGTGCACTGCTCTGCACACACACGTGCAAGCAGAGCAGCCTGTGTCAGTGTCAGCTTGGGCACCGGTGGCTGTCCCCAGGCTGGCTCGGGGTGCCCAGGGCTTGGTACACGATGGTGGGATGCTCAGGGGTGATTTGATTCCCACCCACTGGCAGGAACATCATCATGTGGAGGAGCCCAGGCATGGCTGGGGTGTCTGTGGGTACCCCGAGATCAGGCCCTAAGGACAAACAGGCACCAACCATCCCCATGACTGTCCCCATACCCTGACATACTGGGATGAACTGGGAGGGGAAAGAGCAAAGCCAGAGAGGCTCAGTCCCTGCACCAATAAACCCAACCAGGGTCTTCCTGATCCCCTGCAGACCCCTCTCTGTGTGCCCACACTGACCCCAGAGCGTGTCCCCATCCCCAAGCCACCCACAGCCCCGGGGGGGACACGGTGAAGGGGGGTGCAGGGCAGGGGCAGCAGGAATAGCTGAGGATTAAGAGCAAATGCCCAGATAATGAGGATCTTTACTAAAAAAACCCATTTGTATAATTTAAATCTCTAACAGGCTTCCTGGAATACAAAGCCCTTTGTGATGCCCCATCTCATCTGGCTCAGGTCGCTGGGTAAATCTTGACTTAGCGCCGAGGGGATGCGGGGGCGTTTTGTAACGGAGCAGCTCCAGCCCTGTCCCCCCCCGTCCCCCTGTCCCCCTGTCCTCAGGTCCCTGTGATGCCCACGCTGCTGCCCTGGAGCATGTACAGCTCACCTCGCTCAGGCAGCCAAGGTCAGGGCTCCTGGGGACACGTGTCCTGCGTCCCCGGGTGTTGGCACCTGGACACGTGTGCTCAGAGGGCTGTGACAAGGAGCTGGGGTGTGTTTTGGGGCAGTTTGGGTACAAGAAGGTCCCCAGCTGTACGAAGGGCAGAGGTGGGAGGGCAGCTGTGCTGTGGGCATCCCAGTGCCACCTTCCCTGGCAGCGTCCTCAAAGGGGTTCCCCACCATGGAGGCACTTTGTCACCATGCCCAGGGGGTCACCGGGCTCCCCGAGCCATGGTGGGGGCAGCCCACAGCCAGGCTCTGCCCCAGGATTTGCTGGGGAGGGGGCTGCAGCTCATCCCTGCTGTGACCCACCGTGGGGCTCAAGGGATGTGGAGGTGACACTGCTGGGGAGGTCATGGCCCCCTTGACACAGGAGTGGGAGAGATGGGGGGTCTGGTGCTGGGTGAGCAGCGGGGTCTGGACCCAGCCTTGGCTCTTGGCCCCCCGCCCTCCCCAAGGGCCGGAGAGGTTAAACGCCATGGCCACTGCCACCAGTGCCACCAGTGCCACCAGTGCCACCAGTGCCACCAGCGCCACAGCCACGCGCGAGCCCCGGGCTCCCTCTCGTGGCGTCTCTCTCCATCTCGCGGGGTGACCGAGGAGCCGCGGGGAGCCGGGCAGCGGCCCCGGGGGGTGGCGGCAGTGGGGACCCCCCCACCCCCGTCCTCCAGACCCCCGAGGGGGGGAACCTCCCACCCCAGCCCCTCTCCCAGACGCGTCCCGCAGGGTCCTGACTCGGGGGGCTGGGGGCCCGGCGGGGATGGCCGGGGGGGGACACACGACACGACAGGGACCGTGCACCCCCAATTCCCCCACCACCCCTTTTTTCGGAGCTCCCCCGGCTCGGAGCCCCCCGCACGTCGCCCCCCGCCCCCGGCCAGGCCCGGCCCCGTCGGGGGGTGTCGGCAGATGGCAGCAGCGGCCTTCGGCAGCCCAGCCCGGCACTCGGCCCCCCCCGCACCCCCAGAGAGCATCCTCTGCACCCAGAGAGCATCCTCTGCGCCCAGAGAGCATCCCCTGCCCCCAGAGAGCATCCCCTGCCCCCAGAGAGCATCCTCTGCACCCAGAGAGCATCCTCTGCGCCCAGAGAGCATCCCCTGCCCCCAGAGAGCATCCTCTGCGCCCAGAGAGCATCCCCTGCCCCCAGACAGCATCCCCTGCCCCCAGAGAGCATCCTCTGCGCCCAGAGAGCATCCCCTGCACCCAGAGAGCATCCCCTGCCCCCAGAGAGCATCCCCTGCGCCCAGAGAGCATCCCCTGCGCCCAGAGAGCATCCTCTGCACCCAGACAGCATCCTCTGCGCCCAGAGAGCATCCCCTGCCCCCAGAGGGCATCCCCTGCGCCCAGAGAGCATCCTCTGCCCCCAGAGAGCATCCCCTGCACCCAGAGAGCATCCCCTGCCCCCAGAGGGCATCCCCTGCGCCCAGAGAGCATCCTCTGCCCCCAGAGAGCATCCTCTGCACCCAGAGGGCATCCCCTGCGCCCAGAGAGCATCCTCTGCCCCCAGAGAGCATCCTCTGCACCCAGAGAGCATCCCCTGCCCGCAGAGAGCATCCTCTGCACCCAGAGAGCATCCTCTGTGCCCAGACACCCTGTGCAGCTCTGCCGCAGCCCCGCTGCCCTTCGGGTGTTACCCACACACCCCCCCCGTGACCCCCCCGAGCACCGTGTCCCCGCGACACGCAGCATCCCCCCGCCGCGGGTATCCCCAGGTGGGCAGGAGCCGTGTGGGTGGGGTGTAGGGGGAGGTGGGGGGACAGAGGCACCGGTGATGGGGGCCTGGGTGTGCTCTGCAATGGGGTGCAGGGTGCCCTCACCTCCAGAGCTCAGGGTGCTGCAGGGAGGTGTGGGCAGTGTTTGGGGGTGCTCCTGGGGTATGACTGGCTCTGGGGGGGGGCAGCAGCACAGCGTCCCCCAGATCCACCATCATCCCACCATCATCCCCTGGGGACCCCAGGGCTGGGACTCTCCCTCTTGGGGGGCCATGGGAGCATCTCCACATACCCACACAGGCTGCACGGGAGGCAGCCCCCCCTGAAAAGGGTCCTGTAACCCCACAGCGCTGATTTGGGGGGGGGGGTCTGCTGTGTCACAGGGCCTCTGCACTCATCTCCTGCCTGGAGCCCGGCCCAGCATGTTTTGGGTGAGGTGGGACAGGACAGGGAGGGTGCAAGGAGGGGGAAGGCTGGTAGACTCCCTGCTGTCTGCCTGGTGATGCGAGGAGAGGAGCGACTGACGAGCCTAAGCACGTAATTAGAGCTGTGATTTAATTGGCACACTGGGGACATATGATGGGCGTTGCATGACTTGAATAGTGATGTGCAGGTTGGGGCTGGGGAGGTGGAGAAGGCTTCATACCAGGAGGCAACAGGAGCCCAGAGGGGACTGGGGAGAGCCAGGACACCCCAAAAGACCTTGCCCAGTGGTGTGATGTAGAAGGGACAGGGATGGAATGAGGGCAGAATGGGTCCCTGGAGGCAGCAGGGGGATCTGAGCCTTTGGATGGGACTCCAGTGCAGTGGGATGTCCCAGGGATGCTGAGGAAAGCAGATGTCAGGGCTGGGAAAGAGCAAACGTTTCCCTTTTGCTTGGAAAGGGAGAAAAGAAAAGCCAGGGCAGCCTGGGAGGTAGGGAGGTGACAGGGACCAGCCCTCTCACATCTGCAAGCTGCAGCTGGGGCAAAACACCAGCCATCCTGCTTGCTGGGGCCCAGCCTCAGCTCACCCCATGTTCCTTGAGCCAACTGGGCTGTCTGGCTGGAGTTACTGGTTTTGTGTGCCAATCCCTCTGTCTCACGGGTGCCAGGGAATTCGGGGCTCCCTGTTTGGAGGCAAGGCAAGGCTACAGCAGCACATCCTGCTGCAACCTCAGCTCTGCATTTCTGTGGGCAGCTGGAGCTGGTTTGGCTGTTTGAGCTGAGGGCTCATGGTCCCGCTCTGGGTGTGCAGCCCATGGAGGGAGGACCAGAAGGAGCTGGATGTTCAAAGGAGTCTCCTGCCCAGCCTCATGCTCCAGCAAAGGAAGGCCCATGGGAAGCAGGAGCCCTGCCTGCAGCCACCCTTGGCATGGCAGTGCCCAGAGCCTGGCTCCATCAGCTGAGCTCCCCCAGCCCAGCCTCACGCTGCTGGATTTGCAGTGGGCACAGAGCTCAGTGCAGGCTGAGCACCATTCCAACCCTCCCAACACACACCAGCCCGGGGCTCCTGCTCCTCCCCAGCACCTTCTCTGCCGCTGAAGTGATGAAATTTTAATCTGCTGCCAGGCAGGAGATGAAAGGGAGGAACAGCAGGAACCCTGGGAAGCAGCTGGCTGCAGCCGAGCACCCCGGCGCTGCCACGGGCTCTGGTGCAGGCACAGCCCTGGCCCCGCAACACAGGAGCCGTGCTGGGACTCAGCATCGCCCTGGGCTGAGGAAAAGGGGTGCTGGAATGGCACAGGGCTGGGGTTTGGCAAGCCAGGGCTGTCTCCTGGCTCTGGCGGAGGCTCTTTGGGTCTCTCTTGGGCAATGGGTGCGCGTTGCTCCTCTGGGAAGGGGCTTTGGTTCATGGGGGGACAGTGGGAGGTCTGCACATCTCCTCTAGATGAGGGAACCCCTCAGCTGTGGCTTCTCTCACAAGCAGGACCATGGGTTGTGCACGGATGGGGGATCCCCAGGACCCATGCAGGAGGATGGGAAGCAGAAGGCAGTGGGGGCTGCCAGCACCATGCCCATTACACCTGGTTTGCCCCTTGCTCTGTCTGCCATGGCTCTGTTGCTGCCACTGGTGCAGACTGGAGCCCGAAAACCAAACCAGATGGACCAGGCTCAGCATAACCAACAGGACCCCAGTGATGTTGCTGGGTGATGTTGCTGGGAGCCCCCAGGCCACACCGCTGTCCCTGGCAGGTGGCAAAAAAAATAACCACCCAGATATGGAGTGAGCATCAGCACCCAGACACACAGCCCAGACCCCACCACACGGCCCAGTCCCCCCCACCTCACCTCCCACACAGACCAGTCTGTGCCTGCCAGGACCAGTATTCTTGCCCATCAGCACCTTGAGGCCACTGCAGCTGGCAGGGCCACCCCCAGCCATCACAGCTGGACCCTCACAGGGGCAGGACACCCTGATGGGGTGATGGGGTGGGGTGGCCAGAGCAGGGTCCCCCCCCATCCAGCATCACACGGTTTGGCAGCCGGTTGCTGAGCAGGAAAATGGCTTTTATTCCCTTGAACTAGTTGGCATAAATCAGAGCGCCGGCGGCTCCGTTAAGCGGGAGGCACGGCTAATTCCGGCAGCTCATCTAATCCTCGTCACCTCGGGTCGGAGAGCCCGGCGACTCGCGGGGGCTGCGTGAAACGCCGGCGGTAAAATGTCCCCGGGGGGGGCTCGTCTCGGGAGGGGAACCCTTCGCCTGGTTTGGCCGGGAGGGACCCCCCCCCCGGGAGGGCTGTGCCGGAACCCCGGCGTGGGCGGGAGGGGCGGGACGGACGGGGAAACTGAGGCAGACAACGGGTCCCGAGCCGCCCCCGTCCCGCCGCCCCCGGGGCCGGGGGAGGGACCGGAGCGGGTCTGGCCGGCGCTGCAGCGGGCGGAGCCGGGGCTCGGCGGGGCCGCGCCCGCCCCCGCCTCCCGGCCGAGCCCAGCCGTACCGTACCGAACCGAGCCGCGCCGGGCGCTACCGAGCCGTGCCGAGCCCAGCCGAGCTCAGCCGCACCGGGCGGCCCCAAGCGGTACCGGCACGGCTCCGGGTGGTACCGGGTCGCGGAGCTCTCCGCGGTGCTGAACGGCGCCTTCAGGACGCGCCGCCGGCGGGGCCCGGCCCGGCCCGGAGCGGCCCGGAGCGGCTCGGCCCGGCGCGGCGCGGCGGCCGCGGGGGATGGAGCCCTTCCTCGGCTGCACCGGCGCCGCGCTCCTGCTCTGCTTCAGCTACGCCGGTCTGCGCCCGGTGGAGGCAGGTAAGGGCTGCCGGGCCCCGGGGCGGAGGGAGGGAGACGGGGGCATCGGCGGGGGGAGTCCCCGGGGGCGCGGAGTTCGGGGCATCGCCGGCCGGGACACGGTGGGTGGCTGGGTCAGGGACAGGAGGGTTCGGTCTCGGGAAGTGTCTCGGTCTCACCCCCCCTGGGTCGTGTCCCAGCGCGGGTGCTCCCCGGGAAGGGGGCTCGGAGGGATGTGGGGTGAAAGAGAACGGGGGTTTGGGGGGAGCGAGCAGAGACCCCTGCCCAGTGCTGAGCACCAGGGAGGCAAAGGTTCCCCTGCCCTGGAGCAGTGGTGCCTGTTCATCCTGGGGCTGAACTAGAGAGGAGGAGGTGATGCTGGATCTGTTCCACCACGTTGGCCTTGGGGAGCCCCCTCCCCAACTCCTGCTCACCCCAGGCTGCCCGAGGCCCCGCTGGGCACTGCTGGGAGCCCCACGAGCTCCTGCAGAAGCAGCGCTGCCCCAGAGGCACCACATCTCCCGGGGCCACGTCAAACCAGGCCCCTTGGAGCAGCGAGGGTCCTCTGAACCGGGGGACCTTTCAGGCAGGCGAAGGTCCCTGTGAGTTAGCTCTAATTTTGGAGCAAACAGGACGTGCTCAGATCCACTCTCTGGGCTGAGCCTTCACTCCAGCACCCCACACCTTGGGTGCCACGTCTCAGCAGGTGCCGGTGGGTGTGAGGAACCCTCGCCCTGTCATGCAGCACCAGCCCGAGCCAGACACCCACCCCAGAGCCAGACACCCGCCCCAGCTCGTCTCCCTCACCGGCTGCAAGATGTTGGTGGAACAGCTGCTTTGATTTGCAAAACACTGATTGCCAGGATGAATATCTTGCATTCCAGGAGGCTGGGGGTGACTGTCAGGGATGCAGAACTCCCCAGGGAGTGGAAATTCCTGTGCCCAACTCAGCCCTGGGAGTTGCTGGAGTTACATTCACCCCCGTCCTGCCTGTGCTGGGGCTGCAGCGAACCCCCCAAATACCTTTGGTGCTGACACACACGTCCTTGGCCAGACATCAGCACCCTGAAGTTGCCATTTCACAACTGACAGACCCGGGGAGATGAATGAGACCTTCCCAAAAGGAGGGAGGGATGGGGAAAACACTACAGCACAATGGAGCCGCCTGCAATTGTAACAGCCCTCCCGATTTTCTGTAAACTAGGCCACTTCCCTTGCTCTTCCTTATCCTTGAATCACCTCAGCCAGCGCCTGAGAGTAAACATGGAGTTGTTTCCCTGCCCGAAACAGCCTCCTGCTCCTGGCTTGCAGGCAGGGGCTTTGTGCTGTAAGGTATCCGTGCCACATCAGGAGCTGGGCAGCTCTGCAAACAGGGACAGCTTCCCTGTCTCAGGGCTCCAGCATGCAGTGGGGAGGCAGGAGGCTTGGTTCTCAGCTCTGATGATGCTGTGTGACCTTGGTGTTGTGCCACATAACCCACCACCTCCTCTTGCCATGGTCTCCTTCACCCAGGGCTGAGATGTTCTCTCTCCCCACACCCCGGTGAGGTGGCCAACCTCTACTCTCCCTGTTTTTCCAAGGGGGAAAGGAGGAATGAAGGTATGGAGGGATTTTTCCCAAGGTCACGCAGAGGTAGTGACAGCATCACCACCGGCTCTGTGTCCTCAGTCCTACCCACAGACGAGACGAGAGTCGCTGGGGAAGCCTGTGGGGAGGAAGCTGTCCCCTGGCAGGGATGGAGGCTCCTCGGTCCCTCCCCTTTGGACCCAGAGCTCCTGCAAGTGGGTTTCAAATGCTGCCTCTTGTGAGAGGTTAAAGCTGCTGTCCCTGGGAGAGGACCTGAGAAGACCAGAGCAAATTCCCCTGCCAATGCAGCGGTGAGGGTGGGTGAGAGACTGGCAGAGCACAGGCCCCATTCTGAAAGGGGGGGTCTGACCCTTTTTTGGGTAAGGTGATGGCAAGATAGACAAGAAGGAGAGGCAGGACTGGGAGGATGAGGTAGCTGAGAAATGACCTCTGCACTAGCGCTCTTTGATAGCCCCCAGCATCCCGTGGGTGACACCCTCTGACTCTCTCCCACTGCTGCCAGCTCCAGAGTCCCTGGGAAAACATTGAGGGTGGTTTGCAAGTCAGAAATACATCCTGGCAGCAGGATGGCCTGCCCTGCCCAGTTGGTGTGGTCTGAGGTGCCAGCAGCACCCCCCCCCCTCCTTGTTAGGCAGAGCTAAGAGGTGAGCTGTGCTGGGCTTGGTTGCTGCTAAGGGCTGTGGGAGCAGCAGGATGAGCCTGTGTAACGATGATGGAAGAACCCAAAATAGGCCACTGTGACCCCTGCGACTTGCCAGGGCGAACAGCATCCCTGTAAGGTGCCTGTCTGCAGAGCAACTCGAGTCGGGTTTATTTCTGGGTGATGGAGGGGAAAGACAGCACCCTGCTCTGGTGGAGGGAAGGCTTCACCCTCAGCACAGCTCTCAGCCTCCCAAAGGAGCCTCTGAACTGCTCCTCCTCCTCCGCTGCCTGAAAAGGGGCCAAACCCACCTGGATTCTGGTCGCTGCTCATCTTTAAAGCAGCCCTTGTGCCTCTCCCATGTGTTCTGAGCCACTCTGCAAACCAGGCTCCTCTTCCTCTGAGGTGGGTCTCCATCCTCACCTCCTGAGACAGCCCCACCAGCTCCCAGAAGGGTGAGGACAGCAAAGCAGAGGTGGTGACCACAGATGCTCTTTCCCAACCTGTGTCCTGGCAGACACGCTCCCCTTGTCCTCTGAGCTGGGGGAACTGAGCTCACCTGAAGTTTTGGGGGGGTGGGATCCAAACCAGAGGCAGCCTTAGGCTCAGCGTGCATGAGAAAGCACCTGTCAGTCCAGCAGCTATTTGGAGACAGCAAACCAACCCACTCCAGCCCCTTCCCGTCTCCCAGAGGCCACGGAGATTCCTGGCCAGCTGATGGATGGTGTAAGCTCTTTGGATGGTGTAAGCTCTTCATCGATCCCTGCTTTCAGCTCAGGAGAGATTTAATTGAAATAGGGAGGTTTCTAACCTCAGTGTCAGCCTCTCAGCAGGGATGTCACTGTGCAAAGCAGCCAAGGTTGTGCCATCCTCTTCCTAACACCATCTCCTGCTGGGAACATACATGTGGAAAACAGAGATTCCTCCCAGCAAGGGATGTGCTCACACACCCAAATGATGCCCAGGCACCGGGGCAGGGTCCCACAGCAGCTCTCATGGAGTGGGACCCATGCATTGGGTCTGGGTAGCGCCTCATCCATGTGGTGTTTGCTGTTAAATAACACACACACACTCCCCCACCCTGGTTTATAGGGTACCCAGAGGCCAAATGAAGGCCCAAGTCAAGTGTAATTCCATTAGAAGCAGCAATGGATTGAGCAGCCAGGCGTGCACAGCGCTGTGTGCAGAGCTGGACCGGGACCAGCCAGCTCCCGGGAGAGATAAGGGCACTGGTGGCCAGCGGCTGGTCAGCAGCTCCCAGGCTTGTGCCCCCTCTCTGCCTCTGACAGATCCCTCCCTCACTCCTCCAGCACTATGGAGATGTGGGCTGGGGAGAGCTAGAAGAGGCCCTGGTACCCCATCCTCCCCAGACACTCTGGTCCTGGATAAAACATGCCACAGCCATGACTCTGGGCTGGGCACTGGTGAGGCTGCACCTCGAGTGCTGGGTGCAGTTCTGGGCCACTCACTCCAAGAAAGACATCAAGGGCCTGGAGCATGGCCAGAGAAGGGCAACCAGGCTGGGGAAGGGGCTGGAGAGCAGCAAACCTTCTGAGGAGCAGCTGAGGGAGCTGGGGGTGTTGAGCCTGGAGAAGAGGAGGCTGAGGGGAGACCTTATCACCACCTACACTGACCTGACAGGAGGGTGCAGAGAGGTGGGGGTTGGTCTCTGCCCAAGTGACAGGTGATGGGATGAGGGGGATGGGCTCAAGCTGTGCCAGGGCAGGGTCAGATCAGATGGGAGGGAAAAGTTCTTCCCCAAAAGGGTTCTGGGGCACTGGCACAGGCTGCCCAGGGAGGGGGCTGAGTCACCGACCCTGGGTGTGTTTAACAGATGGGTAGATGAGGTGCTCAGGGATGTGGGTTAGTAGAGAACAGGGATGGTTGGACTCGATGATCCCAAAGGTCTTTCCCAGCTGTGGGATTCTGTGAAGCTGTGACTCAGCTCTGGGTCAGCAGCATTAAAGCCCAAGTGATGCCACTGGCCAGACCTGAGCGAATCCTGCGAATCCTGAGGTTGAGCAGCACAAGACACACTCTGAAGTAGAAATCCTGCTTCCTCCTGCTATGAGGAGCTCCTGATGGTTGGGCTGGACACAGCAAGTGTCCCCACATTCCCTGAAAAGCCTCCATCCTCCTCGCCAGCATTCCCAGCTAGAAACCCACTCACCGAGGAACGGGCGATGGGGCTGGGGTTTGCAGGCCTGTTAATACCCTGTTTGTACAGGGGAGCAGGCAGACAGTGGGGAAGAATCACCTCTTGCCCCAGCTGAAGCCCCACAGGTTGGTCTTTCTGCTCTTTGGCATCCCCAGAGCTCAGCAAACACCCTGCTTCCCGCGCAGCCAGGAGCGGGACGGCAGCGGTGGGCCTGCTCCCTCCCACTCCCCCCTTCATTCAGACACTCCAGGAAGCTGAACAACGTGCCAGCCCTTCCCACAGACCCCATAAAGCTGACAAGTAATTATATCCACTAAAGGGAGCCGTGCTGGGAGAGCACAGAAAGGCTGGGAAAGGCAGGGAAAGGCAGGGAAAGCAGGGCTTTCTGTACCCACGCTCAGGGAACAGGCAGAGAGGCTTTGTGGAGACCAAAGGGATGCTCCTGCCTCTCACAGGTTGTGTCCTTCCATCTCCTGCATCCACAGGGAAGGTTGCAGTGCAGCAAACAAAGGGCTAGTGGGATTTAAGGCTGGCAGCCACTGCTTCCCACAGGAAAGGGCGCACGGCTTGCAGGTGGAGAGCATTGAGCGAGCCGCTTCAGAGCCTCAGCAGGAGCTCTGCTCACTGGACCATGTCCTGGGGGGCTCGGAAGCAGCTGAGGCTGTCACAGTGGAAAGGAGATGCTTGTGGAGCTACTGAATTGGAAAACACTCTGACCACAGCATAGTCCTGCCCGTGGAGGATGCAACCACGCTTCCAGGCTGCTGGAGTTTGCAGGACACTTGAATTGAGGTGAAGGAGATTTGGGGGAAGCTGGGGAGATAAAGCCAGGAACAGGCTCCAATTCCAAGCCTGATCCCAGGGCTTGGCTGGCAGAGGTGACCTCCAAGGGTGGGATATTTCCACAGGTTCATCCTTTTACTCATGGTGATGGTTCCCCCGGCCGCTCACCCGGCTGGAGGCAGCGAGCAGCTCTCACACCCAGCCCCACTGTGAGAGCTCACAGCAGAAGGTGCAAGCTGAGACGGTGCAAAAGAGAGGAGAGGGACCATGGCAGAGGAGCCAGGAGCTCTGAGCAGCCACCAGTGATGTCTTTGTGGCCTCAGGACCTCCCTGATGCTAGAGGTGCTGGGAGAGACACCCTGATGTCTCGTACACCCCGATGTCTCGTACACCCCCTTTGCTCACCCCAACACCCCCCCAATCCACACTTTACCCGCTGTAGGTGACAGCAGCAGTGAGATGGGCTTAAAGCTTCTGCCCCCTCATGTTCCTCTGTGTGCCATCCACACCACAGCTCCAACTGTGAAGCCAACAGAAGGGGCAGGCGGGTGGTTTCCCCATCCTCATGCCAGCAGCCGCTGTGTTGACAACCAAAAGCCAGGGAGGAATCAGCCCAGAGCGTGGGTTGGTTTGTTTTGGGTTGAGTTTTGTGTTGGGTTTTTTTCCCTCTCTCTCTCTCCCAAGCCCATTAATACTCAGCAAAGCGTTTAACAAGAGGCTGGAAGGAGTTCTCAGCATTAAGAGGGGATTAAGAGTAATCTTCCCTCCTTGCAGCGCGGAGGCGGTTCTGACCTGCTCTTGTCAAAAAGGCCCCAGCCAGGGCTGGGACACACAACTTGGGGTGGGGGGTGGATGTAGGGCTGCGACTCACCTCATGAAGGGTCCCTGTGGGAAGGAAACAGGCTGTGGTTTAGGCATGGTGGGTTTTGAAGGAGCCATTTCAAAATCCTCATGGTTTCTTCTTCATGTGACAGCAGCTCCCCGTTAAAGAGGGGGCTGTGAGCTCTGCTGACATGGACACCAGAGAATCTTATTGTCTGAGCATGCAGCTCGAACTCAAATTTGGCCAAACAGACCCTCCACCAGTTTGCAAAGTGTGAGTGGCTCCAGCAGGCACCGCAGCCTCTGCGCTGGGATGAAGCGAAGCTGCCAAACCAGGGATCTTCTACCATATGGGTCCCTCACAGACCAGACAGGGAATGAGCTGTCCTCAGCAGCTCTGGAGTGAACAGGCATGAGAAAGATTCAAAAAGAAGAAGGAGCTTCCTTGGCCACTGCAGCAAAGGTTCCAGGAGCTGCGTATGACCCCAGAAGGAACCAAACATGACAGGTGATGGGATGAGGGGGATGGACTCAAGCTGTGCCAGGACAAGGTCAGATTCCTGGAGCGAGTCCAGAGAAGGGCAACCAGGCTGGGGAAGGGGCTGGAGGGCAAATCCTCTGAGGAGCAGCTGAGGGAGCTGGGGGTGTTCAGCCTGGAGAAGAGGAGGCTGAGGGGAGACCTTCTCCCCACCTACAACTACCTGAAGGGAGGTTATAGAGAGATAGGTGATGGTCTCTTCAGCCAGGTGACAGGTGATAGGACAAGGGGCAATGGGCTCAAGCTGTGCCAGGGCAGGGGCAGATTGGATGTTAGGAAAAAATTTGTTACTGAGAGAGTTGTCAGGGCTGGAACAGGCTGCCCAGGGAGGGGCTGAGTCACCTTCCCTGGGTGTGTTCAAAAAAAGGGTAGATGAGGTGCTCAGGGATCTGGTTTAGTTCAGGATGAGAATGGTTGGACCTGATGATCTTAAAGGTCTTTTCCAACCTGGTGATTCTGTGAGATGTTGGGAAAAAGTTCTTCTCTGAAAGGGTTGTGGGGCTATGGAACAGGCTGCCCAGGGAGGGGCTGAGCCATCGACCCTGGGTGTGTTTAACAGATGAGGTGCTCAGGGATGTGGGTTAGTAGAGAATGGGGATGGTTGGACTCAGTGATCTCAAAGGTCTTTTCCACCTGTGGGATTCTGTGATGCTGTGATTTGGATTTACCACCTCAGGGCCCTGGTAGAGATGCTGATCCCCAACAGGCAGCTGAGGAACAGAAATGACATCTTCTTCCCCTGACCTCAGCCAGGCTGGCACTACAAAGAGCTGTGACTGGCCCAGGGAGCCAAAAGCAGCGTGGAACATCTTGGCACAGTGATTAGATTGCAGAAAGTCATGATCTCATCATGGCATCTCCTGGGAGCGGGGAGAAAAGCCTCCTCATGGATTAAAATCCTGCTTCCCAATTATTCCCTCAGCTCTGGGAGCAGGAAACTCATTTTCCTGCCTCTGTATTTCTGTCCAACGTTGGGTTTCATTCTCTTCCCCATCACTTTGATACTGGTTTGACACGGCTGATGGATGTGTGGCTACTGCTGATCTGCCCCAGTGAAAGGAAAGGCATGCTCAGATCTGCTGGCCTAGATTTACTGTTATTATCTGTTGCCTTCAACTTCCCCACCTCTCCCATAGATATCACTACAAAAGGGGGTTTCTAGGGTGCTCTAGACCATCCTGGACCTGATTTCTCCCCAGCATCCTGAGTCCCACTTCGCAGGCTCCAAGCCCTGGGTTGCAGCTTTGCTGAGTGCTTCTCTCCTGCCTCACAGGCCTCCCAGCCTCTCTCACTAATTCCCACAGAGGTTGTTTGCTTTTCTCCAGCTCTGCTGGGTCTTCCCAACTCCCCCACATTTTAGGTCATTGGGAAACTGAGACACTTTTTATGCTGAGCCTCCCTTGAGGTCACACACTTCAAAGGGGACTCGAGCAGCAAGTGGGGTGTGCTGTACACACATCCCCCATTCCCAGCCCAAAGCTCTTCCCCTCGTGCTCCACTCCCTGTTCCTGTGGGGTTAAGTCATTTCTTTTCAAAGCTCTACTTGGGTAACTCAGTGGTAGCTCCTAAAAAAAGAAAAAATAATAATATATTAGCTCCTAAAAATACCCAGGGAAGACAAAGATGCTGGGATTGAACTGTGCAGCTGTACTTGGAGAAGGGCGAAGTGCCTGGCTGCAGCTGGAGACTGTTTTGTCTCCCATCTCTCAACTCCAGTCATGTCCTCCCTATGTTCTAGCAAATTCATCAGGCATGACTCACAGACCTTCCCTGTACGCATTCCCATCTGCTGACTGCCCCTTCCTAAAATTAGAGCCTACTCTGGTTGGCACAGGGGTTCAGTCACAGGGGAAGGGCTCTTCCTCGTGTCGCAGCAGGGAGCTGCCTCTGGAAGGGACGGGTGTTGAGGCTGAGAAGGGGGATCTGTATCTCCATCCCTCTCCCCTGCTCAGTGTGTCCTTGCAGCAGACATTGATAAATGTTTTTGTTCCCTGAGAGCTGGCTGGAGACCACTGCCTCCCTTCATGAAGGCCATCCCTTGAGAGATAAGAGTGCTCCAGGTCAGTACTGACTCCATCAGCTATTCCAGAGAGGAAGGACACCCTTCCTCCACACTGTGAAATCCCAGAGGTCACAAATACTTGCTGCTCCTCCTTCTGAAGTCCCAAACGAATGGGAACTTAGCCATGCCACTGGCAGGGATCTTTTTGCTCTGAAGGACTTGCCTGAGTCCAACCAGCTTGTCCAGGCACCCCGTTGCCCAGGGGCTCCCTGCTGGGTGTGGGTCTCCCATCAGTTGGGAAGCACAGCTCCCAGGGCTGGATGCTGGGTGGTGTTCAGGCTGGAGAGAGAGCACTAAGGTCATCGCTCTGACCTTCAGCTGGGGTATTCTGTGCTCCTGTTATTTCCTCTGTTCCCAGGGGAACATTCACCAGGAGTGAAGTCAGTTGTTAGGAGACACTGACACGACAGCCAGAGTATTTTCAGCCACATCCAGGCGGCTGGGACGGACTATAAACCCAACGTGTGTCACCGGAGACGGGCACACATGCCTCCTTCTTTCACTGCTGACCTCAGGCCCTGCCCCTGCTTACAAAACAATACAACTATTCTTCTTTGATGAGAGCTGGGAAAAGTGACTCTTTCTCACCCTGGTGATGTCCTGGGGACAGCCAGAGACCAAGAGGCCTGTTGGTGTTTACTGCCTTTGGGTTTGGGGCACAACTGGAGACGGTGGGTTGAATTTCACCAGAGAGGGAATCAGAATCACAGCATCACAGAATCCCACAGCTGGAAAAGACCTTTGAGATCACTGAGCCCAACCGTCCCTGTCCTCTACTAACCCACATCCCTGAGCACCTCATCTGCTCGTCTGTTAAACACAGCCAGGGTTGGTGACTCAGCCTCTCCCTGGGCAGCCTGTGCCAGTGCCCCAGAACCCTTTTGGGGAAGAACTTTTCCCTCCCATCTGATCTGACCCTGCCCTGGCACAGCTTGAGCCCATCCCCCTCATCCCATCACCTGTCACTTGGGCAGAGACCAACCCCCACCTCTCTGCACCCTCCTGTCAGGTCAGTGTAGGTGGTGATAAGGTCTCCCCTCAGCCTCCTCTTCTCCAGGCTCAACACCCCCAGCTCCCTCAGCTGCTCCTCGGAAGGTTTGCTGCACTCCAGCCCCTTCCCCAGCCTGGTTGCCCTTCTCAGGACACACTCCAGGACCTCCATGTCCTTCTTGCAGTGAGGAACACGAGTCCAACCCACTGCACAGAGCACTGGCAGGACTGTGCCAAGCCCACAAGGTAAAACCTTCCCCTGAGATGCTCAGACTGCGCAGCTCCCTTGGGAACAGGCTCCCAGTGTGGGTGTGCAGAAGCCCAACTGGTCCAGCAAAGCCCAGTTCACCTTGGCAAGGTGACCACAGACCCACCCTGCAGGGGAAACCCAGCTGCAGCTCTGGGGTTGGAAATGATGCTAAAAACACAGAGCCTGGGGCTCCTCTTCCATGGCCTGCCCTTTGCCCAGTACAACAGCCCAGCAGGTTCTGTCGTGTTAGCAGTAAGCAGAGGGCTGTTGGATGTCTCCTGACTGTCTCAGTGACAGCTCACCAGCCACAAAACGTGCACAGAATTTTTTCTGTCCAACTAAGAGCAAAAAATCCCCCACCCCACTCCCATTTACAGCTCCTGAATCTCAAACCTCCAGAGTGCTCATCAAAGCGTTCAGTTTCCCTGCTTCCAAGGTGGATTTTGTGCTTCCTCCCAGCTGTCCCTGTCAGGCTGTAATGGGAAACGAGGGAGAATGTGTTCTGTGGCTGGTGGGGGTGAGGGAGCTACTCAGTGGTCAGCTGTGATGGCGAAAGAAACTGTTTCTGTGGGTCAGGCATCTCCTGTATCTCTAACACAACTCATGCTGCCAGCAGGGATGTCCTCATTGGTAATTAAATCATAGAATCATAGAATCATAGAATCATAGAATGGTCTGAGTTGGAAGGGACCCCAAGGATCACAGAGCTCCAACCCCCTGCCACAGGCAGGGCCACCAACCTCCAGGCCTGGATCTACACAAGGTTGCCCAGGGCCCCATCCAACCTGGCCTTGAACACCCCCAGGGATGGGGCACCCACCCCCTCTCTGGGCAGCCTGTTCCAGCCCCTCACCACTCTTTCTGTAAAAAACTTCCCCCTAATATCTAATCTAAACCTTCCTTCCTTTAGTTTTAATCCATCCCCCTTGTCCTGTCATTGTCTATCCTTTTAAAAAGTTGAATCCCCTCCTGTTCCTCTGCTCCCTTCAGGGACTGGAAGGCTGCAGTGAGGTCCCCCACAGCTTTTTCTTCTCCAGACTGAACCAGCCCAGCTCCCTCAGCCTCTCTCCATAGGGGAGCTGCTCCAGCCCTCTGAGCATCTCCGTGGCTCCTCTGACCCCTCTCCAACAGTCCCACATCTTTCTTGTATTGGGGCCCCAGATCTGGACACAGGACTCCAGCTGGGGCCTCGTAAGGGCAGAGCAGAGAGGGACAATCCCCTCCCTGTCCCTGCTGCCACCCCTCTGCTGATGGAGCCCAGGATCCCATTAGCTTTGCGAGCTGCAAGAGCCACTGCTGGCTCGTGTTAAGTTTCTCATCCACCAGAATCCCCAAGTCCTTCTCAGCAGGGCTGCTCTCAAGAAGCTCTTCTCCCAGTCTGTATCTATGGCTGGGATTCTTCCAGCCCAAGTGCAACACCTGACACTTGGCAGTGTTGAACCTCATTAGGTGGGATGTGGGATACCTCCCGTTTCCAGGTCTCACACACAGAGCCACAACTGGGAAGGATGATGAACAAAGTCCTTCCCTGCTCCCTTCCCTGCCCTTGCTCTGTCTCCTGCCTGAGGCTGTGCCTTTGCCTTGGTACAGCCTCTGCTCTCCCTCCTTGCAGACAGCCCATCGGCTCCAGTGAATGTCACAGTCAAACACCTGAAAGCCAACTCAGCCGTCGTGACCTGGGATGTCCTGGAAGATGAAGTTGTCATTGGATTTGCCATTTCCCAACAGGTATGATGCTGAGAGTTACCCAGTTTCAGCCACGTTCATCTTCACCCCAGGTCCCTCTGAGTTCCCAAATTCTCTCGCTGCAGTTTAAGCCCATTCCTTCCCATCCTGTCCCTCGTGGGCTGGGGGGGGACTTGGCTTCCCATCCTCTCGGCAGCAGCGCTTCACGTACTGGTGGCTGCAGGGAGGAAAGGCCCCGATGGTCTCCATGCCCATGGTGGACAGGGCAGGAAGCAGTGGTCTTAGATGATGGCAGTGCACACGGGAGGCCTCTCCACCACTCTGTGCTCTCCTCTTTCGGCTTCCAGAAGAAGGACGTGCGGATGCTGCGCTTCATCCAGGAGGTGAACACCACCACCCGCTCCTGTGCCCTCTGGGACCTAGAGGAGGACACTGAGTACATTGTGCATGTCCAGTCCATCAGCATCCAAGGCCAGAGCCCTGCCAGTGAGCCAGTCCTCTTCAAGACCCCCAGGGAAGCTGAGAAACTAGCCTCTAAAAATAAAGGCAAGTGTGGGTGAGTTCCTACGTTGGCCCCTGGGATGCCCAGGAGGTGTAGGGCTCTGCAGAGAGGAAAGTGGTATTCCATGCAATGGGAATAGCTGGGTTAAACACATGTAGGGCTGAGTGTCATCTCTCAGCCCCACATGGACAAAGAGGATGCCCCCAGTGTACCCAGCAGACAAGGCTGAGGGGTGCACAAAGTGCCAGGGAGGTGCTGCCCAAAGTTGGCTGTTCTTTTCCCCCACTTCAGGTGAGGTTTAACAGGCAAAGTGAGGAGGAGGTTCCCAGACTAGGAGCTGTGTGTCCAGCAACCTTGCAAGGGGAGAATGCCAGGAGCAATTCCTGAGCAGGCTGTGAACCAATGTGGAAATAGACCCCTGGCTGGCACTGGGCACAGCACCACGGTGCTCACAGGGCACTCAGGGGGGGTTTGTTGAGCATCCTGCGCTTGGATTCCAGGAACACAGAGGGAAATGCACCCCAAAGGCTTCCACTTTTCTTACACTGCAAATATTTCAGCCAGGTAAGAGAATCACAGAAAGCTGAGGTCAGAAGGGACCTCTTAGATCACCTAGTCCAAACCCCCACCCTCCTAGAGTGAGTTGTCCAGGATGATGTCCCAATGGATTTTCAGTGTCTCCATGGAGGAAATCAGGCAATTCCTCACTGGAAGCTCCTTCTTAAGCCAAGGCAGATCGTTGAAGGTTTCCTGTCAGTAAGAATCTCCACTACAAGAAGGGCTTAGGGGGTTAGAGGGGTCTGGGCTGTGAAGGGTTACTGCCTGCCTACTGAGGAGCCAGCCTGTTGCGGGGCTTTCGGCCGTGGGTTCCTAGGATGTCGTGAGTTCTTGACTCTTCCTGCTAAAATGATTTGGTGTCTGTAAATACCGAATTGCTGTTCATCTGAAAGCACTGAGAAGAGCGCTGCTTCCCTCCCTGGAGGCCTGAACTGTAATCTTCTTAGTGCTTTGAAGCCAAGGAGGCGCATTACGCCCTGCAAAAAGGCTCTACTCATTTCTGAATCCCACGGCTCCGCTGAAAAATATCATGCCAGGCTCCAGGCTCCGGAGCTGGGAGAGGAACTGCTGAAGCATGCAAGGCTTTATGACAGGCACAGACAACTCTAACACACACCAGAGACAGAGCAGAGCGAGCTGCCATGGGGCCAGATAACACGTAGACTTACCCCACGGCGGCTCCTCTGCGGTAGCTCCCCGCTGATGCTGTCTCCACTCCATCTCCTGGTGTTACCAGGGGCAGATGCTGCTGAGCAGCTGATGCTCTGCAAGTTCAAAGTGCAGCCTGTGTTGCTTGTGTGGCCCACGGGCAGGGACTCTCTCCCTGCTAGCTCTGACCCTGATGGAGCTGAGCCAAGGGGTCTCGTGCAGGCCCAGCCACGCCGCGAGGTGTCACGAGCTCTCTTTCCCCTTGTGCAGATGAGGTGACGATGAAGGAGATGGCGAAGAAGAACCAACAGCTGCGAGCAGGGGAGATTCTCATCATCGTTGTGGTGTTGTTTATGTGGGCAGGTCAGTTCAGTCTGTCTGTCTAAAGCCTGGGATATCCCTGGGGCCTGCTGGCTTGCTCTGTTTGCATGTTTAATCACCTAAGACCCGAATAGAAACCCTTCCTCCCATCACAAGTACCATCTATTCAGCTGTAAGGGCACTTCAGGATTGCTCTGCAGCTTCACAGGCTGGGCAGTGCCAAAAGCAGGTGAATCAATGGGCTGAGCTGGTCCAGAAGGAAGTAGATAATGGACTTGATGAATTAATTGCCTAATTCCCCATGGCTAATCCCATCATCTCAATTATTCCAGAATGCCCTGATGATAAATGCCCTCAGCCACCCAACAGGATGACTCAGGCCCTTCAAATGATACAGGTTTATGGTTATCTGGCTATTATACAGCTCCAACTCTCAAACAAAACAGAAGTTGAAGTGTCTTGCTCCAGTACATATATGCTAAAACCAACTTAAACCCAATAAAATAACAGAAGTATTGAAAGAACAAATGGCCCCCAAACACACCCACAATTAAAGAGCAGAGAACAGGGTTTAATAGGAAGAGGAGGGACAGGAGCAGCAACACATGAACCAAAAGGAAGGAAAAGTCAGTGTGAGCTTAGGATGGTGGGAGGTGGAAGGACTGGAAGCTGTGATCCCAAAGAGTCCTTTGGAGACAAAGTTTGTGTGATTCTTTTAAATTCCACCCTGCTCCTCCTTACAACTTGCAGCCACTAATCCTCATAATCCAAAGCTGAGGCTCTGCTACAAGACAGCTATTGTAGGACAGGGGTTTCTAAGTGTGGCTGCGTGCCCAGCTGTGACTGAGAGCAGCCGGCGCTGCGGGACGTCCACCTCATGGCTCTCTGCAACTCCCTGGCAGGAGGCTGTGGGGAGCTGGGGCACAGCCTCTCCTCGCAGATAACCAGTGACAGGACAAGAGGCAATGGCTGCAAGTTGCACCAGGGGAGGTTCAGGTCAGAAATGAGGAGAAATTCTCTGAAAAAGCAGTTGGACATCAGAAGGGGCTGCCCAGGGAGGTGGTGGACTCACTGTCCCTCAGGGTGTTCAAGGGAAGGTTGGATGAGGTACTCAGGGATGGGTTAGTGAGTGAGAGATGGGGGGCAAAGAGGGGTTGGACTGGATGATCTTGGAGGGCTTTTCCAGCCTTAATGCTTCTGTGGTTCTATAAAGGGGAACAGTTCAGGTGACCCAAGGAACCGGGCAGGCCAGGAAATCAGCACTATGGTAAACCTGTGATCCATAACAGACAACAAGAAGAGTCCTCTTGTCCCAGGCAGAGCACTTTTACACACACAGAGGGTGCAAACTGTCGCACAGAGAACTTTCCTTGGTGGGAAGAGAAACTCCCACAGTTGCACTGGGTGGCCAACAACCTCAACAACTTGTAGTCTCAGCGGCGAGCGTAACGTGCTGCTCTTTACAGACAGCTGCCTGTCACCTCTGCTGCTGTAAACTGCCACAATCCTGGTTGCATCAGTTTACTCCAGCAGAGGGTTTGGCCCATTTCTACTAGGCTCTGCTGAGATATCATCAGAGAGAGATGCAAAGAGGAAACCAGTCACCAATCTGAGTCCTGCCACAAAAGAGGGGGTGGAATTAACTCTGTCCTGTACCTTTGTGCAACATTTCCTACCAGTGAACCCAGGTGACACAGAATCAGACCCACATACAGTATTGGGTTTGTCCTGAGTTCACCACATGTTATCAGCATCTCCAGAGACTGGACAGCAATTACAGCTGGAGGTGATAACCAAACGAAAACCTCAACTAAATTAAACCATTTCCAAACCCTCCAGTCCATTATCTGCTCAGGATTTATGTCAGACTTTAGCTGGGCACGTGCAAATGTAAATGCCCTGCCAGTAAAAACAATCAGGAGTAATTACACAAAGTGACTGAACAACTGATTCATCTCCCACCTGGGGTCTAATCTAAAACTCAGATCAGCATCTGAACAAAAGACTTTGCCAGTACCACAATTTCCCTTCTAGACAGATGAGTTACACTGAGAGATGAAAGCATGTGTGGGATGAAATCTCTCTACGTCTGGTGGGTGCTTTCCAAAGTCTTGATACACAAACACCTCTTTCCAGCTCTTACCCTGGCCTGCCCATAACCTGTACGTGTGACAATGCTTTAGCAGATGTGATCTGGAACTGGTCCATGCCCAGGGCTGAACTGGGACAAGCCCCAAGCTCTTGTGCTGTCTGTATTTGTGGTCTCATTTCCAGCACTTTGCTTCTCTGTGCCTCAGTTTTACCATCAGAAATGACAGAAGGTGCAACCATGGCAGATGTTCACCTATTCTCCTAGGATCAGCCATTTGTTCATATACACAAAGGGGAGTTTGGGCCACTGTGTTTATCAGCAAGACCTGGGGGCAGCTGCCCACAACAACAACTCGTTTTACAAAGCATTTTGTAACAACAACTCACATTAGAAAGAATTTTGTGATGACCCAGTGAAATTTTTGCTGTTAGGAAGGGGGCTGGAAGGGGCACTAAGGGAGAACCAGCATCTGCCTGGCTTTACCTCACCTCTGTGTGTGGAATCTACAGGCAGGGATGTTATTTGGTCAAAACGTCACATGGAAGTTTCCAGAAAGGCATCTGCAGTCATCTTACACATCATGGCTGCCCCTGCTCATCTCCTCATGTGCCTGAGCATGTGGAAGGAACTTTCCACCAGCAGCTTCTGCTGCTGCTGCCTGTTTGCAGATGCTCAGAAGGCCCTGCCCCATGTCAACTGCAGGCAGGTGGTACCTATTCCTCACCTGCCAGCTCCAGCTCCATCCCTCTACCCCAGAGGAGGAAGATCAGAGGCCACACTCTCACCCATCCAAAATTCCAGGAGCTCCTGTGCTTGCAAAGCAAAGACCTCATTTAACAGCATGGTTACGTGTTGATTCCTACCCAAGCGTGGGGCTTAGAGCGCTCGTTCCCTTTAATGACAGGGAAGTTGGAATATAATTAATCTTCTGTCCTTCTGTCTAACTAGTTTTGCACAAAATTAGGCATCAAGAAGGAAGCAGCCAGAGGGGGACTAGCTGTGCTAGAAAATGAGCCTTAGGAACAATAGAGAATGCTGCTGAGATCGCTACCAGAAGGCACAAAGGCAGCTGGCAAGGAAGGGATCTCTGATCTCTGCGGGCTCCGGGGGCTGAGCTCGTTTGTGTGATCACTAATGCTTTTTCCTGTTAGGGGTGATCGCCCTGTTTTGCAGGCAGTACGATATCATCAAAGATAATGAGCCAAATAACAGCAAGGAGAAAGTCAAGAGCGCCTCGGAGAACAGCACCCCCGAGCACCAGAGCGGAGGGCTCCTCCGCAGCAAGGTGAGGTGCTGCTGGCACGCAGCGGGGGACGGGGCAGGCAATCAGCTTCCAGCTGGGCCTCAGCTAAATTACCCAAAAATCAGCCTCTGTTAAGCACTGTGGTGGGATGCAGAGAGGAAACACCCCTTCACATCCACACACGCCAGCACCAGGGCTCTGTTAGCTGTCTGAGTCTCCCAGTCGCATCAGGACACCCAGCACTTTGCTCCCACCTCTGGATTAGCCTGCATGTCCATGAGTAAAGGGGGATTTCAATCCCTTATTCCTGAAATATCTGAACATCTCTGGAAGAAAAATGCACTGAGGGATGCTGGAGGCACTGAGATGTTTGGGTCCTTACACCCTGTAGCAGCTGTTAGGTGACACGAGGTAGAGGGGATGTTACTCTCACAGTAAGCTGAGGAGCACATGAGGTAAAGGTATGTCACACACAGAATGCAAACAGGCTCAAGCCAGGATGGGATGTCATCCAGAGGGACCTGGAGAAGCTGGAGAAGTGAGCCCATGGGAACCTTAAAAGGTTCAACAAGTGCAGGGTCCTGTGTCTGGGTCAGGGCAATCCTCATCATCAATCCAGACTGGGAGATGATACGATAGAGAGCAGCCCTGCAGAGAAGGACTTGGGGGTGCTGGGGGATCAGAAGCTCGAAATGAGCTGACAATGTGTGCTCACAGCCCAGAAAACCAACCCTGTCCTGGGCTGCATCACAAGGAGCGTGGGCAGCAGGTCGATGGAAGGGGATTCTGCCCCTCTGCTCCCCTCTCCTGAGACCCCACCTGCAGTGCTGTGTCCAGCTCTGGAGTCCCCAACATAAGAGGGACATGGAGCTGTTGGAATGGGCCCAGAGGAGGCCACGAAGATGATGAGAGGGCTGGAGCACCTCTGCTCTGAAGCCAGGCTGAGGGAGTTGGGCTGGTTCAGCCTGGAGCAGAGAAGGCTCCAGGGAGATCTTACAGCACCTTCCAGTCCCTGGAGGGGCTACAGGAAAGCTGGGGAGGGACTTGTTAGAAGGGCCTGGACTGACAGGATGAGGGGGAATGGTTTTAAATTGGAAGGGGAGAGATTTAGACTGGATTTTAGGAAGAAATTCTTCATTCTGAGGGTGGTGAGGCCCTGGCACCGGGTGCCCAGGGGGGTGGTGGCTGCCCCCTCCCTGGAGGTGTTCAAGGCCGGGTTGGATGGGGCCTTGAGCAGCCTGGTGTGGTGAGAGGTGTCCCTGCCCATGGCAGGGGGTGGGACTGGATGATCTTTGAGGTCCCTTCCAACCCAACCCAGTCTGGGATTCTGTGATTTATACCAACTAACTTCAGTGAATTTTACTTTCTTGGGAACAAGAACATTTACCAAACCAAAACCCGACCAGCATGCTGCACTGATCTCTGATCTGGGGTTTTTTTTGTCCTCTCTAGCAATTCCTGTACAACCTTTTTTCCTTTGTCCTCTCTTCTAGTTTCCAAAAAACAAGCCCTCAGTAAACATCATTGAAGCGTGACAGCCTGCCACCTGATAGATGGACTCCATTCCTCACTCTCACTTTCTGCCTCTGAGCCTTGATGACTGGGGAGGTGAAATAGCGTTGGAGCAATTTGGAAAGAGACCTAGTGATTGTCACTGGCATCCACCTCCCTTGTCTGTGTTCAGCAAAACATCTGGCCAGAAAGAAAAGTCCTGCAAAAAAAACCCCTGAAACCCAAACAAACCCAAATTAAGATGGAAAAGCATCAGCAAGGCAGCTGATCCTGTACTGGACTCGTGAATCACCTGGGCTGGAGCAACTTCTCACACACTCCTCTCCACCCTCACACTCCACCTTCTGGAACAGTTTTCCTGTCTTTGGAAACATCAAAGGTTTTGTTGTACCTTTATTTTGTCTCACTGACACTACACATCTTGACAGTATTAACCTGAGCTCAGGCATCACTCACTGGCACTCCTCTCCAAGCCAGGAAGGAGGAAAGCTCATCGTGGCCACGACTAGCAACCAGATTTTGGCTGCTGTGTGCTCTTGGCTTGCTTTTGTTCCATGGATGTGTGTTGTGTAACATGTGTTGCAGGTGGGTTTTTAAAAAGAAATGAACAATCAAAAAGGCATAGCCCAGTTTCCATCCCCACTGTGAGAACCTCCCTGGTTGTTCTCCAGTTAGGCTGCAGCACATCACTGCTGCTGTCTCTCTCTCTCTCTCTCTCACACACTGGTGCTCTTCATCTCAGATAATCAGCCAAACACCAAGGCACAGCCCACCACGAGGGGACACCAGAAGCTGTTATTTAGCTTCCAGGATGATTTCGACCATTTTCTTCATGGTATTTTCAGCTGGGCCTGAGTTCACCACCAGTGGGATGGAAGGTCCATACAAATGTAGCCAGTCAGCAAAAAAAAAAAAAAGGAAAAAAAAGAAAAAAAAAGAGAAAAAACTCACGATACCGGATGCTATGCAAGGTCTCCAGTGGCAATGGCTATTTATTGTGAAAGGCTCTTGCCTGAGGGATCTTTCTCTGAGGGCTTAAGTTCTTGAACTGCATCGTTTTGTAGGGTTCCTGACGAAGGTCTGGTTCTCCTTACACGTCCCGTCTGCACTGTGCTGTGCTGTGATGTTGTAGTGCCAGGTATCTGCTGGAGGTGGTCCTCCCCGAGAAGGATGATGCTGAATGGAAAAGGGGTTGGGCTTTTCCTCACTCCTAAGTGCTTGATGTTTGGAAGATGACAGGATCCCTGGGATTGCTGGTGCTCTGGAAGCTGGTAGATGCGAGTCTGTCACGTGGAAAAGGTTTACTCTGTGTCGTGTGCCATGGGGTATCTGTATTTATTCAACTCCTCCACAAGAACCGCTCCACATGCACTAGGGGATGAGGCAAGATCCTACTTGTTCCATCAAATACCAAGACAGGTTGGCCTGAGGTGGGTTTGCATCTTGTAACAACAACCCTGCACTTGGATGAGCCTGGCTTAAACGTCCCTGCAAAGAAAGAGGCTGGTGGTAACAGAGCTGAGCTCTCTCTCCTCTCCCACTGTCACCAGCCTCTCCAAAATGGTTGATTCAGGAGAAAGGCACTGGGAAGTCTGCTTGCAGATGTGTTGGTGAACAAAGAGAACCTTCCCTGGTGCCAGTTTCAGAGGGCAGGCCAACCCCAAAGGTCTCTTCAGTGGATCCTTTGCCAGAACACACTCCTCCATCACCAAGAGGGAGAGGTCAACACCTCTGATACAGACAGAGCAATAAACATTTTATAATGTACAATAAAAGACTAAAGGCATAACTTGTGTCCTTGTAATGCCTGGATTTAGTAGCATTCCATCTCTGCTTGCTTCCTGCAGACCACACACAGTAGAACCAGGGGTCTTTCCCTGTATTTCCCAGGGACTACAGCATAAAATGTGTTCTGGGTCTGGGTGTAGAAACCCAGCAAGGTTCACCAGAGTTCGTGCTGGCTCCTGGACCAGGGAGGAAAAAAGCTTGCAACATGAGTAGCACTACAGCCACTCCTAGCAAGGTTCTTCAGACATGTCTGTGACCTCCTAAGACAGACATGTCATTTGGAACACACCCCCCTGTAAAGGGAGATTTGGGACAGATGGTGCAGCACATGCAAAGCCATGAAGGGAGATGCTCTCATAACCCTAGAGCAGCCAGCCAAGCAAGCAGCCTGCCAGGGAGGAAATGCAGCCTGGTAACTTGGCAGGTTTGGGGGGGTGGGAGGTTGTGTGTCTGTTTTTAAAGACAGTTGTCCCTGGGAATTCAAACCACATCCCTTCCCCTCTCTCTCTTTTTTTACAGTAACTGTTGTTCCCTAGTGACAGGCTCCAGCTATTTCTTTCCTAACAAAGACGTGCTCCTTCCTTGTTTGGTAGGAAAGAGGAATTCAAATGTAAAGCATTGGTGTTCACTCAGTTAAGCAGCTGCACCACAGGGTGGCAGGGGGTAAAAGGGTTGTCATTATGTTCCATAACTGTAGGTTTTACAGGTAAAGGAATGATGCTGTTTGTGAGAAGAAGAAAATGTTGCCTGGCAGCAACTCGACTCATTGGAGAGGAACACCAAGCTATCCAGCTCAAGTGATTCTCTTAATGGAAATGTTTCCAGCAATGAAGAACTGATGTAGGAAGCCTGTAGTTTAGGAAAAGGTGTTTCCCATTACAGGAGAAGAAAGCTCCTTAGGATCCTGAGACTTTGAACCATCAAGAACCTTCACTGGTCTTTCGCTATCAACTTCTACTGTAACTCATGAGAGTCAGAAACCATTAAGGCTCCAGACCTGAGCGACTTCAAGCCTTAGGTACCTTATTCTTGTTAAATTTGCCAAAAGATGCTCCTGAGGTGTTTCAGTCAGTAAATGAAGAGATCAAGACCAAAAAAATACCAAAATACAATGCTGAGGAAAGTCATGCAGGGCCACAGAATGCACCCCAAAGAGGCCACCCACATTTCCTGAGGTATTCCTCCCTACCAATACTTAGAGGGGTCCTGAAGGAACGTTCGAGAGGGACTGGTCACCAGGGAGTGCAGGGACAGGACAAGGGTGATGGCTTCAAGCTGAGAGAGGGCAGGGCTAGGTCAGACAGTAGGAAGAAATTCTTCACTCTGAGGGTGGTGAGGCCCTGGCACAGGGTGCCCAGGGGGGTGGTGGCTGCCCCCTCCCTGGAGGTGTTCAAGGCCGGGTTGGATGGGGCCTTGAGCAGCCTGGTGTGGTGAGAGGTGTCCCTGCTTAGAACTGGATGATCTTTGAGGTCCTTTCCAGTCCAAACCAGTCTGGGATTCTATGACTGGGTTTGGAAGCAGGAGCCAGGAAAGGAAGGTTTCAATACGTGCTAAAACCCAGCAGTGGGAGTGGGCTGGCGTGACAGGGATCCCAGGGAGCCCTGTAAGAACCGACTCCCCGCTGACCTCAAAAGCAAAGGGAAGCAGCTCCCCCACTGGCTCTGCCGCTGCCCTGCAGCCCAGGGGAATGATCCTGTTCATTTCCAAGCATGAACTGAGCAGAGATGATGGGCACAACAAGGAGCAGGAGGCTGAAAACAGACCCCTTTGCCCACACCCACAGCGCCTGTTTCAAGTGCAGCATCACTTGCCTCCCTCCTTCCAAGCACTGTAATATTATGCCTACAAGTACCATTCAGCCAACTTATTCCTCCCCCACGAGTTTAGGAAAATGGAGCTGCAGGAGGTGGTGTGGAGCAAACAATCCTGCACAGCACGTCCTTCCAACTCACAACACCCAGCACCATCCACTTCTCACCTCCTCCCCTCTGTACAACAAGCAGCAGCACAAGCTCTGTTCTCTGTCTCCTCAGAGGAAAATGAGAACATTAGGCATTTTATTCCCTGACAGTTCAATAGCATCAGAGGGGGAAACACCTACACAAGAGAAGGTGTTAGTATAATCTCAGCTGGTAACAACTTTCTGGAGGAGATGGAAATGGAGAGGAACAGACTGCTAATGCCAGGATTTGCCAAAGACATTAAAGGTTACATCACTCAAAAGCGTATGGCACTGCTGCACATCCATTTTGCTGATAAAAACATGGCAATTCATTGACTGGAGTAGTCAGACTTCACTTCCCAGGGAGAGGGTTGAAGATTATACCATATGTTCTACCAAATGTAATTTCCCCAGATTTGCAGAAAAGCTTCCTAACAACATGAGCTCCTAATGAGCTATTACTGGCCAGCCTGGAAGCAGAAGCCTAGCTGACCAAATTCAATCAGCTTTCTAGCATTTGTTAAAAAGCTGTATGATCAACACACTTGTTATGCTAAAATATCTTCTGTTTCCTCCACAAACCTGGAGTCTATTAAATCATCTGATGACCTTATAGATTGAAATGATGATGTTCCTACTTGTTAGTGCTTTAGCCCACACATCTCAAGGAAAGCTAGCTGGATTCTCTTCCAGCTCATGCATCAGCATCAATTTTATTTAACTAAGTTCCAAATGAAGAATCTTTATTATTAGCAACAGAGCCAGGAAAGACACAGCTTGAATTTTAGATCCCAGATGGAGTCAGCAAAGTTGGCAGCCAGAAAAGGCAGCTTTCTGCTTGCAGTCTGAGCACACTGGATGTGGAGCCATCGAGTGGCAATAATGACACAGCCCCACGATGCCATTTGACACTTTCCAGCACATTGTTGTCCTTTTTAACTGACAAAACACCCCACACTTAGTGCCACCAACCACTAAATATCTCCTGTTGTACCATCCAGACCTGCTTTGAAGAGGATGCAACCAGCATAGTACCAGACACCCCCTCAAATCAAACAGCAGCTCCCACTTTTGTTTTACATCTTGGGGCTTAATTCTTCCTCCTATTCAGAACTGCCTCACAGGACAGGAGCAGGGAAGAGTTGCTTAGCTTTTGAGAGGACAGCAGAAAAAGCCACGCAGCAGTTTACCTTCAGCCTCATTGTTTTGTAGCTGCTGCTGTCAGGGGACAATACACTGATGAACCTTATTGAATTTTTAATCACAAGATGTCTTAAGACCTCACACAGGGTTTGCACAAAAGACTCTTCTGGTCTTATCTGATGTTGCTGGTTTCTACTACAGCAAAATTCACAGAGAGAGGCCTTGGCTATGCTCTGGCAGCAAACATGCAGTGTGTCCTTCCTTGAAAGTTTAATACACAATCTCTCCCTTCCCTTGCAGTATCCTCACCATCCGGCAAACACAAGTCATGGCTGGATGATCCAAGGCTGAAATGCCCAGCAGTCAGACTGCCCAGAAGCTTTTACAAGGCTCAGAGCTGCCCCATGGCAGCATTCACTCACGTGAGAGCTTTACATTCACAAAAGCCATTGAGGCAGAAGCACCCACTCCTGCTGGAGGTTTGCCAGCACAGCCACGCTGCTCTTACACACAGCACACATCTGGAGGCCATCGGCTTGCTGTCATGCTAAGGTGCTGCCTGTTCAGAAGCATTTCATTGTCTCAGCGTGGCTGAGCTGGCACTGGAAACTTCTGCTTTAAGAGAAGGGAAATATAAATAACATCTTGTTGTGCACAGCTTCTGAAAAACCTCATGGAGAGACAGGTGAGAGAAGCCAGACAGCTAGCACTGGCAAAGGCAACACCTCAGCACGCATGGCAAAGAGAACAGGTTGCCTGTGGCCTTCCCACCTCTGCTCCTGCTCCTGCTCCATCACTGCTGATCAGCTGGTTGAGATGGAGCTTTGCTACCCCAGTAGAACGTGAGTGCAACAGCTGCTGCCAGGCCCACAGGCCTGCTGGGCCTGCAGAGAGCCTGCCTGTTAGCATTTTATATCTGATAAACCATCCAACTAGTCTGCTTTCACAAGGAGAGGGGGAATAGGCTCCGCAGTCAGCCTCCTGCTATCCCTCTGGCCTTCCTAAAACGCCTGGAACAGGGAGATTTGAAGCAAAGGGCTTCAGTATGTGTGTGAGGCAGACTTACAGATACACCCACGCTCAGACAGCACAGGGAACTGCCCCCAGGAGCACAGTTAGTCCTGTTCCCAAAGAAGTTGCTTCAATTAAATACCTGGGGCTCATGCTGGGTTTAGCTCCATTCAGCACCCCCCTTTGGGCCCAGCCCAGGCTGTGCCTGGCCAGGCTGGTGGCAGCCAGTGCCTCCAGCAGAAAGCTGTGAGAATCTGTGTCAGAGGCTTTCCTGAAGTCCAGGTATGACACCCACAGCCTTGCCCTCCCCCACCAAGGGGGTCACCTTGTCACAGAAGGCCATCAGGTTGGTTTGGCAGGACTTGCCTTTCATAAGGCCCACTCAACATGGGTTTATCACTCAGTTGTTGTGTGTGTGTGCTGTGTGACACGCTCAATATCACCTGTTCCATGATCTTACCCAGCGCTGAGGTCAGGCTGACAGCCCTGGAGTTACCTGGATCCTCCCTCCAACCCATCCTGTAAATGGGTGTGACATCTGCCAGTCTCCAGTCAAGTGGAGCTTCCCCAGTCAGCCAGGACTGCTGGTAGATGATGGAAAGGGGTTTGGTAAGCATGTCTGTTCCCTCAATACCCTTGGGGGGAACCCATCTGGCCCCATAGACTTATGAATGTCTAACTGGCCTAGCTGGTCTCTAACCATTTCCTCCTGGATCATGGGAGTTTTGTTCTGCCTTCCTTCCCTGTCTACCAGCTCATGAGGCTGAATATCCAGGGAACATCTCACCTTACTATTAAAGATTGAGGCAAAGGAGGAATTAAGTACCTCAGCCTTGTCCTCATCCTCATTTCCTCCACAAATAAACCTAATTTGAGCTCTGAAATCCACCTATAAATGGCTAAAGGGTTCCTCAGGGCTGCACAGGCCCTGCTAGCACCCCCAGGAAGAGCATTTTGCTGTGTTTTACTCATCCTGGAGTTCCTGTGCTCTGTCAGGGAAGGAGATGGAGGCAGCACAGAGACCAAGAATCACTGTAGCTTAAAACACAAGGTCACACTCTTCTGGGCAGTCCAGAAAGCAGGCATGTGAAAGGGGAGAGCAATAACACAGCAGCAAAGAAAACTCCATCTAACAGGTGCAAAATATTTATAAACTGAAGTGCAAATATTACACCACTTTTACAAGAAAAATTGCAAATGGAACCACAAACAGAAACAAGGAAAGAGAAAAAGCTTTTTTTTTTTCAGGGACAGAAAGAACAGAACAAGACAACATCCCCAAACCAGGTAAATCAACAGCTGCTCCTGAGTTTACAGTAAACTAACCTAAGTTTGTCTTTGCTGAACACAGGGGGGGGCAGCAGCCACAAGCTGTTTTTAAAAGTTAATGTTATTTGAAATGACTGTAGGAGATTTCACAACAAGGTTTACATTCAGGTTTTTCCACTTTGAAGCACATCTTCCAGTTTCCATGGCTGAAACAGGACATCCTGACATCCAACATGCCATCTTGAACACCAATTATGTTTGTTACCTACACCTTGAGGAGGCTGGTTTTGGTTCAAAGGGTAACTCTGCTGCAAAACATAGAAGCTACTTACAGAAAACATATTGTGTTTAAATTGCACTTCACAAACAGCTCCAAATGTTTCTAACACACAGAAACTTCCACCAGCCTCATTAAAAACATAAATAACTTATGAAAATACAAACCACTCAAAACCAGAACAATTAAAAGCAACTCTAAATGCAGAGGAAGAACCAGCATGGTCCCTCAGCATCAAAATCAGATGTGAGAAAAGGCTGTGACAGGGCAGCAGTTAGGAATACTCTGGAAGTGATGGTGTTTGGCCACGTTCTTGCTCACCCACTATGCCAGGCTGAACTTTCTGGTAGGTTTCTTGGCAGACCTTGGGTAATTTCTGCAAAAATAAGTAAAATAGTTACAAACAAACACAAGATTATCAAAGTATCAAAGGCTCCAGAAGAGTTTTCTCTGAAAATGCCTCACCCATTCCTTGAGGCTTGGAGCTGGTACCCAATTTTCTTGTTACAAGGGTTTTTTTTAAGGGAAACCCAGGTGTAAGGCAGCTTTGTAAGTAACTGAGTTGTAAGGTTACTTTGTAAGTAACAATAGGGGAGTTTAAAGAATGCACACACATTAATGACTCATTTGCTGTATCTAAGCACGTTCTAAAATAACAAGAGGAAACCCCCCAAACTTTAAGCAGCTTTACAGGAGCAAGATTAAAATGCAAATTACATTTCAATGATCTTGGTTATCAGAGTGTTCCAGAGCTTTCCCACCTCTCTAGAGGCTGCTTTACCCCTTTTGGATTTTGAAAAAAGCCAATTCTATCTTATTCCCCCCCACCAAGTTGTGCAGAGGCATCAGCATAGCTCAGGAAATAGGCATTTCTAAACTGCAGAGCCACCTGAAGGAGCATGAACAGGGGGTGACTCCTGCAAAACCACAATCAAAACAGCTGGTTTAGAGAAGGAACATCTGGCTGGCACAGGGTCCTCACATCCCCAACACAAAGAGTTTCACTTCTACAGCAGTTGCTCAGCAAGAGCAGCCAGTGAACTGGATGAGTCCCAAGCCAAAGCAACTTATTCATGCCACAAGCTGGGGAGAGATTCTGTGTTACACTCAACATGTATTTATTTAGTATAAAGCTCAGAAAAGCTGTGAATGGATCCTACAGGCTGCTCCCTAAAAGACTTTCCAGGTTCAAGTTATGTTTTACTCATTACTCCAGCGCTCCAACATCACTGATCTTGCAGCCTGTGCACAGAACAAGCACCTCTGTTCAAACAGCAGGTCTGAAGGTCTTGTGTAACAAGCCCTTGGCAAGAGATGGTGCAGCAGAACACAAGAATCATCAAATTGGTGGCACCAAATATGAGACAGCTGGTAAGTCCAGCCTTGCTGCAGCGTTTGCCCTTCTGCTCACTCAGAGGAACCACCACAGCTCAGGGAAAGGCACCTTCCTTGGAATATTGCCCTTGCTGAAGCCCATCATTTCAAGGTGCTCTCAGAGCAGAACAGTGTGTGTCCTTGCTCAGTTGAAACTGAAAAGGTTTTTCCATCCTGCCACTGCAGTCATGTGATTAATGTGAACCACAGTTCTGCATAACACTTCTTCCTTTCCAGGGAACACAGTGTCTCTTGAGCAAATCCAGGTCTTTCCTCCATAAACTGCAGGTATCAGGTTTTATTTACCCAAAGAAATAAGTTCTTGTCCAAAAAAAAAGATACTTCTTGAAGAGAAGGACACTATCCCACCCAGGGCTCAGAGTCCTTGTGGCCATCACAAATGAGGAAAGGGGACAGTGACACCCTAGATAAGTGACTTGCCATGGCACAGGACTTAAAACATTTTGATTTCTTTCTCTGCAGACACAGACCTTCCCCCATCCTTCCATAACCAAACTACAGATTTAGGATGAAGTTTTCAGGCCAGTTCCACTCTCATTTAGAAATCAGGAGCTCTGATTATCTCAGCAAAAGTCCCTATGAACCAAAGCCATGTGGTTTGTCACTGGAGAAGCCCCTGGACTGGTGGCATAGCCCAGGGAGTCCCACACTGCTGAGAGCAGCCTAGTCCTCCCCCCACTCCCCACACAGCAAGTCTCCTTGCAATCTGCTTCATCAGTCCCTACCCCATCCCTGCTCCAAACCCCATCTCACATCCCTCATGAAATTTAGTGGCTGTGGGTGGATTTCATTTGCTTTGAAGTGCAATCCCCCTCCTAGGCTCAGCCATGAGTGTAATTCCTCCTGTACCTTCCCTGCCTGCTTCCTGCTCAAGCCAAATGAGTTCAGGCAGGTAAGAGCTGCTTCAAGATTAAAGTTCTTCTACCAACCAACAGACCAGTCTCTTTCAAGGCAACCCCATACCATCCTATGATCCTGTGAAGGCAGAGTTGCTAGTGCAGGAATCATTTGTACTTCACAGATTTGCTTCTCCTTATGCTCCCTTCTACCATTCTCCAGCACCCTAAACCTGGGGTGCCTGGGTTTTTAAAGATATGGATCTTTTATTACAGCAAGCCCAGATGGCCCATCCTCCTCTCCCTTTGAGTCAAGGATCCAAGGAAATAATTGATCAGGTTTCTCCCAGGTTGTGTGAAGGCTGATGAAGTTGCTAAGCACCATAAAGCTCCAGCAAACAAACTAAACCTCAAGGAGACCTGGTGGAGTCCTGCTAGAGAAAGCAGAGGGTGGAGGTCAGACAGGAGATAGTGCTCAGCTTTCCAGGCACCCAAGGGTGCACAGCTCCCCAAATAATGTGAGAACACTTGGCTGAGCAGCAGGTGGGTGCAGGCACAATCCCAAATGCATGGCTGCAATGTTAACAACCCAGGAAAGCAGATCTGAAGTACAGGTGTTTGGGTGGAAGCCAAGAGAAGGTTGTGTTTTGAGAAGGAAATGCTTTTTCCCTGAGGTTTGTCCTTCTCATGCCCAATTAAAACCAGGCCCATCCAGCTACCCACGTTGTTGAGGACAAGACAGGGCAGCAGAGTGCTAATATCCAGTGCCAGGAGTCACAGCTACAAAGGCAGGAGGATCATTACTTCTGCAAATGACACAGAACCAACCAGAACTGCTGAGGAGGATTTCATCCAGAAGGATGTGATTCTATTTACTGCTGGATAAAGGGCAATAATGAAGTGTGAATGCTAACCAGTGGTCAGCTGGCAGAAATCTTTTGTGGTCAATTATCAGTCTCAGCCACTCATTACCAAGCAGATGTTCAAATCACATCTCATTTTTACATCTGTTACGATGCAGCCTCAGCAGCATTTAGATTCTTATGGGAAGCTGCAAATAAATTTAGCCATTCAGACAGAATATCCTCTAGAAACCAGAATGAGAGGAAGAACAAGGAGAACCATGGGTTCTCCCAACTCACTTCAGATGGCTAGACATGAAAAATCCACTCTGAATTTCTTCCAAGCAGTCAGTGTTCAAGGGTTGAATGCTGCAGCCAGTGCAACACACTCACCCAACCCAGATAAAAGCAAATTGTATTTATGGAGAACTTGGAAGTGTGAGATACCTCACAGATTAGCAGAAAGATAATGTCTCTGCTGCAGCCAGCCTGTGATTTACCCAGACAACATGCAAGCAAGAGACAGGAGAGAAGGAAGAGCTGACAGATCATGCAGACTAGGGGATAGCAAAGTCAAACACTACCATAAGACAATGCCAGGAGATTTGCAATACAAAGCAGAGCTAAAGATCTTGTAGCAGCAGAATATTAGTTACTGCTTTCCCAAAGGCAATTCCCTTGCTGGCTCTGAAACCTGCTCATTTTCCTTTAGGAATTTCTTTGGATCATTCTGCATCTCCTACACAAATGACACATGAGATGTGGCTGCAGATCTAGGTGCACACAAGTACCATCCAGGGTCAAAGTCAGCCCACTGAAGGGGTTTTTCTGGGACAACTGGGAAAGCCCACGCTGTCTGTGGGGCTGGATTCCAAGCCTCCAGCTATTTGGAATAAGAGAGGTTTGCACTAATAAGAAAATCAAATTGTGTGCATCACAGACAATGTTCTCCAGCAAAACAGATCTCCATTTCACTCACCAGCCTTGTTCATTTGGAGCTCCTGCCTGATTTTCTGTGACTCAGAACATACATCTTGCATTTTTAATTTGAAAGGAAGAGAAAACAGGCCATTTTAGCTTTGGTTGCACAGTCCCCTCCACATTACTTATGCTGTATTCATACACTGGAAAGCAGCCCTGTGGCTATGCAGCTGTTTGTGCTGCCCAGATAAGTGCAGGCTCCATGCAACAAGCCACAGAGCTGCCAGTTTCTTACAGCTCTCAAGAAATGACAATTATAGCACCCATGAAGACTCAGAATAGCCACAGTGGGAGGCATCTCTGGAAGCTACCAGAACCCTCTTTGTCCTTCTGAACATCCCAGTTCTACCCATCAGGCACTGCTCCTGACAGACACCTTCCTTTAAACCTCCCTCTCTGATGACATCATTGAGAGGAGCAGTGTGTAGAAGGTGTCAATAGTCAATCCAAATCTCAGCACTGCAGCTAAATATTCCCTGAGCTTGGGGTCACAGCTGGGGGCTAACAAGTTACCTCCCAACACAACAAGGCAAAGCTCAGCTCTACTCTTCCCAGGGCTTGTTTTGGGCTCCACCCAAAGGATTCAGTGAGTCAGGCCTCCAGTCTGGATACCTATCCTCTGCTCTGCCCTCCCCACTGCTACAGCTTCACCCCATCCCACCTGGGGGTTACCTGGTGTAGGAGCTACTGTTTTCTTTGTATGGATGAGAACACTCAGGATAACAGTGTTTCTTTTGTTCAAGCTCCACTTTGAAGCTGCATGTCCATTGATTGGGTCTTTAAAATAAAAGTGTGTTACATTTTTAGATAGTTTGTCAAATTAGATTCCAGAATTCAGAGAGGGAAAAGCATCCCACAGAACTAATACAGATGTTATTTGCTTGTAGCACTATTCTATAACCACAAAAATAAAAGTATTTGCACAAACAGGAGGGGAATCAGCTTGTTAAAGGGTGGATAATGGCAGGACAAGAGGGATGGAGTGAAGCTAAAGGAGGGGAGGTTTAGATGAGATCTTAGGGGGATGTTTTTTACAGAGAGAGTGGTGAGGGGCTGGAACAGGCTGCCCAGAGAGGGGGTGGATGCCCCATCCCTGGGGGTGTTCAAGGCCAGGTTGGATGGGGCCCTGGGCAACCTGGTGTAGCTCCAGGCCTGGAGGTTGGTGGCCCTGCCTGTGGCAGGGGGTTGGAGCTCTGTGATCCTTGGGGTCCCTTCCAACCCAGCCCAGTCTGGGATTCTATGAAAGCTGCAAAGGTTACATCCTGACAGCTCAGCATCAACCTATTGATCCAGCAAGCCGCTGTCCCGTTACCGAGCCAGGGACCTGCAGCGAGCTGCAGCTTTTCCCTGTTACCCAGGGCCACACTGGGAACGGCAACGCGCAGAACATCTGAGCGCGGCAGGTCCGCAGGGAAGAACCACTGAACCGAGAGCAGAAGCAGCATCTCTGCGCAGCGCCCGGCGCTGCTCTGCTGCTGCCACCTGCTGGAAACCACCCCAGGAAGGTGCCAGGCAGAGAGCCACCCTGTCCTGGGCTGCATCACAGGAGCGTGGCCAGCAAGTCGAGGGAGGGGATTCTGCCCCTCTGCTCCCCTCTCCTGAGACCCCACCTGCAGTGCTGTGTCCAGCTCTGGAGTCCCCAACATAAGAGGGACATGGAGCTGTTGGAATGGGCCCAGAGGAGGCCACGAAGATGATGAGAGGGCTGGAGCACCTCTGCTCTGAAGCCAGGCTGAGGGAGTTGGGCTGGTTCAGCCTGGAGCAGAGAAGGCTCCAGGGAGATCTTACAGCACCTTCCAGTCCCTGGAGGGGCTACAGGAAAGCTGGGGAGGGACTTGTTAGAAGGGCCTGGAGTGACAGGATGAGGGGGAATGGTTTTAAATTGGAAGGGGAGAGATTTAGACTGGATATTAGGAATAAATTCTTCCCTCTGAGGGTGGTGAGGCCCTGGCACCGGGTGCCCAGGGGGGTGGTGGCTGCCCCCTCCCTGGAGGTGTTCAAGGCCGGGTTGGATGGGGCCCTGAGCAGCCTGGTCTGGTGAGAGGTGTCCGTGCCCATGGCAGGGAGTGGGACTGGATGATCTTTGAGGTCCCTTCCAATCCAAACCAGTCTGGGATTCTGTGATTCTATGATCTCCTCCTGCCCTGCAGACCACTTCCCAGGCCTGCCTTAACAACCTTCCTTCCCATCTGGGAACAGTCCTATATTCTTCACCCTCTGACAGGGTCTCACAGGGTAAAATACTAAATTCTTTTCCACTGTTTCAGTGCACCTTAAAAAAGGGAAAACCAGCAGCACACAACCCAACTGGTTTGGGAAAGTGCTGGGGTATTTGTCAGTGCACAAAGGCATTTAGAGGCTCCTAAGAAATTACCTTTCCTCCTCCTGTGGCACAGGAACAACTTCACCAGGCTTGTTCCTCCTGGATGTCTCCTTCTGCCCCATCTGGCCTACAGCTGTATTGCTTAACTGGAAAGATAAGGAAAGAAGGATTAATAGGAAGTAACTCCACTTAAGTCTTGCTTATAGACTTATATGAAAACCATCCTTTCCCCCACTTGAAACCCCCTCCCTGGGTAGAAACACACACTTGAGCATCTATGGATATTACTGAAGTACAAATTAGAAGGAAGGGAATAAACCCCAGTTTAGTTACAAGAATTAAACACACATTTTCTTTAATGCTGTTTGCTGGCTGTTCAGTTTCTGGATATTCCTGCCCCAAATCATCGTCTGGAGAGTCTAAATTCCTTGAAAAACAGCTTTTTGTTGCTTTGGAAAGTTCTTGGTTCCTGGACTCAGAGGACAGTGTGGGACACCTTGGCAACACAGGTGCTGAGCTCTCATCAGCTGTACTCTGGTCACAGGCAAGGCTGGAAGAGGGCATGGATGACCTTTCCACATGATCACCACAGAAGTGAGACACATCTCTGCTAGCAAAGGCAGTATTTCCCAGGCAGTCCTCTCCCAGGCTTTGCTGGCTATTAGACATCAGCCCCTCCAAGGATTCTTCAGGAACAGAGCTACCAGCAGTTTTATCATACTCTAGGCAATCATTTCTGGTTGCTTCTGAAGCTTCTCTTTCAGCTCCTGCCAAGCAACTGTTGTCCAGAGGCTGACCTACACAGTGGACACTGATTGGGCTGAGGCTCAGAAGCTCCTGAATGTCAAGGTTAAACAACAGGCAAGTTGCTTGTGCTTGCAGAGGGGTCTCATCCAAACTGGCACTGCCATTCGAAAGGCTGGGGTGACACTCAGACCCAGCTGGGGAACACTCCCTGGACAGCAGTTCCTTTGGTGTCTCTGCAATCTCTGAGGTTATAGTTGCATCATCACTGGTAACTGATGGTCCAGAGCTGGTGCTGCTCTCCTCCTCCTTTTCACTCTTTCCATTACCATTTTGGCTCAGAGTGCTTTTTCTAGTTAGGTACTGCTCAGATTCCACACAATCATCTGCCAAGATTTCCTGGATCTCTTCCTCAGTGTAATTGAAAGGAGAATTCCCTTCTTCACTGCCTGACAGTTCCAACAAGGAGCCATCTGGCTCACTATCAAAACATCTGGTTGTATCTAGAGAAATGGCTAAATCATCATAATTTGATGCAGCAGAACTGGCAGCAAGGTCACTGTGGCAAACATCACCCAGACAACAAGAGGATTCTTGAAAGCAGGAGGAATCCAGGCAGAATGGCAGTTCCTTTGATGAATCTGGTGTGCTACAGAGGTCACTCAACATGAAAGCTTTCTTAGCTGACTCCACAGCCTGAACCTTCTCTGTAGAATCCAAGAGCCTTTTGGCCCTGGGAGTTGTAGTATGAGCAGTAGGTTTAAATTCATGACAAAGCCCAATAGCTTGATGGGAATGGGCATCCATGTTGCTGTCAGTTCCTGGATCTCAGTGTCCCAGTGCCTTCATCTTATGGCTCTAGCAGCCTGTTTGGGATTTCATCTGATCCTGGTGCCCTTTGATCAGCCCTTTCAGATGAGAAATCAGCAAGAGTCAACTCCAACCTGCTGGCAAAAGGCAATATCTGAAATAAAAGAAACTCAGCTGTTTCCCAAGTTTGCAGTAACATAAGGGTGAAGGCAAAGCCAGGGCACAAAAATTGAACTCCCCTGGTCTCTGTTACCTCTATTCCTGGCCAGTTTAGGTCTTAAAAACAGGTAACAACAACCAGTCCCTCATTCCATGAGCATTCAAGGTCATTTGGCTTTACCAAGCTGGACTAATACAAGCCCAAATCATGAGCACAGTCTGTACCATGTCAGTCAGTCAGTCTGACACCAGACACCAGCAATCACCGATTACATTCTTTATGGCCTTATATTTAAAGTACAGAGTACACTTTAGGTGTTAAATAAAGCGTCACAGACCTTGCCTGTTTCCCAAGCCCCACCTCTGTCCTCCAAAGATACTAAACAAACAAAAAGTCTTTGTTTTTCAGGTTAGGAAAAATCTGAGCAACAGAAAAGTAACCCAGTCAGGGAGCCAAGAGAACACCCAGCAGCATATTAGTCATTAACACTCACACAAAACATTTCTTTTAACAAAAGATCAGAAGATACAGACCTTTCCTGTAAAATTCAATAGTTTAAAAGCATTCATAAACAAAACCTGTTTTCCTCTTCCTGAGGATTCACTAACATCTGTCTCGTGACTCTTAAGCCCTGTATTTGACTTCCATCCCACAGAAAAATCTGGACTAAGGAAAGGTATTTCCTGTCCTCTTTGACCAACAGATTTAAAGGAACACCTTTCTGTCTTTGCCTCTTGGACTACTTACTGCTTTCAGAAAGGAATAAACCTCAGGCAGTTGTTCTGCCTCCTCTTGTCACTCTGTCCAAATAATAAAAATCAGCACTTTCAGAAGAACACTGTGACTGCCCTGAACAAAGAACATCCCTCAGGAAGCAGGCACATACATACCAAACCTATACAAGAACATCCAGAGCCACGGGCAGTCCTCACCAGATAGTGCTTGCCTGGTGTTCTGCAGCTTAGCTACAAGTGCTCACGTGCTTCAAAGAAGACAAAACATAAATTAAATGTAGATTTAGTCCTATGCAGTGGCAGCAGTCTGATAATCTAACCCCTCATCAAGAAGGGCTTGAGAGAGACCCAAGTGTTTTAAGCCTTTTTGCCAGAACAAAACCTGCATTTGGAAGCGTTTGTATCTTGCAGACAGGGAAATAGTTACTGGTTTCTTTACTGCTGTGACCTTCCCCTTTCACCTATGTCCTTTCAGTCCTCCAGCAGCTGGTTCTGGAAGCAGAACTATGGGACTGCTGATGGTGTGTGTGTGTGTTGAATCCAGGGGCTGTTCAGGGATTTACACCAGGGTAATGCTCTGTTAACAGTTTAAATAGCTTGTAAACTGGTATCAGGTGAGGCTGCCTGCTGCCAGCTCCTCACCCCTTTGTTCCTGCTCCCACACTCAGGCCCCAACTGCAAAAGCACCAGCCATGGATGGGCTGTTCTCCTGGGGGTGCTGAAGGGAGGCTCTCTGCAAAAGGACACATGCTTCACGCGTGTTTCTAGCGCTGCTTCAGTAAACAAGGAGGTGGAAGGACAAACCTACTGAGAAACACAGCCCTGCCAAGGCTCACGGGCTGGCTGCTTTGCCTGCTCAGCAGCCACAGGCCTCACAAGCCTCCAGCGCCACTGGGGAAGAGGGAACAGGGGACTCTGCTAGAGGACACACTCATGGCCATGGGGTGACAGACCCCTGAGCCCGGTGACTCGCCCTCCACATGAGGGATCCCCTCAGAAACAGCACAACCTCAGGACATGGGGATGCTGTGCTCCTCTCACTTGGGAGCACAGACACCAATGCTTCTCCTCCACTGCTCCCTCACCTCACCCTCGCCAAGCCACGGCTTTAGTCACACAATCACAGGGGTTGGAAGGGGCCTCCAGAGCCCATGGGGTCCAACCCCCTGCCAGAGCAGGGTCCCTAGGACAGGTCACACAGGTCGGTGCCCAGATGGGGCTGGAATCTCTCCAGAGAAGGAGACTCCACACCCCCTGGGCAGCCTATTCCCCCAGCCTACCCTACCTCAGCGGCCGCCTCAGCCCCCACTACACCCCGCACCCGCCGAGGCCCCTTCCAGCCCCCCTCGCTCCCTGAGTCTGGGGGCTCGGCCCCGCGGGCTGTGAGGCGAGGCGGCCCCAAAGGCCAGCGCGGGCGGGCGGCATCGCCCCGGCTCGGAGCGAGGAGCCCAAACGCCACCTGAACCCCCCAGGCGATAAGGCCAGAGAGCCGGTCCGGATCCGGGCCCAGCCCCCAAACCGCCGCCCAGCGCTCACCCGCCGCCATCTTAACGGCGGGCGCGGCCCCGCGCCAGGCACCGCCTCACTGGAGGAGCGCGGCCGGACCGGACCCGCCCCGCCCCGCCCCTCACCGCCCCTCACCGCCCCTCACCGCCCCTCACCGCCCCTCACCGGCGGCTCGGCGCTCGGGTGGCGGAAGTGACGTCTGGGCACGCTAGGGGAGCGGGGCTGATGCAACCGGGAGCAGGTTGGTGGGGCCGGGCCGGGGGCACCGGGACTGGGTTGGGTCACGTAGAGCCGGGCCGGGCAGGGTAGGGCCGGGGGCGCCGGGCGGGAGCTGGGCACTGGGCAGGGCCCGGCAAGACCGGGGATGCCGGGCAGGGTCTGGGCACGGGGCAGGGCCGGGTAGGGCCTCGGTCACCAGGCAGGGTATGGGGGCACTGGGCAAGGTCTGGGCACGGGGCAGGGCCGGGTAGGGCCTCGGTCCCTAGTCAGGGTCTGGGGGCACCAGACAGGGTCTGGGCACCGGGCAGGGGCTGGGCACTGGGCAGGGCCGGGTAGGGCCTCGGTCACTAGTCAGGGTCTGGGGACACTGGGCAAGGTCTGGGCACCGGGCAGGGCCTGGTAGGGCCTCGGTCACCAGGCAGGGTCTGGGGGCACTGGGCAGGGTCTGGGCATCAGGCAGGCCTGGGGTCACCGGGCCTGGCGGGGCCTAGGGGCACTGGGCTGAGCCTCAGTCACCAGGCAGGGCCTGGGGTCACCAGACAGAGTCTGGGCATCGGGTAGGGTCTGGGCACCGGGTAGGGCTGGGCAGGGCCTCGGTCCCTAGTCAAGGTCTGGGGTCACCAGACAGGGTCTGGGCACCGGGCAGGGGCTGGGCATCGGGCAGGGCCTCAGCGGGCTCCCGGGGCGCTGGTGCCTCCAGCAATGCTGTCTTCTTCCTTGCAGCCGCCGCCATGGAGACTGCACCCGGCCTGCAGGAGAAGTATCACCTCATCACCAGGAATCTGCAGGTACTGGTGAGGGAAGGGGGCCGGGACTGGGACAGGCCAGGAGGGAGAGCAGGGCCCAGGAAGGCCCTGGGTGTAGCCTGGAGGACCCAGCAGGAGCCCTGGGGACATGTTGCATGCTGGAGCGTGAGCACAGCTCGGCTGTAGACCTGCAAACATCCTCCCCCAGCAGCTCCAGCACATTCCCAGGTGTGTGTCTTAACCCTCCACAGGAGGTGCTGGGGGAGGAGAAGCTCATGGCCATCCTGAAGGAGCGAGAGTTGAAGATTTACTGGGGGACTGCCACCACAGGCAAGCCACACGTGGCCTACTTCGTGCCCATGTCCAAGATTGCAGACTTCCTGAAGGCTGGGTGTGAGGTGAGTGGCTGCGCTGGGAGCTTGGACCCTGCAGGATTTTCTCACCATCCTTCTGGGTGGGATTGTGCAGTTCCTGGAGCTGTGCAGCACTGACTGACCCCGTCCCCCTCCATCCCAGGTGACAATACTCTTTGCTGACCTTCACGCTTACCTAGACAACATGAAGGCCCCCTGGGAGCTGCTGGAGTTACGCACCCGCTACTATGAGAACGTGATCAAAGCCATGCTGGAGAGCATTGGGGTGCCACTGGAGAAGCTGAAGTTCATCCGGGGCACTGACTACCAGCTCAGCAGGTGAGTCCTGGAGCTCCTGGTCCCCTTAGAAGGAAAAGCCAGACCTGCTCTTCCTGAACTCACCCTGTTCCTCAGCCTGCTCCCAGGCACTGTCCTTCAGAGAACAAAGTGAAGGTGCCTCCAGGCTTTGCCTCCTCTTGATGTGGCCTGTGTTTGTGTGAAACAGCTCTAAAAGACACCCCCCTGCCCCATGGTTACAGTGCTGTCCCCTCCCACAGGGAGTACACGCTGGATGTGTACCGCCTGTCATCCGTGGTGACACAGCACGACTCGAAGAAGGCAGGAGCAGAGGTGGTGAAGCAGGTGGAGCACCCCTTGCTGAGCGGTTTGCTCTACCCAGGCCTGCAGGTGTGTCCTGGAACGACAGGTCAGCAGAGCCTCTTGGCTGGGGAGGGGTTGGACACAGCAGCAGGGATGTGTGAGGCTGAATGCCTGGGTCATTATACTCCACAGAATCACAGAATCACCAGGTTGGAAAAGACCTTTAAGATCATCAAGTCCAACCATTCTCATCCTAAACTAAACCAGATCCCTAAGTACCTCATCTCCCCTTTTTTTGAACACACCCAGGGAAGGTGACTCAGCCCCTCCCTGGGCAGCCTGTTCCAGCCCTGACAACTCTCTCAGTAACAGATTTTTTTCTAATGTCCAATCTGCCCCTGCCCTGGCACAGCTTGAGCCTATTCCCCCTTGTCCTATCGCCTGTCCCCTGGCTGAAGAGACCATCACCTATCTCTCTATAACCTCCCTTCAGGTAGTTGTAGGTGGGGAGAAGGTCTCCCCTCAGCCTCCTCTTCTCCAGGCTGAACACCCCCAGCTCCCTCAGCTGCTCCTCAGAGGATTTGCCCTCCAGCCCCTTCCCCAGCCTGGTTGCCCTTCTCTGCACTCGCTCCAGGACCTCCATGTCCTTCTTGTGGTGAGGAGCCCAGAACTGGACCCAGCACTGGAGGTGCAGCCTCACCAATGCCCAGTCCAGGGGCACAATTACTTCCACTCCAATATTACACCTGGCAGCAGCACAAAGCATAACCTGAGCATAGAGCTGCTTTCACAGCAACTCTGTAGCAGGCAGCCTGAAGAGCTCCCAGCCTTCCCAGGGCAGGAGGTGCTGGGCACATCCCAGGGGATGGGCAGGTTCTCTGAAGGTTGAGTGCAGAGTCCTTGGGTCCTGTCTCAAGGCTGCCTGTGTCCCTGCAGGCCCTGGATGAGGAGTACCTCAAGGTGGATGCACAGTTTGGAGGAGTCGATCAGAGGAAGATCTTCACCTTTGCAGAGAAGGTGAGGAACAGGGGTGTTTGTGAGCCCCCCACAATGCTGGTGTGTGGCTTGGGGCTCGAATGCTCATTGATCCATTGGGAGAAGCACCTGTGGTTACATTTGGCACCACAGGGTGTGCAAAATAGTGCTGCCACACACCCCTGACTGTAAACCCACTCAGTCCTTGAGTTATCTGGGGCTAGGAGCCAACAGGCATTGTGAGTTAGAGGTGAACTTCAGGAGAGGATTGTCTCTGACTTGTCTCCTTGCTTTTTCCCAGTACCTTCCCTCCCTGGGCTATGCCAAGCGCATCCATTTGATGAACCCAATGGTTCCTGGTCTGACAGGCAGCAAAATGAGCTCATCAGAAGAGGTTGGTCCCTGAATGGTGGGCTGTGGCCAAGGCTTCTGTGGGGGGACAGGCTAATGGCTGGGCTGGAGAGGCTGCACCCCAAGAGAAGGTGTCTTCTCTCTTCTGCTCACACTGGGGTCTAAGGAGAAGTTGGAGCAGCTCCAGTGTGAGTTGCCTCTTCTGGGCAAGAGGCTGGGTAAAGGGCTGCAGAGATCCCATCCCTTCCTGCAGGACTCAAAGATTGATCTTCTGGACCGCAAAGAGGATGTGAAGAAGAAGTTGAAGAAGGCTTTCTGTGAGCCAGGGAATGTGGAGAACAATGGTGTCCTCTCCTTCATCAAGCACGTCCTCTTTCCCCTCAAGTCAGGTGAGGGGCTCACTGCACTCAGGCAGCAGGGGTGGTTTAACCAGTGGGTAAGAGGAGGGGATGGGAGTTTGTCCCCTGAGAAGCAGGCCACCCATGAGTGTTCCCCCCCCCAGCCTCTGCTGTGATCCCCCTGAGCTTGTGGCAGTTGATTTATGTGGCTGAACAGGGGGTGAGTCTCCACTTGGGTCAATCTGAGCCTTAAATTCTGTGTGTCCCAGAGTTTGTGGTTCTGCGAGAAGAAAAATGGGGAGGAAACAAAACCTACACAGACTATGAGGCCCTGGAGAAGGACTTTGCTGAGCAGGTGAGTGCTGGGAGGGACTGAACCCTCTCCCTGTCCCTGAGAATCCCAGAGCAGCCTGGGGGGCTCTGAGCAGCAACGGGAGATGGAAAATCCCCCCTGGGAAGAGGTGTGGGGCAGAGCGTGGCCTAGAGACTGTAGGGTGGTAGGGTGCTCCCTGTGAGGAGAGCCTGAAGGTGAGAAGGGGGGTGAAGGATGTGGGGGCACCAGCTGTCCCAGTGCAGGACAGGATAGTGCCAGCCACATCCTGGAACGGAGCAGAGCTTCAAATCTTCTCAGCTCTTCCAGCTGAGGCTGCAAGCAGAAGCCTCCAGAAGAGGGGGGGTTGTTTTCCAAGGGGAAGTCAGTCTAAGTTCTGGGGTTCATCCCTCCACCCTGAGTTGTTTCCAGTTCCTAACCTCTCTGGCTTCACATCAGTGACTCGAATTCTACTTCTTCCCCTTCCTGGGAGGAAAACCCGTGGGAACCTGTCTGTGTGTGTTGTGATACAGGTCGTGCACCCTGGAGATCTGAAGAACTCAGTGGAAGTGGCCCTCAACAAACTGCTTGACCCCATCAGAGAGAAATTCAACACTCTGGAACTCAAGCAGCTGTCCAATGCAGCGTATCCCAACCTCTCCAAAGCCAGTAAGGAAGTGCTGGGAGCCTGGCAAAGCTGGCCAGGTGGGAGGGAGAGAGAGGAGTGAGTCAGGCCCTGTAGGGGCTGAGATCAGAGAGAAGTTCTGGAAGTTCAGTCTTGGGAGCAGCCCTGGAGAGCACGAGGAATGGTGAGGGAAGGCTGGGGCTGTTTGCCCCCGAGAGGACACGTGCCAGTAACCTCTGGTGCTTGAGAGGCTGGCAAAGCACTGGAGGGCAAGCAGAGAATTTGGCATGCCCCAGGGCCAGCGTTTGGGGATCACTGTGTGCTCCCCAGGGCCTGACTACCTCCCTGTGGTTATACTGAGTGGTGCAGCTCTTCCCTTTGCACCGCAGAGCCTGCAGAGAAGGGTGCCAAGAACTCGGAGCCGGAGAACGTGGTCCCATCCCGACTGGACATTCGTGTTGGCAGAGTGCTAAGTGTGGAAAAGGTATGGGTGCAGTGGGGAGAGGGGGGTAACCCTCCCATGTGGAGATGTGGTGCCTCTTGGGGGGGGTCCTGCCCCCTTTCCTTGCCAGCCCAGTCCCTCCCCTCCTCCTGACCTCGCTTGTGCTTGGCAGCACCCGGATGCCGACAGCCTGTACGTGGAGAAGATCGACGTGGGCGAGCCTGAGCCCCGCACCGTGGTCAGCGGCCTGGTGCAGTTCGTCCCCAAGGAGCAGCTGCAGGACAGGCTGGTGGTGCTGCTCTGCAACCTCAAGCCCCAGAAGATGAGGGGGGTGGAGTCGCAGGGCATGGTGCTGTGTGCCTCCAGGTGAGGAGGGAGGGGGGCATCAGGGCTGTACCCTTTGAGGGGTGCCATCCAGACCCCCTGCTCCTGCCCCACAGCCTGGTGGTGCTGTGGGGCAGGTGGGTTCTGCCTCAGGGTGACTCTGCTTCCTCCACACCCCTCGGCAGCGTGGGGGAGCCACGGCAGGTGGAGCCCCTGGACCCGCCGGCTGGGTGCTGTGCAGGGGAGCGCGTCTATGTGGAGGGCTACGAGGGTGGGGAGCCTGACGACGAGCTCAAGCCCAAGAAGAAGGTCTTTGAGAAGCTACAGGTGATGAGGGGCTGTGTTGGGGGGGTGCTCTCAGAGGAGCTGGGGCTTTGGGCATTGAGTGGGGCAGTGGCTCCATGTCCCCAGCTAAAAATCAGCCCATGCTTGCTCTCAGGAGGAAAGCAGTGGAGACAAACATCCACACTGGCCAGGCAAGGTGCTGCTGCCCTGCTGACAGCCCAGGCCTGACCCCAGCTCTCTTGCTCTGCTCCCCAGGCTGACTTCTGCATCTCCGAGGACTGTGTCGCACAGTGGAAGCAGAGAAACTTCCTGACCAAGCTGGGCAGAGTCTCCTGTAAAAGCCTGAAGGGAGGGAGCATCAGCTAAAACAAGCACCAGAGCTCGTGCCTGCTGCCTGGCCCCCTCTGCTACCTCAGCCAGGCTCTCCCTGGGCTCTGCCATCTCCTCCCCAACGCCCTGAGCCAGGGGCTCGGCCCTGTGGGACCTGGGGGCTCTGGGACTGAATTTGCAGCCTCTTGCCTGGAGAGCTGCCTCTGCCACCCCTGTCACCCTGGACCAGCTCCCCCAGCACCCATGCCTCGGGTGTGGGGCAGCCCTGGGGACTCACAGTGGCACCAGGCCAAAAGGGACCTGTGTAACTCTCAGGCTCTGTGCTGGGGCCATGGGCTCCTCCCACTTGTGCCACAGACCAGACCCTGCCTGGGATGGCACATGTGGTGCTGCGAGAGGGCAGGAAGGGAAGGCTGCTTGCTCAAACCTCTGTTGCTGCTAAGGGAGCTGGGGGGTCCTGGCCCTGGCCCTGCTCCCCCAGCTCCACGCTTACCCTGCCCGGGTGCCACCAGAGCCTGGGCACCGCTGGTGCGTCTGTCCTGAGGCCGTGGGGCGGGGTGGGGGGGAGCATGGGCCTTAACCACTGACGTGGGAACCATCTGTCTGTTGTAAACCCCAATAAACTGTTGAGCTGCCTGTGCCTGGGCGTGCCTGTCTCTCCTGGGGTGCATCTCCCACGCCACTGCGCTGCCCCAGCCCTCTGCCCAGCGTGTGTGGGTGGCAGTGCCAGGAGCTGGCCCTCTCCCTTGGCGTCTCTGCTCACCCTGGAGCTTGTCACTGCTGCACAGGGCTGCCATGCATCACAAGGCTGTGGCTGTAAGCCAGGAAGCACAGGAGCCAGCCAGCTTCGGTCCTTATTTTTACCAGCCAGGTACAGAGCTCGGAGCAGCTACTCGGCAGCAGAGGGGTGGTTGGATTGGGTTTGGGTTACTGGGTGGGTTTTTGGTTCATTATTTGTTGTTCTTTAACAATCAAATCAAAACATGACCCGAGTTTACAGAAACAGAAATCAAGGCTCTACCCCAGGGCCCAAAGCCCAGCTCGCCGGGCAGCCAGGCTCCCTCTGCACCCTGCAGCCAGCGGGCAGAGATGGGTGCTGGCCCAGACCCCCTGCTTGCCTCTCCCTTAAGGGCTGAAGCCCTGGTCCCTCCCAACCAGCGTCTCTGTCCAGTCCTGCTGCTGCTGCCCACGTTCTCCTGGGTGCTGCCATGGCTGAAGCCTTCCCCTTCCCTTGTCCAAAGTGCTTCCATTGCTCAGGGGCCGGGCAGGCCAGGAGCAGAGTGGCTGCAGCTCCGGCTCCAGCATCTTCAGCCCTCTCCATGCAGCTGCTGTGCTCTGCACCGTGCAAACCAAGCGGCGGCCGGGCAGGGAGGAGGTGCTGGCTCTGGGCATGGGCCTCAAGTCCAGTACAAAAACAACCAAAAAAAAAAAGGCAAAATAAAGCTGTAGTACTTAGGAAAGTGAAACCAACACCATTTTTGCATAAATATCATCAAGGCCGTGGAGGCTAAGGCTGTTTGCTTCCTGTATTGTTAGTTGCCAGTTCCACACTCGGCTGTTGACCTGCCCAGGTCCCTGAGAGATTTGGATTCCTGTTTGCGGGGGCACCAGTCCTGCGGCTTCATCCTTCAGGCCGTCTCTCCCCGTCCATCTGCAAGGGAGGAGGGAAGAACTCATCAGACACCCTGCAGCCCAGCTTCCCCCAGCCCTGTCCCCAGGCTGTCTCACTGCCACCCTACCCCGAACCCAGCCTGCGTGCTGGGCTGGGGGCCTGCAGCTCAGAAACATGGAGCTCAGGGACCCGAGCACCCACAGCAGCATCACCCCATGGTGGGGCTGAGCCCTGTCGCCCCATGGTGTGGGCTGTTGTCCCACATACCTTGTGCAGGAAGGCTCTGAGCCGTGGGCTCCGCGGTGCTCCTGCCCTCTGTCCCCGAGGTCGCCATCCCTGACAGCTCGCTCTTAGTCCTGCTCTCGTCTGCTGGCGCCGTCTTGGCCTTCCCACCCAGCACAGGAGAGCCCAGCGCCTCAGCCCCCGGTGCCTTTGGGCTCAGGGGGGAAGGTGCTGGCCCTGGCCCGAGAGAAGGTTTCTTGGCTACCGGAGGAGGCATCTTGCTGGGTTTGCGGTGGCCGTGGCCCTTGTCAGGGTCCTGCGGGCCTGCGGGTGCCGAGCGCTGCCCCGAAAAATTCTTCAGCTCAGCCACCAAGGTCCTCTTCAGGTCAGCCTGCACTTCAGGGGACGAGGCCGTCTCGATCACCAGCTTCTTGGAGCTCTTGGCGAAGATGAAGCTGGCTGTGGAGGCTGGAGACTTGTGCCTGGGGGAGAGCTGGCCATCCTCAGGAAGGGCCTCGGGGCCGGGCAGAGCCGCTCTGCTGCCCGGCAGCTTCTCAGCAGCCTCACCAGAGGACAAGGCGGCTGCCTTGAGATGCACAGCGTGGTGGAGCTGGTTCGAAGGCACCGCATCTTTGGCAGGAGGGAGCTGCCGCGTGGACAGGGACCTGCGGACAGGCTTTTGGGGTGCTGCTCGCTCCTCAGCCCCAGCCCCAGCCCCAGCAGGCGGCTCCACGTTCACGGAGCGGAGCCGCACCATCTGCAGCAGGGAGGGCGTGACGATGGGCAGGCTGGCATCCTCCTTGGGCACCGGGCCGCTCTTGCTGCGTGATGCTGGCTCCTTCTTGGCGTCCGCCATGGGGCCGTTGGCCGCCTTCTTAAGGCTGGTTTGGGGCAGTGGAGCCAGAGCCAATGGTGGGGGGAGAGGCAGTGGTGGCGCTGGGGGCACGGCGGCCTCGGGAGCAGGCTTGGTGAGAGATGGTGGCTGCAGTGCCCCAGTCGGTGGGCCTTGCTGCTGGCTGCGTGAGGAGACGGCGGCCAAGAACGAGGAAGACGCAGCCCCGAGGCTCGCTGCCACTTTCTGCCCAGCTGCTGGAGCCGGTGCAGCATCGGGCAGGCTGGAGAGATAGGCTTCATCCGGAGGGGGGAAGTCTGCCATGGACAGGTCGTGCTCCTCGGGAGCTGGTGGGGGCGGTGGGGGCCAGGAGGCATCAGGGGAGACCTCACTGGTGGCCTGCGGGCTCTCCTCAGCCTTCTTCACTGGCGGGGGAGGTGGGTGGTAGGCAGGCGGCGGCGACGGCGGTGGAGACTTGCTGCTGGACTTGGCTGAGGGCTCCTGGCTGGCAGTGCTGGGTGCCGGTTGATCTGGCGAGGGGAGGAGGGGGCCAGCAGGTGCTGTGGGCTGCTGGGGCTTGGTGGGTGGTGGGGAGAAGGGAGCGGACACCTTGGGGTGTGGCGGGATGATGAACCGGTCTGAGCGGCAGGGCAGCGTGTCGGGGGGAGCCGGGTCTGAGGCCGAGGAGGAGATGGAGGTGAGGGAGGAGGACACGGAGAGCGCAGGCGACTGCAGGGAGCAGACCCGGTCTGGCTTCTGGGGCTGAGCCCTGCCTGGGGACACGGATGGGGGTCCCAGCCCCTTGGCGGGCAGCGTGGGCGTCCCACTCTGGCTGGAGTAGCCACTGGAGGGGGACATGGTGCGATCAGACCCATCTGGGCAGCTCCACTTGGATGGAGCCTGGGGTTCCATCAGCACCACTGTCACCCCGGGGCCACCCCGCGAGGCCTCGGGGGAACCGGTGCCGGCCAGGCTCTCAGAGCGGAGGCTGCTGGTCTCGCTCAGCGATGACGGGGAGAAGACCTCATCCTCAGCCGCGGGGCTGAAGGGCTCAGGGTGCGGCACCCAGGGCGTGCTGCTGTCCCGCTGGGACCGCCGGTCGGGCTTGGGGGGCAGCCCCAGCACCTTGGGTTCCCCCAAGGCCTTCTGGTGTAGTGAGAAGGTCCTGCGAGGTGGGGCCGGGGGCTTCTTCATCTTCCTGAGGGAGACACTGCGAGTGGAGGAGCGCTCGCTGGCCATGCTGGCTGTGTCCGACCCCTCTGCCTGGCTGCTTGTGCTGTAGGCAGGGGATGCCCGGCCACTGCTACCCCCAACGGCCAGGAGCCCGGGGACCACAGGCGTGGGGCCAGCAACAGGCTTGGAGCAGGAGCTGGCGAAGCTGTTGGAGCTGTAGATGCTGACTTGGTCGGTGTCGGAGCAAGCTATGGCATCCGCCCCACCGCACAGCCCTGCCTCGGGCTGCCGGCGGTCAGAGCCACCCTGGGAGGAGATGGTGGAGCTGTTGGAGACGATGGTCTCTGTGGACTGTGAGTGGCTCCAGTTGTCGCTGGAGGAGGAGGGCTCACGGCTGCGGGTGCCGTGCTCTGAGAAGCGAGAGAAGGAGCGCACCGAGGCCGGGCTGGATGACACCAGGCTGCAGCGGCTCAGTGTCCGCACACTGCTCCGCGTCAGGGCCACCACATCCACCATGGGTGGCAGGATGGCGTTGGGGATGATCTTGGACATGTAGGTGCCCTGGGGCGAGATGGACATGACGGGGCTCAGCAGCTCTGGGGGGGGGGGCATTGGTGGTCATGCCCGGCACAGCTAGTGACTTCGGCCTCACCATGGGTGACAGCTTGGCTGCTGTCTTCCTCCCCAGCAACATGTCATCGTAATAAACCCGGTTGATGTGCTTCTGCAGGGCTGCATCTGCCTCCTCCAAGGCTCCCAGGCAGACACGGGCGCCCCCGGGGACAGACAGTGTCTGCACTTTCCCGTCGATGGTGGGGATGCGGATGGTGTCACCAGAGACCTGCCCGCCATTCAGCAGGAGCTGCGGCGCCTGGCTGCCACCGCGCCCCGCCGGCACTTGCCCATCAGCATCAGGGTGTCCTCTGGCTTCCCTGCTGTTCCTGAGACCTGAGAGCCAGAAGAGACAAAGCCAGGGTGATCCCAAGGCAAATGCACCAAGCCAGGGCAAACAGAGCTTAGGACCCACACTGGACCCTAACCCCCCCGTCCCGTGCTGCCGATGCTTACCCAGCTCCCTCTGGACATGCTGGGGGATGCCCAGCACTGTTGTCCTCCTCTCCTTTCTCTTCTTGCCAGCCCTCTCTGAGGATTTGGGAAAGGAGTCGTGCGGTCGGAAGGTGGAACCTGCAAGAGGCATGAGCAGGTCTGGCTGGTGTGAGGGGGGCTCTGGCCTGGGCATTCCCAGCTCCCCCCAGCACCCTCTCCTGCTGCCAGAGATGGTCTGGGACAAGCCAGCCTCAGGCTCTCAGCACAGCCTGGAGAGGACCCAGCAGCTGCCAAGGAGCTGTGCAGTCTGAGCAGGGTGGAGACAGTGTGTGTCCAACCGTCCGTCCTCCTCGCCCAGCCCCATCCCAACCCTCTGACTCAGAGTCGCTCTCTTCTCTCCAAGGGCCCTCAAATCCCCACACTGGCTCAAAGCCACAACAGCTCAGAGCCCAGAAGACCCCCAATTTTCCTGCCGGGTTCCTCAGCCCCCCTTGGCTTGCGTTCCCTGGCCCTGCAGCCCCCCCAGCCAAGTACCTTTCCGCTGGATCATCTCGGAGCGGATGGAGAGGGCGTCCTCAGAGGTGCTGTTAGTGGCACAGGAGGCTGCCCGGCTCCGGAAGGACACGCTGTCATCCTCCAAGGATGTGCAGGACTGTGAGGGCAGAGAGTGGGCTGAGGCAGACCCCAGGCTGCGGGAAAGGAGCTGCCCTGGCCCCCACCAGGCCCCTTCACCGCCCGCAAACTGACTCCGCAGCCCAGTGCTGCTGAGACAAAAGCTTCTCCTAGGGCCAAAGGCTGAGTCAGCCACGCCGGCATCCAGAGTCCTCCCACCAGGAGCAGGGCTGGGACCAGCCCCAGGGACCCTGCGTGGCCTCGCAGCCCCCTGCAAAGCAGGCAAGCTGGGGTCTGGCCTGCCAGAGCAGCACCTGAGCCATGTGCCAGCCTGACCGCTGTGCCAAGCCAAAAACAGGCCCCCAGCTGCACCCAGCCCTGCTGCACCCCAGGGATGGAGGAGCTGCTTGGGCTGAGTGGGGGGCGAGGGGCTGTGGCAGGGGGGACATAGGGCAGGCAGCAACGCAGCCACACCAGGGGACCCACAACACACACGTGCCCCCCTGGGCAGGGCTGGTGGCACAGCACCACGACAGGCACAGCTTTCAGTGTCCCCCCATCCCTCTAAAGCATCTCCCGGCGCAGGCAGAGGTCAGGATGAGATATGTCAGCACCAACCACCACCCAACCCCTCCGCCACACTGCCCTGGGCCGGGCCTGCTCCCCCTGGCCCCTGCTTCCAAGGGGTTAAGGGGGCTGAGAGCCAGCTGGGCCAGCGGCCTGAGCAAACACGGGTGGGTGAGGTGCTGCCAGCGGGGTCAGAGCCCCAGGAAGCAGCAAACCCCGGCTCAGCCAAGAGAGTGGGAGTTTCTCCTCGTCAGCAGCCAGGAAGGGGCCTGGCCACGGGGCTGGATATGACTGATGGTCCCTGTTGCACCATCCCATCACCCCACCTTGCCAAGGGACATCGGCGGGGCGGGAGCGGGGTGACAGAGGCATGGGGGGGGGGGCCCTGGGAAGAGCCCCACTAGGTAGGACATGCTGAAGTACAGGGACAGGGATGGCTGCTCATCAGGGGGCAAAAGGGATGCCACCAAGGGACACACAGCCCCTTCCCACCCAAGGAATGCCCCAGCCACTGTCCTGCAGTTCCTAGTCTGCCTCCAGCCCCCAAACACCAGCCAGGGGGGAGGACAGAGAGGCCACCCCATGTCCCCATGGTCCCAGGGCACCCTGAGAGTGCCGCGGGGCAGAGCTGGCTCTCGGTAAGGCTCACCTGGAGGCTGGTGGTGTCCCCGTGGTCCCAGGCACTTTTGGTCTGCTTCTGCTTCTCTGCAGAGGGAAGAGGGGGTCAATCCCTCCAGGAAAGCCACCAAAAATCTGCCGAGTCCCACAGTGCACCCCACACACCCCCCAGCCGCTGCTGCCAGCGCCGGCACTGAACTCCGGTCAGCCCCATCGCGCCGCCCCCACAGTCCAGCCAGCCAGGAGCTGGGGCTGGCCGCGTCCTCCACCGCGTCCCTGGGCCACCCTGGGGCTGGGGACACCTACCCTGGTGCTGCAGGGACTTCAGTCCCTGCTGAGCCTGGTTGTGCAGCTCCTCCAGGTGCGGTGGCCGGGTGCTGGGGAAGAAGACGTTGTCGGGACATTCCTCGCCCGGCGTGTACTGCACGCTCAGCCGCTGCTCGGCGTCACCCTTGGCAGTGCCTGCGGAGACAGAGGGGGTCAGCTTGGCCCAGAGGGCTGGGGGGACACCCATGGACCATCCCACCCATGGTCCCACCCTGCAGGATGCGGCCCCAGCGAGCTGGGGGAAGCACTGGGTGATGACAGCCGGCCTGGGATGACCTTCTCCTCATCATCACACTATGCAAGTGATCGAGCCCCACAGCGCTGCCCAGCAAGTCGATGACACAGAATCACAGAATCACAGAATCACAGAATCACAGAATCCCAGGGGTTGGAAGGGACCTCGAGAGATCATCTGGTCCAACCCCCCTGCCAAAGCAGCTCCCCACCTCATATTGCACAGGTTGGCGTCCAGACGAGTCTTGAATATCTCCAGAGAAGGAGACTCCACCACCTCCCTGGGCAGCCTATTCCAGTGCTCTGTCACCCAGCAGGCAGGCTGCCTCCATCATGAAGCTGCAGGGTTTTCTCCCCACCACTCAGAGAGGAGCTGGGGCACAGCACCCCCCTTCCTTCTCCCCAGCCCCTTGGTTAGGAGCAAACGAGGCAGTGAGCTGCACTGGGCTGTGGGCAGCTCAGGGCAGAAGGGGCAGCGTGGGGGGGAAATAAACAAGGAGAAACAGACCATGACTTTCTCTTTGGAGGGCTGCATCATCCCCAGGCTTTGCAAAGCACCCGGAGAGCAGGGACCCGCCCCATGACAAGCCAGTTAGGGAAACTGAGGCATAGCCTGGCACAGTGGCCCCAGAGGCTGCTGAATCCCCCTGCCAGCCCCCCAGGTGCTGGAAACCACCTCCCCTCCATGCCATACCACAGCCAGCATGGGGTTTGCCATGCCTTGTCTTGCACCCCTCTCCCTGCAGAGCCCTGCCAGCACCCTGGGGTGGCCGTGACCAGCTCCAGGCCCTTGCTGGGTGCCGTGCCTGACATTGCCCAGCCAGGGAACAGTGGGTGCAGCCCTGCCTGCTGCTGCTGCCTGCCATCAAGCCTCAAACTCTCCCCGCCTGGAATAAAAACAACTTGAGGCTCAGGGAGGGAAGGGAGAGCTCAGGAAACAGGCAGGACTGGTGACAGCACCCCGGGGGGAGACACCAGCCCCCACTGCTCAGCATCACCGGCACTACACACCCATCCCCTGTCCCCCATCTACCCTGTCCCCTCCCAGCCAGCCTGGGCAGGCAGCGAAGCAGCCGCGCTCCGGAGCACAAAGGAGCAGGCCCCGAACAATGGAGCCAGCCCGCCCTGCCGCGCCATGCCGCCTCGCCGGCCTCCGCCGGCACCACGGCACAGCGAGCAGGCACCGGGGCACGGCCCCACGCCAGCACCTGGCACTGCCGGGGACCCCAGCTGGGGCAATGTCCCTGCAGGGAACATGGGACACCCACAGCCCCCCCCCCCCAGCATCATGGTTCCCTTTCCCTAAGCCCTTTTCTCCCATAATTTTGGCAGCCCCTCGCCCAACATCCCCCCCTCCATCCCCCCCTCCATCATCCCCCCCCCCAGAGCCGCCTTCCGGCGAGAGGAGCGCAGTGATTTATTCTGTTAACTTCCCAATGGATGAGGGCAGGGCTGGGGTGACCTTCTCTCTGCCCTCCCCCTAGGGTGGCAGACCCCCCATCCCTGCCCCACTGCGGGTGGGCGAGCGCCCGGTGTGGGGGCAGGCGGGGGGCCTGGCAGCAGGGGTTGTGTAAGGACAAGGTGCTGCTCCCTCCTTCCCGCTCACTCACCCTTCTTCTTGAAGAAAGCCAGAAGCGAGGAGAGGTTCCTGCCCATGAAAACCACCATGGTGGCTGGGGGGGAGGGGGGCCTGTTCCCCGCGGGAGGGGGGGCTCCGATGCCCCCCACAGAAGCTGTCCTATTGTGCTGGGGCGGCTCTCGCCCAGCCGAGTGCCGGCACGGCGGATGCCGGTTATCCCCAGCTCCCTCTCTCTGTCCTCAGCCGCACAGCCAGAGGATGCTGGACCAGGCAAAGAGGCTCCAACGCAGCTTCTTGCGCCGGGGAGCAGCCTGACCCCGGCGATGGCTGCGCGGTGGCAGGAGGGGACAGCCCCAGCTGCGCCCACCGCGCTCCTCGGTCGCTCCTCCTCTGGCCTCCCTGCTCGTCCCCAGCCCTCCCACCTCCTCCCACGCACACGCCAGGGCTGGCAGGGATCCGTCCTGCTGGGCTCAGGGCCAGGATTTCCCCAATTCCCCAATCCCTCCTGGGAACCCCCAGGACCCTCCTTGCCTGCTCCCTGCCAGGCACAGCACGCGCTGCAAACCAGTTGCTCCTTTCCACAACTGGGAGGAGCTGGGAGGCTTTTCCTCTGTCGAGCACCAGCCCTTGGGATATGGCACGGCACAGCCAACAGTGCCAGCATCCCCCCCATCACCTACCCCCAGCACATCCCTGGACCTGGCACCCACATTGCCCCCTCCAGCCCTGCTCCTGGCACGGCTCAGCCCACAGTGGGGGGACATGAGCCATCACTGGGCAAAGGGAATTTGTCCTTAGGGACATGGCATCCTGCATGGCTACATCACAGTCACAAGAGCTGGGGGAGAATAACATCTCAGACCAGTCTAACCAGTAGCTCCAGCAGCTGGAAGGATTTATGGGGGGACACAGGAAGGCAGGGGCAGAACTGCTGGGTGGTCAGGCACTGGCACAGGCTGTGGCACTGATGGCCACCCATCCCCACCCCAGCTGTGTGCTCGGGGGTGGTGGGTGCCAGGGAGCCCTGCACCAATCTGGCAGGCAGCAGGCAGGCTGGTGCAGAAGGGGAATTGCCCTGTCCATCAGCCCTGGCATCCCACACCTCAGGGAACTCCATCCCTCCCATCTCCGTGTGTTTTACCCCAAAAAGATGAAGAGCTCCCAGCATTTACCATCCTTGTGCCAGCCAGAAGCCAATGTGTCAGACCCTCCTGCCCCTGCCCAGGCTGTGTCCAGGGTTTCATTGCAGCAGGATGGAGGTTGGGCTGCAGATGGAGCAGCGAGTGAGAGTCCCACCAGACCCCAGGCACTGAACGTGCAGCCCAAGGACACTGTGACCTTGCAAAGGGCACCCCAGCGTCCCCAGCCCTGCAGCTCCAGGCTCAGCAAGGATTTCTTCCCCTGCATCTCCTACGTGCCTGGAACAGCAAATACAAGCAGCACCCTGCAGACTCCACTACGTGTAACCCAGCACCCTGCCTCCAGCACGGGCAGGATTGGCCCTGCTGCCCACACACTCACCCAGAAGGTGCCGGCAGCTGCAGGCAGACACTCCCCAGCTCTTTTCACAGTGGAAACGGGACATAATTAAAGGGCTGAGGATGCACAAAGTGGGCAGCCACGTGCTGCACTGAGTGCTGCCCTCTCCTCTCCGGGCAGCCCATCAGGAGCCCCAGCTGACAGGGGGCAAACACAGCCCAGAGTGAGCGACACCAGATTCAGCTCTCTGGGATGGTGCATCCAGCTCTACCCACATGGATGGAGCTGCACCCGGGAACCCTCTTGCACAGCACTAGCCACTCTATTCAGCCCCATGGGTAAAGTGGGACAGTTGTCCCCTCCCAGCGCTGCCAGAAGGGCCCAGGAGTGGCTGAGCTTCAGCCCTGTGGGTTTGCTGATGGCAGCACAGGTGGAAACTGCTGCTCAGGGCCATAAGGACATTCCCAGGTGGCAGCAAACAGCCCATCCCTGCTCCTTCACCCTGTATCCAGCCCCTGTGAAGACCTGAAGGGCCTCAGGACTGTCCCTCACCCATGGAGGCATGTGTCACTGTCCTGAGCAGGACACTCCTGAGGCTTGGGGCAGGAGGCAGCCGCAATCACCCAAAGGATAATCCAGGCAGGATGCAGCCACTGCCCAGCCAGCTATGGAGTTGCTCCGTGCCAAGGGCTGACGCTGGGAGCGTGGCAGCGTGCAAAGAGCTTCTCCTCCCACTGCCTGTGACCTTAGCTACCACGTCCTCCTCGCCTGGACAGCCTCACCCCAGCTCTGCCAACACAGGGCAAAACCTGCAGCAAGAGGGACTGGGAAAGGGGGCAAAACTGGGAGGGAGAAAGGCCTGATCCTGCAGCAGCATCGGTGGGCCAAGGAAGCCGACGCAGCTGCAGCCGGTGCCGGTAGCAACACGCCCGGTCGGAGCTGGCATCCTGTCCCTGAGCATTCCTTGCAACGCACCCTGGATCGCCCTGTCCCCTCCAGGCTCGGTGGTGCTGAGCTGACACATGTGCCTCATCCGCACGTGGCACTGGGAGCCTCCCAGAGAAGGAGCTGGAGGCTTCCCGAGGCCGGGTCCTCTCTCAAGGACAGTCTCCCTGGCTCGGAGCTGGGTATCTGCCACATCCAGGGTCAGGGATGGTCTGGAGGGAGCAAAGCATCCCCACAGCAAGGCAGAGTGATGCAAATGGGCAGGGAAGCCTGGACACCCTGCCTTCAGCTCAGCCAGCTCTGCTCTGTGCTGCCAAGAGAGGGGCTGGAGGGCACTGGGGTGGGCATGGGAATGACTGCACTGGGCAGAGACTGGAGCTGAGACCCTGAGGCCCTGTGGCCGTGCGGCCCTGGACCAGTGATGCTGCAGGAGGGATACAGCGCTGAGCTAGCTCCCTCCTGGGGCTGGATTAGCCTTGATGCTGCTCATGGGGGGAGCTGGAGGAGGAAACATGGGCTCCCGTCCCCCCTCCTTGCCTCCTGCAAGTAGCAGGCTTGGCTGGACTCAGCTGCAAACATCCATCTCTGCCTGCAACAGCACTGCCCTGACTTGTCTTCTCCCTGTGCAGCGGCAGGTCCTGCGGCAGGAGGCAGGGAACAGGCAGCACAGATCCCTGCCCGCCCCTTCCACTGACTCACCGGAGAAAAATGGGGAGGAGGGGGGAGCTGGCAGGAGGGATGGAAGGGGCTGCGAGGTCCCCAGGGGAGGAAGGGGAGGAAAACCTCCCTGCGTGCATCCTCCTGCCTGGCGGGATGGAGACCTCACCCCCAGGCAGCCAGGCTGGTGCAGAAGGCAGCGAGAAGACTCCCTGCCCCATGGGCTCGATGCTCTCTCACCACTTTGGGGTCCCTTCCCACCACACGCTGCTCCCAGGTGATGGGCAGCACTTCCTAGTCACACACCCAGGCTTGGGGACAGCTTGGGGGCTGCTCTGCCCCTCCTTGCTGGGGAGGGCAACGTGTCAGTCACCACTGATGCTGTCAGTGTGGATAACACCAACGGGGAGCACCATGAACCCCAGCCCTGAGAGCCCTGGGGAGCCGCCAGCACTCCCCACAGACTCTGCCACAGGCACAAGAGCCTCCATACTCAGGTCCAGCACCCAGCCCCTCCGCTCTGGGAGGCACCTAACACCCACCTCCGCTCCCCAATCCTCAGCTGGCAAGGAAGTCTGGGGGGAACTTCCTTGAAGCCCTGATGGAGGTACCGAGCCTGGCCACCCTTGCTCCCCAGCACAGGATCTGTGCCCTGGGACACACCGTGGGCCTGGTGCTCTCTCCAGGCAGGGTAAGGGCACACTAATATTTACTGTGGCTCTGGCCACGCAGCCCCCCTGCCCTCAGCCCCACGCGGGGGCTGCGGCTTCGGCCAGGAAAACATCTCCACAAAGCAAATAAACACCAGGCGCTCGGCGCTGCTGGCTCGGCTCTCAAACACGATCCCACGCAGAGGCAGAAAGAAAATAAATCTCAAATGGGAAAACAAAACTTGGGCCGTTTTCCTTCCTCTGAAGCACAGCACGGAAAACGGCACTGCATCACCCCAGGGAGCCAGCGGGCCCTGGCAAAGGAGCCACGGTGGGGTGAAGCCGTGGGGAGAGCCGTTACCCAGCCAGCCTGGATGGCTGCTTCCAACCACGGCTGCTCCCATGGCCAGGGCACCCCTGGCCGTGCAGTGGGGCTGCACTGCAGCCGACTTGGCCCTGACCTCGCTGCCGCCCCACGGGCAGCCCACACAGAGAGATGCGACGTCTCCCCTTCTCTGGGCAAGGGTCTGCAGCAGCCCACAGAATGAAGGGGTGGTCCCAGCACCACAGAGGGTGGCAGGCCCACCCCAATGTGCCCCACTTCCATCCCCAGCCCCTGTTGCAGCCTGGCCAGGCTCAGTCCTCCATCCCCACCCCGCGCTCGTCCCCTCCCTGGAGAAGCCACCAAACAGGTTTGAAGGTAAATAACAGCTCTGCCGGGCCAAGAGCCGGATCCAGGCAGGAATGGCCCAGATGGCGAGTGTGGGGCGGGAGAGGGTGGCTGGCAGAGCCACGAGAGCCACGCAGAGCCGTGGCGGTGGCGTGTACGGTCAGGGACAGGCCACCAGCAGCACCTCCTCCTTCCCGGAGCTATGCCAAAGTCCACAGCTTATTACAGCCCTGCTTCACCTTCCCTTGGTGCCCTCTCCTCCACCTCCCCAGGCACAGCGCCTGCGTGGTTCCCTGCCACGGGGAGCTGGCTGCGTCCCCGCGGCGCGCGCCGTCACGCCCGGCATGTTCGCAGGGTACCGAGGGTGCTGTGTAAATGGCAAGGCGTGCCCGTCACAGCAAGAACTTGGCTCCACAGAGGAGCAAGTAGAGGAGATGGATTAGGGACAAGACCTTGCAGGTTTTTCCGTGCACATGGATCCACCATCCTGCAGGCAGCACCCAGCCTGGCTCCTGCCCGCTCATCCCTCGTGCAGCAGCGCTGGCAGGAGGCGGTGAGGAAGCTCCAAGGATCCTCCACAGGGATGGAGGCAGACACGGCGATGTGGGATCAGGGGAGATGGAAAAGGAGGTGTCAGATGGGGTTGGGGCTGCCTCCGAAATGGGGGTTGAGGGGGAGAAGGGATAACCAGCAGCAGAACGGCAGGTCCCATCCCTGCCTCTCGGTGACTGGGTGCCTGCCAAGTGGGCACGGCACAGCATGTCGGAGCCAAGCGCTGGAGGCGGCTGCCTGCCCGGGACACCCGCAGATCACCTCCTCCCTGCTCTGGCTCTGCTCCAGAAGCAGGAGGGGGCACGAGAAGGGCTCAGCCCTCCCAGCCTGCAGCGGGATGCCAGCAGGCAAGTCCAGCAGGCCTGGAGAAGATGCCTGTGTAAATCTCAGCGCATCCCCCACCGGGATGGGCCCCCGCCCTTATCTGCTCCCCCCCGGCTGTTTGTGGAGCCGGCCCAGCGTGGGTCTGGCATGCAGAGCGGCTGTGAAGCAGAAAAGACGCCCAGAGCAGCTCAGCCCACCCCAGAGCAGCACAGCAAGAGCAGGGGCTACTGAGAGCCTCCACCACCAGGCCCCTGCCTAGCGCCGGCACCTGCTGCCAGCAAGCATCGTGGCCGTAGGTCACCCCCTACCCCAAACCTGCATATCCCCCCGGCCATTTGCCCCCACAACCTGTCTCAGCACCCGCTTACGGGGATGTGGGTGCCAGGGGACCCCGCACCCAGGGAGCCCTGTGCCGGATGCAGCTGAATCCCCGCTGACTCCGTGGGGCGCAGCCTGGCCGGCCGCCACGTTCCTGCACCCTGACTCAGCAGGGCTGTCCCGATAAGGAGGTGATAAGAGGCTTCGGTCTCCCCACTGCTCAAGGACCTTCCCCAGCAGCTCCCACTGCGATGAGCTCGGGGAACAGAGGCAGGGGATTGCACCCCAGAGCAAGCCAGGCCCCACCACGTCACAGCAATGGTGACCTATGGGTTCAGCACTGGTGAAGCTGGGAGGCCCAGGCAGAGAGCAAGGCCGCAGGGAGTGGGTTTGCAGCAGGTAGAACGATCCTGGCAGTCCTCAGATGTTGTCCCAAGACTCCTGTCCCAACACCCTGTCCCCAGAGACCACTGCTCTGGCCCTTCAGGATCCAAAGGCAGCAGGTGCCTACATCGCCCCACGCGTGGCACAAGCAGCTACCTATGCACCTGCCAGCACTGGGCATGGTGGGGTCAAACTGGTCCTCCCAAGCAGCCAGGGATGGAGAGATGGGAACTGGGGGATACCCATCCAGTTGCCTGTGACATACAATTAACCCTTAACCCCAAAATCCAGCAGCACCCAGGGTCTCAGTGAAGGCCAGGGGCAAGATGAGAGTGACTGTGGGGACCTGTGTGGCGGGTGCTGTGCACCCTGCCCCCAGCCGGTGATCCCGACTGCGCCCTCTGAAATGCTGAAGCGACACGATGCAAATTCTTTTGCTTTGTGGCAGCCGCGCCGTTGCCATGGAGCCGCAGCAGAGAACAAACACAACTCGTCCCATGTTTTCTCAGCACCTTCCACCCCACGGATTTTGATCCCAGCACTGGCCCTCGCCTTGCGGGATCTGCCCCAGCTCTATTGCACGGTCCCACATCGCACCCATTCCAGAGCACTGGAAACAGAGCAAGGCTTCTCCCAGCCAGCCCTGGGGAAGGGCAGCAGGGGTGGTACACAACCCCTGCAGTCCCCCCGAATCATGGTTCAGGGACTAGCAAGGGGCAACCCAAGCCCAGTGGGGAGGGATGGTGAGGAGACGGAGGTCTGACTGGGAGCAGCGCAAGGAAAAGGCAAGGACTGCACCAGTGATGCTCACATGAGCCCCCAAACCACCTCTCTCAGAGAGCTGGTTCACCCCATCACCTGCACCACTGCAATTCAGGCTGGAGGCAAAGGGATGGCGTCCGGCAGAGCCAGAGAAGAGCAGGAGCCTGGTTACCCCAGAGTGGGCTGGTGGCTGCCAGCCGTGCCCATGTGCACAGGGACTGTGACAGGAGGACAAACGACTTCGGTGAAAGGAGAGCACAGTCAGTGAGGAGAGAGGGACAGCAGAGAGCTTGTAGTGATGAGATGCCGTCCCTGTGTGGCCATGGGCCAGTGGTGGAACAGCTCCTGCCTCAGTTTCCCCTGCCTCAGTTTCCCCAGGTACCCAGCGGATCCAGCAGCCTCTCCCCCTGCACCTGCAGCATCCCCCCAGCCCAGCTTTCACCTCTCCAGGGTGGTTTTGCTTGGCACGGTTGCTGCCCAAGCCAGCAAGGGGGGTTGATTCTGGACCCTGTTTACCCTGCAGACAGCCCAGCTCACGATGCCTGGGCAGCTGCTGACTGTAAAGCACGAGGGAAACAGGACAGCCAAAGGCAGGCGGGACAGTGGGGCTAGGAATCCCACGGGGCTGGCAGGAGAAAACCACCTGGTTCCCACCCACAGACATGCGAACCCCACTCCACCGACCCCAGACCCCTGCCTACGCACCCATTGAGTCCTCTCCCCAACTCAGGCCAGTCTGGGGACACGGGGACGGTTCAAACATCAGCAGGTAAATGTGCAGCCCAGGGATGGGGACAGCATTACTGGGAGACCTTCCCTGCTCTCCCCACCCTGCTCCGACCGAGGAACCGCGCAAGGAGCCTGCTTGGACCAGGCACCCAACAGGGCTGATAGTTCAGACACATGTGTCCAGGCTGGTGTGGGACTTTTTCCCTGCTCCTCTTCCCCTAAGAAAAGAGCCCCCCCTGCCCCCTGCCTTCCTGAGCTTAGCAGTTGTCTCTGCAGAGCCAAAAGAAGAAATCAGTGCACAGACAGACAGACAGACAGAGGCAGAGCGAGGCAGGCAAGCTGCATGGGACCGACGCAGCCAGGAGCAGCCTGGTGCTCTCTGTGAACACTCCCGGCTCCCTGGGGCACAGCAAGGGAAACCGAGGCACCGGCTGGGAGCAGAGGCCGAGAGGGAGGTGACACCGGCAGCCCCGTGTCCCTGTTCTACCTGCTGGGGTGTCGCTTAGGAGAACAAATGAGTAGCTAATTCAGCAGATCACCCCCCATCCGGAGAGCACAGGCGAGCCAGCAGCTGGACCCCGGCACATCGGCACAGCCCCCCGTGTGCAGCCGGGGGTTCCACCCCCATCTCCAGCACCTGGGGTCCCCCCATTCGCCCCCCCCAGCATGAGGAAGACAGGGGAGAGTGAAGCCTCCAGCCCCACAGCAGCTCAGATCCTGCCCAGCCCCACGCTGGGCTTGGAGGGAGGGGAAGAGCAGAGGCAGCAAACTTTCCTGGCGCAACCCCCCCGCCTCAAAAAGCACCGAGCTGGGACCCCCCTGCCGCCCCTCCCCAAGCAGCCCCATCGCTCCTACCTGCCCTGGGCTTCCCAGCGCGGCCAAAGGGCCAGGAGGAGCCGGCCTTGGTGCCCGCCGGGCTCCTCTTGCGGTGCGCGTTGCCCATGAGGCCGCTCTCGCCCTCCACCGCGGCCGGGTGGAGGAGGCCGGGGCGCTACATGGCCGAACCGAGCGGGCTCCGGCGTGGCCCCGGGTGGCCGCGGGAGAGGAGGGCTCTCAGCCACCGGCTCTCATCCCTCCGGCTCCGCAGGAGCTCGGCTCTCGCAGGCGGCTGTGCCGGAGCCAATGGTACAGGCAGAGAGGAGGGGCCTGCTGGGATCGCCCATCGGATCGCCCGTCGGCTCCCACGGCACACTCCCAGCTCCATCCCTCCGGCAGGGATGCGTGGGTGCCACAGCCAGCCCGAGGGGGCAAAGGGAGACACCCCCTCCTCTCCCCAGTCCCCAAACATGGGGCCAGGCTGGCGCAGCGCTCGCCTCCCACCCCGCTCCCCTGGGGTGTGCCACGCTGTGCCAAGCTGCCACCATTACTGCCCGGCCCTGAGCACGGCTCCGGCATCCGAGGCTACAGCACGCCCCCTCCCCCAGGTGCTGGGGGGGTCCCAGCCCCACGGGGACACCCCAGCTAAGCCCAGCACAGCACGGCCAAGGCTAGAACAGGACTCCCAAGGCTGCAGCATGTCGCCCGAGGATGCAGGCTGGGTCCGGCCAGTTTCCCAACCTCAGGACGAGCATCCACACGCCTGTAGGTGGATGTTAACCCCCTGTCAGCCACTCCACTGTCACTCCTGACTCTGGAGCAAGTCACAGCCAGGTGAACCGTGGGGATACCAGCATTCCCAGCAGCTCACACCACTGGCATCCCCTTCCCATGCCCTCCCTGGGTGCACCCCACCTTCTCCCCACTCTGGAGCCTGCTTCAGCTGCACGGGGTTTTGCAAGGATTGAGCTAGCTGGGGCTGGCAGGGGAAAAGCATCTCGGTACATGGGAAGCCGGCAGCATTGCTGCTGCAACTGCTGCCCACGCTGCATGGACAAGCCTCACAAGCAGCCTGCCCCCACCCCTCCTGAAGCCCAGCTTTCCCTCCTGGTTTTTAATTAGAACATTAAATGCTGTGAGGGCAGGGAAGGGGTCAGCTGGCCAGGCGGTGGGCAATTCCTGCTGGCAGTGTTTATGTTCCTAAGGTGATTCATCAAAGGCTGGGATAAATAGGAAGGAGAGTTTTGTGGGAAAGGCACAAAACTCAGAGATAATGCAAAAAAACCCCCACCCAAAACCCACCCCAACAACAAAACTTAAAGTCAGCCAGCAGCTCAGTCCTGACCTCCCAAGGTGATCAGTAATAAATTAATCTTTGGACTTCAGTCTCCTTCTCTGCAGCGGAAATGGGGATGGTTCTGTTTCCCACCAGCTCCCTTCGCTGCCCGAAAGCCATGCTCAGCAGGGCAGCAACTGCCCTGGGTCACAGGCAGTGCCCAGCCCTGGAGTCCCATGTCCCCACACGTTGGCAGCCATCTGCTGTGGGAGCTGCTAAGGAACAGGGGATCCAGTGGGAAACCATTCCCTGCCTCCCATGACGGGCTGTCCCCAGTTCAAGGCACAGCCTTTGCACCTTGGGGCAGATGGGATTAAACATGGACGTGATCACAAGTGTGACAGACTCAGAGGTCTCTGCCCAGGGACTCGGGGAGATGGTTTTTCACCCAAACTGCAGCAGTTGGGTTGGCCAGAGCCCCCCTCCAGCCCGGCATGGGGCTTCTTTCCACTGTCCAGCACCACCTGGGCCTCCCTAGGATGTACAGCCCCTCACAGCAGCTCCAAAACAGGGTGCATGGGCCTGCCTGTGCCGCTGCATCCCCTGCCCTGGTGACACGGGAGTCACACACAACAGCTTTCCCTGTTTCCACTTTTATGTCTCTCCCTGTGAGAAGAGGAGAGACTGGAGCCTGCGACTGCCCCAGATACAGCAAGACACTTCCCCCTCCGCTCCCAAAACAGACGCCCTCCATGCCAGCACCTGCCTAACAAACGCAGCCACTGCCAGCACCAAAGTGTCACCGCCCCCAGCAGCACCAAGCCACAAACCTCAGAGGTGCCAGAGTGGGCTCGGAGCTCCAGGAGCCCAGCAAAGCCCAAAAATATCAAGGCACTCATGGGGGACATGGAGCCACATGCCAGTCCTACCCCAGCCCCCCTTGGGCCCCACATTTCCAGCCCTGCTGTAGCTGGGGATCCAGCATCCCCACAGCCCCCAGTGACCAGCATCGCTGCCCCATGGCTGCTTTGGGACACAAACCCCTCTGACACCCATGGATGGGCCACGCTGCCCCATGGCTGCTCTCATTCTGCATCTCTGCTCCAAGTATGGCAAGGGAGAGGAAGCATCCACAGCTCCCCCTGTCCCCAGCACCCAATTTCTAGCACAGCAGGCTCCCAGTGACACCCATTTGTGGAGCAGCTGGTGAGAATGGGGAACTGGGGGCAAGAGATGCTGGCTGCAGGCTGGGCATCTTCACGGGGCCATAACCACCCCTGGTTTTACTCACTGAGAAGACTGGTAAGAGCAAAGAGCTGGGGGGGCAGGGCAGGGGGGGAAATCTTATGAGATACAGATCTTGTCATCGTGGCGTGACTGCCTCAAGCACATCTGATCGTCCCCAAGTCACGCGGTCCCTTGGTCAGACCAGCTGGCCCAAGCGTGGGGCAGCAGGGACCCCTCTGTACTGGCATGGGGGGGAAGGATCCTGTCCCTCCTGGGCTTTTATCTGCCCCTCATGGTGTTTTCTAAACCCGATCCCGTCGCCGAGCAAGGAGCAGAAGTTGAGCTGCCTGAACGAGAAAGGAATTCAGCCCTTGCTCCCCTCACAGGGAAGTAAAGCTCAGCGAGGCAAAGGTAACACAAAAACCCACTTGAGATCCCCAATCATTAACAGAAATACATAACCAGAGAGGTTTCAAATGATTTCCTGCTCAAGCTGGCGTCCCAGCCGGCTCTGCCGATGACAGCTCCAACTCCAGCCCGCAGAAGGAGAGGGAGCTCAGCTCCCAGCTCGGGGTAAAGCCTTTTCTTTTTAATCCATGCACAGCAGGAGCCACAGGGACCAGCCCAGAGCTCCAGCTTCTCCTTGGCATGGAAGTGCTTTTTCACTTCATCGCTGCCCAGCTCTTCACCTTCCGACGGCTTATGTTCCCATGGCCGCTGGAGCCGGAGTCAATGATGAGATTGTCTTATGAAATGAGACCTCCCTCCTGAAGGGAAATATGACTCCGGTGAAATAGTTTTATCGGCTCTTACGGAACGTTATTTGCAAGAGTAATTCTTCCAGTTGTCTCCAGGTGGAATAGCTGTGGTTGCAGACACACCTCTCTTTGTTCGCAGAGCCACTCGCCGGTGCCAGCGCAGCCCAGCCAGGGGATTCCTGCTGCTCACCTTCACTGAGTGTCACCCTTTGCCTTGTGCAGATTACCAAATCCATTCCCATGCACCGCATGGGAACAAGCCCAGGGAGTGGGAGGCATGGGGTTGGGAGGGTCAGCAGTGCCTACACCTCTCCTCCTCTCCTTCGAGCTGAGAAGCTCAGGGCTAAAACACAAAGCTTGTGTTTACACCAAACCACGTGTCACACAGTGGTGGACGGAGGAAATCAAATGTCCAGGCTGATTTCACATCTCACTTATTATCAGAGCAACAGGCAGGGACAGCCCAACCCCAACCCCAAATTGTCTCGAGGATTCACGTGCCTCTCCAAGCATCGAGCCTGATGCTGCCAACGTGGTCCTCAACACAGCCAGGCCCCTGCCAGTCACCTCTCACGGCAACGCTACCAGCTCACCACATCGCCACCAGCTCACCATGCACACGCCAAAGCCACCCTATGGGGTTTATCACCAAGCACCTGCTCATACTATCACACAGCTATGTGTTTAAAGCTGTATTTTTAACATTGCAGTGCCCCTCTTTGCTGCCCCAATCAGGATATCTGTTGCTGCCAGACTGAGCTGGCATCAAAAAGGAAAGAAAAAGAAAAAAAAATAAGAATAAAGCCAAGCCTAATTTAATATTTCTGGAACATCGAATCCTTTACTTCATTGAGGAATTAAGAAGAATATTATGCAACACAGATGAAGTAGTAGCCAAAAGCTGGGCTAAACCCCCTTGCAGGCAGCAGGACCACAAGTGCCACGTGCCCAGGGAGCTTGAGCTGAGGGTTCCCAGGCTGCCTTCATCTGGGGATGATGCTCATCTCACAGAGAGCAAGAAAAAGCTCCCAACTTTCTCACTCCCAGCTTCCACCAGGAAAACATTGCCACACAGAGCAAACTGGGGCTGGCCACGCTGATTCCTTGCTCCACATTAGGCTCTTGTTGCAGCCCAGCCACTCTCCCCACCTTGGTTCCTAGATGTTCTGGTGGGAATAAACATGGAGGAACTGCAAGGTGCTTGGATGTGACGGGGATGGGGCCATGGAGGTGCCCGGAGCAGGCGGGCTGTGTACAGGTACAATGGTCTGGGGATGCTGGCAGCCACCACACACCCTGGGATGGGTCATTACAGGACTTATCTTGTGGTTCCACAGGCATAAAAAGGGGACACTACAGCCAGTGGGGTCTGTTCACACAAACAGGGCTGAGCATCCAGGGGAGAGGACTCTCAGCTTCCAGCTGGGATGGAGCCATCCCCCGCTCAGCATAAAGCCGAGAGAGGTGGCCTGAAACTCGCCCATGAGCAGGATTACTGCACCATCCTCTCCACAGCTCAGCTGTTTGAGCGGCCAGAGATGGGATCTCCGATTAGATGGACCCACGGGTTTGATCCAAAGTGGCAATGCTTTCATCCTCCTGCTCCCATGACTGCAGCGCTGAGCGATTCCGACCTCGCTGACACCCAGGCTGTGAACAGGCAGATGCCCCCCACGTTGAGGAACTATTCCTGAACTGCATCTCCCTGGGTTGGCTTTCCTCCTGAGACCCTGTGTGGCCCCTCCTCAGCACCTCCATCAGCCAAGATGCCCTGGGGACAGTCAGATGTGCCCTGTCCCTGCTCCAGGACCAAAGCCACCTGCGGGAATGGGGGGGTGATGGGAGCTGCTGGCTGCTCCCAGCACTGCACAGGCACAGGGGGAAAGCTGAGCACACCCAGAGGACCTGCTGAAGACCTTCCCCACCCCCCCCATCCCTTCCCAAGGCTGATGGTTGGAAAGATTCCCAGGCTGGGGCAGAGCTTGGAAGGCTTCTGCCCCGTGAGACCACCTGATGCCAGCAGCAAGGCTGATGCAGCCCATCTCCCGACCCCCATCATACAGGGAGGCGTTATCCCATCCATCTTCCACCTCGTGGGGAAGGATGCCGGTAGCTGTGGCGTGTGCCGGCGGTGTCCTGCGGACACCCACAGCTGCAGCCAGGCCGGAGGCAGTTAAGCAGGGTGGGGCTCCCAGCACGCTCTGCAAGCTGGAAGTGTGCGTGGGGAGAGTGATTCAATCCTGCACGCAAGCTGCAGCCATCGCACATCCCTGCCGCTTCCCCGCCGCGCACCACGGTGGAACGTGGCATCTCCCAGCCCTGTGCCAGGCATCCATCCAAAGCACAGCCCGGACTGGAAGGGTCCTGAGGCTGGATGTGGCTCTCCAGCACCGGTATGAACCATGGGCAGGCAGGTGCTCAAGCACAGCTCTCCAGGACATGGGGATACCTAAGTGAACGGTAGAGAGGCAGCACGGTGCTGGGGGGCTGATATGAGCAGCGGGCTGCTTCGGTGGGGCACGCATGCGAGGGATGGCACAGTGAGCAGGCAGGAGGCCCCCACGCTGCGACCCTGATGGGCCGTGACGTCGCATTTCGGAGATTAGCTGGTGAACATAGGGGAAAAAAGGAGAAGGAAAATAAAAGGACGGCAGGCAGAGCTGCTCGGGGCGTTCCTGCGCGGTGGAGAGGAACATCACATGCTCTGGCACATCTCATTTTTTCTGCTCAGGTTTCAGTGTCGGGCCGGCAGCGTTCACACACAGCGGGCTGGGAGGGAAGTGCCAGCAGCATCCCATGGACCGGCTAAGCAGAGAGCTCAGCCACTCCTCTCGCATCTCCCTGTGCTTCTCCAAGCGGGAAATGTGCCTGCGTGCAGTTCTGGATGCCTGGAAATTCTCCCCCCAGGGCAAATCGAGGAAGAAAGTCCCAGGCTACGGTATCCGGCTGTGTTTGGGTGCCTGAGGAGTGGCCTCTCCCTTGGCGAGAGCGTGGTGACATCCCTGCCAGAGATGCCCAGCGGGGAGGGCAGTGGCGTGACGCAGATGTTGTCCCCCGATAATGCAGGGCAGGAGAGGCCAAGCACTTCTCTGCTGCACAGGATGATACCTCCAGCAACTGCTGCCTCACTGGGACACCTACTACTGCAAAACAACCGCGCCGAGGAGGCGAGCATGACCAGGCACGCCACCACCCATTGCTCTGCCGAAGGTCCCGGCACACAGGGCCCCGTAACACAGCCCCAGGGCAGCAAAGATTGGGCACCCACAGCACCCTCCGGGACAGGACTGTCCTGCTCAAGGAGGCAGGGACATAGCTGGGCTATGGTGGCAGCACCCCACACACTGGCTGGGGTGAGGGCCATATCTAGGACAGGAAGGGCCACACCTGGAGCAGGCAAACACCCTGCCCAGGAGGAGGAGGAGAAGAAGGAGGAGGAGGAGGCAGCGACTGGCGTCCCTCCAGGTTTCCCTCAGCCCCAGTGACCTTCTGACTCAGCGGAGAGAGAACCTACCCTGTGAACCGGCACCAGCCCTCAGGGCAGGGGCGAGATTGCACCGGGGACTGCCGGATCCAGCCTGCTCCCGTGGCCACCACAGCAGCAGCTCCTGTGGCCACCGCCACGGCAGCCACCACGTCCTCTGGCCTCCTTCGCACACCTTTGCTGCCACCACAGCCAGCACCTCCACCCCTCTTTGGCCACTACCACGGCCAACACCTCCACCTCTCCCTGCCCAGCACCATGAACTCTCCTCAGCCACCTCCATGGCCACCACTTCGGCCCCTTTTCAGCCACCACCGTGACACGGCTTTGGCTACCTCCACAGCCACAACCTTGAGTGCTCCTTGGCCACCACCCTGATTCCTTCTTGGCCACCTTCACAGCCACCACCTTGAGTGCTCCTTGGCCACCACCCCGACCCCTCCTTAGCCAACACCCCAACCCCTCCTTGGCCACTTCCTTGGCCAGCACCCTGACCCCTCACTTGGCCAGCACCCCGACCCCTCCTTGGCCACCTCTGCAGCCACCACCTTGAGTACTCTTTGGCCACCATCCTGACCCCTCCTTGGCCACTTCTGTGGCCACCACCCCGAATCATCCCTGGCCGCCCCCATCCCGACTCCCCCATACTCACCCACTTCCTCTGCCACCGCCCCCTCCCCAGCCACCCCCCGCCGCCCCTCACCTCTCCCCTCCGCCCCGGCCTGGGGGTCGCCGTCCTTGCGCCGCCGCCGCCCTCGGAGCCAGCTGAAAGCCCGGCGCAACGAGCCTGCCCGGGCCCTCCTCCGCCGGGGGGGCTCCGCCACCGAGCCGCCGCCGCCGCCCCGCTCCGGCTCCCGCTCGCCGCCCGCCGCAGGTGCAGCCCCGGCGGACATGGCCGCGGCGGGCAGCGCCCCGCACCGCCCCGCACCGCCGGCAGCCGCTGCCCATAGGGCCGGGCCCGCCCGGCTCCTGCTCCAGCCCCGACCCCGCTCCGGGCTCCCGCCGAGCGCCCGGCGCCGACGGAAAGTTTCTGCGGGGCGGGGCCGGGCTGCGGGAGGCTCCGCCCGCACCGGCCCCCGCCTCTCCCCCCCTTCCTCCGCCGCCAGCCCGCAGGTGGCCCCGGTGGCGGAAGGGAGGAGGGGGACAGCCCCGGTGCGGGGACCCTGAGCTTAACGGCACCGGGTGTCTCCAGGCCACCCCCGGGGGCTCCCCGAGACGTGTCTCCCCGGTGAGTTCCGGCTTTGTCCCTCGGGCGGGGCCGTGCGGGGACAGCCGGGGGCTGCGCTCATCCCTTGGGACCCCCCATTTCCCGTCCCCGTTCCCTCCTTCATCCCTCCGGGAGAGAACCGGAGCAGAGCATCGGTGCCGGACCGGAGCCAGTCATTACAGCATCGTCATCCCCGGATCTACGGGGGTGGGGGGGGCGGGGGCTGTCCCTGTCCCCAGGAGAAGAGCCGGCCCAGCAACTGTGTCCTGCCCTTGTCCTCTCCCCGCAGCCACCACCGGTTCGTCACCTGCTGGACACGAGGGTGACACTTGCCATGTCACCTCTGACGGCAGCACCCAGGGTGACATGGCTCTCCCCGAACAGCAGCCGACCTGGGTGCTGCATACCTGCTGCTACCAACACGCTCCCATGAAACACCCTGTGCCACGCTCTGTCTTGTCCCTAATAATACATCAGCTCCTGAAAATGGAATGACATGGGCTGGGGGGGGGGGAGTTCATCCGCTGGACGTGGCTCTGCCAACCTCCACCTGCAGCTGAGAGCTCCTGGGAGCCAGCCCAGGCACGGCAGCAGCTCTCATCAAAGATTTCACCACTTGCTACGAGCCCACGTTGTTTGGGAGAGCAACCACAGGAATCTGGCTGCACGGGGACAAGGTGCACACAAGAGCCTGGCCTGGAGCAGTGACACATCCCAGGAGGACACACAGCAAAGCTGGAGGGCGTGAGCCTGGTGAGAAGCTGGGTGTTTTCTGCTGCATTTCCACGCTCTCAGCTCAGCAGGGTTTGGGTCCCTGTGTGAGGATGTTTCGTGATGGAGAAAGCTGCAGCATCACATTTAAGCCGCGTCCTTCCCGGAGGCTCACAAAGGCCTGGCCGCATGCCCGGAGGAGTTTGCCAACCACCAGAAATGACTAGAAGAAGAAATTACAAAGCAAGAAGCCTGTCCATCCCATTGGCTTCCAAGCGTGTTGCCATCTATCTCCTTGTGGGATTCGGGCACCAGCACTGTGTGTCTAGTGGAGTGGGCAAAGCTCGAGCATCCTGCTGCTGCTCAGGAGAACCAGCTGTTGGTGACAGGGATACAACATTGAACCCAGGGTGATGAAGCTTGCAGAAGGGCTGAGGCTCACTGTGCTTTTGCCTCTCTGCCTCTCATCCCTGAACCCAGACTTGAGACCTAAACAGCTGCTGGAACAACCAGGCAGTGATTTCCCGGTACCCCCCATGTCCCCTCCCTGATCCCAGGGGAACAGCTCCTTCCCAGGGCAAGAGCCAAGCATGCCACTGCTCTCCAAGGCTTTGCTCACCCACATTGAGGTAACAGTGCTGGGGCAAAGCTAATCCCCAGTTAGAGTGTTTGTGTGGACTTTCCATCACTGGCTCCAACTTCCGAGTCTCCAAAACAAAGATCCTGGTTTTCACATCTTGCCCCCTCCACAGATGCCAGTGGAACCAGTTTGAAAAATGTATTTGCACACAGTGACAGTGCATTGTCCAAATAACCACAGCGGGAGGGAGAGTATCCGTTACCCTCCAGGAACAGCTCTCCTGAGAAGGGCGAGTAATGCAGAGGAGGAAGGCGAAGAGGAAGGTCATCACCAGCTTTCCCTCTGTTACAGTCTGGGTCCTGGCAGAGGAGGAAAGTCTTGGGGCTCCCTAAAGCACCAGCCCTTTGTGCAGAGCCCCAGAAAGCTTTACCCACTCCCAGGGAACTCCAGCATCCAGGGTACCCAGCTGGATAACTTGTTTTCTGCTCACACAGCCAGACTGGTCACAAGGATGCCGGGCACCTCATGGGGAGAGCAGCTGGCTGGAGCTCAGCTCCTGTGAGGCCAAAGCAGAGGCAGGCAGGAGGGGAGGCAGAGAGGGCTGTATGGGGGGTGATACAGGCCCTAAGACCCTCATCCCATGCCTGCACCCTGGGAGGGAAGATCCCAAACTGCACCTAGAGGTGCCAAAACCCATCAGCCACCAGCTGCAGCATCAGCAGCTGCCAAAGCTCTGGCCCCTCGTGCCAGGACACCACGAGTTCAGTGAAGCCAGTGCATTGGGCAGCGCTCAGCCTGTCCTCTGCCCCCATTCCCTGCCCCTCGATGGAGCAGAGGGAAGGATGGCTGCTCCCTCATTACTCATTAATGCCTCCGGCACCCGCTGGCAGCCGGGACAAGGTCCTTGCATGGCTGCCCCAGCCTCACTGAGCCCTGAGGGTGCCGCTTCCCACCCCCCTGAGTCCCTGGACAGGAGCTGCTTGCTCCAAATCCCTCCCTCAGGGACAGGAACCGGAGCTGCTGCTCCCTGTTGTTCGCCCTGGGACATGGAAAAACCCAGGGACGAGCCCTCTCCGCGGGCGCCCGGGCAGCGGTGACCCTGCCAGCGATCGTTGGGACACGGGGACTCTGCTGCAGCACTCACAACCAGCGCTGCCATCGCTGCTGTGAAAACAGGGTTTATTAAAGGGAGAAGGCTGGAGAGGGGCTGGTGCCCAGGGCAGGGAGGGCCAGGCGCAGGGGAATGGCCTTCAGCTGCAGGAGGGCAGCTGGAGAGGGGCTGGGAGGCAGAAATCCTTCCTGGGGAGTGGGGAGGCCCTGGTACAGGGTGCCCAGAGAAGCTGGGGCTGCCCCTGGATCCCTGGCAGGACTCAAGGCCAGGTTGGATGGGGCTTGGGGCACCCTGGGCTGGTGGGGGGTGTCCCTGCCCATGGCACTGGGGGGGTCTGAAGGCCCTTCCCGCCCAAACCAGTTCAGTGCCACAGACACAGATGCCCATCAGACACCACTTCACAGCATCAGCCCCCATCAGCTCCCATCAGCCCCCATCAGCCCCATCATAGCAGCGCCCCGGGGCTGTGAATAACACGGGGCTCTTGTGGCAGCGGCTCCTTGTCACAGGACTGGTCGTTTGCACACCCTGAGCTGTGCACAGACACACACACACAGACACAGAGACACACACCCCACACACACACCACGGTGGGCATTGCTTGGAGCACCCGTAAGAAGCCCATGGGTGCAGGGGCTGCCGTGGGAGCGTCTGGGACAGGCGGCCTTGAGGCAGTTGTTTAACCCCCGGTATCTGCAAGTGTTTAAAGCCCAATATCAGGGCTGAGCAAAGATAAAAGCTGAAGGAGCATGATGTGGGAGTGGGTGGCGCTGGCAGGGGCTTTGTGTGCTCAGTCCCGGCAGCTGGACCCCATACCCATCCACCCCTGCTCCTCTGGCCAGGCCAGCATCTCCCTTGGGAGCAGCTATGGCAGGAATGGCACTTTCCCTCGGGCCCCCTCACCGTGGGGCAGAGCGGGACCTGGCACCCAGATAAGGAGGAGCCGCCGGCGCCTGTGGTCTGGGGACAGGGTCTGGCCACGCTCCCGGGGAGCTCCCAAGGTCCCTGTGGAGCAGACAATGCCTTCAGGCTCCCCCTTTGCACCCTGGCCCAGCTGGACACACGCCCAAGCTGTACTCCTGTTTCTCTCCCTCCTCTTCTTCCTCTCCCAACCCCTCAGCCCCACTGGACAACCTCACCTCCCTCTCACAGGGTCTGTCCCCAGTCTCTTCCCCCGAGTCAGCACATGGGTTTGGCATCTCGGTGTGTGGGAGATGCACAATGGACTTGTCAGTGCAACCTCCTGCCCCAGTTCCCACATCAGCATCACCATGGCACCCCCACATCACTGCCATCGGTGGGCCCCAAGGTAGGGGGGAACCATCCCCAGCTCTTAGCTGGGGAAACTGAGGCAGGAGGCAAAGCAAATCAGGCTCTTCCCAGCAGCATCCAACCCCCTGGCTTGGGCAAACACCCCCAGGTGATGTCTCCCACGAAACCTTGGCTGCTTCACCTTTATCCCCAGACCCCCCCCCACCCACCCACCCAGGGCGAAGGAGCCACCTCGTGAGTGCCACGCAGGGGTGGACACGCGGTGCCGCCGCCTCCGAGCCAGGATCCGTCTCTGGACGCCTTCCCAGCTCAGGGGATGAATCACATTGTTCCCCTGAGATCAGATTTCAGATCTGGCACACACAGGGTGCCCGATCCGCACCGCTCCCCCCGCCGCAGCTGGACCCTCCGCACCCTGGGCAAACAGAGCCGCAGCGCGCCCTGCGTGTGGAGGGCGCTGCCGTTTGGCACTGCTACCTGCCATCGACACCGGGGGTTTGGGCAGGCTGGGCACCCCACGGTGCCCCCACCACTGCCGAGCCTCTGGCCCAAGGACGCCCCAAGGTTGGGCAAAGCTCCCAGGTACCTTCAACCTGTCCCTAAGTACTGTGGGGGGCATAGCACAGGGATGGAGCCGTGGTGCTGCCACGGCGCTGCCAAGATGGTGGTGCCAAGGTGGCGAGGCCATGGTGCTGGCTCCGTCCCTGCCTTCAGGGCAGGAAAAATGGGAAGGAAAAAAGGCAGCACCCAGTCACTGGAGGGGAGGGAAGGTGAACCCTGGCTGCTCTTCACTCCCCACAACCCTGTTCGGCCGCTCGCCAGGTCCGTCCACGCCGGGGACGCCACGGCAGCAGGGCAGGGCCAGGACCAGACCCGCTGCCATTTATCCCAGCAGCCGGAACATTTACTCTCTCAAATACTCTCCTGCCTTTGGCTTGCCCATCTGGCAGCGATAACTCCTCACCAGTTGTGTTTACCAGAGCAAAGTCCACCCTGGTTCATGCACAGCGGCATCTCTCCCTGCGCCGAGCGGACCCAGCACGTGCCCACATCCCATCGGGCTCTGCCGAGCGCATCGGGTCCGGCTGCTGACACCCGAGCCGGCTGTTGCCTGGTTATATCCACAAAACAGCCCCGTGCCGGGGCCGGGGGTATCCTCTTACTGAGCAGAGAACAGCTGAGCTTCTTCAATCTCCACCCTGCCCTTGGCAGCTCATCAGATAAACCCCAGCCAGGGCTCTGCAGCGCCGCTGCCATCGTCCCCTCCATCCCCTAAGAAGGGTTTGTTGGACCCAGCCCACGCGACCTGCAGGATTTTTCCCCCCCCCTCACCTCCCCTTGGCAGTTTCAGATATATATATTTATACACTCAAGTCGTGTGAATTAACAGCATTCCTCTCCTAGTGAGTCAAAAGTCTCGGCACAAATCAGAGGCGCTTCATGGAAAGAAAAAAAGGGGAGAGAAAAAGAAGGTGGGACGTGCTGGAAAAAGAAACAGGATTTAAAAAAAAGAGAAGGAGAAGAAGGGAAAAAAAACCCACCCAAACCTCCCTTTTCCTTTTAAAGCTCTGTTCCAGGGAGATGGACAAGTGGAGTTATTTTAAACCTGGTCTGAGCCCGGCGAGCACGGCATGGGCAAGGTGGTGACGACGGTGTGGGTGACGCTGGCACTGGGTGACACTGGGTGATGTTGCAAGCTGTGGTGCATGTTGCTGGGTGATTTTGGGGACTTCCTGAGCGACGAGTGCCGACTTCCTGAGCCGTTGGCGGCAGCGGGCAGGATCGGGCTCTGGCAGAGGTAGGCTCCGTTGGCACTGATGCTATGGGGGGGGTCGGGTGGCTGGGCCAAGCACCGTGACCCTGGGCTGTTGCCTAATATGTGCTTTATATAGACATATGCTAATAATATAATAGCCAAAGGGTCAGTTGGGGATGCCATGGAGTGGGGAGGATGAGGATGGGCACTGGGGTAAGCAGAGGGGCAGGGATGGGGGTGAGCAGAGGTGGAAAACGGTGGAAAACCATGGAAAACCCTTCTCACGGGTCAGTGAGGGCAGTGGAGAGGGCAGTGTCTCTGCCAGGTGCCCGGGAGCGTGGCCACAGCCATTGTGGGCCTTCACGGGGTGAAATGCCACCATCTCCAAAGCAGAAGGGAAAAGGGGTGGCAGGGACGGGGTGGTGGGTGGAGGGGGAAGCACAGGCTGCGCCCCACCGTTACGGGCACCCGGAGAACCTGGAGATCTTGGTATTTAATACATTAATATGCTTTAAAAGCCACCAAGGGGGTTGCAGTGCCCTGCTGCCAGCACCCTCGAGCACCCTGCTCTGTGCACAGGGTGAGGCCCCAGCTGCATCCTGTCCTCCGGCACCTCCCCAGGGGACACCGCCCTGGTACCCCGCTGTCCCCAGCCCAGCCCTTTGCATCCTTCCTGGGCTCTGGGTGGGGTGGGACCTGGCTGCTCCTGGGAAGGAGACCCCAACGCTGTGGGAAGGGGCTGGTTTGGGGCTGCACAAAGCCAAACATCACCCAAAATCCTGGGTGGGAACAGCGGGATAGGGAGCTGCGGGGGGATGCTCCCCAGGGATGCGGGCTGGCAACAGCCAGCCCCTGCGGCTGCCTCTGCTAGGGATGCAGGCGGCTTGGCCTTCCCCGCCCTCCTCCTTCTCCTCCTCCTCCTCCTCCTCCTCCTCCTCCTCTTCCTCCTCCCCGGGGCGGAGGGAGGGAGGCAGCCACCCGCAGCTGGCACTGCAGGCGGTGGCCAGGCGAAACGGCTGCTCGGAGGGGTCTGATTTCCAGCCCTGTTTATTAATAACCCCCCCCCGCCCCATGCTAAGCCCATGTGCAGCGCAGAGCCGGAGATGCTGGGCTCCGGGGGAGGAAGGTAAGAGCCCACCCAGGGCAAGCAGCGGGGAGGCTGGTGTCTGCCAGGGGGGGTCCCGTGGGTGTGGGAACCTTGGTGAAGTGAGGGGGGTGTGGGGCAAGCGAAGGGGTTGCTGAAGACTGGGATGCAGAGATGGGGTGGGGGGATGTGAGGCTCAGCACCGGGGGAGCATCCCTGGACCCTTAGGATTAGGGAGGGGGGTGAGGGGAAACAGCTCCTTAGGGGTACCCAGGAGTGCTGCCAAGCTGGGGGGGCTCTGGGACAAGGAGTGAGCCCCTGCGCCCTGCTATGAGCATGGGACAGGACTGGGACTGTCCTTCCCCTCCTGCCCCAGCACTGCGACATGGGGCTGAGAACTTTGCAAAATAAGCCTTGGCACAGGAGGAGGAGGGTGAGGAAAGCTGAAGCGGGGCCCTTTCCCCCACCTCTCCCCTTCTCCAGCCCATGGGCCGTCGGGTCCGAGGCTGCGATGTGTCATCGCTGCTGAAAACTGCCTTATTAGGAGAGAAAGTATCAGTGAAAATCAGTTCTTTCCTTAAAGCCGTTGCCTCGAGCTGAGGGCTGCCTGCGAGTGCCAGCCTGCACTCATTCCTTGGGGGATGACTAGACATGAGCTCAGCGGCGTGGCCAGGAGGTGAGAGCATCCTCCTGCCAAACCCACCAGCCCCGGCTCTCAGGAACAGGCAGGAAAAGCCCCAGCTCATCCCTGAGGGTTGTCCTCTCCATCCTCCCTCAAGTAGCAGGCGGGTGAATGTGAGATGGAGTATTCAGTGGTGGCAGCTGCAGGTACCAGGGGTCTGGGGATAATGATGGGATTGGATGACTCTGCAAAGCCCAGCTCGCCGGGCTCCTGCTGTAGAAGCTGCTTGCTTGGGTGCCGTGTGTGCAGTACTTCACTCCCTCGCAGTCATCTTGGAGCCTGCCTGCGCTTCAGCAGCACATTCCCTTGCTGTGAGGTTATGGCAATTGCTAAAATCCTGGCAAGTTCTACTGGGGCCACTCGTGCCAGTCACACCGGGGCTGCGGCCGCAACACGGTGGCAGTTCCCACTGGCACCAGAGCGACTTTTGGGGTCTCGGTTTGTATCCCTTGTTCTTTCTCTGTGGCAGGCAGTCACTTTAGGAGGGGTCTCTTCCCCTGGTTTTGGCCCATGCCAAAGCTGAGAGTTCAGGGTGAAGTTGTGATCAGAGTTTACATGTGCAGCTGTACCCAGTTTGGGGATGGGGACGGCAGCGGGGCCGCGGTGAGAGGACCCCCAGCTCAGCCTGCTGTGGGGCACCTGCACCTCACAGGGTGGAGGAGAAGGGCTGGGACCTGTTACACTCATTGCTCTGGTTCACATGTCCTTTCCTTTTCCAGGGACCTGATGGCAGAGCCTGAGCCCCCTCCAGAGTCGCAGCCGGATGAAGCCGGAGCATCCTCAGCCTTGCAGGGAGCAGCCACGGGTGCTGCTCCACACCAGGACATTTTGGACATCCCATTAGACCCAGTGGTGGATATGGGGGTGACACCTGTGAATGTGGGCAGCCCAGACACCGGCCAGGAGCTGCAGGCAGATGTCAGGGATGCTTCTTTGGAGCTAAGCATGCCCCAGCTGGATGAGGATGTAGCCGGGGCTGGGATCCCGCTGGATGTGGACGTGGCAGGAATCCCGCTGGACGTGGATGCTGATGAAGTAGACATCCCACTGGATGTGAGTAGAGCAGGGAACCTACTGGATGTGGATGCAGGTGGGATGGGGATCCCGCTGGACGTGGATGAAGAGAGGGTTGAGATCCCGCTGGATGTGGATGCGGCCGGAATCCCACTGGACTTGGATGCAGATGGGATCCCACTGTACATGGACACAGATGGGGCAGGACTCCCAGCTGACACAGACCCAGCCGGGGCAGGGATCCTGCTGGATATGGATGCAGAGGGGACTGGCAGCCCCTTGGATGCAGATGACGCAGAGCATCAGTGCCTGACCCTGGCAGAGCTGGGGGAATACTTCCAAGAGTGCATCGAAGCTGTCGAGCAGCTGGAGAAGGAGAGAGACAGCCTGATCGCGGAGCTGTCCCAGCTCCGGGAGCCAGCGCTGCAGGAGATCCGCCACGCTCACGAGGAGATCCAGGCAGCTTGCCGGCTGCTGGCCAAGGTGGAACTGGAGAGGGACAACCTGAAGGATGAGATCCGGCAGATCAAGCAGAAGCTGTTCAAGGTGACGAAGGAGTGCGTGGCTTGCCAGTACCAGCTGGAGAGCCGGCGGCACGACCTCTCCCAGCACACTGCTTACCAGGGTGAGCTGGAGACCCAGGCTGGGCAGCTCTCTGGAGAACTGTCCCGCCTGAAGGAGACCTGTGAGAAGGAGAAGGAGGTTTTGAGGCAGCAGCTAGAAGCTCCACCGTGTCGGCAGGATAATCTCTACCTGCAGGAGAGTCGCCGGCTTTCCATGGAGTTTGAGAGCTTCGTGGCGGAGAGCCGGCGGGGTCTGGAGGAGCACTACGAGCCCCAGCTGCTGCGGCTGCTGGAGAGACGTGAGGCGGGGGCGAAGGCGCTGCAGGAGATGCAAGGGGAGATCCAAGGGATGAAGGAAGCCCTGCGGCCCTTGCAGGGGGAGGTCAGCCGGCTGCGGCTGCAGAACCGGAGCTTGGAGGAGCAGATCATCCTCGTCAAGCAGAAACGGGATGAAGAGGTCGGGCAGTACCGGGTACGCCAGGCACCCTTCGGCCCTCTGGTCTAGAGTGTGAAAGGCTGGTGGATACTGGGGCCTAAAAAAACCCCAAACAACTTTCTTCTGGTTATATCCTGACTTGGTTTTGATTTGCCCCTGGGAAATGGCCCCAGGGAGGGGATGGGGGACACACACAGGGGGTTTCCTACCCACTTTCCCCCAGCTCGCGATAGCACAAGGGCTGAGCCAAGGTGCTTGGAAAAGTCCATTTTAAATGCAGGTGGCTTTTCTTCCCCAGCCCGACCCTGCTGGGGCTGAGACTGCCCTTCCCAGCACCAGGAAGGGTCTCACCTCCTGCACCCACAGCCCAGGGGCCGGGCTGCTGCCCGGGAAGGTTATTTCTGGCATCGTCCCCTTGGCACCTTATCCCAAGAGAAAAGGCAATTCAATATCTGCAAGAGCACATTTGGCAAAGAGGGTCCACAATTAATCTCCCACATTTCAACACTCTCTGTTCTCGGCTCGTAATTGCTGCCTCCTCCCAGCCTGGCTCTGAGCAGCTTCTGGAAGCTGGTGTGCCCCTTCCATCACTTCTGCTCCCTGCTGAGCTTGGGGACCAGGTCTCCAGCACCCGTGATGCTGCTCATCTTGGATTTTGGGGTCCGCTTTCCTTCGGAGAACAGGACCTCAGGGCATCCCTGATGTGCCTCCACATTTTCCTTTTTGCCCAGATTCCCTGTTTACCTTCTCCTGACTCAGAGGTTTATACAGCTGGGACAGGTTCTCAAAACAGACAGAAACGTAAGGACCCAACGCATCACACCCAGCCCAAGGTCCCACCTTTTTTGCAGAGGGGTTTTAAGACAGGGGTTGGCAAACCAGCAGCTTGGCTGCACATGGCTGGACCAACACCATCCACAGGCAGGTTCCCACCCGGGAGAGCTGAGTGCAGGCACCACGACAGCCTTCCTCCCCAGCTAATCCAGTCTTCTTACTCCCCAGGAGCAGGTTGAGGAGCTGGAAGACAGGCTGAAGGAGCTGAAAAATGGAGTCCAGCTCCAGCAGCGCAAGAATCAGGAACTGGAGGAGCTGAGGACCAGTCTCCACCGGGAGCTCTCCATCTACAAGTCCGTTGGTTTCTCAGCCCCATGGTGCAGAGGGGCTGGGCAGAGGCTGTGGGGAGGAGGAGGATGGTGAAGTGGAGATCATGTAGCTATGGGCACCTCAGGTCTTTGCTCCTGGTATCCTGGTCACGTGGCTGGAGCACAAGGAAAGGACCTGGTGGGGCAGCGCAGGGGGAAGTTCAGACCCTTTTCTATCCAGCAAACAGAGAGTTGCTGGAATTTCCCCAACACAAGAGGAGGGGAGGTCGCTTTCCAACTTCAAGTGCCATTTCCTTAGGAATAGTGGGAAAGGAGCTGAGGTTTGGGGTTAGGAAACAGCATTGTGGAGGCTCTTCGAAGAGAGAGAAAACTCCCTGCTGCTTCTAACACCCTAGTGCTGGTGGTGTTTGGGTCATCTTTATCACACAGGGATTTATTAAACTTCCAGGCAGTGTCCATGAGTTTGTGGGCTGTCTCACACACCAAGCTCTGGGTTATGTGTCACTCCAGCCCCAGCTGTACACACCCCTCACCCATGTTCCTGTTACTTTAGTATTTCCCCCCTTCTCCACTCAGTCCTCTCACACCAGCACACTCCAGAACATTCCCTGCACAAGGGGTGTAGCTTGGTTTGATCCAGGTGAGCCTTAAGCACCCTTTTGGCTGTTCAGGAGAATACCCCCATGTCTGCTTCAGAACAGACCCCAGCAGCCCCACAGCGTTGCTGCTTGGGCTCCTTCTAAATCCCATCTAAATCTCAGCCCAGTATTTAAGCCTGGCTGCAGCAGCACAGCCTCTTAACTCCAGCCAATCTCCTAATTACCATCCCTGGAAGCTGCAGCGCTTCTCCTATGTCAGGACACATTAAGTTGCACCTTCGTGCTGGGGACCTCAGCCTTAAGTTCAGTTCTGAGCTGCCTCCTCTCCTCACACACACCAAAAATGACTTTCCCTTCTGGTTTGGGTGCCAAGGGCTCTGGGAGGGCTGGGTCTGCTTTCTGTGAGACCACATACCCAGCCAGGTCAGTTCCTAATCACTTTTCTTCCAGAGTGTGACAAGAAAACATGTTTTTCAGAGGTAACACACCCCCCTTCCCCATTTTTTCCCCAATCAGAGCACACCAGTAAGTTTACACTACTGAGTATTTACCTTTCCACCCATACAGGGGCTGCTTAGAAATCTACGGCCACCTCTGCAAGCCAGAAGAAAAAGCAGACCAGGACTGTTAGGAACAACGGATTTCTCCTCATAGGAGCAGGATGGAGGTCACCTCCAAGGGACATCTCCTCTTGCTGCCTGAAGCCAGGAATCCCAGAGAATCCTTTGCTTCTGCGTGTTTCTCTTGGTGTTGCCGTTCATCATGTAGGGAACCTGCTCTGGCAGAGGAGCAGAGCAAATCCTTGCACTGAGCAATGGACACATGTGAAGAGCAGCAGCCCTTATGTTTTGCTGTGTTTGTATCTTGTTCCCTAGGTGGGTCGTAGGGGTGGTGTTGGTATTGTTCTGGAAGCCAGTGGAGGGGTGGTGGGGGGTGATTTTTAAAGTTTACATGCAAGAGGGGCTTCATTGACAGGCTTTACTTTTGTATTTCAAGGGTTGCTGCTGTGCTGGGCTGTGCTCCACCGTGGGCATGAGTTTGTGAAAGGGTTGTTGCCACTTTATATCAAGTCTCACACTGAAAAATAAAAGGTTGGAGTTTAAGGAGCCCTGTTGCTCATGTGTCAAACTGAGGTACCTGTAAGGTACCCAGCTCTTCTAACAGCCACAGCCACCACCACCCTGGATCCAGCCAGCAGCATGCTCCAGCCTGCCCTTGACAGCGCTTGGTGGTGCATCAGTCACTGACTGATGACAAGTAGGGGAGAAGTGTCCACACAGGGGTAGAGACCAGGCTCTCGCTCCCTCTGCTTTCTGAAGATGTCACAGCAGCACCTGAGCTGGAAGGGATCCATAGGGACCATCAGTCCCACTCCTGGCTCCACACAGCCCAGCCCAGTCAGAGCTGCACTGAGCACATCACCCAGATGCTTCTTGCCCTCAGCCCAGCTCGGGGCTGTGACCCCTTCCCTGGGGAGCCTGTGCCAGTGCCAGACCCCCCTCTCAGTACAGAACCTCTCCTGACACCCAGCCTAAACCTCCTCTGGTGCAGCTTCATGCTGTTCCCTTGGGTTCCATCCCTGGTCCCCAAAGAGAGATCAGCACCTGCCCCTTCACTCCCCCTCATCAGGAAGCCACAGACCCCATGAAGTCTCCACTCAGCCTCCTCTTCTTCAGGCTGAACAACCCCAGGGCCTTCAGCCTCTCCTCATAAGACTTCCCCTCCAGACCCTTCCCCACCCTTGGTGCCCTCCTTGGGACACTCTCCAATATTTCTGTGTCCCTCTTCTGTGGCACCCAAACTGCACCCAGTGCTCGAGGTGAGGCCACCCCAGCACAGCACAGAGCCGGACAGTTGCCTCCCTGGACCAGCTGGGGTGATGCATCCCAGGATGGGGCTGTCCCTCCTGGCTGCCTGGGCACGCTGCCGGCTCACATTTAAATTCTCTGTCAACCAAGACCCCCAAACCCCTCTCAGCACATCCCACCCCCAGCACCTGATCCCCCAGGCTGGGTGTGCAGCCAGGGCTGCCCCTTCCCAGGCACAGAATCTGTCACTGGCCCTTGTTAAACAACATGGGGTTGGTGACTGCCCAGCTCTGATCTCCCCAGGCCTCCACCCTGGGGAAAGCAGTTAATACAGGATGAGAACATCAAGACAAAAATCAGAGTTACACCACGTTTACGTAGAAAAAATTTATTCCATCTGAAGCACTTACACGCAATTATTCATGGGGAGCACGGAGAGTAACATTGCTGGTGGAACAGGACACCCTAGAGATGTGCAGGAACTAGTGGTCAAAGACTAACTCCTAAAAAAAGTAGTTTATCCACATTTAAACTGCTTTATGGATTACCAGCTACCAATGCTGTTTTGTTTGGGTTACCGGGCATGCCATCCATGGTACATCAGTTGGTAAAAACATACACCTTTACAACTTGGTGGCCCCAAGTTTTAAAAACCATTTCACAGAAAGGAAAGAAATATATGTGAAAACGCAGCTCAAGAAACACACATTAGAGCAAAAAATACATGGAGGGTGAACAATGCTTTGCAGGAATAGCTAAGGAATCCGAACCGCTGTTGTCCAGCACACAGGAGGAAAAGGGGAAGGAAGGAATGAAAAACCCAGAATTACCAGTAGAGACAAAGAAATAGAGAAAGGAAATGCTCAGGTCAGAACCTGCAAAGCTGTTTCGTATCTGCAGAGGCAAAAAAAAAAAAAAAGAGATATCCACAAGGTACAGATTAAGCAAAGGAATTCCCAATGCTTTGGAGCTGTTCTGAAGAGGACATGACCCTTCCACTCTCCATGGAACTGCCAGGGGATAAACACTTGTATCATCTCCACTGGCTCAAGCAAATTCTGGCAGCTCTACTGATTAAACTTCTGTTTAAATTAGGCAAATTTAGCAAGCTAAAGACAGAAGGAAAAAACCCAAACCAAACCAACAACAAACCTAAGTCTGCTCTGTGGGATGAAGGCAGTGAAAATGGGACAGCCAGCCCCTCTATGTGAGAGGAAATCCAAGGAAGGAGCTACAGTGTGGTACTGGCTCAGCCCTTTGCTGAGGGAGCGCTCGCTGTCTGGGTTAAAAGACCTGGCGATGGTGTCTACAGGAGGATGGCTGAACACAAAGTCTACGTGTGTCTCAAAACCAGTGTTAAGTCATTATTGGGGTTGAGAGGGAAGAGAAGGAAAAAAAAAAAAAGACTAAAAACAGGAAAAAGTTGTCATCTAGGATCCTTGACCTTCTGGGTCCACACTCCCTTCAGGGTCTTCATCATTATAGATGTTCTCCGCCTGGAAGACAAGAGACAGAGGGAAGGAAGAAGCACTTACCACCACGTCAGACAGGATTTCATCTGCTAGAACACTTCAAAGAGTCACAGGAGGATTTTAGCTGCAGAGCTGTACCACCCATCCCTGGTCCCTCAAGGCTGTTGCCATTAAAGCAGCAACACAAATGACCTTATCTCCTGAAGTGCCGTTGCTCCAAAACATTTCATAAACACCCTGCAAGTTACCCAGAGCTTATGGAAGTTGTGTGTATACATGTAGTGTATATACATTTAGTGTATGCCCTCTACTTTGCAGCAGCCCTTCCCAAGAGATCTATGTGGAAGGCTGCCAAGAACAAAGGCCCCATGGAACCAATTTACAGATCAACTAAAGTTAGGAGTACGTTCTTGTCAAAGGTCATCCCAACGACAGAACTGTTTGACATAACCTTCAACAACTGGTAATTTAGTGGTGGCAAACTTCTCCTGTTCACCACAGCTCTTCTCCACCCTCAGGACACTCAGATCACTGGCAATGATGTCACTGTTTAAGACAATAACTAACAGAGACCTCAATTTCACCTTTGATTCTCATACACCTCATTCTCATTCAAACACAGAAGGGAAAATTTGCTTCTACACCAGTACTTGCTCGTTTGTTGGGGTTTTTTTAAATCATAAGAAACTTAAACAAGCTTCCAAGGATTTGTAAAAAATTGTTCTGACCAAACCTAAAGTGGATTTCATCATCCCTTTGAGATTTAGGCAGTGCTATGAAGCAAGCCACACTGGGAGCTGTCAACAAACCAGAGCAGCTGAAATCCAGGACATCATCTCTCATCTGTCACTTCCCAGCCAACAACTTACCATTTGCCAGACTTGCATGATATTATCTTCTGATACAGAACAAATTACCCAGGGTTCATTGGGATTCCAGGAGAAATCAGATATCTTTGCAGTATGGCCACCGTGGATAAACTGGTATCAGGGAAACAAAGAGGGGAATGATTTCAAATCTACATCACAGAGAGGAGTAACAGGTGAAAAGAATCAAGGAGGTTCAAAAGACTTACCAACAGCTCAGGGGGACCATCCTCAGCATCTTCAGGGGATTGCTCTTCTCCAATTTTACTGTAAAGGAAAGAGAGGAAAAAGGAAGAGGTGAGGGTTGGGTTGGTTTTTGAGGGTGATGCAATTCATCAGTAATATTTTGTCAGGACAATGTTGACTAATTTGGGATTTACCTCAAGTCCCAAACGTTTAGCCTGCGGTCGGTGCCACTGGAGGCCAAAATAGTTTCGTTATGGGGAGACCACTGAACCTACAGACAAGGAGGGATTCAGAAAGGAAGTCTGAGGAAGCTGTAACTCGACAGTCACAACACACACCACTGTACTGTGCATTGTAAAAGCTCTACAAGAATTCAAACGGGTAACAAGGTGAACTAGGAATAGCCCAACACCAGCCTGCTGACACAGAGGGCAGGTTCCTGACACTAACAAGGCACCACAAGTCCCACACGACTTTTTCCCTAACTAAGACCACGTTACAAAGTGCAAACAGCTCTCAAGGATATCACCTTAATGCAGATTGCAGATAGAAACTGCACACTCCTTCAGTAGTAGGTTTGATTTACATGTGAAAAGAAATCACTGTAATTAAGCTTAACCACCCAAAAGCTCACATGCCTTGCTTCTGCTGGAGATCAATCTCTCCAAAACACACTGCTTAATAGGATCAGGAGGATTAGGAAAGAACACACAGTTCCACAGCCTAACCTGACATTCCCAGATTCCACGTGTGATTGTATTTAGGGGTAACTAGTCTTTTAGTTATAAACCTCCCACCAAAAAATTCTCCACATATTTTTCTTCCCAGTCATGCAGGAGTTGGAAATGGAAATACTGTATCCTCTAAGCACATGCCACCCGTGGTGTTAACATTCTATATTTACACCAGCACCACGAGCAATTGTTCACTGTCACAGGATGTTCCGGGGATCCCTTTAACGGGGCTCAAGCCTTGCTGCAGGTCCAAGCTGAGCAGATGACAGCACTGCAGCAGTTTCCTCAGCCTCCCTGCTTCAATCTGCTGCCATGAATAATTTACCTTCACTCTGCACTGCTAGTGTTTCACCCTCATGTTGGGGGGGGGTTAAAGCTTTTGACCATTTGCTCATTATGTTCTGCCCCTGGTTTTCTGCAGACTCTTATCTGTACCAGAGCTCTACCCCACACAGAGCTCTCTGCAGGTCCACAAGAGGCCAGAAAAATTAGAAGCAGATGAGAGAAGTTGAGTTTTTAAGCAGATGAGAGAAAAGAAGATGAGTTTAAGTGCAAGCACACTTAATAAAAACATAGAGTGGAAAAGAATGTTTATTTTCTTTCCCCTCCAGACAGCTAAGTGTGTAAAATATAAAGACATTTTGTTATACCTGAAATATTTCATCTTTATGTGATTCAAAGGAGTGCAACTTCAGTTTTAGGTTCCTCAAGTCCCATAGAGCAACAGTCTAGTAAAACAAACAAACAAATTCAACACTTTTTCCTTGAAGTAGCCAAGATACACAATCTCATTTACATATTAGAAACTAAACAAGTATGTTGCAGGTTCAAGGCAGACTGACCTTATCAGCTGATCCTGTAGCCAGAATAAACTCACTGTAGGGATTGAAGGAGAGGCAGTTGACTTCAGCTGTGTGAGCATCCACGGAATGGCTGGGCTTGGAGGTGTTGTTTGACCGAGTATCCCAACTGTATGAGGGGTAACAGGGAATCAAAACAAAGGTTTACATCTCTTTTTTACTGAGGGACTAAGGAGCAGAAGGGAAAACAAGAGGAACAGAAGTACTGGGTTTCTGAAGATATTACCCCACTTACATCATGAGCTTCTGATCATCAGCAACAGATCCAAAGAGAGATTCGTGGAGCAGGTGCCAAGATACATCTTCCACTACTGCTGTATGCCCTGTGAAGATGGTCTTTGCATCCACCACTTTGCCTTCTTTTGGAACAGCACTAATATCCCACAAGCAAATGGTCTTTAAAAAAACAATTTTATTTTTTTAGAATGGCATCTGTACAGACACTTCACCTCCCCTACCTCATAAAAAATAAATAGCCAACACATAAAACCACCCCCCACCCCCTTCCCCAAGGGACACAGCACAGGCTGTACCCCAGTGAGATGTGAAGCACTCACATGATCATCAGAAGCGCTGAGCAAATGCCCACTCAGGTTTGGGTTCCACGACAGCCCATAACCTTCCTTCTGGTGTCCACGAAGGCGCAGATCTGGGTTACACTCTCCAGAAGGGTCTGTAAAGAGGCAGTGTAAGAACTCCAGGGCCTACTGTAATTTCCAAAACATCCTGGAATACCTGGCATTAAGTTTCACTGCTTTCCCAAAGCTCACTTTGATGTTAGGAGCAGGATCCCTCCCTGTCCCTCAGAGCATTCTCCCCAGCTCAAGAATCACCTCATGAAAACAGAATGCACTGTGACACCACAGAGCAGTTTGTCTTCTGAGCTGGATAAAGCACACTGCAGATTTTTCGAAGCTTCCATTTATTTTTGTTGGCTGGATGGCCTAACAGTAATCCATTCTGAATTAGCACTATAGCACTTGTGGTATTTTAATTTGTCTCATCATCTCCAACTGCACTCTGAAAGCATGAAAGGCACTTCTGATCCTCTCTGCCAAGGGGCAGAACTAGTTACTCTCTATGATCTTCATGACTTCATTGGTAAATGATGGTTAATATCCTTCCAGGACAGCAGTCTGGCTACCCAGTAAATCATAAACCCAAATCCCAACACAGGGCAACGAGAGCAAAAGGAAAAACCCCCAAAACCCCATTGATCCCTACTGGATACACATCATATACAACAACCTTACACACATGAACACCTACTTGCCCCTAAAAAAATCACAAATGACATACAATTCACATAACTTTTTAGCTTCTTTTTCACTACATCAACCATTTCCTAAGGGATGGGTAATCTCTGAAGCACATCCATAACAAAGCAGCAGGCACCTGGTTTTGAAGGGTGTTTGGTGTAATCAAAGACAAGAACATCGCTGGATGGAGTCTTCGTGGCGATGATACAGGGGTTCTGTGGCATGTAACGTGCTCTGTTCACTTCTCCCTCATGATTTATCTTGATTTCAATTTCAATTTTTCCACTAACCGACCCAAAGCCTCCAAACTCTGGAAATAAAAAGTAGGAGTTGTAAGTAATATGCCAGGTTCAGATGAAGACACAAAGATCCAGACTTGGTCACTACCAAGCACTTATTTTGAGACAACAGCCACAAGAATTGGAAGGAATCCAGTGTTCAAGCAGCATGTTGTTTCAAACATCTTGATCAGCAACATCAAAATACCAGGACTAGCAAAGTTAAAGACCATTTCTTCCTGAATTTTTTTACTATATCAAATTATCAACACAAGCCCTGAATTTATGTATTTTAAACTCTTATCTGTAAGGAAATTCTACTGTACATTTCAAACAGATGGGCTGTACCTGTGCTTTCAAATATAACAAAGCCCAGCATTGCAAAACAGAGAAAGTTCTGGTAAAACTGAATTGCTGTGTTTAAGACACAGGACTGTAACATCACTTGCTGAAGCTGCATTATCTCCTAAAGTCAAGTCATGGCAACTTAAGTGTTGGACAAAATTGCACAGCATCATTCTGGCAAAAAGAGTTGGGGTTTTTTGTTAAATTGCAGTAGTATGTTTTTGAGAAATACTAAAACAGAATAGAAACAAAGCGTTTATTAGACAACAATCATGTTCATGAATAACTCCAAGAAGCCCAAAGATCAAAATATTAATTGCACAACCCAGACTTGCAGCAAAAAGAAGAGCAAATATCGGATTATTAAGGACTTTCAACAGGTAGAAAGACTGATTCAACCAAGTAAACATGAGAAAGATCTGACTCGTAGCAAAGCTGACAGCCAGCTAAGATTACAGAAAGCATCGAGTTCAAGTCTGATACACTGAAAAAAACACAGTGAACTTTTTCTCCAAGAGGAGCTGGCACAACTATCAGGCAGCAGAATCCAGGCACAAGAAGAACATCTGAAATGTTACACTCCTCTGAAATACACCATTTTTTACCATGAGTGACTTTCTCACTGGAAGAGTTTGTATGTTGCAAAAGTCGTAATAAAAATGCCAACAGACAGGACTCCATGATATTTAATGCCAATTCCTGATGAGAAATGAGGCTCTCCCCCTCCCCAATCTTATTTTTTCATTATGTTATTAAATTCTGTACATTCAAAGAGCACAGTGTTTGTCTACTAAGTAAGGATGCCTCTTCAAAACAAACCGATTAGTTTAGAAGTAATATCTGAACTTTGCTGCCTGAACTTTAAGGAAAGGCAAATATTCTGCTGAGAAGGGAAAGAAATAAATGAGTCAAGCCTCCCCCCAGTCCTTATCTTTGGTCCCTTACCTCCTTTCTCACTGTCATAGTGTGAAGCATCGAACTGCGCGTCGTCGTTAGGCAGCTGCACGCTGGCTATCACGAGATGGTTTTGCTCATCTGAAGTGTGGGTGCCCAGGACTAACCGGTGGATGCTGAAGTCTTTGCCTTCGGGTCTGCAAGGGAAAAGAGTTAAATTTCTCTTTTAGAGAAACAAAAGATGGGGCTTATACAAGTACTGAGCTGATTGCTTCTTTCTGATGACAGCCTCTAATGCTAATGGTGCTCTTTAAAGTTTTAGTCTTCTCCTCTGACACCAAACTTGCTTCCTCCAGAGGAGGAACTCAGGATTTCAACCTAAAATTCTCACAGCACAACACCAACAGACCACCAATTCCTGTGCCTTCTTTTAAAAGGCCTGAGCAGCTCTTCCCCGGGCGCAGCAACATTCACTGCGAGCAGAATCCTGTTAGGAATCAGAGAATGGTTTTGGTTTGAAAAGACCTTCAAGATCATTGACTCCATCTCTTCAGCCCTACTAGGTCCACACTAGACCATGTCACCAAGTACAACATCTACTCTTCTTTTCAAGACCTCCAGGGACAGCGACTCACACAACTCCCCGGGCAGCCTGTTCCAATATCTGACAGCCCTTTCAGTAAAGAGATTTTTCCTAATATCCAACTTAAACTTCTCCTGATGCCACTTCAGATCATTTCCTCTTATTCTGTCACTAGCTACCAGGGAGAAGAGACTGACCCCTACCTCACTACAACCATCTTTTAGGTAGTTGTGTAGAGTGATGAGGTCTCCCCTCAATCTCCTTTTCTCCAGGCCAAACAATCCCAGCTCCCTCTGCTGCTCCCCAAAAGATTTGTCTTCTAAACCCTTCATCAGCTTTGTCACCCTTCTCTGGACACACTCAAGCATCTCCATGTCCTTCTTGCAGTGAGGGGCCCAAACCCAAACACAGTACTCCAGGTACAGCCTCACCAGGCTGAGGGCAGAAGGATCACCTCCCTACTCCTGCTGAAAGCTTAGGACAAAGAGTGGTCACACAGAAATTATATCTAGTTCTATTTGTTCTTTTTGCTTGCTGAAGGGAAAGGTGAAGCTGGAAGAAGAAAAACATGGAGCTCTATCTCCTTGGTAATAGAAGACATTTTACCTAACTAAAAAGGAGTACAGGAGTTATCTCTGGTATTCAGAGTCCTCAACTTGCTGTTGGCAAGGCAAGGGTACAAAAAGCAATTAAGACAGAAAGGAATCACATACTGTCTTGCTTTAATGAAAAAGTGATTCTAGATTTATTATTTATTCTGCTCAAAAAAAGAAAAATAAAAAAAAAGCCAGAGGATCAGTTTACCTTGTTACATCAGGAAGCCACTGAGCAGTCAGGCTGGGCCATTCCAGAGCGTGGGTCATCACCAAATCATACAGGAAGGGGGTATTCTTTTTCCATATTTTATACTCTTCATTGATCACACGTTCTTCCACTGCATCATCAAAGGCTGCTAAAGTTTGGGTTTTAAAAAAATGCATAAAATTAGCCTTTATTTACAACACATGTGCAACACTGTGAACAGGACTTGAATAAAAAGCCAACTACATCACACCCTGCTCTTCTGTCACGACTCCTCTATTACAGTAGTTGGCAGATAATTAAAAATCGTCTGCGGCCCATGCTAATCCTCGCTTCTGCGTGTAAACGCTCGTAATAAACGTTAACTACGGCAAGTTTCATCACCACCACGGAAGCAGCGTAACAACCCTCTCCAGCCCGGCATCACAGGGTATTGAGGAGGCAAAAACCGGAATCGTGAAGGTGTTTAAAGGCTGAAGGTCCAAGAGCTGCTGTTAAACACAGCGGCCTGGGCGCAGCCCTGAACTACCAGTTCCCCAAATCCGGTTTCCCGAGGCTCCTTCTGGCGCCCGGCTCCTCCCACACGCTTTCACCCCCATTTTGGCTATGGGAAGCACCCGAGTGCAGGCAGAGCCCCGGAGGGCGCCCCGCGGAACGTGGCTGCGCGGCCGGTGACATCTCTTCTTTGTCTGCAAACGCAGCTGCCCACGGCCCTCGCAGGACCCGGCGGCGCTGCGGCCCACCCGGTTACCGGCACAGCGGCCTTTGGTGGGAAAAGGGATCAGGGCCCGGCCCCCTCCACCCCGGGGCACCGCACACACCCCCCGGGGCACCGCATCATCCCCCGGCGGAGCCCGGAGGGGAGGCGGCGGCCGCGTGGCACGGCGGGCCCTGCCGCGGGGACCGGCGGCAGCGCGGCCCGTGGCCAAGGCGCTGGGGAGCGGCGGGCCGCCCCCCTGGCGCGCCCCCTAGCGGAGCTGCCCCCCCCCGCTCCCCTCAGACCCGGCGGGAGGGGAAAGGCCTACCCCGCGCCTCACGGAGCCCCGAGCGGAGGAGGCCGCGCCGCGAACCCTACCTTCCTTGTCCGCCATGGCGGGGCGGAGGGGAGCTGGGGAAGGGGCGCAAGGCGGGGCGGGCCGGGGTTAGGTTGGGCTGGGCGAAGCAGACGGCCGACTCCTCCGCTCCCTGCTCGGACCCCCTCCGGCCGCAGCTCTATTGTTTCCTGCCCCCGCTGCGTGCCGCGCCGACGCCGCGCACCCCTTCGCGCGCCAACGCCGACCAATCGTCACCCGCCGCCGGGCCGCGACCGCCAATCGGGGAGAGGCAAGGGGCGGGGACACGGGCAGGCGAGCGCGCTCGGCTGTCACGTGGGTTGGCGGCCGGGAAGGAGGCGGCGGGGAGGGGAGAGAGGAGGAGGGCGCTGCTGAAGCTCCCCTGGGAGCCGCCATTTTCCGGAGGGGAAGGGGCGGGCAGCGGGAGCCCCTCGCTCAGCTCTTAAAGCGGCAGCGCTCTGCGCTGAGGGGAGGTTCGGGCTGCGGTTCCAATGCCGGTTTCCTTTCCTTAGTGAGGCCGCGGATTGCGAGTGGGAAGACCGGAGGAAGCCACGGTCGCAGCCGCGGGCAGTGTCGGGACCGGACTGGTGCGTGTGTGTGTGTGTGTGTGTGTGTGTGTGTGTGTGTGTGTGGTGGGGCCGAGGCCTGGCCCTCGCGGCGTTCACTCCTCACAGGGCTGCCCAGAGACCTCTAGAGCATCCTCAGCTTGCTCTTGGGTTACTGCTGGTCAATCATTGCTAATAACTTCCCTTTTTCCCCCAATTCAGCGCAGCGTTGAGCCCTGCTGGGTCTGTCCCGCCTGCTGTGGGTAACCTGGTGTGATCAGCCGTGGATCTGACCGTTACAGGTTACAAATCCATGTGTGCATTCATCTGGGTTTATTCCCTCGGAGGAGCATTGGCTTCTCCATTTCAGGCTTCTCTTTCCAACATCACCAGGCCCTTACCTGACAAGAGAAGCTGGAAATCCTGTGTGGGCTTGTTTCTCAAGCCTTGGAGCAAGAACCACTCCTGTTTAAAACTAGTCTTGATGGTGTTACAGGCTATCTATAAATTTGCATCTCTCGTTGCCATTTTTAAAATGGAAGTCTTGGCCTCAGCTGTGGATAAATCTTCTGTTGTGCAAAAATATTAAGAAAGAGTGAGGATGAGTATATCTGGGAATCTGAAGAGTTCTACGCTGAGGAAAATTAATTAGCCTGAATTAATCAGGTTCTGCAATTTGTGTCTGTTAGGAAACTGAGAAACTATTAAGATCTGGTCTTAGATTTAGACTTAAAAATAGGGGTTTGATACAGTTCTTGCTTACAAAAAAAATAATAAAAAGACATTTTGCAAGAAAAGAGACACAGGACAACCCCTGCATGTGTCACAGGTCAGGCTGCCATGTGTGTGTTTCCATGGTTGAAGCCATAATGCAGTCACTGTCCTAAGAGAAAACTAGGGGGTTTTTTCCCCCGAAGAAACAGCATGTAAGGAGACAACTCTTCCTTTCTGTCACGTCTTGGGCTGTGGAGGCAGTGCAGATTTCAGCTTGCTGTGTAACGTACGAATAGGCTCCTTATTTTTCATTATTATGGTATTGTGTTACTTGAAGATCAACTAAATGCTCTGGGTTCATAAGAAGGAGGAAGCAGCATAATTCTTGCCAGAAAAGGCCAACGCCCACACTTTCTGCTGTGATCCCTGGCTTCACTGCCTGAACAGAACTCATACTGGTTAACGAGGCAAGCAGTGAAGGATCGAACTCTGACCTTCCTCTGCCTCCCTGTGACAGGTTGATCACAAACTTCAGTGACATGTATTTAGTGTCTGGTTTTGAATCCCTGAGCCTGTCTACAGCTGTTAGCAAACTACTGTTGAGTGTAGACTGGAACTGAGAGGCGATTCTCCCTTTTCTAGCACAGCATCCTAGAGGAAGCCTGGCAGGGGTGAAGCCTGTGGAGTTGGCCTTGTTTCCTCCCTTTGGGAAGCGAGTGAGGATTGCTCCAACCCAGCAGCTATGGCAGACAATGAGAGGGACTACAACCTGACGGAGGAGCAGAAGGCGATCAAAGCCAAATACCCACTGCTCAATAAGAAGTACGAATGTGAGTTATTTTTAATGCTGATCTTGATATGGCATATGTGCAGCACTGCAATTGGGAGGGGGAGGGAGGGGAAGGATACGCTTTTTTAGGGACGCGTCTGGTTTCTTAATATGCCAGTATAGTGTGTGTTTAGACTGTAGTTGAATTAATTGACAAGATATCCACAGTTTATCACAGATAAATGCTTTTCTTGTTACCAGTGCTAAATAAATCCCAATAGAAATCAATTAGTTAAGTCTCACCTTGAAAACCTTCCCCTTTCAGGCTATTTCCTAGCAAGGCAGTAGCACCTTTTTCTACCTCTCTTCTATAGGAAGAGACGTTTGAGAATGTGTTGGTCTTGTGTGTGGTGTCTTTTCCCCTCCATGCCTTACTAAAAGATCAGTCTCCTTCCCCACCCCTGGAATGTCTTCTGAGAATTTTCAAGCAAGTGGGTGGCAGCCCAAGGACTAGCTTAAGGCACCTGCAGGACGTCACTTGGCGCCTGACTCCTTTCTGTTTGAGCCAGGTCTGTCTGGAAGCACAGTGACTACTACTCTGTTAGAATATATATATTTTTAGGATGAGTTCAGATCTTTTATTTGATAGCAGTGCAGAAATATGCTGACATACCACAATAGCCACGCTAGTTCCATAACGGGAAGATGTTCTAGTCTTCTTTTACATCCACTGGAATCTGTTTGCTTTAGAGACTGTTGTTGAGAATCCGTTAATAGTGTGTGAACGACCTAAACGACATCAAAACAGTCTTTCCACCATGGCATTTATTTTCTATCCCAAGTTAGCTCTGCTTCTCTAAATTAATAAAAATCACATTCATGTAAAACTTGATTCATCCTAAGGGTTTCTTTTTTGTATGCCATACTTCCTTTCAGTGGGTGTTTTTGGGTGTGGACGGGTTATTTCTTCACTAAGCTGGAAATATTTGCAAATCTCATCCTGTGCATGAATACTTTTCAGTCCTGCAGACTTCAGCAAAAAGTGTTCACTCATGGTTAAAGGTTCTTTTTATTGCAGTTAACTTGTAGAAGCCTGTTGTGTTACAGCAGCCATACCTTGTGCACAGTGCTTTATGTGTAGGGTGCTGACGTAATTATATTAAACACTGTTTTTCTGCTTGGCAGAAATAATGCAAGATTCTACCTGCACTGACTTTTTTTCTAATAGACTAGAAAACAGATTATCACTGTTTCACATCTGAAAAGGAATGCAAAAAGTTCTAGTTAGAACAACAGTATCTACTCTGTTCTTGTGAGACCCCACCTGCAGTGCTGTGTCCAGCTCTGGAGTCCCCAACATAAGAGGGACATGGAGCTGTTGGAATGGGCCCAGAGGAGGCCATGAAGATGATGAGAGGGCTGGAGCACCTCTGCTCTGAAGCCAGGCTGAGGGAGTTGGGCTGGTTCAGCCTGGAGCAGAGAAGGCTCCAGGGAGATCTTACAGCACCTTCCAGTCCCTGGAGGGGCTGCAGGAAAGCTGGGGAGAGACTTGTTAGAAGGGCCTAGAGTGACAGGATGAGGGGGAATGGTTTTAAATTGGAAGGGGAGAGATTTAGACTGGATATTAGGAAGAAATTCTTCCCTCTGAGGGTGGTGAGGCCCTGGCACAGGGTGCCCAGGGGGGTGGTGGCTGCCCCCTCCCTGGAGGTGTTCAAGGCCGGGTTGGATGGGGCCTTGAGCAGCCTGGTCTGGTGAGAGGTGTCCCTGCCCATGGCAGGGGGTGGGACTGGATGATCTTTGAGGTCCCTTCCAACCCAAACCAATCTTGGATTCTACGATTTTTTTTATTTTTTTTAATCCTGATATTTACAATGCATTTGGTGATGTCATGCTTTTTCCTTTTCCTTCCCCCCCAGATTTGGATCACACAGCAGATGTGCAGTAAGTATGGGCAGCTGGGATTTTGCAGTATGACAGATGGATTATTTCTTGCACTGCTGTAAATCCAGAATACCTGTTGAACTCAGGTTGCACATGTTCACCTTACAGAGCTATGAACTGTCATACGCTGGGCGTTGTTATTTGTCTGCTTTGTCTCTCTTGGGAGAGAACAGAATAGTGTATTTACTTTCTTTTCTAATGTAATACTCCTATCTGATGCTGATTAAGCCTCTGTTAATTGGGAGTGTCTCTTGAAATATTTTAATCTCTTTCCCCTTAAATGAAATTTCTTCAGAGTAGTCCATTTTTTATGGACACACATTGAGAAGGAACTTTCCTATTGTCTGGTAAAACATTTTTTTCCCCATATTCTGCAAAAAAATCTTCTCACAAACTATGAGAATGAAAATCTCTGTGATCTTTAGGTATAGAAAAGTAAACATTTTTGTTCATTCCCTTCTGAATTAATTCTCCTGTGCTGATTTCTCACTTGCATGATACTTCATGTTTGTTTGTTATGGTCTGGTAAATTATCCCATTTGTTTTTAGGCTACATGCCTGGGGAGACACTTTGGAAGAAGCATTTGAGCAGTGTGCTATGGCCATGTTTGGCTACATGACAGACACAGGGACCGTGGAACCCGTGGATACAGTAGAGGTAGAGGCAGAAGGTAAGGCTGCATTGACTTCTTACGTTAGAACTGTATGAACCCTGAGGAAGAAGGGTAGCAAAGCTTAGAATCTTGATGTAGTTTTGTTGTAGTTAATTAGATTGTAATTAAGCATCACTAATCTGAATCCACTAATAATGTAAATCTAACATATCTTAAAAACATTTGTGTGTTCTTGCTGAGACTGACTTGCCTTCTGTGCTCCAACCCTGCAGGACATGACATGTTGTCTCTTCTCTTCCACTTCTTGGATGAGTGGCTGTATAAATTCAGTGCCAATGAGTTCTTTATACCCAGGGTAAGTGTCCTGTTTTGTTCATTTTCATTTGGAGATGAGGCTATTCTCTGATTATACCAGCTCCTAAAGCAATGGTACTTTAGGGAAAAAGGGACACAACTTCAGTGCAGCACATGGAGAATTGAAAATACCAGGGTGGAGAAAGAAATTGTTAAGATTTGTTAGCACAAACACCAATAACCACATCATCAATCCAGGCTGGGAGATGAAGTGATAGAGAGCGGCCCTGCAGAGAAGGACTTGGGGGTGCTGGTGGATGAGAAGCTCGACATGAGCCAACAATGCACACTCACAGCCCAGAAAGCCAACCCTGTCCTGGGCTGCTTCACAAGGAGTGTGGCCAGCAGGTCGAGGGAGGGGATTCTGCCCCTCTGCTCTTTGAGGTCCTTTCCAACCCAACCCACTTTGTGATTCTATGATTTTAATTAGCCACCACTGTACAGTGGGGGCATCTCTGCTGCCTGCCTGTTCGGAGCAGCAGTGTGTCTCTTTGAGGCTGCTCAGATTCTCTGGTTTTAGATTCTGTTTGACTATAACCCTTGCAAATGGGATTTACTGAGACTTTCTGGTGGAAGATAGAAGATGTTCCTGATGTATTTCTCCTCTTGTTTTCTCTGCAGGAGGTGAAAGTGCTTTACATTGACCGAATGCAATTCAAAATAAGATCGATTGGGTGAGCCTAAACGATCACTTGAGTAATGAATATCTTTACTGAAAACACACAAACTGCATCAGAATCACTGCTCTGAAATACTGGGGTTCTCTCATGCTTTCTAAAAAGTGGACTGTGGGCAGCTTTTTTTTGTTTTCTCCCCTTCCTTTGACGCTTTAAATGAAAATTGCACTGTCCTAGATTGATCAGTGAAACTAATTGAAACATTTGCTAAAAGATACCCAAAATTCCAACCACTTCTCTTGTTTTTGCCTTTCAAGGTGGGGAGAAGAGTTCTCTTTATCCAAACACCCTCAGGTATGCAGTCATTCATCTGTAACTCTTTTACATTTTAGGGGTAGGATGGGGAGGGGTGGTGTCTTTTAAATCAGACCTCAAACTTCTCAAGATTTCCAAATATAAACACATCTAAATGGTATCACAGGATCCAAAGATCTCATTTTTTGGCCTGTTTTTTTGTGTATGAATATGTTCCTGAGACTTGGTGACCTGAGCATCTGATGCTTCCTTAGCACTAGCAAACCTCTACAGCTGGATTCCTTTACATGATGCTGATCACATAGTAAACCAGTCTATATTCAGAATGTGTATGTCTGTGTGGTTTTCACAGTATTATCACAGGTTTTTGCTTAGTCAGTTGCTGTGTTATTCCACACCCCCCCCCAAGAATTACTAGAGGCAAATCCTTATCTCCCTGCCAGCTTTTTCACTGTGTCAGTATTAGCACAGCAAATGTTGATGCTCTGTCAGAGGTAAGAGGAAGAATTTGTAGTATTCAAGAGGCAATAAAATGAGGGAAGACTTATTCATTATTTGGCCAAATCTTTTCCATTAGTATGACAACTTTTTTGTTCATTGGAACAAATACAGTTAGAGCTTTTTGGGGAGAAAAAAATATTAAACTGGAGAAAAACTACTAAACGTTTGTAGGAGGTGATAAATACTGTGTGTTACCTTGAGCTGCTGCAAGGGGCATCACTTAGAAAATCCATACTTTTGAGATGCTTTCGTGACTTTTCTCTCTAGGGCACGGAGGTGAAAGCCATAACTTACTCAGCAATGCAGATCTGTGAAGATGAAAAGCCAGAAGTCTTTGTCATCATTGATATTTAAAGCAAGAAAAGTGTGGTCGAGTCGGTACTTGTCATCGGTTGGCAGAAGTCCCTTCAAAAGTGCAATCCCTGTGGAAGTAACTAAGGAATTGGCAAATTGAAATTGGAGGCAGTAATTGTGGGGAATGTCAGCTGCTGTTTTGACTTGGGGATGGTGAGCCAAACCAATTCCTGCACGTTGAGGGGATAAAGAAACGGAACGAACTAGCAGGAGTTTAGGGCGTGTTAAGAGCAAGAGTGTTGTGGCAGATGGAAGTCTCTCAGAAATGCTATTAGTTGGCTTTTAAGGCTGATAGGTGTGTTGGGTGCTATATGAACCCAACAGAGGAATTAGTGGAGCTGCTAGCTGAAATACCTTTGCTGTAGGGTGGCAGGAAATAATCATAATCTCTATGATTTAATTTGCAGATTTAAATACTCTTTTAATTCTGAGGTGACATCCCTCCTCCATATCATATAAAGGGTCCAAAATACCTGCAGTGGGTCAGACTTAATTTTAACATAGAAAAAATTTGGACTGTTCAAAGGACACCTGAGAAAGGATACCAATTAAAAGACTGAAACCACCACATGTTCCAAACTATTTAAAAAGAAGTCATACCAGCAGGTGGTGCTGAGTTGCTGTAAATAAATTTACACATGAAATCCTAAACATATGGCCATGTATGTGGAAACCCAATGGTACCTGTTCTTCCACTAAGAAGGGGAGGTACCTGACTGCGGGGTTGGTCCCAGTGACATCTGGTGCAAGCGGCTTCTCTTCTTTTAAAAAGCAGACTATTCGAATCAGCTTCCATCTCCTTTGTGAAAGGACAGTCTGGATGGTATTTTAATATCAAAGGATTACAAGTTTCAGGTCAATGAATCAAAACTCATCAAAAAAATAATGCAAACTGTGTGTTTAATTTTAAATGCCGGGACAGCAAAGGTAAGGGGCACAGTAAGGGGCAGTCAGCACTGGCCTGACCTTGCTTTACTGAACAAGCTACAAGTGCCTTGCCTCTGGAAGTGTTCTCACCCTTATTTTGTAAAGTCATCTTGAATCGATGGAGTTTTATTTCCATATTGTGAACACTGAGGCATAAAATCCCTTTTATTATTTTTTTTGAGAAATCTTCAATGCTGAAATAAAACTTTAAACCGAAATAACCAGTAGATTTGTGTGTGAGTCATTTTGGCCAGTGGATTTTTAATGCCAAGTCATTACGTTTGTGCTCTGGTCTCTTCTAAGGCGAGACGGGCTTTTTGTGTACACACAACCATACACTTACTTTGTGCCACAAATATCAGTATGTTTCACACACCGGGTGTCCTTCCCTCCCTCAGGAGCAGCCCCAGGGCTCCAGCACACGCCCGCTATGGCGACAGGCGGCGCTAAGGAGGAAAACCGAGGCTTGGGCCTAGCTCGGGGGGCTGAGCTCCATGGCGGCCGGTGCGTGGCCCCTCAGCCCGCCAAGAGCGCGGCTACTGCCCCGCGGCGGCCGCTTCGACACCTCATTGGCTGCTTGGATCAGCCGACTGAGATGAGCCAATCGGGCATCGAGTTGAGGCGGCTTTGTTCACCGCGGAGTCTGAGGCGGAGGGAAGGGGAGTTGTTTCCTTGTGCCCTGCTCTCCAGAAATGGTAGAAAGAAACTAAAGGAGTTAACTTTTAACTTTGTAGAAGTGCTGAGGTGCTCTGTGTATACTATTGCTAACACAGTGAGGTGCTCTGCTTTTAGAACTGGGGATAGGAACCTGCTAGAAAAACGATTTAGAATTAACTGTTACTCATTCCTTCCCTCCCCCAGGATTTCTATATAAAACAGGCCTTAAATTCTGGTACAAAAAAGCCAGGGATCTCTTTGGAAGAGTCCAGAGGAGGGACACAAAGATGATGAAGGGCCTGGAGCATCTCTCCTACAAGGAAAGGCTGAGGGAGCCAGGGCTGTTCAGCCTGGAGAAAAGAAGCCTGAGAGGGCATCTGATCAATGTTTATAATCTGAAGTGTGGGACACAGGGGGACATGGGCAGCCTCTTCTCAGTGTCTGTGGGGACAGGACAAGGGGTGATGGCCTCAAGTTGCAGCACAGGAAGTTCCACACCAATATGCGGGAGAACTTCTTCATGGTGAGGGTGATGGAGCCCTGGGACAGGCTGCCCAGGGGGTGTGGAGTCTCCTTCTCTGGAGATACTCCAGACCCATCTCGATGCCAACCTGTGCGACCTGTCCTAGGGACCCTGCTTTGGCAGGGGAGTTGGACCTGATGATCTCTGGAGGTCCCTTCCAACCCTTACAATTCTGTGAATCTGTAAAACTCACCTTGTTCCATTTCCACAGCTGTGGGAGCTCCAGGTTCTCTGGCAGAAGTCCTGTTCTCCCACTGTTTCACAGGAGGCCCGCTGCTGTCTGTGGTCTCTCACTGAGACAACTAACCTGAAAGGGGTTAATTAAAAAACTGCAAACCCTTCTTTTCTTGCTGTTAGTTGCCTACAGAGCTTACCCAGCTCTTGCTTTTTTCTTGGCATCTGTTAATGGCAACACTTGGGGACAGGGAGAACCTACATGTGAATCAGTATGACTGTCCTCACATCATCTCCAACGAATTTAGGCTTGCTTGGCTGCAACCTCATGCTACAGACGCTGCTAATGTGAAAGGAAACACAGCGTGACATGAGACATGAGTCCATTCACCTACTGTGAATGCCATTTTCCGCTTTTACTCAGAATGTTCTATATATTTTTCTTTTGAAAATCATTATAGTAATAAGCATTTTCTTTTTCTCTAGAAAATGAAGATTCTGGCCCAAATGACAAGTAATATGACAAAAAATATGTTAAAAAAGCTGGGGACTCCTGAATTACAAAGGTTGCCTAAACTCTAAAGGAAATTGTCCTTATGAACAAATGTTTTTGTCCTGTCGAGCAGCCATAAAGACCCTAAATTTATGTAAACAGAATAGGTCCTAAAGTAGCTCCATGACCTAAGTCACAAGTGTTCCACTGAAATTAAAAAGACTTGCCCTCTTTGTTACCTTAGTGTAAGATAAACACGAGTTTAAGTAAATCTTGCACCAGTCCTGGGAAAAAAAATGGAAAAAACCTGACAACTGTACTTCCAGTGATTGCACTTTTATTTCCTTTGAACCGTGTTAGTGTGCCTTTGTTTATAAGTCACAGTACAAAACCAGTGCGTACCTGAAAAGGCAAACTCATGCTATCCAAGTGCACTACACATGCTCTGTTTATTACTCTAGTCCATATGACTGTGGGTATTGTTTAAACCTAATCATGCTTTTTTCCCTAAACTATAAGAAGCAGAAAGCTCACTCAGAAAACAAAGCTCTCCTAAATAGGTTCTTCAGCAGGAAGAATTCCACTTGTTTTCTTTGCTACTCTCATGAAGTTTCTGAAGTGTATATACACGTTAATTACAGTGTCAACAAAAATGTGGTTTACATTTCTTAGCTGCTTCCCTTAGTAAGACTTTTTCTAAGCAGATTATAAATACAAGTTTTTCAAAAATCTAAATTTTATAGCATCTTTGTAGAATGGTAAAATGATTCACGCTCTCATGAACAGGAGCTCTGAGTCAGTCTTTGAAATACAAACCAATTCTTCTGCGTATTTCCAGATAATAAGTATTTTCTAGATGATCCTTAGGAGTAGTTACAGTGTTGCATGTCTGTAAGTACAAACCAGCTTGTTTGTCGTCTGTATTTTGCTTCTCATAATAGAATTTTAGCAGTATTTAATTTTAATGAAAGTAATAAACCAGCATTAGGTGGTAGGACACAAGTAATTTAATCTTGAATACAGTAACAAATACACGAACAGATCTACCTAAGATTTGATTTCATCTTTTCATCTCCCTCCTCTGGAATATCATCATTAACGTGTCGGACAACCAAATTATACGGTTCCTCCTCCATCGTCTCTTCATCTGATTTCTGTTCCTCCTCCAAAGCCCATTTGGAATGTTTGCTTCCTGTGGAGGAGACAGGAGAATGTTCTGCATCTAAATCGTTGGGAATGCTGTCAAAATTCGCTTCTGCTAGACACTTATGGCACAGTCTGTAGCGTCTTGTTCCTTGCTGAACAACGCATCCTGTTAGGTCAGTTACGTGACACTTGCATTTTCTGCAGATCAGTTTGCCGGCTTGATGGATCTAAAAAGATTTAAAACTTCAAAATGTCAGTGTTCATCCAAAAGCAGGCTTATTTATTTTTATTTAGAAAAAGAAAATTCACTGAATCATTCTTAAAAAAAAAAAAAATTTTAAAAATCGAAAATGAAAAATATAATTCGCCAATTTAAATAACAAATAGTTAAAGCTGCTAGGAAGCTTTTCTAGTATTAGCTTTGGAAATGACTGAACAGCTGGTACCAGTGAAGTCTTGTGGGGTTTTTCTAGGCTGAGTCTCCGATCGAAATGGCGTACCGTTTGGAAGTGGTTACGTAAATGCTCGAGCCGGGTGAACCTTTTCCCACACGCTTCGCAGGGGTACGGCCGCTCCCCGGTGTGACACCGAAGATGTCGCTTCAGGTCTGCTCGGCGTTTCACTGTGTGGGTACAGAAGGGGCATTTGAATCGCATCCGAGGTAGGTCATCTGTTAGGGAGAAATACAGGTAAAATGTCAAAGAGCAGCAGTCTTTACGTAGTAGTTTGATTAATCTTTCAGCTTGAATTAGCAGCGGTTCATTTTTCCTCTGGTCTGTCAGTAAATAAGAAAAATCCCAGAATTTAATTCCCCCAAACACAGTATTTCTTATTGAATGTGCTAAATGAGCATTTCATAGTGGATTCTTTGCTACTCGGGGTATTTTTTTGACATGCATGTGATCATAAATATATAGGTATAATATATATATATAGAGAGAGAGGTCATTGTATCTGCCTCTTCCATCAGCTAATAGTTATAGCTGTGACACTGATAATCTCTGTAATACACTAGGATACCCAAAGTCTTAAAAATAGGCAATTATAATAAAATATAGGTACATGAGCTTCTAAAGCAATGCACATAAGAATACACCTGCCAACTTTATTCCATCATCTCAGGCACATGTGCTCAGTCCATCAAGAGCTTAAGATGCTTTATGTGGTGTGGCCAAAACTCGTGAAGTTTGGGCTGGTTTGGACCTTAAGGGAAATGCAGTGTCCCACCTATAACAGGACCTTCCCTTGCAAAGGACTTAGGCTGGATTTACATGGAATGTCTCTGGCACTGCCAGGTATTGCAAAAGAAAATTCAGTCCTTCGGGTCCCCAAGTCAATTACGGCTCTTGAGGCTTCACAAAACTCCATCTGAGTTCAAATGATCTGACATGTATTGCTTTAACTTACAAAATAGCCAACTTAAACTCTCTAATTCTCATGCCCTGTTCTAGCCTCAAAGTCTCTCATTCTGTTTGGCACTATAATCAAGTAATCACTATAATCATGTGCAAGCAGCCATAAAAATTGTCCCAGAAAGACCACCTGAATTCTTCCAACGAAAAACTCTGCAAAACCATTTTTTACCTTTGTTCCAACTACTCATTACACCTAAAATTGTGGGCATGGAGGTGTACAGTTCTTCTGCTTTTAATTCCATGAACTCGGGAGTTCTGGAAAGTTCTTGTTCTAACCGAGCAACAGACCACCTCTTCGGCATCACTTCCGATTCGGGACTATATCCGTAATCATCGTGATCAACGTCACTCTCTGCATCGCACTCAGCCTCCTCTCCAGCCTGGGAGATGTGGCTGGAATCGGACACACTGCCACCTCCGTTGGGCCGCTCGGCTTTGTTTGATTTACACTGCGCAAAATCACAGGGCTGTGAGAGTCCCAGGTGCTTTCGGCGCCTCCTCGTTGAGCCCTGTTTCCTGCCTCTTTTCGCTAGCTGTGTTTCTGCCTGCTGAAGGATCTGTGAGGACAGATAGGTGCTGTAGCTACTCCAGGAGTTTTCATTCACTGTATCGGCCTTTTCATCCGGGATTGAACGCCGTGGGTTGCTCTTCGCTTTCCTTCTTGACCGATAAAGAGACGGATGGGCAGGTTCACTGCTGGTACTTTTGGCCGAAAGGCTGAGGTAATGATCCTTCTCCTTCTCATTAATATCCAGTGAGGACTTAATAAATGTCTTACAGACATTAAGAATATCTGTCATCTGCAGGTAGCTAGCAGCTGACATCACTTCAATCACATTTTGACCAGTTAAAGACAATATGCCTGAATACACAAAGTCCAGGATAACCATAAATGTCTCTGGAGAGAACACCTCAAAAGTGGCTGTTGTTGGCTGAGTCGTCTCCTTCGAGCTCTGTGAAAGGAGCATCTTGAAATAGCCGCTGCTGGCAAAGAGCACATTGCGATGTGCTTTAAAGACCTTTCCCTCAACCAGGATATTGCAGTCACAGAACAAGTCTTGCTTCCGTTGCTCGTTGAGCTGCTCCAGGAGGTGAAACTGATGGGAAGAAATCTCCATGCCCGTCGGAGAATGACAGGGAGTCTTGCTCTAAAAGTAAAAAGCAATTATAATTGTGATAGTCTAAACCAGGGTTGTTGAATCCTGTTCTAAAGAGAGGAGCTCTGCTGTTAAAAACATGACAGTGCTGCACATCATTGTCATGTTCCCAGCACTATCTCTAACCTCCCTGCAGCCCCTATCCCACACAATCCCAAGTGAGAAAAGGTGTAACAACTCGAAAAGAGGGGAAAAGATGCCTCGGGTGGATTACTGCATATTCTAAAAGAAGTGAGATCACATCGACGTTGACGTGGAACGTTCACAGGTTGAGAACAAGAACTTAGCCCTTCTCCCAGGGAGAGTCCGAGCCTCTCACACGTTCGCTGAGGGCACAGCCCGGGCTAGCGCATCCAGCATCCTCCCGGCCCGGGCTCCCCCGGCATTGGCGGAGGCGGCCGTCACTCACCCGCACGCCCGTCCGAATTGGCCGCTCGGCCGTGAGGAGCGCGGGACGCCCGACGGTGCCGGACCCGCCCGCCAAAGCACCGAGGCGCCTCCCGGCTCCGCGGGCTGCCGCCCCCGCTCCCGCCGCCGGGACCGTGGCACCAGCGCCCGCCACAGCGCTCCGGCCGGCTGCGCGCTCCCCGCCCCGGCGGCGGGGCGGGCCAGTCCGAGCCGAGCCGGACCGGTCCGGACGGGACCGGGCGCGCAGCCCGCTGCCGCCCGCGTTAGCGGAGCCCCGGCCGCCGCTCCGCGGCAGTTCCCCGCCACGCTGCCACCGCCGCCCGGTCCCGGGCGCCCGGCGTGGCCCGAGCCGCTCCCGCCCCAGCTGCCCGCAGCCTCCCCGCGCTGGCAGCGCCCCAGCCGCCCCCTTGGCGGCCCCTCTGGCCGCGCACCCGCCGCCCGCTCCTACTCCCGCGCAGCCCTTTGTTGCCGCGCCCGGGGCTGCAAATGGCGCCCGCCGAGGACGCTGTGCAGCCCCGGTAACGATCGGCTGCGAGGGGCGGCTGCCAGCGGGGCCGGCGCCCGCCGAGACCCCGGAGCCCGCGGGGACTGCGGAGCCCGGGGCCGTCCTCGCAGCAACCCGCTGCCAGCCACCTTCAGCCCCGACGCCCGGTCCGACCTGCGGGTGTACAGCACAACCGCCACTCACCGGCCGGGTCCTGCGGGCGGCGGCCGCTGAGCCGAGGGGAGCGGGCGGTGGATGCGGGGTTGGTTCCGCGGCCCCGCGTCGGGGCTGGCGCTGGCTGAAGGCGACGCGCTGGTCCCGCAGCCCCGAGCCCTGGAAGCCCGAACGTGTGAGAAACAAAAGGTATTTGCTGACGTGGGCGTTGGACAGAGACGCCCGAGGGCTGGGGACACAATTAAAGGGGCAACGCACCGATTGCAGGCGCAGCCCAGCGGCTTCCCTTGCCTGATCGCCCCGCGGCCGGGCTGCTCGCCTCTTCCCACACCCACATGCCGGACGGGAGGGCCACAACCGCACCGCAGACAATGCATTGCTGCTGTTAAAGGCAGCCTGGACATCTCTGTATGTGGGAGAAAGGCACCACCTGAATGGGAAAAGTCTGTGGTTCTGTAGCGTAGGTTTTATTACATCACACAATATAGCAGCATTTTTATAACAGGGAAGTTTTGTGTTCAAACAGTGGAGATAATCCTAAACCAAAGTACTGGAAGTCAGGGTGTAGTATGATAGGTTGTCCAGTTTTCCCTTCTTTGCAGAAAATCAAATCAGGGTGCCCGTTAGAAGGCAAAACACTTCCAGTCTGTTACCTGTTAGATGAGACGCTTCCAATCTTGAGATCATTCAATAACTTTGAGAAGGAACCCTGCAGGTACAGGCCCCTCCTTAAAGCAGTTAGAACACGGAAAAAGAACGGTTCCCATTTGCACAATAAAAACTGTGAGGTCGGAGTCTGGCAGAGAACTTTGGTAGCATTTAATTTAGTACAACAGCTAAGCCAAGATAGGAAATCTTTTTCCTGCTGCTTGTCCCAGTTTTTTACATTTTTTTAGTTCTTCTGTGTTGCTACTGTGTTTAAAATTCTTGATACACCAAATTAGATGTCTCTCTGCATTTCAGGAGTTAAATGTGATGAAAGGTTATGCTAACTCCAAGCTGGGTGTTGTGGTTTTTTTTTTTTTAGTTAAACAGTATGGAAAATATTTAACTAAATGGTGTTATAAGCTTTTCTTGGGAGTTTATGAAATTACACCCCTCAACACACTGTTGGTACAGATTTATACCTAATGGGAAAAGTACACTGAAAAGTTTGGAGTCAAGGACTGGGTGATTAAGATCCTTTTCTTTGAAATTCAACCTTTTTGGGTAGAATTAGAGACATATTCTTGTTTCCATCTCGTATCTATTGCCTTCCAACTAATAGTAACCTATTAGTTTCCTGAGATGTTCCAGAAAAATCAATGAGTATTGGAGTGGCTATACTAGGATCACAGAATTGTAGGGGTTGGAGGGGACCTCAAGAGATCACTGAATCCAATCCCCAATAGTGGATATTGGACTACTCTTACCATTCTGCTGTATTCATGTAAAAACAATAAAAGGAACAATACAGCAGTAACCATTTGGACTCTTTGGGGGATTATCATTTACAGTTCCTCACCTTGCAAATGGTTAGAAGTCCCCAGTGCCAGCTTGTCCTAGTAGCAGAGCTACTGGCCTCAGCAGCCCACTGAAATAGTTCCTTACCAACCTGTACCCTCATTAAATAAACCCTACAGTCAGGTGCTTATTCCAGTCTGACCGCTGCCATCCTTAGCCTCAAGGCTTCAATTAAAATGCGGTTTTAATAAGCCATTTTTTTAGGATAATTTCAACTAAACAAGTTTAGTTTAGCTGCAATCCTGATTTAACACAAATCTCCACTCTGCTAGCCCACCACAGTTAAGGTTTTAGAGACATTCCACTATCTAACGTTGTGATGCTGACAGACACTGATTGTCAGAGGGGGATCCTGGGATCCAGGCACAGTCTCAGTGACTCAGCTGAAGCCAGATGGTGGGTTGGGCATTTTTCAGCTAAATCAAGGTCCATTTAAATAATAAATGGGGCTAAAGATACAGTTCTATTAACCCCCATCTATCCGAAGTTCAAAGAGAAGTATTTCTGCAGACTAAGAGATCAGAATATGAAGAAAGATAGACATTGGCATGGCTCTGGCAGTGACCAGTTGCTTCAGGGAAGAAATGTAGTATATTTCCTAACAATTTTATATCCAGGTATGTATTTTTTTCCAAACTTACTGAAAATTTGAGAGGAGGTTGAGTATTTCTCCTGAACAGCAGTGCCAGTCCTCCACTAGAGATCTGTGGGCTTATGGATATTTTCAAAGCTCACAATAAATCAGGGGTTTTTTCTTTTTTTTTTTAAATTTCAGTTCTTTAGAACTGGAATAGAATATATACTAAAAGGTTGGAAAGGGAGAAGCATCCTGAAGTTGTGTTTTGGGGTCTGTGGGGTTTTATGTATTAATTTCAGGAAAAAACCCACACCAAGCACACACACACACATACCAAAACCTGCTGAATCTTTAAGATAAGGACAAGTGTTAATTTTTGGGATAGTAAATATAGATGTTTATACATAATTTAATGGAAAACAAAAGAATGGGATATGATATGAAGGAGAAAATCTAATCAAGCATCACACAAGTCATGGGTTTACATGTCAGGTAGAATTCTGTAATACCTAAAAAGGGGGAACGATAAATGTTTTGGGTTTTTTATTCAGTGTGTCAGCCTTTGGAGGGATAACAAGGTAGAAGTCGGAAAATAAGGATAGTTAAAGGTGAGACACTAAACAGGATGAGCAGTCTGTGTCTTCACCCTTGACCGTGGTTTTGTGAACAGAACGACGAACACAAGCCAAGCGAAACGAGGCAGGCTTTTAGTGACAAAGGACAGATGGGAGAGCACAGGACAAAGACACTGGGACTGCACAGAGAGCAGAGGCACGAGAAAGGAACGTGTCTTGAAGTGGACATCCCTGCAGTGTTAGTCAGATGAAATGGGGAGTGGAAAAACAAGGGGCAAGAGAACGATGTCTTGAAAACCTGGACAACGATCTCCGAGGCTGCTTTCTGAAGAGCCCTTTCCAATGCTGAACAAATCTCTCAGACAGTGATTTGGATGTACAGAGGCAAGACAGAAACTATCCAAATGGATCAGTATTACCAGAATTCAGTAAAATTCAGCTCTGTACAGCCCCCTCTAGCATTTAAAGTTGGGCATTCTGCTTGTGACTTGGCAAAGTTGGGAAAGCTTCAAAACTGATTCAAATCAGTTATTGTCAGGTCAATTAAATTATGTGGGAACAACCTGATGGGGTCTTTGCTTTCTTCCTTGAGAAGAAGGAAAATGTTAATTCTGCTAATGAGCTGTATGCGATCCTGACAGGAGTAGGAAGACAAGAGTCACCAGAGGCAATGGAAGGAGATGAGAAGAAAACAGAGAGGGTTACTTTCATGTAGAGAAAAACAAGCAAAATGTATGACTGGCTATGTAAAATGAAGGACATGGAAAATATAAGGCACTTAACATTTATCTTGTCTTGCAATACAAAAATAAGGGAACAACAACTGAAATTAAGGCAACAAATGTAAAAATGGTAACCTTTTTAAAACATAAAACATAATTGACCCCTGGGAATCGCAGTCTTGAGCTAAAATTCCAAGCTTAAGATACTTCAAATATTACTACAGATATCTAGCCATGCTACTGAGAATAACAATAATATACAGAAACTGTAAAAACCCTTGTTTATCAGGCAAATCAACAATCTGCCTATATTTTAGAAGTAAATGTGGATAGATTGTTCCATTTGCCTGTTAGAGCCACTTCACATCTATTTCTGAAGCATCTGGTCCTCAGTATTCTTACATTTATGGTATCTAATTAGATTGAATATTGATCCAAAAATCCCTTTGCTTCTAAAAACACCCCCAAGTGTACAGAAATACTTAATAGCCTCACCTTTACTGTTGGCAGTTAAGATTTCAGGCCTAGATCGACACTGCTTTAATTATCCCCTCCCCTTAATCCATCCCCAAACACACACACACAGACTGATCCCAGCCACTTTGTCTTCTGGGACAGCAGGCACTGATACCTAGAATTTATTGTGCATTTCAGCAAGCATTTTCTCTTGAAATTTGACTATTGTATTCCATTTTTTTAAATATATATATTGTTCTTGATTTGATTTAGTTAAGGTTGCTCAGGAATATTTCTTAACCGTTTAATAATAGGCATTTTTGGAGTAATAAACTCCAAGCAATTAACCAGCTGCTTTCACATCAAGTCTGTTTTGTGGATGGCTGACCAAAGTGTAACATAAAATCAAGGCAAGTGTAAGTCTTGTTTGAGAAGATGTTCTCATACAGGTCATCAGAAAGTTTTAAGTTCCCCCCTTCTGCTCCCCATCCCAAGTTTAAACTGATGGACAGTAATTTTTGTAGGAGCAATAAAATACCAGTTCATTGTCTCCTCAGAGCATACGAGCAGGCTGCCTCTCCTGAGCCCTGCACATCAGAGGGGAAGGGCATGTAATGCCTACACTGTGAATAGAGGAGTAGTAGGAATAGTGGGAAACACTTGAGCTGTCACTTCAGATTCATAGGCTGGCCATCTGCAGCCTGGAACAAAAATGCTGCCCTCTCTGGTAATGATAATACTAATAAGGCTATACAGTTTTTACACAAATAAAAATAAAATAGTGACTTTTAAGCTGTCCCTGGGAAAGAGATTATATAATGTGTATATATATATATATATACACACTTAACTAATTACAGAATTACGGGGTTTGTGTATATATAGACATGTAATTAATTACAAAACAATCCCATATATATGAAACAATTAATATATATGAAACAATATATATGAAACAATCCCATATATATAGGATTATTCTGTGTATATATATATATCTGGGATTGTTCTGTAATTAATCCCAGGTTCCAGCCAAACATGCTTACAAAGTTGTAAAAAAGGAGGAAAAAAAAGTTTTCTAAGACTATACCCATTGAGTTCATTGCTCCCAGAATGAAGAGTGTACTAATGCCCAGGACTGTCCAAGAAAACACAGAGCAAAAGGGTCGTACTTCCACTCCTCTCCTGTTTACAGTCCTGGTTAGGATAAACTCACTGAGTAACAAAACAAAGTGGCTTATTTTCTTACAGAAGTAAACTTTCTCCACCATTACTCATCTCTTCTAGTCAGTAAAATTACATAAATATGATGTCTAGAACTTCCAGCAGATCTTGTTCTCATTGGCATACAGTACAGACTGAAAAACATTAAAGTATGTTCTCTCAGCAACAGAACAACTTTGGAAATACATAAATTGATAATGATTCTATCAAAACTCATCAGTTTAAATTGAGTACAGGTCAATATGAGTTGAGTAGTCAATGGTTTCAGATGGAAAATCTCATTGGTTCTGTTTCCTCTGATACCATACACATACTGTACAAACTGTTCTGCCACTGCTATCGACAAACAAAACAGGCGACAAGGAGAAAACAAAAGCTGAAGTAACCTTGTAGGGATTATTTCCTTCAGGTTGGCAGGGAGAAGCTGACATTGCCATCAGCAACACTGCAGTGCAGGGCTACCACTCACGTCAGTCTGGCACTTTTGAGGTTTAAGGAAAAGAAAACAACCAAAGAGTATTTTACTAGTGCTTATTAAAACACAGCTCAGTCTGAGTTCGAAGTTTTCAGAACTAATAAAACATTTAAGGGCATCAATTAATGATCTGTATTTGTAATAATCTCCTCTCTGACATGTTGACTAGGACTAGCATTCATGTGTTTATTTTCTTGTAAAGAAATAGGTCTTGAATACATGATCTGCTAAAGATTATCCTTATTCTAATAAATTTTACAAGAAAGTGCTTTTCCAGGTGACTGTGCTAAAACATTTTTATACTTTTTTTTTCTTAAACAGCTGCCTTTTTTTCCTTATCACAATATGAAGACTTCATGGAATTTCCTGGAAGATTACCTTCATTTCTGAGTACTGAAGAGTGTTTTTCTTTACGCTCTGTTGTGTGGGTATTTACACCTTGGTTATTGCCAGATGATGTTACATATAAACCCCACATCTCTACAAGATTAAAACGTGGGCAATTTACAGTGCTGTGTGACTTTTAAGTATTTAGACCTCACTCCCTTAACAGAGGTTTTGAGAAGTGATCCATTGCCTACTATAAAAAGTTATCCACGTCGTACTTCAGTTTCCTTGTTCATCCATTATTTCATTTAAGGATGGGTTATTTCTAATGAAGCAAAGAATGGGTATTCTGATAACAAAACTCAGAATGAACTCAACGGCACGTCCATAAATACATGCAAGTCTGGACCTGTTGAAGAGAAACCCAAGATGTCTCTATGATTAACAACAGGCTGGTGGAGGGCTTACAGTTGAGACAGTACATTCTCCCTCTTATGTGGAATTCCTAATTCTTCTCTTGCAACTACCTAATATTTGGTTTTACTTCCTTTTCATCTGCTTCGTCCTCGCTGTCATCAACTTGCTGAATGACCAAGTCGGTTGACCCATCCTCCACAATCTCCACATCAGATCTGTTGTCTTCCCCGTAGTGCCACCTGGAATCCTTGTCCCCGTCCTGTGGGAATTCAAGGGGAGCTTCAGCCTCCAAGTCAATGCGAATACTGTCTATGCCAGCTTCAGCCAAACACTCGTTACAGAGTCTGTAACGTCTCGTCCCCTCTTGGACCACTTGTCCTGTTAGCTCAGTCACGTGGCGCTTACACTTCCTGCAGATGGGCTTACAAGCCTGATGAATCTGGGGAAATGGAAATGAATTATTTTTGATAATGTAACCACAAAGAAATGGGCTTTTTTAAGGTGACAAAAAAGGGCTGGAGTAGTGTCAAATCGTACTGTTAGCTTGTGTGGACAGACAGTCATCAAATGTTCAAAATGAAACAATCGCGGGCGCTGTAATTGCCCACTTAGGGTCTATTACAGGACTTAGATAGAGCAGTACCTTTGCAAGCCACCAATTAACAAAGAAATTCATCCTCTTTCATGCAAATTATGCTTCAAATTAACTTCCAACAAACCCAGATTAATTTTCTATTCCCTCTTCTTTACGGGAGCCTATATATCAAGCAGATGCACTTGTACCGCGTTTAAATCTCTCTCGGTCTAATTACCCGTTACACAAATCATGCAGTTACTAAAAATACATACTGTTCGAAAATGGCTACTTAGGTGATCTAGCCTGCTAAACCTTTTCCCACATGCCTCACAAGGGTAAGGGCGCTCTCCTGTATGACAGCGAAGGTGACGCTTTAGGTCCGCTTTTCTTTTCACCACATGAGTGCAGAATGGGCACTTGAACCTCATCCTGGGCAGATCATCTGTTAGGAATTTAAAAAATGGTGATTAGAATATAAAGTCAGACAGTCATAATGTTATCTGGTCGCATAATGCTCTATGTGCAGGATAGCAAATTGCTTTTATTTAGAAGAATACTATCATAGGTCTTTTCAAGCACACAGATCTTGGGCAGTTGCACACCACCAATGTCCATCTCCAGCCCAGAAAGCCAACCCTGTCCTGGGCTGCATCACAGGAGTGTGGCCAGCAGGTCGAGGGAGGGGATTCTATCCCTCTGCTCCCTTCTCCTGAGACCCCACCTGCAGTGCTGTGTCCAGCTCTGGAGTCCCCAACATAAGAGGGACATGGAGCTGTTGGAACAGGTCCAGAGGAGGCCACAAAGATCACAGAATCACAGGGGTTGGAAGGGACCTCGAGAGATCATCGGGTCCAACCCCCTGCCAAAGCAGCTCTCTAACTCATATTGCACAGGTCGGTGTCCAGACGGGGCTGGAATATCTCCAGAGAAGGAGACTCCACACCCCCCTGGGCAGCCTGTCCCAGGGCTCCCTCACCCAAGATGAGAGGGCTGGAGCACCTCTGCTCTGAAGCCAGGCTGAGGGAATTGGGCTGGTTCAGCCTGGAGCAGAGAAGGCTCCAGGGAGATCTTACAGCACCTTCCATTCCCTGAGAGGTGTCTGTAAGAAAGCTGGAGAACAACTGTTCCCAAGGGATGGAGTGATAGGATGAGGGGTGATGGTTTTAAACTAGAAAAGGGGAGATTTAGATTGGGTATTAGGAAGAAGTTCTTCACTCTGAGGGTGGTGGATTGCTGGCACAGGTTGCCCAGAGAGGTGGTGGAGGCCCCATCCCTGGAGCAACCTGATGTAGTGAAGATGTCCCTGTTCGCTGCAGGGGGTTGGCCTCGATGGCCTCTGAAGGTCCCTTCCAACCCAACACATCCTATGATTCTATGATCTTGTGTTTTCCTGTAAATTACTCAAGAGTCCAGCAAAGAAAAAGGAGCAGACCATTGGCTATGTTAAAATGAGTTTAAAAGTATTTCAGAGGGTCACAACTTAAACCTGCAAGATGGAGCTGTAGAGACACTGCAGATTATGCATTTTGAAAGACTAGTTTTAATAAACCTGATGCTTCAATCATTTGCAATTATTAAAAAAGAAGAGTTAAACTTTCCATAGTGACATTTGTGTGCAACACAGAGTTTTGGTTGCACGTTCCTTCAGTACAGCCCATGTTCTCACAGACAGAGCAGAGCATTAACAGGTGACTATGCACCTTAAAATGAACTCTTACCTTCAGCCCAGCTGCCCATGACACCCAGAATGGAGGGCATGCTTGCATACTGCTCATCTGCTTTTGAAGACTTGGATTTACTAGAAGAACGGGGTGATTCATGCTCCTGCTGTGACACCGCCAAGCTCCTCGGTATCACATCAGACCCTTGGCCATACTGGTATCCCACGTGAGGAGATTCAACTTCTGGCTCAATCTGAACTTGCTCCTCAGACTGGGCAATATGGCCCCCAGGCTCGGCAGCCCTGTCCTCCAGTTTGCTTGATTTATAGTGAGGGATGTCAGAAGGTTGCTGCAGTCCCAGGTGCCGGGATTTCTTTACGGAATCCTGCCTTTGCTCGTGTTTGGACAGCTGCTGCTGGGCATTTCTTTGAGAAGTCGGATAGTAGCTGAAATTACTCCAAGCGTTTCCACCCATCATACATGTCCCTTGATCTGGACTTAAGTGCGAATGCGGGGGGCTGCTCTCTGCCCTCCAGCCTCCACTGTACAAGCAGGATCGGTCCACGCCGTTGGAATTCACATCTTTGTCTGACAGACTGAAGTAGCGATCCTTCTCCTTCTCACTGATGTCCAGAGACGACTTAATGAATGTTTTACACACGCTGATAACATCGGTCATCTGCAGATAGCTAGCAGCCGACATGACTTCGATGACATTCTGACCCGTGAGTGACAGTTTGCCTGAATACACAAAATCTAGAATAACTGTAAACGTGTCAGGAGAAAACGCCTGGAAAGTGGCTGTCGTTGGCTGGGTCGTCTCCTTCGAGCTCTGTGAAAGGAGCATCTTGAAATAGCCGCTGCTGGCAAAGAGCACATTGCGATGTGCTTTAAAGACCTTTCCCTCAACCAGGATATTGCAGTCACAGAACAAGTCTTGCCTGCGCTGCTCATTTAGTTGTTGCAAGAGGTGAAACTGGTGAGAAGAAATCTCCATTCCAGAACAGATGAAGTGTTGCTCTAAAGTAATAAAGAAAAGAATTCATGTTTTGACTTGTACAACTCAGCTCCAGATGTCCAGTGTCTTTGCAAATAGCCCTATTTATTTAATCTATAAATACATTTAAATTGCAATATGCACAACCACACATTCTTCTTCAAGAGGAACGATGAAGAAGCCAACCCTGGTACATGTTACTTGGCAGCGATGCGTGTGCTACAGCGAGGAGCATCTCCTTCCGAGCCATACGGATGGGGTGTGTGCAACCCGCTGGCAGCTGCGCAGCCTTCGGATATTCTCCATGAGCCGACGTGACCGCATCGCCCCGGCCCAGCCGGGCTCGAACCCTGGGCGCCGAAGGACCAGAAATAGGACTCGGCGGCAGAGCCCCGGCGGCCGCAGCCCTGGGGACCCGGGCTCCCCCGGCATTGGCGGAGGCGGCCGTCACTCACCCGCACGCCCGTCCGAATTGGCCGCTCGGCCGTGAGGAGCCCGGGACGCCCGCCGGTGCCGGACCCGCCCGCCAAAGCACCGAGGCGCCTCCCGGCTCCGCGGGCTGCCGCCCCCGCTCCCGCCGCCGGGACCGTGGCACCAGCGCCCGCCACAGCGCTCCGGCCGGCTGCGCGCTCCCCGCCCCGGCAGCGGGCCGAGCTGAGCCGGACTGGGCGCGCAGCCCGCTGCCGCCCGCGTTAGCGGAGCCCCGGCCGCCGCTCCGCCGGCTCCGCGGCAGTTCCCCGCCACGCTGCCACCGCCGCCCGGTCCCGGGCGCCCGGCGTGGCCCGAGCCGCTCCCGCCCCAGCTGCCCGCAGCCTCCCCGCGCTGGCAGCGCCCCAGCCGCCCCCTTGGCGGCCCCTCTGGCCGCGCACCCGCCGCCCGCTCCTACTCCCGCGCAGCCCTTTGTTGCCGCGCCCGGGGCTGCAAATGGCGCCCGCCGAGGACGCTGTGCAGCCCCGGTAACGATCGGCTGCGAGGGGCGGCTGCCAGCGGGGCCGGCGCCCGCCGAGACTGCGGAGCCCGGGGCCCTCCCTCGCCGCCCCTCGCAGCGGGGCTCGCTCCGGGGCCGTTTCCGCCCCCCGTTCCCGACGCCCCGTCCGGCCTGCCGGCGTGCTGGAGCCGCCACTCACCGGCCGGGTCCTGCGGGCGGCGGCCGCTGAGCCGAGGGGAGCGGGCGGTGGATGCGGGGTTGGTTCCCCGGCCCCGCGTCGGGGCTGGCGCTGGCTGAAGGCGACGCGCTGGTCCCGCAGCCCCGAGCCCTGGAAGCCCGAACGTGTGAGAAACAAAAGGTATTTGCTGACGTGGGCGTTGGACAGAGACGCCCGAGGGCTGGGGACACAATTAAAGGGGCAACGCACCGATTGCAGGCGCAGCCCAGCGGCTTCCCTTGCCTGATCGCCCCGCGGCCGGGCTGCTCGCCTCTTCCCACACCCACATGCCGGACGGGAGGGGATGTCCTGCCCCAGATGCCTCTTTCTTAGACTTTTACGTACAGCACATTTGATGACCCAAATCCTTCTTTAAGGCGCCTGCAGCTTCCTCAAAAGGAGATGTAACATTTTATTTCTTTTCTGTTTGTAGCTGTTACCTTCTGCAAAAAAACCCCTCTGCAATGCCAGCACCTGAACCTCTCACCTCTGAGCCAAAGTTTGGTGTCTTTCTCCTCCCTCCTCTTGCCACCAGGGTCTTTGCGATGTTGTTGACGCCTCAGTTATTCCTCATAAATATTTGCTGTCCCATGGAAGCCGTCCCGCCATAGCCAAATTCTGTGGGTCCCTTTCAGCCTTCCCTCCCCTACACTGGAGACATCCCATCATGAAACAATTTACTTTCCTTTGCCCGCTGTAGCAACATGGGGAAGACATGAATTACCTGACAGGAGGGTGCAGAGAGGTGGGTGATGGTCTCTTTGCCCAAGTGACAGGTGATGGGACGAGGGAAATGGCTCAAGCTGCACCAGGGCAGGGTCAGATCAGACGTTAGGGGAAAGTTCTTCCCTGAAAGGGTTGTCGGGCACTGGCACAGGCTGCCCAGGGAGAGGCTGAGTCACCGACCTTGGGTGTGTTTAACAGACGGGTAGATGAGGTGCTCAGGGATGTGGGTTAGTAGCAGACAGGTACAGTTGCACTCAATGATCTTAAAGGTCTTTTCCAACCATGGGATTCTGTGATTCTAAAGTCTCTTTGATAGAAACACTCTCCCAGTCCACTACATCCATTTATTCCTATTGAATTTATACCTGTTTACATGCTAACAATATTTTTCACCAGCTGAATTCCCCCTTTTAATAAACATCCATAGTTTTGTAAGATTCCCCCTCCTTTCAGATGCAGGCCACATTTTTAACATTAGGAGGCCCATTCTGCTTTCTCAAGTCTCCCCTCTGTACCTGACCAGCTTGAATTAATCATTCCTGACCATGAAAGTGACTGGAATTGATGGGTTATTTTGCATCTTTTCAGTCCACTGGGCAGTGGTGTTAATTATCAACTGAGAACACTTCCACGTTCTGTGCCTGCAACTGGCTGGCCTTTTCCAGCCATGTCCTGTTCCAGTGTCTTCACTCTGAGGGTGGTGAGGCCCTGGCACAGGGTGCCCAGGGAGGTGGTGGAGGCCCCATCCCTGGAGACATTCAAGATCAGGGGCTTGATGGGGCTCTGAGCAACCTGATCTAGTGAAGATGTCCCTGCTCACTGCAGGGGGTTGGCCTCGATGGCCTCTGAAGGTCCCTTCCAACCCAACACATCCTATGATTCTATAAAATCATGCAAGGATCAATAAGGACTGATTGGCCACTGCTTATTGGAGCACAAGAGGAAGGTGAAGGCAAATGTCACTAGCAGGTGGCAGGGTGAGAGCGAACACAAGGACATGGTCCTGTGCATAACGTGTAGTTGGGCTCTGGAACTGTTTGTCCTGGGCCGTTGGGGATGTGAGATGTTTGTGGGTGTGACAGGGCTATAGCAGACACAGCCATGAGAGAGACTTGAGGGGTACTTGTAGAAATGCCCTGTGCCTTCAGAAGTCCCCCAAGTCACAAATTGTAGGGGACTGGAAGAGTCTTTGGGTAAAAACAGTGCTTGTGGTGCTCTCCCATAGAGAACTTCTTCGATTCAAAAGTCTCAAGTTGGGAAATTTCATAGAATTCAGATTATTGTCAATTAACATAAACATTCAGATACTAATTCTGATATTGAGAAATAAGGAAGACAAACAATCGCTTAGATTGTTTAATATAAACCAGAAAATCTATTTGCAGCCTCAGGCTTTAATTCAATAACTTGAATTCATTCCTCTTACGTTTGGTTTTGCCTGTGAATTCACCAAAACGACACCTCTTTTTATATAACATTCTACATATTTTTCCAAATCCATGCCCCAATTGTTTCATCTGCTGAAAACTTCCTTTGGAAAAGAATTCTTTGCTGATAGTTGCTCTGTTTGCCTTAGCTGACTTTACATGTAATTGGTACTTTGAGGTGTGTACAGGAGCGTGTGCTGCTTGGTAGTTCGTGTCAATGTTAAATGGGCCTTGAGGGTTCTCTGTCTGCTGGGAACAGGCAGCAGAATTTTAAAAGTAGGGGGAAAAAATGCAGTGGTATCTAAAGGAGCTTAATTAGAGCTTTTAAAGATGTTGGAAGGGTACTTCAGAATACCTAGGAGTCTGCTCACTGCAGCTAGGAATGGCCATGGAACAGACTGTAGGTTTCTCATACACAGGGATGGATTTTGTCCTGTTTTGCACAATAAATAGAATCATAGGATGTGTTAGGTATGAAGGGACCTTCAGAGACCATCTAGTCCCACCCCCTGCAGTGAGCAGGGACATCTTCACTAGACCAGGTGGCTCAGAGCCCCATCCACCCTGACCTTGAATGTCTCCAGGGATGGGGCCTCCACCACCTCTCTGGGCAACCTGTGCCAGTGATCTATTACCCTCAGAGTGAAGAACTTCTTCCTAATACCCAACCTAAATCTCCCCTTTTCTAGTTTAAACCCATCCCCCCTCATCCTATCGCTCCATCCCTTGGGAACAGTTCTTCCCCAGCTTTCCTATAGGCACCTCCCAGGGACTGGAAATACCTCACAATCAATCTGCTGACTCTAGCAATGTGTTTCTTTTGTCATTTCTGAATTTCAGAGTTACTGTTTCGAGCCAAGAAAGTTCCCACTCAAAGTTGAGATACTGGTTGGAGAGTTTATCCAACGGGAATGAACTTGGCAGCTCCGTGGAGGAGGTGCTGCTTCCACCAACAGCAGGAGCAGTGCTGCAAAGCAGGACTAACAGCCTCCTTCTCTGAGAGCAGTTTACAAATTACTTTTAAAAAAATACATTGCTAGTATATTAACATAAAAATAGTAACATAAATTTTGCATTGTCTTATTTGGATAACCAAATCAAATTAACAGTAAAACCAGTTAAAAGATTTCAGTTTTCCTTTAAAATAAATGTTTTTGGAAAATCATGGGCTTCAGGTACAGTTTATTTTCTGACTTCATAATTATAGACTGACATTTCTTGCCAAAGAAAACTCCTAGTGTATCCTAGAAGACCCAAAGTGCTCTGGTCCAAAGACTGACCAGCATTGATTCACAAGATTCATTTCTTGGAGTCACAATGGATTTTCCCCAGATGCACAAGGAAAGTAATGTGCAGTTACCAAATTGCTTTAGTTTGGCTTTTAATGTTGAAAATACAAATAAAATTGCATATAACCTTGGGCTAAAGCAACACAATTTCTTTCCTTTTTCTATCACTGAAGAAATAGCTGCAGTTCTTTCACCAGGTCAGAAATGTTCTGTTCTTGGAGAATTAATTTCCTTTCCTTTCCTTTCCTTTCCTTTCCTTTCCTTTCCTTTCCTTTCCTTTCCTTTCCTTTCCTTTCCTTTCCTTTCCTTTCCTTTCCTTTCCTTTCCTTTCCTTTCCTTTCCTTTCCTTTCCTTTCCTTTCCTTTCCTTTTCCCCTTTCCTTTCCTTTCCTTTCCTTTTCCCCTTTCCTTTCCCCTTTCCTTTCCCCTTTCCTTTCCCCTTTCCTTTCCCCTTTCCTTTCCTTTTTGGTGATGGATCTAAAAATGGATTAAGTGAGGAAATGTGAACAGCAGGAATTTTAATCCTTGCTCTTGCAAAGAAAGTGTTACTTTAAAAATAGTGTTACGCCTCTTAAAGGAAAAGTCATTTTCTGAGAACATTTTGTTTGTTTAAAAGCTTTTGGGAAACTCTGTGTGACAGGAAAATCGTGTTTTTTAGTAGCTCATTGGTAAGTTGCAACTGTTCTGTCAGGAAACTTGCCAGGGTTACAAGACCTAATGCCCTGAGGAATACAAAGTATGCAAGATAAGAGCCCATCCTGCGTGGTGAAGGAGCTTCTCAAGTGGCACAGACGTGGCCTGGGGATAGGGAACAAGCAAGGCACCAGAGATGACTGAAGAATGAGTTTACAATTTTCATTTAATACACTGATGGCTTGTGTTGGGCTTTAGTTCATTTGCCTCAGCATCATCTTTACTGACATCACCTTTCCCCATGACGGAAGCCAGTAGCTCACCCATGACTTCTACAGTTCAGTGACTTTCACTAAGATCCTGAGCTGCATCCTCATTGCCTTACAGCACCAACACAAATGCTGGTTCAGCCTCCAGGTCGACAGGAGATCACTTTGCTTTTCAAAATGAAAAGGAGATGGTAATACACTGTCCTTAAAATGCTGAGTACAGGGAGGAATCTTCCATCTGCAGCAGCCGAGCTGGCCATCTCCTGAGGTTACAGCCTGGGAGAACACCGACATTCCATGGCAGTGTCCACAGGCAGCAGCTGCACAACCATCTCAGAACTATCTCAGTAGCTTCATCTATGCCAGGAACCCAAAATCCTAATCCTGTACCAGTAGAATGAAATACTGGTTAGATGCCTTCTTACCTTCAGTGCAGCTTCCCTAAACACCTAAAATCGTGAGTGTATCTGCCCTCAGCTCATCTGTGGTGATGACTTAGACCTTGATCCAAATAATTCATTCTCTCCAAATCATTAGCAGGTTTCCTGACGTCTCCTCCCCCTTGCCTGCCCTGCTCTCCTACGTTCCTTCTCCCAAAGCCAGAGTCCTTCTCCTGGAATTCTAGAACTTTGGGTAGTTGGGGGTGGCACTGAAAACCCTTGCATATGGCACGCTGGTTTGAGAGGGATGGGGGGGTTGGGGGAGGGATAGAGGGGTGGTGTATGTTTTGGGTTTTGGTTGCTTGGTGGCGTGTTGGTTTTTGGTTTTTGGCTTATTTTCTTTTAAATTTACTCCTGTTCAGACATCTGCCTATGACCATTTAATAACCCCCCCCCCCAAGAAGTTGATACACACACTGGTTGTGCATCACTCCAAGTCCTCCACTCACCTACATGGCAGAGATGATGACACCTTAGCTGTAACTCCAGACCTAAAAGCAGCTCTGTGTGGGCACACACACCACATGTGTGTGTAACAGGAGCTGCTGGTGAGGGCTTAACAGCTTCACAGCCTTTAGATTCTCATACCTGTCACAAATATTTCCAGATGTGTAGAACATCAGCATTTCAAACAACCCAACAAAAGGCCAAACCCAAACTGTCTCCACTGAGGTGGTTGACATGTTTAACAGAAGCCTTTGGGAGAAGAAATGCAATTTTTATGTGAGTGTTAAAGGGCACCATCAGCTGAAGTTGGATCCAAAAATCTTCAATACTCAAAGGAAATGTTAATTATTGGTTTTTAAAACTTCTGAAAGACGAGTTAATTCCCAGGCACTTTCTGAAAGAAACATGTAGAAGCCTAAAGATTGCAGTGAAACCATGGATCTCACTGTGTGAATAAAGCCAGGGAAAATAAAGGTTATTTAGGAGTTAATACGTTTTTCGTTGATTCAGGATATTCTAAATCAACAGGTAAAACATGGTTTTAAATATCATAATCTGTAAAAGCAGGTTTAAAGAAGCCTGTTTGTGAAATACCCAATATAATTGAAAATTATCTAGGAAGGGTATTTGTCTGTTCCCCCACCCACCCACGTTTTGCTGTTGGCACTTGACAGCATCTTGTAGCTAGGACCAGTGGCTGCTTCCCAGTTGCATGGATTTTCCTCACCCAGCATGAAAAGAGAAAAGCTTTAGAAAGAGTTTTAAAAGTTAAGATGATTATAAACCTACAAAACTAGTAAGGAAACAAAGCCAAGTGTTAATAGTATAAAAGCTTTTCTAAAAAAAAGAAATAATCCCCAGCTGGCTGGGTTTTAAGTTGGCAGCATCCTTTTAAATCCTTTCCTACCAAGAATCTGATTCTTTCTTGCATGCTGAGTGTCTGTCACCAGGAATGGATATATTTTATATCCATATAATAGATATTTGCCAATGACACCAAGCTGCATGGTGTGGTTGACAGGCTGGAGGGAAGGGATGCCATCCACAGGGATTCGACAGGCTGGAGAGATGGGCCCATGTGAACAGCATGAAGTTCAACAAGGCCAAGTACAAGGTCCTGCGTGGGGGTCAGCACAATCCCAAGTACAACTCCAGCCCTGCAGAGGACTTGGGGATACTGGGGGATCAGAAGCTCGACATGAGCTGGCAGTGTGTGCTCACAGCCCAGAAAGCCAACCCTGTCCTGGGCTGCATCACAGGAGCGTGGGCAGCAGGTCGAGGGAGGGGATTCTGCCCCTCTGCTCCCCTCTCCTGAGACCCCACCTGCAGTGCTGTGTCCAGCTCTGGAGTCCCCAACATAAGAGGGACATGGAGCTGTTGGAATGGGCCCAGAGGAGGCCACGAAGATGATGAGAGGGCTGGAGCACCTCTGCTCTGAAGCCAGGCTGAGGGAGTTGGGCTGGTTCAGCCTGGAGCAGAGAAGGCTCCAGGGAGATCTTACAGCACCTTCCAGTCCCTGGAGGGGCTACAGGAAAGCTGGGGAGAGACTTGTTAGAAGGGCCTAGAGTGACAGGATGAGGGGGAATGGTTTTGAATTGGAAGGGGAGAGATTTAGACTGGATATTAGGAAGAAATTCTTCACTCTGAGGGTGGTGAGGCCCTGGCACAGGGTGCCCAGGGGGGTGATGGCTGCCCCCTCCCTGGAGGTGTTCAAGGCCGGGTTGGATGGGGCCTTGAGCAGCCTGGTCTGGTGAGAGGTGTCCCTGCCCATGGCAGGGGGTGGGACTGGGTGATCTTTGAGGTTCCTTCCAGCCCAAACCAGTCTGTAACTCTATGATTAATTTTTCATTCCCAGAAATTGAAATGTGAGTGTTAATCCAGCCACTCTCAGGTTTACTCAGTCAACTTCTGAATGGTAAAAAAACCAATCAAAGCAACCCTCTCAGAGAGTTTTATTTTCTAGACAATCAAAAAGCTCCAGAATGCTCCAAGATCCACAAATATACTTAAGTCACTTCTACAAATAAGGTTCGACTTATAAGAATTTGTCATTTAAACTAGACTAAAGGACTTCAGTTATGAAACTGCCTTACAAAACATCAGTAAATTAAATAACCACATTTGGAAGAATTACAAGGTCTTGCACCAAGAGGTTAAATGCACTACAAGTACCAGTGCAGCATGTATTCCTGTAGTGAAATACAGCACAATTATGTGCAAAAGTACATTAAAACCTATACTCCTAAACAGATTCAATTATGTAGAGCTAAGACTTGAAGATATGTAGTCTGCATGGCCTTTAAAACACTTTGAGAAAGAGATTATATTAGAAATAACTTTCCTAAAAACAGTATTTTTGATTCTTTAAGCACCATATGAATATTTTAAAACAGCTACATCATTTTCTCAAAACTCGTAGAGGCTGGATCTACAATGGAAGATTTCAGGAAAAAACAGCCAAAAGACTAAGTGGAAAAGCACAGCAAACAGGTTTACATGAACATCTGGTCACAAGAACATGGATGAACTACATCCTCTTCTAAATACAAAGGTTGAAAGACTCCATTGGAAACAAACCAGCACAATATGACAGATCAACAGGAAACATCGATTTTGGTGGTCACTTTCAACCTGGAATGGGACTGGTGTAACCCCCCCACCCACACCCCTTACCCAGTGTTACACAAACCTTAACACAGCTCCATTCTCTATGCACAAGACACACAAGAACAATCTCTAAGACCAAAGAAATGTTGAAGTCAAACTGCTGAAGGTCTCTGCAGGCATTCCTGCAGCTTGTATTACACACCAGCTTTCCCAAGGGGTGGGTTTTCCCCACTCTGAATGTCTGCGTGGCTTCAGAGTTACTAACCCACCTCTCTGTGCAGCTCAGCCATGGGAGAAGCTCAGGCTCCTGGCAGGTTGCTTGTGGCACTCTGATCTGAACCACACTCAGCTGATCTTCCACATCTAATGGCTTCTACCAATATTTACAACAAGGTGGCATCTTCATGCTAAAGCGACCAGAACTCGGGATGCCTGGTCACTAAGTACCATTTTGGATTCCTATCTACATTCTTACTCCAAGTCCATCTCCTAACAAACACAGATACAGTGACTCACACACAGAAGTTCTTCCTTTAGCAGATAAGCAGATAAAAAAACCCAAACCAAAACAAACCCCCCACCAACCCTCTGATCTTGGGTGGACTCAACAAAACAATGACAAAAGAACTTGAGTAGTAGCGCAAAGGACTCACCTTGGCAGGGGACATGGAGCTGTTGGAGGTGACATTTTCAAAGAGGCTGGCATGATACGTAAGCCCACATTTTGCTCAGATTTTCGAAAGTGCTAAGGACACCAAAAGTGCTAAGGACCCACAGCAGGATTTTCAATGGAGCTGAGCTCCAAATCCAGCATCTTCAGGAGTTGTCTTTTTTGATGGCCTTAATCTAGATGACTAAACTAGGGGCTATGAAACCCTGTGTTTTTTAAAGATCTTGTCTCACTGAGATTTTTTCCATGATGATGTGTGTCACTGTGATACTGTTCAGCTACTACAAACTCAAATTCACAGATGACCTGGAATAGGATCCACTGAAAGCTTATGAAAGTTACAGAAAATACACATAGCAGGTGATGCCACAGCATCTCCTTGAGAAGGTGGAGCTCATTGAGAACTTAGACTAGACTGTTCTGAAACAAGTCTCTTTAGTAGCGATTCATGAAAGCAGCAGAAGGTAAAAACTCCCTTGTTTAAAAAGAAACTTGTTTCTTCTTTCCTCATCCTACTTGATCTGGCAATGAACTCGTAACTACAATGGTGGTCACATCAGCATCACCTCTCAAGTAAACTGTGGCATCATTAGAGGACAAGGGTAGGATGAAGCAGAGGAGCTGGATTGTTTTCAGTATGTAAAATAAAAGCACAAGGTATGCAGAAAACCACACAGACCCAACTGGTTAAATCAGAGGGCTCTCTGGTTTTTAGGTTCCATCTAATGTTTGCCAAGTGTAAAGTCTTTACACAAAAACCCCCTGTCTTAAGTGGGAGGAACCTCTCATTCCTCATCAACCCCATCTGTCTACAGGCTTCTGATCTAGTGCTTACTCCAGCTAGACAGGCTCATACAATTTGCATTTTCATTGAACACTTAGAACAACATAGTAAAGAAGCATTAACAGTCTTATTTCACAGTATATTCCAGCTTTGTCTCTTCTTTAGGCAACAGCAGGTTACCCATAAGCAGGCTTTCTGTTGGTGGTGTGTTTTTAAAAGCTTCCCAGCTCGATTTTTTTAATAGCTTATATCAACTCTGTACTGGAAAGGTATAAAAAAGGAATAAATCTCACCTCCTTGGAAAGCCAACCTTTGTCTATCCCAGCAAAGAAACAGGAGGTCCCCACTAGAAGGGGGATTTAAAAAAATAAAACAGTACTTGGATAAATTTACATAACACAAACCATGAGAAGGATCAGCAAAGACTGAAAGAAAATACAGTAAAAGAGAAAGAAAAGGGTTTGCATTAAAAGAGGCTGGTAAAAATTTCTGAGATTTCCTCCCCAGTTGCTTCCAAAAGGGTATTCTGAGCTGTTTGGCATAGCTCAGGGAGGGTATTGAAATGCTCCTCAGCTACATCAGCTGTGAATCTGGTCAGATCTGCTAGAACCAGGACTCCCAAATGACCTGAGTGACAGCTTTCCACTTCTCCTGTAAAAAGCTGAAGAAAATTGGGCGGTTCACTTAGTCTAAACCAAGAGACCAGGACACTGGACACTAACGTGCTTAATATTTCTTAAGCCAAGACTACTAACACCATTAGCACGACATTAAAGACACATCTGAAGATCTGTAGTCTGAGCTCTTGAGAGAGGAAGATGCAGTAAAAACAATTCAGGAGAAGAAGCTCGTTCTCCAGGTACCTGCAATTAAGGACACATGAAATACATTTATGCCTACTGGCTATGCTTTCAGCAGCAGTGTATTTTTGCTATCCTGGTTTGTCTGCCCTGGTTTCCAGGTCAAACCTGGTCTAAGCAAACATTTAACGTTTATGATTTAGATAATCCTAATACAGAAGGATCACAACTAAGTTTAGAAAAGTCCCAAGGTAACAAATGAAAACTTCTTTTAACATTCTCTTCGGAGAGAAGATGGTGCCTCTTTCAGATCAGGGATTAAGGACCATTAAGGACCATCACAGCATTACTGGAAGAAACCTGCTACCAAAACAAAACAAGAGGTGTTCCACCTGCAAAATCAAACCTAGGAGGCAGAGACACCACTGGAAATTGCTCAAGTGTAACCTCTGTGAACCCTGGACAGAAGATTTTTCACAGATTCCTGGTGCACAGCACTGAAAACTTGAAAGTATTAAAAATTCTCATTCTCCCTACTCATCTAATAAAAAACAGAATAATAAAATCCAGCAGAGTCTCACTAATTGGGTAAATACACAGTTTTCCATTGCAGAATGACCACAGTCAGGGAGACACTTTAAATCCTCCCACTGCTACATAAGTGTCTCCCGGTCTGATAAGCTCCTGTGGATTTCCTGCTTGTCATCACCATCAGCATCCTCATCAGCGGGATCGTTCTCCTCTCCAGACTCCACGTATATGGGCCAGTCGTTATCTGCATCACCCTTCTCTTGGCCTTCTGATGAAGCCTCCATTAGGCTGAGGTTAATGGGCATCGAGTCCTCGTGGGTGGTGGTCACACAAGTGCAGCTGTCGCACAAGCCAAAGCGGCGTAATCCTTGGGACAGGCTACTGGTGAACGTTCTCCTGCAACCTTTGCAGATAATGGGCTTGTTTGATCGATGCACCTGAAGTTAAAAAGAAGAAATTATGGTCAAAAAAGGCAATCTGCCTTCTTGCTTTAGCTCCTTCTGGGGCGCTGCTTTGTGTAGAAAACCATCTATGCTTCAGCTGAAGGGTAAATCATAGAATCATAGACTGGTCTGGGTTGGAAGGGACCCCAAGGATCACACAGCTCCAACCCCCTGCCACAGGCAGGGCCACCAACCTCCAGGCCTGGAGCTACACAAGGTTGCCCAGGGCCCCATCCAACCTGGCCTTGAACACCCCCAGGGATGGGGCATCCACCCCCTCTCTGGGCAGCCTGTTCCAGCCCCTCACCACTCTCTTCGTAAAGAACTTCCCCCTAATATCTAATTTAAACCTTCCCTCCTTCAGCTTCACTCCATCCCCCTTGTCCTGCCAGTCTCTGCCCTTTAACAAGCTGATTCCCCTCCTGTTCCTCTGCTCCCTTCAGGCACTGGAAGGCTGCAGTGAGGTCCCCCCGCAGCCTTCTCCTCTCCAGGCTGAACCAGCCCAGCTCCCTCAGCCTCTCTCCATAGGGGAGCTGCTCCAGGCCTCTGATCATCTTCATGGCTCCTCTGAACCCTCTCCAACAGTCCCACATCTTCCTTGTATTGGAGGCCCCAGCTCTGGACACAGGACTCCAGCTGGAGCCTCAGGAGGGCAGAGCAGAGAGGGACAATCCCCTCCCTGTCCCTGCTGGCCACCCCTTTCCAGACGATCCCATCAAGCATCCAGCAACAAACATTTGTGGCTACACAATGACCCATATATCCATGACCTAAATTTATTCTTGGAAAAATCATTTTCTCCAACGTACTTTTGGGCAAAAAACTCCATCAGGAAGCATCAAATGAAAAAGTTCCCGGTAATCTTTCCAACTTACACTTAAAGCATGGCTCCGGAGGTGCTCCTGCCGCGTGAAACGCTTCCCACACGTCTCACAGGGGTAGGGCCTCTCCCCGGTGTGAGAGCGAATGTGCCGCTTCAGGATTCCTTTCTGCTTAGCCGTGTAGGGACAGAAGGGACACTTGTGCAGCTTGATTGGCACCACTAACACGTCACCTTTTGGAAGAAAACACAGCGCGTTAGATCAGGCAGCTCAGCAGCAAGAGCTATCTTGGCTTCTCAGCAGCGTGAGCTATCTTGGCTTCTCAGCAGCGTGAGCTATCTTGGCTTCTCCTCCTCCTCCTTGCTGCAAAAGCCAAGGTGAGATCCCTGGCTTTCCCCTCTCTGTGCCTGGCTCACCTGGAATTCCTGTGCCCTTTCAGCAGGCATTCACTCAGCTGCAGAATCAGCTCCCCTGTACTCACAGAGCCCATGCTCTAAGGGAGCTGGCTCACAACAAAATAAACCCAACTCATTTCATTTTAAGCAGCTTTAAATGAGGGCTAAAAATTCGCTTTTCCTTTAGTGGGGTCTCTGCACCCATTGAAAGTCTCATTTATTATTTTTAAGGATACCATTAGCATAAAATAACATTAGAAACTAAAATCCTTCCCACAAATCAGGCAGCAGTAGTGCAAAGTTTCCCATCTGCTTTTACAGCCTGCACAGATTTAAACTTGGGGAACTCATAAAAAAAAAAATCCAGATGCTTCTTTCTGCTGCCATTCCATTCAGTCTGTGTTGGGAATAACAAGGTGAAGGGCTCAGATACATTTGCTGAGTCTATTTTACTTTTCCTACATGCACATGATATGGAATTTATGAAGCCAGGTGCATGAAGAGAGTTTAAAATTTAAAGATCACGTTTCACATAAACGAGGTGACACTGAGATTTTTCAGTGTCAGCCCAGATAGAATCTTCCTTTCCAGCACAGAGATGTTCTTTATACTAACAGACTGGTTTTTTGCTCTTTTGGGTACTCACTCTGGGAAGTGTTTGTATTCACAGTTACACCAAAGCAGGTGGAGCTGTAGAACAGTCCTTGTAGTAAGGGCTGTCCACCCTGGTCTCAAAACACCCTTGAGTGCCTCGTATGAATGTGTGGCTACCAAAGGAAATTAGTCTTACCTAATTTTGGACCTTCCCAAGGATGGATAATTCCCCCTGGACCTTTAGAGCTCCATTTGAATAAAGAAAAACAGTTCTTAGCCCTGTTTTGCTTCCAGTCTCTCTACAAGTGCCCGTTTACCACTCCATCACCTGGGAATGGGACAAGGATGACTGGAAGAGATGGGGACACTTGAAATCAGGTGGTATTTCTCTCTACTGTCTGCCTGAAACAGCCAGAGCACCATTGTTTTATCAGGACTTAGCATTTCTCATTCCTGGTGTTTGGTGAGAATTCCTAACGCAGCAGGAGCAGCACAAGCTGAGAAGAGATTCTCTCATTCTACTAAGTGCTCTCACTGATGAGTTTTAGCAGAGGAACATAACTGAATGCAGGGTCTGGGGTATTTTCCCTGCTCCCCTTTAAAGCACACCTACTGCTAACACTTCTAACACCCTGTCAGAATCTCTATCAAATCCTAGAAGCAAATGGCTCAGCAACAGCCTGAGGATTTTAAGTGGAAGGAAAACAAGAAGAGTTTGTGTGTTAGATGTTCTCCCCTCACTACATGTCAAAACCCAGAGGCACAACCTGGTGCCAGCGCTCTGTTCTGGTAGCTTTTGTCCCTCATTGACTGTAAGACTGGATTTGTGATTTTATCAGGCTCCTTATTTTAAAGCAGGCAGAGATAGCACTGGATTTATTTGCTTTAAGATCACACATGCTTGAGCCACGGTGCTGTGAATGTAAGCTCGCTACCTAGAGCAGAATATTCAGTGAAAGATTTCCTCTCTGTGCCCACACCATTATTGCATCTGTCACGTCCTGAACGATGGCTCTTGGTTTGTCAGTCACCTCCTGTCTTCATGAGGCAGTCTGGACGAGGAAAAGTTGTGTGCCAGCATTACTGTGAGCAGTTAAAACGCCCAAATCCTTATTGTCCACTGCAAGAAAAGCATATACAGAAAGAGCTTCTTCTCCAGGTCCCTGACACTGCTGCTAGGAGACATTCCTGCCAGTGTGAGACATCCCACTGGGCGCTGGGCTTGGGAAAGCAGCAGAACCCAGGTGACCAGCAGCTGAAAAGCAAGTCTGCCTCTAGAGGTGAAAGTTAAGTCTTGTTTTTCTGCAATACCGCAGAATTTAAAGCTTTTGGTGCTTAAAATATTTCGAGGGATCGCTCGTTACTTAATAAAACTGATTCCTGCCCTTCTGAAGTTCAGACAGCAGATAGACAATCATCCTGCGACCGATGAGCTGGCAGGAGCTCCAGCTGAATAAGCTACTGTCGGGTTCTACAGCAGATCCCTCTTGTGGCAGCTCGACTTACTGCTCCAATTCCTCTTTAGAACACTAACATTATCGACCTGCCATTCAAGAAGGTCCCAAATGAGATTGTTTATTAAAGCAGCATCACCAACACCGAGCTCCAAGATCTGTTTCACAAAAAACACCATTAGAAATACTTACCTGCCCAGTGCTGCACTGAATAAATGAGTACAGCTTTCTTTTGAAGTCCAGAACAATAGTTTATTTTGCTTTGGCATAATATTCAGCAATATACTCCTGAACAAGAACGAGAGTAACAAAGAAGTTGCACAACTAAGTGGTTTCCTCCTCAATTATACAGACTACATCCCCCCGGAGTCCTCTCACCTGCATCCTCACCATACCAGTCGCTGTGAATGTCCATCATGGAACTCATGGCTACCCCTCCATCCTCTGGCCTACCCTCAAAGCCCCGGACAAAGTGATGAACCACATCATCCTTTCTCTGAGCCGAGCTGTTGCGCAACAGAGCCTCGAGGAACTGTTTCATGTGATAGTTATTGCAGGCCAGGTCCACTGCCTGCCCGCTGTGCAAGCCCTCTTCCATCTGCTCGAGGGACAGCGCGGTTGGGTACTGTGGAAGCCGTTCACCCACTTCTACCTCCACTTCATCTGAGTCAAACTCTACTTTGGGTTCCACCCCTTTGGGCAGCGAAGAATTAACATCGTCTGGAGAGTCACTGCTTACAGGGTCTCTGACCACAAGCTCCAGGGGGTGGCAGCTGCTGCACTCTCCACAGGGAGGGTCTCTCTGGCAGTCCGAAATCCTTTCCTTTTCCTGCAGGGAAGACACAGAGGCTGAGCACTGGCTCTTTGAGCTGTACGAGGTGCCCTCTCGCGCGGAGCCGGTGCTCCCGCTATCAGCCTGGTAGAAAGCAGCTTCTCTCTCTATTTTCCTGCAGATATCTAGCGATGACCTTATATACGTTTTGCAGAAGTTAACCACATCGGTCATCTGCAAATAGCTAGCTGCAGACATCACCTCGATAACGTTCTCCCCACAGAGATCAAGCTTCCCAGAATAAAGGAAATCCAAGATGACAGAGAAAGCCTCCGAGGTGACAATGTCCAGAGAGGCGGTGCTGTGGCGTCCGCTGTCCTGGATGTAGTGAATCAGCAGGGCTCGGAAATAGCCGCTGTTGGCAAACAAGATGTTTTTGTGCGCTTTGAAGATCCTCCCCTCCACGATAATGCTGCAGTCGCAGAAAAAGTCTCTCTTGCGCTGCTCGTTGAGCTCTCCCAAGAGCTTGGTGTAGTACGACTGCATCTCCATCGCTCCGCCTCTGCCAGAGAGTCAACGAGAAGGCGCCGTTAAGCGGGAGCGTTCCCGGGGACCCACAGCCTCTCCCCGGAGCCGCGAGGGGCTAGGATCCGGGGGGTCAGGGGGCTGGGATCCGGGGGGGTCAGGGGGCTGGGATCCGGGGGGCTGGGATCCGGGGGGCCAGGGGGCTGGGATCCGGGGGGAGGCAGGGCGCTGGGATCCGGGGGGGGGTCAGGGCGCTGGGATCCGGGGGGCTGGGATCCGGGGGGCCAGGGGGCTGGGATCCGGGGGGGGGTCAGGGCGCTGGGAACCGGGGGGAGGCAGGGCGCTGGGATCCGGGGGGGGTCAGGGCGCTGGGAACCGGGGGGGGTCAGGGCGCTGGAGGGGAAAGGCCACCTCCCCGCCGCGCAGACTAGCCCCCCCCTTCCGCCGCCCTCCCCAGCCCCGGGCAGCACCGCCACGGTTCTTCCCTCCCAGGGCCGGGTGTCCCCCGGGATGCACCCCCGCCCCAAGAGCCGATCGCCCCTCACCGCCACCGCTGCCTCCGCCGCCGCCTTCTCCGCTGCTCACTCGCTCCCGCCCGGCCGCCGTGCCGCGGGCCGCCCTCCCGGGAGGAGGAGAGGGAAGTGACGGCGGCGGAGAGTCACGGCTGCCGAAGGCGGGGCTCAGGGGGTGAGGGGTCGGTAAATATTGGTGACGTCAGGCCGCCAAGATGGCGGATGGGTGAGTTTGGTGCTGCGGAGGGGCGCGGGGAGGGGGCCGGGCCCGGGCGCAAGAGCAGGTGGGGGGAACTGAGGCCGGGACCGGGGGCGAGCCGCGGGCGGGAGGCTGGCAGGGGGCGGGCAGGGCCGGGGTGGGCTGGGTTGGCTGTGGGGCTGGCTGTGGGGCTGGCTGTGGGGCCGGGCCGGGGCTCGGGGCTCAGCACCGGGGTCAGGCCCGGCTGACGCGCCTGTTCCGTGGCAGGGAGGACGCGGGCTGGTGGCGGAGCTGGCTGCAGCAGAGCTACCAAGCCGTCAAGGAGAAGGTAGGAGGAACCAATCCCAACCGAACCGGGGCGGCCCCGGTACCGCTGCCCGGGGGCCGGCGAGCTGAGGCAGTCCGGCTTTCCGGCGGGTTGCGGCGCTGGCTGGGCTGTGACCGTGCCAGCGGCCTTGTCAGCAACGGCTCCGGGGCGTTCCGAGCCTGCCTGAGCGACTCCCAGCCCGGGCGTGTGGCTTCCCCTGGCCCCGGGGACGCAGGGGGAGCCCGGGTGTGTTTGTTGTTGCTCAGGGAGCCGGGCACTGATCGTTGCCCTGCGACCTTACGGCCCAGGGGAGCAGCGCTGCTGCGTTGAGCTGCCCAAGCGGGGAGGGCTCCTGCTTGCAGCATCGCTTTCTGATGTGTAATTTCCTGCTTGGGACAGCGTTGGTAATTATAACACTCAGAACAAAGCTTTTCCTAACATGTATTTTTCCAACCTTAGCTTAAACTCCCTCCGTAACGTGGGCATAGCTGTTTCTGTTTGGTTTTCTGGTTATCGCAGTCTTATCTGTGGTGTGAGTTGGGGTAAGGGCTGAGCTGGGTTGAAAGCTCTTGTGCTTTGATCTTGGTGATGTGTCAGGTGTTCCCAGAGTGGCTGTGGCTTTGTTAGAGAGCGAAAAGGCTTTGCAATCTATGTCATCTTCTTACAGTCCACAGAAGCTTTGGAATTCATGAAACGGGACCTGGCTGAATTCACTCAAGTAGTGCAGCATGACACAGCCTGCACTATCGCTGCTACGGCCAGTGTGGTCAAGGACAAGCTGTCAGTGAGTATAGAATCACAGACTGGTTTGGGTTGGAAGGGACCTCAAAGATCATCCAGTCCCACCCCCTGCCATGGGCAGGGACACACTCACTAGCCCAGGGTGCCCAAAGTCCCATCCAGCGTGGCCTTGAACACCTCCAGGGATGGGGTTTCCACACCCTTCTCTGGGGACCCAAGCAGGCAGTGAATAAGGTGTCTCTGCCCCTGGGGACATGATCCTCTGAGCAAACCCCCAATGTATAACCATGAGCTTCAGGTTTCAGACTTTCTCCCCAGTGCAGGTCTGGCACTGAGCACTGTGTGGGCTTTCCCTGCTGTAGTGGTGAGGAACCCATGGAGAGGAATGGAGGAAGTTTCCCTGTGCTTCCCCTCTCCCTGTGCACCGTGTAGGTGGAATGCTGGCAGTGTCACTGTAGTATGACATTGGATCTCTGCATAGCCTGTCAGCCCTGCACAGGGGCTCTGACAGTCCAGCCCCCAGACCAGCCAGACCCTGAAGCTGGCTGTGCCCTTCCCCCATGACCACCTGAGGCTAATGCCTGTCCCCACACCCTTCTGGCCCAGCCCTGGCCACACAGTCACCTCTGTAGTGCTTTTTCCTTCCTTAAAAGAACCAGAGAAGACTGGGACTTGTCCTGCTGCTGCAGGTGCATTACACTGTGCTCCTTGTCTTTCAGAGGACAGAAGGCTCCTCAGGTGCGACAGAAAAGGTGAGGAAAGGGCTCTCTGACTTCCTGGGTGTCATCTCAGACACGTTTGCTCCCTCGCCGGATAAGACCATTGACTGCGATGTCATAACGCTGATGGCAACACCCACAGGTACCACAGAGCCCTATGACAGCGCCAAGGTGAGTGCCCCGTTCTGGACCTTCTCTTTGGGATGCTGAGTCCCAAGTCCTTTGCTCTCGGGGCTCTTCCCCTGCCCCTGTCCTGACGGCTCTGCCCCGTGCCTTCTCCTCCAGGCTCGCCTCTACAGCCTCCAGTCAGACCCAGCCACCTACTGCAACGAACCTGATGGTACGTGCTGGGGTTCAACAGTGCTGCCAAGCAAAGCTGGGCCTTGTGTGGGCGCTGTGGGCATCCTGAATTGCCCAGAGGCTTTTGCCAGTGGTCCTGCTGGCTTGGTTGTTGATGGCTCACCACTGGTGGAGAGCAGATCTGTCTGGTGCAACAGGGACTAGCTTAGACTGAGAGTTTGCTGGGCCAGTTTAAGTGCTGCTACAGCTGTTGCTTTGTGGCCTTGTGCTGGCAGAGGGCCCACAACATGGGGTGGGCTCAGAGACCCACATCTCCCTCCTCCTGTGCCCCTTGTTCACCCCAGCTGGTCTGGTCTGTAGCATTCTTCCAGTGAGATTTCCCCAAACTCTTCCTGCCTTGTTTGTGCTGAGGACTATTACCTCTCTGCTTGTCTTTTCCAGGCCCCACTGAGCTCCTTGAGGCCTGGCTCTCTCAGTTTAACTTGGAGGAGAAGAAAGGGGAGGTCGCAGAGCTGCTGGCAACCAGCCCTTCCATCCGGGCTCTCTACACTAAGATGGTGAGGCCCTTCCTGGCTCCTGTAGCGGGCAAGTTCTGACTTGGGGTATGGTGCAAGGAAGCCCTGAGCTGTTCAGGCCCTGGAGCTGGTGTTGCAAAGGATTGTGGTTGTGCAGGGAAAGCAGGTGGTGTTTTGTATTCTTCTCCCCTGCTTGTTTGTCGTGGACCTGGAACAACAAGTTCCTCTGCAACTGCCTGATGTGTGCCTGAGCGTAGCTGGGGCTTGGTCCTGAGTGTGCATACCCAAAAGCACAGGCTCCTTGCACAGGTTGTGAGGGTAGCTGTGAGGCTGGGGAGGAGAGAGGAGCAGGGCAGCAACTGCAGCCCTCTTCCCACTGAAGTGACTCGTGGTGTTTCCTGTGTCACTGCCAGGTCCCGGCGGCTGTTTCCCATTCTGAATTCTGGCAGCGCTACTTCTATAAGGTGCATCGCCTGGAGCAGGTAGGTCAGGAGCTGGGTGTCCCCCAGGGGTGGGCACTCCAGCCAGGCAGCTCTCTTAACACAGGCCAAAGAGGAAGAAGATACTTTTCCTGGAAAAGCAGGGCTCTGGGCTGCCATGTCTGTCTCCTCCTTGTCACTGAGGCTGAAGTGCCTGGGGGAAGAAGGGACTGGGGAGGTGAGCAGCTGCTGATGCTGAATTCCTTGCAGGATGAAGCCCGGAGGGAGGCTCTCAAGCAGCGAGCAGAGCAGAGCATTCAGCAAGAGGAGCCGGGCTGGGAAGAGGATGAAGGTAGGTCAGATGGTTTGGGATCTGTGGGAGGGCTCTTGCAGACCTTGGTGGGTCTCAGTTAGAGATGTTGGTGGCTCCTCCTCGCTCCCACAAATTTCAGTTCCCAGCCCAGCTGCAGCCAACCCCGCTGCACTGTCAGCTGCTGCGGCGCTTGCTGAAACATCTCTTGCTTCTCTTCTGCCTTCCTACAGAGGAGTTCTTGGGGATGTCACCCCTGCCTTGTGCAAATGTGAAATTTCCAGAAGCAGCAGAGAAAGAATCTGTCCCCGCAGCCCTGGAGGGAAGCCACCCCACTGCTCACAAGGGACCCTCAGAGGAGAGCTGGGCTGTCCTCCCCCCAGAGCCAGCCCCAGCAGAGAGGAGCCCCTCTGAGAGCAGTGAGAGCATCTCCCTTGTGACTCAGATTGCAAACCCTGCCTCTGTGCCTGCTGCACAGCTACAGACTGGAGCACAACCAGCTGGGGCTGGAGATCTCTCCCAGAGGCTACTGGAGGCTACCTCAGAAGAGCAGAGCTCCCTGCCAAAACCCCCAGAACCTGCTCACCCTTCTGCACCTCCTCGGGAGTCAGCAGCATCCTCAGAGCAGTCATCTGCTACAGAGCTCAGAGAGGTGGAGAGCAAAGCCCAGGGCAGGACAGAGACTCTGAAAGAGGAAGGACCGACGGATCTACGAGTTTTTGAGCTGAATTCAGACAGTGGGAAATCCACTCCCTCCAACAACGGCAAGAAAGGTGGGTGTGTGTGTGGGGGGTGGGCACAAGGCCTGGAAACCTGCTGGGGGTGGCAGCTTTTGGAGAAAGGGCTCTGATTTTATGCTGATGGGAGAGAACAAAAGGGGTTTTGCCAGAATCCCCCAGGAAGGTTAGATCCAAAGACTGCCCAGCAGCCAAAACTGAAGTGGGAGTTAAATCTTACGCTGTAGGGCAGGGTCAGGTTGGTCATATCAGGTGGTGACAATCTGCTGTGGCTGGTTCTGGCCTGAGCCTCCTGAGTCCTGTTCCTGCTGTGCCCTCAGGAGAATGGAGGGTGACTCCTGTGGGACTCTGAGGAGGGATGTGTCGCAGCTCTGGGTGATGCTGGTTACAAACCTTCCCTTGTAGCAGATCCAGGCTTCGGCAGAGCCTGCTGCAGGTCTCCCAGAGTGATGATTATGTTGGTTGTAGGATTATAAAGCTGTTGGAAGCAACCAAAGCTCCAGGAAGGTGACAGAGTATCACGAACTGGGCTTGTGTGTGTAATCAAATTAGATGGGAAATTAAAAGTCTGCCAGCTGAACAGGATTGAGCTTTGCTCCCTGGCCTGCTGGGTGTCAGGGCGAGGTTGTGTCACCCCTAGGAGTGTCCCAGCTCCTCCTCTGCCCCAGGAGGTGGTTCTTTCTTTTGGGGACTAGGAACATCTCTAAATCTAACCCAGTCCTGTTATTCCTAATCTGCTGCATTTCCACTGTGAGTGAAGCATGACACATCCTCACTCTCCCAGGCCAGAGGGGAAAGGTCTCTGTGTCACCTCTCCCACTTGTTCTCAACCAGCTCTGGCTGTGAGGGAAGTGCAGATCAGCCTGTTGTGAGCTCACAGCCTGCTCTTGGGAACAGAGGGGAGGTTCATCTCTCCTGGAGCAGGCTGCAGTACATCTCATGATGCCAGGGCTTTGTGGGCCTGCTTGGGCCAGAGTGTCTGGAGAGCATGTGTGGCCCTGATGGCTCAATCATGATGTTTGTGGTTCCAGGCTCCAGCACTGATATCAGTGAGGACTGGGAAAAGGACTTTGATTTGGACATGACTGAAGAGGAGGTGCAGCTGGCGCTCTCGAAGGTGGAAGTGTCTGGGGAGGTGAGTCAGGGGGAAGCATTCCCTGGAACAGGCAAGGGATGGTTGCTCCCAGAAACCATCAGCGACACCTTAGGGTGATGCTGTGTGAGCTCTGTTGTTGCTGGGTGCTTCCCCTGGGAGGAGGAGAAGAGAGACGCTTTGATGCCTTGGAGCAAGAGCCTAAATGCTCAAGCTCCTCTTCCAACCCCTGTGCTGGAGCCAGGGCTGTGCCCAACGTTTCAGCAAGATGTGGCTGCTGCTGGCCTGGAAGTGCTGCAGCAGGTGGCTGCCTGCCTCCAGCAGCTCCCAGGGGGCTTCTCAGAGGTGTGATGTGCCCTTGGAGGATGCAGGCTTAGCTCAGGGTCTCACCATGGGAGTTAGGGGTGTTAGAGGGAGCAGAGGGTGTCTCTTTGGGTGTGTTTAAAGTGTGGGAGTTCCCCAAAGGAATGGAGCAAGCAAATCCCTGTTGTGAGGGTGTGGGGGAGCACGGGGATGGCTCAGGATTTGGGCTGTCTCAGGTGCCCTGGGCAGGAAGATCTGTTACAGAACCAACCCAGGGGGTGTTCCTCTTGTTTGCAGCTGGAAGATGAAGAGTGGGAAGACTGGGAATAAAGCAACTGCTTCCAGTGTGTGTCACAGGCTCATTTCCACCATCGAATGTGAATTAAACCACGGAGCGGCTGTTCCTTTGTGTGTAGCTGTGCTGGGGATTGCAGGGCCGGGCTGGAGGAGGTTCGTTCCTGCTAAATCCTGTGGGCAGCTCAAGTGACCCCTTCAGACGTGGAGGAGGAAGCAGGAGTTCACTCATACACTTAACTGCTAGGGAGCCCATCTTCTCAGAAGGTCCTAAGAGACTGGCCAAGCCAAAACAGACCTCCCCAAAAGTGTTGGGTAGAGGCAGATGTCATGCAGTCAGGGGGCGAGCTGGGCACTTGGACACCTGGCAGGATCGTTTGGTGCCACCAGACTGCCAGCTGGCTCATTGTTTGCTTGTTGTGTGCACATGTAATCTACAGTACAGCAGTTCCAAGGCTCTTGGATGCAAGCTGTGCCTGCTCCCTCGCTGCTCCGCGCTGCTGGCCAGGCCATCCCTGGAGAACCCCTCTGCAGGGAGCGGCCAGGAGCTGGAGATGCTGCAGTAGAAGCCCCTTCTGCTGTGCCACTGCTGCAAAGATGGGCAGTTTGGCTCATGGCTTTGCTGGAATGAGCCAAACTCCTTGCCAAACCCCAAGCTTCTGCCTGCCTTTTTGCCTTGGAAGCTTTTCTTTAATGGAAACTCCCATTTCCTGCTGCAAGAGCAACAGCTCCTCGAAGAGCCAAGGCCTGCTGCTTCCCCCTTTGCAGCTGCACCACCTTCCTCTACTGGGTTTTGTGTACTTCTAGTTAAATTTCACAAGCAGAGTGCTTGCAGCTTGCTCTCACTTGAGCCCTTCTGGACAGGTGGTGGTTTTGGGGTGCCCAGGGAGCAGCACCCCTCTGTGTGATGCCCTGCTCAGCCCTTGCAAAGCCCCAGCCTTGCCCACTGCCTCCTTTAACCTCCACCTTGCACCCAGGCTCAGCCCTCCCCTCTCCCAGCCCTGGGGGAGGCAGAAGCACCCAAGTGTGGGCGGTACCCGATGGCTGAGGCTGTGTGTGTGTCCCCTTGTCTGTCCCATCTCCTGTCCCACCTGTGCCAGCCCCCATGGCCACCAGCATCACGAATCTCACTGTGCTCACTTGGGTTCCTTCACTTAGCCCCCCAGGACTGTGTGCAGTGCTTCCTTCGGACCCACGGCCTCTCTTCTTGGGGCACTTCCCTTCTCATGTCAAGATGCTCCTCAGTTGATGTTGCTAATTAATACCCAGTTACCCTGATGGGACAGAGCCCTTGCTGCTGTCTCTGGCCTTTCAGGTGGTGGTTTTATACTGGCTGCCTTTGTCCTCCTGCCCCTTCTGGGGCTGCTTCAGTGGAGTTGTAGGTTTCCTTCTGATTTGGATAGCGTTAACCCAGGTGCACTTGGGATAGTTGGGGCTTGGGGGGTTTATTTCCAACCCCCCTCCACTTGCTTTGGGGCGATTCCCAACTACAGCTGCCCATGTGGGTGGGTTGGTGGCAGTGGTGACATCAGGCACTTACACAAGAGCACGTCTGTCCTGCAACAGCCACGAGAGCTGGGGGCTGAGCTACAACTCACCTGCTCACTGCACACTGAGGTTGGCAGCATGCTGCAGCCTCACCCTGTCCTGGGCTCTAATTTAGCTGTAGCAGGTGGAAAAAAATCTGTTGTGGGTAGGTGACACCAGTGGGGTGTCAGGGCATTGGGGTTCCCATTCCCTTGGGGTTTGGTGGTGTGAGTGGTGGCTGGATCCCTGGGCTGCAGCACAGCTCTGGGGGTGCAGTGCTCTCATCTGTGTCACTTTGTTTTCCTTTTTTCTTCTCCCTCTCTCTACTTTAGTCATAAATTAACCATTGGGTTGTCTGTGCAATATTCTCTGTTCTGAACTACTCTGCATCTCCCTGAGCCTTTTCTAGCTGGGGTGAGAACTGGGAGCAATTCTAACAGCTGGTAGTTTTGTAATGATGACTTTCTCCAAACCTTTTACAGACTTGCAGTTAACAGCAATTAAAGGAATTCTACAGACTCGCTGCCTGTCTTGAGTGTCCTCACTTCCTTCACCTGCGGGATGGGCTGTGGGATGGGGATGGGCTTTGGGATGGGGATGGCTTTGGGATGGGGATTGCTTCCATGAGAGGGGCTGTGCCTCAGCTGCTTTGAATTTCCCTTTCTCCCTTCTACCTCAGGGCAGGTTTGCTTAACTCTGGAAGCTGGATCCACACTGCCCCAGGCTGCTCAGAGCTCCAGCCTGCCCAGTTCCCAACCCCTTGCTGCCACGGGGGCTTTGAGTGACCTAATAAAAGTGCCCCAGACCTTGTGTCTGCCAGCCAGAGGCCTGGCACGCCACCCACCAGGCTGAAATACACTGGAAATGCCAACCTCCAAATTGATCATCATTTTAGAAATAATGGTTCTGTTGGGGGAGAGAGGGACGGGTACCTCTCAGGGGTTAGTCAGCCAGGGGTGTCTGCTGACCACCTCAATAGTGGGTCTCAGGATCATGTCTGGTTCCAACAGCATTTTCAGAAGGTTCTGGCACTCCCTGGAGATCCCCAGGTGCCTGGGGATGGAGATACCTTTCTGTTGCTGGTGCAGCATCTTGGGGATGTCGGTGTCATCGAAGGGCAGGCGGGCACAGAGCAGGATGTAGAGGATGATGCCGATGCTCCAGACATCACCCTTCTGGCTGTCGTGAGGCATGCCCTGAAGCACCTCGGGTGCTGCATAGGCTGTGCTGCCGCAGAAGGTCCAGCTCAGCTCCCTGTGGCCCCTGGGGAGCAGCTTGGCGAAGCCAAAATCTGTCAGCTTCAAGGTGTGGCCCTGCAGCAGGGTGTTCTCACATTTGAGGTCGCGGTGGGCCACCCCGCAGCTGTGGCAGTACCGGATGGCCTCAACCAGCTGACAGAAGAGCTCCTTGGCATGGGCCTCGGGCAGAGGACCTTCACGGAGCACATAGTCAAAGATGTCCCCATCTTCTGCCAGCTCCATCACGAGGCAGATCTTTCCCTCTGCAGACTCCAGCGTCTCATGCACCCGGATGATGTTCTGGTGGTCCAACCGCATGACAATCTGGAGCTCCCCAGGCAGGAATTTCTGAATAAACTCTGCCAAGAGAGGAGGTGGGTTTGCTCACTGGGATGTCCCTGAGCTGTAGGACCCTTCTGGGACTCAGCAAAGGGAGGGAAGGTCGTTCCAAGGGTGCCTGGTTCCTTACTACCAGGCACCGTTCCCTGGGGGATGCTTGTCAAAAGTGGATGCTGGGCTCTTGCCAGCACTTTGCTGTCCTTGTGGGTGGAGGAGCAGCCACCTGAATGTGTCCTAATCCTCAGGCTGTGGTACCTGGGCTGTTCTGCTGGATGGCCCCCAGCACCTTATGGATTAAAACTAAAGGAAGGAAGGTTTAGATGAGATATTAGGGGGAAGTTCTTTACAGAAAGAGTGGTGACGGGCTGGAACAGGCTGCCCAGAGAGGGGGTGGATGCTCCGTCCCTGGAAGTGTTCAAGGCCAGGTTGGATGGGGCCCTGGGCAATCTAGTGTAGATCCAGGCCTGAGGTTGGTGGCCCTGCCTGTGGCAGGGGGTTGGAGCTCTATGATCCTTGGGGTCCCTTCCAACCCAGACCATTCTACCATTCTACCTCCACACCCCCCTGCCTCCTCTCAGGTGATGAGCTTGGGAAACTAGTTTTCTGCTGGGGATTAAAAGCCTCCAGGGATTCACAGAACCATAGGGGTTGGAATGGCCCTCCAGAGATCATCAGGTCCAACCCTAGGACAGGTCACACAGGTCGGCGTCCAGACAGGTCTGGAATATCTCCAGAGAAGGAGACTCCACACCCTCCTGGGCAGCCTGTCCCAGTGGGGAGGGAGAGTGCCTCAGCCTGGAGCCCTTTCAGGGTCAGCTCTTACCTGCTGGGCTTTCCTTCTTATCAATTATTTTAATTGCCACTTTCTTCTGGTGCTTTTGAGAAAAAGCCTCCTTCACTTTGGAGTATGTCCCCTCCCCAATGGTCCTGCCCAGCCTGTAACCATTGGCAAGCAAAAACCCTTCCATATCCTTGGACTGGCTGGGTCCCTTTGCTCTCTCAGTTCCTCCTACAGTAGTGACTCCAGAACAACATCCCAACGCCCTGGAGCACCCGTGTCACCCTGGGGATTCCAGGGAGAAACCTTTTAAAACCCAAGGGTGCCATTGTGATGTAACCACCACTGCATCAGTTGGGTGGTGAGGTGGGGGACAGGCTGGAACATTTTTGTGACTGGGGTGGGCAGTGCAGACATAACAAGGCTTGCTGTGGTCCCCCCACGTGTTCCCCCTGTGATTTCACCATTGCTGGGGGACCTGTGCTCACCTGCCTGGCTCACACACCCACTCCTCTCTGGTCAGATACATCCAGGGCCCTGACATGAGCTCCAGGCGAACATCCCAGGTTCGGAGGTTCCCCATTGAGGCAGGTGACTGTCCCAGCTTGGCTGTACCTTCTGAAGTGCAGGAGCCTGAGAGATCTGTGGGAAGGTAAGGAGGGGGCCAGGACACCTGTGGGCTACAGGGTTTGGCCCCGGCGCAGCCACGCCGTGTCCTGGTTGCACCAAGCAGCGTCCTGCTCTGGCAAATGCAGCTTGTACTCCTGAAAGCTGAACACCTCCTTGCCCGGGGACAGGAGAGGCTGGCTCCCTGCCTGTGGCCGCTGGCAGCTTTTACTGGTGTGGGCAGCATCTTGTGCCATGCCGTGCCTTTACACTGGTCTCACCCTGCTCTCTCCCCACAGGCAGCTGCGGCGATGCCCCAGCAGCCACCGCTTGACCGTGCCCAACATCCCCATCGACGTGTTCATTGCCATGGGAGGCAGAGTCAGGCCTCGCGCCACCTGATGGCCCTCACTCCAGCGCCTGCGTCTGGAGGCTGCAGACTTCATAATTAAAAGTTGTCTTAGACCGTTTCTGTGCTCGAAACTGGTGTGTGGTGTGTCAGCCATGGGGGTCGTGGAGAGGGGACACAAGGGGACAGGGTGTGAAGGGAGGGGACAGGGGCAGGGGCACAAGGGACAGTGGGGAGGGAAATGGGCTATGAGGGGATGGGACATGAGCGCCAGGAGAAGAGTGACAGGACACGAGTGACAGAACACAAGGGGATGGGACGTGAGGGGATGGGACACAGTAATGGGACATGAATGGTGGGACACAAGTGACAGGACACGAATGGTGGAACACAAGGGGATGGGACACAGGTGATGGGACACGAGGGGGTGGGACATCACAGAATCACAGGGTTGGAAAAGACCTTGAAGATCATCAAGTCCAACCATTCTCATCCTAAACTAAACCAGATCCCTAAGTACCTCATCTCCCCTTTTTTTGAACACACCCAGGGAAGGTGACTCAGCCCCTCCCTGGGCAGCCTGTTCCAGCCCTGACAACTCTCTCAGTAACAAATTTTTTTCTAATGTCCAATCTGCCCCTGCCCTGGCACAGCTTGAGGCCATTTCCCCTTGTCCTATCACCTGTCACCTGGCTGAAGAGACCATCACCCACTTCTCTATAACCTCCCTTCAGGTACTTGTGATAAGGTCTCCCCTCAGCCTCCTCTTCTCCAGGCTGAACACCCCCAGCTCCCTCAGCTGCTCCTCAGAGGATTTGCCCTCCAGCCCCTTCCCCAGCCTGGTTGCCCTTCTCTGGACTCGCTCCAGGACCTCAATATCCTTCTTGTGGTGAGGAGCCCAGAACTGGACCCAGCACTCGAGGTGCAGCCTCACCAGTGCCCAGTTCAGGGGCACAATCCCCTCCCCAGACCTACTGGCCACACTATTTCTGACACAAGCCAGGATGCCATTGGCCTTCTTGGCTGCCTGGGCACACTGCTGACTCATATTCAGTCTGCAGTCACCCAACACCCCCAGGTCCTTCTCTGCCTGACAGCTCTCCAGCCAGTCTCCCCCAGCCTGTAGCGCTGCCTGGGGTTGTTTTGTCCCATGTGCAGCACTCTGCACTTGGCCTTGTTAAACTTCACCCCATATGACACGAGTGACAGAAGAGGAATGACAGGACACAAGTGATGGGACATGAGGGGATGGGTTGTGAGTGACAAGACACGAGTGACAGGACATGAGTGACAGGACATGAGGGGATGGGATATGAGTGACGGGACACAGTGATGGCACATGAGTGATGGGACACGAGTGGCGGGACATGAGGGGATGGGACACCAGCGGTGACACACAAGTGGCAGGACACAGCGGGGGCACACGGGGAGGGACAGGGCCGAGTGACTCTAGGCCTGCGCCCTGCCCGCCCCGCCCGCTGGGGGCGCCCGAGCGCCGCGAGCCCCGCGGGAGCGCGTGGCCCCGCCCCAGCCGCTTTACGGAGCGGGGCGGCCCCGGCCCGGAGGAGGTTTGTCCCGGCCTGGCTGCCGTCCGCTCCCGGCGCCCTCCCTCTCCCCGGGCCGCCATATTGTGGCCGCCGCAGCTCGGGAGCCGCCGCCTGTGGAGCCGCGATGGGTGAGGGCGGGTGCGGTCCCGCCGGTTGGGGTGCCCCGGTGGAGGGGAGTGCGGGGAGGGCAGGGGGAGAGGAGGGAAAGGGAAGCCAAGCCAGGGCACCCCGCGGGTCGGGCGAGGGGGCACAGCCCGGCCTGGCGCTGCCCGCGCCTCTCACTGGGGCTCCGGGCGCCTCCCCTCAGCGCTGGCGGGCCGGCCTGGCGGGGCGGGGGGCTGTGGGCCCGGCCGCCGCCGCTGAGTCATCCCGCCACCGGCACGGCGGGGCCTTCCCCGGGCAGGACCCCTCGCAACCCGCCGTGTGCGGCCCGGCAGCGGAGCCGGGGCTCGGGGCGGCCCTTGGCGGGGACCCGGCGGCGGGGGGTGGGTGCCTCTTGTAGCCGGGGTTTCCCGGGACAGGGGCCGGGCTCTGCCCCCGCCGAGCAGCCGGGCCGCTGGGACGGGGTTGTTGCTGGTGGTGTCGTTGCCCGCTCTGAGCAGCGCTAACGCGGGCTCGGTGACCCGCAGCTCGGTCTCCGGACAGCTCCCGGGAGAGGCAGGGGAGCGGCGGGGGGGCAACGCTGTAATCCTGGGGGTCGGGGATCGCTTCTGCCGCAGCCACCGGGGCGAAAGCCGTGAGAGGCGGCGGCAGGAAGGGAACTGCCGCGGTTAAAGCCGCCTCGGTGCCTGACGCTGTCAGATCCCTGGACTCTGGTTCACTTCAATCCCGAAACTTGTGAGAGTTTTAGAACCGAGCTCAGGTGAGATCGTGCTGAACTATCCGGTAACCTAGCAAGGCCTCGGCCAGGGTAGCTCTTGTAAAATACAGCATCAGCAGCGTAAGCCTACCAGGGCTGTCCCAGGGCAGTGTGTTGCTGTGGACAGTCAGAGTAAATGCTATCCTGACACCGTGCAGAGGAGGAGTTTGTGTGCACAGTCATAACCACTGCCACCAAATGTACTTAAATGTACTTCAGAGTGGTAGCAGGTACCTTTCTGTTACCTACAAATCAGTCATAACTGAGTATTGCCCTTCAAAAAGTTTTTTAATGACAGCAGACTGTTTTGTCATGTATGATGCAACCTGAAATTGAAGCTCCCTACTCGAGGAGGAGATATGTCTTTTGCCTGAGGCTTCAGGTAGTAAGGCAGGGTTTGAATGGGGGAAACACAAGCCTGTAGCAAGTGTGTTTTCTATAAAGCAGAGTTGAGATCCTCTGGGAAGTAAAGATTAAGGTCTTACCAATTTTCACCTGCAATATTGTCTCTTAACCAGACTTGCTGTCAGAAAAAAAGCCCTGTGGGATGGGATGCTGTTTGAGCAGAAACTCTCCTGCCATCTTCAACCCCTTGCTGCGATGTTCCAGAAAAAGTTGGTGGCCATTGAGTCTGTGTATGCCATGGCTGCAGCACTCCCCAGTCCAGAATTTCTTTGAGAACTTAATTTATAGCCTGAGATGTAAAACCTTGAATGGCAACTTGGAGTAGAAAGTTAGCCTGTTGGTGAATGCCTGAAAACTCCTGTGTTACCTGGAGCTGAGGAGGGTTCTGTGAAGTAGCTTCCCAGCCTTCCCCACCACTGCCTCTCCAATTCTTCTCAGGGTTTGAAGTAGGCATTTTTCTGACAGCAAGAGTTTAATATTCCCCTCATTTGAATTACCTTCATGTCACTTTTCCTTAACATTTTTAATAAGTTGAGACTTTTGTTGGTTTAGGTTAATAGGACTAAACAGTAGCAGCATAAGCTTACTACCCCGTTGCGTGTGGTGCAGGTTGAGGGTGCCATGGTGTTTGTAAGCAGTTGTGATGTTGGTCTTCCCTGTGTTATTAGAAATGCTCATCAGTTCTCCTTTGCTATGCAAATGACATGTTTTAATGCCTTTACAGTGCTCTTTAGCCTGTGGAGCAGTATGTCATGCTCGATTCTTCGTAAAACTTGTGTGGCTGATGAATTTGTCTAGTTCTTTGGCTACTTTGCTTTGTTGTCTTGTGTTTAGGAGAGCACACATGAACTTTGTAAAGGGGAGCCTGATCATTAAAATAGTGTAATAGTGAAAGTACTAATTCCTTCAGCCTTAAGCTGTTGTGCCAGTGAGGTCCAGGTAAACTCTGATTTGCTTAGCAAATCAGGCAGTCCTGTTTGTTTCTGGAGCAAAGCACTTGTTGGGAAGGATGAGCTTGCTGGAATTTTATGGCCCTGTAATTGTCTCTGACTATTTCTGTTTGGTTTTGACCTTCTATAACTCCTGGGGGTCAAGTTTGAGTTGATGTAGTTGAAGAGTTAATCCCTGTTTTAAGACCTCTGAGCCCAGGTAGCAGACTGTTCCAAGACATCCAGGTTTCCTTAAAAGCTGAGGGATCAAGTACATGTAAATTGGGTTGAAGAGGATTTAAAGTCCCCAAACCTCAGGCTTTTTGGGGTGAAAAGATCAGGGAGGAGGTCAAGTTGAAACTCGTGTATTGAGTACTGGACTGAGGAATAGGTGAGTGTGTTCTACATCTCTGTGCAGGTAGTCAAAAAGGAATCCTAATCTCAGACTGACTCTAGTCAAGGACAAGTACATTGTAGGACTTTTAATTTTCCCCAAAGGGAATTTCTGCTTTTCCCTTCCCCCTCCACAGGCAGCACCATCAGTGAAGCTGTTGCACATTCCAGCAGTGGTGTCACATCACTGGCTCCTGGTAGCTAAACCAGAAGGGAGTGAGCCAAGGGTGGCTGCTGCACCAGACAGCCAAATAGCTGCATGGAGAAGCATTTTACTAGCACAGTGTGTGAAGGTCCCAGCCAGGGGATGGTGGCAGGCTGGCTTGAAGACTTTCTCTGAAAGTAAACTGACTCTATGTGTGCTTATTTGTAGTAAATACTCGAATAGCCTGTGTGAGACTGCACAAGCAGCAGAGCAAACATGCACAACAAACCTGCAGGACTGACAGGATGACAGAACCTGGCCACTTCTCCAGGGTTTAACAGCAGCTGGGGTAATTCCAGGGCGGTGGAGGAAAAGCCTTGAGTTGTTGCTTGTTTGGCAGGATTTCTTGTGTAGTTGTTCTTCCCCTGTGAACACAACTGTTTAGTTTCCTTGTTCAAGTGCCAGGTTCAATATAATAATCTGGTTTTGGCTGATCTCTGGTGGTGGTTCAGAGCTGTCTCTTTGTACAGTGTGTACAGGTAATTCAGTGACTTTTAGATGCTCATAACCAACTTAATTAGTATTTTAGTAGAGATTACTTAGGCTTCTCTTCCTATGGTCTTGTCTGAAATCATGACCTTCTTCTGGACATACTTTTTCTAGAGGAGGATCCTCTTAGGAAGAGCCTTTACTCTGTGTTGTAAAGCGAATGCTTAAACTTTTAAGAAATAGAGTGCTGTAAAATGCTTTCATTACCTGCCTGAGCTTCAGAAGAGTGTCTGTTTCTGTTCTAAAAGTAAAGTAATTCCTTCACAAATGGGAGATAGAAGGAACAAACTTCACATGAGGACTGCTAACTGTAAAGGGACACTACACCTATGAGGAAACCAGTGATGAATGGTATTACATGTAGGTAGATGGAGACAGGCTTTAGATTTTCAAACACTTGAGAAGTGCCTAACACTGTTTTGGTTCCTCTTATGTTGAATGTGAAGCAGCAGCTTTGGTAATGATTTGACAAAGTAAGAGTCAACGAGAAGATGAATGTAGAAGTGGCCAGAGGTTTTCTTTTTGCTTGTAAGTAGGAGATGGCAATAAATTATGTTGAGAACTGACATGCTGAATCAAGTTTCCAGGGTTTCACTGTCTGTGTGTTCTCCTGAGCTGTATTGAGTAGCTGACTGCTGAAATACCAAGTTTTTGAGTTCCAAATATTCACCACTGAGCTTTCTGGAGAAATGTGGGGTGCTGAAGCAGTACCCTGTAGTCAGCCTAATGTTCACTGCCCGCTGTGACTCGTGTGTACAGAATATGATGGGCATATTCTTACAGGTCCCTCCTTCCCAGAGCCAAGACTGTCACAAATGGGTTGATTATTTTTAAATAAATACCTCAGTAACTGTGATTAGATAGCTTGAATATCACTTGTGGCTTTTAACACCGTCAGGGAAGGCAACCTCTGATTTGGCACTGCCAGCTCTAAAATTTCATTTTCTTTGTGCAATCTGGACTCCTCTGTCTGCTACTACCAAATCGGTTTGCTTGAACTCTCTTCTGTTTCTGGAGGGAGCAGGGATCCTGCAGTGAAAGACCTCTGCCAGCCTACTGTCCTGGTGACTGCTGCAGAGACACCCTGATCCCTGTTCAGTGTCTGAACCCCCTCAGCACCCCATAGTGGGGTAGTGATTTATATGAATTTGTGGTTTATTTCTATCTCCCAGCAGCTTGGTCAGCCTGAGAAAATACGGGGAGACTGAGGGCAGCAAAGAGCAGTAACCATTCCTGTGCTGCTGGTTGATTTTTCTTGGAGCAGGAATGTGATGCTGTAGGAATATATGTTTAGCTCAGAATCTGGGTGACCACGGAGGCTGGAGAAGCTGGGAGGTTCCTCTGGGCTTTTGAGTAACCAATGAAAGAGAGAAAGTTCCTGCCAGGTAGGAGAAACCAAAAGAATACAGCCAGCATGCTTATCACGTGAAGCTTAGTGGTTCATTGACTTTGTTTTGCTATTACTTGTCAGATTTAGGCGTTCCTCTGGAGAAGAGGAGGCTGAGGGGAGACCTTATCACCACCTACAACTACCTGAAGGGAGGTTATAGAGAGGTGGGTGATGGTCTCTTCAGCCAGGTGACAGGAGTTGGGACAAGGGGAAATGGCCTCAAGCTGTGCCAGGGCAGGGGCAGAGCAGATATTAGAAAAAAAGTTGTTACTGAAAGAGTTGTTGGGGCCTGGAACAGGCTGCCCAGGGAGGAGCTGAGTCACCTTCCCTGGGTGTATTTAAAAAAGGGTAGATGAGGTACTTAGGGATATAGTTTAGCTTAGGATGGTTATGGTTGGACTTGATGATCTTTAAAGGTCTTTTCCAACCCTGTGATTCTGTGAATTGTAAGTGATGGAGTTGATACTATTGCAGGGAAAACTTAAGTTGGAAGAGGCTTTGGAGGTCATCGGGCCCAGCACTTCACAGAATCACAGAATAACAAGGTTGGAAAAGACCTTTAAGATCATAAAGTCCAACCATTCACATCCTAAACTAAACCATAAAAAACCACTTGCTCAGAGCTGGGCAGCTTTGAAACACCCAGCGGGCATTAATTGGCAGATCAGTGCTGATGGAGTTTGTCAAGTGGATTCATTTCAACTTGTGTAATTCTCCTACTCCAAACACGCAGCTGTCAGGCTACCTGGCTGGCCAGGCTTTGCCTTAGGTAAGTGTCTAATGCCCAGTAACAGAACTCTAATAGATATCTTACAAAGGCTCCCTTGGTGAGAGGGTGTTCTGGCTTTAGAAGGGCCGTGTCAGATTTGTCAGCGTAACTGTTCCTCTGCTCTGTTGCTTCGGTCTGACTCAGCAGCACAAGTCCTGGTTTAGGCATGTGAGCCCGTGCAGTGACTCAGCTTGGGAGCCTTTAAGCAGCAGCTGAAAAACAAAAATAATGTTTGAAGCAAATGCTTTCTGTAGTGCAGAGAAATGGAAAGAAGCAAGGCTGGGTTTCTGATCCAGTACTGTTAAGCTGGTTTAATCTTGGCGGCAGGAACGACCCTGGAACTGCAGCTTTCTGCTTAAACTGCTGTTGGCAGATGCCAACAGGATTTGAGTGCTCTGCTGAGCCTGCAAAGTCCAACTTCCACACTGTTTTTACCATCTCATTCAATTTATAAGGATCAATTTGGCAACCTGTTCTAGTAATTCTTTGGTTTACATGAAAACTGGAGGTTTTTTCCTCAGGAAAAACCTGTGCCAGCAGGAGGCAGATTCCTTCATCCCCTGAGGGGGTTTCCTTTGCACAAGGAATTGAAAAGGTATCATTCAGTTCAGCTTCCTCCCTAAGTTTGACTGCTCCTCTAGCTCTTGTTAGAGGATTCTCAGCTCACAGAACACCTGAAGTAATTCCCAGTGTGAATTATTAGCTGCTTAAAGCCTTGCTTTGGTTTTAATGGACCATTTTTTATTAACAATGTGATTCCAAAGGTGTTAGCCTCCAGAAACTGTTGGCATGGGGACTTTTTAGTGTTTATGCCAAAGATCTGTATGCTAGGAGGCATGATCTCATATTTGCTTTAAAATCCCACTTAGGCTGTTTGCCTCTCGGGAGGGACAAGAGAAGAAGAATGAAGTCGATTGGTTTCGTGTGGGCTTCTAGTAGTGTGAGTTTCAGGGATGTGGGCAAACGATCTCCAGAAGGAAGTTATAAAACTGTGTTTTAACTCGTTGATCCTTTGCAGTCCTGGCAGGTGTCTGCAGTGGGCTTACCTAGGCAGGCAGGTGATGGCTTCATGCTCTGAAGTGGCCTTAGCAGATCACTGCAGCAACTTACTCATGCCTGGCTAATAGTGAGCACAGTTACTACTCTGGTGTTGGCCTTCTCTCTCTCTGGTTCAGGATGGTGGCAATGTATCTAAATTCATGTTGGTGTTTGTGTCTCGGTCCTTGCTTGTACCTGGTCAGGGAGTAGCTTCGTCTGCTCACACTAAACTGGAGTTAAAGCCTTCCCTTGAGCATGTCACCTTGTGTAGCCAGGAAATAAAAGGTAATGCTCCTGGCATGAGCATGTGTTCCCTTTTGGTCTTTCTGCCAAGTTCTCCAGTTGCTGCTGTTTTCCTCAGGACAGAGGAGTCCCTCTGAGCCAGGACTAAATGTTTTGCTTCTTAGTGAGCTTTACCTCTGCCTGGTGTCTGAGGTGTGTGAGCAAAGCTTTATGTAGCTCTGCTCTATTACAGCAAGCCATCAAACATCTGCAAACAGCTTCCAGTGTTTGTCCTGCAGAGCCAGGGTTACCTGCTGTTAGAGAAATAAATCTTTATATATTCAGGCTGATAATCCCAAGATCTATTTAATATGTCACACTAGCACTGAATTCAGTGTCTGATTCAGCTCTTGGGGCTGATAGCTGGCAGATCTGACTGGAGGTGCAGAGCTTGATGCTCAATGGGAGAACTATTCAAATGCAAATCCTGTCACTTTTCTTTTCCAGCGGAGCTTCTATGTCGAGTTCATGAGGTACTTGGCTACAAAAGGCACTGACTTGGGGAACTGTGTGAGGTCGGGGGGGGTTCCTAGACCAGAAGTGACAGTCTGGCCAACCTTGGCCATAACACTGTTTGAAGTGGAGCCAGTCTTGCAAGGCCAACTCTGCTGTTTTCTTGGGTGAACTCGGGTTTCGTGCAGGTAACAGATCCTCAGCTGCTGCTCGTGTTTGGAAACAGTGTTAAAACTCTTGTAGATTTGTGGAACTTTTTGGTCTGCAGAGGCCTTGGGAAGAGATGGGCTGAAAACTCTGCAGATTTTTTTTTTTTTTTAACACTCAGTACAAGCTTTTACCTCTGCAGTTTTGAATTCTGCCCTTGGATTGGACTGCAGAGGTTGAGGTGATGCACACTGAGCCCCCTGTGTTGCCATTCCTGCCTGCTGGGTACATGCTACTGAGGAAGCAGGGGCACTTCAGAGAGACTTGAGCAGTCAGTTGTAACTGATCAGTGGAACAGGCAGAGACTGTACTGTTTTGGGGTAATCCAAAGGATGCTGGACTTGGTGGCAACCAGGTTCCTTAAAAAAAATCCCTAGGCTGTGTCTTGCAGCAGGAGGCTGCAGTAGGAGTGAGGTACATGTAAGGAAGGGCCTGAAACAGAAGCAGCTGAACTGGCTTTTGCTGGTTTTGCAAAAGCTACGTTACTGTTTCCACTGCTGGAAGAGGTGCCTCATTCTAATTCTGTCCTAATTCTTCTCTTTTTACTTTCTTTTCTGACAACACATTCATGCTGCACTGATGTTCTGGTAGAACAAGGCAAGCTCTGGCCTTTGCCTAGCAGCCCTGCTCCCACACACGCATACTTGTGCAGACAGGGTTGAGCTTAGCTCCTTGCCTCTGCAGCTCGGGGGGTGGAAACCACGGTTTTATGCCTGCATATCCCTCTTGCATTGGTGTGTACTGAGATATTTGGAAGATGGGCAGTAAGCCTGTTGGCTTTCTTACAGAGTGAAATCCTTCTCGTGGCCAGTCACCAGGGGTGTTCCCCAAGGGCTCAGTGCTGGGGCCAGTTCTCTTTAATATCTTTATTAATGACCTTGACAAGGGGATCGAGTGCAGACTTGGTAAGTTTGCAGATGACACTAAGTTGGGTGGGAGTGTTGACCTGCTCAAGGGTAGGAAGGCCTGACAGAAGGGTCTGGATGGGCTGGATCGACGGGCCAAGGCCAATGGTGCGAGGTTCTGCAAAGCCAAGTGTCAGGGCTTGCATTTGGGTTGTCATAACCAAGGAATTGGACTTCATGATCCTTATGGGTTTCTTCCAACTCAGTATATTCTGTGATGACCCCAAGCAGTGCTACAGGCATGGGGCAGAGGGGCTGGAGAGCTGCCTGGCAGTGTTCCTGGCAGGGCAAGAGGCCGATGGATCCTGGCCTGTATCAAGAATAGTGTGGTGAGTAGGATGGGGAAGGAATTGCCCCCCTGTACTCAGCACTGGTGAGGCCCCACCTTGAGTCCTGCATTCAGGTATGGGCCCCTCGCTATGGAAAGGACACAGAGGTGCTATAGAAAGGACACAGAGGTGCTGGAGCGTGTCCAGGGAAAGGCAGTGAGGCTAGTGAGGGAACTGGGGAATGAATGGCATGAGGAGTGGCTGAGGGACCTGGGGGGTTTGGTCTGGAGGAGGTTTTGAGGAGAGCTCATAGCTCTCTGCAGCTACCTGGAAAGAGGGTGTGGAGAGGTGGCGGTTGACCTCTCCTCCCTAGTGACAAGACAAGAGGAAAGGGTGTCAGGTTGTGCTGGGGCAGCTTAGACTGGATGTTAGGAATAAATTCTTCCCAGAGGGCGCTGTCAGGCATTGAATGGGCTGCCCAGGGAAGTCTCCATCCCTGGAGGCACTGAAAAGCAGGGTAGATGTGGTGCTGCACGCTGTGGGTTAGTGGTGGCTGGCAGGTCAGAGTGATGGTTGGACTTGAGGCTCTAAAGGGTCCCTTCCAACCAAGGCAATGCTGTGATGCAGCGAGCTGTTAGATGGGCTCGCAGCACTGTGCCCCAGGCACCTATGTTTGGGTGCCACTGGCCTTTCCTCATCAGGTGAATCGGTACCCATACCTGTCGTGCCAGGAGGACAGTTGAGGGGTGGCTTCTGGGTAGAGGTAAGTGACCAGGAGGCTGCAGGCACTGCCAGAGCAGTTTTTCTGGTGTACAGTCTGTTTGGTGTGGTCTCAGAAAAAACAGCTGTTGCAGTATAGAAGCAAAAAGCCTTATTGTCCAGCTTCCCTGGAGCCCTGGAGTTGTGGCTGGAACAACATCAGAACAATTCTGTAGTTCTAGGGCGTGAGCTGATACTATCTTCGTGTAAGGCAGGGCTTAGCTGGTTCTGAGAGAAGAAAAACCTTTCCTAGGAGAGGTGCTGTGCTGGCAGGACTTGGGAGAAGGTTGTGGTGCCTGTCTAAGTGCAGCAGCTAAAAACTTCAGAGCAGTTTGAAAAAAATTGCTCTAGTTAAGTGCCCATTGCTGCTTTATGGTTGAGAGGCTTTCTGTAGAAGCAGAACTCCTCAGAGCAGCGATGTTAAGATGCAGAGTCAAGGCTTGTGGCTTGAGTATCTCTTGTGCATGGCTGGCCTGTGAGCAGGTGGTTGCTTTTCTTAGTCTGGCAGTCTGGGATACTCCACCAGTCTGATTTAGTGGGATAGTTGTGCAGTTACTCACACTGACTGACAGAGTTTGAGTTAATGACCAAGCCTGACTTGCAGATAGTCAGAACGAGCTGGTGAAGAACTTGGACGTGCCTGGCATCCCCCTCTCTGTTTTGTCCCATGTGTTTGGGCTTGCTGCAGTCTGTGGTGCCCACAGCATCTGCTGAGCTCACAGTGAAGTCAGAACCTCGCATGTGATGTTCAGCCATTGCCATGGAAATGGGAGGGTGATTAACAAATTAGCATTCTGATATCATTAAAGTATTGACCCAGGTGATAGACTAGAAAAAAGCAATCAATCATCTGAAGAGAGAAATATGTGTGAGAAAATCAAGTGCCAGAGAGACTTGCACAGTGACATGCTGTTAAAGCTGGTGTGAAAGCCACTCTGCAGGGGCAGTGGCATCTTTGGGGTTTCCCTGTGGGATAATGGGGTTCTTGATGCTCTGGAAACACAAAGCCTTCAAGTACAAGGTGCTGGGTGTGCTCAGAGACCTTGCAGTATGGCCTGGTGTCTCTGGCTGGTTTCCAGACTCATGGAGCAGGGTCTGTGCCTGGCTCTGGGTTTGTGCAGGTTTGGAGGCAGCTGAACTGTCATGGCACTTAGCTATTTATTTATGTGACTGGCTGACAATCCTGCATATAGTGTGAAGTCACTTAATTTTTCCTCCCCCTATTCTTTAAAACTACCTTTTAGTTGGCAACTTCACCTTCCAAAGGGCTGTAACAACTTCATTAGGGACTCTGTTGTCATCTTCAGACTTTAGCTAGTGACTCTCACTCTTGTGTGGCTGTATTAACTGTTAGTGTTGGGGTAGTAATATGGATACACTGACAAGACAGTGGCAGTTAAATACAGTTCCTGAATTGAATGCTGTATGTAAACAATACTCTTTGCTACTCTAAGATCAGATAGAAACCCCTAAAGCCTGCAGATTTTTTTTTAAAGTCTTACATATTCTGAATTAGTTGGCTTTTCAGTTAAAAACAATAAAATTCTTCCCTCTGTTCTTGGGATACAGTGCTGGACAAGTGAGCAGTTGTGTAGGTCCTGTGATCTTTAATCTCTGCTTTTCTTTGCCATGTAAACAGCCTTACAGAAGGAGGGAAGTGCTGTCAGAACCAGGGCAGCTATTTTTTGTGAGCTATGAGCTCAGGGAGATATTAACAGGATGTTGCATCTCTCTTACAGTGTAAATGGCCAGAGGAATTTGGGGGTTTTGTTTGTCTTTTCAGAAGAAAGTCCTCTTGAAGTTTTAGCTAGGGAAAAGAGTGCCCTCTTAGAAAGCAGGTGCTGTGAAATGGGGTTTCTGACTCTTTCACTGTGCTTGGTGTCTTTTTAGTGATTTTGAGGAAATTCTAGAACTGAAAGTCTTTTGGTTCCTGTCCTGTCAACATGTGAATTCTTCCGTAGGAATGAAGTGTTAGGTGTTTGTACGCTGCATGTATCTCTCCTGGGCTTGGCCGTGGGCTCTTCTGCTAGGAGAGCAGTGAGGTCTGAAACTTCTCCAGCTGATTTTGGAAGGGCTCCAGGGTGGCTGGAGGCAGTTGATAAGTCAGACTGAAACTTTCTGTAAGCAGCGTGGCTGTGGAATGCTTAAAAGTTTGGAAAGAGGAGTGTGAAGGAGATAAGGCTGCAAACTTTCACAGGACACTTCTTCCACCTGCCCTTAGTTGGAAGACAACAAGGATAATCTGTGTCCATCAGACTCCTGGAGAAGAGTAAGTTGGTCTCAGGGTTAATTGGCACTCTGGTGCTGTGTATTGTGATTGCTTCCTCCCCATCCTGAGAAGGCACAGCTGCTAAGCAAATAGCCTGTATCATAAATAGGAGAGAAGGAGGGTTTGGGAAAATGCAAAAAGGAGTGGAGATAGGCAGAGCAGTGGACTGGAGCTGGGGGATTGATACCCTCCTGCACTCAGGTTACTGCTTGGCCCTGGCTGCCTTTACCTGTACCAAACAGTGGAGTGTCACTTCCCTCACTAGAAGGCAAATACACAAGTAATCAAGTTGGAAGTGCTGCATTAGTCAGACATGAAGCAGCAAAATAAGTAGGTCAGGTAGAGAATGACTGCAGCACCCTGGCAGGACAAACACGGCCTGTACGTTACGTGCAGCTCTGCCTCTTGCAAGGCTGTTCAGTGCTGTTCTGCAGTCCAGGCCCTGCTTTGCTGTGCGTCCTCTTGGATTTTTGCTGTGCATGCACAGTGAATCTGCCAGTCTGAGGGGTTGGGAAACAATCAAGGTATGATTTATGCCGTGGTGATAAAGGGGAATGGTTTCTGCTGAAAACCAAAGCAAAGGGATGCAGCCCCTGAAGACAGTGAAGCTGAAACCCTTCATACAGGTCATGTGCTTGATGTTATGCAGCTGCATCCAGGTTCCTTTCAGAACACTAAATCTGCTCTTATACTCCTAGAAACTTGGTAACCCTCCTGCCTTAAGAGCATACCACGTGAGCTAAGGTTAGGATCCTGTTCTAACTCGAAGCTTCTGCTTCAGTGTTTGAGATGAGCTCTAGCGAATAAATCTGTGTAATCTGGATACTCCATGTGAATGGGCTTCCTTGTTGGAAGGGATGTATTGGGAATGAAGCAGAATGACAAGAAGTCTGAGGCAGCTATTTCTTTCTCCTCTTCACAGAAACAATGGCGAGTCCTGGAAAGGATAACTATCGAATGAAGAGTTACAAGAACAAAGCCCTAAACCCCGAGGAAATGCGTCGGAGAAGAGAAGAGGAAGGAATTCAACTACGCAAACAGAAACGAGAGCAACAGGTAACTGTCACCTTGACTAGCTTGTGTACAGCCTTAACACAACCAGGATTGTGCTGCTGCCAAAGTGGAATCTTCAAGGATCTGTGCATTAAGGTTCGTTGGCAGTCCTCTTATTTTTTTTTTTTCCCTGTTCTAACTGAGATCTTGCTTTTCTCTTTTCTCTTTGTACTTAGTACAGAGCATAGCTCACATCAGGAGCTCTCCAAACCCTTTGTCCTTCAGGTACTGGAGGTTTTTGTTCACAGATCCTTGGTTTTAAGGTGTTGAGGTTCTTTTTTTTTTATTATTACTTAGTGAATGGGGCTATTTCCTCAAGCAGCAGGAAGAGCAAGTGAAAGTTTGGGCTGTGCGTATTTCTTAACTCTGAGCTGTCTTTTTTTTTTTCTTGCTTGGAGGTCTGGGACAGTGAGAGGTGATTCCTGGGTGATGTGTGTGGCTCAGATGAAATGTTTGCTCTATTAGCACATCACCTACAAGCTGCCTTCTCCCCAGTTTCCCTAACAAGTTTGGAAAAATGCTGCACTTGCCTGTACCAGTGCCTCAGTGACTTGGGCATTTGCATATCTGAGGGCAAGACTTAGCATGTCTTATTATTGGGGTTTGTATGCCAAACTAGTCTTCAGAGGGCAGAGCTGTTATTAATGACTACTCTTCTGTTCAGGTTCTGTTTAGTCTAGCTGATGGTATCTTGTTTGAAGAACAAGAACATCTAGTTATGAAGACTGTTCATCATTGCTTTCTAATAATGACTCCTGCATTTTTCTTCCCTGCTAGCTCTTTAAAAGAAGAAATGTGGAGTTGATCAATGAAGATGCCTCCATGTTTGATAGTCTCCTTGTGGATTCCTATGTTAGTTCCACAACATGTGGGGTAAGGTGTCTTTTCTTCTTGCAGTTGTGCCTTCGGGTAGATTTAATGCTGTGGACTGTGTAGAGGAGACAAACCTCAGTGGTTTGGTTTTCTCACTCTTGAGAATGTTGCAAATGTTACTACCCAGTGACCTGGGTAAGTCTGCCGGGAAGTAATAGCATGCTGGAATCTATAATTGTGAATCTTTGGATCTCTGGCTAAGCACAAAATTGTGGTAGGATGTCATGACTGTGGTGCAGTAAATAATCTTGGTGAGAAATGAAGCCATTGCTCTGTCTCTTTTGCATCTTTTCAGGATGGGTTGATCACAAGAGAGATGGTAGAAATGCTTTTCTCAGATGACCCTGACCTACAGCTAGCAACCACTCAGAAATTCAGGAAGTTACTTTCCAAAGGTAAAAATAACTCACCATATCCATGATGTAGAATCTGATATAGCCTTTCTTTTGCAAGCATTTGTGCACATGTATTACTGTACAGCAGCTTTGAGCTGTGGGAAAAAAGTTATAGTCTAAAAACTTGATAATAGAGTATCCTGCAGTGATTTATAGCTGTAGAGAGAGTGATTCCAGAGAGTTGGCCTGCCAAGTTCAGTACAGCTTGAGTTTATTCAGTAATAGTTCATGCTTGTTATTCCCCTGTGTTGACTTACACACTGTTTTGACACTGCTTTGCTGTTTCAGAGCCAAATCCTCCAATAGATGAAGTGATAAACACTCAGGGAGTGGTGGATAGATTTGTTGAATTCCTGAAAAGAAGTGAAAATTGTACGCTACAGGTAAAGGAGACTGTTCTGAATTCTTCATGTAGCTCTTTAACCTTTACGGTGTAGGAACTTGAACCCACAGGTGCTCTTGGGGAGAAGTGATGTCTTGAACCTGGAAAATGCAGATTCTGTGATGTATAGGAGGAGAAAAAGGCAGCCTGTAATACTTAAGAGGAGGGATTATCGATTGCTCTGAATTGTTGGAAGAAGAACGCTGGCAAATAACATAGACCAGCTGCAGCAGAAGAGAATCTGCCCTTCCTGTGTCTGATTTTTTGCAGGGAGCTAGGGGAGCCACAGAATAAATGTGTAGAAAAACATCCATTATTGGAGTTTTTAAGTACAGGCTGCCTGTTAGAAATGGTTTAGGTGGTGCTGATCCTGCCGTGGGGCAGAGGGATGGACTAGGTGGCTTCTTGAGATTCCTTCTAGCTTGGTAATACCTAGAGTTACTCTGTAGGGGTTAAAGATACTTCCATACATGGAATTGGATCGGAGCTGATGATTGCCTTCATCTTCCTTCCTGCCCTCTGGCCCAAGGCCATGTATCACAGTGGCCTTACTTTCCAGAAGAACTGAATGGGAATCTGGTTTTAAACCAAAGAAAGAGTGGCCAAAGCAGGGAATTTGCTGTTCAGCTTTGCTTGAACTAGGGGCATCTTTGTGGTGCTAGCCAGGCAAGAGGGTGAGCCAGAACTGGTCGGTCTGCACTAGATACAGAAAACTTCTTACTCCACATGTATTCCAGTATGTGTCTTCCCTTTTCTTACTGGAAAGCAGTTGTGTGGGTGATGTGGCATGACTAACAGTGATGCCTTCCCTTGCTAATCCTTTGAGAAGCTGTAGCCTCTGAGAAGGCATTTAGCAGATAAAACAAAGCCCTTTCCTTTGAGTCTTGAGGTGCTCTGTCGTGATACACTTTCTTTTCTCTCTCAACCTTTTTAGGAGAAGCTGGAAGAACTATAGCTAAAGTTTAATGACAGATACACAATTTGGATTACTTTATTCATACATTTCTCATTTCTTTGCTTGTTTCAGTTTGAAGCAGCGTGGGCACTGACGAATATTGCATCAGGAACTTCCCAACAAACAAAAATAGTAATTGAGGCTGGGGCAGTTCCTATATTTATAGAGCTATTAAATTCTGACTTTGAGGATGTTCAAGAACAGGTAAGGCTTACTTCTTTCTTTGGGAGACAACCACACAAAATGTAGTGTATAAAATGAGTGACCAGTGTGTAACAACTGGCTTCAGACCATGAATTGAAATATTGTTTGCCTGGAACTACAGGAAAAGCCTTTCTTAGCACACTACCTTTTTCTTCCTCTGTTCAGAAAAACTGTGTGAATGCTAAAACTGTTGCTGTTTCCTTTCAGGCTGTCTGGGCATTGGGGAACATTGCTGGAGACAGCTCTGTGTGTAGAGATTATGTCCTTAACTGCGCTATTCTTCCTCCCTTATTAATGTGAGTAGCCATGAATACTTGCCAATACAGTTCTCAAGTCCCATTGTGCTAGAGCAGAGCAGTGCTCGAGCTGGGTGAAGAGATTCCCCAGCAGCCTGTGGTGATGTTTGCTGGGAATCAAACCATTTGGTACCAATAAACTGTCAGTTCAGACAAGTATCTGATCAATAGTGGGACTTGGTAGATAACATGCCTTCTCACAAACCTTTACACTGCTTTGAATCTGAAGTGGGTGCTGCTGCAATGTGCTGTCCTTCTGAAGGCACAGGGCTTGCTCTTTCACTCTGTGTCCCTCCAGACACCTCCTCTTTGTGCTTATGCTGTGGATTTGAGGTGCTTGTCTGACTGGGCTTCTCTAGGACTAAGGAGAGGGAGCAGGTCTCTGCATACCACCTTGCTTCTGCAGCTCTGGAGCGTGGTGTGGACCCACCATAGTCACAAGATCTGTCTTGTCAGGAGTGTGCTCTCAAGTGCTCTTTGCTGCTCTGCAAGGAATTCATTGTCACTCTATCCTGTCTATGGCAAACTGATGCTTTGTCACAAGTGACTCGGATTGTCACACTCGCTGCCTGTCCCCAGCGATGGCTGACTGACGTGCTCAGCCCGTGGGACTGGGGACTGACGGTGGAGTTGAGACACAGTGTGTTCTATCAGTTGGCCTCTACTGAGGCCCACCTGACTTCAGAGAGGACAGCGAGTGTGTGCCTGGGCTGAACTCAGACTTGGAACTGCAATTGACTAACTTACCCTTCTTTCTGCAACTTGTCTAATGTGGAACTCGCCTTCCTGACCTATGTAACTTGACTTTGTTAGGAATGATAGCTGTTTATCCTGAGAAGTACTTGCATGTCACTTCTCTTCTTGCTTAGTGAGAGGCTCAAGTGACAAGCAGCATGGCTCGAGCTACTGCAAGTGGAATAGTGGTTTGACTTCCTTAAAGTCATTCTAGTTTGCCTTCTTTTGATTCCTTTTCTGGCTTCCACATCAAGGATTATAATTCATGGTAATTATCTCCTCAGGCTCCTTACGAAGTCCACCAGGTTGACAATGACACGAAATGCTGTCTGGGCCTTGTCAAACTTGTGCAGAGGAAAGAGTCCACCACCTGAATTTGATAAGGTGAGAATAAATGCCTTGTTGGCAGACAGGTGATGGGGAGACACCCAGTTAAGATGTTTGTCTAAATTGGTTTTGGCTGTTGGACTTCTGTAAGTCATTCTGGGAGGGAACAGGGTGAGGTTCTTCCTGCTGAGGTTGATCTTGCTCTTCAGCAGATGTTTGAGTGCTTGTATAATTTTCTGCCAATCTTTCTGCCTGGCTCTCCTGGCAGCCCATCAGCTGGACCCCTCAAGGGGCAAGCCTAGGCTGACTTTGAATACTATTATGAGCTCTGGAAGTTTGCGACTTCACTTAAATTGTGACTAAAAACTCAGTTCTGAGACATCTAAATGCTACAAAACAGGACTCCTGTATCTACATGGGACCTGTGGTAGCTTTCTTCTTTCCTTTTCCTGCTGTGCTGCTGGCACTAACAAAAGGTTCTGCTGGCCTTTCAGGTGTCTCATCCTCTTTGATCTTAAACCATTTTTGTTCTACCAATGTAGTTCACATTTTTAAATAACAGCTTGCTTCTCAAAGCTGGGGAGCCTGTGGGGAGGGGTGGAATCTGCATTGAGTTGGCTGCTGCCCTGAATACTAAGCTATTTAGGGTTATGAAGAGTAAGAAATGTGAGGAACCTCTAAACAGTAGCACAAAAGCACTTGTCTCAGGAGTCTACCCTTGCTCCAAGAGGAAGTGATGTAATTTTAGTTTAGCAAGAGAGCTGTTGAGATAGATACCCATGATCAGTGTCTAAAGTTAATGTGAACCAGCAAGGAACCTGCTGACTTGGGGAAGGAAACTGTGAGCATTCAAGACATGTTATCTTGCCAGTCAGCGTGGCCACATGTTGTTTGCATGCAGATGTGGTGGTCCTTGACAGAACATGACTAATCTTCTGGGGTGGGGGCTGTTGTTGTAGGTGTCTCCCTGCCTGCCAGTGTTGTCCCGGTTGTTATTCAACAGTGACTCCGACTTGCTGGCAGACGCGTGCTGGGCTCTTTCCTACTTATCAGATGGCCCCAATGAGAAAATCCAGGCAGTCATTGACTCGGGAGTGTGTCGGCGGCTGGTGGAGCTGTTAATGTAAGTGGCCTGTCTCACTGCTTCATGAGTTCATATCAAAACCTGTCACAACGTTCTTTCTACCTTTTGTGAGCACAGGTTAATGGGCACCTTAGCTGACTTTGGAGCAGCTACGTAGGAGGGTCTGAAGTGGGTTGAGAGCTGCAGTTCACTGGCTCTTGCTCAGAGAAGCTGAGTATTCTCTAGTGCAGGAATGCCAATCAATATTGTACGCTAGGAAGAACTATTAAAGAGATTGGACTGAGACCTCTGGCCTGAGAGGGGACTGCAGCACGTTTTGTGCTCTCAAACATGCTTATGGAAGCCTAGTTATGTTGCAAATCAAAGATGGCAAGAGTAGCACCTAGAGACAGTCAGCTTGGCTTTGGTTCTCTGGTATCTGTGTGGAAACTCGCACAAAAACGTTTGCTGGCTGCAGTTTGAATGGGCCTCTGACATCTGCAGAAATGGTAGAACTGCAAGACACTTCCAAAACTATTCTGACAAATTGTGGCTGTTCTCATGGGGTTAACATCATCTTTGTTCAGGAAGGTGATACAAAGTGTGAGGACTGTAATTAAACTGAAGACAATGTCATTGGGATGTTAAGAATGAAAATGTGTCTGTGCTGCAAGTTTGTCACCAGTCTCAGCTTATCCAGTGGCAATAGGGTCAACCTACTGCTTGTTTCTATGTGCCAGGGACTGGAGTGCTAAGGAATGCAGATGAAATTCTAGGAGAAAAATCTCCTGAATGTCCAAATGTGATCTGATAGATCTGGTTTTGTCCTTGCATTGTGTTTCCTGCAGGCACAACGACTACAAAGTGGCCTCCCCAGCTTTACGAGCAGTTGGCAATATTGTGACAGGAGATGACATCCAGACCCAGGTGAGGGAAAGGGAAATGCAGTGCACATATAGCATGTTCCCTGTGTGAAAACTGCAAATATTTAGCTCTGCACTGGTGAGATACTGGTGAGCTTATGTCTGTTTTCTTTCCCAAAGGTGATTCTGAACTGTTCAGCCTTGCCTTGTCTCCTTCATTTGTTAAGTAGTCCCAAGGAGTCAATCAGGAAAGAAGCCTGCTGGACTATATCTAACATCACAGCAGGAAACAGAGCACAAATACAGGTAGGTTTTTTTCTCCAGCCCACCTGGAAAGATCTTAGATGCCAATCTGTGGTGCAGGCTGTGCTGCCACCAACATGGGTCACAGTGTCTTCTGAGTCTCTTACCCTGCTCCAGTGTGGGGCCTCTCCATGGGCTACAGGTGGGGTCTTGGCTCCCTGTCCTCTTCGATGGGCTGCAGGGGGCATCCTGCTCCATGGGTTTTTCCATGGGCTGTAGGGGCATCTTTCTCTCCAGCACTCGGGGTGCCTCCTCCCCAACTTATTCACTGACCTTGGTGTCTGCAGAGTTTCTCCCATCTTCTCACTCCCTCTCTCCTCCTAAGTGTGTTATCAGAGACACTGTGACTGTCACTGATGGGCTCAGCCTTGGTCAGCGGCAGGTCCAGCCTTAAGCCCGGCTGGTGTTTACTCTGTCAGACCTGGGGGAAGCTTCTTGCTGCTTCTTGCAGAAGCCCCCCTCACCCCCTGTCCCCAGCCCCCCTCCTCAGCCAGAACCCCACCACACAAACCCACAACACAAGCTCAGCATTAAGGATTTGCAACTTTTTTCTTATCTGACACTTAGAGATGTGAACAAACCCAGCCTCTTGCTCTGCAGTAATTTGCTGCTCCCAGCCAGATGAGAGCTTAAAAAAAGCTTGTTAATTATGCTAACAAAGGCTGGGCTGAAATGAGCCTCACTGGCTGTACTGAAGAGACACAGCCCCTGTTTCTCCATGCTCAATTGGAGATACACCTTTGAAAAGCTTGGAGCTTGTTGAGTATTAATTATCCTTTTAATGACCTACATACAGAGGCAGTTAAGGGATGAAAGCATTCCTACAGTCAGGCTGCAGTGATGGGGATTGTCTGCTGTGCTGCTTGGGGAATTGAATCTTGTGTTAACAGGGTTTCACCAAGGAATAAAAGGGAGGGATTGCTGAAGGGATATAGCTTGGAAAGTTCTCTTATACTGGAAAATGGAGCTAGAGGTTTCTTTCAGGTACACACCAGCCTTTGGGATACTCTGTTGCCTGTTCCAACTCCTGTTGCTGCTCTCTCTCCCCAGGCAGTCATAGATGCAAATATCTTCCCGGTGCTGATAGAAATCCTGCAGAAAGCTGAGTTCCGCACGAGGAAAGAGGCAGCGTGGGCCATCACCAACGCAACGTCAGGAGGAACTCCTGAGCAGATCAGGTACTCCTGGGGCTCCTCTTAGGGGAAAGCTTGTCTGCACACCTGGTAGCTTTGGCTTTATGGGAACTGCAGGGTAAGTAGTTTGGGAGTAATTTGGGGAACCTCTGAGAGAGTAGCTGAGACTTAGGAGAAGCTACGGCTGGATTGGAGCCTGTGCTGGAAATGGGAGCCTCCTTTGGGATAAGGATAAGCTGAGCCAACTGCTTCCTCCCCCCTCACTCTTAGATAGCTTAGAGTAGGCAAATAAACTTCACAGATTAAATTCCAGTGGGGGCTTAATTTGAGTAGAACCTGGATTTTAAAGGGAGTCAGCAGGGTTCTTAAAGGGGGGGAGGGTGTATGTGTATATGTGTGCAAATCAGTGGATAAACATTAATCTTGCAGAACAGTAAAAAATGTATTTTAAGGTAACTTTGTGGTTTAGTTTGACTTATTTCCATTACTGTGAGCCAAGGTGATGCTTGCTAGATCCTGAACAAGTGTTTGTTGGTCTTCTCTCCTCAGATACTTAGTAAACTTGGGTTGTATCAAGCCTCTTTGTGACCTGCTGACGGTCATGGACTCCAAGATTGTTCAGGTGGCGTTGAATGGCTTGGAGAACATCCTGAGGCTTGGAGAGCAGGAAGCCAACCAGAGCGGGACAGGCATCAACCCCTACTGCAGCCTGATTGAGGAGGCCTATGGTAGGTTGGGGCTGGTGGCCTTGGTGCTGTAGCCTTGAACACCACAGGATGTATGGAGAGGTTTCTGCTAGTTTGGTTGCTCTTGTGCTGTGTTAAAGGATTTAGTAGACTCCAAACTAGCTGATGTTTGTTCCAGCAGTTTGGTTTTGGACTCTTATGATTTGGCATAGGTCAAAATTTTTAGAAGTAAAAAAGCTATCAGACTTCTGATCTGAGCTTCCTAAACCTGGAGGCCAAGCTGGTAACTGTGGCTTCTATCAGTTGGAAGTATTGATTGGAAATAAGCAGAGCAAGTAAAAAAGCACACTTCTGGGCCTGACTGCTTTACCTGTACCCACATTATATGCTGAAGGTGTACAGTGGAAATCCAGAGAGACTCAGCTTTTCCCTGGGTTGACTTAATTTGGCAGGTGTTTCTCTCCTCTTGGTGTTCTGAGGAGCAGTTCCTAATTTGGTCTGAAGCTCCCTGTATGCTACTGGTATTTGACTTGCCCTCTCACATGTCCTAATTCTCCCAGTAAGAACAATTCTTGACATTCTTAAGGAGATATCATGCTTGAATGCTTTCTGTTCAGTGCTGGGGTTCATTAGGACAGCTAAACCTGTTGCTGCCCTTCTGCTGGGCAGACCCTGCTTCCTCCCCCTCCCTACTACCTGCAGCTAATGAAGTGTTTGCAACCAGATGTTTTAATTTTGGTGAAACCTGGTTTAGTCCCCAGCCAAGAGCTGGGAGACACTCTGCTTTAGCAGTATCAGCTAAACCTGCTACTGAGGAAGACATTGATGCTGCCCAACACAGCTGAAATCTGCCAGCAGCTCTGGAATGGTTCCTCTGAGATGTCAGTGCTGCTCACAAAACATAACACAATGGTCTAGCAGTGAATAGGGGCTGAGGATGGCTGTGGGGCAGTGTAAACATCAGGATCTCATTTCATCATATTCTGCTTTTCTTTCTTTCTCCCCCTCCAAGGTTTGGATAAGATAGAGTTCCTCCAGAGTCACGAGAACCAGGAGATCTACCAGAAGGCCTTTGACCTGATTGAGCACTACTTTGGAGTAGAAGATGACTCTAGCCTAGCTCCCCAGGTAGATGAAAACCAGCAGCAATTCATCTTCCAGCAACCTGAAGCCCCAATGGAAGGTTTCCAGCTATAATATGTCAGAGGGTGGGAGGGGGGCGCAAAAAAAGACCACCACAAACTTGCCAGAAAAACACCTCGGAGCAGCCGACTGGCTCATCCCCTCTTCACAAATGGACGGCCCAACACCTGCTCCACTTGTAGGAAACAAGTCTCCAAACAACTACAAGCAGAGCTTTGTCCTGGTGGAGAGAAGTGGATATCCTTACACTCTTTCTTTTTGCTGCTGCATACGTGTCTTTAAAGCAGGCATCTGGGTGGAGGAAGGACACTGAGGTAACACGTTGCACCTCTTGGGGTTTGGTTTTGGTTTGGTTTTTTTTCCTCCTTTGTGGTGATCTCTCCCCAAATGTCACTTCTTACCTCGGGTACTTTCAAATTGAGATTGAATTTCAGAGTTGGGTTGGGTAAGAACACAAATAGAAAGCAAGCAATTCTGACACCAATAATTCTGCAAACCTGGGTTGAGCTATTTAATTTTTTTGCACATGTTACTCTTTATTAAAGACTCTAATTTGCCAAGAGCAACGTTTTAGCCCTGGCCTTTCTGCAACCCTCCTTCAGTGGACAGTCCTCTCAAACCTGGGCCAAGTTCCCCTGAAATACACTGCAGATGGACAGAGAAATAGGAAGTTTTCCCACTCCTGGGAAGATGATATTACTTTTTCAGGGGGAGGGCAAGGTAAAGCTGCTTCCCTTTGTCTAGATTGTTTTTTTTTTTGGGGGTGGGTTGGTATTTTTTGATGAACTGCTAGTGGTATTTACAAGGAGTTTAAAAAAGGCAACAAGACCTTAAAGCTGGGAACTATGAAGAGGGTGTTTTTTGAAATAGGAAGCACAGCTGCTGTTGCACAGGCTCTGTTTGCGTTGCTACTGACTGTTGGAATGGTGAAAACCCATCTTTACCTTTACTTGAAACACTTATTTTGGTTTTTTTTTTTAATTATTTTCTCATGGTTTGAGCTCTGGGGTGTTGGGTTTCATTTTTTCCCTGCCTTGGGTTGTGGTGGATTGCTGTACGGGTTGGAGGAAGAGGATGTAGCTCCACCTGCCAGCGGGGTTGTGTTTAACTTCAGTAGCAACAGGCCAGAGTTTTCAGGTTTACCTCCTGCTCACGGCTGGATCATGTACATTTTACTTCCAAAAGTCAAATCTCTGTATTTTTTATATTCTATGTAGGTAGCTATTAGACGAATTGGGCTTCAGAGGAACAAAATATATATGGAATGGCTGTAATTATGTAAATAAAGCCCTGTGAGGCAGGCACACCTGGAAACGACAGCCCCACCTCCTGCAGTGCTTGTCCTGCTTCTTTTCCTCTCTCTCCTCACGTCTCAGAGCCCCAGCGCCTGCGGAGAGCAAGCAGGCGGGATGGGGGGGCTGGAGTGGGCCGGCCAGCCCCCTGCCCAGGGCGGAGGAGCGAGGCCCGGTGCTGCCGGCTGCCCGGCCCGCTCCGTTACTATGAAACGAACGAAGCGCTGGGCCGGGCCTGCTGCTCCTCCCGGGTGCAGGCGGGAGCCCGTCGGGGCTCGCTCCTCCCTGATTCCCGTATCCTCGGGCTGTAGGGGAGCTCTTCATGCTTCGGGCGGGAGCGCGAAGCGGGGCCGGGCTGGTACCGGTGCGGGACCCTGCTCGGGCCATGCCGGGAGGCGGTGCGGTTCGCGGGGCATGCCGGGACTTGTAGTCCGCAGGGCAGTGCGCACCGGCTCCCCACCCCTGCCAGCGCTGGGTATGCCGGGAGTTGTAGTCCACCAGCCACTCCCGCCGCGGGTGCCGCTTCTCCCGGTCTTTCCCGCCATGCCCCGCGGTGCCCGGTCGCTGATTGGCCAGCGGCGCGGCCTGGCGCAGGCGCGGTGCGTGCCCGCTGTGAGGCCCGGCCCGGAGCCGCTTGCCTCAGCGCGGCGGCCGAGGGGAGCCGGGCGGAGCGCTGCGACCAGCAGGACCGGCGAGGCCGCGCCGCACGGGGAGGGGGCCGCTCCGACCTCCCTCCCCTCCCCCTTCCCTCCGAGGTACCGGGGTGCCGCCGGGTCCCGCGCGCTGATTGGCTAAAGGGGAGAGGGGAGACCTACGTCAGACCGCTGGAGCTGACGCCACGGGGGTGCGTGCATGACGTCACTGCGGTGCTGGGCCGGGGCGGGGGGGGGCGAGGGTGCTTTGAACCGTACCGGGGCGCCGTACGGCGGTGCGGGCCGGGGCTCTAACGGGGGCGGGACCGCGCCTGGGCACTACCGGCGCAGGGCGGGCTCGGGGCGCGGTGACCGGGGCGCGGGGCACGGCCTGGGGACGGGCCACGGGTATTAACGGGAGCGGGGGGGGCGGTGGGCAAGGGCAGGGGCTGCCCGGGCCGCGATGGGCCGGGCCGGGAGGCAGCAGGGCAGCGTGGTGGGGCGCAGGCGGCCCGGGGGGTGCCGCGGGGCCGGTTTATTGCCGGCCCGAGCCCCGGGGCGCACACGGGAGCTGCGCTGTTCCAGCAGCGGAGGGAAAAGGAGCGCCCGAGGCTGCGGGCGTGCGAAGCCGTGCTGCCCGGCCTGCGTGGGAGGCCTGCAGCCCGCGCCGGGCTGGGTGGCACACGGGCTGGGCTGCTGCCGGGTTTCCCCTGCCTTTTTCCTTCCCATACGCTCCATCCTGGGCTGTTCTCTCAGGGAAAGGCAAGGCCTCTGTGCAGCAGCCTTGAAACACCACGAAGCTGCTGTTCCCTGCCTCTCCTGGAACGTTCCCTCGCCTCTAGCCTAGGAGCATCCGCTGCCTCCGCTCCGCGATTAGCCTCACGGCTGGAGCAGAGGGTGCGGGTGGGAAGGGTGAGAACAGACGTACCCTTGTGGTGAGGAGAGAGGAGCTGGGGTTTGGGCTCCGTCTCTTGGCGTTGGTGCATGGTGATGCCAGTTATGTCATCGGTGCTGAGCACCAGGATGCTGTAGGCTTTCCTCAGTCAGGTACATGGTTTTAGTCAGGCTTAGGCCTTTCTGCTGTTGAGGTTCTGGTCTCTGGGTCCCCAGCTGCAGAGATTGGGGGGTTTCTCTGTCAGCGTGCACAGACTGCTTCAAGTTTTGAAATCTTAAGGTTAAAATACAGTGGGGGAGAGGGGGAAGGACAACTGGGGCTGAGAAGGCTGCGTCTGGTGGATTAGGAAACCCACACACTGTGAGTTGAGACACTGCGCTGCTCCAGGACTCCTCAGCTGGAAGTGGAGTTATCCTGGTAAGGAGGTGAGGGTGAGGGAGCCCTGGGACAGGCTGCCCAGGGGGGTGTGGAGTCTCCTTCTCTGGAGAGATTCCAGACCCATCTGGACACCGACCTGTGTGCCCTGTCCTAGGGACCCTGCTTTGGCAGGGGGTTGGACCTGATGAGCTCTGGAGGTCCCTTCCAACCCCTACGGTTCTGTGAATCTGAGACCTTTGTGGTGAGGAGCAAATCAAGGACAAAATGATACTTTTCTCAGCACAGAGCCTCTGCTGAGAACAAGTTCCTTCCTAGTCAAGGTCATCAACTTCTAAACCCCTCCAAACTGTTACTTCTCAAAACGAAGCGTAGTTGCTCTTTCTCTTTCTGTAGGGCTTGTTGGGACTGAGTGTGGACAAAGATCGTGATGAAGAACCAAGGAGGGGAGACCAAAGCAGCCCCACGGCCTGCTAGCTCTTCCAAAATGAGCAGCAGTCTGGCGCTGGAGGAAGGGGACTCGTCGGAGGCTGCAGCACCCCTGGAAGGTGGGGAGTCCCCAGGGCCTGGGGTGCGCCGCTCCCTGCCCATGGCTGTGGCAGTGCTGTCAGCCTGAGCAGCGAGGTGCATGAATCACCTGAGGGTGGGTTTGGGGCCTGGAAAGGTGGGTTTGGAACCTGGAAAAAGCCAGGCTGCTGGTGTCCCTGTACCAGTGGGCTGCTGTATCCAGCTCTTCTCACTTGTGATTTCTGGGTCAGGGAATCCTGGTTCCTTCCTACATCTGTGTGCTTATGGTTCTGAAGTAGCAACCAAAGTGGGGAGCTGATTCTCACCTCAAACTCGTGGGCTGTTTATCAGTTATTTAGACATTTAGAGTCCTGTTCAGCAGACATCAGACACCTCTTTGCTTGGGGCAGCGTTGAGCGACCTGCACATCATAAAACAATTAGGATGAAAACCGGGTCTAATCAAGTAGGTTGAAATTAAGCTTGCCCCGTACTCCAATGCCTGGTAAACATGGGATGTACACACCTTGAGTAGAGTTAATTTAATAACCAGCTGCTGGAAGTCTTGTATTTGGAGAAACTTTGGAAGCAAAGGGTGTGCTGCCTGCTCTTTCCCCAAGCATCTGCTCTTAGGGACGAGATGGGTTTGATTTGAGACAGTAGGATCACAGACGGTATGGCTGCTCTTGGCTGCTCTTGTTTGAGAGGCCGACCCAGGTCTAGAAGTCTATTATCATGTAAAAGAGCCTGGCTCTGGGGCTGGTAAGCTCACGAAGGACCGATGTGTGGTAAAGGATGGGGGGGAGCAGGGATGGATTTTTGCTCTTGACAGATGTCAGGGGCTTGGCGGTGCTCTGGGGATCAAAAGAGGCTGTGAGGAATGCACCTCCATTGTCGGGGCAGCTGGCTGGAGATGCAGCCGGAACAAAGCAGCTTATGTTGCTGGACGTTCAACCAGCCCTGGTGCTGTGGGGTGCTCAGGAAACCTTCCCTTTGCCACGTGTTTACAGAGACCAGAGAATAGAGGGTGTGGGGGAAGTCCTAACGCTTTTGTCTTCCCCTCTCCCACAGCTCCTCTTGCACAAGACGACACCAAGTCCTCCCAGCCTGCCGTGCGGGACGTCTCCGAGGAGCTCAGCAGGCAGCTCGAGGACATCCTGAACACCTACTGTGTGGATGCCAGCCAGGAGGGTGCGGGTGAGGACGGTGGGCAGAGCGAGCCCCCCGAGCCAGAGGAAGCTGAGAAGTGTCGCAGCGAATCCCCCAGGAACGGTGACCAGGAGACGGGCGTCCCCGAGATGAACGGGGAGAAGGACAGCACGAAGGGGACCGAAGAGTTCCGACCCAGTGAGGAGTGTGGGGAGCGGGATCAGAAGAAGGCTCAGGAAAAGAAGAAAGCCAAAGGCCTAGGTAAGAGGATCCCCGCTCTGGCTGTGTGGCCAGCCTCAGAACTCGGGTACCTGTACTGATTGCACACTGTGCTAATTGCCCTCGGTGAAACGAGCACCACGGGCGTGTTGATGTGCACCAGCGTTTGGGAATGGTACAGCCTCGTGATTTGGGCTGTACAAGGAGATGTACTGAGTGCTGCAAAGGCCATGGCTGCTGCTGGGTGCTGCTGCAGCCTCTGAATTCTATGCATTTCTCTTCTGATGGACACAATTCTCTCTAACCAGCTTGGTGGTGGTTTCCCACTCTGAAAGCCAGGTGTCTCTTGTGGTGGTTTAACCCTGGATGGAGGCCAGATGGCCAACCAAAGCCAGTCTATTGCTCCCCTTCTTAGTTGGACAGGGGAGGAAATACATGTATTGAGAAGCTTAGGAGTCCAGATAAGGACAAAGAGAGATCATTTTATCAGCAATGATATGGGTGAAACAGACTCAACACAGAGTGAAGGAAAAACTATTTTAATTTATTACACTACACTAAAAAGAGCAGTGAAAACAGGAGTTGAGCATGACCAAATCTTAAACCAAATGCAACCAGATCTTAAAACACGTTCCCCCCACCACTTCCTTCTTAGCAGGCTTTAGTCAGGGTTTATTTGCTCCCTTCTTGCCTCCCGTTTGCAGTACAGGGGGGGCAGGGACTGGGGAAAGTGGGGTTCTCAGTAGCACCTTCCCCCCACCCCTCCATTCTAAGCAGACTTCCCTTTAGCCATGGTTTTACTCCCTTCTTCCCTCCCTGCTCACAGTAGAGGGAGGGGCAGGGACTAGGAAAAAATAATGGGGTTCCTGGTTACTTCTTCATGAGCTGTTTCCTTTCCCAGATCTTGAAACACCTCAAACCTCTCCCCCTCACTCCCTTCTTAGACTTCACTCTCCTCATGGTTTCACTCCCTTCCTCCCCCCGAGCACAGCACAGGGGGGCAGGGACTGGGAGATGAGGGCTTCGGGCAGTTCCTTGCAAGTTGGTTTCCTTCTCAGCTGGGGAGGGGGCATTCATTCCACACACCCTCCCCCTGCTGCACCGTGGGTCCCACCCACGGGAGACAGTCCTCCACAAACTTTCTCCAGCATGAGGCTCTTCCCCCAGGGCTTTATCTCTTCATCAGCTGCTCCACCTGGATCCCTGCTATGGTGGGCAGCCATAAATCACAATGTCTCTCAGTCCCAGTCCTCCATGGGGTCACCAGCCTCCCCCCAGCAAACCTGGTTCGGTGCAAAACTCTCTGCTCATCTGTGTGTCTCTGTTTCTCTTCATGGGCTGCAAGTGCTGGCAGGGGGTCACAACGTAAGGTCACAGCTTCTTCTCTGTTTCTCCACCTGCTCCATCCAGCGTGGAGCCCCTCCACGGGCTACAGGTGGGGTCTGGGCCTTTTCCATGGGGTTGGTTTCTCCACAGGCTGCAGGGGCATCTTTCTCTCTGGCACCTGGGGCGCCTCCTCCCCCGTCTTCCCCAGCCTTGGTGTCTGCACAGCTCGTTACATCTCTTCACTCCCTTCTGCGGGGGCAAAATGCAACTGCTTCCGGGTTGTTTTCTCCTCTGTGTGATTCTCAGAGGCGCTGCGACTATCTCTCATTGGCTTGGCCCTGGTCAACAGTGACTCTGGCCTTGGCTTGTTTATACTTTGGAGCTGTGGAGAACTCCAGCAGCTCCTTGCAGCAGCCATTTCTGCACCCCTGTTCTTTTCCAGCACCCAACCACACAAAACTCTGTGACACTCTGCAGCCATTTCAACTGTTCACCCACCATATGCAGGGAAATCTGTGGGGCAGAGAGACAGTAGTCCCTGGGGAGGAGATGATGTCTGTAGCCCAGGCATGGCCATGAGCCCTGGTTTGTCTCTCCTGTCTTTGCCCTTACGAGCCAGAACTCCCAGTGATTTCAGTGCATTTATTTATTTTAAATTCTATGTCTCGTTCCAGGCAAAGAAATCACTTTGCTGATGCAGACTCTGAACACCCTGAGCACGCCAGAGGAGAAACTGGCAGCTTTGTGCAAGAAATACGCTGAGCTGGTGAGTTCATCCTTCTCCCTTCCTGGGGCTGGGGGCAGGACACTGCAGCAGCGAGTGTGGGAGCTGCCTGAGCAGGCAGAACATGGGTTTTTTACTTCTCAGTATCTCAGCCCAGCAACACACGTGTAGATTCACAGCAGTTTCTGGAATCTCCACGGTGCTGGAGACCCACACATCAGAGGACAGATGTTGCTTGGTCCAGCCGGGCGCTGGAGAAGCATGAGCCTGGACAGAGTTAGTTTTACCGAATCTCTGTGTGAGAGGGCTTCAGATCCCTTTGCTCCTCTAACCGTGGAAGCCTCATCCTGTCCCAGGAGTGGCCAGGCCCGTTTTGTTGAGCCGGCCTGTCCCGCTCTGCCTGCAGAGGGGGCTGTGCTGTGAGCCGCGGGCCCGGCTGCCACACAGGATCGCAGGGATCCATCTCTGACCCCACCTCAGTCAGTAACGTTCCTGTTGAGGATTTCAGAGCAAGTGATGTGTGTTTGGCAGAGCCCCCCTGCTGCTGCGTGCAGAGGCTCAGCCTGATGCCATGTTTGACTGGCCCTGGTTCTAGGCATGGGTCTAGTTCTGTGTGTGGATCCAGTGCTGAGGAGAGGTGTGGGGCTGTCCCTGTGCATCTCAAGTGGATGCACTGGGGTTTTCCCTGGACCCAGAGCTCAGCTCCCTTTACACGTGCAGGGAGGTGCTGGATGAAAGTGTCCTTCAGATTCCAGCAGGACAGGAATTTGGGAAGGAGAAGGGCCCTGCTCAGGGCTCCTGGGGCTCTGTGTCAGTCCTGCTCTGCTCACAAGTGGCATTTTTGGTGTTGCAAAGCTCTTGCCCTCTTTGCAGAGCACAGAGAGCGTCATTGGGCACATCCTGGAGAAGAGAAGGCTCCAGGGAGATCTTACAGCACCTTCCAGTCCCTGGAGGGGCTGCAGGAAAGCTGGGGAGGGACTTGTTAGAAGGGCCTGGAGTGACAGGATGAGGGGGAATGGTTTAAATTGGAAGGGGAGAGATTTAGACTGGATATTAGGAAGAAATTCTTCACTCTGAGGGTGGTGAGGCCCTGGCACAGGGTGCTCAGGGGGGTGGTGGCTGCCCCCTCCCTGGAGGTGTTCAAGGCCGGGTTGGATGGGGCCTTGAGCAGCCTGGTGTGGTGAGAGGTGCCCCTGCCCATGGCAGGGGGTGGGACTGGGTGATCTTTAAGGTCCCTTCCAGCCCAAACCAGTCTGGGATTCCACGATTCTGTCCCGTTGCCCCAGTCTGCCGTGCTGCCTGTGCCCTTTGCTCCCTCATCCTAGCTGGAAGAGCACCGCAACTCCCAGAAGCAGATGAAGATCTTGCAGAAGAAGCAGACGCAGCTGGTGCAGGAGAAGGACCATCTGCAGAGCGAGCACAGCAAGGCCATCCTGGCCCGCAGCAAGCTGGAGAGCCTGTGCCGCGAGCTCCAGCGGCACAACCGCACCCTCAAGGCAAGTGTCTGCTGGGAGCTGCTCCAGGACCTGCTTCACCCCCAGCACTCGGATGCCCGACCGTGGGGCTGGAAGCTGCTGTGGCAAATGTGCCTTCACTGATGATTGCCCACCTTCTGCTGCCCAGGGCTTGAGTTTGGCTGTTAAGCCATTGTTACCTGCTGTGCCTGAGGGTTATTTTGGGGTGGATTTGCTGAAGAAAGGGAGGAGAAAGGCCTGGAGTCTTCCTGATGGGACTGTTGGAGAGGGGTCAGAGGAGCCATGAAGATGATCAGAGGGCTGGAGCAGCTCCCCTACAAAGAGAGGCTGAGGGAGCTGGGCTGGTTCAGCCTGGAGAAGGTTGTGGGGGGACCTCATTGCAGCCTTCCCGTCCCTGAAGGGAGCAGAGGAACAGGAGGGGAATCAGCTTGTTAAAGGGCAGAGACTGGCAGGACAAGGGGGATGGAGTGAAGCTAGATCCAGGCCTAAGGTTGGTGGCCCTGCCTGTGGCAGGGAGGTTGGAGGTCTATGATCCTTGGGGTCCCTTCCAACCCAGACCAGTCTGTGATTCTATGATTCTAAAGGAAGGAAGGTTTAAATTGGATATTAGAGGGAAGTTCTTTCCAGAGAGAGTGGTGAGGGGCTGGAACAGGCTGCCCAGAGAGGGGGTGGATGCCCCATCCCTGGGGGTGTTCAAGGCCAGATTGGATGGGGCCCTGGGCAACCTTGTGTAGCTCCAGGCCTGGAGGTTGGTGGCCCTGCCTGTGGCAGGGGGTTGGAGCTCTGTGATCCTTGGGGTCCCTTCCAACCCAGCCCAGTCTGTGAGTCTGTGAAGCAACAGTGGGATGCTGGGTGGGTTGGGAGTGTTGCTGTCAAGAGCAGTTTGCTCACCTCCCTGCCCCAGCGCAGCGGCTGACACGTCCCTGCTGTCTCTGCCCTCCCCACGCAGGAGGAAGGTGTCCAGCGAGCACGGGAGGAAGAGGAGAAGCGGAAGGAGGTGACATCCCACTTCCAGGTGACGCTCAACGACATCCAGCTCCAGATGGAGCAGCACAACGAGAGGAACTCCAAGCTGCGCCAGGAGAACATGGAGCTGGCAGAGCGGCTCAAGAAGCTCATTGAGCAGTATGAGCTACGGGAGGAGGTGGGTGAGGGCAGGAGTCCTGGTGTAGGGGTCACTCCTGCCCAGTGAAGCGTATTTCTACTGGTGGATGGGAGAAGGGACCTCTGGGATTTGCCTGGGCAGCAAGGGCCTGGCTGAGCGTGTCGGTGACGTTGGTGTTTCCCTCTGCAGCACATTGACAAGGTGTTTAAACACAAGGACCTGCAGCAGCAGCTGGTGGATGCCAAGCTCCAGCAGGCACAGGAGATGCTGAAGGAGGCAGAGGAGAGACACCAGCGGGAGAAGGACTTTGTAAGTCTTTCAGCAGCTCTCTGATGGCTCAGAGTGCTTTGCCTGTTGCCTTGTCCCTCTGTGGCAGCTTGTTACTCTCGGGTCCCTGAGTGTGCAGCCCAAATTGTATCAGGCTGTTCCACACCTCCAGCATGTCTGGGCCTGACTGTTCCCCCTACAGCTTCAGGAGCAAGGCTGGAGCTCTGCTCTGCTCCTCGTGTTTCTCCCCATCTCCAGGCCAAGCCCCAGCTGTGCAGGGGCATGCCAAGAACCTTCCCTGGTGGCACCAGGTAACTGCCTTTGCTTTTCCTTAGCTGCTGAAGGAAGCTGTGGAATCGCAGAGGATGTGTGAGCTGATGAAGCAGCAGGAGACCCATCTCAAGCAGCAGGTGAGTTACCCAGGGTGGCTATTTGGGGTGTTTTGTTTTCCTTCCTCCATAAGCAGGGAACAACCTGGAATTCCTTAACCTGGAAAACACCAGGGCAGAGCTGCTTCCAAGTTTGGTGTTGGTGAGCCTTTGTGAGCACCGTGTGAGCTGCCACTTCTTTCAGCACTCCTGCCTTCTGGGAGAAAAGGGGCCTTTGCTTTTTACCAGCACATTTCCAGTGATCGTACCTCACCGAGTCAGACCCAGCAAGTGCCTCCTGCCCAGGCTGGAGCTGTTTGCAGAACACTCCTGTCTCTGAGGTTGTTTCCCAAACAAAGAGCTCTCCACGTTCTCTGGTGCCTGATGTTGTCAGAGCAGCTCCACACCGCTGCTCTGTTTGTCCTAAAGTCCAGTCACAAGACAAGTAGCTCAGTTCTTGGCTTCACTCAGGGAAGGCTCTTGGAGGTGCCACAGTGAGGATCTGTAACCCTCTCTCTCTCTCTCTCTCCACAGCTGGCTCTGTACACAGAGAAGTTTGAAGAGTTCCAGAACACCCTTTCCAAAAGCAGTGAAGTGTTCACGACGTTTAAACAGGAGATGGAGAAGGTGGGTAACGCGCCTGCGCGTGGGCTGGCGGCACTGCCCATCTCCCTCCTTCCTGCTTCCACGAGCTGGAGAAGCCACAGCTCTGTGTTAAAATCAGCCACGAGCTGGCTGCTCCCAGAACATCGGTGCCATCCTTGCACAGTGGCTTCCTGTGTCCCCCATGTCACAACGAGCAGCGCTGCCCCGGGTTGTTGTTGCCTGGTCACTGTTTCCCTTCAGTGAAGCTGAAGCTTCCCAGCAGAGCAGAATCTCACTGTCTCTGCTGGGAAAGCGTGTGCCTGTTTGAGGACACGTGAGATGTCACTGCAGCGCTCTGCCTGTGGCTTATCTGTTCCCTTTTTGTCACTCTGTGATTCTGTAGATGACTAAGAAAATCAAGAAGCTGGAGAAAGAGACCACGATGTACCGCTCCCGCTGGGAGAGCAGCAACAAGGCGCTCTTGGAAATGGCTGAAGAGGTGAGGAGGCTCTGGCTGCTCTCTGTGGAGGCAGCTGGGGCAGCGTGGTGATGTGTTGTGTGGCATTGGGCTGGAGCTTAGGGATAGCAGGACAGCTTCTGTCTTAGCTGGGTTGGGGGGTTGTGTTCTTCCCTTTGGCTTGGTTTCCTTCCCCGGATCTGGTGGTTGGAGTGGCAGAAGTGGGTGGTTAGTGCAGAGGTGCTGGAAGAAGCCAGTCTCAGTGGTGCTCAGGTTCTGTGAAGTGAAAGGGAGAAAGAAGCAGCGCCGATAGCATCACATTCTTTGATTGCCAGATGTTTGCTTGCTCACAAATGTTTTTCCCTTGAGTTTCTCCCCGTGGTTTCCTCTCTTTCCCTTTCTGCCTGTCTGGTTAAGAGTCTGAACCGCCTCTCTGCTTGCAGAAAACCCTTCGGGACAAAGAGTTAGAGGGGCTCCAGGTGAAAATCCAACGCTTGGAGAAACTCTGCCGAGCCCTGCAAACGGAGCGCAACGACCTCAACAAGAAGGTGCAGGACCTGTGTGCCCACACGCCCCGGGCAGACACGGACCTGTTGGAGCCTTTGAAGGATCCATCCCGGGACAGCTCCGAGGTTCCAGCAGAGCAGCACCTGGCTGAGGATTGTCTTCACTCAGGAAAGCCGATGCACAGCACGGATCCTGCGGAGAGCCCGGAACTGAGCATAGGAGCTTTGGGGCAGAGTGGGACTGAGGAAGGCCCTCGGGGCACCGACTGAGCCCGTGGTGCGGTAGGCAGAGGTAGGCAGAGGTAGGGTGATGGGAGTGTTTCCATAGGCTCAACCTTTTGCCCCTCTCCTGGTCCTTGGATGGGCGTGAGAGGACGGCCCTCCTGGGGCTTTGAGATCTCTTAGCCTGGCTCTTTGGAGGGCTTCAAAAATTATATATATATATATATGTGTGTGTGTGTGTGTATATATATATATATAATATATAAAATATGTGCAGGGCAACGTACGCTTCATACATGGATACACATGAAAACCAGAGCGCCCCAGCTCCCTGCGTGTGCGTGACGAATGTCTGGAGACTCGATCGCTCGTCCCTTTCACTAAAAGACCTTGTCCTTGGCAGGCTGCAGCTCCCTGACATCTAGCACAGCTCAGGAAAGCCGGCGTGTGGATCCGCCCCGGCGCGCAGCCCTGGGACAGCCGGATGTGTTGCTGCCTCCACTTCACAGCGACTGGCACTGAGCGCAAGCAAACCGAGCTGAGCAGGGGAGAACAGGAGTTTCTCCCAGTGCTGGATTCTCCCTCCCTCCCTCTGTGTCAGGCAGGAGGGAGCTCCCGGACTCGCTCTTGTTTCCTCGTGCCCTGGCTGGCAGCTCTGCTGCGGGAGCTGAGCAAATGAGGGCAAAAGAGGACGTTTCCCTTCCTCTTCCTCCTCCTCCCTGTGGGTTTCATGTATCCCAACTGACACAGAAAGAAGCGGAGAAGCAGGGGGTGCCCTTTGCTCTTCCCAGAACCTGCCGATGTCTCAGTAGCCTTATGATTCACAGTTGCCTCTTTGCTATACGCACATGTGCACAAGTGTATTAAACAGTTAACCCAAAGGTCTCCTTCCCACGTGTTTTGCACAAGCGCAGGGGAGCAGCTGTGTGAGGGGATGGGGAGGTTCCACCCCAGCTCCTCTGCCCAGTGTCTCCACATCGTCCTGGCCCAGCCCTTGTCACCAAGCAGGTGGCCTTGGAGGCGTCTGCAGAGCTGGGGCTCCAGGAGGATCAACCATGTGCCTGCTCCACTATTTCTTTCCTGCTCGAGTCAAATCACCGGGACCAACACCAGGACTGCTGCTGACTGGGCCCTTCTGCAGCACTGGATGCCTGTAGGCCCTCTGGTCTGGCTGTCCCAGGGCTGCTGCACTCCCTCCTCTCCTCCTCTGCTTTCCCAGAACATCTCCCAAGTGCTGCTGCAGCTGGAGGGTCCCTGCGGCCTGAAGGCCCCTCTTGTGCTGGGAGGGGTTCTGGAGCAGCGTGGGGCCCACTGGCATGTTGCTCAGGGGATTTCTTCACCTCTCAAGACTCTCGCTCTTCTTTTGGGAAACCTCTGCTTGCTTGGAAACCTCGCTGCAGCTTCTCCTTACCACAGACTTGCCTCAGCATTGCCGGCCTTCCGCTTGGTGCCTGCCTGGAGCCGGTGGGTGTGCTCTTCCAGCTTCTCTTCCAGCAATGCAGCTGCTCTTGTGTCTTTACTCTGCAATTGTACCGTGCCCTTGTGAAGGACCTGCCTCTGTGTCCTCCTGTCCTGCGTGTCCTCCTGTCCTTCATGTCCTGTCCGCGTCCTCCTGTCCTCTGGCTCTCCAGCGCGTTCAGATCGAGCTGGTGTGACCGGCTGTGGCACAGACGGGGTCTAACGGGTCTCACCGTGGTCTTGAACATCCACCGGGCTGTGTCCCCCGAGCTGAGCGGGGTTTTGCCGTGCGTCGCTGCCGGTGTCGCTCCTCCAGCGTGGGGCCGTGGCGGCCTCTGGAAGGAGCTGGGGAGCCCCCAGGGGGGTGAGGGCAGCTCTGTCCCGCTGTGACCCCCCCAGTTCCCAGCCCCCAGCCGAGTGGCGGCAGCAGCTGCCCGAGCGGTTTCTCTGCCCGTTCTTCAGGAACGGGGAAACCTCGTAGAACCCCCCCGCCCCGCTCCCCGCCCCGGCCTCCGGTCCCTCGGGGCGCGCTGGGGGCGCGGGGCTGTACCGGGGTGGGGGGGGGCGGGATGCGGATCACACCATTCCCCGCTTCCCCCGCGCCGGTGCCCGGCTCCGCCCTCCCCTGGGGGCTGGGGGCTGGGGCTGGGGAGGCGGGACGGGCGCTCCCGGGATCTGGGGCCCCTCGCAGCGGCGCCGTGTGCGGCATCAGCCCGGCCCCGGCCCGGGAGCCCCGACTCGGCGGCGCTGGGCTTGAGACGGACCCGCGGGACCGGCCGCTCCCCTGGCGCGGAGCCGGGGCGCTCCCGGGAAGGGCCGAGGGACGGGACCCGGGGTGCGAGGGCAGAGCCGCGGCCAGCGCGCTCCCCGCGGGGACCCTCCGCACCGCAGGGAAGGCGAGCGCTGGGGGCCGCCCAGCCGTGATCACTACACCCCTGCCAGGACCCAGCAGCCCCGCGCGGGCTGTGATCACGAGCCCTCCAGGCACGCCCAGTGCGAAACTCTATGACCCAAACGACGTCTCTGTGGCGGAAAGTCCTCCGGCGGCCATCTTACCGCCGCAATACAATAGAGTTCCCGTCTCTATGGTCGGAGGTCCTCCGGCGGCCATCTTACCGCCGAGGTAGCAGAGGCACGGCGGCGGCTCTACAGCCCCCGGGGCCGGGTCCAGCTCCCCGCCACTGCAGCAGGGAAGAATAAAGCACAGGTTTTCCTGTCTCAGGAGGAATGTGAGTCGGGACAAAAGGCTCCCCGTCTGCCTGAGCAGAATAATCTGGAAACACACTCAGCCATTGGGGTGATTAACGCGCCCTGCGGCTCCCGTACGGCTTCTCCGGCCAAGCCTCGGTTAACGGGAAGATCCCGTCTGCAGAGGAATTCTGCTGTCACAAGTGCAGACAGACACAGATACACACAGACACACACAGACAGACAAGCACACAAGCCCTGAGGGAGCGAACAAAGCAAGGGAAAGCAAAATGTGATGTTAGCGAGGGCACGACAAGCACCCAGGGTAACCAGGCTGGGGATCTGGTCACAGAGACAGAAGCAAACAAGCCGGGGTGTACATGGAAGCAAAATGCCTTGGAAGGGAAAATCCAAAGAGCAAATGTTTACCCCGATGATGGGACAGTTTAGGAACTGATGGCTGGGTGCCAGCTCTCCAGTATTTCCAGTTTCGAAAGCAGTGCCCATCACAGCAGGGAAGCTGAAGCTGTGCCCTCCTCCCTCCTGCCCCTGGCTGGGCCACACGCTGCAGGTGCCGCCTCAGCCCCGGGGCTCGATCAGACACCACCAGCCAGACCAAAGCTTCTGCCACCCAGTTTTGGGGTAAAACCAACTGACAGCACATACAGTGTTTTGTAATTTATCAATTACAATTAAAGCGGGAAAAACCACCCAGGAGAGTTAATTACAATTGTTTCATTAGACACTGACGAAGCCAAACAGGGCGTTAAACTGGCTCAAAGACCCTGAAACACAGGATTTCAGCACTGATTCATACTGATAGATGCTCTTACCTGATTTAAACACTCGGATTTGGAAGCTGTTCTAGGGAGTTGTGAGAGTCAGGGGACGGTCTTCAGTTGGGAACAACCATGAAGGACTGAAGTGTTCTCCCAGCAGCGGCAGCCAGCAAGGAACCGGGGCATCAGGCACAGCCTGGGTGCACGGTGCTGGTGGAGGCTGATGCTGTCTGGTGCACAAACCAGGGAGAGCTGAAAGAGATAAAAGATGAAAGAGCTGCCTGCCTTTCTACTGCCAGGTTTGGGAGGAGGAAAAGAGGGGTCAAAGCCAGGATGGTGCTGACCCTTCAGGGCAGGGAGCCAGCCCAGCTTCCCACCCAAACACGGAAAGGAGTCAGGTCTGAACTTATATTAAATTTTATTCACATTTCCAGAAGAAAGCATCAGTGGAGTGCAACATCACAGCTAGTGTCAAAAAAGCTCAAGTATTTGTTTGGTTTAAGAGAGACAAACATTTCAGAGGCTGAACCAAGACAATGGGGACGTGCTCCCTTCCCCTGCACTGCTCCCAGTTCAAGTAACAGGAATTTCAGAAACAAGCTGGCTAATGGCATGACAAAGGGGATGTCAAACTTTAAAGCTCTCTGTGGTTTAAATCCTATAGCAGGGCATCAAAATAGCAGGCAGGAAATCTTCTACAGCTGAACCAGCTTATTATCCCCTGGGTTGAATGTTGCTTTAATTTCTTTCCCTTTGGTTGTAGAGTTTTGCTCTGGGTGTTGTGGAATGTTTCTGTCCAACTCGAATGGGATTCATTACCCAGAGCAGAAATGTGCTGCTGCTGGACTACAGGGATGATCAGTGTTGGTGGCATGGGAAGATTTAACAAGGCTCTTTACTGAGGAGAAAAAGAGAAAGATACAATTGCTTTGGATTTCAAAACCAGGGATACAGGAACAAACCCATCTCCAGGAATAAGATGCATTTTCATTGAACACTGAGACTTCCCAGTCGCACCGCTGGCCCACAGGAAGCTGTTACAGCTCCACGCTGCTTCTAAGGAATGTTTTATATTTCTACAGGACCTCGGGTTTTGGTTGGGCCAACAGCAGGTTTCTGCTGGCACAGCAGACAACCAAACCCTCCCAAACCAGGCAGCATTAACCAGTTTCAGCTTTGTTCACCACAGAGCTACAACTTTTGGCTTTCTCCTTTCAAAGTGCATGTTTCAAATTAAACAAGGCAGCAGTCAAAGGCACCTGCAGACCCCTCACCTTGACACAGGCCTCGATCAGGGCTGGGGAAAAGCAGAGCTGAGTCTGTACAGGCAGAGTCTGGCAGCAGAACCACAGAGCCACACGCGAACAGCGCTCCCCAATGCAAGCGAAACGGAATCAGCAACTAAATTCCTAAGTTATGGGGCTAAAAGATCAGCTGGTTTCCTCAGTTTTCTGTCTGGTAAATATTAGGGAATTCTAAATGTGTCTGGTGAAGACACTGGAAATCTTTTTGCCCTTCTGTTGTTGTGAAGTTGCTTGATTTTATTAGAGTATCGCTGTATCTGGAAAGGAGTCAGCAAGAGATGTGTGCACATTCTTGCTTGCTCTGCAAAGACAATTACCGGATTACAAATAAAGGCACAAGAAGCACATTCCTCCTCCTCCTATCCCTAAAAGGGTTCCTCCTTCCTCCCTGCTGAAAGCATTACTCTCACAGTCACTGAACAAACTCCAAGTACACATTTTCATCTCTGATCCAGCTGGTTTGGAAGCCCCTGGGATTAAAGATTTCTCTTCTGTTTGAATAATTTCAGTGACTAGAATCTCACTGCTTGTTTCACCGACTCTCTTCCTCCTCTATCTATAGATAGTAAAAGAGATGAAATAATATTACATTTGGTTTTAGTGCTGGATGCAATCTGCTGTCCCCCAACTGAGTTTTCCAAAGGAAGGAGGTAAAACAGAAAATCCCTCAGGACTTGCTTGCTGAAAACAAGAACAAGGTAAAATTGCAGTCACCCCACCAGGCTGAGTGGCAGAGGGGGGAAGCAGGAGCAAAGGAGTGCTCAGGGTTATTTAGGAGAGCCAAGAACAGAACAGTCTGGCTGCAGATCCTCCGCTCCAGTTGTCAGGAGACAGTTTTGCTTTGCCTAGCAGGCGAGTTGTGTCAGCATCCAGGACGTGCCACTTGCAATTCCAGTCCTGACAGTGACACTGGATGTGCAGAGTGGGATACAGGAATGTGACTCTTTGGTGAATATCCCAGTTATCACACTAAAAATGTATTTTAATAAATTAAATCCATATCTTGTTCAGTCCTTAACATTGCATTAAGTCGCTCTCCTGCAGTTGTCTGGCAGATATTTAATGTTTTGGTTATTAAACATCCCACCACCCCTGTGTCTTGTCTGTGGAAGGCTTAAACTCCTTAACATCTTATACAAAAATAGAAAGTATGGAGACAAATTCTCTCTATATTAATCCAGGGTGGGATGGCTTCAGCCGTGGGGATTCTGCTCTATTTACAATTTCAAGGAATTTAACGACTTTAGGCAAGTCATGGGGACCTTCAGCTGGAAGGCTGGACAAAGGACATGGAGCTGTGAGGGAAGGAAGACCAGGTCCTTGTGTCACCACAGTCACAGGCAGCGTGTTTGTTCTCAGTTCCCCGTGGCTCTCGGAGAAACAGCAGGGTTGGAACCAAGGCAGCAACACTAATGACAACAAGAAGTATAGGAGGGAGTTTGAGGTGCTTATGGATGGGTCACATTGTTATGCAGCACCCTGAGCAATCCATGTAACCCTGGGCAGAGGCTGATGGTCCATCTGCCTGCAGCAGTATCACACACACCCCCTTTCAGCACCCAGAGGGGTTCACACACACCCCACTCAGCATGGCAGCTTTCAAGGCTTCCCCAGCTAAGATGGTTCGAGCTGAACAGCCAAATATCTGAGAGGGAGGGTGGCCAGAGGAAGAGTCAGAAGCTAGAGTGCTACCAGATAAACTGAGCAGAGCCCCAGCAGGGCTCACTGCTTCTCCCAGGCCTTCCATCCGGAGAGGACGGCTCTGGAAGTAACCGTGTCCCCAGTTACATCACAATCCCAGGTGCCATGTTCATAAACCACACTCTGACTTCCAGCAGAGCAGGAAACAGTGTTGTTTCCTCTACTGCCAGGAAGGACAGGCCCCATGCACTGCAATGCAGGGACAAGCTTTGCCTCCTCCCTGCTGCAGACTGGGACTCTCTTTTGGGAAGTAATTCTTACCTTGTCCTGCTGCCTGTTCAAATCCCGACTCATTTTGTGCTCTGCTGCCTGGGCACTAGAGAGGATGAGGAGCCGGTGCCCTGCTGCTGCAGCACACCGACTCTTCTGTGGATCAAAGTCCACTGTGAGGCTGAAAAGGGTGAAGCACTAAGGTTCAGTTATTAAAAAAATAAAAGAAAATTGTTTCTAGGAAGCTGTTTGCAGCCACACCACACATGCTGGCCACTGCTGGGTGTCCAACTCGTATTCCCAGCATTTGGCTGACAGCCACGAGGACAAGAACAAACCCATCAAATTCCCAAGTGCTCCTGATTGTGCCACTCTGCCATAAGATGTTCCTGATCCAGACAACCAGTTGCACAAAACCTCTGACGGGAGAATTACAGCTGGAATATTTATCTTTGTCTCCTGGGAGAGGTATCTTTAGGAGAGCTATTTGCCTACCCAAAGCCTCCCTACACAGGGCTTGCTTCCTGCTCTCTGGTGACATGCATGAGAACATTCTGCTTGTTACCAGAAAGGATGCAAGCCATTGCTGATGGAAACCCTTTGCCCACGCTGCCTTCCTGCTGTGGTGTAAGCAGCCCCAGAGCCAAGGGTATGAGAACAACAACTAGGGTCAGAAGGAGAACCTGGAGTTCACAAATCGGTCCTGAAAAGGTCAGCTCTCAAGCCTGAAGGATACAGGTGAGTTGCTCTGAAGTGCATCTTTCTTTCCTATTTTCTTACTCTCTTAAGAGGTTTAATACCTACAGAATATATTAAACATGCTGGTGATAACTCAGTCTCTCTTTCAGGCACTATCACTGGACACAGCAGTCATCTCACTCACGGCTTTCTTCCAGCTACTGCAGCTCCACCAATGTTACCCTGGATTCCCCTTATAACTGGAGGTTGCTTCTAGATCTCAAAAAGAGATTGATATATCAAAACCAAACTCAATAACAAAATATAATAATATCCTCTTCTTGGAAGTGAAGCTGCCCCATATTCCAGACTCTGGCAGGATTTTTATGTCCTCAAAATACTTTTTTTAGAAGTTCTACTTAAAACACATTTGAGTCCCAATCTGCCTGTTCAGCAGGCTGTAATGCTCTCTGTTGAAGATCTGTTCCCTGTCAGCTCCTCGTGGGCAGTTGTCTCAGATGTCTTCTGCAGACTTGAACATGAGAATGGCGTTGTAGATCTTCAGGGCAGGACCCAGCTTGATACTGAGTATTTTAACTATGTCGTTCTGGTTCAGGAGCAGGAAGGCCTCCCCATCGATCTGCTAGAGGTTGGAAACACAACATAAGATAAAGATTACTTTCAAGACATAGGCAGGATTCTTACTTCTGGCTGTTCAGTTAAACAACGTACTTCAAACTGAGCAATGAACACAGGTCTGAAGGTGGAAACCTTGTATTTCTCTCTAGATCCAGCACTGCTCCCTCTGTGAGGTTCCCAGGCATGCCGCCCTTTCCAAGGGTCTCAGACCTCATCCAGCAGCACTTTTTCTAGAAATAAGAGACTCCCAAGTGTGTGCAAGGCTTATGGAGAGACCATGAGGAGGCTGCTGCTTCCTGAGACCTTAGATTCGCTGTAATTGCTATAAAAAGCCAACAACTGTCAGGAGTCTGACAGCCTGTTCCCAATCTGTGGCCAGAAATTAGATCAGGAAATCCAGAATGTGAGTCTTCAGGAGGCAGCTATCCAAGAACAATGACTAGAAATATAAAATCACCATTTCCTAGTGCATTCATTACATATTATCATTGTGAATACCTATTCAGGGTAAAATTTAATGCCAAACACCCTTTTTCTGCTTTTTTTTCTGGTCAGTTCTACTAAAAACCTTACAGATGAGAAAAATCCCTGAGGTGTGAACATCTGGCTGCTCTCACTAGTGAACTATGTCTGTAGCCAACAGGTCTCTGTTCAAGGGAGAAACATGAGGCTATTGTGAAATTGTTTTCAGTGACACTCACTGAGCTTGCTTAGCACATGGTCAAAGAGATCACACACTAGATAAAACAAGGCATAGTAAAGACATGTAATCTGTCTGGATTTACATACACACTCTCCCAATCCATCAGCAAGGAGATATTTGATTAGATTCAAAGTAAGCAAGTGAAAAACATAACTATCTTGTGGAAATTCAGGATGATCTAGGTAGCAGCAAGTGAAATCATAACCACTTATTTCAAGAAGAGGTTAAAAATTTACTTGGATTTACAAGAACGTGCAGAGACGACACAGATCCAATTAATCTGAACCCCAAATGCTGCAGAGAAGATGCCACAGATGGCCACAAAACATCCCTCAATCTTATTTGCAAGCTGCCTAGAGTCTACACTACTGCAATGAACACGTTAAAATAGCTTGAAACAAATGGACTGCTGTTTGAATTGAATAATATAGTCAAGAGTAGCAGAAAACCACTGGAAAAAAGTCCTCCATTTCAAAATGTTTTTGAGTGCAATATTATTACCATGCTTCACTTTCACTGTGTTGCCTCAAAGGTGCCTATTTTAAACAGACCTTCCTGAACCAGGCATAGAAACACGCACAGTATCAATGCCTGTGCTTTATTATTAATTTCTTTGTTCCATCTTATTTGGAGGTATTTTAAAATTCTGTGCACAATTTGTTCTCTTCTTTCCTGATGTAAGCTGCAACTTATGCCTCTCCCCCCTGCCAAGAGGAGTCTGCAAGGGATTTATTTATCCCAACCAGAGAGCTCTCAAAGGCCTGATTACAGCTAATGGACACACGGATAGAGTTGAGCAGCCCTGTCACTCACATCTGAATTCTGGCCAAAGCCAAACTGCTAAAAGGGTTTTAATTCCAAACTGACAATTTGCTTTGAGCACAAACCTGAAAAAACAACCCAAGCCCCACTCATATGGCGTGGGGCATCCTACTCTGAGGCTGCAGAAAGTTAAAGTATTAAAAAAAACAGAAAGCAGACACTGTTCAGGACCTGTTTTCAGTTATGGCTAGAAGAATTAAAATACACCATGAATGGTTTGGTTCATGAGAAGATTTGCTAGTTACATCCTACCTACCAAACTCTCCCTTGTGAATACATCTTCACTAGAAATCAGGATGCACTTTTAACTCTCAGCTACACTGAAAGATTGGTTTGTTCAAATATACATCATTATTCCCACTATGTTCAATTAACCAGCAGCCCACTCCACTGTTACACTGTGAGTGCTTTTTGCAAGCCTCCATTCCTTTTGCTCTTTATTTCGTGTGGTTTTTAAAATAAGGGAACACAAAACACAGATACATAAATCCCCTAACGTGCATTACAGCCTGATTCATCAGCCAGCTCTGAGGAGCTGTCATCTATTAAAAACCTGCCCCTTACAGTCACTACAACATGCAGTGCTTCTCCTCAGTACAGAGGGTGTGCTCAGCACCGTGCAGAACAGAGAAGGTGCAGCCCCTTCCCTCAAGCTCTTTCCATTAGAGCTGTGATGGTAGAAGAGGAGGTACGTCTCTGCAAATTCATCAGGGGCTCATAAGGAACCTCTAAGTCATACCTGCAATGCAACTGAAAGCTGACACACTCAGCAGACTGATCCAAAGAAGTGCACTAAGAACCAGGAGAGCTCTATCCTGTGCCTGCGGAGGTTCCTCTGAAGCCAGACTGAGCGCACCCCAAACAGGGAACAGAGTCCAGCCCACACGTGGCAGGGATGACAGGCCACACCATATACAGGAGCTGCTTGTTCAAGGGAAGGTTCCCCTCCTGCTCTCACCTCAGCCCATGGGGGAAACCAGTGGTTCCTGGGAGACCTGACGACTGCCAGGCTCTCCAAGAGACGCAGGCACACGCGCTCGTTAGAGGCAGCAGATGAGATCTTTCGTGTGCCCTTCCAACAGGACAGTGTGATAACGATGCCAAACCCACTGCACAACAGTCCAAGACAGGACGTTAAGCATAAGCTCAGTGATTGGAACTGCAGGGGGAATGTAAAGCAGCAGAATGCAATCAGCCATGCTGGAATTCAGCTCGATGCTGAAGCTGCTTCCTAAATGCCAGAGGCTTTTTCACAACAAGCCTGAGCGTGGTTGTGCTCTCTGTATGGTAACTCCAGAGTAACGGGGCACAAAACCACCTCACTGCCATCAGACCTGCCAGTGGCACAGCACAGGATTAGGACAGACTTGACTTACCTCTTCCCTGAAAACAGATGCTTGTTCTTTGCAACCAGGTAAACGCTGAATAAAGCTTACCACCTGGAATGACATTTGGGAAAAGAGAAATACAATTAAAACAGGCCATCATCAAGCAAAAAGGTCCCAATTCTGTACATGAGTTGTATATGCAAAAAGGTTTGAAATACTTAATGCTTAAAGCTCTCCCATTAATGAAGGATACGTATGAAAAACATAGAATCATAGAATGGCATGGGTTGGAAGGAACCCCAAGAATCACAGAGCTCCAACCCCCTGCCACAGGCAGGGCCACCAACCTCCAGGCCTGGAGCTACACAAGGTTGCCCAGGGCCCCATCCAACCTGGCGCTGAACACACCCAGGGATGGGGCATCCACTGGCCAACACCATCACAGGCTTGTTGCTGCAACACCCCCCCAAAGCGTATTCTGGTTACCTATAACACTTTCTGTATTGCCTTTTGGCCACCAGTCTTTCTGTAAAAGTCCATTGCTCAAAAGCATCTTTATAAAATATCAACAATGTTTTTACAGATTAAAAGCCATGTATAACTCTACTACTTCAAACCCATCCACAGCTTCACTTTCCTTACAGCACTGCTGGAAAGTAAAATAAAAAAAGAAAAAAAGGATTTAGGTAGTGATGACAGGCCTTTAAGAGACAAGATAAACCAACTGAATGAGTAGGGCTGGTTGACCGACATACAGAAGGCAGAAGAGCTGGGAAGGAAAGGAGGGTTTGTTTTATTTAACCCATGGTGGGTGCACAGGATCTGAGGAACCAAGAGGATGAAATGAGTAAAAGTTAATTTTACATTTCACATTAGGGAAAACCTTTCTAAGCAGGGAGTCCCTAACTTCTGGAATAATCTCCCCAGAGACGTGCAAGCAGCCCTTGGATCACATTATGTAACAGTAAGTAGTGCAAGGAGCACTCCTGAACACAGTGGAGGATGACTTAATATGCATTGTCTTCTCCAGCTGTAGCTTCACTGGTTCATGGAAGATTTGTATATTGAAGCATAATCACATCAAACATCTCATGCTAATTGGATGCTCCCTTGCAGGAACAGCTCTGTTTCATGAGACACACTCATCTGAGCTATTACAGATGTGACATTTCTCCCGTGAACACAGACAGACACGCAGTTAGGAGGGGCTGCTCTCAAATGCAAGCTTCCCTTTACATCAGGATTGTCAGACTCTCTCTTAAATCGTGTCACTGCATCGCCAGCTGAGCCCACTTCACTAATACCCGTTCCCTTTCCCCAGTTTGGAACACACAGGAATGGAGCTGTCAGCATGCCCTCTGGTTCTGCTCTGCCCTGGCAGAAGCTGATGTTTGGTGAAGTGCTCTGGCTCCTGTTGTTTCTGTTATGTAATCTGAAAGCAGAGCATCCCTCTCATATTTTGCCTTTATCTTTTGCTAGTAGGGACAGCTCAGTTTTAAAGGGAACCCCTGAAATCCACATCTCCATCAGGCAGCGACTCTGAATCTTCTTCTGTAGAAGTGCAAACTCCTGTTACACACAAATACCAAAACAGGATTTTCCTTCTGAATCCCCCCTAAAATTTAAAGACAAATGAAAAGCCTTCTGCAGGGTCTGATACCTTCCAGAATTGGAGCCCTGAGGGCAAGACAATAAGTGCCCTTTAGTGATATGGTACTGAGAGGCTGGTAGAAACCTCTGTGGAAAAATCTGAGCTTGCCTTGCACCCGTGTCCTTCCCTGCACTAGTGCTGCTGGGTATTGTCATGGACACTGAGTGACAGGCCTTTGATCTGCCCCTGAAGTCATCTGTATGGACACCAAGCACTCTGTGCCACTGGAGTGGCACAGGGGAGTCCTGGGGTGTACCAGAAATGGAGAAAAGAGAGGGAAGGAGGATGCAAGAGAAGACAGGAAAGAAGGTCCCCAGGATGTGAGCCAGGCCTTGGGTTCCAGGGAGCCACAGTCACCATCACTGCAACACCATGGGCTAAAGGAAGCCAGCACAGCCCCACAACAGTGGCAGTGAAGCCCCGAACCAAGGGAAAGGCTGAGGCCAGAGGATGTCAGACAGGCTAGGAGCACAGTGGGATCAGGGCTCCTCCTCTGGGGAGGCGAATGCCTGCCTGTCCACCCTGTTGGTAACAAACTCAATGCTCACACAGCTATCTGGTAGAGGCATCTTACACTAGGACTGCATAGGACTAAAGGAAATGGGGTTGAAAAAGAGCTTCATGTCATTCTGAGGATGCCTGAGGAGCAACATGCAACCTAGATGGAAGGTGCTGATGTGATCCCAGATGTGTGTGATACACCAAAATCAGCACAGTATCGCTGTACCTTTTTGGTCAAGCTTCCTACAGCACCTGTCTGGTATCAGGCTATGCCAGAAGAGACAACCAACGCCTCATGAGGCTATGCAGAGAGGAGCTGGGTTTCAGTAACCCATTAGCAATTAGCACAAGGACAACCCCCCCAAGCTATCAGCATCTGATGTGAGATTAACTAATGAAGAATACAACTCTAGCATGTATTAATGTCCTCCTGTGATTCACTATCCTTTGCTAGCTGTGCTCTGAAACATGACAGGAAGCTTTCAATAAATTAACAAAGCTGCATTAAAGTAACTACTCTTGACTATTCTGTGTTACCAAGAGTTTTTTGGCTCGAGGGCCCCCAAATACTGCTGCTGCTCTCCCATTTCAGCTGTTCTCAACCAACTGAGAATTAAAGCAACATTTTTTTTTCCTTAATGTGGGTTTTTTAAAATAAAAACAGCTCTTCAGTCTGAAACCAAAGGAGAATGTTATACACCCATTGCTCTTGTTTCAGATCAGCAGAATGGCCTCCTTTGTGCAGCAGAGTTCAAAGCACAACCTAAAGGCAAATGTTTGCCCTGTAGGAAGATGTTAGGAGCCCTAACGCCAACAGATCAAATCTACTTTGGACTCACTAACACACAGAAAGTGCTGCTTTCATCTTCCAGACCTGCAGCTACATTTCACTGCACATGGTACTCCTGCAAGCGCACATACGCTGGCCAAGTGGATTCCTGTGGGAATTCGTGATCAACATAATTTGCAAAAACAGATCCACTTTGCTGAAATTCAAGACAAAACCTGTACTGACTTTAGCCAGTCCATTGCAGTACCACAACCCATCTTTCTAATGTGTGATTCACACTCCTACCAGCAGCTGAACCTTCATCAGTTGTTCCAGGCTGCAGCACAGAGCACAACTCAGTGTCTTCTGGGGTTTGAATCACTATATCCAGAGTAACCTGCATTCACACCCTGTGGTCCCTGTTTCCATCCATCCATTATCAAACAAATACCCTGGTTAAATTTACCCTGCAGTTGCTTTAAAGGTCAACTGCAAAGGGCAAATTTTATTTGGCTTGTGCCCTAAGTCTCTTCTTCCATGAACCAGCTTCCATGTTTTATCCAAAGGAGAAGAGATTCTGATTTTGATGTCTGAGGATTAACAGCTTCTTATTGATTTTCTAAAAGACTTTTTGGAAAAAATCATTGGAAGCTTTCTCAAACAAAGGGTACAAACAGCAAATCTTTCAGACATTTTTTTTCTCCTTGCTATGAATTGAATTCAAACACAGTTTCATTACCAAAAAAACCCCAACTCACAACAAAAAGAAGGACCAAGTTTTAGAACAGCCACACTAATTGCTCTACCCCCTTCACAACTGCTGTGGTTTCCATCTCCTGGCACACTATAATCCTACCAGACAATCCCAGCAGTCCTCCAGCATGGAAAGCAAAGTCAAGACTGGATTTTTCTGATGCAAGAGGCACTTTGGGAAAAAGCACTCTGAAGATCCTCTATGCATCATGAAGAATGACACCTGTTTCCTGCTTTGCACATTCCCTCCTTCCTCGTGAGTGCAACATTACAGCACATTTCTCTTGAATTAAATGACCTGCAAGTAAGTGCCAGGATCCAAATTCTCACCACTTCCCAAACAGCAATACAAATATTACTTGTGCCCAAGGAATTGAGGCAAAACCCAACTACTCAGCACATGCTTTTTCATGTACCACCTAATTACAGGAGACATCTCAAGAGCTGGGACTGCAGAAACACATCCCCAGCTGCACAGCTACCTCTGTCAGAAATCAGGTCAGGCTGTGGGCAGTCTTGTTCCAGGGGAATCAGGCAGGGAGAGGCAGGAGGAGTGGGCATGTACAGTGCAGTTTGGAATTATGTGCAGCGTAAAAGTGAATCAGCAGCAAAGTCACAGGAGAGGGGGAGGGAGATCAGAGAGAGGCAGAATCTGCTGTCAGAATCATGTTTCAGGCCTGAGGACTAAAAGATCAAGGGGTAAATAAACAAAGAAAGGGAGTGAATCCTCTTCAGGGAAATGAGCTGTGGACAGCAGAGGGTTAATAGGGATCCTTCCCCTCCCTTATAAAGGAACTTGGGTATAACTTCAAGCTGAGTCAGCTACAGCATATGTGAAGCAAACAGAAAAGCATTGCCTAGGAAAGGAAAAAAATAAAGATGCCTTCCAATTAGTGCTCCAGAAGAGGAGGGGGCTCTGTCATTCCTGCATCCCAAGAGAGCAGAGCAGGGAACAGGTAACTCACCTCTTCCACAGTCCATTTGGCCACATGTTTGGCTGTGAGGCCCGAGACCTCTGGCAAGAGCTTGCAGTGCTGCTCCCAGCAGAGATGGAGGCGGTGGGTCGGGTTAGAGGCCAGGGAAGGCATGAAGATGGACTGGTGGAGTGCCTGCTGGAGATCTGAATCAGGGTCTGGAAAAGGAAGCGAGACAAGTCAGAGCGAGGCTTCAAGCAGGAGCAATCACAACAAAGCAGGAGGAAGGGTCACACTCTGGAAGGAAAAGCAAGGCAAGCTGAGCAGACGGCCAGGCATGACTACTGCATGGCATGCTGAGCTCTCGGCGTTCTTCCCATCCTCCTGAGAGGAAGAAAGAAAAAAAAGATAAGACTGCCAGGCTGGAGGCTTTATCATTAGCTTCTTCCCTGGAAAATGACATCATGCTGCTAACAGAGATGTTTGCAGCATTTTATTGACAAGGTGGAGGAGTTCTGGTAACAGCATCTTCGGCTGGAAACTAATGGCATTGTTCCAGCTCACAGCTGTAGCCAGCTCTGTGTGTGCCAGCTCATGGCCTGGGCTCGCTGCCTCCCCAGAAGACTCCCAGGCCTGGAGTGCTGCACATTACCTCCAGACATCAACTCCCTCCTCATGTGTCAAGTGACAGAAGCTTTAAAAATCAAGGCAAAAAAAAGAAAAAAGAAAAGAAAGGAAGAAATCACTCCTCCCTAATGAGATCACTGAGTAGTGCAGAGTCATAGTCCTACAGGGACTTGCCTGGTTATAAAACAGGAAGCAAAGCAAAGGATGGAAACAAGATGAGAAACATTCCTCTGGTTTACAGCGGTTACGGTGTGCTGTCCCCTCGTCCCCCCACCCTGCCAGGCTGTACACAGAGCGTGCAGGCTGCCCAGCGCCATCCTGTGGCAACCGTACCAAACTCCCGTTGTTTCCAGCCTCGGAGAGGTTCGGCATGCCCAGGGAGGTACGGCTGCCTCTTGTCTCTGCTGGGTTCGCTCAGCACTAACACAAGCAGCTGTTAGTAGGATGGTGTGTAAGGAGATGCAGGGTGCATCAGCTGGTACACAGAAAGCACAAATTATAAAGAAAAAGCACATTCCCATGATTTGCCTGTTCCTCACCAGCCAAAGGGAAAGCAGGACTGGAGGTAGATAGAGCCTGATGTAGTGAAAGGTCACTCCCCTGTCTGTCCCCTTGTGTCACCTTATGTCCCACCTCTCTATTTCTAACACTGAGACCAAAGTGGGAAGATTTAAAAACCAAAACCTGAGTAAGAACTGTTCAGTTCAGTACCTGATGGTTCTGGTGACAAGACGACACAGGACACACTGTGGTGGCAGCAGCTGGCCTTGCCCCCTCCCTCCATGCTGCAGGAGGTCCCATTTGCACCCAAGGTTTTACATCCTTCTACGTCCCTGCTGGGAGGGCACTTCTATCACAGACCATCTCCTTTACTTCACTAAGGCCAAATCCTCAGAGGAAAGAGTCCAAACCACGACCTGAACCTTCCCTCTGAGAAGGAAGCAGTGTTCTAAAGTTTACACAGAGCTGGGATGAAAGCTCTGGGTAACTGTAAAATTCCAGGTCAGTGGATTATTGCAGAAATTCCCTCCACTGATCTCCATCATTCTGTTTAAGGTGAATGCAAAGGGAGGGCAGACAGCTTTACCTGCCAGCTGCAACTGCAACTCATGGCTGGCAGACTTCTCCAGCTCTGACTGCAGAAGTCAGCACTAGGTAAAAATTATTATTTAAAAAAGAGAAAAAAAAGTGAAAAAAGCAAACTAGGCACCTGTCCCAGTTCGTGCCTGCTTATTACCATGTTAAATCCTAAAAACCTGGTCAGCTCAGTACTCTGAAATAGCTTTTTATAGTAAATCTGAAAGTTAAGCATATGGTTTGCTAAAATGATACCAGCAAGGTTCTCTTAAAACTTAACCTGTCATGTACCAGAAAAAAAAAACAGGTACTGTTTGTCCATTTAATTTTTTGTTTTATTGTATTTATTACTGTAATTATGTTTCTGATTACCCAATGGAGTCTGAAGCAAGAAGCAGATGGAAGTTAAACTATGTGCCAGGTTTTGACCAAGGCTCTGTTGCCACCTCTGTGGCCCTGTCAGCAGAATGGTCATTGACTGCCTGGGGAACAAAAACCCCTCACCACTTCAGAAGAGCATGCAGGGGTACAGGAGATGGTACGAGCCTGTCTTCTCTTTTTCACTGTGAGGGTGCTGGAGCCCTGGACAGGCTGCCCAGAGAGGGTGTGGAGTCTCCTCCTCTGGAGACATTTAAACTTGCCTGGACGTGTTCCTGTGGGATTTAGTCTGGGTGATCCTGCTCTGGCAGGGGGTTGCACTAGATGAGCTTTCAAGGTCCCTGCCAACTCCTGACGGTCTGTGATTCTCTATGATTCTCAGTTAATAAACACAAAGGCTTTGCTCTACAAAGTATTAAACATTTCACTTCTACATAATACTAGCCTTCCTCCTCATTTTAAGAAAGCAAGCCAACTCTTACCATCACCTCCAGCATGTGCTTTCTCTAGACTGCAGAATCAAAGACAAAAAAGCTGTGAATTTTTAAACACTCCTTGTGACTGCTGTATATTGCATATATATACACACAGAGAGAAAAAGAAAGAAAAAAAATATCAACCAACCTTTCCCATTGCTTTCCTGTTTCACCAGCTGGAACTTTATATAGGCATGTGAGCACCCAAGCCTGGAAGCATCAATCACAAAACATTTCAAAAGATACACAAATTGATAGAATTTCTTCTCTACACAGAGAATAAGGGGACTTTTAGGAATCAAAAACTTTTCCCTCTTGAAATAAGGAATAGCAGAGCACTGCTCTGTCCCTGACCTCTGTCTCTGAACTAAGGACCGTGCTGTCACATGGCTAGAGCTTAGATTTGAGTTTACTGGCACAGAGGGTCCAAAATAATGGAGGAAGGGAGGAGTTTTACCATGTCATTCTAAAAACCTGTGCTGCAAATCTCTGATCAAATTGCACTGTTCTGAGTTATGAATCACATCTGTATTTTAGATATAGCAGCAGCATCAAGAAACACAATTGTTAATGCATGGAAATACATCACAAAAATCTTATTTACTTTTTTGGTTTGGCTTTGATGTCTGCAGAGGAATCCTCTTCTACCCAGGCTCTCTCTTGATTCTTCTCAGACTGTTCTGACAGGCTCTGAACGCTGCTCTGACATGACTTTTCACTGCCTTGTGCAGGTCTTCTGGAAAGACAAGAGATAGTACCTGAACTGACATCCTCTGTTCCCTGTTCCCACAGGAGAGCAAAGCTGGCTTCTCCTTGCGAAGTAGAGCAACAACTACCATCTAGTGGCAGAAGCCTTCCTCTCCCCCACCATCATCACTGGCACAGTACAACGTGCTGCTTTTTTTCCCCTACTCTTTCCCCTACACGGATTGAGAGAGATTATGTGAAGTAAATCATCCCCTGTGGACTGAGGTTGTGATTCCAGCAGCTAGGAGAAACCCACTGAAGTGTGTGTTAATGGTGAAATCAAGAGATTTAAGATTTTTTCAATCTTGATACCTCTGGATAATATTTAAGAGTCTCCATGACTGGATTTCAATGCATGAACTGAGCTACACAGTTGCCCAAGGAAGGACAAGCAGCAGGGTGTGAGCAGATCTGCATACTGAAATCAGACCTCCCACTCTCAGGGAAAGAAATACTTAGAAGAATAGAAATATACAGCAATTTTTGAATGCCATTTATTCTGGGAGAATCCCAAAGCTCCTGAGAGAGCTTTATGGTAATGGTGCAATTGAAATGAGTCAACTCTGGGGTTAACATTAGGAAATGGAGATGCCTGCATATTTCTGGGATGGGAAGAGGCAAACTTTAGCCATGTATGCCAGGGAAGGGATGCACCTGTGTGTGCTGCACACCGGCCTTTTTTTCTGGCCAAATAGATCTTGAAAATGTTATAAATCTAAACAAACAAATGAACTTTAAATTGTACATAACCCTTCATATACAACAAAGACCAAAAGTATTGCTGGAGTTTGCCCCAGTCCAAGAACTAATACATAGTTTGCTTCAATGCTACTCAATTCCAACATTTTCATGTAAGAAAATAAAATATCTGAAGGAGCTCAGCTTGTTTGCCAAGTGGTACACACACAGTCATTATGCCTACCAGCGTAATGCAGCCGACTCTGGGGTGGATTGCAGTTACAGTTTAATAGTGTAAAATAACCTTGCCTGACAGTTTTAGGACAGGAAACGAAGGGAAAGAATATATTTTAAATTGAAACAGCAAGGAAAAATTTATGGAGACAGAATGCAATTTCCTTTGTTGGAATGTGACCAGAGCACCAGGATTAAGGAATCAAGAAACCTATTAAGGCATATGAGGGTATAAAAGAGCACTGCTCTGTGTTAAGAGTGTCTGGGGCATGGGTCAATATTACAGACGGATGAACTCAATGCTCTGCTGCTTCTCTGCCAACTCCTGTGTTTTTCAACCTTGTAAAATGTTTTCTCTCCCCAATACCTGAAAAGGTTTCGGCTCACCTGGATTGTGGAGAGTCCTCCTGAGAAGGCTCTCCAGCTCCCAAGAGAATCGGGGCAGGAGTCTCCAGCCTCTTGGCTTTCTGTGTGCTATTGCCAGGGGAAGGTCTCTCCCCACTCAGACGGTTCTGTAACAAGTTCTCTCTGTTGAGGTTCACATCAGAATATGGGCACCCAACTAACCTGTGGTAAAGAAAAAAGAAGAAAAAAACAACAAAAAAAAGAGAGATGATGACCGTGTTTTTAAGTCATAGAGTCTTATCGGCCTCAGGCAGACATCTCACCAAGAAACACAGGAAAACCAAGGCCAGAAACACGCAGGGAGGTTGTTACCCAGGGTTTAGGTGCAGGAAAGCAGGGGACTACATGGCAGAATTAGAAACCAAAGCCATGTTTTTAAAGAGCCACCTCAGAGCTCTTCCTCTGTAACCTGTTTGTTGGAACACTATTTCGTGAAACACAAGAGTCCCGCAACTTTCACTCTGAAAAATTCAAAGCCTTTACCACATTATATACCATTAGATTTTCAGACCTCCCTTCTGCTACTGTTTTCTTGCTCTTTAAGATAGTTGAATTGAGAAAAACCTTCTTCCCCCCCAAAAATAAAACCCCCAAACCAAAGAAACTCAAACCAAAATCAAAAGGCAGAGCACAAAACACACGCTAGCTCTCCTCACTCTTATACTTTAATATCTACCCACACTCCCTCCCTCTTTAACTGTCTGCTTGCATGCTGTTCTTGGGGATATTATTTTACACACAATAAAATCCTTCAGTAACGTTGGAACATGGAGTGAATTAATCTATGCTGGATTCCATTGGGGCTGTAATGATTATACCGGTTTATTATAATGAAATAGCACATTTAGACACAAGAGGGAGCTGCAACTGCAGTTATAACTAGCTCCACAACAAACACCCTGAGATCATTTCAGTGCAGTGCAGGTGGTTGTTGCTGCATTATTATTACAGACAGCAGTCAGGCTCTCACAGCAGAACCCTTACAAGAAGATCTCATATACACACGTGTAATGCGTTCCGTATCGCGGTCCCCTGACGTGACCGATCCCGTGGCAGCCTGGTGTAGGACACACTTGTCCCACTGTTCCCACTCGATCAGCAGCACCTGGTAATAAGCAAAAAGTTAAACAGATCTGTAAAGCGCTCCATCCATCTGAAGAGCAGGCTGCACTTTGGAATATTATTTAACATAACAGTATGATGTCATCTACTTTACCTAAAGGGACTTGCAAAGCGTGTCCAGTTTTTGCACACCAGCCCACTGGATGAACATCAGGGCTGTCTGCATCGACCCAGAAATCATAATTATGGTCCCAGCCATCAAAATGTATCTAAAAGAAGCACACAGTCTCAGTGAGGGATACGGTTAAGGACATGACTCAGCTTTTATTTTAACTTCCCCCTTTGTTTCACCTTGCTTGAGCTTGGGGCCAATTCTTTCAATCTTTCAGCCAAGCACAATCATCCTTTGTGCTCAGTGGAAGTATTTGCTTTCCTGACCCCTGCATCGATGTTTTACAGAGTAAGAAGGTTCTGGCACAGTCAAATCCCAGGGTTGGTAAGAAACCATGGGCCATGGGGAGCTCCAGCACGCTCTATACACAAATCTATGCAAATGCAATTGCTTATTTAATTGTTTTATTTTCTGAGGATCCCAAAATACAACAGAAGTTTTGTGAGTTTTGCAGTCAACTAGCTAGAATGTTCTGCTGGGTGAAGGGACTAGTAATAGTTAGCTCAGATCCAGGTCAAGTTAACAGAGACCAAGGATTGCTGCAGTTTAAAGAGCACCAGGTTGTTTATGTGGCAAAGTTTCAAAGAAATTGATGAACTGCCAATCAATCTACCATGTATCAGCAGAACTTGACTTTTGCTAGCAATCACAGGGATCAGATTAAGAATCAAATGCCTGATGGAGAGCGAACTCTACTCCTGCCCCCATAATCATCCTTTGGGAAGGAGACCTGTGGCCACGGAGGCTCCGTCAGTGCAACCTCCAGTTCATCTCTCAGAAGCCAAAGCACACCAGAATTTTCTGACAATATATTGATGTGTAAAGAATTAGTTAAAATGCATGTATGTAACAAATTCATACTGGGGAATGAAGCTGCTTCCCACATGTGCCAGTTTGCCTTGCTTTGGGTTTTCCTTTAATATGTAAGGAAAAAACCCACTGTCAGGTAGCTTCCCACCAGCAGAACACTAATGCTGCCTGCACTTGCACACATCACACGGAAATCACTAAGAGATGGAAAATCATGCTGCCAAATGTTATTTCAAAATAGTTACATTAAAACAGTAACTAACAATACCACGCAATTCCATCAGATTTAACAGGACAAAACAACAGGAATCATTTCCAGCCGAGCAGGCCTGTAGGCTGCATCATGTGCAAGGCATTTGTTTGCAGCTCCTCATACCAAGGGGCTGTTTTTTTCTGTACCTGAAATCACTCTGTTCCTCAGCACAAGGGCTCTGCACTTTGAAGCAAGGTCATACCTTAATGCGATGGTCGTCTTTGTCAACTATTGTTGCCACTCTTATCAAGATGGGATTTCTTCTGTCCACAGCCTCTAACTTCATATTAACTTGGAATCTGTGAGCAGGACGCTGTAAGAGAGGATTGTAAGCAGAATGCTAATAAGCCTGACCGTTCAGAGCTAGTCACTTGCTCTGAATAAAATGCACTGAAGTTTTCATCTACCATTCAAATGTCTTTACAGCTCTGGCCCCTGATCTTACACGGCAGACTGCTTGAGAGGTTAAAATTAGAGTTTCCTAGAGGATTAAGCTGTCTGCTTGTCATCAACCCAAAACTACTTGACAGGAAGTCTGAGCTTCCTCAGTGCAGAGGAGCATTTTGCAGCCAAGGCAAGCGGCACTTCCCCAACAGAAAAAAAAGGCCAGATACACTCACAAACTCCACCGACATATAGGCTCTGCAGTTTGACAACAAAACTCCCCCAACACAGCAGAGGGATGGTCCCACATCTGACAAGGACAGTGGCCAGTTCACCACTGTCTTACACCTGAAACACACCACCATGTGATGTCTCCACATGACAACCTCCTTAGCATCTGGATATTACAGAGCTACCTTCATCAAGCAGGTTACCACCTACTTATGATGTCAATTGCATCTGCTTCTAATGACGACTGCTGAGAGCTGCAGTGCTGGGACTCAGGAGCAGCACCAGGCACTAGTCTCCCATCTGCAGTTGCTGACTTGCCCTTCTCCAACTCCAGTGCTCAAACTACTTTGTGAGAACTCCAGAACGTCCTTTGACCCACTGCATGCCCTTTGCAGCACACACAGATGTAAACCTCTAAGTAACAGACAGCGTTTACCAATTTTTCCATTTATCTTTAAATGACTGACTGCAAATTCCTCCTCTGACCTCCTCAGCCTGGGGTTATGGAGCACTGGATACTCATTCAAAACACGTCCTTCACTTCTGCACACAGAGGTCAGGATTTTAGCAGGAGATGATAAATCGCTGTCTTTGAACAAGATCAGATTAATGAAAAGATGATTATACTCTCGGTTCCCTCACAGGCTTCCTTACTCTTTTCACTGCCACTAGCTGGAGGGGGAGGAAGGAGGTCCACTTCTGAGCTAAGGAATGTAGACTCCAAACCTCAAGTTCCTCTTTGGTCTTTTCCCCTGGAAGCAGACATTTATCCCCAAGCTTTCAGCGACACAACACACCGGCAGCCAGACAATCTAAATTGCTTTGAGTTTTAAGGTGTGCCAGCCAACCTCGTCTGTTTTCCTTAAGGAAGGAACCTGAGTGCTAGGGAAGAAAATCCTGCCCAGAAGATGAGCAGGGCTGTTTGTTTCAGCCTTGCTGAAGGGCAATAGCTTACCAATGTTTTAAATTGACAGCTCAAGACAATGGGCTGAAATAGTGATGCTGACAAACAAGCTGTCTCCTCCTGTGTTTCTGGGTGGAGGAGAAGGCAGAACCCCAGACACAAGATCTGCTATTTGTGTCTCCAGACTACGTAAGATAGCTCTTGAAAACTGCTAAAAACTAATTCAGTGAGAAATGCCTATTCTGGCTCTCACCCCGTATTTTTATATACTGATTTCCTGTAATTGCTAGCTGGAATAATAATAATAATAAAAAAAATAGATAGCTGTGCCATGTATTTGCACTTCAGACCAACCAAGCCAGAAAAAAGAGGTTTGATCTTGAAAGAGTTCTATTAACTGTTGATATATCAAATGCCTTTTTTCCCTGTCTCATTTTTGTCTTGGATGCTAATTTATATTCTGGAGTTTCATGAGAGCCAGAATTGGCCCTTCTACTATTCTCTCAAAGCCAGATACCTGAAGGAGCAAAACAATGGCTGCAGAGGTGTAGGTAAAACAGGAAAAGAGCCAGAGGAGGCAGGTGCATTCCCCCTTGGGAAGACACTTCACTTTGGTAGAGGCCAAGAATGGGAGTACTTGGTAGTGAAAAGGCTCCCTGCCCTGAACAAAGCCCTGTGATCTCTGGGTAACATTTATCATCCCATTTTATATTCTGAAAATCTAAGGAAAGAATGCTGAAATTAGAGATTACTGAGGACTTCAGACTGGGAGCTTTAAGTAGGTCGCACTCCACCGTTTCTTTTTGTATCATGGAGAGTTCTATTATCTTTCCAAAATATTTGCCTCTACAAAACGACTTCTATTGTTCCTCTATTGTGTAGAATACCAACAGCTACATTCTTTCACTCTAGTATTCTGAAGGCTCCCATTTCCCAGCACTGTTGGGATTCTAGAGACTGGCTCAGAAAAAGACTGAGCCAAGCCTGAGGGCAACAAATGTGTCCTCCTGACAAGCTTCACTCATTACCCTCTACACTGGATCCAAGGCGCTTCACATGCTGAGCTGCACAGTCAAAGATGCTGTCTGACCAACTCTGGGAAACCTTAATCCAAGGGATGTTCTAGAGTTCAACTGTGCTGCAGATAATTCCAGCTGCGGCCTTACAGTTCTCTAAAGAGGCAAAACCAACCTCTTCCTGTTCCCTGACACCCACCTTGCCACCTACAACTTCAAATGGACACCTGCTGAAACCTTGCAATTATCAAACTCGGCCAGCTGGATTTTTACTTCCCTTATCTGAGGCCTCCCTGATTGCTTTTCCTCCTCAGTCCCCAAGATCTTACCAACAAAATATACAGGAGGGCAGCAGGTATTAACCTGCAATGCCAACTTCATCAGAAGGAATCAAGACAAGTGTCACGATGGCACAGGAAAGTTTTTAAACATATCACAAAGTTTAGTAAGGTGAGCCAAAGTTTAGTAATGAAAGCCCAGTTTCCCCTTCTTGGCACAGACATGGGTGAACCACTGTCAAATAAAGCGTCTAGCACCAAAAGGTGAGTAACAGCAGTTTCCCCTACCCTCCTGATCTAGGACAACCAAAAAGATTCACCAACCAGTTTGAATGCTCTTGCTGGGGCTGCCTGGGAATTAGTTTCTTCCAAATACTTCTCCCATGAGAAGGCTTTGGGATCCTTGTATCCTGAAAAAAACCCAAAGAATTAAGAAAACATTTATTGTTACAAACAACAGAAAAACAGTTATGCAAAATGCAGCTATTATGTTAATTTAGCACTTACAATGGATGGCACTGGAACGTGGTCTCTTTGTTCACATACACCACTCAGCACACGCAGCAGCACTGCCAGTTCCCCTAGCTTCTACCCAGGGCTTTAACCCTGATCTGATAAACCTGAAGAGTTCATTTCTGGACAGCTTCGTCAATACTTATTCTCTAGAGAAAGCTGCCAATTAAGAGCTAGTCAGAGGATTCTGTGATGTGCAATGGCATCACTGAATTAATTTCCTATTTTATTAACTATTCTATGTGTGAGTGCCTGCAAGATCGTAGAAACTTCTCATCTCCTGTTACCTACTCACCCACAGCTGAGTAAAACTAGCAGCCTGGGGGAATAAGGCTCCATTGCCATTACCATAATCTCAGACACCTACATGGTTGTGCTACTCTAAACAACAATGGGATGTCTCTCCCTGGCAGCTACGTTTAAGAAACTGCTCTGCTTTTTGTTCCCCCCCTTTCTATTTCATTATTTTTTACCCTGAGTATTGCTTCCTTTTGGCAGGAGGATGCAATGACTAAACACTCAGGACAGTTTACAAATTGCTGCATGTAAGTCTGTCAGCAGAGAATGGGAATTGACTGTGGGTTCTGCTGGGGCACTGGCAATCGGGACACAGGTAGGGGAGCTGCACATGACAGCGCTGTTGCACGTTCCAGGAGCAGGAACAGACGCATTCTCAACCCTCTCTGCATCTGCAGCAAAGGCACAGAGGCCAATTTCTCCAGTGCGCAGGGATCTGGTAGCACCACCCACTCAACTAAACTCAATACACAGTAATTACAGAAATTCTTGCTCCAGGGCTGTCAATCTAGCAAACAGCAGACATCATTTTAAAATTTTTGGTATTTTAAGGTGTATGAGCACTTCCAAGGCCTGAAACCAACATTGATTTTCCTGTAGGTCCTGTCTTTTCTCATTTGCCAACATTCTCTTCATTTGCTGAATTCCTTCCTTTCTAAAAATTCCATCTTATCATCTATGACATCAAGATACTGCTTCCTCTCCCTTCCAGCTCGCCTTAAAGGAAACACTGCAAATACTTCAAAGTTCTTTCCCTTCTGAAATCAAATTCAATTATGAATTAGCAAACCCTGTTCCATCTTTTGAAAGAGCTATGAAACAAAATAAAATGCAGTGGCAAAAAGCATGAACAGTAATACTGTTCGGTCAGTAAAGAGTACTGAATGGAACCTGTGACTTGCAAATACATAATTATGTGGAAGATAAAGCTTGCAGGATTTGGACTGAGGCAGGAAAGAAGTCTCACTTTCAACATACCAGGTGGTGTTGTCAGTGGGGTTCCGCTTTCTTGGCAGTAGCCAACGGGACGAATATATGGGCTGCTAGCTTCACACCTGAATCAAAGAGGGAAAAGTTGGCACCAGTCAGTTTTAAAGCAAAAAGAAAAACAGAATTTCAAATGCTGCCTGGTACGCCTTTGCTGGGTTAGCAGATGCTTTCAGTGGGTGTGATCATGGTGTAAAAGACAAGTATTACCTCATTAGAATTTATAACACCAAGTTTTCAAGGCATACAAGATGCCCCAAAAGACAGGGAAATATAAAGAAGGATGTCTGGTGCTTTAAAAAAAAATCAACCCCAACAAACCCACAAAAAGCTCCCCCCACACAGACCATACCAACCACAGTTCAGCCTGGCCACAGATCATCCCAGCTACAGTGCAAAGGAAGCAAAGAAACAAACCCCAAACCCTCATCCCTGACTGAAACAGCATTACTGTGGAAGAAGGGGAAATCACTTGTAAGGTCTTTGCCAACAACTGCCTGTTATCCATTCATTCTAGCTGAAACCTGGGGTAGTTTCCCTGGTTCCCAATTTTATTGCATGTTTAGATCTTCTGGTCCCTGAAGGAGGTGACAGGCTAATGTGAGACTGGCTCTTTTGTCACATCTCCCCAGAGAAAGGAACCAAAATAGTCTTTCAGATCTAGGGAAAAAACCTGTGTGTTTTGAGCCAACCTGTACTTTGAAGCTTTTTTTGCTTGTGTTTCCCATTAGAATTTTCAAATCCCAAACAAAACATGGCAAGGAAAGAAAGCTTCACAGGCTGAAATGGTAAAGGAACAAGATTTAAACTCCTGCTGGAAACACTGGTGTTGCAAAGCTCTGCATGAAAAGAAAGAAAGACTAACTTGCCACCAAAGAGGTGCCTCTTCTAAAAAAACCCAAATAAAAGGAGATGTGGGACAGAACATTACGTTCTGATTGAATCAGCGCTATTTTGACAAGCGTGTGCCTCACATTTCTTTCACAAATGAATTCGAAGTTGCTCCATTCACACAGGTTTGAAAACATGGGCCAGAAAAGGAAAGCATTTCTGTGATTAATATTCCACCTGGCCCCAGTGTGAGGGCAGAGGATCAAGACTTGCAGAACCAGAACAACTGCAGTGCAGGTCAGGACTTAAAAGCCTAAACGTTGGCAATCATTTTTGTTTTCAAAGGGCTTTAGCCAAATGCTGCTGAAGCAAATAGAAAAGAATTTTACTGACTTCAGTCCTGCCTGCTTCCAAATGTCAGTTTTACAGAAAGACATGATGACATCCACTCCTAGTCCTGGAGGACAGGATGTTACTAATTCCAGGAGGTGGCACTAGCGGAGCTTACTCCTCCTTTAGCTCTGCCAAAGGAATGGGTAAAGCAAACGTTTCCTGTCCGGACCCAAGTCAGCCAGCTGCATTACCTGAACACTTCTTACCTCCAATGCTTCATGGGCAGTTCAAGCTAAGCCCACTGGTTTTGCACAGAGCCAGCTGATGAGCACTCAAAGAACAGGGGAAGCTACTGAGCACTGGCACTTCGTAAACACCTGAAGTAATCATTCAGATGCTTGAAAGCTGATTTAAGATCCCAACTTCAGTGATTATACTTAAAATATTAGATATTACCCTTAGTGGAAGAGTGAGGTAAACCACAGTCTCCTTGCAGATATGTATTAGAAACAGAATCTCTTTACCAGTAGTCATAGCTCTCATCCCAGTTATCAAAATGAATCAGCAGGCGGTTATCCACCATGTCTGTGATAGTGGCGACACACATCAGCGATGGATTCTTCTTGTCCACTGCCTCTAGTTTCATCCCCAGACGAAAACCAGAGGGTGTGACAGGCTGAGGAAAGGACATCAGGAAAGGGAAATCAGCCACATTCTAGGTCATGCCATTGAAATCCCCCTTATGAAGTCATTTGTTGCAGGTTGTAACCCCGAAAACAACAGACCAAAATACACTACACTTACTAGGCAAGAGGTCTGCAGACAAGATTTCTACATGTCCTGGTACTGATTGTTACTATTTCTAGAAAGAAAGAGCTGATGCAGCTCAAATAACAACATCTCCAGGCACACACCACCACTACAGACTCCAAGGTAAGGTGCACACGCCTTGCAGTGATGAGCATTGGCCAAGGACAAGTGTGAGCACTGCAGGTCCTGTGTGATTAGTTGGAAAAGTTAGAGAATCTTCAAGGAAAATAGGTGGCTCAGTCAGAAGGGGAGCAGAGCCGCACAGTTAGGCCCTGATCCTACTGCAGTTTGTGCTCCATCCATCTGCAGAGTCAAATCTGCCAGACCTGTGGACTTTGTGTCATCAGAGTGACCCAAAACGGGAGCGAGCGTAATACAGGAGCTGATGCTAACAACCGAAAAGAAAGCAACAGTGGGTGAAGGATGAAAAATGCTCAAGGTCCACAGCCTCATAATGAATCCCATGGCACACATGAGTATGCTGCTGGAAACTAGAAATTATTTTGGAAATGATTAAATTAGAGGAAAGTGACACAAATATCTTGACTGTAGGGACACAGCAAAACAGACCGTTGTAATATATTTCATAAATGGTAGAGTAAATCTTTTTCTCTGGTATTAAGGAGGAAGGGAAATAAGAATTCTCTCTCTGAAAAGTCAGTGACTGGGGGAAGGAAGAAAAATTGAACTAGTTTCTCATCTTAAAAATAAATCACAGCAGGATTAGCTTGCATCTGATTGTACCATGGTTGTACCTCTGACACGAGCATATTAAAACCACGTAAATATTCTGGTCAAAACTCACTTAGCATCAGACCTATTTGAAACATCTTGTATTCAGTGTCACCACTTACAGTGCCCAGGGTCTTAAAAAGGCTTTTTGGAGCTGCTTGAGCTTTGCAATTCTTCAAATAGGAAGTCCAATTAAATTCTCCTTCCTTGAAACCTAGAAAGAGAGATAAAAAGATTGTTTTACACAGCCCTGTTACATTCAGATTGGTTTTTCAGAAATGGAAATTACCTGGGAAGAATATGAACTTTGCATAACTGCCCTTCTACAGTCTTCAGGGGTTATGCACTCCAGCTAAAACATCTCTCTCTTTTTCAGTATAATGTCCAATCATTAATCTGAACCTTCAGATGTTTCTAGGAAATTAAATGCAGGGAAGAAGCGAGTTCCAAACCCCTAAGAGACCCTCTGCTTTACACGCTCATCCAGTGAAGAGTTTCTAATTTGACTAACAACATCAACCTTTGGGAATATCAGAAGGAAGCTGGTTTTGTTGGTTTTGATCTTTTTTGCATCTTAGTTACAACCCTTCCCTTTAAGCTACTCAGATTGAGTTCCACAATGAAATCACACTAAAAAATTAAACATGCAGAGCCAGGACAACTGGTTCTTAGAGGAATTTATGGTTTCTTGTACAGCATTCTAGTTTTTATTCCATACCTTTAGGAGGGAGCAGTTTATGACTTGTTTTTTCACACCAGCCAACAGGATGGATGTCTGAGGAATCAGCATTAACCCAGAAGTCATAGCACCCTGGATAACCATCAAAGTGTAACCTCATTCTGTACCCTTGTACCTATAATGAGGGGAGCTCTGATTATCATAAAGGGTCATAAAGAAGTTGAAGAATAACACTAGTCAAACACTCCTTCCATATCTGGATTCACAGATGAAAGTAAATTTAAGATCTCATTTATGTCTTAAAAGTTTCTTTTTCCTCATCTATGCTCCTCTTTCCTTAATTCAAAAAGCTGAAAATAAAATCTGCCAGTGTAACTTCACTGGCCTCCTGTTCCATACTCACACACGTATTCCTGTGCAGCAACATCTGGAGTACAGATGCAGCCTGAGAACTTTTATATCTATACCAGATCAACACAGATTTCACTTAATTGAAGAAGCATAAAAGCAGTTTTTACTTGCTTATGTTTACTGAGTCTAACTGCATTGTTCCTTTTCACATTTGTTCATTGCATGCAATTAATGGGTTTGCTCTTCTGAGTTACAATTGCAAAAATCTAACAGTAGGATGTCAGGCACAGATCCTTAACTGCACAGCACTGGTCCTTCAGTGTCACCTCAAACTCCTGCTAACCATTAATTAAAGTATTATTCTTATAGTTCTGCTTTTTATTGAAAAAAATCCTAAACATACGTGGGACTTTTTAAATCAAAGATAAGAGAAGCAACTACCTCAGCCACTGTGAGAACACAGAATCGAGAGGGGTGTTCAGGATCCAGCCCTTCCAATTTCATTCCAACTTTAAATCCATTTCGGCCTTGTGGGAACGACTGATACTGTGAGAGGGGGAAAAGGAAGCGCTTGGGTTTAATTCCTGAAGACAAAAATCTATTACAGAGCAGTCATCAGATACACTTAAGGCTTTAAATTTTCAACTCGGAGAAGAAAATACTATCACTAAATGATTGCTGCTTTAATAGACAGGTGCAGGTACAGAGATCAAGAACGGCATGATCACCGTATTTCAGAATTACTTGTTATTCTAATTAATCCCTCAAAAACAGTAAACCACAAGCCAGTAGCAATTAGCTATGAGAAAATCATCCAGCAGATGCAGAAATGAGCTCTATTCAAACACAAACCAATCCCCTTCACAGCCCAGTGTAGGTGGGCTGGCAGAAACAGCCAGGAAAATGAAAATCGCTGTGCCTGTGTCAGCGTGAGGTCAGCAGTCCAGACCTTCCCAAAAGGTAACTTCTCATTTTCAAATGGTAAAAAGGACAAGGCATGTTTGATCCAGAGCCCATGTACAGAGTCATTCCAGAAAACAATTGTTTTTCATTTATTTGCACTCTTAATCCAAAATAAACATTTGAAGGATAGTCAAGGCTTAAAAGAAATCTGAACTGGAACCGCAAATGGTTTATTGCATCACTGCAGTTACCTGACTTTCCCTCTCCTCTCACTCCGTGAGATGCCAAAAGCCCTTGGCTTTGAAGAGCTCCCTGGGAGCCGAACTTTTCATGTGGGGTGGTGTGCTGCAAGTGCAGAAGCAGCTTCACCAAGGCCAAACTCATCATCTCCCACCTTCAATGCATCCAACTGAAGGAACACAGCTCCCACCCTTCCTCCTAACAGTCACTTGTCACTGAGATGATCTACAACATTCAGGGGGCTGAGTGACTTGCAGTTTTCTACAGAGGAAGGACGGAAGGAGTGTTGTACAAAGCACAGACGTAGCACAGGACACACAAAAGACATTAAGCTGTTCCTCTCCAACGTTACTTGGAGATTGCCTAACAGCCTGGTTATCCAGAGCTACCCAAAGCAGATCGAGACAGTCATTGTTTATTTCTGAGTGAGATTCAACCAGCATTTTTTTACACCCTGGTTTGGGATGAGACTCACAGGGCAGATGCTTGTTTCCACACTGCTTCAGGGCTGGAAACAAACATGTGGGAATTTTACTGCTTGCTTGCACCAAAACAAGTCATAAATGTAACTGCTGGCTCGAGGGTAGTCTCTAATCCTACCCCCACTGAGTTAGTATTTCTGTGATGTTGCCTGAAAAAAACATCGCACGAGAGTTGAAAAAGCTGCCAACCTCTCTGAACAGTTTTAGGGGAGCAGCTGGCATCCGTTCCTCTTCTAAGTAGGAAACCCAGTTCCATACCTTCTTCTTTCCAGGAACAACTAAGCAATCAAAAACAAAGAGAAAAATGAATGTTTTTTCTCAGATGCCTCCCGCTCTGCCCTCTCTTCTTTCTCCTCCCACGTACACGCCAACGCTGCTTTGCTGTTGTACCCCAAAGGAGGCAGTGTTACCCAACTTTTGAGGAAAGGTATGAATTCCAGTAGTAGGAAAACTCTGCTCATTTCTCATTTAAAAAGAAATTTATTATATCACAGGTCAAATGAATTGTGGCACCCGGATTGCTGGCAAGCTGCCTGTGGAAAGTTGCCACTATAAAGTTTGGACAAGATATAATAACTTAAAATTGGAGAAAATGATTCCTTCTCCTGGTATTTCACAGGGGAATAAGGGGTTAGATATAAACTAAAGCACAGCACAAAGAGGCATGTAAATTGCAGCTGAAATAAACCTAAAACAAAACAAATGAAAAAACAAGTGAATTTCTGTTGAGTTCACAGGATTTATATATGTATAGATAGATATACATATAAATACACACATATATTTATAACCTAATACCACAATGCATCTACTAGAGAGGCAGCTACCAGTACATGGATGATGAAAAGAATAATGTGGGCAAGTGCTTGGATTCATTCTAGTAGGACCACGGTCACACAGACAGAACATCACCCTTTAAATGCATAGTAAAAATCTCCCCCCAGTTTATATATGCCAACTCCTTTAAGGCATATAATAAATTTAATCCATCATCTATAATCAATCACAGGTTGTTTACAGCTTATTTTCTATTTAATATTTTAGTCTGTGGCTATAATAAAGCTTTCCAAAGTCAAAGGGAAAGGATTCTTACTGGCTTCAGTGAGCTCTGGATCATGTTTTCTCCTCCTAGATCCTCTACACTGTGCCCATCATGCAGGCAAATCTAGTATATTCCTGCTAATACACTTCAGAAGACTGACTGTGGTAAGAGGGTTATGTACCTAATAAGCTATTCTGAACGTGCAATGAGCTCTGCTGTCCTTTCCTCTTGTGTTTACTATTATTCATTTTATAATAGCTAGTATAAAAATATCTATAAACATTAAAGAAAAGAGACTATGAGCTTAGCTCACCTTGTTTTATTGGTTTAGTGTTTCTGCGGCTTTTCATATTATTTGATTTATTCTTCTCCTAGACACAGATATGTTAAAAAAAAGTTTAGCAATATTGTTTTTTCCTCCCTCTTTGATCATCTCACAATGCAGGTACAGTAAGGACGTAACACGTAACTAACAGGACTATTAGCTAGCATTATTTCCTTTTGAATAACCCTGTGAGAACATTAGTAGGGTATGTTACATATATAACTTTGATACTGCAGTATCCCAAAGTTCTTTACAAATTATTTAAAATATGCTACTAAAGTTCATTATAATATGACTACTGAAGAGCTGCACTGGCCCAAAATCTCCATTACAATGCACAGCATTTACTGCTCACGTAAGCACCCTTTACTGTAATGCTCCATTTTCCTTTTCCTTTCAGAGAATGCCAGGGAATGGATACAGGGAAAAAAAAATCATTTATGAAGCCCTGAAGGAAGCAGAAGCTTCAAATAACTACTGTGGTAGATGAACACCCCAGAGGACATGGTCTCCCTGCGTCACACTCCGAGCCAGATTGCCATTCACATTTCTTCTATGTGGTTTTCAGACTCATGTTAATTCACCCAGGGTTGTCATTTCTCAAAGCAAACCAAAAAGGGCAAAATCTGAAATGCTAAGCTGCCTGCCAAACGTGCCCCAGAAGAGACAGAGGGGCAGTTTCAAAAGAGGAGAAGGGGGAAGAGACAGAATGCAAGGACTTCTGAAAACATAAAGCATCTTAATTCACGTCACAGAGAAAAGCTGAGCAACAAGATGAGATAAACTGCTCGTGACATGAGAAGTTTTAGCTTGCATTACCAACAAACACCTACCCCAGCATCTCTGCATTGCAAAAGCACGGGCACTGTATGAATAGAAATAACATGGTTCAGGCCTGAGACACTAGGCACACGTAGCAGAGTGTGGGTTTGCACTAAGGGCCCCTAAAGGGAGTAAGATGCTTAATGAAACTTAAAAGCAGGGCAGGACTGAGGTACTTCTGTTCATCTGCCATTCATACAGGTTCCTAGGACTGAAGCGACTGTACCTGCCTCACACAAAGCGATCAAAACTCTGTGGTTTGACACCAACCTTCAGGATCAGTAACAGCACTTGACTGTAGTTCCATAAAGTATTTTTGGAGACACATGTTTTTATCACTGTGACATACTCTTGGTACACAGGGATATAACTGCACCTATAATGTTACAGTCTGAAATCTTGACTTTGGCTTCACAAGAGCTATTCATCCTCCTGACTTCTCAGATTAGATACTCTCATTGCTGCTGTACATCAGGATGTTCTCATGGGTACAGAATAACCTCCCTCAGCTCAGTTTGCACTGTCCAGTGAAATTGGAGACACAGAACAGTCCCCACTCTTCACCGTTCTCTTTAAAGGAAAGACATTGAGCCTCATTTACCTCATCCTCATCTGCATTTTCCTCATCATCCTCAGACTCCAGAAGCAGTCTTCTCTTCCTTCGGAGACGTTTGACAGGTCTGTCAGCCTCATTCACCTGACAGCCACTGCTGGTATTAAGATTTCTACTGTTTCCCCTGTTTCTGCAATCATCTGGAATGTCTCTGGTATTACTAAACATCCAAAATTGAAAACAAAATCAAATTAAAAGTGCAACAATACTCCTGCAGTATTCCCAGTGTCTCTGTACCTCTGTAGAATGAGGATGCCTGGGCTGTGAATCGTGTCTGCAGGATTTGCCAGGTATAAACCCTTTAAAGCACTCCAAAGTACTGCCACTGCTCTCACCACTGGAGCAGCTCGAGAGGGTTTTTAATTTTGCCTTTTTACAACTCTATAGGAATTTAAGACATCATCATCCTTATCTACAGGATGGGGAACTGAGGCATCAAGCATTTCTGCAGGCCGGGAGAGAAATGAGGACACAGCTTTTCCTCTGTTGGGCACGGGAGCCTCAGGGGCCTCAGGGGCTGCAGGAAGGTCAGCGCAGAGCTGGGAGGCGGCTCTGCCTCAGCTGAGCCATGGTAACTCTTGCTTGGAGGATTTCATTCTACTCACAGCAACGCTTTTCTCTAACACAATGTTCTCTTTAAACGTTTTTAAACACAGAACAGGAAGAATCTGGGGCTTCTTTACCTGTCCCTGTGCTGCTGCGAGCCTGTTTGAGTGCAAAACTTTCCATTCTCAAAGCAATCCATTTGCTCACAGGTTTGGAAATCAAAGCAGGGCACGTCACCTCTGGGCACTGTAGAAGCAAAGAAAAAGACAACTATTACATTAAAATGCTAAAACTTTGTATCTTTAAACACCTTTCATGCAATTAGTTCTGTCCAAGTCCTTTACAAACTTACATTATATGACCCTCAGTATCCCTTTGTGAGGGAAGTAATTATTATCTGTGCCCTGGCACACAGAACGAGTATACCACCTCATTAAAGAAGAATCTCTTTTATCTGTAATATTTTAATTTTGGAGAAACCCTGCCCCCTGTAAAAGTGATAAAGGAGGATACAATCTCAAGGCTATAACCAGGACACAGTTACAAATGTTTTTATATTTCTTTATCCCTACTAAGCCTCTAACTCAAAAGACAAATGTCAAACAAGTTCATCTTGTTTGGATACTTTTAATACACTTGGTTAAGTTTAAAAACTTCAGCCTTTTTATGTACTTTGTACATATGAAAACCTTCCCAGGCAGCCTCCAAAAACAGCACATTATTGCTGTGAGAATAGAAACAACTGTTTCTATAGCTAGGGAGGGATATATACTTGTCTTTCATCTGAATGAAGAAAGCATGAAAATGAGACATACACTAGATAATTTATATTTACTTTCTCCTTCAATTTGCGTTGTTCCTAGTGCAAATTTATTTGTGCTTACATTTTAACGAAACATAACTATGTGGTCCTCATCACCAGGTATCTCCACTATCCCCATGCATACTTTCTTCAAGTAACCTGATGTGCAAGTCGTGCACAGGGCCTCCTACACATGCAGCATTTCTGTTTTGAGGCACCATTTCACAGAATCCCAGGCTGGTTTGGGCTGGAAGGGACCTCAAAGATCATCCAGTCCCACCCCCTGCCATGGGCAGGGACACCTCTCACCACACCAGGCTGCTCAAGGCCCCATCCAACCCGGCCTTGAACACCTCCAGGGAGGGGGCAGCCACCACCCCCCTGGGCACCCGGTGCCAGGGCCTCACCACCCTCAGAGGGAAGAATTTCTTCCTAATATCCAGTCTAAATCTCCTCCCTTCCAATTTAAAACCATTCCCCCTCGTCCTGTCACTCCAGGCCCTTCTAACAAGTCCTTCCCCAGCTTTCCTGTAGCCCCTCCAGGGACTGGAAGGTGCTGTAAGATCTCCCTGGAGCCTTCTCTTTTCCAGGCTGAACCAGCCCAACTCCCTCAGCCTGGCTTCAGAGCAGAGGTGCTCCAGCCCTCTCATCATCTTCGTGGCCTCCTCTGGGCCCATTCCAACAGCTCCATGTCCCTCTTATGTTGGGGACTCCAGAGCTGGACACAGCACTGCAGGTGGGGTCTCAGGAGAGGGGAGCAGAGGGGCAGAATCCCCTCCCTCGACCTGCTGGCCACACTCCTGTGATGCAGCCCAGGACAGGGTTGGCTTTCTGAGCTGTAAGTGCATATTGCCATCTCATGTCAAGCTTCTGATTCACCAGCACCCCCAAGTCCTTCTCTGCAAGGCCGCTCTCTATCACTTCATCTCCATTTGTGTACACTGGTTTGATCAAGCCATTTTTTAATGCACCATTAAACACTTCAAAGTTAAAAAAAAAAGAAAGAAAGAAAAACCACACCACATCACAGAGACCAGAACACTGAGATATGAGTCACTTTACGTTTTATTTAAAAACATTTTCATAGTCTCCTTACCAGCACTTGTACTCATTCTGCTAAGACAACTGACGTTTTTCATTTATATCTGATTGCTCCCTATAGCCCAATGTGGATGTCAGATGGTCCTGGCTGGAACTGTGCTGATAGGCTGTGTATGCACAGAGCACACGCACGCCTGCTTACATCACACTTAAAGCCTCTCCCTGTGCCGTCAGGGACCAATGATTTCAGACAAGGAAAAGAAAAAACCAGGGAAAACTCACAAAAAATGGGAGTGCCTGAAGAGTTCTGCTCGATTAGAAGTCACACTGATCTATGGAATACTTGGACTAAAAGGGTATGAAAAATTAGCACTGAGGTGTCCATGTATGAGCCGGTTCTTCACCTGATGGATTGACATCTCAGCTCGCACAGAGGAGGAGAAGGACCCACTATCAGCAGGAGTATAAGCAAATGCCTGTAAGTGCAAGTGAATCTGCAGAGCTCACAATGAAATATGAGATGAGAGAAGCCAGCAGGGAAAACAGGAACAAAGTCTTACTACCTGAAAATAAATAGCTCCATCAAAATCCTGGGAAAAGCCAACTGGCAGGCGTTTGTCCAGGAAGGCAACAAGAGGAGAGATTGTTCTCTCCTCAGGGATGTAGGACTTCAGTGACGCAGCCCTGCCTTGACCAGGGATCCAGCATCACTAACACAGACCTCATACAAAGAGTTAATGTCCTTTCAATGACTGCACCAGGATGTGCTGGTGATGTCAAAGACAATGAAACACTGAAGAGGCTCCAGCTGCTGTCCTGTGGTGCCTCTGTGACCCAAGGTAATTCTCAAGTCTCCTGCCACCACCTCAGAAGAAGATCAGTTTTGGTACAAGGTGTGAGACAAACCTACCAAGGGCTGCCTATGCGTCACATGTCACCAAGAGCATCTTTAAAATACAACCTTATGCTGGATGGCTAAGAGTGCTCATGGGATGAGCTCTTCATAACCATTCACGCACTGGTCTCCACCAGTACTCAGAAAGACACACAGGCACATCTATGAGGGAGCTCTACAGTGCTTATTTAATCAAAGGAAACTTGTGATTTAACAAAGTGAGTGAGGCTGGCCAGCTTAACCAAGTGGTCTGGAATGAAAGAGCTCAGAGGTTACCATATATATACTCCTTTTTATGCTACCAGTTTCCAGATAAACAGAATAAGAATAGATCTGCAAAGAAGAGAGATGTTTCTTGTCTATTACGTTGATGTCTGTGTCCAGAAACATGCTGGTATCCCGCTAACACTCAGTTTTCCCCTAATTTCAATTACCATAACCTTAGAAACCTCAAACCTTTTATGGCTAATAGCATAACTCTTGGTGTGAGTCAGGTTAGAGGAAATTCTCACGGATGTTCCTGCAAAGGTAACTAACACTACCAGGGACTCATCCTGAGCGAGAAGCACCAGGTTAGCACAGCACTGTGCCATCTGCTGCTGCTCCACACTGCACAGCGCATGCAACCAGAGAAAGGAAGAACTCTGGAAGGTCCCATCTCCTCCAAGAACAGTCAGCAAAACATCTAGAAAAGGAGTAAATGGAACAGTGCCAGGTCCTGCAACTCAGCCACATGCATCTTTAGCACAGCCCCATGGCACTTCTGGCCTAGGGCACCGAGCACCAGCCCAAGCATCATTCAGGAGTCAGCGTGGAGGTCACACGCTGTCCAGAGGTGCAACTGTATTTAATACAGTAAATATGACCAGGCTACTGTGGTCTCAAAGCCCCAAAACAGGAAGTTTCGTTTAATACAGACACATAGTTAACTCCTGTCATGCCAAGTAGACCACTGCTGTTAAGAAGAAACACTGACGTCACTAGTGATCCATTACGCTGCAAAGAAGGAGCTCCAACTTCCCAGAATCACCAGTTAAAAAGATCCCAGGACGTAAGCTAAAGCTCAGCATGAGAGGGATGTTTGACTGCATTGACAAACCTAGCCCAGATCGTTTATATAGCCACACTTACCTTCCACAAAGGCGAGCACAATGCGTGCGCCAGGTACTGTTATGACTATGCAGTAATTACATTCCCTCTAAATGCTCCTAAAATATTTGAAATAAGGCAGTGACTCACTTCACACGCTGTGCCAGGGAGCACCATGCTATTGAAACACGTATATCAGTTAAGACCTGTTTCTAGAAGCTTTTTCAGAAACTATATTCTCTTCCACAGCAAAAAGCTCACCTTCCAAATCAGTGCTAGAGGCAGCGGAAGCGTTGATAGCAGCAGGAGCAAAGCTGGCTGGACTGGCATTTACCGCTGAGGGTGAAAGAGTTTTTATGCCTTCTGCTTCTACTTCAGTAATGATTTCTAGCAGTCCAAACTCATTTAAACAGAACTGCAGGTAAGAGAAGAAAGCAAGTGAATAAGCAGTGGTAAAAGGGCTAGGAAGTGGGACAGGAAGGGATAGAATTCCCTGAGGAGCAAAAAGAAGTGGCTGTACATACATTAAATATAAGTAACAAAAAAGTGAAAAACTCCCAAGACAACTGTTCCTCAAAATGCCACCAACAGGACCAACAAAAAGCCCAACAATGCATTTTGTTGTCAATGAAGGAAAGCAACGTTAATTCTACATGCTTTGGATGTGCTCCCTTTATAAAACCCAGACCTCTGATGAGCTCATCAGAATAAATACCCTCAGAAAAGAAGTTTAAACCAAAACTTCTGCTCTGATGGTTCAAATTCATCCAACAAAGCACAATTACATTTACTGCAGTTACGACATACAGCAACTTCCCTAAAACTTACACTGCTAGCAGGAATCACCCAGCTGTTGACAGAAAGGTCATGTTCCAGTGGAGAACTTGTCCAGTAAGTCCCCAGCTGGTGATGCTAGCTGGGCTTTAAAGACCTCAGAGCACAATGACAGCTGGGAGCATATAAACATGGCAAGCATCTGGAGCTGCAAGAGGCCAAGCGGTTCTCAACCCTGCTTCAATGACACTTGACAGCCTGGTGGGAAATGAACTTCCCAGAGGAGAAGAGAAATGTGGGGAGAGGCAGAGGCAATACTGCTGAGGAACAGCGGACACTGAGAAATAAATAACCCTTCTTCAACTGATAAGCTTGTCCTCATAGAGTACATTCATTAGCAAAAGCCACAGAGAGGCCCTGACACAAAGACAGAAAGCACAGACCCAAGTCCAAACCGTTTCTCAATTACCTAGCAATATGCCTAACAGAAGCCACAGGCTGTGCAGGAAGGTAGGTGATGTAGCAGTCTGTCCAGAGTCACAGTGGCTGAGGTCTTAGCCCCAGGCGCCCCAAATTTCGACTGCTAAGAAGCCCTCCATCAGCTGCTGGGGTAGGCGACACTTCCAGAGATTCTGCTAGCACACCCAACCTCTGCGTCAGTACTGCACCTGCCCACCAACCCTGGACACTTTCTGCCTGTCCTACTGTGGGCCAAGAGTAAATGCAGATGCAGAACTAGAAAACCCCTCCATACACAGCAAAACGCTCACACTAAGGGTTTGCTATGGAAAAGGAATGAGGGACATTGCCTTGAAGAGTCCCGGGATGAAACTGGAGGTTGCCTCCATGGTATGTGGCAGACTTCAGAGATTCTCATCCTTTAAAGCTTAAGAAATGTTAGGCTATGAAGGAACTCTTCACTGGTCCAGATAAAAGTATTAAAATATGCTAAATAGCGTCAATTTGCATCTTTGATTAGTCTCCCTCTGCACAGGCAACTGACCTAAAAAAACCTCCAACCAACCAAACCCAAACGAATTTATAAAATCACCTTTCTGATGAGCAAATCATTCTAAAGATTATTCACTTCCTGATCTTCTTTACTGCCTGCAATGCGGAGCTACTGAACTCCAGAATGAAAGAGACAAGTCAAAGGTGGGTTGCATTTGCAGGCTCTGCTCCAAAGCTTTTATTCCCAGCACTCTATTAGTTTGAGATCTTTTCTCAGCCATCTGCTCTTCGCTCAAACATGCTAAACCCAGTTTAAAAGCATTTGCTTCACCTCTGAAACAGGGCTCCTCATTGCATTGAGAAGCACCGTTCTTCCTCTACTCCCACATGCTTCCTGGGCTCAGGATCCTGCTTCCAGCACCCTATCAAAGCCTTATCCCAGATGTTCTTCCCCTTCATCCCTCTTTATCTGAAGCTTGTATTTCTTAAAGCTTCAAAGATGCTGGACTTGCTTCCAAAGAGCTCACTTCCTCCTCTGCAGCCCTGAAGAGACAAAGCATCATTTTTATTTCAGCAAAGAGAAAGAATCCACTTCAAAGAAGTGAAAATTCGAAGATGACCAAGTTTCCTGCAGGAGACCATCCAGTTTAGAGAAGACACTTATCACTCTCTTCAAACACCAGAAGAGCAGCAGCACAAGGCAGCAGATCCCAGGGGTTCCTTGCTATGGCCTGTAAGGACAGCTCAGCATCACGAGCAGGACAGTGGAAGGAGCATCTCCAGAGCTCTATGTGCCATTAAGCAGCAGAGCAAGCATGAAGCAGAGTTCACAGCAGGAGGTGGGGAAGGGTGCCAGTGGCATTTTGTATTAGATCAGTCTCTGGGGTAGAGACACTTTTGCATTCAAATTTGAACAGTTCTGACTCAACCCAAACCAGTGAAGACAGCAGGCTGTTATTTCCTCCTTTAACAATTTGATGGTGTAGCTGCAGCCACGTGAACTGGTGAAGCTCAGCTCAGGCCCCAGAAACAGTAAGTTTGTGTCAGAAAAACAACGATATCTTTATTCTGATCTGATTCTGAGGACTGGCTGATCCATGGAGGCAACCTCCAATTTCATCCTGAAACTCTTCAAGGTAATATCCCTCATTCCTAAGCTCTGGAAATGTGTAACTGTGCTACTAGCAAGCCTGCACCTCCCTTTACACGAAGGGGTTCAATATAGCATGTTTGTTTCTGGAGGGTTTGTGTGGATTTCCTATTAGCAATCTGTCCTTCCTGAGAATATTTTAAAGGTAATTAAGGAAACCTTGTGCCTGCAAGAACTGAAATACAGCAGGAAAGGAGAGCAGAAAGATTAAACAGCAAGAGCAAAGAGAAGAGTTTGGCATTTCTGCAGGAAAAAACCCCCCAGTGTCTGACATCTTAAGAATGAAGTGGCTTCCTGTGCAGCTAGTTATCAGGTTCCAGCTACACACTTCTACCAGACTCACTAACCATGGTACTCAGTGCTCTTATCCTTGATCATCTAATATAAAATAATACAGTATTATCTGGTGTCTTTCAGTCTAATAACTAACGTGGTGCTTTGTCAATTCTCTACTATCACAAGGAATCAATAAAAGTGAGGCTGTTCCTGCAAAGGAACTTTATTGCTAGTTAAGAGAAAACCTGTGGTGATACACTGCTAAGTTCTTTTAAGAAGGAGAAGAATAATGGTTTTGATTGAATGCAGGGCAAATGTCAGGCCACTGCAAAATAATCACCCAAAGGACCTCCTAGAAAGTCAGTGGAACCAGTTTTATGGGAGCGTAAAGCACTCATCTCAAAACACTCCAAGCATGCAAAGCTCATCCATGTTCTCGCCAAAGCTTCTTCCCTGTACCCTAAGGGAGAACTGACAGCCCATGTAGACTATTCTGCACACAGGGAGGAAGACAAGGGGAGGAAGGGGAAGACTGTCAACACTTGCAAAAGGTGGAGGTCCTGATTCTGAATGCCTGAAGCGATACCAACAATCTGATTTTCAAGTCTCTGAAGTCCTTTCAGCTCCAATTTATTTCACTTGAAATTGATTTCTCCCCTCTGAGATTCAGACCTTGCAGCCTTGAGGGCAATTTTAGGTATTCATTTTCAGCCATCAGAAGTGCAATCGAACCGAAATAACAGTTGAAGGTAATTTGGGAAACAGTCAACAGACACACACCCTCCTCTAACACAGTACACCATGCTTGTGACCATCAGATCTTGGTTCTGATTGACATGAGAGATGTATTTACCACTATCACAAATATGTAAGATAAAGACAGCTGTCAAAAGCTGCAAAAATGAACCACTGATGTGAAAAGAACCTAACACCTCAAGCCTACAAGTTGAGAAAATTTGTCTTTGAGAGAAAATGTCTTTCTCACACTGGGCTGAAATTAATGGGACTCCTTGCCTAAGAATGTTGTATGGACGTTATGGAGAATTAGGAAGCTCAGGCCCATAACTTCTATCAGCAGAAAACAATTACTTAAAATACTTCCTGCCTTTAGAAATCAATTGAGCAAGAAATTAGAAGGGGAGAGGGAGCATCACCAGGCTTTCAGAAACTTAACTAAAATGCTATCCCCTCCTTGGTAATGCCAACCCAGTTGTTTAAAACAAAGTGTTTTCTCCGCATAACTTTTATGTGCCAATTACAGAATATATTGCCAATATTCTCCACTGCCAAAGGCACAGTGGCCACTTGTGTATTGTGTTCCTTGGTTTCTTACTTGTATGTTGCTACCAGGCAAGGTACCAATGCCATCTTTCCAGTCTAAGGCATTCAATATATCACGATCTGCTGCTGGGATGCTGATGCTTCTATCCAAGACATTCTGTTCCATCTTCCTGCTTAGTCTTTGAGCTCAAATTTATTTAATTTTAAGAAAGAAAACTAGGGTATGAAAACAAGAGAAAACAAAAAAAAGAGGCAAAGAATAAACAGGCCTGTTGCTTACATTTCATGAAGGGTTTTCAGATCAATACTAATTTCAAACTTGCATTTTGCCTGTGACACTTAAGTAAACACGAATAGAAAGTTAAGAGCACTAAGCATATGTGCAGTTTGAGGACAAAAAGCTAAACCAGTACATTTTAACAGTTACTCGATTTGTATGATGTTTTTTGCCAGTTACAGTTCACTGGTAAGATCCTGGGGTCTCTGGACCTTTGGACCTGGTATTAGGAGCACCAGGATTCAAAATTACAGAAACACAAGTACACACACAAACGCATACAAGTGCCAGGTGTGTGTAACTTGGGGGGAGCAGTAGCCTCTAACAGCTGCTGCCATGTCCTCCCACACTGTTTTAATGCTAAGGCTCTATCCTAGAAACACTACAAAGCTCTTAAAATGCTTAAGCTCTACGTATTGCTTTTGTGTCCCAGTAAATAAACTAATGGGCTCGATTAGAAGATTCGACTAAAAGCCATAGTACTATATGGGCTCTCCATATCCAATTACTCAACTATTTTGGCAGTAGATACTAAACAAACACTGACCATAAATTAACTGTATGTTCCTACCCTTTAAACATAACCCAAATATTTTCGATCTATGAACATAACTGTTTGCTTAAGATTTTTTTTTTTAATAATAAAGATTCACAATGTCCCCTTGAACTGGCAGCTCTGCTAATCTTTCCAGCAAACCCACTGATGTTAACTTTGAAAAAGCACAGCCCAACTGACAGGTCTAACTGCATTCCTGTGGGAATGGACCAAAAACGGGGGTTCTTCCCTCTGCGTGTCAATGCTGGAGTTCACCAAGGTCACTCTGAGCTCTTAGACCAAGAGCAGGCATCATCCGAGGACCATGTGTTTGATCCACTTTGGCAGATGGTTTCTCTCCTTAACCACTTGAAGTGCCTTAAGATATATTGCCAGGGCAGGTTTTTAACTGCTGACCACTTAAATTAGGGCAGGTGAACTCCACTCCTGATGTGAAGCCTTCCATAGATCTGATGTAGGATAATACAAAATGTTTGACCATTCCCACAGCTCTAATTCAGGCATCACAGCTCTTTATGATTATCTTAATTGGGTCAAAATCAGGACAGATGTAGGTAAACCACAATACCAAGTACCTGTGGGTATCACAATCTAATCCCTGCAGAAGGAGTTGCTTCTCCTCTCTTTCTTTTCCCCCAAAAAATGTAAAAGGCTACTTAAAATTGTAAGGATTAGCAGCATATAGGCTTGTCAGAATGAGTCAGGAGGGTAAGGATGGGAGCAAAGCAGAGCAGCAGTCAAGCTGCAGCAGCCACTTCAGCTTCCACTGGTTTTAAGTGAACCGCAGGTGCAGAAGACCCGCAGCCGGTGTCCTTGGAACAGATCTGCACCAGCACCATGTGCTGTGATTGGAAGGAGATTTATGAATCAGACTAAATAAGCCTTGTGTACAGTGGTATTGCATGGCTGTAGCTGACGCTGGCCATACATTAATATTTGATGTAGCCTTGTACATCTATAAACACTTGTTTGTAGCCAACATTTTGATGCCAATTTCAGCAAGGGCAAAACCATCTCTTTTTAGATGTTACTCTTGGCATTCAGGCTTTAAAAATAAAGAAGCTCAAACACCAAGACTATTTACTGAGCTCCCTCTGGGATAAGGAGTTTGGAAGATACTTGGGCAGAAGTCATTAAGTTGTAGAATTTATTTAAAACTGAGCCAGGAAAACAGTCAAAAATCACAATGTAGAAAATAATCTTGTACTAACCAGAGAAGACCTGATACAATAATGAGCCTTTTTCATCTCTATATTTTATAAATCCAGTAAAACTCCTAGAAAAATATAATGAAGAAATTACTTTTGTTATAATGCTCCCTATCAGTAAAATCTACAGTAAAACCAAGATAGCCCAATAAAAGGAAGCAAACTGTGCAATTAAAAAGACAGCAGAAACTAGCTTGAAACACTTTGAAAAGCCATAGTCAAGCACAAATGTTCCCCATTTGTCCCTGCTTGTGATTGTTTTTCATCTTTAACATTTTAAGACTCAGAAACAGTAACGCCAAAGAAGATACAGCAAAAGTAAGATGAGTCATTCCGTCCCAAGTCACAGATTCAGATTTATGAAATGATAAATAACTACCAAGCTGGCAGAGACAATGGTTCATAATAAATATGCTACCACCCAGACCTCTGCACTTTATCTTTAGATAGGGAATCCACAGGCAGAGGAAGCCACAAATTCAGGTTTTGATCTCATTTCTGCCACCGAACAACAGTGCAGCCTTGGGAAACTGCTTCATCATTACTGTAGAAAACAAGGTTTGGCTTTTAACATCCATCTTGGCTTACTTAGGAGGCAAACCCCCCAAAAATAAAGACAGTACAAGTTCATACAAATAAATAAAAGTGTGAAGGCTAAATGGGTGGATGGGGGTTCACGGTATTTCTCTACACACCATCAGATCTAATGGGAAGAGAAACGTTTCAACAGAAATCCCATTTGAGATGCTGCCAGGTTGATTTCCAGTGACATGAGGATTTCACTGTCTTTATATGAGGGTAAATGTGAGAAACACAACGGTGCAATAAACCCAAAGGCTGTAAATCAAGTAACAACACTGAAGTTTGCAGCCCTTCTGGCTAAGCTTCTGTGTACCAGGAGGCAAAATTCCATTTGAAAAGCAGCTGGCATTGAGAAAACCATCTGATACTGTGCTGTTCTGGGAATAACTGACTTACAAGTCACCTTTCTTCCCCGAAACAGAATGGAAAACTTAGGAAAGCTGGTCATTTGGTTCAGTGTAATATGTACGCACCCAGAGCAAGTTGGCTCTGTGCATCCCCAGTTTCTTGTAACATTCAGCAGCAATGTCTAACACCCAACACCTTAGATCTGCCAGTCACTCAAACATTAGGAGAAAACTGAACTGCAATTTAAAAAGAAATAAAACAAAATAATCATGACCTTGTAGGGCACAGCTAACCTGGTCTCAGGAGCTGCCTGAACACTTACCAGTTCAGACACAAAAATCATTTGCCTCCTTTGCTATGATGATGACTGATGATACTTTACTTACCCTCAAAACCTATTACTCACCTCGGGCAAGTAATATTTTGCAAGGCTGAGCTAATACCATTACCAAAAAAACCCAGCCTCACCTCCAGGAACCTCATCAGTCAAGGACTGAAATGAACTTTCAGAGTCTGCAATGGAACCGTACCAATGCCTCAAGAGAAAGTGTCAGTACCCACCAGCAAGTATTTAACAGAGTGAAGAAGACTTAAGTGCTTTCACCCTGTCAGTGAAGGGGAGGAGAAAAGGTAAATTTCAGAATTAAGGAATCCCAGGCTCCACCCACTTCCTACTAATTTTTGTTCCTCATGAAAAGAGAGAAAAATTGTACCTACAAAACAAGGAAAGTACCACTCTGAAAGATTAGAGGCAGGAAATAGCATAGGAGAGGAGAGGGAAGCCTTGGGCTTGCAGCACAGGCTGGAACGCAGGAGTAGCAAACACTTTTTGTCTTAGTTTTGCTACAAGGCTGCTGAAATAAACTACTTTGGTTTTCGGGAGTTTGCCATGATCCTTTGTACAACAGAGCCCTTCCAAGGTTACCCTAATACATATTATGCTTATGCTTAGGTGTTGCTGTGTTGGCAGACAAATAAACAGGCACTACGGCAATGCAACTTAAATCAATTTATAAGATCAGACAGCAATATTGTGAGCTGATCCTAATATTAAGCCCAAACCAGCACTGTAGTTCATAAGCTGCCATCTCTTGGTTTCTCAACACGGTTATGTCAAAAATACACACACACACACACACTTGAGCTGCCCAAACCAAAGCACCTGCACAGGCAGTGGCTGCTTGCTACAGGAACATGCACTTTCTGCAGAGCACCTGTTTGAGGCACAAACCCGTTCCCTGCCCCTCTGACACACCAGCCAACTTTCCCCAGCCAGCACACAGAAAAGCCAGTGCTGGGCAAGTCATCGGCAGCACAGCTCGTTGCAAGGCTGGGGTGGCACTGCCTCACCACCAGCCTAACTGTCCCTGTCTGCCATCATGCTCGCTTTGTTACCTGTCTCTTTAGTTACGTGACATTGCAAAGCCAGCAAGGAAGCAGCCTTTCTCCTGTCCTCTCTGCTGCAGGAGCTGATCTCAGCACTACGCTGGAAAGCATTACCACCTATTCCAAATAGAAGGGAAGGGACGCAAAAGAAGGTAGAAAACCTATTTCCATGTGCACAGAGTTAACGCTTTCACTTACTGAAAGCAGGAACAGCAGCACATCTTACCTTCATTTTTATAATTCTCATTAAAAGTGTTTGGTGCTGAGCTCTTTTCTCCAGCTCTTCATCTCCTCCTGCTCACGAATCACAGTGGCTCTGCAGAAGGCACCCAGCAGACAAGGCTCTCAACCAGCTCAGCCAGGAGGCCCAGGGATGTCTCCGCAAGGCCTGGGACTGTGACACTGCTAATTGCAGTCTCTGGGAACCACCTGCAACCACTCTAACACTTGCACACACTAGTGAACATCATCTGGGGCCACGCAGAAATCATACCCCATCAAAACGGTCACCTTCAAGCAGCAGCTCTGCAGGAGCGACCCAAAGCACTCGCTCGCAAGATGCTGCAACTTCTATTTCTAAATCTGATCCAACTTCTGCAACGACAGACACAAGATATAAATACTTTCCATCACTCGTAAGCAAAACTATTTTCACTCAAAACTTAATGACCTGTAAGGAAGCTGTAAGATCTGTGTTTCAAGATAAAGTCAATTTTGTGACAACATAAAAATTGCAGTGCTGGGGGGGAAAAAGTGATTCTTCTAATGGAAAAACTAAAACTTCAGACAAGCCATTTACATGTTTAACTGAGACACAGCGAATTAATTTTGCAATAAACCATGCTCTCTCAAGTACAAGCAGTTAATTAGCATTAGCCCAACATTCTGTTGTCCTCTGACATTTCTGACATCCTGGAATGGCTGCGTGTTGGGTGTTGGCACGGTAGACACATTAAAGGGATGTCACATCTCTGTAATAGTTACTGTGTTTGCTCCGGTCCTGGAGCCACTTTATGAAGTTGTACTTCTCTGAATACTCATGATTTCCTGAGGAATAACTAAGGTTGGTTATCTAAACTCCAAGTGACTGGTGTTAAGGGCTCCAAAACTACCAGAACCTACTTCACAAGTTTCTCCTGTGGCATACTGACACCAATTGTTCCACATCGAACAATGCATGTCAAGTATTTCAAAAGAAAGAAGAACCCAGGCACAGAATTGACAAAGCAAGCTTAAAAAAACCCAAGAAAGTGTAGGCTTGTCTTTCAGCTCCATTTGATGCTGAAGTCAAGAGGCAGAATGAGCCAGAGTACCCATATTCTGTGTACATAATTGTGTAACAAAAATTGCAAAACAGATTTTTCTTCTGGTATTTTGTTTTCTAAATAGCTTGGTGGAGTATGCAGTCAAATTGTTATCTGCAGATTTAGCATTACTACAGAATGAAGGAATTAAAGTAAAATCTGGCACAGATGGCCATATAAAAACATCCAAACGTCTTTCAATTAAGCATCATATGCCTTCTTTGTGTTAAATACAATGACAAATTGCAAAAATACTGCTGTCCCTGCCACAGAAAGGGTTAGGTCAAAAATTAATCTTCATAGAAAATCATCTGAGTCTGAAAAGTGAGATGTTTAGTCAAGGAACTAATTAAGCAAAAACCTAGAGAAGTACTGTTTCAGATAACATGAAAAAGCACAGCTTGCACACATACAGAAGCCATGCTCCATCCCTCCTTTCCCATCAGCTGTTACCGCAAGTACAGATGGATTGGTATTGCAGTTGTGAAAGGTGACTGGGAAAAGGAAACGTGCAGGTTTCATGAGCATCTATGCTTAGTCCCATTTGATTTCCTCAAGGGTTTTGTGCGTGCTTCGGGACTTCACTGAAAGCATCTATGCAAGTGCCCAGAACCACTCAGCTACACCCTTGAAAAGTTATAACCCAAATTTCCAGCTAACTCTTTAAAACAAACAAAATAAGATAAAAAAGCCTCACCCACAATTCACACCAAAGTACCAACATCTTCCAAATGTGATTTATAAACATCTTGTGATTTGTGAAACCAGGATAAACAAATGATACTTTGGGCTCTGATATCCCTGTACAGCGTGAGTCACAAACCAGAGCTGAGATGCTCTTTTACTCCAACAACCCAGCACCGTCCCCTACCTTGCCATGCCTGCTCTCTCAACAGAGGGAGCAAGGACAGCTGTATAGATCTTCTCTGGGCATTTCAGTGACAGTTCCTTCTCAAAACCCTTTCTACAGCCAAGGGTGACCTGCTGCAAGCACAGAAATTTGCCTCTGGCTTCTATGCAACTGAATGAGAATAGGGAGGACTGTTGAGCAGGGAAAGGCCTTGCGCTGTTGGAAATAAATAAATTTTTTAAGACAAATCTTTACAGGACCAACCTTTTCCCTACATATTTATTTTTACAGTGATTCAGTCTTACACCAGTTCATTTGAAAAGCTGCATTGTGCTAAACTTACATGCACTCGTCCTCTGAAGCAGGCATAGCTCCAGCACTCATAGGGAAACCAGAGCCCAGGCTAGGGCACACAGAATGGAGCTCAGGCTCCTGCATCCCATGCCACACTGCCATCCCTCTCTGGCCATAAAAACATCCTCAAACACAGCATAGGGAAGAAAGCAGCTCCTCAGAGCTACAACAAGGGCACAGCAGCTTAGCATTCATAAGGGAGGTGAAGGCTGAAATTACTGGAGCTCACCCTGTAAATTCACTGGAGCTGTTTTCACCCAGCTCCAGCATCCCCACCATTCACATTCCAGTTTCTAAGGACACCATAAAGTAGCATCGTGGAGACCAAATACAAGGAAGCAGTCACAAAAACCCAAACAACAACTCAACAAACTGTATGCAAAGAGAAAAGAACCAGTCACACAAAGACGCTGAGCAGCAGGAACTAAAAGCAAAGCACATCTGTTTATGTACCTCACCTGTGGAGCACAGTTAGGGTTACTAATTAGGAAGGAGGGGGTTTGGTCAGATCTCTGTTTGCTTTAACTGCTAATTGATTCCACGTGTTGGAGCATTCAGCTGCCAGCCTTCATTAACCAATAAACATTTGTTCATTTTTCCACCCAGTTTCTGATCTAGTTTTTCAACCCACTGCAGCACCTTCATCTCTCTCTTCTCCCTCAAGACAGCACAATACCGGAGGCCTTGAGAAAAGGCTGAAATAGATTAAAAACTATAAACTATGGGAGAGAGGGAATGGTGTCTGTCTGGGGAAGAACTGACACTGCAACTCAGGAGCCACCTTGTTATTCCACAGGAGGACTATAAAGGTTCTGAGTAACTGCTGCTGTTGGTCTAGTCTCGTTTTGAACCAGTTTAACTACATTTTCCTGATTTTCAAATTGTGTCATTCTGATAATGGAATTTAGGCCATGAAACCCCTTTCCTGGGCAGAGGTGGGATATGGACTGGCATGGGCAGGCTGAACAGATGACACCCCACACCTTCATCCACATCTCCATCACGGTCTCCATCACCACCATGGAGGAACTGGATCTCATTACATCTCCCCATGTCAGGCTTGCCACACTCCTTGCCTCTCAAAAAACAGCCAAAGTTCTTAAAGGAAATGACAACCAAGGCTTTACCCTCAAATTCATGTTCTCCTCTGGCCAAGCCAACGGAATCGATCATTATATCTAGAAGTGTTTAAAAGCTTTGCATGAAGATTAGAGGAGAGGTAAGGGACAGCCAGACCTTCTGCAGATAAAACTCCACAATTTTAAACCAACCATTATAAAGTAAAATAGCAGATGCTGTTTTAAATGCATTCTAGATGCTACTCTAAGTAATTCCTCTAAAGACCAACATTCCTGCTGCTGCCTTAGAATTCCGGTAAATAAAGAATTGGTGGTGAAACATACACACAAACAGCATGGCTGGGGCTAAGCAAACACAGCCTTGGGCCATGAGAAGTCAGTCGGTCACGAATCGTCTGCAGAGTACATCTGTTTGCTACAACTCACCCTACTGCAACTCACTTCTTATGGCAATAAAAACCACACAGGCAAGGTAAATTAATTCTGGCCAAGAAAAATGGAACTGGCCCTGCACAATCTGCCCAGTAGCTGTACCCACTTGTACTCGGCCGCTCAAATTCGGGCTCTGTTTCCACCTCCGCACTCACGATGAATTACAAATTATTTCACAGGCGTTCAGCCTTAATGGGATTATTTTCAATGTAAGATGCAATCAATTTTAGGCCAAAACTAGAGCACAGAGGCCAAAAATGTCCTCGGTTTTAACTGCATCTGTAATTACTTTATAAAACTACAATCCAGCAAATTCCCCTGGGGACTCTTGCTAATTATGATTACATATCTTACACTGCAGAGTCAAAATAGTGAGGAAAAGACCATCCTCAAAAAAAATATAATCTAAATAGATGGGACAAGGAAGAGTGGGGAAGCAAAACACAGGCACTAACGAGACCCTGTCGAGCTGCTGTTAATTGCCTCACAGTAAGAAGAGTTTGCAGCATCAAGTACCTGTTTTCTCTCCTTTTACTTCTGTCTTATTATACAAAACGACATGAACCAGAAAGGTTTTATGCAATTTGGCACAAAAGATCAGACCTCTTTATCCCTTAATCCCAATTACAGACCAACACGGGTATGGATTTGTTTCTTTTTCAACTTATCTGGGTGTTATTTGAATAAATTAGAGTAAATGTTTTCATATTAAGTATCTAATCCAATTCCTTGTGGTACCAAGCGTCAATAACACTGTCCTAATCCCTTCCTTCTTAACACCAAACATCATTAAGATTGTCCCATACCCAAAGCACTGATTGATACTTTTAAAGTATTATTTTTATCCCCAGATTTATCTGGCACTGGCCTTCCCTCTGTTGGTAAAATCTTGCTATCATTAGTTCTAGTCCTTGACTTTGCTGTCAGAAAGTTTGATGTTTTTCTCCCCCCCCCTTAAATAATAAATCTCTATTTTCAAACGTAAATCTTTCTGGTCTTTGATAAGTCTCCAAGATCTCCTTCTTTTGCACTACTTTTATGTATTTTTTTCATATTTTTGAGTTTTCACACTCTTGAGAAGTTTTTGCTGGAGCAGAAAAGTGCTTGATGAACCCTTGTTTTCTCGATCACCTCTTGTGCATCCATTAAAACCGGGTAAAACTACCCAGAAACTGTAAATACTTTAGTAATTTTGTTCCTTAGCCTGCGAACAACTTAAAACTCATCTTCCAAACGTGCCCTTTGGAGCGGACTTTCCTCTTTACAGTGGTTTAACGTTATACCCAACTGGGAGCTTTAAACTTAAGAAAGCCCTTGCGGGGGTGTTCCTCGGCACCCAGCGGGGAGAAGACCCCCAGCGAAGGGCTCGTCCTCGCCGGGGGTCGAGTTGTGACGGGATGCAAAGTAACTCCTCACCCCGGAGGCGCCATTTCCCCTCACAGACCCCGGGGCCGAGACGGGCCGTGCCGCTTCGCCGCGGCGGAGCCCGGCTCATCTCGGCCCCGCCGCCCTCCGCCACAAGATGGCGGCCGGCGGCTTCCCGCGCTCCCACCGTTCCCTCCTCCTCCCCAACCACCCTCACTCACCCTAGCCCGGTCACCCGGTGCTTCTTTCGCGTACCGGTTCTTTTTCTCTTTAACTCCGGCAACAATTAGTGTCCCGGCGGTCCCACGGGATTGTAGAGCGCATGCGCGCCCGTCCCGTTCCTCGCCGGTCCCGGTCGCAGCTGAGGCGGCGCTGAGGGCAGGGCGGGACAGGGATGAACTGGGAAGACCTGGGACTAGCAACTGGGATAAGCTGGGTCTGGGGTGCTGGGTCCGTGAGGGACACGGGGAGCAAGGCAGGCGGGGATTCCTTGGGGGCACAGCCCCACGGCCGGTGCCGCTTTCCGGTGGGCTGAAGCCTAGTCACGTCTGTGGGGTATTTAAAGCATATTCAGGGAGATTTGGTAAATGGAGATGAAAATCGCTATTACCAGTGGATCGTGACTGCGACAGAGCGCTCCATCGCGTTGCCTCCCTGGCTGCTGATGAATGTAACCCCCCTCTTCTCTGCGTTTCTTAAACTTGTTTTTCTTCTCATCTGACAATGCTTTTTTTGCTTTGTATTTGAATTTTGAAACAATAAAAAGAAGCACTGGTAGATTGGGGGGTTTTTTTTTAATTTTATTTGCAAGGAAGGAGCAGGAGTGGGCCCCAAGCTGTGGCAACTTAAATGGAATGGGATTGCAGGAAAATAATAAATGAGGTTGGAAATGGCTCATTTGAAATACACATCATAATATTCTTCACCCCTCGAGTGAGCCACATAAAACACTCGGCTTTAATATTAGTCAGAAAACAAATACATTCCTCACTTTGTCTCTGCCAGCAAGTTCCAGTTACAACCCGAATTCCGCAGATGCTCCTGGCCGGGAGTTTAACTGGTGAGGAGCCCAAAGAATTATAAATAACTAACCCAACCATGTTTATTTAGACTCACATTTTGGTTCTCAGTGCAGGAGCATAAGTTTTGTTAGAAGAACCCTATTATGGGGCTCCTCACCCTTTTGTCTCACTGCTTTGGCTGTTTCAGGACAGAGCCCACCCCATGGGCACAAACTATTCCACTGATCCTTCCTCTCCCGCCACACAATATTATTAGTATTGTTGTTGTTATTATTAATTATTATTACTACTACACTGGCTTCACAACTGCTGCCAGTGAAGTCTCTGCAGTTTCACAAGCCTTTGGTACAGCACCATTACTTGCAGCAGCTCCAGTCTAGGAAAGAGTAAGTGCAGCATCAGTAGCTGCACGAGCTGAAGGTTCTGAGGCAAAACCTACACTTTTAGGCAAAATTAGGAGAGCAGACACACTCAGTGATGTTCAGACACACCTGGGACAGAAATGAACATTATATTATACAGCAGGGATCTGGCTGAGTGGCAGCAGTGTGCTGGGCACGGTGACCCACGCCACTGCAGAGACCTGGTGAGATGACTGCCCTGCTGTGAGGGGCACTTAAGAATGCCTCAGCCTAATTATTGGGAAGATGATGCTGCAAAATGTCCTTACCCTGGAAATTCCTGCTCGGACACTCCAGGCCAAGCATCTGGTGCAGAAGGTACCTGGGCTGAAAATGGTGGTCTGCGCTGGGGAGGATGAACACACTCACAGGGCAGTTGCCTTTCCCTATGTAGGGGAGTAAAGCATTGCAGTGCTTCTGCAAAGGGTTAGCAGGGAAGGGGTGGTAACCGTCACCCGAAAGCAGACAGATCTGAGTCAATATTTCCATCCTACAGATAGGGAAACTGAGGCACGCTCTGTGCAGGCAGCAGGCTGAGGCTTTGCATTGTCCTTGTCCCTCTGAGGCACCTGGTATTATGCAAAAGGCAAAAGGAGAAGGTGCCATGGAGATGTCTGCATTCCTATTTTTTCCTGCTTTCCAGACATGCCTCAAATAGTTTCCCTTTTCTCTTGGACAAAACATTGAGCAAGGGTGGAATTAGGAAAGAAAAAAAGAAAGAGACTTCCAACATGCTCCCATCCAGCACTATCCTGTCAGTTACCACCCCCCCGAATTTAGCATACTGCACCCAAAACGCTTGGGAAAGTGGCTTCTCTCTCCTGCCTTACAGCAGGCAGCTTTCTGCTGTGGGAGTCAGCTCTGCGGGAACCCTGGCATCCCCTGGCCTGGTGTGGGGGCAAGGAAAGCTTTTGATTTTCCAGGGCTGCTGTTTTGCCTTTTTAAAATGCTGACTGTTGGGGATTTGGGGACAATGGTGGATGTGCCACCCCCTGGGCATGTCCTTAAGGTGCTCGAGGGCTTTGCAGCCTGAAGCATCTCTCCCAGGGCAGGGCAGGGGAAAACAGTAGGTTGGTGATGGATAGGTGGTGGGTGCAATGCCGCACTCTCTGGATGAGACCTGGAGTATCCTGGGCATCGGAGCATTGGGGTGAGACCTGAAACATCCTGGGCACTGGAGCATCTCAGCTGTCAGCAGCCTGCAGGGATATTTGGGGAGTGGTATGAGTGTCTCAGTCCTGGAAAAGGAGCAGAGATGCTGGGATCACACCCAAGACAGGGACACAGGGACCAGAAGTCTGAGGAACCCCAGGCCAGCCCACAGAGCCCACCAGCATCCACAGGCAGAGGCTGAAGTAACGACCGTCATCATCTCGTCCTGCTGGGGATCCTGGGCTGCAATGTGGGCTGCAGCTGAGGCTGCAGGAACCCACAGGGACCCATCAGTGGCTAGAGCTGCCCACCCCGCAGAGGCAGGAGGAGAAATGATGCCTTTTATTCTTTTTAATACAGCCTTCTGTAAGCAGTGACAGGAATCCCCTCTGTGCACAAATCGCTGCTCTAAAGCTTGCCTTGCTAAAGGCTGCCTTCCCCGCCAGCCTTATGGCAGAGGAAGAAAGCCCCAGACGAGGAGTGGGGTGAGGGCAGTGGAGCTTGCTTAGCTCAGCAGCTTGGTGCGTTTCAGGACAGCCATCGCTTCCCCACCGCGGGAGCATTGCCTCTGAGCAGGACATGTGGGGACAGAGCTCCAAACAAGCCCCTTTCTGGTCCTGCTGCCAGCACTGGGACCTTCCTGCAGGAAAGCATTGGGGTATTCAGTGCCCAAGGAAGAGCCAGAGCCCTGAGCTAAGGCACGGGTTTAATTTTTCACCTTCCTGATGGTTGCAGCTTATGAAATCTCTTCAGGAAGTCACTCTCCCCTTGGTTGCTCCTACCACATCCTTTCTGAGTGGGTACCCAGCCTGAGCTGTAGCTGCATCACGTGCATGTGATAGCGGAACCGGGTTCCTGGTTTTGTTTGTAACTTCACGTGAGCAGCCAGAGATGTGGCAACCTCAGGCCAGCCAAAGCAACCGGACTGCAGCCTGAGAAAGCAGCTTGTTCTGGGGATGGGGGTAATGCTACTGTTGGGGTCGCTCCATCACTGCAGCCCCTGCTGCGATCTGGGAGCATTTAAGGGTAAACCAAAGCATGGGAGGGCGCAGAGCCGAATTGTGGCGAATGCTTAAGCACAGCCTTCATGTCAAGCAGGAGAAGAGTCCCTGGTGTTCACCACTCGTGTTCAGGACAAACCCAGCCGGATTGCTGCCTTGGTGCAAGGTTTGTGGTGGGAGCCTGAGGTGCAGTTTAGCAGTCCTGGGCTTTGCAGAAGACCTTGTCCAATAGATGACAAAATTCTTGTCAAAATCCAGAAATTAAAATTCTTACTGAAATTCTAGTGCTGCCACATAGGTGCTTGAGGTGCATTTTTAAATCCTTCAGTGATTTTCTTAGCAGCTGCCCCCATACCGATAAGCCTCCCAATACAGACGCAAAGATTTGGGCAAACGGGGACTGATCTCAGGCTGCTTGGCCCTCAAAGGTTGTGGTATTTGGGGTTTTTTTTAATCAAAACTTGGGGGTTTTTCTACCGCTTTGCTAACTTGCTTACAACAATCAATCACCTGCTCTGAAAATGGCAGGAAGAAAAGCAGGGAACTCACAATTAATCATATCAAACCCCCACACTAATGCCCTGTTTGCACACAGAAATCTCCCCCAAAGCTGGTGCTGGCTCCAGGCTTTCAGCATCACCCAAGATGCCCTGGCACGCATCCTCAAAGGATTTTTGTTGCAGGAGACTTCCCTTCCTGCACACAATGAAAATTTAACACCTCACCCAAGAGTTTTCCATGTAGCTCCATCTCCAAAGTCCTGTCTTCAGGTATTTAGGGAAGAAACGTCCCTCTCAAAGGGCTCACTGAACTCTCACTTTGTTTAGAGCAGGCTTCCAGTCAAGGCAGCAAAAGCCAGAGGCACTTTTAAAAGACTTAGCCCAGACTTTATCTAGGCTAAGTCTTTGCAGATTTCCTTAAAGGTATTTTTTAACTAATTATCCCCTATTAGCAAGCATCTTGCCTGGTTTGCATCTGTTCTAAGATTAAAAAGCAAAAGGCTTTAGAAATGTTATGATGATAGCCTAAGATGTTCAAGCCCTAAATATCTACGGCTGAAAGAGGCTTTTCCTTCTAAAGGAATTGAATATCACTTCTGCAGAGCTTTCTCATGCTGCTGTAGTAACATGACATTTGATAAAGTCTGAGCCACTCGCCGAGCCCTGACCCCTCTTAAACTCTATGGAAATATTGTGTGTTGAAAGCAACTCTTCTGATCTATCGCCCTTTCATCTTCTTAATATGGCAATGCAAGTTTCAAATGATCAAATTAAACAGAATTACTTGCACCTATGAAGTTAACATCTAGCTGCAAGAACTGCAGATAATAAGTACTGTTAGCAGTTTGAAATTTGCTGAAGGAAAGGTTTTGATAAGGACATATATATTTTTTTTCCCTGCCATCCAAGCAAGAACTCACAAACCACATTTTGCCTTTTATTTATGGGAACACTGGGAGGCAGAGCGAGGTGCTGGGGATGTCGGTTCTTCATTCCAAGCCACCCGTGCAAGGGAAGAACTTGTGGGAAGTTCGAGTAATTTCCTAATGGCCCGAGTCTCAAATCAGGTTATTCTTCACAAACTGCTGCCAGAAGCTGCTTCCTTTCCTCCCCATGTCCACGGGGATGCTGGGGACATGTGGGCAGAGCAGCCCCCACCACTCTTGGTGTGTCCAAGCCCAGAGCTCCTCAGAAGCATGTCCTATATGTTTTTTTCCTTTTACAGAGGTTCCCCCAAGCACAGATGTTTTTATTGGGAGGAAAAACTCCTGGAAAATATGCTGGGAAAAGGCAAGCTGAAGCTCCAGCCTCAACTCCAGATTGCTCTGGATGTACCTAGAGAACCTGGGCTGGGAAAGCCAGGGCGAGAGAATTTCAGTTTGATGGCAGAGCCCATCTGGACACTGCAAAGTCAGAGCAGAAAGGGTTTCTGTGCAGCAGCTCCCTCCCAGGAAAGGGCCACACACAATCTGTGCCTTCCATCCACAGTTGGAAATCCCTCAGCTACAGTTCCCTCCACGTTTTGGAGTGGGGGCATTAAAACAAACCCTGGCTACTGCACAGTGCCCAGAGCAAAGGCTGGTTCATGCTGTTGGAGCCTGTGACATCCTCATCCCATGTACCGATAGGTTCCTGTTTAGAGTTGTGGTTCACAACTGAAATCCCAAACTTGCAATCAGGGATCATGAAGTCAAGGAAGAACCAGCAGCAAACAGCTGGGACAGCTTTGTGCCCTCCCACTGAGCGTGCTAGAACGGAAAAACACCATAGATGCAGCGTGCATCTTTCCCCTCCTTTCTCCCAAGGGTGCTTTACCATAAGCAAGGCCAATGGTGTGAAGGAAGAAACAACTGAACTGATGATCTGCAGAGTAAAATGAGGAGCAGAAAGTGAGTGTCAGCCACACTCACCTCCAGCATCAGCTGTACACTTTGTTGTGAGGCAGACAAGGACTTCAGTTGACTTTGAGTCGAGCGAGTTACGTCAGTGAAGAATTTTCTACCTTGTGTTACGGAAGGTGAAGCTCAGCAGTGTCACTGATACAGTGAGAACAGGCCGGTCACCTTCCTTACTCCTCCTGGTTGGTTTTCCTGTTTTCTTCTCGTTGCTGCAATGTAAAAGCTCCAAACAACGCAGTGTTTCTAGAGAAATGAGTTATTTTACCTGGATTGCATTGGAGTGTCGTGACTACATTTCAGATTAAGTGGTTTTCTAAACCAAGAACCCATTTCTCTGCGAGTGACTCTTCTGCAAATTCAGACTCAGCCCATCGAACATAAACCGGTGACAATCACAACACAACTCCATGTAACCACCACCAAATGTCATCAAGCAAAAATAGTCTTTATTCAAATTTCATGGAAACAGGAGTCACTGTACTTTGCAAGACAGGGAAAAAAATAAAATAAAAAAATTTAATATAAAACAAGGATATTGTCACAATACCAGAATATGGAACTATACTTCTCCCTATGGATTACTGCAAGTACCTATTTTTTTTTCTTTTGACTGTGCTATTCACAACTTTGTAAGTCCAAAAAATATGAAACAAAAGTAGTATGAAACTTAAGACTTAGCACTTCCACTAAATGGCATACATCAAAGGGCATCGATTCAAGGGCAAAGACTGTTGAAGCTGTCATACTACCTATCAGTCATCACTGCAATCTCATAAACCCACCAAGGTGCAGTGCTCGTTCTCTGCACGGCTCTTCCTGGAAAACAGGGCAATTTAGGTGCTCTAGGAAGAGTTATATTTAAAGAGAACTTTTCTATGGGATAGAAAATGAGCTGAAGAGCCTTGCACCAGAGAGCGTTGCAGGGAGGGAGCACTGCAGTTAACAATGACAGACATACCATCAGAGTTGTTAAAAATATACAGCATTGACATGTTTTCTACTTCAATCACTTGGGCTACGACTACTAAACATGTACAAAAGACTTTTCTGACCGTTCTGAGTGTGGTTGCAGCAAGGTTAGGATCTGGAGCGAGACCTTGACCGTGATCGGGAGTGTGACCTAGAGGCAGACCTAGATCTAGACTTGGACCGGGACCTAGGCTTTGAAACAGATTTAGACCTGGAACGAGAGTCTGATTTGACATTTGGTTTTGACTTAGAAATCGACCTAGACCTGGAGCGAGATGCCCGACGTGCAGCTGCATCTTCACCCTCACCTTTTGCCTCCTTTTTCTCAGAATCTGATTTTAGATGCTCCTTTTCTTTGGAGCCTGACCTGGACCGCTCACGGCTATCCTTCCTTTTCTTCTTGCTACTTGGTTTGCTGTCTCGCTTGCTGCGCTTCTTACTTTTCTCACTCTTGCTGCGGCTCCTGCTTCTACTTCTGCTGTCATCCCTGCTCCTCTTCCTACTTTTCCTTTTGTCTTTACTGTGGCTCCTGCTCCTACTCTCATCCCTGCTCTTGCTCCTGCTTCTAGCCTTGCTAATGCTCTTCTCCCTGTCTTTGCTTCTACTCTTCTCCTTGCTCCTACTCCTCATGCTCTCCCTCGTCTCTCCCCTGTCCTTACTCCCACTCCTGCTCCTACTCTTCTCCTTGCTGCAGCTCCTGCTCTTTGCTTTCTCATCACTGTTATGAAGAGCACCCTCAGATTTATCTTTACTTTTGTTTCGGGATTTCTCTGCACTCCTGCTGCGGCTCCTACTTTTATCCTCTTTACTTGGAGTCCTGCTTTTCTCTTTTTGGCCTCTGCTACGGCTCTTGCTTCGACTACGGCTCTTGCTTCTGGAACGGGACACAGACCTGAAAGCACAAAAGCAACAGACAGCGCCACTTTAGCATGGCTTGGATTTGACTGGCACTTATGTACTGTGTATAATACAGCACAGTGAAGAAAAACAGTGTTCCTACTACAAATTCAGGATGATGCTTCTCTTTTAAGTGTGTAGCCCCCATTTCTTCCAACACAGAGACATACCTGGATCTTGATCTACTCTTGGAGCGACTACTACTGGCACTGTGGCTCCTGCTCTTATGTGAATGTCTGCTTCGAGAGCGTGACCTGGAACAAAATCAATCAGCAAACATTAGCATGTGCCCATGGAGAGCTGTGATACCCTGGTCCCCTCTGGGTACAGCCCCATGGGCACCTTTTAAGCAGCAAATGGCAAGAGCGTTACACAAGAACATTACAGAGTACCCTTCTCCCCACTGCTCATCCTCCACTGCGGTGTCTGGAAGTGAGCAGGGGTGCTAACCTGGAAGAAAATATACAACCTTATATTTAAGATAAGGAAGCAAGACTCACTTTCCCAATCAAGTTCAGCAAGACACCAGGATAAAGCCTTGACTTCAGGCTTTGGTTTCAAAAGCAACCTGCTCTACCATCAGTAGAAGTTTGCCTGAGTTTTCTCATGACAAGTTCTACCCCAGAACAGAAAGGGGACAATACTTGGTGTTCATGCTGAAGCAGTTCTCTCGATCACACAACGAAAGCAGCCAATCTCTAAGAAACAGGAAAGGAGTGGGGGTTTCCAAGATGAGAAGGAACTGTTAGTCTTGGTGCTTACAGCAGAACACAATGTTCAGAGCCAAAGTGTTAGAAGCACCTTCTGTTTCACTCCAATACACAGCTCCACCTGCCATGCAGCCTGTGCCTGCAAGACATCAAGGACTGCGGACTTGATGGAGTTGGGGAAGAGCAGCAGCACGTGGTTGGGTGTTTGGTAGCAGGTACACATGCTCACTGTGTGAGATCCCTCCGAACAGCGGCCTCGTTTCCCTTGGTTACTTCCAGGTAACTAATACATTCTCAAAAACGAGATTTACTGAGAATGCTGACCACCACCAAGGTGTTTTGGAACCTGCTGTGTATTCATGTAAGTGCAGCTAGATTCATCCTGAGCTACACGATGAAAAGACGTACCTTGAATGACTTCGGCTTCTGGAATAAGAGCGGCGCCGTCTCGATCCAGGTCTGTCTTCCACTAATCTAATCTTTCTGCCATTTACTTCTGTCCCGTCCAGCTTTTCAAGGGCTCTTTTCATGTCAGAATAGGATTTGAACTCAATCACACCTTCATTTTTCCTTCCTTTGTGTGCATCTGCATATGTCACTTCCCCTGCCTGACGCATATAATCCTAGAGGAAGAGGACAGAATAACCATTGCCTCAAATCCAGAGTCAGGCTCCCAGGCTTGTTTCCACAACGATGCTCGCTCAGCCTCTTGTATTCACACGGATGTCAGCAAGGGTTTTTAACCAAACAGCAGTTGCAGTGCTAACGCCAAGGTTCATGAGCAAGCCAAACAACCCACTGCGATCTCACGGAGTTTGTGTGATTAGAACCAAGGCGGCATAGAGAGTTTTGAGCCAAATGATAAATTTAAGGTCACCCAGAGTCTAACATCAAATATGCTCAGGACTATGATAAGCTTCAAATTACAAAAGCTATTAAAGAAAGAAAAAGCTTGCTCTTTAAGTCATGTTTTCAACTTGGGAAAGGCGATAAACTTCAAAGTTGAATATGAAGAGGCAAGAAGACTACAGGCAAGCAGGCTTCCCTTTTTTCTCCACCTAGGTAATATATTCTGCTGGAAGAAAGCCCCCCACCACTAAAAGCTCGATCCATTTTCCCACTTCATGCTTCCTGGCTTCGCTGTTTCAATCACAAACTGCCTCTGTTTATCAGAGAGGGCCATTCTGGCCTGGCTTTCAGCAAGCCACCATACAGGGGCATCTTTCAGCCACTGCAGACTTTGGCTGCAATGGAAACGGGGCACAAAACTCCAGTTTCAGTCTGTTTTCAACCCAGCTAACTCCCATCTTAAGTACACTGAAAGGACAGCTATTCAAAGAAAGCAATGCGTCCAGTAGAGGATTAATCATGCCATGCTCTACTTACAATTTTTAATACCAGAAGCAAAAGACAAGCTATTGACGGTGTGAAGCATTAACAACAAAAGACATTTGAAGAATCTCAGTACGTACCTGAACTAGTGTTACATATTCAATAACAGAGCAGTTTCTACTACGTCAAAGTTTGTTTAGAACATATTTTACACATCCTTAAAAGAGAACCATAAAAGAAAGCGTTCCTGTAAGAACAAGGGGTTTTAACCATTGCTGCTAAGTTGGGGAAGGAATTTTTTTTCACACCTGCTGTTGAATTTCTGCTCCCTGTCCTGCCCCCCCCACCATCCATGATGCAGATAATCAAGAGTCAATGCTTCACCTCCAGTGTACTCAGAGGTACTGGGGGCTACACAGCCTTACCCAATGCTTCCACTGCCAAGAATCACCTCCTACCCGCTCACACTTAAGAAGATACTATATTTTGGCAGAGTCTTTGCATGATTGCTCAGTCTGGAAGCATCCTTTCCATGAAGCTCTCTTTAAAACAGCTTAACATGATGTGGAAATTCTTAACAGAGACCATGTAAGGACAATGCTGTCGTTTCCACATAGCTCTAACACCAAGTTGATGAGTAAAACCCAAAGTGACAAGGGAGAACTCCTCCATCTCCAGTGAATCCTACCACTGGCCTGATTAAAGCCTGTGTTGACAGGGCTTAAAGATAAGAAAAACCACATCTGCACGTGATGCTGGCATGTGCTAAGGAAAAACAAAGGTTACTCTTGCAGTGACACCAAGTCTGCAGGTGCAATTCCCAGTGTAATGTTAACGAGTTCATATATGCAAATCCTTTTCCATATTGTCTTAACGTGCCTCTTGCTTCCCAAAACCTTGCATAGGAGCACGCAGACTTACCACCAGGTTGGAGTCAAGAACACAGGTGTACATATACCAATTCTCCATGTTGAAACCAAAGCTAACTTTTTTACCCTTTGAACTCTTTAATAGAGAGAGGGTAAAGAAAGGGGCCCCATACCTTAAGGTCTTGCCAACTGCAGCGACTTGACAAATTTTCCACAATCAATCTGTATTCTGTACGGGTAGGAGGACCGTACTTATCTCTTCCGCTTCTTCTATAACCATATCCACCTTTAGGAGGTGACAAGCAGACAGCAGTACTTCAACTAGGGCAATGGAGCGCTTGCTCAGCATCCCGGACAAACACTGTTCTGCCCCGTACGTTCGCAAATACATTAAAAATACATTCACCCACCCACTAGTCTAAATCCAACCCCCCCACCCTCCCTTGTATAAAATGCTAGAAAGTTCCAAAGCGTTCAAAAATAAAAGTAAAAATAAAATTTTTACTACGAGCACATGATGAAAACAATGCACGTAATGATAATTATAAGTAAACATGCAGTTACATTTAAATTAGTCTTAAAACAGTTTGAAAGAAGAAACTGAATTAAAGCCAGTTTACTAATGTTACTTACATTGCTCAAAAGTTTTCTGAATATCTGACCTGAATAAAGCTTTTCAGGCACCTATTTGAGATTAATCTCATCTCTCTCTAACCCTTGGGATCCTCACCACCCAGGTCTAATGGGAAAAGGTTGCGGTCGTCACATGGCTTCCTTTTTGGTCAGCCAAGGGCCACAAAGGTCAAAGAAGCCACTCATGGAAAGGGAACCCAAGGTCAGCAAATGGAACGGGCAGTCATCTTAGCCTCAAAGGACTCTTTTAATTAAAACATTGAGGTCTTTGTTAAATCTATGTTAAACAGCACATTGCAAATAAAAACCATTCAAAGAGTTAAAACGAAATGATAATAGTAAAAAATGGTACAAGAAATTGTGTTTATTAATTTATCAATTAAAATAGTTTAATACAACAATCAAGTTAAAAAATATTCAGATCAACAGTTACATTTACAGTTACAGAACACTATTCACAACTTCAAATCATTTTCTTTTAAAATTACTTTTTTTTTTTTCTTTTTTTTTAAAAATGAGCAAAAAATATGTTTTATTTAAAATAAGTCACGGATACAAATGCATGGTAGTGCTTACTGCGTCCAGAACCGTAACTGCTGTCACGACGAGGGCCTCTGGCATGCTCAACGATCACTCTCTCCCCACAAAGATCTTTACCATTTAGCTCATAAACAGCATCATCTGCATCGCGCAGATCGTCAAACTCAACAAAGCCGTATCTAGAGAGAGGGAGAGAAAAATAATGAATGAATCACTCTGAAGGAAGTGAACCTGATGGATCTGTGCTCAAAACCAGCCCAAGGAGCGTGCCTCTCCGCTTGCCGTCCTTCAGATGAGCATTGCCTGCAGCCTCCTGAAGGCTAGGTGAGGGTTCAAGGCCATGAGGACCACCCCACAAACCCAAACCATGGTGCTATGCTGCTTCGTTCTGTCCATATCACAGAATCACAGAATCACAGAATTGTAGGGGTTGGAAGGGACCTCGAGAGATCATCGGGTCCAACCCCCCTGCCAAAGCAGGCTCCCTAGCTCATATTGCTCAGATAGGCGTCCAGGCGGGTCTTGAATATCTCCAGTGAAGGAGACTCCACCACCTCCCTGGGCAGCCTATTCCAGTGCTCAGTCACCCTCACTGTGAAAAAGTTCTTCCGCATGTTGGTGCGGAACTTCCTATGCTCCAACTTGCAGCCATTGCCCCTTGTCCTATCCCCACAGACCACTGAAAAGGGGCTGGCTGATTCCCCCTGCATCCCCTGCTTCAGATAATTATAAACTTTGATTAGGTCCCCCCTTAGTCTTCTCTTCTCAAGGCTGAACAGTCCCAGCTTACTCAGCCTTTCCTCATAGGGGAGATGCTCTAGGCCCTTAATCATCTTCGTAGCCCTTCTTTGGACTCTTTCCAGGAGATCCCTGTCCTTTTTATACCAAGGAGCCCAGAACTGGACACAATACTCCAGGTGGGGCCTGACCAGGGCAGAGTAGAGAGGGAGGATCACCTCCTTTGACCTGCTGGCTACACTCCTCCTGATGCATCCCAGGATCCCATTGGCTCTCTTGGCCACCGAGGCACACTGCTGGCTCATGGCCAACCTGTCATCTACCAGGACCCCCAGGTCCTTCTCCACTGAGCTCTTCTCCAGCAGTTCATCCCCCAGCCTGTACTGATACAAACAGTTGTTCCTTCCCAGGTGCAAGACTTTACACTTGCTTTTGTTGAACTTCATCTGGTTTCTCACTGCCCAGCTCTCCAGCCTGTCCAGGTCTCTCTGGATGGCAGCGCAGTGCTCCTGCGTGTCAGCCACTCCTCCCAGCTTTGTATCATCGGCGTACTTGCTGAGGGTGGATGTTATTCCCTCATCAAGATCGTCAATGAAGATATTAAACAGGACTGGACCCAACACTGAGCCCTGGGGTTGAAACGGCACCAGACAGATATTGCAGGATGTATGTTCTGTGGATTAGGATTTAGGATTTGAAGAGCCTTGGGTTTATTCCTGGTCCTATTAGGAAGCTACTTTAACTCCTATTTCAAATAGAAATAGCACTGAGATAGGCTGGCCAGAGGGGTGTGGAGTCTTCTTCTCTGGAGATATTCCAGCCCTGTCTGGACACCGACCTGTGTGACCTGTCCTAGGGACCCTGCTTTGGCAGGGGGTTGGACCCGATGATCTCTGGAGGTCCCATCCAACCCCTACGGTTCTGTGAAATACTCATTCATCTCTCCAAACACAAGTTGTCTGTACACCCAGCACAAAGGTCCAGCAAGAGATACATTTTTTGTTTTGATTAGACTCATTTTACTCCTGACTGCGGGCAGTACTGGTGGTTTGGGTAAGAAAAGCTGAGGACAGACCTCACGCCTGCCCAGATACCTGTGGCTTCCCACATACCACAGAAGAAGTGGTTGATGCTCACTACATTTCCAAGATCCTAGCATTTAGGAGAGCATGGTGAGTTCAAACATTGTTAAAGGACTTAAGAAAATGCAACAACAGTAACCAGGAATGAATTTCCTGTGCAAACAAAGAGTCTCCTTGCAACCAAGAGGCCTTCAGGGGCAGCACTGGGTGCGGGTCTGGAGAAGTTCTGTGTTTGAAGACATCCGTTGCAATAGTCTTGCTCAAGACTTGGAAATCATGAGCTGAACCAGCACAAGAGGGTGGATACAAATTGAAAAAAAAACCCCAAAAATAACAAAACCCCCCTTACTTTCACCATTCAAATGAACATTGTGGCACTGGTTTCCTGTCACCAAAGCAAAACACAAGACAAAAGCTTGCAGACCACCGCTTGCCTGAGAAGTTAAAGCCAGGGTTTTTAGTTTAATCTTCAGAGGTGCCACAGGCATCAGCACCAACGTCAGGCTGCTGCAAGCGCCAAATCCGTGTTGGCCAGGGATCCCAAAGACCCACCGTAGGGCTTTTAAATAATTTCTTACAGCTGGTGCTCAGGGACAAGCTGGTGACTGACTTATGGTTGCAGAGCAAATTCACAGCAGCACTGAAGCAAAACTCAAGCTGCCAATTTCTAACCTGGCAAGAATGAAACATCTGTTTAAAAACCAACATTGTGTAAATGCCCATTATCCCGAAGGGTCAGAGGAAGACGACAAGAAGCATCTGAGTGCTGTTTATCAGGGTTCAGAGTCGACCTGCAGTTAGAATTGCTTCTCCTTCAGCAACCTGCTCACAGCAGATCCAGGCCCCAGGGTCCCCCAGCCGAGGATGCTGCAGCCCCATGCACAGCCAGACCCTCTTTTTTGGCTGCTGTAGCCAAACACATAATCCTGAAGTTGTGCTTTAGCAAGCCAAGGTGGTGGTGGTGAGTTTTTTGTGCGTGCTGGTGTTTTAAATAATCCAGAAGAACAAACCCCCTATACAAAAATACTGGCCTCCTCTTTGGGTCACTTCATTTTCAACCTTTCTCACTGCCTTCCCTGCCCAAGGTATTAACAAACACTTCAGAGTGACTCCAAACCACAACTAAGGGAGCTGCTTTCTCATGCGAGTGCTGTAGTTTCATGGGAGAAACAAGCGTGACTGATTTATAACAATTGAAACAATCACAGTCATTTTAAAACCATTCAAATTGGAACTTTCTTCCCTTCAATTCCAAAAATAGAGCAAGCCAAGCGTTTAAAGGAGATCGCACCCTAAAAGCAATTACTTACAAGGTGAAGTGCCTGCTACCACCAGCACTTTCAAGACAATAAATGCACAGACATTTGAAGCTGGAATAACGGAGGAATATCTGAATTTAATCAGAGCAGCATATTGAACTTGTTTTTTCCTTGAAGTTGCCTGCGGGGGGGAAAAACTTGGTCACTCGTATGACAAACGAGACACAACACAGCACCTCCAGCAGCGCTTCGCTGCCCAGCACCAGTGGGCTGACACCAGTTCCCCCAGTTGGCCTTCCACAGGAGTTTGCCTCAAAGCACTCCTGAGAAGGTCCTGCAGTGATAGAACTTGGTCTGGCTGTACTGTAAGATACTCAGCCCTAGAGGGAGACACTACTCCAACGTGGGGGGGAAAGAGTTCCAAGCAGAAACTTCTATTTTCTCTTTTGAAGTCAAATGAGTAAGCTCACACAAGCCTTGAGATGACTTGCATTTAGGGAATACTAAAAATCCTTCCCTGTATCGCTCATAAAGGAAGATAATACCGACCCACCTGTCAGATACGTATAATGTTGCACCCGATCATCCGAAAACATGAATTAAAAGCCTTCAGAAGCACAGCTTTACACCACAGAAAAGCTGCAACTGCTGACACAGCCTTAACTATAGCAATCTGAACCTGCTGTGGTATGACAGCACTGTGAGTAAATCTTCTTTTGAATGTCTACTGTTACTACTTCATGTATGGTATAAAACTGCTTACTAAAAACGTCAGCGCAATTTACTTCAGCTAACGTGAAGCTACCCCATTTTCTGTTCCTGGTCCAAAAAGGGAAGAAGCTACAGGAGTCTGTCCTTGTCCCAGGCAATTCTGATAGACTGAGCCTCCTAAAAAGTGCCGGGGGTTGTTTTTTTTAATTCCCAAGTGAAAGAGGAGGGGAAAAAAAAGCTATTTTAGGAAAAAAATTGCTTTAACACCTGAAGAGGCAGGATTTCATCTTCCTCCTCCTTTCAGCTGCTCCCCCACTTGCATCTCTGGGTCACCCCAGCACAAAGCTGGTCCCTGCATGCCAATTTTTTCCTCCACTACTCATCAAAAGCTGGTGCTGGAAGTGCGCTGGAGCCCCAAAGCATGGACTCCCACCCCGTGCTGAGAAGGGTCTTGAAGCTGCTGTCCCATTCCAGACTAGAAATCCCTGAAGTCCAGATGGGTGGCCATCCATCCGAGCTCAACCTGTGGATTAAAGGCCAGGTTGGATGGGGCTCTGGGCAGCCTTGTGCAGATCCAGGCCTGGAGGTTGGTGGCCCTGCCTGTGGCAGGGGGTTGGAGCTCTGTGATCCTTGGGGTCCCTTCCAACCCAGACCATTCTAAGATTCTACAATCCATTCTGCAGCCACTTTCAGGTTCCCAACAAAGAGCGACCAGCTCAGCTCTCACCCCACTCTCAACTAATGAAATCAACAGTTTATCAGTGTTTGAATGTTGTGTTATGCAGTCACTTCATCTGGACAGATGTGCTCCAACTGAGCTCAACCATCTCTGACATTCCTCCTGCATCTCTGGAATGAGCAAGGTGGGACAAGCAGGCATCAACACATGCATCTCTGCAGAGGGAAAACGGATTCCTGACTTCAGCTTTGTTTGGAATAAAGAATGGAATGTGTCCAGCCCTAAAAAACAGTCCTGAAATTTAACTTGTACACAGCTCGTGATCCACTCAGGCTGCTCACTCCAGCCATACGCTCGCCTGCACCGTAGCCAGGGAGGGGAACAGCAGAGCTGCAGGTCATGCTCTGCCTGCCAGTCCTGTTTGGATGAGGCTGCAGGCAAGAGCAGGGCATTGTCAGGGAAAAACATCTTGAGGCTTGAAACAAAACCATTAAATCAGTCACTGAAGTTATAGCCTCAAAAAATACTTGAATTTCAAATTAAATCTAAATTTAATTAAACTAATTAAGATTGGGTGGTGATTCTTGGAAGTTTCTGTACTGAAGACAAACGTTGCCGAGAATCCCTGGAGTTTGAGCACAACTGAACACTTTGAAGCAAAAAGAAATTAAAATCTCACCTCATTCACCCTAATATTAATTAATGAAAAAAAATTCCACAAATCCATTGGAATTAAAACCCAATTTGTCAGGAGATCACCTTACTGCCACCTAGGTGTACTGGGTATGCTGTGACACCAATTTGATTTATTTTTTTATGAAATACCAATTGCTCCAGTTGAAGTTAACGGGTATTAAACATTTTCCTGGGGGCAGTACAAAGAAACCAAATCACTTCTCTCTGGGCAACAACCTCAGGCTTTGAACCTAGCTAGATGAAAGAAGTTCAAAGCTTCTAGTTTTGATCCGTGTTCCTCAATCCATAGGAGAAGTGACACCCCTCTGTCTCGCAGAGACTTCACGAGGATGAAGCCATGAAGCTGGTGAGGGTGGTGCAGGGAGGGTAAGCACGCAGGTAGAACTAATTTTTAACCTGGTGAGATCACAGGTTGGTTTCCCCATCAATGAAAACCTTCCAGCTCTTAGGGTTATTACAGCCAGCTTTTAGTGGAGCTTTAGAAGATAAAAAAGCAGGCTGAAAAGTCTGATTTTCTGGTCACTTAGTACACACACAGAACATACTCAGTACAGCACAGCTCCAGGTGTCAGTGCAGTTCTGAGTAGGAGAGAAGAAGATGAAAACTATAAGTGTACAATTAGAAATTGCAACTCGGAACAGCGGATCCTGCAGGAGCTGGCTTTTCTCTTCCCATCCTTCTCTCAGGTAAACGCTGCTTTAAGACTGTGAATCGCAAGCTTAAATTACAATTAGCAGCAAGTGAGACCCAGCTAAGCTTTTAGGACTCTGCTGTATCACATTGCAGCTTCATTCTCTTGCTCAAGCATTTCAGCTTAACTGCTAAAATACCGAAGGGCTAATCTCCTGCCAGCTGAGCACCGCAGATAGCCCGCAAATTTCCAGAAGAAACTGAAAGAATCTCTCAAGTTAAACCCCCCATGCTGTAATTTTTAATCGTTTGCTAAGCACTACTAAAAATAAGTCGCAGAGAAGGGATCAGAGAGTGAACAAAAGCAGAGCACCCTGGCAAAAGCACAGCGCAAGGCTCCCCCCAAGTAGACACACAAAATCTGATTGCTTAAGTCAAATTTTTTGTCAAAGGGGAATTTAAATACAAACCAGGAGTAGCCTGATGAAAGAACTTCAGAATACACAACTGAAAAATGAATTAAACTGTTGAGTTCATCCCAGAAATACAAACCAAGCTCTAGCTAACCCACCACCAGAGCGATCCCCTTCAGCCACGGCAGACAGCAAAGCCAAGACAACTCAATCACATCGAGTTTCCCAGAGTCCATCTGTTATCTGCAACTTTTGAACTCTGTCTCCCCCAAGTGAAGTTGCAAAACTCATGTCAGCTCTGGAACGAAGCACATCGTGTAGAAAGCACCTGAATTTTGCACACGGGTGGGCTGTGTCCCTTCCCCTCTGTACCCGTTACTGTTCGTAATTAAGATGCCACAGGTTTGGGTCACTCGAGCAACAGATGGGTTCCTAATGCTGAGCTAGGATCATAGGGCTGATCCTTGGTAGATAGTTTTCAATAAAGCAAGAAGACAAGTCCATTAGCCATCTAACTGGGGAGTTCTACATCAACCAAGAAAGTTCTGGGGTTTGGGTTTTTCCTCCCCCTCAACATCTCGTCTATGAAACAAAAATATTTAGTTTGGAGGCTTTAAACAGCAACAGGAAAACGGATCCCTCCTCAAAAATCACTTCCAAGGGGATGCAGTGGGACTAGAAGAAAACAGAGTGCTCAATCTCCAGTTCTGCCCAAAGCTGGTGGGGGAACACACCGACATGTGCCCGCTTGTTTGCTTTGTTAATGGCTTTTAATCATCTTACAGACCTGCTATATGCCCACCTACCTGTACCTCCAGTGTGTAACCACAATAAGCTTTGTGTTTTCAATGCTTAAGGACTAACTTTTACCAGAGGTTCCTCACCTCAACCTCTAAAGCAGAAATGATGATTGACTCTCCTGGCTAACCACAGTAAAACCCATACCCCGCTCAGCTTCCCTAAGCCAGGCTCCGAGTTTTGGGTTTCTTGTAAGAAGCAAAACCAGCAGCGATCTAGAGAGCGTTAAAACCCACCAAAAACAGCGATTCGTCTGGGAGAATCCCCACTTCAAAGTCCTGGGCGAGCGCCGGTGGAGCAGGATCCAAACCCTGGGAGCGGGGCAGGGCTGGGGGGCTGATGGCAGCCTGGGGTGGGGGTAGCCCGGGGGCTCTCAGAACAGACCTCTGCTGCTGCCACCGTGCCTGCAAAGGGGGAAGGGGGGAGGAGGTGTCTCTGCCCCCCCCACCAAGTAGGGTTTTTTTGGGAGGGAGGGGGTGTTGCCCCGGGGTACGGCCAGGCTCACCCCTGGGGGGCTCACCCGAGGGCACGGAGGGACCCGGGGGTACAGAAGAAGTCCTCAGGGGACACCCCCTCTCCACAGAGGGGTGCAGGACAGAGCTGACCCGCCCCCACCCCCCAATAACTGAAGCAGGGACGCCCGCGGCCTGCGCCCCCGTTGCCACGGCAACCCAGGCGTCCTCCCTTCCCCCCAGGGCCCAGGCCTCCCGTCCCCCTAGCAGAGGCCCAAGCAGCCTGCTCCCCCCACCCCGCCCCCGTCGCCACGGCAACCCAGGCGTCCTGCTCCCCTTCCCCCGGGGAGCCCAGGCGCGTCCCCCCACCATCACCACCCACCCGCGGGCGCCCCGCCCTTCCCCAAGGGGACTCGGGGGCCCGGCGGGGACCTCAGCGTCCCGCCTTCCTCCCACCCCCCGGAGGCCTCGGGCCTCCCGCCCGCCCCTCAAGGCCACCGCCACCCGGGGCCGGGCCGGGCCGCGTTCCGCCGGGGGGCGGCAGGAGGGGCCGGGCCGAGCCGGGGCCGGGCCGCGCTCACCCGTTCTTGAGATCCACCTCCAGGATCTTGCCGTAGCCCTTGAAGAACCGCTCCACGTCCCGCTCCCGCGCCTGGTAGCTGAGGCGGCCGATGTAGACCCGCGGCATCGCGCCCGGCGGGGCCGGGGGGGGGGGAAGGGGGGGGGGAAAGGGGGCGGCCCGCGGGGGCGGGGCTGCACCGGCGGCGGAGCGCGCGGGGCGAGGCGGCGCCGTAACGTCACGACGCTGCGCGGGGCGGGGAAGGGGAGCGAGGAGCGGGAATACGTCACGGAAGGCCGCGCCCCCCGCCCGCCTCTCGGCTCTTAAAGGGGCCGCAGCGCCTCATGGCCCCGCCGTGTGTACCGGCGGCGGGCGGGCCCCAACATCCCAAGTGTGGGGCGGGGGGTTCCCCCCTTCAAAGGGACCAGGCGTATCGGCGCCCCCTTCCCGTGGGCAGGGTTGCCCCATGTGTCCGGGGGCTTGCGGGGTGCCTGCTTGCCCGGTATGCAGGGCACGGAGGGTGTCCTCTTTCCTCCCAGGTCTGGGGGCTTCTGGGGTTCCCCCTCCCCAGCTACGGGGCGTTGTTGGGGTCTGCCTTCCCGTGGCTCGGCGGGGGGGTTCTCCCTTCCCCCCTCCCCGTACACGGTGATTAGGAGGGTTCTGCTTCCCGTGGCTCAGGGGAGCTCCTGGGTGTCCCCTCTTCCCCACGGGTGGGGGTCCTCCATGTGCCAGGGTGCTTAACGTGGGTTCACCCTTCCCAATGTGCCAGATCCCCACGGGCTTCTCCTTCCTTTGAGTATAGTGTCCAGTTCTGGGCTCCTGGGTACAAAAACCCCAGGGATCTCCTGGAGAGAGCCCAACAGAGGCTACTGAGATGATTAAAGGCCTGGAGCATCTCCCCTGTGAGGAAAGGCTGAGTGAGCTGGGGCTGTTCAGCCTGGAGAGAAGAAGCCTGAGAGTGGATCTGATCAATGGTTATCAATATCTGAAGGGTGGGACACAGGGGGAAATGGCCAGCCTCTTCTCAGTGTCTGTGGGGACAGGACAAGGGGCGATGGGCTCAAGTTGGAGCACAGGGAGTTCTGCACCAATATGCAGGAGAGCTTCTTCCCGGTGAGGGTGAGGGAGCCCTGGGACAGGCTGCCCAGGGGGTGTGGAGTCTCCTTCTCTGGAGATATTCCAGCCCTGTCTGGACACCGACCTGTGCGACCTGTCCTAGGGACCCTGCTCTGGGGGTCCCTTCCACCCCCTGTGATTCTGTGAATTCCCCCATCCCCACACCCAGGGGTGCACAGGGGTCCCTCCATAGCATCCCCCTCCCTGGGGTCACCCCCCATCCCAGCCTGCACACCACCATTCCTCATTCCCCACCCATGAGCAGTGACGTCCCTCTTCCACATCCCTAAATGCCATTTTGGGGGACTTATTTTTATCGTTTCAACACAGGAGATGACTAAATCACACCAAACCCCAGCAGAGGCTCTTGGGAACATCTCCTCTTTAGCAGCCCCTAAAAAACCCCCACCCCCCCATCACCCACCCCCCTATAAAAATAATTAATCCCCTCTATCTGCCACACCAGCAGCTGGATTTCCAACCACGATCCCGCTTATTTGACAAGCAGATTTAATTATTTATTCCTTCGTGCCCTGGTGTAGGAGTAAACGCTCGGGAACATTTTGTGAAAGTAAGAGAGTTCTCTAAAGCTTGTTAGGTTTTATTGCCAAGTCAAATAAACAGAGGGAATAAAAGCTTTGCGTTAATTTTCCTGGTTTATGTCATGCTTAATAGTGCTCTTAACGATCTCCAACTCCTTCTCTTGCTTTTTTTTTTCCTCCACTTTACTTGTTGATCAGGGAAGCACCGGGGTACGTGGTGCTGCTGTGGCTCCAATGCCATTGGCTTTGCTGCAGGGGTAAGGAAAATGATGAATTTCTTTTTGGAGGGGGGAGTTAATGATGTTGGCGAGGAGTTTGACAGGGAGTACAGCTCACAGGCTGGTTCACTCCTGTCTGAAAGGTCTTGGTGCAAGGGGATAAAACGGCTTTGATGTGGCCTGGCAAACTCGGCTGCTAACACGGGCGAGTTTGGATTGCAAAGGCGTTTGCTCTAACAAAAGCAAAGCAGCTCCCTGGAGCCTTCTCTGCTCCAGGCTGAACCAGCCCAACTCCCTCAGCCTGGCTTCAGAGCAGAGGTGCTCCAGCCCTCTCATCATCTTCGTGGCCTCCTCTGGGCCCATTCCAACAGCTCCATGTCCCTCTTATGTTGGGGACTCCAGAGCTGGAAACAGCACTGCAGGTGGGGTCTCAGGAGAGGGGAGCAGAGGGGCAGAATCCCCTCCCTCGACCTGCTGGCCACGCTCCTGTGATGCAGCCCAGGACAGGGTTGGCTTTCTGGGCTGTGAGTGCACATTGCTGGCTCATGTTGAGCTTGTCATTACCCCCAAGTCCTTCTCCTCAGGGCTGCTCTCCATCCATTCTCTGCCCAGCCTGGAGCTGTTATTTCACCTGTCCTTGGGGCATCACCCGGGTACCTGAACAGCCCTGACAGGATCAGCATTACCAAAATCATCATTAAATGTTATTCCATAGAAGGGGGGATGGGCATTGCTGCCCGGGGGGGAGGTGCCCAAGGGAAAAACTTCAGGTCTGGAGCATCCAATGCCCATTGCTGCAGCCTCCCCCCTCACTCCCCAGGAAGCAGCTCCACGGACGCAGCACTGCCCTAGCCAGATACACCAAATGCAAAGGCTTTTTGAGTCACTTCTTGGCTCATGACAGCTCACTCCATGAGAGGAAACCAGGGTTTTCTAGCAATTTCTTCTGTCTTCCACTTCCTGTTGCCAGAAGACAGGCACCATGCTGTGATGTCACTGTGATGCAGCACACCTCCCACCCTGTCATCCTTGCACACCAGCCATGGGGCTCCTCATGCTTCCCTCAGGACAGAGCTTTATTGCTCAACTTGGTGTCCTCTGCAAACTTTCGGGGGGGTGCCCTCACCCTCCCCATCCAGCCCATTGACAAAGACCTAACTGGTCCCAGTACACACCCCTAGGGACACCACCCGTGACAGGACACCAACTGGGTTGAGCTCTGTTCACCACAACCCTTTCGGCCCATCCAAGCCCTGAGCAGCCAGGTTGCTGAAATCCCACCCCATCCCTCCTCTTAACATGCTGGGTGTTTCACAAGCAGTCCTGTGTGGATTCTCTGCTGTCTAATATGGTTGAGTGGAGCTGAACCTCGCTCCCAGCGGGATGACAAGGAGTTTTCTCCCCCACCTAATTCCATTGGTGGGTTTTATGAAGGTTTAGAGCACATCTTTGGGATTTTGGTGCCTGCCTGCCACGTCTGCCTGAATACATCCATCCTGCAGCCACATTTAGCTCAATGCTCACATGTAATTGTAATTAGAGCTTTATAGGGTGGCAAATCCTTGGGATTTAGGAAAGGGAAAGAGCCAGGCAGTGAGGGAGAGGGATGTGGGGTGTACCCATCCCTCAGTGCAGCGCAGCTCCCACCCTCCCACACCCGACTGAGCACAGAAATATTGGCAGCATCCTAAAAAACCAGCCATGTATTAGACATCAGGTTCTGAGAGGTTCTTGTTGTGATCAGTAGCAGCAGTAGAAACAGCAGCAAAACTCAAAGACTCAAGTCCAGGTACAGCAAACATCCCATACATGTCCAGCTGTGACCTGCTGCTTGCATCCTGTCCCCAGGACTGTCCCCAAGGGATGGTGACATGTCACAGCTCCAGACAGACCATGTCATTCTCCGTACTTGGCATTTCTAACTTCTTTTCCCCTCCTGTTTTTGAGGTCATTTTTGAGATGAAGTGATGCCAAGGGCTATAAAAGCCCGTTGTGCCCTTGTCCACCACCCCGTATGGGTGCCCCCCAACCCCGTCCTGTCAGCATCACATGGGCTGAGCAGAAGAAAGCTAAAAAAATCAATTTAAAAATAAAACCCAAATGTTCAAATTTGGGGTTTCTCTGCCATTCAATGCAGGGAGGGCACCCAGCCCAGGGACACTTGGCTGCTGAACTGGGAGGGGGGACATGGAGGTGGCTCAGAGGCTGCAGCAGCATGAGGAAGGGAGGGCTGGCTGGGAGCTGAGCAGCAACCAGCCCCCTGCTACCCTGCAGAGTCATCCCAAAGCAGCTGAAAAATCACCAGAACAGTGCAAACAGCAGAATAACGCTGATAGCTGCTACACCGGGGCAGGAGGCGATGGTGCAGCCCCAAAAAACATTCATGAGGGGGAACTGTGGCTCTTCTGCTGCCCTGAGCCAAGCAAGCCACCATCCCCAGGCTCCCTGAGTGTGCCCTTGCCCCCAAAATCACCCAGCCAAAGAGAGACCAAAGTGATTATGCTCGCTGCTGTCCTTGCAAAGCTGTTGAGGCTTCTGAAACTTTAAATAAAAATCAATGGATCTGGAGGGGTTTTTCCCCCACTAAGTGTCTCCTGTCTGCAGACAAGGCAGTGGGGGAAAGCTGAGCTGCAGCGGAGCAGCACAGGGCTGCAGGTCAGAGGAAGAGGAGGATCTGCTTGGAGGATGTGAAGGGCTTCATGGCAGCCTCCAGCGCTGCCTTGTAGTCCTGGAGAGGGACCTCGGTGCAGGCAGGTGCCGTGAGCTGCCCTCTCCGGATGAGCTGGCACAAGGTGTCCATCATGGTGGTCAGGCTCTGCTGGTCTGCAAGGGAAGGAGGCAGCTCTCATCACTCTGCATCCCACGCTCGCACCGCACCAGACCCACCAACCATCCCTGGGTGAACACCCACCCAAAGAACACAGGGTCCTGGGCTGCTGGGGTGCGATGTGCTCCCAGCTTGGGCACATGGGACAGAGCCAGAGCCCCCAGCACGGAGCTGCACTGCCCAGCTCCTGCCTTTCAGCCGCCCTGAGGACTGTCAGCACTCATGACACGCCTGGCGGTTTGGCAGGCACCCATTCCTGTGCCGACCCACCGGTGCCATCCCTCAGCACCAACCCGGCTCACCCTGTGCGTGGTCCTTCTTCCACTGTGTCATCCAGAAGCCGCGGAGCCGCACGTCCCGGAAGATGAACGCGCTCTGGGGAGAGAGGCAGCCCCACACCCAGGTGAGACCTGTGTGTCCCCTCCTGGCGTGACAAGGCTGGAGGCTCCTCACTCCTTCACAGTCAGGGTGGGCTGGATGCTCCATGTCCGCAGGGACACATGTCCTGCAGCCCAAATCCTCCATAAATAAAGCCAAGAGACCCCCACTAGAGTGCACAGTGGCTCATCCCCAAGGGTTAAAGAAAGAGGAAGTTGTGGGCTCTGAATGTGACATCCAGGCAGCTGCTGGTGGCAGAAGATGAACCCTCTCGCTGCAGGGAGGTGATAGCTGAGCAACCAACATGCCCAGGGGATGGAACATCAGCGGTGGGCACAGGGGATGTGCCCTGAGGGGAATGAGGAGCATCTCCAGAACTCACCACAGGCACCATCACAGGCTGCTTTGCCATCCCCCCGTAGGTGACCATGGTCCCTTTGGGCCTGGAAGGGGAAGGGCTGTTTGGTTACTGGTACCCAACATGGAGCTTTGGCCTTGCAACCTCTCCCATATCCACCCCCCCTGCCACACCGACAGGGCTGCTCCCACGCCAAAGCTCCCCAGTTATCCTGCAGACCTCTCTTCCCATGTGCCCTTAGGGAATCTGCAGCTGAACACACCAGTTACACCTGGCCAGGACCTGTTGGACCTTCACAACTGGATCTCAGCACCTCTAGGTGCATTTGAGACACACAGTGACAATGGGTTAACTTTGAGTCACTGCTGTTTTCCAAACCTCTTCTCCACTCACCTCCCCTCTCTAAAACCTCAGTGAGGGTGGCCAACAGCAGCTACCACCATCTCCAGCCACCTCTTGTGCTCTGTGGGGGCTCTGAGCAGGACACCCCTGCTGTGGTACCAGCCACCATCCCCACATCCAAGCCACCACCCAGCCAAACTTACTGCAGATGCCGCAGCATCTCCGTAGTGCTTTTGCCTCCAACGCAGTTCAGGGCGAGCCGGGGCTTCGGGATGCTCTGCAAGAGTTAAGGAAGAAGGTTCCCAAATTTCAGGGCTCCTTTTGAGGACAGGACTGCAGTTCTTGAGGGAGCAACGTCTTTAACCTCAACCTGGGGCAGCAGAGTCACAGAGCTAAATCTATGGTTAAATCCTCATCTAGAGAGGGATACATCCTTCCCACCATCCCAGCTCTGTTCCTCACAGTGCTGAACCACAGGGACAGCCCCAGATGATCTCCCCAGTGGGATCTGTGTTGAGGTACCTTAAATATATCTTTCATCTCTGGCTTTCTCAGCATTTCCTCTGTGACAACATGGTCTGCACCCAGGGCCATCAGCCTCTCCACCAGCTTTGGGAGCTCAGGTCTGGAGAAGGGGGAAAAAAAAAGACCAAACAAGGACTCAATGAGCCAGACAAGTGTCACCTTCTCCTCCCTCCTGCTCAGACATAGCTTGGGGACAACTGGGCAGAGGCTGAGGGAGCAGCAAATAGAAGAAAATCCTGTGTTGGATGAGCAGGGTGAACAGATCCAGCTCCTGATCTGCAGAAGACCTTCTCCTCTCCCAGGGACCCACCTGTCCCTCACCACATTGATGGTCTTGATGCCAGAGGCTTTGGCGATCTGGATGACAGCCTGGCCCACGCCGCTGTTGGCAGCATTCTGGATGACAGAGTCACCTGGATATAAATAAATCCAGATTCTCATTGCAGAAGCAACTGCCAGTTCCACCTGGATGGATCAATTCCTGCCTGGAAAAGCCATACCTGGTGCCAGGGTCTCGAAGTCGGCCAGCATGCGGTACGCCGTGCAGGGGTTGACACTCAGGGTGGCAGCGCACAGCACCGGGATGTCGCTGGGCACCTTCAGCAGTGTCTCCTCAGGGAACACTCCCCGTGTCCTCCACGTCCCTGTGGTACCAGCAGCATCATGGGGAACAAAAGGAAAACGCTATGATGCCTCAACTCACACCATGGCCTTACCACCAGTCCTGGCAGCATCGCCACTATGCTCTGCACCACCTAAATCCTGACTTGGGCAACATCTTCCCACATGGGGACAGTCAAAATACCATGAGAGGCGGGGACAAATCCCCCACTGCCATCTATCACCCAGCCAAGTCCCAGTGTTTCCCAGAGAGAGGATGGGACCAGGGCTCCCTGGCACTGGGAGTGTGTGCAGAGCAAATGGAAACACCCCCAACCCTATGGATGAGCCCAGACATTCAAAGCCAATTTACTCAGATTCATTCCCCCTGTGATTATACCCGATTTAACCCCTATCAGCCATTTCCTTTTGGTTTTAATGTTTAAAAACATCACATTTGGATCTTAACTAGATAGCTGTCCTTCTCCCACTAAGCAGAAAAGCCTTTCAAGGAGAAACAGGTGAAGAACAAGCTGTCATACTAAACCTGAACCAACATTTTTTCTCGCCTTTGGCATCTTGGAGGAGCCCAGGAGACATTTGTTGGGAAATAAATTCCCATCAGAGCGCTATTAAAGAGCAAACTGTAATGAGATATAACCACCACCTTGGCAGGTTACATGCTTTATCCTGGGTAAAAAGACTGGGATAAGAAGCTCTAAGTAGACATGACAAAACATCACCACCACTCCTCTTCAATCACAGAATCTCCTGAGCAGAAAGGGACCTAGAGGGACCATCAGTCCAGCTCCCAGCCCCACACAGCCCAGCCCAGTCAGAGCTGCACTGAGCACATTGTCCAGATGCTTCTTGCCCTCAGCCCAGTTCGGAGCTGTGACCCCTTCCCTGGGAAGCCTGTGCCAATGCCTGACGCCCTTCGAAGTACAGAACCTCTTCCTGACACCCAGCCTAACCCTCCCCTGGCAGCTTCACGCTGTTCCCTTGGGTTCCATCCCTGGTCCCCAAAGAGAGGAGATTGGCACCTGCCCCTTCACTCCCCTCCTCAGGAAGCCACAGACCCCATGAGGTCTCCCCTCAGCCTCCTCTTCTCCAGGCTGAACAACCCCAGGGCCTTCAGCCTCTCCTCATAAGACTTCCCTTCCAGACCCTTCCCCATCCTCACTGCCCTCCTCTGGACACCTTCCAATATTTCTGTGTCCCTCTTGTCCCGTGACACCCAAAACTGCACCCAGTGCTTGAGGTGAGGCCACCCCAGCACAGCACAGAGCGGGACAATGGACAATCCCCTCCCTGGACTGTCTTGCCATGCTGTGCATGATGCACCCCAGGAAGGAAAGAATAAAACTTACACCAAGATAGACACAGGTAAGAAATGGAGATGCCTTTGTCTGAGATGCTTCTTGCCTGAGACAATCCAGGCCGTTATATTTACAATTAGGCTAATAAGGCACTAAATGGGTTCCAACTGCTGCTTCCCTCACCCAGAACATCCTCTAATGGAGCTTTCCTTTCGTTCATTTCATCCCATCAGATGTAATTGCTGTAAGTGGAGGCGGGAGGGAGGGGGAGCACATGGTGGTGCTTCAGAGAGGAGCGGATTTTGCTCTGGGACCCCCAAAATCCCCACACACCAGCTCCTGAAACATTGATTTGCACAAGAGCACAAGTATGGGTTTGCTCTTCATGCAGCCTTGGGCACCTCCTAGCAGGCTCGAGCATCCCAAAAATCCCCTGAGAAGATGCTGTGCAGGCGGGAGGATGCAGAGGGTGAGCAAGAATGCCGGGGTGTACACTCACCGAGTCCGGTGACTGCTGGGATGACCCAGTCCCCGGGTTTCAGAGCCGTCACACGCTTCCCGACCTCCAGCACTTCCCCAACACCTTCGTTCCCTGCCACAGCTGGCAGTGGGGAGAGGATGGAGTAGGTCCCTGGAGAATCACAGAATCACAGAGTGGTTTGGGCTGGAAGGGACCTCAAAGATCATCCAGTCCCACTCCCTGCCATGGGCAGGGACACCTCTCACCACACCAGGCTGCTCAAGGCCCCATCCAACCCGGCCTTGAACACCTCCAGGGAGGGGGCAGCCACCACCCCCCTGAGCACCCTGTGCCAGGGCCTCACCACCCTCAGAGTGAAGAATTTCTGCCCAATATCCAGTCTAAATCTCTCCCCTTCCAATTTAAAACCATTCCCCCTCATCCTGTCAGTCCAGGCCCTTCTAACAAGTCCCTCCCCAGCTTTCCTGTAGCCCCTCCAGGGACTGGAAGGTGCTGTAAGATCTCCCTGGAGCCTTCTCTTTTCCAGGCTGAACAGCCCCAAAACGGGTGCTGAGCTGCAGTCCTCTTCATACCCCAGACCTCCCCATCCCAGGAGCTCCTCATAAACCCATCAAGACATCCTGCAAGAATTAATATGCAAAAGAGATGCAGCCAGCACGTTACCTTGGACCATATTGATGTCAGCAGGATTGATGGGGGCTGCCAACATCTGGATGTGGACATCAGAGTCCCCCAGCTCAGCCACCTCAAGGTCCTTTAGTCTGAACGAAAAGACACACAGGGAAAAGTACATTAAGACAGGCTGGGCTGAGCATCTGCAGAGCTTCTTCACAGTAAGGGTGAGAGAGCCCTGGGACAGGCTGCCCAGGGGGGTGTGGAGTCTCCTTCTCTGGAGATATTCCAGCTGGACACCGACCTGTGTGACCTGTCCTAGGGACCCTGCTTTGGCAGGGGGTTGGACCCAGTGGGCTCTGGAGGTCCCTTCCAACCCCTGTGATTCTGTGGTCCCTGGGAGCAGCCCCAAACACAGAAATCCCCTGTCTGCATCGTGCAACCCCCCCTCTGCCATCACCCCGGCTGTCCCATCCCCGCACACCCCTCTCAGGAGGTCTCTGGCTTTGGCAAGTGTTTTCCTAATTGCTAACTAGGAGGAGATGTGAGGAAGGCTCTGAGGAGGATCAGAAAGCCTCCCTTGGAGAATTTGGCACAGGCAAGGTACAGAATGCGGCTCTACAGGCATTGGGTATGACTGATAGTCCTGATGTCAGTGGATTTTACTCAAAACCCTGTGTTTCTTTGGCCAGGTTATGAATGAAGAAGTCAGGTGTATGTCCAGCATACAGGAGGCAGCAGCAGGAGGCAGCAGCAGCTGCTGTGCAAAGCACCAGCACAAGTTGTTGGGATGAAGTGAGCACCTTGCAAACCAAGCTGCAAGGGAAACACGGTGACTCCAGCCTGTTCAAAGCTTAAAAAACCCAAATATGAAATAAACCCCAGCATTACAAGGTGCAGAGACCCGTGCAGAGGCATTGCTGCTGATAGCCACCCTTGCCTCAGGCTCCCTGGCTTCCAGCAATGCCGTCTCCACGCCACATGTATCCTCCTGCCTTGTTAATTGCAAATTAAATCATATTGGGTTTCTGCACATCCAACTGATTGAAATCCCTTCCTTGTTCTTAAACGAGGTTAAATATTGAGGTTAAAGTTAACACCACGCAGCACCTCTGCACAGCATCAGCCCTACACCAGCACCATGGGCGCGAAGCTGCAGCTCAGATTTCCATCCCATCCCAAAAAATCAGATTTATATTAGGCAGCCTGATGGATTTTTGATGGAGGCTGCTAAAAGCCAACTGCCCGACAAAACCCCATGTCACCCAGCAAAGTAATGCTCATCAATCTTAGGAAATTCAGCAGGTTGCATAAAGAAAAACTGCTGTTTCAGCTGGCTGGGGGGGTGTTACAGCTCATCCTGCCCCGTTTGAGGGTTACGGGAACTCGGATATTTTCAGAAATCCCCCAAAAAAGAGAAGTCATGAAACTCAGGCTGGTCTTGCACAAGTGATGGGCAGCAAAACTCAGGAGTCATCTGCAGTGATAAGCACCCTTGCACAATTAAGTGGTCATAAGAAAAAGGAATCATCCATCCCCCCAAAAACCTTAGGGGGTTTGGTGTCCAGGTACACCCAGATACCATACCGGCATCTCCTGCATCTCTTGCGGTGGCCTGAGCTGGTTCAAGCTGGGCAGCAAGTCCTGGAGGTTTCCTCCTTGGGGAAAAAAACCCCATAATGGTGTGAAATAAAACTGTCACTTTTCTCCTTGCAAAGCTTTTTGGCCATTTGAGAAGGAAATCCTGTCCCCAAAAAATCTCTCCTGATGCTGGCTCGGTGCTGGCATTGGGACCTCAGAGAAACCCCATGTGACCGGGGATGAAGCCGGGGTGCAGCGATGGTGGGGGGCTTGGATATCCCCCCTGTACCCTAAATTAAGGAAGAACACGCTTCCTGGGAAAATCACATGGTTTTAAGGCAAGCTGATGGAGTGGCAACGAGCAGGTGGGGGGCAACACCCCCCTCACCCCCCACCACGTGTCTGTGAGACCCTGACAGGATGCAGGAAGTGGGGGCAGCCCTGGTCCCCCCCCGTGTGCTCGGGAGCCTCGGAGCACCCATGGCACCACCCCGGGGATCCCGCAGGAGCTGCACCTCATCCCCAACCCCCCCGGGGTGGGCACCCCCGTGCAACGCACCCCCCCAGCCCCCTCCGCTACCCGCCACCCCTTGTTCCCACGGTCCCGCTGCACCCCGCAGCGCACACGCACCCCTGCAACGCCCCCCGGGGCACCCCCCGCCATATCCCCCCCTTACTGCACGACGGCCAGGGGCTCCCCGTGCCGCTCGTAGAGCAGCCCCCGCGGGGGGAGCCGCGCCGAGGCCGAGCGCGCCCGCACCAAGGGGCTCCGCGCCCCGCGCAGCATCCGCGCCGCCGCCCGCTGCATCCCGGTTCGGCTGCTTTCGGCCCGGTTCGGTTCCCTTCGGCTCCTTTCAGCACTGCTCAGTTGAGCCCGGCGCGGCCGCCAGTTACGTCACGAGTGTAGCCCCGCCCCCTCCGGGTCGGCCCCACCCTCCGCCCGCCTTAAGGCGGCACGGCCACACATGCGATGAGTCGGCGGGGTCTCTGCGGGGCGGTCGCGGGATTCACCCGCGTTTACGGGGGCTTCGGCATCCCTCTTCGGGGGCTGTTTTACCCCGAAACGCTCGTGGAAATAATAAATATGCGAGTTCCCCGTGCTGAGCCAGACCAGCCCAGAGGCTGAGGTGATGGGCACACAGACATGCTGTGGACCTGGGAAGTGGTGTCCTGCTTGGGGTCTTGGTGCACATAATGATTTGGGGGAGAACAGCCCCTTTTCTCTGATTTATTAACCAGTGGCCTCCAGCTGCCCCAGGAGGGGTGCGAGCGCTCACTATAGACAGGGAAAGCTGTGCCATGAACGTTCACCTGATGGTTATTTAGAACAACAGATGCCTGACACAAGCAAAAAAGGAAAAAAAAATCCCTAATCGTAATTTAATTCAATGTTTTGTATAATTATCTTGAAGGAAAGGTCTCATTTATTCTTCCAATTAAAACTGATTAGATCGGAGGGGAAACGAGGGAAGCGAAGATGCTGCCTTACCCATCACCCTGTCGCAGCAGAACACACAGCAGGCTTTAAAAATGGGTCCTTCTTTCACATAGAGAGTGGGCCTCTGCGACTGGGAGGTGGGAGCAGCTTGATAAATCCCACTTTGCTCACCACAGTCCACTTCTAGGTGCAATTAGCAGATTCCTTCATTAACGCCATCCCTCCCCGCTCACCAGCTTTGCTGGTCCGTCCGTGGAACCCACTCATGGACCTGAGCATCCAAGGGGATGCAGCACCCAGGGGATGCAGCGTGGGTGGGAATGCCATGGCAGGGCTGGTGGTTCTGCTTGGGGGCCCTGCTGGGATCCTGTGTCCGGATCCTGCACCTCCTGGAGACTTCACTGCTTGCAGGTTCAGGGCTCAGGCTTCCTTCAGGTATCCGTGGCCATCAGCATCGCCCAGAAATCCATCTGCTTTTCAGCGGGGGCTGTTCAAGGCCAGGTTGGATGGAGGCCTGGCAACCTTGTGTAGCTCCAGGCCTGGAGGTTGGTGGCCCTGCCTGTGGCAGTGCAAGGAGGGAGGAATAGGTTTTTCCCACATTGTCGGTGTGGTGGGATGCTGAGCACATCCATGTCCTGGCAGCATCCTCACCACTGGTGAGGAAGGGTCTTGTGGACACTGAGCGGGGTGTGCAGCCATCTCCAGCATGGCTGCTGCTTTAAAACAGCATTTTAATCTAATGCAAATAAACTAATAGGAATTTAATAGCCTCCAACCCCACAGGTTTCTGAGGACGCCAAGAGCACTTAAGATCTTTATATGGTGGGGTGGCTACAAGAGCAGCTTCAGGCACATGGAGGATGCTCGGGATGCTGGTGAGCTATGGGAGAGGCAGGTGCCCACGCTCTGCTCTGCGTGGCAAAGGGTTAATCACTAATTACACTGGTAAAAATGAGATGCCTTTCCACACCCTTAGAAACATATGCATTCGCAAATCAGGGCTGGCAGACAATTTATGATTATTTTGTTAATGTTTCTCCCGTAACAAGAACAATTTCCTGGTGATTAATGACTACTTCATATCTTGGAATTGCTTTTTATGGGGTTTTTTTTGTTTTTTTTTCTTTTTTAGGACAGATGCATGAAAATCTACTTTGCAGATGAGGGTTTAGGAGTGGGTGGGGAGAGGAGGAGGAAGAGGAGACGGTTCCTCAGCACCCGGCGCCGATGTGGGTGCTCCGGCCAGGGGAAGGAGCGATGCTCTCTGTGATGCTCCTCTTTAAAACCCTGTTATTGTTAATGAGTGATGATTTATCACAGCCATTGATTAATATGAGTTATTCTTACTTGTTCATGGCTGGAAAAGCCAAAGTGCTGTTGATGAGGTGGGTTTATTCTTGCAGACATGGGGAACGCTTGGCCTGGAGCCTGGGATGCAGGGATAGGTGGGAGCGAGCACCCACTAGAACTGGGTGACACTAGGGTGGCATCCACAAGGATTTTATCCCTGAAAACCTCAAGACCTGTTGAGGATGGAGAATTTATCCTCTAATTTACATGGCTGAGCCGAGCCCAGTGGGTTCATCCCAACCCGGGAGCCTCATGCACACTGCTCTGCCTCCAGCTGCCCTAGCACTTAATCAAGTTAATGTGGAATTATTAATTAACTGCTTACATGATCGACACGCTTTTTAATTAAGAAGAATAATAATCTATTGCCTTTTCCCTTTTTGGCGGAGAAATTGAAGGTGTGTCTGCTTCTCTTAGGAATAATTAAGCAAGTTGAGGCTGGAGAGATTGCCTCCAGGAGGGTTTTCTTTGCAGGGATGCTCTTTGTCACATCTTGGTGGCCTTCCCATGGCAGCCAGATGTGGACTGAGCTCTCCTGGACCCCTCCAAGCACCCAAAACCCTGGCAGGTATTTTGGGTGGGGATGCTGGGCTGGGATCCCTGGGCTGGGATGCACCAACAGGATGAGGCTTGTAAAAATAATTCCCTTTTCCTGGCAGAGAAAGGGATGCTGTGACACAATGCATGGGGTGGGGGGCTGCACCCTTCCCCCCAGCACAGAGCTCCTGTCCCCACAGTCACCCGGTCACAGCAGCCACAGTCCCATCCTCCTCTTGTGCCCATCGCAGGGTCCCAGGGACAGTCCCATCCCCACCACCTCGTTTTTATCAGGTTTAGGACCAGTTTGACAGTTCTTTTCCCATTTCAAGCCCCATTCACCCCAAACCCTGAAGTACTGGCGGAGCCCCATAACATCAACCCGTTTTTTTCTTAGATGAACCCGAATCTTCCAATGAAAACCACATTGTGCTTAAAGACCCACTTTACATAATCCTCAACTTATCCCTGAATCCCTCATTCAACACTCCTGATGGTGCTGGACAATCCCATAACCTCTGTTGAATCCTTCACCTAAAACTCATGCCCAGTGCTCCCAGTTTGGGGTAGATGTGACATGATGCCCAAAGTGACTATGGATTTTTTTGCTCATCCCAACAACTGCTTCTACTCCTGCAATTTTTAAATTCCCCTTTAAACTATTTCATTGTCAGATAATAATAATAAACTATATATAGAGAAAGAAAAGCAACATTTGACAGCTAACAGAGAATCGATGCGTCCTGCTTCTCTGCCAGTGAGATGAGCAAGGAGGCTTCATCCTGAGCTGTAAATAAGGAAGGAGGGGGAGATGCTGAGAGGATCGGGCTGTGTTACTGCCGACTCTCAGCATCGTTACCTTGGGGCATCGTCCTTGCTTGGTCTTCACTGTTGCTTTGTCCCATGCTGGATGGATATGGGTCGTGGAGCAGAGTTGGTCCATCCCTGGACTCTCAGTGGTGATTAATGCAAAAATCATCCCAGTTAGGCATCTTCCTGGCGTGGGGCAGCACAGGAGCTGGTCCCCTGGGGTTCATTTTCAGGGGTTGACACCAAATCAAAGTGCAATGTCCTCAGGGCATCGTCCAGCCCGGTGGAGAAGGATTGCGAGCAGGGGAGCGTGATGCTGCTTTTGGGACCCAAGGGGGTCACGGTTGGGTGCTTTTGCACCCCTCTGCCCGGCTCACCTGAGCATCGCTCCCGTTTTCCTCTCCCCATGCCTGCTGCCACGTGCTCACACGCCTGGCAGCGGGATGAGCAGCAGGTTTTGTGTGTATTTATTTCCACGGGAAATAAAGCACAGGAGCAGCCACACTATTGGTACCATCCCTGCTTCAGGCAGTGCAGAGGGCAGGAGAGACCTCTTGAAATACCTTGAAAAGATGCCCAGGTGAAGAAAGGCATCAAATCAGCAGCTTCTATCCTTTTTTCAACCCCCATTTTAGCTTTCCATTTTTCCTTCCCCCCCACCCCCAGCTCTAGGTCCCAGTCCCTTCCCACTCTGCTCCTGGCGAGCGCAGACCTGAAATGTTCCCAACACTGCAAGAACAGGATCGATCTCTGGGTTTCACTGGTTCAAAAGCTGGTTGGGTTTGTTCCTTCCTGTCCTGCTCAAATGCCCAACGAGCTCTTTTAGTTGGGAAGTGCCTGGAGTTGACACTGATGGTCCTTGTGTCCATCACGCTCCGTGATGGGCAGAAATGGGATGTTGGGATGGGATGGCAGAGGGGGAACAAGCACAGCCCTAAAAACTGCTGGGATTTTACATTTTGAGGTGGAGCTGCTGCTTCAGACCGTTCCTTTCCAGCCCAGGAGGGAGGACCTGGGGGTTTTGCATCACTCTGATGAAATCTCTTTAAAGTCCTACTGGGGGAATCTGTGAGCACGGGGAGGTCAGTCTGAGCTGGCTGGGGAAGTGCTGCCCTACAGGGCCAGCCCAGGGGCTACTGGGGCTACCTCAGGAGCATTTCCCACGTGTGCTGGGATGCTGCTGTGGGCTGCGCTGGCTGCACTGGTAAACACAGGGAGGTTACAGGCAGCTCATGGGAAATGAAGCTTGAGAAAGCTCCTTCTGAGACGGAGAGCAGTGCTCCATGCCACAGGCAGTGCCTGGGGTGAAACCCAGCAGTTTTCCAGGTGTATGCAGTCCTGTGTGGGGCAGCTCTGAGGCCATGCCACCAAGCACTCAAAACCCCTGCTGTCAGAGCAGTACCCCGGGGTGAGGATTTAGCTCTGGGTGTTGGGCACTGATCCCTGGGCTTCCCAATTCCCTGCAGAGACACCCCAGTGCCCTCTGAGCACAAACCAGGAGGCAGGTTGGCGAGGGGTTGGGGCTTAAATAACATCTTTGAACATCTTCGAACATTCTCCTGGCTATTTCCTCCGGGAGCTCTTGTTCATTCGTTGCATTGAACAGGAATAGGAAGGTTTATTTGGACGAAGACACAGAAGTTATTTCATCCTTTCAGGCTGTGATAACTCATCTAATAGCCCCATTACATCCGGCCACGGCACCGCGTCGGGCGTCTGACCGCTCAGGGCTGGACGGATGGGGAGGAGAGCAGTGGGATGAGATAATCTATTTTGTCTGTTAAGAAAGAAGGGGGAAAAAAAAAAAGAAAAAAAGATTTTTTGGCATTAGCAAAAGGCAGGTGATTTGAGAAAATAGCAGAGACTTATTAGAGATAAAGAACTGGATGGGGGTGTAATAGGTGTAGGTATAGAAAAAGGAAGAGGGGGACGTGGAGGGAAGAGGGAGGGAAGCTGGTGTAAAAGGAAAAAGGGGGGAAAAGAGCAGAAAGTAAAAATTTAAGGGGTGAAATTGCTTAAATTTCAGTGTGGGCTGCTGGGGTTCGTGTCCCTGCAGGTACAGCAGTGCTGGGAGCAATGTGATGCCCAGGGAGGTGATGACCGGCCACGTGCCCTGTGGCTCTGATGGGGAAAAGTGGGGAATTACTGTGCAGCAAAATGTGATATTCTGAAGAAAAATTAAAAAGTAAAGGGTTTTGGCATGGAAAGGCCTCGTCAGGGGGGAGATGCTCGTCCAGCTGGACTGGGTGAGGTTGGTGGGTGCTGCGGCTCCATCCCGCAGGTGCTGAGGAAAGGGACATCCCCCTCCCTCCTTTTTGCAGACATAATTGAGAGCCAAAACAATTACCTTCCCCAAAATACTGTTGACTCCTGAGAGATGTGGTGGGGCAGCAACGGCTGCGTTTCAGTCACCGAACAACCCCCGAGCTGAAAACGTTTATCATACGAATGGGAGGGAGGGTTTCAGTCAGACCATTTGCAATCACAGCCAGGCCTGTATTTTCCCTGCAAATGACTGTACTTGAAGGGTGATTACTTTGTTTTAACTCGATTGCTCCCGCAAGGCGCTCGGGAGCTGGTGGCAGGTGGGGAGATGGGGCAGGGGAAGGACTGGGGGGATGGTGGGTTTGTCCTGCGTGGTGCTGAGCGCTCACTGCCCACTGACCCCTCAGCTCTTGCTCAGGGTGGAAGGAGATGCTTGGGTAGGGATCAGGGGTGGGATCAGGATGCACCTTGGGGATGTGATGGAGCTTGGTCCTGATGGGTTGTCTGGTCCCAATGGTCTGCTCCCAATGCGTGGAGTGGTGCTGTCTGTCTGTCTGTCCTCCCTGCTTCCCCACACAAAACTAGGACACCTGGGCACAGTTCCTGCTTGTCCCCAAATAAATATAAATGCACCCTCTCCATGCATGCACTCACCCCCTTTTGTGCATCCCCTCCACGCACACATCCCCTCCATGCACCCCCTCCATGCATGCACCCACTCCCTTCATGCATCCCCTCCATACATCCCCTCCATACATCCCCTCCGTGCATCCTCTCTGCAAGCGCATTGCCCCCCTCCACACAGCCAGCAGCACTGCCACCCCGGGGGGGCTCCTCCAAGCCCCTTCCCATTGGGAAGAAGCCCCCCAGGAGCTGACAGCCGCCCTCACCACCCTACCCTGGGCCAGCGCCAGCCCTGCGTGGGGAACAAGGCGCCTTTGTGGAGCCCACATCTCCCTCCAGCTCCTCTCATGCAAAATTCAGGCTGCATCCCCACCGTAGGAGGCAGGTCCAGGGTGTGTTAATGATCCTCTTTAAGCAGCACAGATTTATTACCAAATTAATCCCAGCCCTCCCCCTAGGAGGTTGCCGTTGGGATTTTTCTCCCCGTGGGTTGGGCTGTGGGGTGTTGGAGCAGGATGTGACCCACCAGGAAACCAGGGAGAGTTTTGTCACAGCATCCCTGCTGCAAACCAACCCTTCCCCTTTCTGTCTGTGGAGCGATGGGTTTGGGGTAGAAAAGGAGGTAGAAAGTGCAGTGCCTCACTCAAAAATATTCATGTAGCTTAAGAGTTCTGTTTCCAGGTGGGTTCCCCCCAAAAAAATCCAGGAAATAACCTGCTGCTGCTCTTCCAAGCAGGATTTTGGATAGGGGGGGGTTTCCTTTCCTGAAGGACTTGGGGATGTGGTGCAGAGCCAGCACTGTGCCAGCCCTCTCCTGCCTCTGCTGCTGAGCATCTAAGCAGCTTAATTCCCTTATCGGACGTTATTTTAACAGGCTTTTCCTGTCGCTGGGAGAGGATTTACCAGGATCGCTCCGTGCTTGGCGTGGGGCGACGGGCTGCCGGTGCTACCTGGGGATGGGGCCACATCTGCACCTGGTGTGGTGTGGAAAGAGGGGTCTGTCACTCTACACCTGCACCCCAAAATGTGCTGTCCCGGCTGGGGACACCCTTTGGTGCTGACAGCAGTGGGGTGTGACATGTCTGCTTTGTCCCTGGACCCCGGGGACAGACACATCCCTGCGAGTAAGTGCCACCACGGGTGCTATGCTGGCTGGGGGCCAGCTGGGAGCAACTGGTGGCAACTGGGAATGGAGGGAATGCTTTTGCACAGCCCTGAGGTGCAGGGAGTGGTGGCAGTGGGGACGTTTGGAGTGGCAGCTCTGGGTGACATCAGCCTTGCTGAGCCCAGTGAGGCCGGTGCAGTGTCCCCCGGGCAGCAACAGCGTCCCTGGGTCAGTGTGGTGCCCCCCACTCAGTGCAGTGTCCCCAGGTTGGTGCAGTGTCCCCACAGTGCAGTGTCCCTGGGTCAGTGCAGTGTCCCCAGGGCTGTGCAGTGTCCCTGGGTCAGTGCAGTGTCCCCACAGTGTAGTGTCCCCTGGTCAGTGAAGTGTTCCCACAGTGCAGTGTCCTCAGGGCTGTGCAGTGTCTCTGGATTAGTGCAGTGTCCTCAGGGCTGTGCAGTGTCCCTGGGTCAGTGCAGTGTCCCCAGGGCTGTGCAGTGTCCCTGGGTCAGTGCAGTGTCCCTGGGTCAGTGCAGTGTCTCCACAGTGCAGTGTCTCTGGATCAGTGCGGTGTCCCCGGGTTGGTGCAGTGTCCCTGTGGTGCAGTGTCCCTGGGCCTGTGAGGTGTCCCCAGGGCTGTTCAGTGTCCCCAGAGCTGTGCAGTGTCCCCAGAGCTGTCCACAGACCCACCTGTTGCCATCAGATCCCCTTGCCCAGATGGCACCCCTGCTGGGGCTCTGGGCAGGGGACACGATGGCACCATGGGGACATGACCATTCCTGGGGAAGGACCACGCTCCCAACTGGCCCGAACAGACCCAACACCCCTGCAGCCCCCCCTCCTCACCCTGCCTGAAGGCGCTGGGAGCAGGCTGTTACTGCCAGCCCTGATTTAGCTGGTGCATCCCATGTTTTCCACGTACATGAAGCCATCCTCTCATCCCAGGGAGCACCCACCATGATTTACTGGGCAAAAACCTCTTCTGCTCCCAGGAAAAATTCATCTTGGAAATGAAATGGCAATGATGCAGCCAGGGCTGGGATTAAAACCACGGCAGCGATGACTTTCTTCATCAGCACCAGCACTGGTGGGGTGTCTGGTCCTTCACCTGTACCCCAAGAACCCACTCTGGGGGTGGCTTGTCCACCCCAGTTTTCCAGGCAAGTATTTCTCCAGGGATGGATTTGCCCCCAGATAAATGTCAGCCTGACATGGAGAAGTGGTGTGGCAGCATCCCAGGGATGAGCTGAACCTGGATGAAGCTTTTGGGGTGGTGTTGACCCATTTCCAGGCCTGGGAGCTTCCTGGTATGTTCACAGGGTTCAGTAACACCCATTCCCCCTCTCACCCCTCTGGGTGCTGCTGCTGGGTGCTGCCTGGTCTCATGGGATAGGGCTGCATTGCTGCAGGGTGCTTCTCCTGGTGTGATTTGGGGTACAGAACCCCAACATTTTGTGGTATTATTCCCATTTTTCACCTGACCAAGCAGTTCCCCAGCCGGGGCAGGGTGACCCAAGCCTGGATCATGCCGGAAAGCTGATGCAAAGCTCCCTCCCTCCCTCCCTCCTCGCGCCAAACCTTTGGAAAAACATTTTCCTCCCGAAAACGCTGCAGAGGATGTTGGTGAACAAGGCGCCTTTCATCCCCGCTGGCACCGCCGGTGGGGACACCCAAGGGCTGCCAGCTCCCCCTGCCTCCTCCCGCGCCTGCGCCCCACCACCCTGGTGAAAGGGTCCGAGGTTTTCCCTCTTTTCCACCCTTTTTGGGTTGTTCTCCCTTTCGCCTTGCTCCCGGTTACATCCTGCCTCTCCCTCCACCCATCATCCCCTTCCCATCCCAGGGGACAGGTGGCTTCAGCGGGTGTCACCAGGGTCCCAGGTGCCACTGCCACCCCCACACAGCCTTGCCCATGTATCTGTGTCACTGTCCCGTGGGAGAAAGCAGCGTGCCCGTGTCCCTCGGGACCATCCAGCTCCTGGAGCCAGGGATTTGGGCTCACAGGACCCCCCAGGGTGGGATGGAGCCTCAAGGAGCAGCAGGGCCTTCATCCCCAGCGCCTAGCCCAGCCCCTGCTCTGCCCCACGCACCCTTGGTGCTGGGGATGGAGAACCTCCCCACCCCATCCCCCGAGGGGCTGGGGGCACCCACCGACCTGACCCGGGGTGGGTCTCACCCCACTTTGCCCAGCTCCTGCCACCCCCCGCCCCAAGCCCCCAAGCCCCCCCAAGCCCAGCCGCCTCCCGGCACCCACCCTGCAGCTGGGGACCCCCTGGATCCACCGCAGCTGCGTAGGAACCCCCGCCCTGACCCCTGGAGACCCCCCTCCGCAGCTGTGGACCCTCCTCCAGCCACGCACCTGCACCCAGCCCCCCCCCCCCAAGCCGGGAGTGCTCCCTGCCCGCGGGGACCCCCCTCATCGCCCCCGCGGGCGGGGACCCCCCTCCAACCGGGCTACTCCGACACCGCCCGCTCTCCCGCACCGGGGGGACGCCCCCTCGCAGTGACCCCCCCCCGCCCCGTCCCACCCTCCCGCAGCCGCGTTTTCCCCCGCAACCCCGCGCCAACTCCGCAGCCGTACCCCCAGAGCATCCCCGCCCCCTTTCCCTCTTCCCCCGGTACCGTGAGCCCCTCCGTTGCCGTTTACCCCCTCCCCTTCCCCCCCCGCCACCCCGCAGCCACCGGGACTCCCCCCGCCCCCTCCCCGAACCCCTCAGCGGGCGGGAGGACGGGGGCGGGGCTGGGTGTGCGTGTACGCGCGGCGGCCGGCAGGGGGCGCCCCCGCTCTGCCCGCGGTAGCGGCGGCGGCGGCGGCGGCGGCGGCGGCCGTGGGGCTCTGGCGGCGCTGACGTCAGGGCGGAGCGAGCCGCCGCCGCGCGGCCGCCGCTATTTGAGGCGCGGGGCGGGCGCGCGTGCCCCGCTGCGCCGCCGCGCCGGAACCGCGGGCCCGCAGGCGGCGGCGGCGGCCCCGGCCCCGCCGCCCCCCCCCCCCCTTCCCTCCCCCCCCGCACCGGCCGCACCATGCGAAGCGCCCGGGCGCTGCTGCTCGCCCTCGCCCTGCGGGTCTACGCGCTGGACACCGAGACCCCCGCCGGTGAGAGCGGGGGCGGGGGGGGGTGTGCTCGGGGTTTTGGGGGGGGTGGGGGTTGCTCCGTGGGGGTTTGCGGGCTCGGGACCCCCGGCGGTGGGGCAAGGCGGGCTCCGTCGCTCCCGGGGTACGGCTGCTCCCGCCCCGTCCCGCTCGCCGGGGCTTCCGCGGGGCGAACGAGCGGCCGTCGAGTTGGGGACTCCGCTGGCCGGAGCCTCCCGGAGCGCTCCCAGCGCGCTGGCTGCGCCCTCGGACCCCGCGTCTGCGCTACCGGAGCTGAGCCCGGCCGCCTCCCCTCGCTCCCCGGTGCCGGGGCCAGCTCCCGTCCTCCCTTCCCGGGAAGGGAAAACTTCACCCCGGGGCGTCCTCCGCGGGGGGAGCCCGGCCTGGGTTTCGGTGCTCGGGCGGGGAGGACGCACCGGGCATCGCCCGCCGCCGTCGGGAGCCCGAACCGGGGCTGAACCGGGCGGGGGCGGCGGGACCCCGGTTAGTTACGTGCCGGCGCCGCTCGGCCCGGGGGCTGCCGGGGGTCTGGGGACCCTTCGGTGGGAACAGGTGGCGGCCGAGGCCGCTCTGGGGTTGCATCTTCCCCGCCTGTAACCGGAGTTTCACCGGAGCGCCGGCGGCTTCGCAATTTATCTTATTTTAACTTATTTTAATGGATTTTAAAATTTTTTCCGCCTTTCCCCCCAACGCTTTACCGTTAAAACCTGCTCCTCCCCCCCCCCCACCTCCCCCAAAAGGACCAGGGTGCGGGGGGACCGCTTACTCCCAACCCTTCTGGGAGGCAGGAGTGGGGTTTAGGTGCTGCGAAGAGGGTGAATTTGGGGCTCCCGAGGTGCTGCCTGGAGCTGGGAGCGCTTTTTTGCGGGGGAAACTGAGGCACGGGGGAAGAGGAGGGAGCTGATGCTTTGCTCCGAGGGGACCCCAGTGCCGCAGCCCTTGGGTGCTGCTCGGTGTAGTGAGGTGTGGTTTTGCCTGGTTCTTCAGTTTTTTGCCTTTAAAACGAAGCGGCTCACCCGCACACAGCCCTTCTGTTGGTGCATTGATTTGTGTTTTATTTTTGGGGGGGGTGTAGTGGCCTCTTTCCAAAAAATATGACGTCCAGCAGCGGTAGGCAAAATAAGATTGACCCCTGCGGGGTGGGGGGGGGCACTGTGGATGGGAGATGATGAAGCGGCTGATGGTTTCTACAGCTCATGTGAGGTAGAGGAGATGGGCTGGAGGATGGGGATGGGGGGGGGGAGTTGTGTGCTGGGGTGGGGGGATCTGCTGATCTGGGCGCAGAGCAGCCCCTGCTTTAGGAGGGAGAGAAGAGGGGGTGGGGAAACTGAGGCACGCAGCTGGTGAGGGGCTCTGAGTTTTCTGCCAGAGGAAGGGGTTTCTGCACGCCCCTACCCCCACGTCGGCGGGGGGCGGTCTTGGGCTCTGCTGTTTCCCCCCCCCGTCCTGGGGTGGGTGCCTTTCTCTGATGGCTGCCACAGCTGAGCCGCAGCCTGCGAGGGGCTTGAGGGATGGTAGTGGGGACCCGGTGCCACTGGTGGTGGAGCGGGGCCGGGGGGCTTTGCGGAGAGGCTCTCCTTCCGAAGCAAACCCTTTCCCTGCCATGGGCTTCCTTCCCTGCAAGATGGCATTTGTGAGGAGCAGGATGGATTCTGCTTGGGTGTAAATCAGGAGTGTGTTTACTCCGGTGTTTCCCCTCTGTAGGTGTGGAGCAGGCTGAGCTCTGCGATGCAGCCTGAGGGGCTGGGTTTGGGTAGAGACAAGGGCTCTGCTTCCACCCCTTGGGTCTCTGGCCCTTCTAGCTGCTTTTTCCATGATTCCTGGTGTTTGTGTCCGTTGATGCAGCTTGGCTGGCTGCGGGGATGTTGGCCGGCTGCGGGGACCCTGCCTGGCTCATCCCTGCGGGGCTGTGCGGCAGGCGAGGCCGGTAAGAGCACATCTGAGCTGCCTGCAGGGTCACCAGAGACCCCCAGAAACAGTCGTGGGGAGGACCAGCTGCTTGTGCTTGGTATTTGGAAGATGGGAAAGGAATTCCTGCTCTGTTGCAAAGAAGACGGGGTAGTACGAGCCCTTCTGGGAGCAGGGACATGGAGGCATGGCATGCCTGTGGCCCACTGCCCTCGCTGAGCAGGTGGCTGAGCTGGGAGGGGAGCTGGGTGCCCCAGCTGCAGCCTCCCCGCTGGCTTGGGGTGCTCTGTGCTCCTTCCTGGAGCTCCCAAACTTTTGCAGTTGGCTGAGATTTCACAGTGGCTGAGCTGTCAGTGTGTGTCTGCTGCGGAGGGAGCTGGGCAGGGGGGGAGTCTTCAAAGGCGCTTGCTGATCCTCCAAACCCAGTTGTCTCTTGTGCTCTTGCGGTGTTGGCTGGCTGTGATGGGGACACATGAGCTGTCACCAGTGTGATTTGCCAGCCCTACCTTTCCTCCCTGGACTTTTTGGCAATAAACCAGGAGCCTTTTCCCCTTGTGAAAGCCTCTGGCTGGGAGCAAGCTGGCGCTCTGGGCTCTGCAGGCTCAGCAATCCCCCCCCCAACCCCATTTTTACCTTCCCTTGCTAGGACAGGGTGCAGCTCTGCTCCTCCATGCTGCACCCCTGCACCTTGACGCTTCAGCAGTAAGTTGCTCTCCAGATTTTTTGCCTGTGTCCCTGCTCTGAGCTTCCAGACTGTTTTCCAACAGCGGGGACATGGGTTGGGGACACGCTCCTGCAGCTGCCAGTGCTGCGTGGCACTCCTGCTGTAACTACGCGGAAGCTGCTGGTGTTTGGGTCTGGCTGGGTGTTAGTGGCAATCAAGGAAACACAATATTTGCCTTTGGAGCTTCTGCTGAGTGTGGCTGGGGAGCCCCGACCTGGGGCTGGTGGCACTGGGACTGGTTTGGGGTGGTGGTTGCTGGTTGGGTTGGGTGACCCCCTTGCTGGAGGGCTGGGGCCATGGGAGGGGGCTGGAGCCCTGGGAGGGTCTTGTCATCCCTGTGCAGGCTGGCAGGAGGTGGCACGGGTGACCCTGACCCCATTGGTGGCTGTGTTGTTTTGGCTGAGTGAATGGGAACTGCTGAGCAGACGCTGTCCCCGGGGCTGGGATTGGGGTCGGGGAGCGGAACAAATCTGCCTGGCGTCCCCCAGCCGTTAACTGCTGCGGCTTGGGGGGGAGGGGGGATGCTCGGAGAAGGGGCAGAGGGATGCTGCTCGCATCCCGAGGTGGGGTTAGGAGCAGAGGGCTGACCCTGGGTGCTGCAGGGAGCCCCTTCCGCTGGTGCTGGGATCAGTGGTTTGTGCTCTCTGGGTGCTTGGGTGCCTGATCCTGCTCTTCCCAGCGCTCTGCTCAGTATTTATTCCCCTTTGCCTAGCTGCCCAGGGCATTCCCCCCACCACCACCCCCCTCCCACCTTAGCCAAGCACATACAACGTGTGAGGGTGTTACATCTTCCTTGTCAGCTTCCTTCAGGGCTCGGATTTCCCCCCACCCCTGTCTGCTCTGCTGGGGAGAGTTTCTCATGCTTGTTCCTAGTGTGTGTTTAATGGGAGCACCATGGCCTTTCTCAGACACCCCCCTGCCCCCAAACAGTGCAACCCCCCCACACCCCTGTGCTGGGATGCTCTGGAAAATCCCCCTTGGCTGATGTCCTGGGTGGAGGCTTCCTGCTCCTGGAGCAGGGTGGCCATTCACTGGCCGTGGGGTTGAAGCAGGATTTGGGGATGTTTCCAAGTGCTGTGTGTTCTCCTGGATGGATGTGTCCCTCTGCCTCTGGATCCTCTGCAGAGGAGAGTGATGATGCCTCTGTGTGTGTGTCCCCAAGCTGTGCAGTGGTGTCTGCATCATTTTTGCCCTCCTCTCCTTGTTCCCAAACTCCTGTTTAATGTTTTTCCTCCGGGTGCTTGGACCTGCCCTGGTCTTGGGACCAGAGATCCTGGTGAGTCACCTCCTGGCCTGAGCCGCACATTTTTTCCCTTTGTTATCCAAACTAAGACAAACCAGCCCCATTCCAGCGTCACTGGGAGGCTTCCCAGAGCAAAGCCAGCAGGATCCTGGTCCCCAGGGGAGCCAAGATGCCTCCTGGAAGACAAAGGCAGATGCTTGCTGGTGGCTTTGACCCCTGCTTTGGCAGTGACAACCTCCCTGCTGCCTGTTGGTGTTGGGTTTCTGCTGACTGCTCCCAGGATGGAGCTTTTCCACCCCTCACAACCTGTTCCTCGGCCTGTTGAGAGCCCTGAGCACCCCGAAGCACTGGATAAAAATCATCTCCTGGCTGTGACACCCCCCGGGATTTACTACTTCGCTTTCAGCAGTTGTGCAAGGGTTAAGCACGAGGGGCTGGGGAGGCAGAGGCAGGTAAATCCCTGCTGGGAGGTGGCAGAGAGCCTTATCGACACAGTCCTGCCATCTGCCTGCTTAAACCTCCATAAATAAGCTTTTTAATAATCTATTATTAACATGCACTATAATTGTCTTATTAGACATGTCTGGGAACCTTTAGTTGCTGTGTGATTAAATGTCAGGACTCCCAAACCTCCTCTTCCCTCCAGTGGTGGCTTGGGATTTGTTTTGTACCCTTCCTTGGATCCTGCTCTCCTGGCCCAGGCTGGGGACCCTCCCTCTGCTCTTGGGGAAACTGAGGCTTTGCCCTCTGGACGAGGGGGATTCTGAGCAATTAGTCCCCTAGAACTAATTGTCTCCTCGTTGGCAGCCTTAAAATACACAAGTCCTGGAGATGGAGCTTTCTCTTTCTGCTGCAGGTGGCCTGGCAGAAGCTGCAGCTGATTTTCCCTGTGCTGGGATGGATGTGGCTGGGTGATGGGGACATGGGACCTGCCTTTCCTTGCTGGGCAAAGGGCACCTCTGGGGAGGAGCAGGGCTGTGGAGCTGGGGGACTTCCCTGGGTGTTCCCCAAGCTGTTTCCTTTCCTGCTGCTGGGAGCAGCAGCTTCTACACCGTCTGCCTGGATCAAAAGCCAAAGTCCAGCCCTGTTGCAGGTGCTGGGGAGAGAAGGCAGAGCTCCTTCTTGGGGGCACAGCCCTGTCCCCCTCAGCTTCTGTGGGCACTGGGGGTCGTGTGTTGGGTGCCCTTTTGAGCTGCTTTTTGGTGCTGGGAGGTTAAGTCGGTGCTGTTCCTGTTCTTGCTCCAGCTCATCCCTGGCTGCTCTTGTGTTCCTCTGGGTCCTGCCTGGGGTGTCACAGCACCCGCTGCAGGTGGGGGGACAGGGGTCCTGGGGTGGCCTGTGGGTTTCCTGCAGGCTTAAGGGGTCAGGCTTTGCACCCCACTCTTTTTCCAACGTGGAATGTAAATCCCAGTGTGGATTGTGGTGGCTGGATGCTCTGTGAGCCAGGATGGGGCTGTCCCCATCCTCCATCCTCTGCCAGACCCCCAGTCTGGGGGCTGATGCTCTGCTTGCTGCAGGGCAGCAGAGCTCCCCTCTTGCTGTGGGCTGCATGGGGGGGGGCTGAGGGGGCTGTTCCTGGGGTCAGCCATCCATTGGGCTACCAGAGTGGCTACTTGCTCTGAAGCAGGGGCAGGGCAGCAGTGGGAGTGCAGGGAGGGGTGATGCTTCTGTGGGTTGGGGTTCAGTGGGTTCTCTGCATCCTCCCCCTCCCTGGTCTTGGCAGACTCATAGCTGGCAGGAGCCTCCTGGCTGCCTCTGGCCATAAATCCATTGTTTCCTGCCCCTGAAGTGTCCCAGATGTTGGGGAGATGGGTGAGGGGGGGGTCCTTGTGCCCCTCCTGTCCAGTGCTGGGATGGGGGGAGTGGGGGGGGTGTGCCTTTGGGCAGCCCTGCCCCTGATGGGGGAGCAGGGATGCCATGCTCTGGTGCACCCCACTGCCTGCAGACCCTCTGCTCCCCCAGAGGTGGGTTCTGACTGGGGGGGGGCTGTGGCAAGCCCCCCCTCACTGGCAGGGATGCAGCAGGAAGCAGAGCACTGCACCCTTGCTGCAGCTGGGGGGTGTGAATGTGTTGCAGCCAGAGCATCTCTGAGTGTTTTCTGTCATCCACTATTTTTGTTGGGTTGTTTTTTGTGGGGTTGGTTGTTTCTTTTTCTTGGTTTGGCTTGAAAAATATTGGAGGGCTGCCCAGAACAGGATGGTTGTGCTGGTGCAGACCTCCCAGCACCCTGCAGCCACAGTCCTCCTCGGCTCTGTGGGGCTGGCAGAGGGTCTGTCACAACCTGTGCTGGGGCTGTGCTGGGTTCTGCCCCAGTTTGGCACCCACTGGGTGCTGGGGACACCCCCCATCCCTGCCTCCTGGAGCCCTAATAAACCAGTAAGCAACTTTAATTTCCTGGACTCCTCATGTGGATCAGACCCTTCTTGACATTGTTAAACCGATCAGGGCTGTGGCTGGGATGCAGTGAGATGCTCTGAGCTTTCCCAGGACAGGACAAGGGGACAAGGACATCGGTGACCTGATGTGTCTTAACGAGGCTGCTGTCCCCGTGGCTGCTCCTGGTGCCTGCAGATGACTCCAGAGATGAGCTGTGGCAGCCCTGGGTGCTTGTTTGAGCCTGGTTTGCTGCTTTGTGCTGGACATCTTCAGCCTAATTAGCCCAATTAGCCCAGCTGAGGAGTCCAGTGTGCTTCACCCACAACTGGACCATCAGCTGCCTGATGGGTCATGGGGAGGAGGATGTCACCAAGGCAAGCTGTGGCTGATCTGGAAGAGGAGGTGACATGCCTGTGGCAGCCCAGCTGCTCCCCCTCTCTAGGGGTGGGGGGAATGTTGTCTTTGGGGTGCTGCCCCAGGGTCTGGCAGGAGATGGTGGAAATGACTCTTCCCCTCATGGGCTGGAGGGGCTGGAGCATTGCAGCTACCTGCTGTGGAGGTGAAGGCAGGGGGAGGGATGGACTGTGGACCAACTGCATTTCCTTGCTGGATGGATTTGGGGGTGTCTGTGGAGCTGCTGTGATTTCTGGGGATGCTCTGCAGGGCTCCTCGGGGTGCAGCCCCTCCTGTCCCATGCTGTACAGCCACAGTGCCTCAGTTTCCCCAGATGTTGAGCCAACATGGTGGTGGGTTCAACAGCGTGTCCAGGTGGATCTGCCCATGGATGGGGTCTCCTCTGAAGCCCTTTCCCTGCCACTTGCAACCCACCTGTGGGGACAAGGACCCCCCCACCGAGGTGTGGGTCCTGCAACCCTCCAAACCCTGCAGCAGGGCAGGGGCATGTGAATGCCCTGTGTCACTAGCAGGATGAGTGCTCCTCCTGTGCCATCACTAGGTGCTGCCATGGAGTTTTAGCCAAGGTGGGTGACCCCTGATCACCCCCAGTATGTCGTAGACCTCGGTGGGATGCTTTGTTCTCTTTCTTCTTGAGGTGGAGCAACCCATGGAGGTGGGTGCTGGAGCTTTCCAGCATGGTTTGGGGAAAGGACCCACCTTGGGAGGGACTTTTTGAAGCCCCCCAGTGCCAGTGCAGGCTCTGGCCTCTCCCCACAGGGACTGGGATGCAATGGGGGGGGTTGACTGATGCCTTTCTGGGTCTTTTCCAGAGGACTCTGCCCTTGCTGCTTATTTTTTACTGTTTTTCTGCTTATTTTTTCCTGTTATTTTCCCCAGCTGTCTGCTGAGTGATAATGCCCCATCGATTTTTCTGCAGCCTCTTTCCTTTGATTATAACGATATCAAACTAAAGCAGTGCATCTCCGGGCTGGGCTGCTGCTCCTTTTATTAGTTGAACTTTTAATTTAGTAAATGACCCAGGCTTCCATCCAGGGACCTGCCTCTGCTCACTGTGCCCAGCTCTGGATGGTGTTTCTCTTTGTGAGGGGCCATCTCCTGCCTCCCTCCCCACGGGAGGGTCCTGGGATGTGGCTGGAGCAGGATGTGTGCAGGGATGGGGAGTGGGGTCAGCAGGTTGTGCTTCCAGAGCTGCTGCAAGGGCTCTGCCCACCCTTGTGATCTAGCAAATTTTGTGGATGTTGCTGGGTAATTAATAGAATTCCAGAGTGTTTAGTGTCAGTGGAGAGCCCAGCCCTGGCGTGGGCTGAGGGGTGCTGTGGGACAGCCCGGGGAGGGGATGTGGAGCACCCTGCCTGGGTCAAACTGTCTGCCTGGAGCTAAGGGGACTGGTAGATGGTGGGTTTTGGGGCTCAGTCAGATGCATCCCCTCTCTTTCCCTGGCTGAAGGGTGGCTGGCTTGGTCTGGCATGCTTCCTGCAGCTGTGACATGGGCTCCCTGGGCACAGAGTGCTGTTTTATCCCCCCATGGGGGCTCCTGCCAGTGGCTGTACCCCCCAGCAGGATCCCATCTGTTCCCCCAGTTGATAGCAGAAGGTTTAGCTGAGCCCACTCCTCCCTGGCACTGGCAGCTGGGCTCGCAGTGATTGATGTGCCCACGTCAGCTGCATCCCCACCTTTAAACCTCAGTGTCAATCTTCCCACATTGCTTTTCCCAGTGCAGTGTCGACCTGGGTTTCACTTTGTGCTGAGACGTGTTCCTGCTCTGCCCTGACCTTCCTCCCTCCTCCTCTTCCACTCTTATTTGTCACCAGGGCTGGGGAGTGGATGCTGGGTACACTGGGACCGTGCAGCCCCATCACCAGCTGGTTTTGCTGCACAAGGGCTCTTTGGTGATGCAAGTGGCTCTGTTTTCTGCCTCAAAAGGCCATAAATAATGTGTCTGAGCTGCCTCCCCAGTGCTGTGCCTGTGCTGGCTCCTGTGGGTTAACCCTCCTCCTCATCTTGGGAGGGTTAACCCACCTCCGTCTCCATCACTGTGGAGAGGTGGTACCCAGAGGGCGAGTGGCTGCTGAGGGAGTCTGAGGGTTTCTCTCCATCTTTACACCTGCAGTTTGGGGTTGCTTTGGAGAACTTGGTCTTTCCTGTGATTTCTGTAGCCACAGTTGGTGTCTGAGCCCACTGGAGCTGTGGCAATGCTGCTGCTGCATCCTGGGGCAGCCGCTTTCCCTGCCTGAGCTGATGCCAAAGGAGCATCTCAGTGTCCCAGGAGGTTCCCCAAAAGCAGAGTTTTACCCTTGGGTCTCACAGTCCCATTTTCTTAGAGTCTATGGGACACCTCACCTTCAGCAGAGCCATGGGGCCCTGATGGTAACAAATGAGCTGGTGGGGGAAGAAACAACCTTTTATCCCTTTTTTTATCATTTTATTTTCACTTTTTCCCCCTTTTTTTACCCCCCCCAGAAGGTTCCAGGTGGCTCAGTGGCCTGGGAGCTGTAATTGCACAGCAGGCAATCGATAATGGCAGGACAGAGGTTTCCAAATGCCTGCCTTGTTGTTCTTCCTATGGAGCCAGCCCTGACTGTGTTAATTAAGTGATGGTTAATTATTAAAGCACTTGCACTGCAGGTTAGTGGCCTCCTGGCTGGGGAGCTGGAGGGAGTTTGTGCTGCAGGACCTGTCCCGACCTGGGTATAAATAAGAGGAACGATGCTGGTCCTTCCCCCTGGGAGTGGTGTGGGCTGGGTCTGGGTGCAGGGGCAGCACCCAAATGGGGTGTTAGATACACCCATCTGTGGGGCAGAAACCTCCCAGCTTGTGCCCCGCAGCGTCGCTGGGGTGTTGCAGTGCCTGACTGCATCAGGGTGATGTGGCACCCAAGGGTGCTCATCCCCCCTCCTTGGGAGCTGCTTTGGGGGGTGGCAGAGAAGGGGAGCTGCATTTCACAGCTGGATGTACCCCAGGCAAGGACTCTGGCAAGATCAATTAATTACCCTTTGCTTTTCAATGCACCTTCATAAGGTGGGTGATGCTCAGCACATAGAGAATCACAGAACTGTAGGGGTTGGAAGGGACCTTGAGAGCTCATGGGGTCCAACCCCCTGCCAAAGCAGCTCCCTAACTCATATTGCACAGCTCTGCATCCAGATGGGTCTTGAATATCTCCAGAGAAGGAGACTCCACACCCCCTGGGCAGCCTGTCCCAGGGCTCTGTCACCCTCACTGGGGAAAAGTTCTTCCCCATGTTGGTGTGGAACTTCCTGTGCTCCAACTTGCAGCCATTGCCCCTTGTCCTGTCCCCACAGACACTGAAAAGGGGCTGGCCATTTCCCCCTGCATCCCATCCTTCAGATATTGATAAACATTAATCAGGTCCCCCCTTAGTCTTCTTCTCTCCAGGCTGAACAGCCCCAGCTCACTCCGCCTTTCCTCACAGGGGAGATGCTCCAGGCCCTTCATCTCCGTAGCCTCCTCTGGACTCTCTCCAGGAGATCCCTGGCTTTTTTATCCCAGGGAGCCCAGCACTGGACACAACACTCCAGGTGGGGCCTGAGCAGGGCAGAGTAGAGGGGGAGGATCCCCTCCTGTGACCTGCTGGCCACACTCCTCCTGATGCCCCCAGGATCCCATTGTCTCTCTCAGCCCCCAGGGCACACTGCTGGCTCATGGCCACCCTGTCACCCACCAGGACCCCCAGGTCCTTCTCCACAGAGCTCCTCTCCAGCAGGTCACCCCCAGCCTGTACTGATTCCAGCAGTTATTCCTCCCCAGGTGCCAGACTCTCCACTTGCACATATGGTCCTTGCAAGAGCATGATCCAGCCCTGAGGCATTACAAACCCGTTGGACTTTATTTATCCCCACTTGTACTTGTTCCCCCCCCAGGCTGGGGATGTCCATAATGAATTCACATCTCCCAGTTCCCCCCATGTGCCCAGCATCCCTCAGAAGCTCTGGGACTGGGTGCTGGCTGCAGGAGGCTTAACACCTGCAGTAAACCCACAAGTGTGAATGAAGGGGGGGAGAAAATCATATTTATGTCTTCTCTAGTTGCTGGTAGATGGATATTGTTCTCCTAGTCCTGCACTTTCCAAACACTGAGGTTATCAGGCATAAGTGACTTATTATGCAAATCCTCTGTCTTAATATCTGGCTGCTCTCTCCCTGGAATTGCATTGGCTAAACCCCCTGCGTTATTGGAGCTGCTAATGTTTACACATTAGCTCTTTTGGCTAATATACAAGGCTTCAAGTTGCAAATTGATGTTTCTTACAGCTGAGCAAATTATTTTTCTATTAAATGCAATATTTAAAATGATTTGGAGAAGCAAAACAAACTACTGGCAAGAATTTTAATGGAGCTGCTTTCCATATTCTTCTAATCAACTTTTATCGGGGCCAGGAAATCGGTGAAGTTCTCTTAAGTGTTTCTATTTCTCAGAAGTGGGGAAGAGTGAGGAGCAGGGAAGGTGTTATCCTCATCTCTGGGTGTAATGCATGAAGCCATTGCCAGGTGCCTGGTGTACTTGTGCCCTGGGCCCTTTCACAGGATCACAGGGGTTGGAAGGGCCCTCCAGAGCTCATGGGGTCCAACCCCCTGCCAAAGCAGGGTCCCTAGGACAGGTCACACAGGTCGGTGTCCAGATGGGGCTGGAATCTCTCCAGAGAAGGAGACTCCACACCCCCTGGGCAGCCTGTCCCACGGCTCCCTCACTGGGAAGAAGTTCTCCTGCATATTGGTGCAGAACTCCCTGTGCTCCAACGTGAGGCCATCGCCCCTTGTCCTGTCCCCACAGACACTGAGAAGAGGCTGGCCATTTCCCCCTGTGTCCCACCCTTCAGATACTGATAACCATTGATCAGATCCCCTCTCAGGCTTCTTTTCTCCAGGCTGAACAGCCCCAGCTCACTCAGCCTTTCCTCACAGGGGAGATGCTCCAGGCCCTTCATCATCTTCGTTTGAGTGTGTGAAGTGCAGCTTTGGAGGGAGGTGTTAGAATTAACTCTCCTTTGCTTCCTAGGAGAGATGATCCCACTGCTGAGACCCACACCCTGGGCTGTTTGGGCTTGGTTGGGGGCTGACCACAGAGCCACCCATGTGATGGTTTGGTCTCCGTTAGCATCAGATGTTGGGATGCTGCGTCACAGGACCCGCGTTGTGTCTTGGTTTTCTTGCTGAGCTGTGTCCCTGGGTGCTGCACCCCCCTAAAAAGGACTCCCAGACCTCTGTACAGCGTTACCTCCCCCAAGGAGTCCAACCCCTTGCAGATAGAATTGGCGTTTCCGATCCTTTATCCATTAATAGCCTTAACCAGGAGCCTGCGGTGTGGTGCGTACGAGATCGTGCTGGTTAATAAGTGTATCTAATTTTAGATGAATTGCAGTATGTGTTCCCCATCCCCCGTGTCTGCTGGCACCCGGAGGGAAACACCTCCCAGCATTTCCTTCCCAGGGCACGTTCCTGTAGGAGCGTGCTGAGGAAATTGCCTTGAAATAGCAGCTGGGAGGTGGGAGGGTGGCTCAGCTCCATGGGGGTGCTGGGAAGGGTGGCATCTGATGGAGCAGGGCCAGGGATCCCAGCAAACCTTTTCTCCAAGGGCTTTCTGCTGGGGGGTGATGCTGGTTGCTGCTGGGGTTAGTGGACTGTGTTGAATCACCTGTGTGCCTCAGTTTCCCTGTTGGCAGCAGAGGTGATGACCACTCACCCTGTGTCAAGAACTCGATCCTTCGGTGTAGTAAAAGGATCAATGTGCTGAAGGGAGGTCTTGGGTGATGGGCTGGGGGACTCTGTAGCCTCCAGCTCAGTCCCTCCTCCTGGGAAGGAGTGGGAGCTGCTGATCTGGAGATGCTGATTCAGAAGACTCTCATCCTTGGTGCAGTCAGGGTGATGATGGGTCATAGCCCTGTTTCACTGTGGGGTGTTTGCATCTGGCTGTGCAGCGGCTGGGCTGATGCCTGGTGTGTCCTGTGGGCACCACTGATTCCTGCTGGCAGTTACCTGGGATGGGGGACAGGGGTGAAAAACTGGAGTTGAGATGAATGTTTCATTAGAAGTTTGCCTGGATTGGCTCTCCCAGCTGGTTCCTGTGCTGTGTGGCATGGGGTGCATGGGGGCTTCTGCCCTCAGGATACTATACACCCCCTGAGGGGTGACCATGGGGCTAATCTAGTCCCAGCTAAGCCAAGACAGGAGCAACATGAGCTTTTTGCAGAATCCCAGAGCGTCAGGGGTTGGCAGGGACCTGGAAAGCTCACCCAGTCCCACCCCCTGCCAGAGCAGGAGCACCCAGACTCAATCCCACAGGAACACATCCAGGTGGGTGTGAATGTCTCCAGAGAAGGAGACTCCCCAGCCTCTCTGGGCAGCCTGTCCCAGGGCTCCAGCACCCTCACAGGGACAAAGTTCTTCCTGACATTCCCATGGAGCTTCCTCTGCTCCAGCTGCACCCGCTGCCCCTTGTCCTGTCACTGCCACCCCTGAGCAGAGTCTGGCTCCGGCCTCCTGACTCTCACCCTTTACATATTTATATGAGGTCACCCCTCAGTCTCCTCTTCTCCAGGCTAAAGAGGCCCAGCTCCCTCAGCCTCTCCTCACAACGAGGGGTTCCACTCCCTTCATCACCTTGGTGTCCCTGTGCTGGGCTCTTTCCAGGAGTTCTGTGTCCTTCTTGAGCTGAGGGGCCCAGAACTGGACACAATATTCCAGAGCAGAGGGGGAGAAGGACCTCTCTTGACCACCCCTTCTAATACACCCCAGGATGTCATCACCCTTCTTAGCCATGAGGGCACACTACTGGCTCATGGTCACCCTGCTGTCCCCTGGGACCCCCAGCTCCCTCTCCCCTATGCAGTTCTCCAACAGGCCAGTCCCCAACCTATACTGGTACCATCAATTGGCTTTGCTTCATCCCAGACTGGGAGTCCTGTGCACCCACCTCAGATTTCACAGTGCTGGGCTGCCCATGCTTGCTAAATTTGGGATATAACCCCATGTTTTCCTAAAGCTTTGCCACTTTTAGGTGTGTTTTCCTGTAGCATCCCCATCAGATACAGGATCTGCATGGGGTTGTGTCCCCTCTTGGGATGCAGGACTGTGCAGCCCCATCAGGGATGGTGCTGAGCTGCCTTTTCACACAGGATTCTTTTCAGTGCTGCCCAGTAAAAGAAAAGAGGAGCCCATGGAGCATTTCCCATGGTGCAGGAGGTTAAACAGCAAAGGTTTAGGTGTGTAATTAACTTTGAAGCGAGAGGAGTGCAGGCTGGGTGGATGAAAGAGCACGGGGTGGGCTGGTGGGCAGGCAGCCATGTTCCTCTGTGGCCATGGAGATTTAATTAGGCACCGTCCATTGTACTTGGTTGTTTGGTCTTTCTTTTCTTCCCTCTTCTTGAGCCCTTCGTTCTTCCTCTGCCTGGCTTCCCTCCTCTTCATCCCTGGGTATCCCTGAGGGATGCTGAGCAGCAGCTGTAGCTGTCTCCCCTATGAATCCATCTTTCTTACTTTAAAAAGAGAAAGTCTGTCTGTGCTTGAACCCCAATATTAGCTTTCACCCCCTGCCTGGCCATGCCCTGATGCTGGCACCAATACCCAGGGGTGATGAGCACTGGTACCAGTCCCCCTGCAAATCCCTCATGCCACCTTTCTCCTCCTTTTATAAAATATATTGGGAACATTGGTCTGCCTGGTGTTTAACCCCCATGTTAGTGCTTCCCCCCCAGTTCTCCCCTTGGCCTGGGTGTGCTGGGGAGGGGGCTTCACACTGCACTGCCCCTGATGTCTCACAGGGAATGTCTCCTCCTTGGCATCAGTGTGTTGGGGGGGGTTTGGTGACTTTGGGGTGTTGAAGCATCGTCTGGGAGGCATCGTGTCCCCCCCAGGAGCAGACTGTCACGCCCCCAGCAGTATTTTTAGCTGCTCTTGCAGTTGGAATCTCACCTCCTCCTGCACTCGCTGCCTGGAGCTGCTGTTACCCTGGGCTGGAGCCAGCACAGGGGCTGGGGGCTCCTTGTTTCCCACCCATGATTCTTTTTTTAGGGAGCGTCCAGACCTGGGGTGGTCCAGCCAGCTCCCACAGACCTGATCCCTTTGCCATGAGCCCTTGGCATGGTATACCCATCCCTGGGGCTGCGGGTGGGTGTTCTGGGGTGCAGTCTCCCTGCCCTCCTTACAAACCCTGTGAAACCTTGAGCTTTTTTTGGGAAGCAGCTGAGTTTCCCCCAGTGACTTTCCATGGCTGCAGGGACACCCCCCAGCCACCTCCCTCCCCAGAGCTGGGATATTGCTCTTTAATTGCTCAGATATTAGTTTTTATGCTCCTATTTGTCTTGTGATGGGGATGGAGAAGGAGCTGGAGGTCATCGAGCTTCTCTCCAGCCCTACCCTTGGATGCCAAAAGCATCCCATAGCTGATGGAAACCAAGGCTCTGCAAAACCCTTCTTATTTTTAACCTCCTGTATACAAATCACAGACAAATTTGCTGGTGAGATGGAGTGGTGGGTCGAGCCACCTTCATTTTGGGCTGTGGATGGCGGGGAGGAAAAGGGGTGGGGGGGAAGGGATGGGAGGAAAGACTCGCCCAGGGAAAAGCCATAACAATAAACCTGCCTGAGGAGGGAGATGGATGTGCTCAGCCAGCTGTGCCTCTGCCAGCAAAATATCCACTTCACCTAATTGTGTTTTAAGCTTCTGGAGTCTGGGCATCGTCTGGCAGGTGGCTGAGGAGCCAGCTTGGGGGTGATGGAGCAGTGGGGAAACTGAGGCACGGGGGACCTGGTGGTGTTGGGGATGCAGCTGCTGGTGATGCAGCCAGGGAGGAGGTTATATTAACAGCAGGGAATAGTTTACTGGGGGGAGAAGGAATTGCATTTCCCTGGGAAACAGGGCTTTGCCAGCCTGCACTGCTGTTACCTCCGCTCTCATTTCTCAGACAAAAAAAACCCCAACCCAAACCCCAGCACGAAGAACCAATTTCTCCCTCCCAGAATATCCCATTGCAGCAGATCTTGGAAAGAAACACTTGGGCTTTTGTGGGTTTTTTATTTTTTTTAAGCCACTTGGTGCTTAGTTTCTGACACTGTTTTATTTTTGGGGAAAAAAAAAATTATATATATACCTTTTTCTTTTTTTCCTTTCCTTCCTGGAAAATTTTGCCAGATTGGTGCTTTCTCTCTCTCTCTCCCATTAGGAAGAGCAGCCAAGTTTCAGCCTCTTTAAAAATCCGACATGTCTCGTGGCAAGAGGTGGGGATGGGGGGGGGTCTGTGGTGTGGGGGCACATCTGCACATGGGCTCCATTTTGGGAAGGATTTTGAGGAAGCTGCGAGGTCTCTGGGCGTGTGAATAGGAGAGAATTTGCTTTTTATTTAAAATAAAAGAAGTTTCTTGTGGTTCTGGGCTGGGGACACACACCCCATCTTGCTGATGGAGCTGCAGTATGCCCTTATGCTTTGAAAAAGTGGGTGTAACATGGGGGGGAAAAGCTCCAGATATGTCAAAAGAGTTGGGAATTGTAGTTTTCTGGGCATCTTCCAGGCTGTTTTCCCAGTGTTTGGACTTGTGTTTGCATGGGCAACGCAGCCGAGCATCCCCTGGCACGGGGAAGCACAGCCCACGCTGGCAGCGGTGAGGCTGTTAGCTGTCACATCCCTGGGCAGCAGTGGGAATTACTGATGTAATTTGGGGTTAAAATAGGGGGAAAAACTCAAACCCCACCCCCAACCCAGGAGAAATAATCCCCTGGCCCAGCTCCACTGTTGTGTGGGTCCATTAGGGGATGTTCACTGTTGTTCGCTCTGCTTGCTCAGGGCTTTCTTAATGTGCTGGCCCTGTCAGCCCAGGGGCTCGTGTTAATTAGCACTGGTGCCCTGGTCCCGCTGTAATCCGGGGGTTTAATGGAACAATAGGTCAGTGTTAACGAAGCTGAGTGGCCCCATGGGCAAAAGAAGGCAGCCCTTGAGCTCTTGGTTTGGCTGAATGGAGATTGAGGGGGCTGGATGTGGGGTGGGGGGGCTGGCCGGTGTCTCAGTGCTGGGGGCAAGTGGCCTCTTGGTGTTTAATCCAGTTCTCCATCCTCAGCCAAGCACCTTGTGCACCAGGGAGGGGGGTTGTGGGGCTTTTGGCTTTGCTCTTTGCAAAGGATGAAAAATAAATAGCCCCCCCCCACACCCCCCTTTCTGCCCTCCAAAGAGAAATAAAAGGGCGCAGAAGTGGCAGCCCAGAGGTTGGGGGGGGAGTTGGGGGGGTGTCAGTGATGCATTTGTAGGGGTGTGATTGCTGCAGGTTGTTGGAGGTCCTGGCTGAGCCCTGCTGCTATTGGGGCAGGCGATGGACAGACCCCCAAGAGCTCAGAGACACATTGTGCATGGGACAGGCTGAGCTCAGAGCAGGGTTTTTGCCAGGAGCCCCTGGGGACTGTGAATCCTTGTGTGACTGAGTGGTCAAGTGCCTGTTTTTTGGGAGAAACCCAAAGCAAAGCTGGGGGCTGCATCCTGCTCTTGTGGCTGAGACCTCCCTGGGAGCTGAGACCCGCCAGCTCGTTTCACTTGTAGGGGAACTGATGAGGGATGAGTGACAGACCTTTGCTTGTGAGTGCATGTGGGGGGATGTCTGGGGTCCCCACATGGTTTGTGGGGTGCAGCAGACCCACCGCAGGGCTTTGGGGCAGGGATCAGCTGCTCTGTGGGCTCTCAGTGGGGGCTGACAATCTGTCTCTCTCTCTCTGCAGCCGGCTGCACCTTTGAGGAGGACAGTGACCCGAACCAGTGTGAGTACAGCCAGGGTGAGGACGATGACTTTGGGTGGGAGCTCATCCGCAGCTATATGATGCCGCATCTGACAGCTGACCTGCCTCACGGTGAGTCCCGGCCCCCAGCGGGATCCCACTTGTCATCCCCTCCCACCCCCCGTATCCCCTGGAACCTCCACCCCTCCATGCTGTGCCCCAGAGCTGGGCTGTGTGACTCCTTCTGGTTTAATCCCCACAGTGTTTTAGGTTTGCTTTGTTCTTGGTTGTGTGAGCAGGGCGCTCCTGTGCCTGCGGGCAAGGTGTGATGAGCTGCGTCGGTTCTCAGCGCGGCTGGATGCTGTGTGGCCCTGGCGAAGGTGTTGCTTGGGGACAGGGGACCTGGGTCCCCACTGTTGTGGGAGGGACATCAAGGGCTCTGGGTGCTGCTCTGGTGGGAGGGGGGTAACCTCATGGAACCCCAACCCACCCTGGGGCAGGAGGACCTGGCGAACAGTCTAAGGGTGTATTTTTGGGGTAGAAAGCCAAGATTTCCAGCTTTTTTCTGCATGTGACCGCTACCATCCACTGCCCTCAGTCCCCCGTGGGCTGGCTGGCGGGGGTGGGGAGGGGGAATGTCCCCTCTGCCCTGGCATCTCCCTGCCTGCGGCAGCTCGGGCAGGTTTCCATGCTTCCCGTGGCTCTTGGCAGCATCTCCAGCGATGCCAAATCCTCCATCTGCCATCGAGCGCGACATCTGCAGCCGCCGCCAGCCAGGATGCACCCGGATCCCCTCGGAAAGGGGCACCTTTTGGAGCTGCTTTCCCTGCCTGGGATCTGCAGCTGCTGCCTGCTTCTTCCTTGCTGGCACGTCAGCTCGTGCTGCTTTTGCAGATCTGGGTCTTGGGAGAAATTTCCATCTCTGGGACGTGTAGAAAAGGGGGAAGAAAAATGTATTTCTGGCTCTTGTTGAGTGCAGGGAGAGACACACAGCTCCAAGTCAGAGGCATACCTGAAGCCTCAGGGGCTGCAAGGAAAGAAATACAAATAGATTCTATTCTTTTTTTTTTTTAGGAACGTCATTGTTTTTAAGTTCTTTCATTTCTGGGTCCAACTCCTTGCTCTGATTTCTGGGCTGGGGGGGAGCACAGCCAAGCTGGGGAGCTTCCCCCCTCCCACAGGGATGGTGTGGGCACTGTGCTTGGGTGATGCTCAGGGGCTCTGCTTGCTCCCAGCTTTGGGTTGTGCCCCACTTTGAGTTATCCCTGTACCCCTTAGCTCCAAGAACTGCACTGGGCTTGAGATGCTCCTTGTTTTCCTGGACCCTGGTGCTCCATCATGTCCTACCCAGCCTGGAGATCAGGTCCTGTGCTGGACATGGGCAGAGGGAGGAGAAAGCTGGTTTGGAACTTGATAATAAAAATGACTTTTTTTTATTAAAACATTAACAGTTCTATAGAAAACTCTTTACTGCTCCACCAGCCTGCCTCCAGCTGTTTATCTCACGCTGTCTTCATGCTGAGGCTTAATTTAGCTTTCCCCCTCTGCTAATCCTCCTCCTCCTTTACCTTCTCACTGCCTTTTCCTTCCTTTCCCAGCCCCGCTGCCACATCCCGGGCATGGTGAGGGCAAGACAATCCTTAGCCTGGCTCTAGGACTGCTGACAGGTCCCTGCTCTCCCTTGATGATTTTCTAAATAATTGTTTTAAACTGAACTACCCTAATTTGTGTCTTGCTTGGGCTGCAGGGGGGTGTGTGTGGTGGGTTTCCTGGGGCAGTGAGGAGAGAAGCGGAGCTGGAGATTGAGGTGGCTGGTGATGGAGGGTCTTCAACCTGTAATTAGTTGAGTTTTCTGCTCAGTTTTCAGCTGTCATTTAAAATCTGCAGCAAACTGCTCGAGTTTAAAGCCTGGGGGCTGAAGGGGGGTGGTGGTGAGGTGGATTGGGGCTTTTCTCTGCTCCTGGCTGAGCGAGGTGGGGGCTCAGGGTTCTAGGAAATAAAATGAATGCAAAGTTTAAGAAATAAAACCCTGGAGTTGCTGGGGAAGTGGGTGCTGCTGTCCCAGGTGGGGATGCTCTGAGGCTGGGCTGTGAGCATGGAGCATCCTGGGGCCAGCCCCTGGTGGCGGTGACACCCAAGGGTGTCCCAATAGCCAGGGGTTCCCCTGTTTTCTTTACTGGCATGCAGGTAGACACTGTTTGCTTGTGGCCTTGTGGTCCCTACAGGCACAGGGACCCCATTTTTGTGTAGCTCCCCCTGGCATGTGTGGGGCGTGAGGCTCCCGTGGCCCTGTCGCTGCTCTTGGTCCCCCATACTCGGCGCATGCTGAGTGTTTCACAGCGCTGGGGCTTCTCCAGGGAGCACTTTCCAAAGGAGCCTCGTGGTCTTAGATTAAAATGAATTTTTCTTGGAGATGGGCCAGTTTCAAGGAGCGTAGGATTTATTGGAGCGGATGCTGGCTGCTGGCCACCCGCCTCCTACCTCTGCATCCTTCTTTCTTCTTGCTTTCTGTGTCTGGTTTGGGGTTGTTTTCCCTCTCTCCCCATCTCAACTTCTCTCCTTTTCACCTACAGACGGTGGCTGTGTCTCCCCTGGGGATGGGTGGCACATGGCAATCGGGATGGTTTGGTTTTAGCTCTTTAGAGGAGCGGTTGCAGGGACTAAGCCAGGCGTGAGGTTGCACTGTCACTGTGGCTGCACCAAAATAACTCTTCCCTGGATGTTTTGGGTGCATTTTCCTCCTGCTCTCCCCTGAGCATCGCCTCTGCGTGCCAGGCTGGTCCATGCCTACCTTCAGGCTCTCTGATAGCTCTTCTTCTAAGCAGCCCTGTGGTTTTGGAGCTGGGGAGAGGAGGGACAGTGTGTGCTGTGGCATTGCCTTGGGGCATGTGGGATTTGGATCCCAAAGCCCTTAGAGGAGGAGGTGGCCCAACAGGCAGGGAGGGGACTGGGGAGTGACATCAGGCTGGTTTCTTGAGCTCGTGGGGCAAAACACAACTTGAGGTTAATTAATGAATATAAAAATGAAGTGTGGTGTTTAGATTAAGTCCTGTAGGAATTTGGGGCAGGTCCAGGATGGAGCATGGGGCAGAGCATGGGTCAGGTCCCTGTCCTCACCCCCTCCGCCCTTTTCCCCCCAGAGATGTGGGTTGATCATTAGAGGAGGATACCAAGGACTGGATGCCCTTGGCTGGCCCTGTGTGGTGCCAGGAGTTGTACTCTGTGATCATTGTGGGTCCCTTCCAACTCAGGAGATCCTTGGGCTCTGTGACAGGGATGCTCTATGGAGCTCTGGGTGTCCCTGGGAGATGTGCAGGCTCCTCTGCTGTCACTGGCTGAATTGATGTGTGGAAATTCAAGTGGGATGAAGCAGGGAAATGGTGGCAAAAACTCCCCATGGGGGCTGTGTGGCCCTGTCCTGGGGGGCTGGAGAACCCAGGATGGGGGTTGTGTGGCCCTGTCCTGGGGGCTGGAGAACCCGGGCTCCCCAACTCTGCACTCAAAACTGCTGACACATCATTTTGTGGGTGTTTAATCTTGAATGGCTTTTTTCCCCTAGGTTTTCCTTCCAAACTCACTGACAAACCCTTCATGAACAGGAGTTTCTCTTCTCTTGGCTCTTCCCTTTCTCCGTGCATGGAGCTGCCATCATGCTCCCCACCTGGCTGTGTTGGGGGGTGACGGAGCCCTTGTCCCCACCCCGATGAGCTCCATGTCCCTCCATCCCCTTGGAGGACTTGCTGCTCCAGCACCACTCCCCAACCAGCTCCTGCTGCACATCCATAAAAACCCCTTGAGAAATTAAGCTTTATTTTTGACTCTTGGGCAGAGCAGAGTAATTCCCCTCAGGACCCTGTGGTGGGGTCATCTTCCCCAGGAGATGCTGGGTGCAGGAATGGGGAGTGGGTACCCCATTCCTGGGTCGGCTCTGCTGTGTTGGGAAGATCCAGTGTGGGAGGAGGAACTGTTGGGCTTCATCTTCTGAAGTGATTTGCTTGCAGGCAGACACGGCAGCGCTCAGACCTGGTCCCCTGGCACCTCTCTGCTGGCGGTGCCGCCCTCTGCCTGTCATCCTGCCTGCCTTTCACTGCCTTTTAATACCTCCTGCATTTATTTTTATTTCCTTTTTTATTTTTTAATCCCTTGGTGGCTTTTGTAGGAGGAAAAACCTCAGGGAGGTGGGGGAAAAAAAAGAGGGTTCTTCCCCCCTCTTCTATTCTGGGCTGTTTGGGGTTTTTCCTAAGGGATGCAGGCAGCATCATGCAGGATGCTTGGATAGGGAAGGATGATGGGGAGAGCTGTGGGTGAGCAGGGCTCCAGCCTGAAGCCAGGGAGAAAATTCTTGGGAGCTTGTTGCTTTTATTCACAGCCAAGGTTATTGGGGATGGGGGGTGCTGAGTTATCATCCAAGACCTGATTGAATCCCAAGGAACAGAGGTGGCCAGCAGGGACAGGGAGGGGGTTGTCCCTCTCTGCTCTGCCCTCCTGAGGCCCCAGCTGGATCCTGTGTCCAGAGCTGGGCCCCAGTACAAGAAAGATGTGGGACTGTTGGAGAGGGTTCAGAGGAGCCACAAAGATGCTCAGAGGGCTGGAGCAGCTCCCCTACAGAGAGAGGCTGAGGGAGCTGGGCTGGTTCAGCCTGGAGAAGAGAAGGCTGTAGGGGGACCTCATTGCAGCCTTCCAGTCCCTGAAGGGAGCAGAGGAACAGGAGGGGAATCAGCTTGTTAAAGGGCAGAGACTGGCAGGACAAGGGGGATGGAGTGAAGCTGAAGGACGGAAGGATTAGATGAGATATTAGGGGGAAGTTCTTTACAGAGAGAGTGGTGAGGGGCTGGAACAGGCTGCCCAGAGAGGGGGTGGGTGCCCCATCCCTGGGGGTGTTCAAGGCCAGGTTGGATGGGGCCCTGGGCAACCTTGTGTAGCTCCAGGCCTGAGGTTGGTGGCCCTGCCTGTGGCAGGGGGGTTGGAGCTCTCTGATCCCTTCCCACCCATGCCATTCTGTGATCCCACAAATAGGAAAATCCAGCTGGAGAACCCTGAGTGAGGACTCTGCTGGGATGGGCACAAGGCTTTTTTCTGTGCATAGCCCCTCCAGGCTTATTTTATAGCTCAAACCTCATTGTCGACTTTCACGTAACAAATTGATGGTTTTTCCTTAGGGAAAATTGCTGGGAAGTTGTTTCTCTTTTCATTTGTTTGACTGAAATATTATCTGGTGCTTTTTGAGTCTCTTCCCTTTCTCTGCCGAGCGTTTGGCCTCATCCCTGACAATTTACCTAAAAATGGAATTAAATTATTAATTATTATTTAATTATTCCTGTGGCTGAGCTGGGGGGTTTGGGGGGGGGACACACAACACACAGAGAGGCTGACTTGTTATTCGTGGTGATGAAGTGGGGGACACACACAGCTTGCCTGCACCCGATCTCAGTTGAAACTGCCCTTAAATTGAGGATCAGAGGGAGGATGTAACAAGTGGGGCACGGTACTGATGGGCACCTGAATCCCCTCCTTTGGTTTGAAGTCTGGACCAGGGGATGCTCCAGGGCTGTTTCTGTTGCTCCCATTTCATGGGAAGTTTGGAAATGCTTCTTTTCCCCCCCCTGACTTTTGGAACAGATTTTTGCTGTGTAACACCAAGATATGGACGGGGCTCCAAAATAACCCTCACTGTGCTGATGAGCAGGGGTCCTGCCTGTCTGTCTGTGTCCCCCTCCAGCCCCAGTGCTGGGATGTAGCAGGACTGGGACTTCCCTTCCTCTTATCCCCATCTCTGGCTTTGCTGGCAGGAATTAAGCCAAACTTTAAAACCAAGCCTGGGGCAGCGTGCCTTGCTCTCATCACAGCTCTGCTCTGCCCAGGGCTGGGAAAGCTGCTGGGTCCTGTTGGAAACTGAGCACCCAGTGGCATAGGGGGTCAGGGAGGAGGGGTCCTTGGCAGGGTGGTGGAGAACAAGTGGAAGGGGCCAGGTGAACTCCCAACTCCTCACTGTATCACTGTGGGTGGGGGGAGTGGGGGGCTGTGCATCCCCCCCTGGAGCATCCCCCAAGCTGTCTGGCAGCATCCAGAAGGGAAGAGCAGGTTAGTGGTGGAAGTGTCCCACGGGGGTGGGTGGTGGCAGCATGTGGGTGGTTGTCACCCCGTTGTCCCCCCTTTGTTACCAGCTGGCTGCCCTGGAGCTCCCTGGGTGCAAGTACAGCAGGGGGAGCACCCAGACTGAGCTGTGCTGCCGTTTTCTTGGGATGCATTTAAAAAAACCCCTAAAAAAGTGAAAAACAAAAGTATCCTCTGCAAAAAAAAAAAACAACCCAGGTTGGGGGCTCTCAAGGGAGTTTGTAACCCCCAGCCACCTCTTGTCTGTCCTGGGGGATGCTCCAGTGCAGGATGGAGCACCCCAACATAGGGACAAGTACCTCTTCTGCATTGAAACCCCCCTACTCTGGGTTTCAAGCTGGGACCAGTCAGTTATGGGGGAGGAAGTTATAATTAGCCTGCTTTTTCTGATGCAGTAATATTGGGAAGAAAATTAAGGTGGGAAGATGGCACATGGGGGAAGCCCTGCCAGATGAGGGATGCTCAGGTGGCTTGCCACCCATTGGTGTTGTGGTCTCAGATGACCTTAATCCACATCCTTTGTCCTTTAAAATAACTTGGCAGTGGCTTTGTTTTGATCTTGGTCCATTTATTTTGCTCCTGTGGCATTTGGTTTGCCAAGGGAGGGCAGGAAGAAGGGTCAGCACATTGAAGGGGCAGAGGTGGCTTTTGGGAGATGTCCCCTGGCACAGGCTGGGTGGTGTGTCCTCTTGGAGTCACTTGGCCCAAATGGAGCTGATCTCGTTAGTGCAGGAATAATTTTGCTGGGGGAAATGAAAGAGGAGGAATAAAGCCACTGGTGCCTTCCCCTCTGTCTGTGACATGTGCCTGGGTCTGAGGAAATAAATTGCTGGTGCTTTATTTCCCCCTGAATAGCTGCCTGTGGGGCCAGGAGCAGCAGGCAGCCACACAGGTCTGATGTGCTGAAAATGGTGCTATTGGGTGATTTCTTTCTGCTGCCCCAGCCCCTGGCTCTGAAGGATGTGCTGGAGGCTGAACTATGGTGTGGTACCCGGCGCTGCATCCCCCAGCTGATGCTGGGACCTCGTGGAGAGGGATGGTGTGGGTTGGAGTCCCCCTTTACATTTTGGGGTCACCCCAGGCTTAGTTCCCAATATCTGAGGGGGGGGACAGATGGGTGGCCCCCATGATCCTCTTTCATTAGGCTTTTCTTGCCCACCAGCTGGGAGCCAATGGGAGGGAAGCATGTGAATTTGGTTAAATTAACTGGTGGTGGAAGCTATGAATAATTAAGCACCTACTGTTGGGAAAACAATGGTAGACTTGAGTAAATGGCCTGCCTTTGTTACTTACAGCTTCTGCTCCTGTTAAATGGAAGGGACATTAATAATCCCCCTTCCTCCTGTGATCAGGAGGGTTTGGTGGAGCAGCTTCCTATCCACCCTGTGTCCACAGCCGTGCTGGATGGCTTTGGGAGCTGTTGTATCCCCCCTCCTGCTGCTGGTCTGCCTGGGATGGAGCATGCAGGGCAGGGAAGGATGCTGTTGGGATCCCCCTTGGGATGTCCGTTCTGCCTGCCCCATCAGTATGGCTTTGGGGTTGCACTGGGGTGAGCATCGGGCCTCTGGGTGCCTTGGTGGGGATTTTGGGTGATGGGAGGTGCGGTCTGGTGGCTGCTGGTGGTGGGGGCAGGTGGGGAGCTGCTATCCTGGCATCCCTGTGCTGCTGCTCGTTAAGCTGAGAGCTTTTCCCCACTGTGAGCACCTGCTGAGCACAGTTTAAACTTAGCAACAACTGCATGGTAAATGATAGGAGGTGATGGGAATGGAGATGAAGCGGCTGGGGCCTGGCTGGGGAGGGTGGTATTGACTCAGCCGAAGCTGTGAGCATTAAAGGAAAGCGAGTGGAGGGTCTCCAGGGGCATCAAAGCCATCACTGACCCCAGTGTCCTGGGGGAGCAGCTTACCCTTGGATGCTGTGGGTCTGATCTTTCCCTCCTCATCCAGTGGCTCAGTCCTGTTTTGGTGTCCTGCTGCTGCCCAAATAGGTCTGTCTGATGCTGACTCCATCCCTGGCTCCTGTCCCACATGTGTTCCCCCGTATTGGCACCCAGCAGGACCCCAGCATCATTCCTGGGCCGTGCACCCCTTTGCAATCCCTCATCTTACACCTACTCCATCCCTGCCATTGAAGCTCAGGAGATGCAGACCAGAGGGGTTATTCCATGCTGTTCCCCTCTTTCTCCATCCCACCACAGGCTCCTACTTGATGGTGAACTCCTCGCAGCACGCCCCGGGCCAGAAAGCTCACCTGCTGTTCCAGGCACTGAGTGAGAATGACACCCACTGCCTCCAGTTCAGCTATTTCATGTACAGCCGGGACGGCCACAGCCCTGGCACCCTCAGCGCCTACGTCCGGGTGACGGGGGGCCCGGTGGGCAGCGCTGTCTGGAATGCCTCCGGCTCCCACGGCCGCCAGTGGCACCAGGCCGAGCTGGCTGTCAGCTTGTTCTGGCCAAATGAGTACCAGGTGAGTCCCACAGACACCCCCCACCCCTCCTCATGTGAGCTGGACCCTCCCCAGCGATGGGTGACCCCTCTGTTTGGTGCTGCAGGTCCTCTTCGAGGCGGTGGTGTCCAGCGAGCGCAGGGGGTATCTTGGCTTGGATGACATTTTGCTCTTGAATTATCCATGCTGTGAGTGTTGGGGATGGGGCCTGAGGGAGGGGTTGCCCCAAAGAGCTGAAGGGGAAAGGAGGGGGTGGTGGGTGCTGCCGAGCTGGAGTTTGGAGCTGGTACCTGATGGGATGGTCCCAGGGGAGCGGATGGACTCACACTGTGGTGCAGCCTGGGAGCACCTGAGGGGTCCCATCATCACCTGGAGCAGTGGAGCTCCATCCCCTGGGTACCGCTGGGGCTCTGATCTCCATCTCCACTGCTGAGTGTTTATAAAACCTCACAGAAGTGGAGGCTGAGCACCCCCATTGAGAGGGGTTACCTGGGCTGGGGTGGGGGGGAACCTGAAATCCCAAGGTGCCCCAACAACATCAGCTGTTGGGCTTCACCCCCTACTTCTCCCAGGCTCAGGGAGGGAGTTAGAGATCTGCCCTTGTATCAACCCTGCAGCCTGCATCTAGCAACAGTGCTGTGGGATTCTGGGACACCACTGGTTGTACTGGAACAGATCCCAGACTCTGGGCTCAGCACCCATGCTGGTTCTTCACGCGGGTGCTGGGGAGGGATCCCAGCCGGACTGTGAGGATGGAGACGAGCCCATCCAGAGCTCAGCTCCACCCCCAGCATCCCAGCTGGGTTTTTGGGCTGGGGGGGGATTTGTGCAGCAATGCCAACGCTTGCATCCCTCGGCAGCCAAAGCCCCTCACTTCTCCCGCCTGGGTGACGTGGAGGTCAACGCGGGGCAGAACGCCACCTTCCAGTGCGTGGCTGCTGGCAAGGCCTCTGAGGCCGAGCGCTTCCTCATGCAGGTGAGCATCTGCACTGTTAACCCCCTGCATCCCTTCTGCAACACCCCTGTGCCTTCCCTTTGGGAGAAAACACCTCTGGGCAGGAGGGGAGGGCGAGCCCCCATGCCCTGTTTTAAAGCAGATGGCATCTGGGGACACGATTGGTGGCTCTGGATGTCACACCGTGCCTCCCATTGACATCTTGTGTCTCCCCGTGGGGCAGAGGCAGAGCGGTGAGGTGGTCCCTGCTGCCTCGGTGAAGCACATCAGCCACCGGCGCTTCCTGGCCACCTTCCAGCTGGATGAGGTGTCCAAGGAGGAGCAGGATCTGTACCGCTGCGTCACCCAGTCCAGCCGCGGTTCGGGCGTCTCCAACTTCGCTGAGCTCATTGTGAAAGGTGGGGGGCTTGTTCTTGCCTGCTGGGTCTCTGGGTCTTGGATGGGCTGGTTCTGCTTGGCTATTTGCAGGGTGGGGTGCTCGGGGGTGGTGGGATGCTCAGTGGTGGGATCACAGTTTCTCCCTGGGAGTGAGTTGCCACACATGGATGGTTCACCATAAAACCAGGAAACTGCCTGTCCTGGTGGCTTTAGATCATTTCTTTTTGATTGCAGTAGGTGGGAATTAATTAATTATGGGGAAACTGTTTAGTACCACGCTGGGCAGTGTATCTTATGGAGATAATTAAGGCTTGATCAGATGAAACTCCATTGCAGCTGTTCAAGCCTCCCTAAGAGCGATGCAGGGCATATATGTGGGCTCAAGTTTGAAGACTGGATGGTGCCCTCCCAAACTTTGGTGTTGGTCACCATGTCCTCTGGGCGAGGGATCTGAGTTTGTGCAGTGATGGGTTTGGGAAGAGATGCTGTGAATGTCTGGACTGTAAAATTGTGGTACCTGTGGTGGTGCTGAGCTGGCTCCAGGGCTGGAGATGCTGTGGAGTTGCTTCTGGAGGGAGATGCTCCACCTGCCCCTTCTCCGCTCTCTTCCAGAGCCCCCCACACCTATTGCCCCTCCCCAGCTGCTGCGGGCTGGCTCCACCTACCTCATCATCCAGCTCAACACCAACTCCATCATCGGAGACGGCCCCATCGTGCGCAAGGAGATCGAGTACCGCATGACCTCGGGGCCCTGGTCAGAGGTCCACGCGGTCAACATGCAGACCTACAAGCTCTGGCACCTGGATCCCGACACGGAGTACGAGATCAGCGTCCTGCTCACCCGGCCTGGCGAGGGGGGCACCGGCAAACCGGGGCCACCCCTTATCAGCCGCACCAAATGCGCAGGTGGGTCTCCTGCTGCATCCTGGCCAGGTCACTGGGTGGCCTTGGGCAAGGTCCCCAGCCACCCTGAGCTCCAGGCAGGGAGCACAACTGGGGCTGGATGGATGCTGAGGGTGTTTGTCAGCACAGTGTAGGAAATCAGAGCATTGCTTCTCCATCAGATCCACCTTTAATTGACTTTTTAGTGGCTGCACACAGCACCTCAGGAGGGGCTGCTAATTAAACCCGCAGTGTGTGGTGGCTGGAAGGTAGCAGGGTGTATGAGCATGGTCACATCCTGAAGCAGGGCACTCAGCCTGTGCAGAGGGGCCCTGATGGATGGGGTGGGATTGCTGATCAGAGTTATCAGTGGCTGGACTTGACCTTGGTGCAGGGCAGCACAGTGATGGAGTTGGCAGGTGCTGTGTGTCTGGTTTCCATCCCTGGAGCTGCAAATGCTGGCAGGAGGTGGCTGCTCCCCCTCAGATGGGGCTCCCAGCTCAGGGCTGGTCCCAGCTCAGGGCATCCCCAGACCTCAGGACTGCTGTCCTGGAGGATGAGCCCTTTGGCTTTCCCTGAGGATGAGCCCTTGTCTGTCCTGGTGAGTTTCCCATCTCATCCCCTCCTTGGATGGAGCTGTAGATTATTCTCTGGTGCCTGATTTTGAGCAGTTGGTGCCTGTAAAACTCTTTCTATTAACTCTGTTAACCCTGTGCTGCTCGGGGGAGGGGTGGTAGCTTTGGCTGGGAGGGTGGGGTTGGCTGCCTTCCCACACATGGCAATGACATGGGGGTGATTTGGGGCAGCCCCATCCCTGCTGAAGCCCCTTTGGAGTATCCCCAGGGAAGGTGGGAGCTGGGGTTTCTCTCTGCCAAAATGCCCCAACAGAGCCCATGGAGTTGTTGTGCTGGGGGGAAGACTTCTCTGCTGCTGTGGGGCTGCAGGGGAACCTGACCCTGCATCCCTACACAGGGGGGTGACCCTGTTTGGGGGATGTCCCCATCCCTGGCTGTGATGTGATTGGGGGCTGGTGATGGTGTTTCAGACACTCCATGGCAACCGCCGTGCCTTTAACTGCTGGTAATTGAGCAAAATTGAAGGCAGCAGGATGGTGCTGTGAAGGCACAGGATTGTCATGCTGGGTTCACCCTGAGTCTGCTGTGGTGCTGGGCTGGGACCCTGCATCAAATAATCCCCCAACCCAGCAAAAGTGGAGATCTGGGCTGTCACACTGGGAGCAGCCTGGGAGCATCACTCCACAGGTGGGGACCAGTGGCTGCATCCTCCTTACCCACAGCAGGAGAGGAGCAGGATGCAGCCACATCCCCAGGGCTGTGGGGTGTCCCTGGTGCCTTTTGGCTGTGGGGAGTCCACGTGTGGGGGTCAGCTTCAGAGCGGGGTGTACTCGGGGGTGAGGAGAGGAGAGCAGTTGGTGCTGGTGTGAGGCAGAGGGTGAGATGCAAACCCCAACCCAGGCATCGTGGTGAGGAGCTGGTGACAGCTTCTCATCCCAGATCATAGTCGGAGGTGATGTGGGAAAGCCCAGGTCTCTGTATCACCTTGAAGCTGATGCCAGGAGCTGTGTGATGCTCTGTGCCCTGTATTTAATACCCTGTGGTTATAACATTCAGCTCTTCCCATGTTGTATAACAATGTGCTTTTCTCCCTGGCTTCCCCCTGGGTCATGGCAGGTTTGCAGGTGGTGGCAGAGCCGCCCTTCTTCCACCCAAAAGTCGGCTGTTTGTTAGATCCTCAGCATCCTCTGAGCCTTGCCAGCCCAGCACTGCACCTCCCATGCTTTGCAGGATCTGGCCTGGGAGGGGACCCTGGAGAGTGTCACTGGATGGATGCATCCTGCACCCCAGGGTGGAGGGAGACTCCCCCCATGGCCGCGGGCTGGTGCTGTACTGCTGGGTCCCTCTTGCCCCCCCTCCAAACATTTAAATACACTGGAATAAAAGGAGAGAGGAAGGTTGAAGTTTGGCACCACACAGTGCTGCCCAGGTACACACACAGGATGACACACAGCTCTGGAGGTCTTGGGAGGAGGAGGAGGGGGTCCCCATGCCCTTGGCTGCCCAGTGGGAGTGATGGTGGGTGGGCATCAGGGCTGAGGTTTGGTGAGGCTTGGCACAGCCGGACGTGGCAGCAGGTTCAAGGCTGGGGTCTTCACAGTGTAGGGCTCTGTCCCTGTTGCTGTGATGTGTCCCCCCCTCCCCAACCCCTTTGGGTCCCACAAGGGCATCAGGACCTGCAGAGCATCTGCTGAAGTTTAAAAGCCTCTTGCAACCCTGAGCTGCCCCAGCTCCTCTGTGGTGCAAATCCCAGGGGAATGAGGTGGGGATCAGCCCTGGGACAGGGTGGACAGTGACCCTCCTTCCCTCCCAGGGTCCTGCCCACCCCCTGGCTCTGGAGGGTGCCCTTAATCCAAACCGCCTCTGTGTGCATGTCTCTGCTGCAAGCAGGAGAGCTCGGCACCTCATTAAATCTGACTTCTCCTGTTCATGCCAATTAGAGCTAATTAAACTCCTTCCCAGTGATAGTGCTTGGTCTGTCCTTTGCAGAGCCTGACGTGGGCTCACCGAAATCGAGGGGGCTCCCCTTGCACAGAGGTGTTTGGTTGGCTGGTTGGGGCTGTTCATCCTCCGTGGGGGAAGATGAGCTGGTGGAGCCGCTGTCCCTGCAGTGGTGGAGCCGCTGATGCTCCCAGCCCTGTCTGCAGCATCCTGTGCTGGGACTAGTCCCTGTTTTGGGGTCACTCTGTGCACTTGCCCATCTCATTGCTGTGTTGTCAGAGGACTTTCCCTGATTGTACATGTAAACCCACGAGGTGTTTTACTTCATCACTCATCTCTCCCCATCTCTTCCCCCCCCCCCCACTCCCAGAGCCCATGCGGGCCCCCAAGGGCCTGGCTTTCTCCGAAATCCAGTCCAGACAGCTGACTTTACAGTGGGAACCGCTGGGCTACAACCTGACCCGCTGTCACACCTACACCGTCTCGCTCTGCTACCGCTATTTCGTGGGGACCGGCCACAACCAAACGTTCCGGGAGTGCGTGAAGATGGAGCTTAACGCCAACCGCTACACCATCAAGAACCTGCTGCCCTACAAGAACATCCACGTCAAGCTCATCCTCTCCAACCCCGAGGGCCGCAAGGAAGGCAAGGAGGTGATATTCCAGACGGATGAGGATGGTGAGTCTGCTTGGGGGGGGGGAAGGGAATCGTCCCCAGAAATGGTTCTCCTGTGACTGGTGAGCTGCTGGGGCTCACTGTGGGGATATTCCCATCGTGCCCCTGGGCCAAGAGCCCTGGCACAGGGTGGTGAGGCCCTGGCACAGGGTGCTAAGGGGGGTGGTGGCTGCTCCCCTCCATGGAGGTGTTCAAGGCCGGGTTGGATGGGGCCTTGAGCAGCCTGGTGTGGTGAGAGGTGTCCCTGCCCATGGCAGGGGGTGGGACTGGGTGATCTTTGAGGTCCCTTCCAACCCAAACTAGTCTGGGATTCCATGGGTTGGGCAGCAATTACTCCCACCCAGCCCTTCTCTGTGGCTATCTTGGAGCTAGGGCCACCAGAGAGGTCTCCCAGGTCTGACTTTACCCTGCACTGCAGTTCCTGGCTGTGGCTTTCCATCACTGGAGTCCTGGGACCATTTCTGGCTCTGGAATGTGACAGGAGGTGCAGGACAGCGTTGGCTCTGAGTCTGCAGTGCCACCTGTCAGCGATGGGTCACATCCAGAGCTGGCAGCTCCTGCTAATTACAGCTTCAGCTTGTTACATCCTTTTTCACTGCCCCATCAGCATCACCTCCCCATGCTGTGACAACTCTGCTGCCTTCAAGGACCCCTGGGCAGCCCCCAAAATGCTGCCACTCTGACAGCTGGTCCTGCAGCTGGTGGGGTGAGGGGGTCCTGGTCCACAGAGGGCAACAGCAGTTGGGGCTTACCTGGGGTGCAAAGAGCTGCTGCACCCTGGGATGGGTACTGAGTATGGCTGGAGCATCCCTGGCTCTCTAAAAGCCACTTGTTAAGCAAGCATGTACTGGATCTCTGAAGCACGTTTTAGCAGCAAGAATCAGGAATTAAGGTAGAAGAATAGATAATTCCAAAGGGTCTGGCTGGCCCAGACCCCCTGGATGGCCCCTGGGGAGACACTTGCCATGAAATCCCTCAACACAGGACTTGCCTCTATTCAGGACTCACCAAAACATGCAGCTTTTGTGTGTGCCTTGCTCATCATTCCCATTTCCCAGGCGGGATAACAAAGCCCGCAGAGCTGGAGTGGAGCCGGGGGAGGGTGTCTCTGGGTCCTGTTTTCATCTCTAAAAGCCTAAATTCAGCACCTTTCTCTGCACATCAGCACTTTCAGTATCCCCGACCCGGAGCCTGTTGACTGAGGCACTCTCAGCCTCGTGCTCCCCACAGTTCATTTTCCAGCTATCATGACTTCAGCTGTTCTCACTGTGCTGTGACTGCTCCAGCTGTTTTCTTATGGAATATTAATACAGGAGCTCCAGATGTTTGGGGTTTTGGGGGTTTTTTTTTGGCTGTACTGTAATCACTCCAGCTGCTTTCCCCTCTGCCTTGCTTCCCCCTTGGAGCTGTGTACGTGCTCAGCGTGGCATGGGACTGATGGACAGGTTTCTGCCTGTGGATGTACTGCAGATACCACACTTGGGCTCGGCCTCATGTCTCCCTCCTTGGTAGGGTGATGAGGATTCGAGCTCCCACAACAGGGTGGTGATCAGCTGTTTGACAAGACCCCTGATTGTGGTTTGTTTTGGCATGAGACCAGCTTTGGCTGCAGCATCTGCTGGTGCAACACTGGGGCTTGCCTTGGGAGACCTGGTGTAGGCTGTGAAGATGTGCACCTCAAGTGGTAAACCCTCTTTTGGGACTGGAAACCCCATTTTTGGGGGCATTAATAACTGGTACAAACTGAGTTGTTTGCAGCATCCCCCAGGTAAAATCCCACAGGCTCTGGGTGCGTGGGCTGAGTGCTAAGAGGAGAGTGTGACCCCATCCACTGCCCAGCTAAGTGCTCCATATAGATCCGGGGCAGGGTGGGAAGGTTGGAAACCTGCAGCTGGAGATTTTGGTCCAGGCATGAAACCAGGAGACTTGATCCCAGTGTGGAAATAGCTGCACTGGGGGAAGGGGTGGGGAGCCAGTTCCCCTGCTTCCAGGCCAAATGTGTAGTGCCAGCCACAATAAATATATATAAGTGTGTATATATATACATAAATATATAAAATGATATATTATATAAATATATAAAAATGTATATATACATAAGTTTATATATAAATTTATATATATACACAGCAAGAAATAGCTCTGTGTGTATATGGACGGGGCAGGGGGGTATGCACACACCTGGGAGCTGCAGCATGTGCTGCCTGTACCTATATATATCTCTTTAAATAGGTAAATCTAGATAGCATTTAAAAATACCTATAGAGGTACACGCATCCTTGCCCTAAAGGTTTCTGTAATTCTCTGTGAATTTAATAAGTGCCTTGTGTACACGTGTAGGACACGGCGCCTCTGATTAAATTAACTTGTAAATCAAGTGGAAATTGTGTATTTGCACGGTGGGAAGCCTGCAGAAGGCGATCCCTCTCTCTCGGCCCCGTAATTAGATCTGAACAAAAGCTGCAAATAAAAATAGAGGGGAAGAGTTGGTCCCTCTGCAGTGAGGGGGTGTGTGGTTTGGGTACCCAGCCCCGCCAGCGGAGGATGCTGCTGGTGAATCGTGGGCATGGCTGAGATGTTGCCTCTCCTCTCCTCCTCGCTGACCCCCTTGGGTCAAGAAATCCATGGTAAAGAAGTGAATATTGATTCAGGTGCTGTTGATCGCTGTTATTGTTTGTGGTTATTGTTGTTAGCTGTGTTAATTAGAGGGGAAGGCTGGGGCATGTCAAGCCTGGCTGCAGATGAGGGTGTTACTCCTCGCCGGGGGAAGTGTCAGCACCGTCTGCCTGAGGATGCTCCGGGGGGATTTGGCTTTTATGGGAAAAGGAGATGTATTTTTTTCCTATCCTCACACTGGTGAACTCAGCTGGGCTCCTCTGGTGATGGCACCAGGGGCTTGTTATGTTGCTGTGCTGTTGGACACTGGGTGCCATGCTGGGAATGGCATCTGTGGGTTTGTGCCATGGGGTGGGGACCTCCCTGTGGCAAAGTGTCACCAGTGGGTCCGGGAGCATCATGTCTCTGGGGAGCATCATCCTGGGAAGCCATCAGCCCCATTTCATGGGATGTGATGTGACTGGGTGACATGGCAGAGGGGATGTGGTAGCGTGATTGTGGGGGAGAGCTGTAGCAGCTGCCTGGAGGAGATTCCCAGAGGGTTTCTCCTTCCAGCCCTTTTTCCTGCTGCATCCAAGCACATCCCCTTTCCTTCCCCAGTGCCTGGTGGCATTGCCTCGGAGTCCCTCACCTTCACCCCGCTAGAGGACATGATATTTCTGAAGTGGGAGGAACCAGTGGAGCCCAATGGCCTCATCACGCAGTATGAGGTACGTTCTGACCAGCTGTGGGACCCCCGGGGACACGGGAGGGTCGTATGGAGGGGGGAGGAGTGGGGTGGATCTAGGGCAACTGCTGCTTTTGGTCATGGCGATTAAGGGGGCTGTGGAGCCCTTTGGCTGAGCGTGGATCCAGGCTGCATCCATCACCTTCCTGCTAGCCGGGTCTGTCCTGGGAGGGGGGTCCTGCTTTGGGGGTTACTGGTATTACCCAGCCAGGGCTCTTCCCATGAACCTCTGCTTTTGATTTCCCCCAAAAAGTGCCTGCCCTCACGGCTGTCCCTTCCCTTCCGCTGGGGTCCATCCCTTTAGCCCCTTATCCTCCCGGGATCTCTCCTCTCTGCTGCTGGTGACACTCTGCCCTGTCCCTGCAGATCAGCTACCAGAGCATCGAGTCCTCCGACCCCGCGGTCAACGTGCCCGGCCCGCGACGCACCGTCTCCAAACTACGCAACGAGACCTACCATGTCTTCTCCAACCTCCACCCCGGCACCACCTACCTCTTCTCCGTCCGGGCCCGCACCGGCAAAGGCTTTGGCCAGACGGCGCTCACGGAGATCACCACCAACATCTCCGGTACGTTCCCCTGGGCTCCGTGCCTGGTGCTGGGGCTTCTCCTCTGCACAGGTGCAGGTGCTCCCATGGATTTTGGTGACTGGCCGCTGCCATTGAAGGATGCTCTTGGTGCCATGAACCCCCCCCCCGGGGCAGCTCCCCAAACCCATCAGCTGGGCTGTGTGTGGGTCTCTGGCTGCCAGCCTGGTGTGCACCGGTGCTGTCTGAGCTATCACTGTATAAGCAAGGGATTAATTTGGCTTCGTTAATTAGCCTCATAATACTTAGGGCTGTTTGCTCATGTCTGTGGCATTGCTATTAACTACAGAAAATGGCTGAGATGAGCCCTAACGGGGTCACTGAAACAGCAAAGCAGCTTGAGCCAGACCCCAGCTGCTCTTGGCTTTGGGACTGCGGGGCTGGGCATGATGGGGTCCCCTGTCTTGGTCTGGGGGTGCTGCTGGGCTGGTTTGGGGGTGGTTCTGCCCTGGGTGGGGTGCTCTCTCTGTGCTGGCAGCTTGGAGCTGTGCTGCCCCAGGCACGTGGGGTGCATCTGCCAAGGTTGGATCCTGCTCCTGTCTCTTCCTCTCTGCCACACTGGTGCTGAGGACCCCGCCACGCTGCACATCCATGTGTCCTCCCCCACCCGCAATATCTGCTCAAGGCCTGGAGGTGTTTTCTTTATTAGTAATAATGCTCATCACACTGTTCAGTGATGCTCTGCTATGAGCAAGGCTGCTTGTGCCTCAGTTTCCCCTGGAGCAGGAGCCGACCCTGAGTGCCTCTGTGGGGGCCAGGACTCACCTTTCCTGCTCTCCCCATTCCCTTTGCAGCTCCCACCTTTGACTATGGGGACATGCCATCACCACTGAGCGAGTCAGAGAGCACCATCACAGTGCTGCTGCGGCCGGCACAGGGCAGAGGGGCTCCCATCAGGTAGGCTGGGGCTGTGCAAGGGTGAGACCCCCCCAAGTGGGGTGTGGAGGGAAGGACAGGACCATCCTTTTAACAAAGCTGACCTCTGCCTGGTTCTTACCAGCACCTACCAGGTCATTGTAGAAGAAGACCGGCCCAAAAAGCTCAAGCGGGAGCTGGGTGGGCAGGAGTGCTTCCCAGTGCCACTGACCTTTGATGACGCCGTGTCCCGTGGCTCTGTGCACTACTTTGGGGCTGAACTGCCTGCCAGCAGCCTCACTGAAGCCAAACCCTTCACCGTGGGGGACAACCAGACCTACAGCGGCTACTGGAACCCACCGCTGGAGCCCAAGAAGGCCTATCTCATCTACTTCCAAGCCATGAGCAACCTCAAAGGGGTGAGTAGCATCTGGTGGGGTGTCTGGGGTGCCCATCGGACCAGGCAGGAGCCCACCTGGGGTCTTGGGGGAGATCAGAAAAATGGGACTTGTTTTAGATCTCCCTCCCTTGGGCCCCTCTCTGGGCACACCCCCAGTGTCCTGCCCATGGGGAGATGGTGCTCTGGGCCACCCTTATGGCACATTGGGCATGTGCCTGGGTGACCCCGGGGGCTGTGCCCGTCTTCCTCCTAGTGCTGATGCTTGGGGTGATGGAACCCAACCTCTGCCACCCGCTGTGGTACTGGCTGGGACCCCAACTAGTGCCGGTGTGGGGGCAACAGTGTTCCCAGGGCTCATCCTGGGGTGAAAAGGGACTATTTGGGCAGCGAGAGGGGCCCGCTGCCAACACGGTGGCTGCTGCGGAGAGCTCCTGGGAGGCTGCCAAATTCCTGGCTGCCTTCTCCTTGCCTGCTGCTGCCTGTTCTCTCAGCGAAGCTGTAACACCCTGCTCCATCACCGTCGCGATGAACCAGGGCTCCCCAGAGACCCATCTCAGCTTCACCTGCTCCAGCAGCTCCCGTCCCACCCCAGGGAATGATGAGCTGTGAAATCGAAGCAGCAGGACTGTGGCAGCATCCTCATCCCACACGACTCCGTCTTGCTGGAACGATGCTGGTTTGTGAATCCATTCCTCTGCTCCAGGATCCTTCACACCTCGGTGGGTTGTAATTAGAGCCGAGACGGACGGGAAGGATCTCAGCTCTGGCTCGCTTGGGCACTGCTGGATAATAACTGGTGGCTGATGCTGTTTTATAGCCTTCCTGCTGGGAGGCAATGGATTTGTCCCGGCTGCTGTCAGACGTGAAAAACCTGGATCCCAGCTTGGATTTTTTTTTTTTGGTGGTTTTCATGCCAGATGGAGCACGAAGCAGGAGAAGCAAAAGCTGGAGACCTCAGGGAGAAACTGTGCCAGAGCCAGCCCTGTCCTGGGCATGCAGCGTGGGCAGGTCTTGGTCTGAGGGTGGATGGAGCAGCATTGTCAGCCCAGGTCCTGAGGGGCTGTAGGATGCTCTGGGAAAAAGGCAGTCCTGCTGAAATGGTGCTTTGTATTGTGCAACAGAAGTTGGATACAAGGAAAGATGAAATATAGCTGAACCCATCCCTAAAAATGCACAAAACTCTTGGAGACCTGAGCTGGAAGCCCTCACAGCGACCTTGGCAGCACACACAGCACACCAGGGATGGGGCTTGAAAACTTTGATTGATGGAAAACCACCCCTGTGAAGCTCTGAAGGATGAGGAAGCCCTGAATGATGACCTGGGAGTGTTTTTAGCTGTAGCTGGTGACACGCTGATGACCTGGGTCTGTTGGGTTTCTCCTTTAATGCTCCGGAGCTTTGCTGTGCCAGGAGCGATGGCCTCGGCTAAAGGGAAGGACGCTGGTTTAGGGGACATTGGGGACAGGTCATTCAGCAGCATCTCCTAGGGGCTGTGTGTCCCTTCAGCTCAGCAGTGGGTCCTGCAGCACAAACTGCCTGCAAAGTCCCTCGATTTGAGGGTCCCAGCACCAACGGACCAGCCTTGCACCTGCCCAGCTTTGCTTGGAGCGGGGAGTGGAGCCACCAGGATGCTTATCCCACCCTGACTCCTTCCCCTTTTCTTTCCTCCGTAGGAAACCCGGCTGAACTGTGTCCGGATCGCCCGCAAAGGTGAGAGCCCTTCCTTCCCCAGCCCCTGCCATGCCGCTGAGGCTGCAGACTTAAAGCCCACGGTTGTTCAGGTGGTCGGGACCGGGTGTTGTTGCCAGTGTCAGGGTGCACAGGATGGTTTCTCACAGCCCATCCCACACTGGTGTTTCCCACTTCCCTTGGTGTCTGGGTTTTGCCCTCAGTTGAGTTTTTTTTCCCTCCTAACACCATCACCGTGGTGGGAGGTTGGGGTTGGTGATGTTGGATGCTGAATCCAGAGATGGAGAAGCTTGTGTTGGGTGTGACAAAAGGTGGCACAAAGGGACTGTCTGAGAATGGGGACTCTCATGGCACTGCAGAGCCCTGTAACATCTCCATGGAATTAAATAAGTTCAAGGATGTGCATCCCATGGGACAGTCCCAGTGTGTTCCTGTCTGATGTTGCTGACCCTGTCCAGAGCTGTGTCTTGACCCCCCCACCCCAAACCTGTCCTTGTCCCCTGGCAGCTGCCTGCAAAGAGAGCAAACGTCCTCTGGAGGTGTCACAGCACTCGGAGGAGATGGGCCTGATCCTGGGGATTTGTGCTGGAGGGCTCATTGTCCTGATTATCCTCCTGGGAGCCATCATCATTGTCATTCGGAAAGGGTAAGGAGACCTGGTGTCCTGGCTGGTGCCTCTGTCCATCCCCTCCTCCCACCCCAGCACTAACTTGGAGTTACTGGTGGTGATACTGCCATGCTGGGCAGACTCTAGACCCTCTCTTGAGCTGTGCCTCCATGTGTTCGTGCATCCCCTCTGGCACAGTGCCCTCCTTGCTCTGTGACTGGGGACAGCGAGGACCAAGAGCACGGTCCTGGGGATGTCCCTTTCCTCCTGGGCTCCCCAGATTTGTCCCGCTGTCCCTGTCCTCAGTGTTTTTCAGCCTTTCTACCTCTTTTTCTGTCCCTTCTCAGCTCTGTGCTGCTCTGTCTATTCTGCATTGATGGAAAAGGTTCTGGACAGGGCTTGAAGGGGTCTTGGGGGACCCTGGGGTTGTGCAGCCCTGCACCTCCTCAGCCCAAAATACAAAACTGTCACCTTCATCTGCACTGTGATACCGTTCCTGGGCTTCCCCACTGCCTTGGCCATCCTGGAGTCACATCCATCCACATGTGCTTTGCTGGCTGGGGCCTGGCTGGGCTGGAACCCTGCTGTGGGGGGGAAACTCCTCTGCACCGAGCTGGTGTTCCTGGAGATGGGGAGGAGGGGACAGCATTGCACCTCTCTGCTATCACCCCTCTGCCATGCCCCCGGGATGGTGGGGGAGCACCCAGTGCCCTCCCTAGCTCCGGTGGGGCTCGGTTTTGGGGTGATGGCCAGATAAAACCACCTCCATCTGCACACAGCTTTTGCCTGGAAAGCAGCTTGGGGTGTCCTGCTGAACTACCCAGGCAGATGCTGCGTCTGAGCACCGGTTCCTGGAGACTGCTGGAGGGGAGCAGCACCCCCCTTCCTCCAGGACCAGGCAAGGGACTGCCCATGGCTGCCTGCCTTGGGGTGCTGGTGCTGGGACTGTCCTGCATCCTCCTGGGATTGTTTTAATGGGGAACCACTGAGCTGCCAGGGAAATGTGAGCGATCCCTGGCTGAGAGCCTCACGCTGGCTCCAAACAAGTCATTGCAATTGGAGTGCACACCAGAGGCTTTTCCAGGGCTGATGCTCCTTGGGGACCCCCAAACTGCTCTCCCACCCCCATGGGAGATCCCCACGCTCCCCAGCTCTGACTGAGGCTCTGAATACATCTGGTATGGATGTGGCCATGGCCGTCACAGCAGGCTTTCAGTCGGGAAGCTCGCTGGGGTGGGAGGGAGGAGGACAAGAGCTTTTTGGGACACTCGTCCCCAGGAGCGCTGGGGATGCGGCTGCTGCTTTTCATTCGGGTGCAGCGCCCTGGAAAACAGCTTCTTCCCGTGTGGGGCTCGAGGCAGCACCAAGCCAGGGGGGCTCTCAGAGCAGGGGGAGAAAGGGCAGCAATTACCCACCTTCCCCACGCAGGGCTGGGGGTGATGGGAGGAAAGTATGTTAGCCAGAGGGGAGAGAAAAAGAGCAGGGCACATCCTCAGCCTGTGTAATTCCACCCATCTCTCTGTGGCTTCGTTTGCTGGCAAAGGGTTCTTGCTGGTTTACACCAGGTGGCAAAGCAAGGCTGTGGCAGCCCTGCTCACTGCAAGGGGTGTGGGATGGGCTGGAGGCTCCCTGCCCACTGTTGCTCTGAGGTGATGCTTGTGCATACAGCGTCAGGGCTGATCTGTGATGGAGCGAGTGCTGGCGGTGCTGGTGTGGTTTTGGGAGTCATGCTGTGGGTGGAGAGCTGTGAGTGTGGCTCTGACCTCCTGTTGTCCGTGCTGTGGGGCAGGAGGAAAACAAACCAGAGCCACAAATCAGACCCAGCACCGAGGGCCCTGAATTCAGGGCTCAGGAGAAGCTGGGACGAGCCTGTAAATTTTGCTGGTGGTAAAACGCTGACGTGGTGGAATGGAAATGCACCCCCAGAATATGCTCAGCTCTAAATGGTCCTGACCCCATTCTCCCCACTGGGTTTGCCCGGCCCCTGGGGGAGGATGCCCTACATAACCCCTTGGACAAGGGTACTGTGGACACCCCACTGCCGACCCTGGGGACCGCAGTGACCTTGAGAGCTGGGACACCAGAGCATGTAACCTCCAGATGCAAAAGGAGAAGCACGTTTCTTCACGGCACGTTTAATTCTCCAGCAACTGAGTTGCCCCATAACCCCCCCTCCCCTTTCCCTCTGCTACTGTGCTGGGGAAAAGCCGCTTATGCAATGTCTGCTGTTCTTTGTTTGCATGCTTGCCAGGAGGAACTACTATTCTTATTCCTACTACCCGTAAGTAATTGTCATTCTCTCCTTCACCCTTCCTCCTGGCTGCCCCCCTCGCCTTGCTGCTCCAACAAGTCCTTTTCTCTGCTGAGTATGTTTTAAGGGACTCTTTGACTTGGGGGAAAATCGTGCTGTTGAGCTCATTAGGGATTGGGAGTGATGGGTGGAGTGATGGGGGGAGTGGTCAACCACTCCGGGTTGGATTCTGGATCATGCACCAAGATGCCAACGTGGGCTCAGATGTCCTGTTCCTCCTTCCCTTGGTTTAATCCCTGCTCTGGCTTCTTGGGGCTTGATGCTGCCTCTCAAAAACCCTCAGTCAGGGTTGGGATGTGAGGTTCTGGTCTTGTGAGAGCTCCTGGGCTTTCCCAGCATCTTTGATTGGTGCCTATGGGGACCTTGCACAGAGGTGGGAAAAGGCTCCCTAGTGGGTGCTGAGCATGTGGGCAGTCAGGGGGTCCAGCCTGTCTCTTAGGGGATGGGATGGATTTGCCACTCCCCCCTCCCCAGCATGGTTTTAGAGTCCCAGACTGGTGGAAAGACTCAGTACAAGAAGGACATCAAGGTCCTGGAGCATGTCCAGAGGAGGGCAGCCAAGCTGGGGAAGGGGCTGGAGAGCAGCAAGCCTTCCAAGGAGCCCCTGAGGGAGCTGGGGGTGTTCAGCCTGGAGAAGAGGAGGCTGAGGGGAGACCTTCTCCCCACCTACACTGACCTGACAGGAGGATGCAGAGAGGTGGGGGTTGGTCTCTGCCCAAGTGACAGGTGATGGGATGAGGGGGATGGCTCAAGCTGTGCCAGGGCAGGGGCAGATCAGACATTAGAGAAAGGTTCTTCCCCAGAAGGGTTCTGGGGCACTGGAACAGGCTGCCCAGGGAGGGGCTGAGTCACCGACCCTGGGTGTGTTTAACAGATGGGTAGATGAGGTGCTCAGGGATGTGGGTTAGCACAGGACAGGAACGGTTGGACTTGATGATCTTAAAAGTCTTTTCCAACCGTGGGATTCTGGGCTTCTGTGAGAGACCTGTAAAGCTCACCTAGTCCAGTACATCAACCAGACCAGGCTGCTCACAGCCCTGTCCAGCCTGACCTTGAGAGTTTCCAGGGATGGGGCATCTACCACCTCCCTGGGCAGCCTCCTCCAGTGCCTCACCACCTGCACCCTAAATTTCTTCCCTGTACCTAGGCTGAGTCTCCCCTCTTTTAGTTTAAAACCATTACTCTCATCCTGTGGCTACAGACCCTATCAAAGAGTCTGTCCCAGCTTTCCTGGAGCCCCTTTAAGGCCTGCAAGGTTCTCTCAGGTCTCCCCAGAGCCTTCTCCTCTCTAGGCTGAACCAGCCCAAGTCTCTCAGCCTTTCCTCCCTTGGGTCATTTCTGTGGCCTCACTCCACCACCAAGTCCACATCCATCTGGTACCTCCTGTGCTCATGCAGTGCACAGTGATGTGCATGGTGTGTTGGATGGTCTGTGTGGCAGTGAGGTGGCACAAGGATGATGGATGGGGGAGAGCTTGGGGCAGCCTTGTGCAATCCCAGCTGGCCAAGCAGAGCCTTTGCTTCCCTGAGGAGCATTTTGGGGAGGGGGGACATTGAGGATGAGCAGCAGGAGGTGCTCCAGCTGGTGAGGGATGATCCACCTGGGGCTTTCAACTGGCTCAGGGCACTGGAAAACCAAAGTGTGGCAACTGCTGGGGGGAAATAATCCATCCTGCTCCCTGAAATAACCAGAGCCAGGTAGCTTTGGGGGGTGGTTCTTACAGCACTGCCAGCTCAGCCCTCTGCTTACATGCACTTCTTCCCTCCTCCCTCTCACATCCCCCTGCAGAAAACCTGTCAACATGACCAAAGCCACCATTAACTACCGCCACGAGAAGACACACATGATGAGTGCCATCGACAGGAGCTTCACCGACCAGAGCACGCTGCAGGAGGACGAGCGGCTGGGGCTCTCCTTCATGGACACCCACAACTACAGCAACCGTGGTAAGGACAGGGAACTGCAGCATCCCCTCTGCTCCCCTCCAGCCCAGCAAGGGTCCCCTAAATATCTCAGAAAGCATCTGAAACGCTTAGCCAAGGCTGGGTAGTAGGTATTGCATCTGTTTCAGCCTGATGTGTGTGACATGCTGGAAGGAAACCTCCAAGGGCATCACTCAAATCTCTTGTCTGTGGTAGCTTTGATTATTGTCCTGGTTTTGCTGCAGGAAAAAACCACTTGTGGGTGGCTTGAGCTGGGTCTCTGCATCTCCACCTCGTGAAGTCGAGGTCTGGGCTTGTGTTGGGAGGGTTGAGGCCATGTGCAGCTTGGCCACAAGCTCAAGCGCTGGCTGCAGCCCCCATAGAGCTGGGTGAACCCCAACTCTTTCAGCTTAGGCTGAGGTCAAAAGCTTTGCTCCAGCACACTCAGTGTAGCTTTGCTCCATGGTGTTTAGCACAACCCTGGGCTTCGAAGGGTTAAAGAGCCACTGCGTTCACATCAGAGGGAGACTGATAATTTAACACCCACTGGAGTATGCATCTCCATGCTGATTTAGTTGTACAATAACTCCTTGGATGCCCCAGTTTCAACCATATGCTAATAACATCTGTTACAGTAACTTCAAGATGCTGCTTACCCACAGCTCTTCTCCACCGGCTGCAGGATTAATACGCTTCCCAGCATTGTCTCGTGGATAATAGAAGCCCAGAGGGCAAACTTTTCCTCCTCTTAGTACATCTAGCTAGGTGTATTATTTTTCAGTTGCTGTCCTTGAAAGGCTTGGAGGCTGCTGGGGCTCTGAGCGGGCTGAGCTGGGGCTGCTGGTCCTCAGCTTCTTCAAGGAAAGGGGCTTTGGGGCTGCATCCTGCTTCTGCCCGCTTGCTGGCTCTGCTGCTGGCTGGTCCCCATCCCTCTGCTTGGTAGAGGGTTGGGGAGGAGATGGGAGCTTGGGGGCTCTGCTGCAGCAGGGACAGCACACCCTGCCTGTAAGCATCATTAGTTAATGCAGGTAAATGAACAGGCTGCTGTGTTACAGGCTGTTCCCCACAGAATGATGGGGGTTGGAAGGGACTTCGAAAGATCACCTAGTCCAACCCCCCTGCCAGAGCAGGATCACCTGGATTAGGGCACACCAGAACATGTCCAGGTGTGTTTGAATGTCTCCAGAGAAGGAGACATTCAACCATGCCTCAGTTTCCCAAAGTCAATCACTAATGCCTCACAGAAACCCAGGTGGGTGCTCAGCATGTGGCTGCATGGAGCTGCTGGCACCTTGCAAATGCCTACAGTGGGTTTCTCATGGAGCCCATCAGCTGTGCTGCAGGGTGCATCATGGCCCTCCTGTGCTGTCCCATTGGTCCAGCCATGTGTTGGCATCTTGGAAGGGAGATGTTTCTGGTTGGAAAAGTTGGGGCAGCATCTCCTTGGGTGCTGCAGTGCCCCGTGGAGACACCCTGCTCAGTGCATGTGCTGCACCCACATTGTACCAGTGGGTGGGAGGTGCAGGCAGGAGGTTAGGGGCTACTCCTTGTGTTCCCAGGGGAGCTCTGTGGGTGAGGAAGGGTGGTTTTCAGAAGTGTTGTTAAGGGAAACCACGTGCAGGATGCACTGTCCTGCAAAGCTGCTTCCCAGCAGCGTGTGGCTGGTGCTCCCAGCTGGGTGCTGCAGGATCCCAGCCTGACACATCTCTGGGCAGCAGCAGGGAGCACTGGTTTTTGTGCAAACCCAGTTTTCAGGACTTTGCCCTGATAAATGGAGGGGAGGTCTTAGTCTGGCTCTGCTGGTAATTACATGGCAAAGGCAGAGTGGATAAATACTCCATAAACTCCCCATTAAACAGCAGCGAGCTCTGTCTCTTGGTGCTGGGAGTAAGGTGCTGGTATCTGGCAGTGAGGAAAATTCAACATGAAGCTGGGCTGGAGGCCTTGGCAAGGTGATTTTTCAAGTCATGTGAATGTTTGGACACGTAGCTCTTGCTTGTCTGGATGGGCATTAATTGCTCCAATCAATAGGAAATGAGCTTATTAACCCCCTTAAGATGTAATGGCTGCTTTTGGCTTAGTGGTGTAGTAAGCACTGCAGAGAGCCCAAGGGGGGTCTGCACCACTTCCAGCCCCCAGAGAGACTGTCTGCAGCACCAGCATCTCCTGGGGATGTTCCCAGGTGCCCTCTCATCCCTCCATGGGTGCAAGGAAGCGATGGGGATGTGATCCAAGGCTTTGCACCCCAACAGCCCTGGCTGTCCCTTCCCTTGTGCAGGTGACCAGCGCAGCAGCGTGGTTAACGAGTCCAGCAGCCTCCTGGGGGGCTCCCCCCGCCGCCAGTGTGGCCGCAAAGGGTCCCCATATCACACTGGGCAGCTCCATCCTGCCGTGCGGGTGGCAGATCTCCTCCAGCATATCAACCAGATGAAGACAGCAGAAGGCTACGGCTTCAAGCAGGAGTATGAGGTGAGAGCATCTTGTGCTGGTGTCTCATGGAGGGTGGGAGGTGGGATGGATGAAGTGACATGGGGTGGGACCTGTGTGTAAGGAGAATCTGCTCCAGAGCTGGAGCTGCAGTGCTGAGGACAGGAGGAGCTGGAGCTTGCAGCTCTCTGTGCACACCCCATCAGCATGTGGGGTGTTCCTGGGTCTGGATCACATCTCTGGGCCTGGAAGCTCAGGATTTAATCATCATTGTGAACAAGCCCCTGAGATGAGCCAAGCCAGCTCTGCCAGCCAGCTGCACCTCCCCTGCCTGCAGTGCATCATCCCACCTCTCCCACCAGGGCTGGGGATGCTTCTCCCTTCCTCAGGTCCTCCTGGGCACCATGATGTTGTCTTCTCTCTCCAACATGCTTGTCCTGCGATAAGCATGGCCACAACCTAAACCCTCTGCAGCCTGGCAGCTCCCAAGCCTGTGGAGACCCCCGGGGGTGGGGAGAGGATGGAGACCCCCGGGGGTGGGGAGAGGATGGAGACCCTGCGGGGGGGGGGGGGGGGGGGGGGGGGGGGGGGGGGGCGGGGGAAGAGGATGGAGACCCTGGGGGTGGGGAGAGGATGGAGACCCCCACAAAGGTCATTAGCTGCATCATGTCCATCCCACCTCCTTGAGCCAGAGGGTCTGTAACAGTGTGTTACTCCCCACACCTCTGCTGTGGCACGTCTGGTGGGGTTGATTTCCCTGCTCCTCAGTGTCCCACAGGTCTGACAATTGACATTTCCCAGTGAAATTACTGTTTAATGCTCAGTTGTTTCAAGTGCAGGAGGGGTTTTTTCCCACTCCTTCCCCCCCCTCCACGTATTGGACAAACCCAGGCTTGCCATAATCATTAGTGCTCCTTGAAAAGCTGCTGTATGTTCTTGGAACTAGTCATTTGAAAGCACTCAGATATTATGGGAGGGGAGCAAACATGTAATTTCCTTCCACTTTCCTCCTCTTATGCCAGTCTCTGAATGTTGCTGTTATTACACACAAACCTGTTCTGTGCTGGGGAGAGGAAAGGGGCTGGGATTTAGGGGGAAAAAACCCCTACACCCAACCCAGAACACTCCCCCCCAGCAAAGCAGCTGGAAAACAGGATGTTTTGGGGGTGCAGCAGAAGTGTGTAGCCTGGCAGAGTGTTCTGGAGATGGAGAAGGGGCTGTGAGATGTGTCTCATGGTCTTGGGGGGGCAACCACCCTGTCTGCCCTGCTTCCTGTGGAGGTTCTGGGGCTGGTGGGGGGAGAACCCGTGGTCCTGCCCTTGGGTTGTGACAGCCATCCCTTCCTTACAGAGCTTCTTTGAAGGCTGGGATGCTTCCAAGAAGAAAGACAAGACCAAAGGGAGACAGGATCACGTATCAACATGTGAGTGGCTTTAGGAAAGGCCTTTAGACACCCTGAATGACTTGAACAACCTTCTAGAGGGCTTTGGGGGCTTCTCTTTGGGAGATGTGTGGTCCACAGCAAGGAATAAACTGGTGGGGTTTGGTTGGTCAGTGGCCTGAGAAAGGTTCTTGTTCAGTGAGTGTTCCCAGGCTGCGAGCTCCTGTTGGGCACTGGCCACTGGAGCTGGACAGCTCTTGAGGATGGGACATTTGGGGTGGTGATAACATCACCATGATACTCTTCCTGGTGGTGCTGGAGGGCCCTTGGTAACTGGGGTTTTATTGTAGGAACTCAGGAGAAACTGTGGCCTCGCCCCAGGGAGCTTCTGGTGTGGGTGTGCAGGATGAGCCAAAGGGGTGAGAGGGTGAGGTTTTAGGACAGAAGATTGGGAAGGGCTTAAACCCATAGGAGAGAGGATGCTCCTCACCAGCTCCCTGCATAGACAGCATGGCACAGACACCATGCTCCATGCTGCATCTCTGACCTTCCTGCAGGGATGGAGACACCAGACCTGGCCCTCCAGGAGCTTTGGTGCTCTCCACCTCCCATGTGCTTTCCTCTGCAGCTGCATCCCTTCCACTCCAGTATTGTCCAGGGACCCAGGTAGGCACCAGAGGTTGGGCAGAGCTCTCTGCTTACCTGTCTGGGCTCTGGCCATCCTGCTGTCCTGCCAGAGTAGACAGCAGGGTGCTAGAGGGTGGGTGCACTGTGTCTTTGGCAGGACTTGGCAGAATTTGGGGAGATAAGTGTTGAAAGCTGCTCCCCCATGTCTTTCCTGGCCTAAGCCACCGTCTTCAGGAAAGTCTCCACCAGCTTCTCTTGCTCCTGAATACAGCCTGCCTGAGTTGTGCAGGTTCCTGGTGCAGAATGATTGCAAAGGGTGTCCTGGGGCCTGTCAGGGTGACAAGCTGTCCCCATGCTCACCCCCCAGCCCGGGTGCTGATGGTCCCTTCTCCCATTGCCCTCCAGATGACCGTCACCGAGTGAAGCTGCACCCGCTGCTGGGCGATCCCAACTCAGACTACATCAATGCCAACTACATCGATGTAAGTGGGGACAGTGTCTGTCTCTGGGGTGTCTGACTGGGATAGGAGCTTCCCATGGACCCCGTGGACTGTCAGGGTCTGTCCAGCAGCATTTGGAGGAGCTTAGACAGCCCAGGTTGATCTGTGCATCCCTGAAGAGCCTGCCTGGTTTATGTTCATCAGCAAGTTCTGCTTGCTGCCTCTTCTCCTCTGCTCTGCTCTATCTCTCCTCTCATTCTCTCTCTTGTCCCTTCTTCCACCCTCTCTCCTCCCCTCGCTTGCTCTTGTGGCCATGGACCTCCTTCCTCCCTGGGTGGAGGATGCAGAGGTTGAGTGTGCTGAGGGACCAGTTTGCCCTGGGACCCCCCTTGGTTCTGTGTGTGTGAGTCTGGGCAGAGCTTGGCCCCCCCAAGCTTGGCCTTGGGGTCCTCTGAGAGTGATGTCCCCAGGAGCAATGTCCCCTGTCACCTCCAGCGATGCTGAGACCAGGAGAGGTGCAGGAAGGGCACAGGGCTTGAGCATGTCCTGGAAGCAGCAGCACATCCCACTCTTCCCTCCTTTCCAGAGGATGTCTTCTGGCAGTGGTGGCCTTGCCCTGTGCCTGAGGAGCATCCCTGTCCTCATGTGTCTCCTCTCCCCTGGCTCTCCATGACCCACTCTGGGCTCTAACCTGTCTCTTGAGCTGTGCCTCACTAATGTCTCTGTCTCTGATCTTTTTCTCTCCAACCTGTGTCCCAACGGGATCGTTAAGATTCGGATTAACCGAGAAGTAAGTAGATGGTTCCCCTCTGCTCCCTTCTCTCTGCCCCATCTCCTCCCAGCAGTATGGTGTTTAAATAGCATCTGGGAGAGGCAGGCTGGGAAAACGTGGGGATAAACTCTGGGGAAGGGGAAAGTGAGGCTGAATTCAACTCATGAAACCCCCCTGTGAAAGGACTGGTGGTGGATGGAGAAGCTGCCATCACCTCCATATATGTAGTGTGATTGAACTCAGCTGGACCCATGGTCAAGGTGTGGGACAGCAGGTCCCCAGTCCCTTTGGCAGTGGTCTTGCTGGAACATGCTCTTGGGGCTGGCAAATCCCTCAGAGTGGTGAGGGGCTGGAACAGGCTGCCCAGACAGGGGGTGGGTGCCCCATCCCTGGGGGTGTTCAAGGCCAGGTTGGCTGGGGCCCTGGGCAACCTTGTGTAGCTCCAGGCCTGGAGGTTGGTGGCCCTGCCTGTGGCAGGGGGTTGGAGCTCTGTGATCCTTGGGGTCCCTTCCAACCCAGCCCAGTCTGGGATTCTTGAGAATTGGGAATGGTCCCAGTAAGTGGCTGGGGTAAAGGAGGAGCACTGGCCTGTTGCTCAGTGCCATGTGGCTGCTGTGGGATGGGACGTGATGGTGTTGCTGTGCTTGGCAGCTGTACCAATGACATGGGAGCCAGGATCAAGCTGGCAGACCCTGGGATGCCCCTGGGGTGCTGCTGGGAATTTTGATGCATTACAGGAATGAGGATTGGGCATTACATGACCCTTCATGGGATGTGGGACGTGCACCCTCCCAGGACAGGGTGTAGCAGGTGCAGTGTGGCTGCTGAGCCTCCTCTTCCTCCTGTGGTGGTGGATAGTGCTGCACTGGTCCCCAGGACTTGGCCTGGCAGATGTGGGGACCTGTCACCACTTGAGTGACTGGGAAATGTTTTACTGGGCTGTGCCCCAGCTCCCAACTGTCCCAGTGTCCCCCCAGCTTGGGGCTGATGTCTCTCCTTCCCTTGCAGGGCTACCACAGGTCCAACCACTTCATAGCCACGCAAGGTGAGTTGCCCCTTCCCTCTTCCCCCTCCCTGCTCGGCCAGGTGGGATTTAACCTTGTGTGGGCAGGAAGGGGAGGGAGTGGGCCAGTTTGGGGCCAAACTAGGTGGTAGCAATGTGGGAGCAGCTCCCTGCCACCCCACAGCACCATGGGGGGAAGGGGTGGTTTCAGCCAGCATGAAGGGTATCGAGAGGGTTTTTGGCTTAAAATGCTGGGGGGTGTTAGTGCCACAGAGGGAAAACGTGGTGGCACTGAGGTGCCTATTCATTCCCAGTGGCCTTTCCTCCATCCCACAGGGCCCAAGCAGGAGATGGTGTATGACTTCTGGCGCATGGTGTGGCAGGAGCACTGTTCCAGCATCGTCATGATAACCAAGCTGGTGGAGGTTGGACGGGTGAGGACCCCATCCCACCCCATCCCATCCCTCTCCCTCCTGGCTCCAGCTCTACCAGCAGCTTCCCCTACAGTGCCAAAACCCCATCCCATCATCTCCTTGCAGGTGAAATGCTCCAAATACTGGCCAGATGACTCAGAGATGTACGGGGACATCAAGATCACCCTGGTGAAGTCGGAGACGTTGGCCGAGTACGCTGTCCGCACCTTTGCTCTCGAGAGGGTACGGTCCCGCTGCCACCCCCAGTTGAGGTGCAGCTTCTGAACCCCTGGGGATGCTGGTAGCTTCTTCCTTTGCCTTTTCCCCAGCTCTGTGCTGAGTGGCTCAGCCCTGCTCCCGTTTCAGCAGTGAGGGTTTAATTTCCCTGTGAGCAGCGTGTAATTGTGGTGGTGGGAAGGATGCTCTTTCTCCTCGGAGTGGAGTGCAGGTTACATGGCCATTACTCTGCAGTGGGTTACCTGGGGATGGAGCTGGTGTGATTTACCCCTTAATTTACAGGAATGTGAAATTACTATGTAGTATAGGGCAGGTAGTAAAGATGCTTGTGGAATGAGACCTGTGGCTGCTGCTGTCAGCTCCTTCTCCTCCTTGGCTGGTTTTTAACCCTCTCACAGTGAGGAGGAGGAGGAGGATGCAGGGCTGTCAAAGCAGCTGACTGCTGTGTGGTACGTTGGGCTGGATGCTGAGCTGGCAAAATCATGGATTCCCAAGAAAAATTGGGCATTTGGGTGGCTTGGGCTGGGTTTTGCTTGCCACGTCCCCTCTCTCCATCTCATCCTTCCCTTGCAGCGGGGTTACTCGGCCCGGCACGAGGTGAAGCAGTTCCACTTCACATCGTGGCCTGAGCACGGTGTCCCCTACCACGCCACGGGGCTGCTGGCCTTCATCCGCAGGGTGAAAGCGTCCACGCCGCCTGACGCTGGCCCCATCGTTATCCACTGCAGGTACCTCCTTGGCTGGGGGGCAGAGCCAGCTAGGAGGGAGTGTCCCCTTCTGGGATGGGGTTTGGAGGGGGTATGGATGGTCTCAGGGGTGGGGGCGGTGTTTTAAGTGGGTGCTCTGGCTCTGAATGATGCTAAAATACTCAGCAGGGAGATGTAAAGTGTATAAACTGGGTTCACAGCAAGGAAAGGCTGGGGCAGGGAAAGCACCTGGGCTGGCACTGTGGGGTAGGATGTTCCTTTGTGATGGCATCCAGCTGCAGAGTGTCACCAGTGGGCTGGTGGCAGCAGGGATGGGGTCTGTGTCTGGTCTGGGGCTGGGGGACAAGCAGGGAGCAGCACTTACTTGAGGGCTGCCCCAGCACCCAGCTCTGCCCCCTTGGGTGAGGGTGGATGAGATGGGCAGCTGGTGGTCAGGATGGGTGAAGAAGAAAGGTGGGGAGGGACAACAGGGACAGACAGACAGCCCCATTCCTAGCATTACCCCAGGGCTGTCCCCATGGGGCTCACACTGAGCTGGGAGACCACAAGTGGTGGCACGTCTGAGCCCGAGCAGTGGCATTCCATCCCCTGAGCAGGCATCCCCACACGATGGGTTAATGGTTCTTCCTCTGCTGGGCAAACAAGGAGGAGCTGATGAGCAGGAGGGATTTTTTCTTTTTATTTGATTTCTCCCTGTCAATTGCCTCATCAGTATTCATTCACTGGCAGCAGCCAGTGTGATTAGTGCCCATAGCCTGTAATCACTGATAATCACGAGGAGTGATTCATCAGCCCCAGAAATTAGTATTTCACTGGAAAAGACTTTGGAGGAGTGGGAGGAGGGGTGGGGGGAGCGGCTCTGTTCCTGAGGCATCACAGGGTGGGTCACAGCAGCCGTAGTTTTTTGGCTGTGAGTCCAACCATGCCAGGATTTGGGATATCTCTGCTGCTGGGGGTTGTCTGGCCCCAGGCATTGTGCTGGGCTCAGCATTAACCCAGTTCCCTCAGTGGAGGGAATTCAGAGCCCTTTGGTGGCTGGGCTACTTCCCTGTGCTCTGTGGGCTTGGTGCTGAGCATCCTTTACCCATTTGGGGTGGGATCCTGGAGGACTCTTGGCACCTGGAGGGTTTAGCTGCCAGGTTTGTTCTGTTAGAGCATGTGCTGTGCTGCCTTGAAGCAAAAATGAACCTAGGAGGCGGTACCCACCCTCCCACCCACTGCCAGAGTGTCATGCAACCCCCAGGCTGGGGACAGTGCTTTAAGGTAAAGCCAGGCTGTGGTTATGGAGATGTGGCAGCCCTGCCTGGACCCCAACTGCCCCCACATCCACGGGCAGGGGCTGTATGTTGAGCACCCACACAGACCCCACTCTGTGCCCGCTGACATCTCGGGTGCTGTGCAGACTCAGAACAGGTTTGTGGTGTTTCCCCCTCTGCCCCCAGCGCTGGCACGGGGAGGACTGGCTGCTACATCGTCCTGGATGTCATGTTGGACATGGCTGAGTGTGAGGGTGTCGTGGACATCTACAACTGTGTGAAGACCCTCTGCTCACGGAGGATCAACATGATACAGACAGAGGTGAGCAGCTGTTGGGAACAGCCAGGGATGTGTGGGGCTGCTGTCACGGGTGGGTTACAGAGGCTCAGCCCCCTCTGCTCTCCTTTCCTTCCCCCTAAAAAAAGGAGCAGTACATCTTCATTCACGATGCCATCCTGGAAGCCTGCCTGTGTGGGGAAACCAGCATCCCTGCCAGTGAGTTCAAGCCTACCTACAAGGAGATGGTGAGGATAGAGCCGCAGAGCAACTCCTCGCAGCTGCGGGAAGAGTTTCAGGTGAGCAGCCCCAACCCCTCTGCATCCCCCCTGGCTCCTCACCCCCCACCCCAGGCTGACCAGCATCAGGCTCTGGGCAGCGGGCAGGAAGGGAGCTGAGGGGAGCACATGTACCCACAGACCCTGAACTCTGTGACTCCCCACCTGGATGTGGAGGAGTGCAGCATCGCCCTCCTGCCCCGCAATCGGGAGAGGAACCGCAGCATGGACGTCCTGCCGCCCGACCGATGCCTTCCCTTCCTCATCTCCGTGGATGGAGACAGCAACAACTACATCAACGCGGCCTTAACTGATGTGAGTGTGCTGCAGGGAGGGAAGTGGGACAGTTTGGAGTGTCTCAGGCAGCTTTTCAGGGTGCAGCCTTGCTTGGTTTGAATTCGCAGCCTTGTTATGCGCGAGGGCGCGAAGGCACGTGGGGCAGGGAGGGCTGGGACTGGGCTTGTGGGGTCCTTCTGCACTACTTTGGTGTAGCAGCACCTTGTCTGTCTGGAAAGAACTTCTCAGCAGCTCTGGGAAGCTGCACATGAAGGGTCTTCCTGAATTTTGTATGGGAAAAATGGAATGGAAGGGAGAGGAGCTCTGGGAGGGGTTGGTAGCACCGAGCCCCCTTTGTGCTGCCAGCGCCCCACTGTGCACCCTGCCATCCCCCCGGGTGGAATTTAGGGGACTCTGAGCTGCTCCCAGAGCTGCTGTGCACAGTCAGAAACAACACCTGAGATGACAAAACTCCTCCCACCCACCATCCAGGAGGGTGCTGCTGGCTCTGAGCCCTCACCCATCAACAGGGCACTTACCACCCAAACCAGTTTCCTCTGGAAGCAAGCTGGGGTGCTTTGCACAGGTGGTGCTGAGCCCCACGGGCAGTGCTGAGCCCCATGGGCAGTGCTGAGCCCTGCAGCACCCAGGGCACACCTTCCCCACACCTTCCTGGTCACGGCTGAGCACTGGCATCCAGCTGAGCCCTGCATTTCCTTACCCCTCTGGTGATTTATCTTCCAGTTACCTGCTCTTGCAGCAAAAAGCAGCTTGGAAAGCAGAGGAGGCTGCTGGCTTTGGGACAGGAGCTTTGTTTTCAGCTGCTTTTGGTGTTTGCATAGTTGTTTTATTTTTATACACCGCTGAGCCACCCTTAATCTCTGCTCCAGGGTCAGTGAGTAGAAATGTCTCTACAGACAGGAAAAACCCTTCAGACGAAATTCCTGCTGAAGGAATAAACCTCACTTCCCTCTTTGGGGGAGAAAAAAACCCCAAGACAGCTCATTTTCTTTGAGCCCACAGTCTGTCTGTCTGTCAGATGGGGTTGGTCTGTGCTGCCCATCGCTGGTGCTGAGCGTGGTGCTGGCAGCAGGCTGGCTGAGCCATGTTCTGCTCTGTGCTGGCTGCCATCCTTTTACATCAGAGCCAAGGCAAAGCCTGGCCAGCCCCTGGTGAAACCCCCCTCACCCTGTGGCTCTCATCACCCTCCTTGGGGGCAGAAAGTGAGGGTCTCGCTGGCCGTCCCAGGGATGGGGCCAGGGGAAGGTTTGGTAAGGGGATTTCTGAGCTGATTGAGGAGGTTTTGCAGTGGCAGAGGACATTTAGCAAGAGTGTTCTCTGCTCTGTCCCTGCATCTGAGGAGGCTTTAGCTGAAGCATGAGCTCCCCATCCCCTGCCAAGCTGGTGCTGGGGTGATAGAGGGCTCAGATCTTATTCCAAACAGGAATGAGAAGTAGCCTTCCCCTCCTCCCCCTACTTCCTTCTTACAGTCTCTAGGGACCTTTCCCTCTGGTTTCCTTTCCTCCCCCAAAAGACCATTGACCCCATTGCCTCTTAGCTGCTCTTGGTGCCCAGTCACAGGATGGGTGGGGGTAATGCTGTCACTCAGGGACAGAGTGCAGAGCTGAGGGCTGGGGCCACCCATCTGCCGTGGCTTCTGCTTGTTCTTGGCTCAGAGGCGACACCTTTCCAGTAGCTACTTGTGCAAAACACCCTTCCTTGCAAGGACTGAACACAGAAGTGGGTCCTTTCATCCCCACCAAGGGCAGGGGTCACTTAGACCTGTTTTTAGATCACAGCATGGGGGGTAACTGAGGCCGTGCTGGGGGCCAGCTCCACTCAGCCATGGAGAAGATGGCTTTGGTGGCACTAATCATCTGGTTGGCAATGTCTCTTTTTGGGTGTGACAGGGGTGGCTTTGGTGCTGCTGATGTGTCCTTAACAGTGCTCATCTTCCCTCTCCACAGAGCTACACCAAGAGTGCTGCCTTCATCGTCACCCTGCACCCGCTGCAGAACACCACCACCGACTTCTGGCGGTTGGTGTATGACTATGGCTGCACCTCCATCGTCATGCTCAACCAGCTCAACCAGTCCAACTCTGCCTGGGTGAGTCCTCCTGACCCCACAGGTGGCCTTGTCCTGCTTTGTCCCCACTGTTTTGACAGCCCCTGCCTTGCTTGAATCATCTCCTGCTCTGCAAGGTGGGGACAGGACTGGCTGCTGCTCCTGGGATCTGTCACCTGGAAGCTCAGGGATCATAGAATGGTCTGAGTTGGAAGGGACCCCAAGGATCACAGAGCTCCAACCCCCCTGCCACAGGCAGGGCCACCAACCTCAGGCCTGGATCTACACAAGGTTGCCCAGGGCCCCATCCAACCTGGCCTTGAACACCCCCAGGGATGGGGCACCCACCCCCTCTCTGGGCAGCCTGTTCCAGCCCCTCACCACTCTTTCTGTAAAAAACTTCCCCCTAATATTTAATCTAAACCTTCCTTCCTTTAGTTTTAATCCATCCCCCTTGTCCTGTCATTGTCTATCCTTTTAAAAAGTTGAATCACCTCCTGCTTATAAGCTCCCTTCAGGAGGGATGGCCAGTGGGAGCCAGAGACACGTGGAAGCAGCAAACCAGCCTGCTGGTGTTGTGTTGGCATTGAGTTGGCCTTGAGGTGGCTTTGTGTTACTGTGCTGTAATCTTTGTGAATACTCAAGGGAGATAGAAGGTTAATGACCACTCTAACCTGATCATTATAAAGAATTGATTTTTATCCTCCTTTTACAAAGGGGAAACTGAGGCACACAGGATTTCCTGCATTCATCTTCCAAGGGCTCTGGTGGCTTGTGAATGCTGCTTTGCAGATCAGCCTGTTGCAAAGCAGCTCTCCCATGGGTTTTATGGTGTGATGGCCTGTGCAGATCTGCTAAACTGGAGGGGAGGTGTCCCCTCTCACCTGGGGGCCATGCTCAGCCTCACCTTGCTTTGGTTTCCCAGTGCACTGCTCCCCCAGGATTCCCTGGAGCGCTCCTGCCATTACCAGAGCGGATGTAAAAGCCTGCTACAGGTCTGTAATGTTAATTCAATGAGGAAACTTACTGGATTTTTGCATAAAATTAACATTATAGACTCTTAATGGATGTCTGGAGAAGACTTCATTAGCTGGCTTATTTTATGAGTTGAGATCAGACACTCAGTGTAAATGATCCAGAGCAGCAGTTGCACCGTTTGTCGCAGGGATGCAGATGGATGTGGCACCAAGACCAAGTGCTGGGTAAATATACTGGTGTTTGTTTATATATATATATATGTGTTTATATATGTATGCTGGACACATGCAGAGCTGTGGAGCACACCCACCTGCCCCTCTGTGCTGAGCTAATGCAGCATACTCCAAAGGGGTGACATGGAGCAGACCCTGAGCATCGAGGGGTGTCCTGGGGGAGGGTCTCGCCTTGCAGAGGTTTGCCAGGAGGGGAGGCAGAGCTGGTCCCAGAGAGTTTCCCAGCTCTTGTGCTGGCTCAGAGGAATCACTTTTAGATGTGGTTCATGTTTAATGAAGCTGTCAGCCCAGGGACGTGCTGAAAGGAGGGAGTGTGTGGAACATAACTTCTGGACCAACTTGGGAAGGTGCCCGCTGGACCTGTGGCTTGTGAATGGAGAAGGACTTACTCATGATGTGATGGTTGGACACAGTCTTGGGCATAGAGATTGTGAAATGAGAGAGATTTTGATTCTTGGAGGCCTAAGGAGGGAGGTCAGCAGAACTTCTACCCTGGACATCCCAAGGGCAGACTTTGGCCTGTTTAGGAGCCCGCTGGGAGGCAGTCCTGGAGGGCAAAGGAGTCCAGGAGGGCTGGATGTCCTTTGAGAAGGAAACCAACACGTAGGAGCAGGCCATACCCATGTGCTGAAAGACAAGGGGGTGGGCAAGATGACTGGCCTGGCTGAATGGGAACCTTTGGCTGGAAGTTGGGGGAAGAAGGAGAGTTGAGGGTCCCTGAAAGAGGGGGCAGGCCATTCAGGAGGACTACAAGGATGTTGTGAGGTTATGCGGGGTGAAAATTATGGCCAAAGCCCAACTAGAACTTGGTTCAGTCACATAAAGTAGCAACAAAAGGAGGATTTAAGGAGAATATCCATCCTTTATTGGATGTGGGGATAAACACAGTGATGAAGGAACAGGCTGAGGTACTTAATGCCTTTGTTGCCTCAGTCTTTAATAGTAAAACCAGTTGTTTTCTGGATGCCCAGCCCCAGGGCTGGGAGCAGAATGAAGCCCCCACAGTCCACTGGTAGATGGTGAGTGACATGCTGTACCTCTTAGACACACCAAGTCTGTGGGGCTGGGTGGGATCCACCCAGGGATGCTGAGGGAGCTGGTGGAAGTGCTCACCAAGACACTTTGGCACATCCCTATCTAAAAAAAATTTGTGCATAGCCCTCACCCCCAATTTATGTGTATTAATTTACTTGTTAATCATATACATGTTCTCCTGTGCTAATATATTTGGTAGCTTATGAGATGTACAGTGACAGCAGAAACTTAGAGGCAATGAAGATGAATTGAGAACTTGTATGTCCTATTTTACTCCCTTAATGGCATGACCCCCCTTTTCTCTTGCTAAAACAATACTGTGACTAGTACCAATATTTTCCAGTGAGGGCTCTGTGACTGCCTGTGCTGTCTTAGCTTTGAAACTCTGGGTTTAGCACCTCGTGATGTGGCCATCCCAAGGGCTGGCTCTCTGTCTGGTGTATTTCCATACCTGGTTTTAATGCCTTTCCCTGCTGAGAGAAATTCCTGACGTGGGTGTGTAGATGCAGATGGAAGTGCATTGTTGGATGTGCTTATTAACCCTTGACACTCGGTTGTCAGGCCTTCCACTGCTTAGACAGAGGGTTTTCTTGGCTGGTAGATGTCCATCTTCCCTGGTGTCAGGCAGTTGTGCTTACAAACTCACTGGGAGGTGTTGTGTTTGGAGGTTTTTAGTGAATTCTCTCTCCATGGCATGAGTTTCCTTGCAGCAGCAGTGCCTTTCTCACTCGTGGTTCAAATGGCACTTTGACCTTGAAGGGGCACCTTAAGCATGTTTGTTTTTTGGGCAGTATCTGCCAGGGAGCATCCTACTGATGGCAACTGCTCATCAGCAAGTTCTCAGTGTTTGTCTTTTGTGTGAGATGGAGCTTGTTCAAGGTGGACATCTCCTTTTGGCCCTTCACTGCAAGATAAGCAGCAAATCTCCATGTGGTACAAGAGGTTTCTGTGGCTGCTCCCCACCTCATTCCAACATCTTGTGAAGAAGTCATTTACCATTGAGAATATATGATCTCTGTGTGAGATTATATAAAGTGACAACAGAGAGAAGCTCAAATCCTTCCTGCCTGCATCGTGATGGATTGCCTTGCATGCCCCACTTTGGAGACCATGGGCTTAGGTTTTCTAAGTGAGGAACAGTCTTGGGTGTCTTCTGCTGGAGACAGTGTTACAAGCCTTCAACCTGGTTTGGTACAAGTGGCATCCCCCTCTCTGGATTAGCATTTATAACATCCATGACTTCATTGGCTGCGTTTCCATCCATGAACCTGGCTTGAGCTCATGTTCCAACTTTAATCTGCTTTTCAAGGACTTGGTGCAGAGCTGGAAGATGGCATTGAAGATCTCAGTTCCATAACTCAAGCCACCAATTCAGCAATGGCTGTTATAAAGCCATCAGGACAAGGCATGAGATGATACACCTTTACCTGCTGCTTCCCAGTGCCAGTTGAATTGGCTGTTGTCCTCTTCATCTGGTGTTCAGATGCTTAACCTGGGAGCTGGAATCACATACTTACCATGGGATCTAGTTTAGGGAAACAACTGGACTGTGCTGTGTTGACTGTGAACCCATGAACTTGTCATCTAACTTCTCATGAGTGGTGGGATTATTTTTTTCTCAAGTGTGGAGCATCTTCTACAGCAGGTGTGAGAGGGCTGCTCTCCCCAAACCATGAAATTCCCTCTCCTGTGGAAAGGAAAAGGGATTGTGAAGTAGCATCTTGTTTAAATGCTCCAGGGAAACCTTTTCTCTAAAGGAAGCCTAAGTAAATGTAACAGGAGAGGTTCTTCCTCTGGTAAGTCCAACATGTGACTCCTGTAGGATGGATTTATAGCATCCCAACCTGGTTTGGGTGGGAAGGGACCCAGCTCTGTTGGAGGAGCAGGACTCTGGGAACAGAGACTTTCTGTGGGCAGTGAAACTCTAAAGAACCAGTTGCATCAGCTGAATGTTCCCAAGTCCATGGGTACTGAAGGAGCTTGGGGATGTTATGGCAGGACCCTTCTTCATCATCTACCAAAGGGTTTGGCAGTCTGGAGGGTTTCTCTGCTGACTGGAACCTGTGCATTCCCTTCTACAAGAATGGTGTGAGGGAAGAGCCAGGAACCTACAGAGCTGTTAGTCTCACCTTGGGACCTGGAATAATGGAGAAGGCCATTCTGGGGGCTATTGAAAGGGCTTGAGGAACAGTACAGTCTTCAGGCACAGTGAAGAAGAGATCACCAGGGGAAAGTCCTGCTTGACTAGCTTGTCCTCCTGTAATCAGGCCACTCGCCTGGTGGGTGAAGGGAAGGTTGGATGGAGTTTTTCTGGAGTTCAGTGAGGCTTTTGATGCTGTCCCTCACAGCATCCTCTGGACATTGCCCAGCTGTGAGCTGAGCAGGTGCACAGTGTGATGGGTGAAGAAGTGGCTGGATGGCAGGGCTCTGAGGGGTGTAGTGAAGGGGGCTGCATCTGGCTGGGACTGGTCACCTCAGGTTCCTCAGGGCCTGGTCCCAGGGCTGGTTCTGTTCAGCGTTTGCAGGAGCTGAATGTGCCATTAGCAAGTTTGCTGAGGATACCAGATGGGAGGTGCTGTTGACTGTCTTGAGGGACGAGAGGCCTTGCAGAGGGATCAAGAGAGGTTGGAGCACTGAGCAGTCATCAACAGCATGAAACAGAACAAGAGCAAAGGCTGGATTCTGCACTAGGAGGGAGTAACACCTCACACAGAGATCAACTGGGAGAGGGGTGGCTGGAGACCAGTTAATTTTCTTTAATAGTTGAACCTTCAGAACCAAAACCTGGAAACTCAGTGATGTTCTGTCAACCTTCTGAACTGTGCTCTCTCTGTAGGACTGTGGGGTTTCTCTGTACAGGAAAGGTTTCATTTAGCTCCTGTAGGAATAAGAGCTGCTCTTTCCAGGAGCTCATACAACTACTGTGCTGGCTGTGTTGGCTTTCCTGAAGGTCATCATGCAGATGTGACCATGCAAAGCCAGGGCTGATGACAGGGGCTTTAGCTGTGGTCTGTGGCTCGTGAGACTATTTGTGGACTGCTCAGGAGATGCTCTGAGCAGAGCTGTGAAGGGTGTTTTCAGCTGACCATGTGAGAAGCAAGTTCTTAGGGTGGTTCTTGTGTCTCTGTGAGTCCAGAGCAGAGGGTGTCGGTGCAGAGTCAGCACCCAAGGTGGCTCTGGTATGGATGAGCAGGCCTCCAGTCCCAGTGCAAGGATGGGGCTTGGCACATCGCTGCATCAAGCCCTGGCTGGCAGCAGGCTTTGCTCCTGATGGGATGGACCTGCCTGGCTTCCCTCTGTGTCCCCCCTTCTGAGGGACAGAAGGGCTTTGCCTGCAAGTGTGGCTGTGGAGCAGAGCAGCTGTGCTGCCTAAGCAGTGGGCTGGTCCAGCGAGGGGAAGGCAAGTGATGCTCCCTTGTGCTCCCATGATTCACATTTGTCCTCAAGTGCACTGAGAAACCTCCCAGGAACCTTTGAAACCCCAGCCCTGCACCGTGCCACCGTGACCATCCAGCACCTCCCACCTACGACCCTAACACCAGCTGTCAGCTGAACCCAGCCCCAGTGGGAACCACAGCAGGGAAGGAGGCAGCAAACCCGATTATATTTCTCTCCCTCTCAATCTCTTCTTTCATTCCATGGCCCACAAACACCCTTCAGCCTCACAGGAGCTGCCTGTACCATCCTCCCCCAGGCCCCCACCAGTGGCTGCTGTCCCCTGACACCATCTGATGGGGACTCAGCAATCTTTCTTCATTCCTCAGCCCTGGTTGCTCTCCCTGGACGCTGCTCTGCTGGGATGTCTGTGTTACAGTGTTTAGCTGCATCTTAAATGTTTACCAGTTTAGGACCAACAGGTAATAAATCAACCTTTACAGCAGGCAGCTCTGAAAGGTGACTTAGAGGGTATATCCCTCACTTGAACTATGTCTTGCTGGAGGAAGTTTTAATATCCAAATTATAGCTCTGAGTCTAGAAGGTTTGGAGAGCTGGGAGATTTATAACCCCTATTAATAACCAATTATTTCTCCAGCATGTCTGCCATGTGCAGGTAGGCCCCAGCTGTTACATGGCCTGAGATGCTAAATGCCCTGTTAGAGCAGCATGACAAACGTCACCGATTCTGTGTGGATGCTGGTTTCCCAGCTGTCACAGTGTGCAGATGTTCACAGCTGTGACCCTTGGACTGAGCCAGCAGTCACAGGAGGGGAATCGGCCTGTTAAAGGGCAGGACAAGGGGGATGGAGTGAAGCTGGAGGAGGGAAGGGTTAGATGAGATATTAGGGGGAAGTTCTTTGCAGAGAGAGTGGTGAGGGGCTGGAACAGGCTGCCCAGAGAGGGGGTGGGTGCCCCGTCCCTGGGGGTGTTCAAGGCCAGGTTGGATGGGGCCCTGGGCAACCTTGTGTAGCTCCAGGCCTGGAGGTTGGTGGCCCTGCCTGTGGCAGGGGGGTTGGAACTCTGTGACCCTTGGGGTCCCTTCCAACCCAGACCAGGCTGGGATTCTGTAATTCTGTGATCACTGCTGTGCTGGAGATGTGGTAGGGAGCAGAAGCTGCTCCCCAGCCCTTTCCTAGGCTGTAGGCTGGGATTGCTTTGGCTTGGAGGGATGTCCTGGCCATGGGGAGAGGGACTGTTGTCCCATGTTGCTGCTGGTGACAGAGCTGCTTCTGAGGCCATTGAATCCCTAGGTTGGAAAAGACCTTTTAAGATCATTGAGTCCAACCATTCCTGTCCTATGCTAAACCAGATCCCTAAGTACCTCATCTATCCTTTTTTTAAACACACCCAAGGAAGGTGACTCAGCCCCTCCCTGGGCAGCCTGTTCCAGGCCCTGACAACTCTTCCAGTGAAAAATTTTTTCCTAACATCTGATCTGACCCTGCCCTGGTTCAGCTTAATGCCATTAAGGCCATAAAATAAGGCCAGTGGGGTTTTCAGCAGATGTGGAACAGCCAAACCCTGCTCCATCACAGTGCAGGAGCAGGCCCATGCTTACCAAGGCAGGAGCCATCCTGCATTGTCCTGGACCAGCAAAGTCCATCACCAGGAGCATCAGCTGTTGTGTTCCTGTTGTAGGGGAGCACTCTATGGATGCCAGGGATAGACCTGACCTTTCAGCTTTGATCCTCCCTCCAGCCATGTGTCATGGTCCTGCATGAGTAACGGCATCGCGAGTCCAGCACCTCATCTCTGGGCCACCACTTCATCCCACTGGATGCTTCCTGTGATGCATGTGTCCCTGTGCATGTCATGGTGAGCTGTCCATCTTCTCTCCACAGCCCTGTTTGCAGTACTGGCCTGAGCCAGGGCTCCAGCAGTACGGGCCCATGGAGGTGGAGTACGTCTCTGGAGCAGCAGATGAGGACATCGTGTCCCGTCTCTTCCGAGTCCAGAACATCACACGGGTGAGGGTCTCTCCTCTGGCCCTGTGCCAGTGAAGGGTGGTCATGGGGTGCTTCACATGTGTCTCTCTGGGTGCCCAGGTGCCCCCCAGGCATCTCCCAGTCAGAGGTCTGGGTTGGGTGGGCTCAGGGGTGGGTTGCTTTTGTTAGCTGCTGCTTTTGGGAGGGGCTGCGGTATCACCAAGAGCTTTATATGAATGGAGACTCCTTTGGAGAGCAGAAGGATGATGTGTCTAGGTGAGGATATTTAGTCCTAGAGCTTGGTATTGCCTGGCCAGCTAATTCTTCACATAGCTAACTGAATGGTGCTGTAGATGCTGGTGTTTTCTTCAGCCTAACCCAGCTCCTCCAGAGGATCCAGCCCCAGCTCTCCTCCTGGCAGAGAAGAGCCTGTAAAACTGACATTGACTCCATCCAGCCTTTCTGGAGTCCATAGCTCCTTGCAAGGCTTAAGATAACTCTGTAGAAAAACCTTCCTCATCCTGCCTGGAGGTCCATCTCTTCCCTGCCACATGTGTATCACAGGATGGAGACTCACAGCAGTTCCCTTGGGACCAGCAGAGCCCTTTTTGCCTGGAGGATGAGAAGATCTGCCCAGGTTTTCACCTGTAGTCCTTGTTCCATTGATGCTTGGCTGGTTCAGCTTGCCTTTAAATGAAGAGGAGCTCAGTGAAATTGGGAATCATAGAGTCTTTAAGGTTGGAAAAGACCTCAGAGATAATCAAGTCCAACAGTCAACCCAACACTACCATGTCTAGTAAACTGTGTCCTGGAAAGGAAGGGACAGGGACTGTGATGAACAGCCCATGTGGGTGCAGAGCTGTTTGATTTCACTACAGAAGCTGGTGGAGCAGAGGTGGCACCTCCTAAGGGTGGGCAAGAGGCTGAGGCCAGTGCCCTGGTGAAGGTCAATGGGTAGATGGTAATTAAGGAGCTTGGAACGTGAGCAGCTTGGCTGATGGGCTGTCTGGGAAGGGTGCTTCAGCCTGGGAGCTGGGGTCAGAGGAGATAAAACCTGATTGTCTGGACTCTTAACACAAAGAGTTTTGGTTCCTGCTCCCCATGGGAACATCTGGCATTTCCTGGGTGCCAGCACAGAATCCTTCAGCAGCAGTGCTTTGCTCTCAGGTGGTGCAGCACGTCCCTGTGAAATTAAAATGCAGTGAGACTTGAAACCTGGATCTCAGAAGAGATTTCCCCAGGGAGCAGATAGCTGGAGGAGTGCTGCTTCTTGCCAGGCCTTGCTGGGTGTTGGAGGCTGTCACACATCCTCCAGAGCCAGCCAGAGCTTTCACCTGAGCTCCAAAACAGATCCCAGAGCTCTTCTTCCAGGCTACCAGAGGAGTTTTCTCCTGGTTTTAACTCCACTTACTTGTTCCATCTTCCCTGTCAGCCTTCCTGGCTTCCAGAGCTCCAGCCCAGGAGGGTCAGCCCAGCCCAGCCATGCCACTGACCCAAACCAGAGCTCTCAACAAGGTTCAGAAACACCCCAGTATGTTTGCAGTGTGCTGGTTGCAGTGGACACTGATTGCCCCCAGCATCCACCCCCAGGCTGGGGATTCCTGCAGAGCCATAGGAATGGGGTCCCAACTGGGTGGAGGGGTCTGGTGCTCACCCTCCTGCCACATCAGGCATCTGAAATCGGGTGCGCAGAGCCCTCCAGAGCTGGGGATCCTCCACCTGCATCTGGTTCTCCTCTCTCCTCCAGTGTGTTCTCCCCATTCAAGATGCAGTTGGAGTGTGAGAGCCCTGGTTTCATCCCATCAGGTCCTCCTGATCCCCAAGTGCTTCTGAGCAGGAGCCCCACATCTGCCTGACTAGAGCCTGGCCTCATCCAGGGTGTAAACCCAACGAGATGACCAGGGTGCTGAGGCAGACTTCCACCCACCATCCCCTGCCTCCCTGGCTGGCAGCTTCTCCTCAGCCTCCTGGCTTAAAGGACACAGCAAAACACATCCCCTGGGACTGTCTGTGTGCGAGGCAAAGATGTGATGGACAAGTCTTGGGGGGAGGCTGGAGCTCTGTTCTTGTGATACACCATCAGTCTGGGATGCTCTGATTTAGGATGATCCCTGTCAGTGTCAGCAGAGCTTCCCTGGGTGGGATGGGGTGGAGGAGCTGGTGTGAGCTGCAGGAGGAGAGGGCTGAACTGTCCATGTTAAAGCACCAGGAAAAGGTTTTCCTCTTTTCTGCTGCTATTCATGTGTGGTGAACCCCTCCTGCTCTCCATCCAGCCTCCAGCAGAGGCAAAAGACAGGAGCCCATGGGCTCAAGCTGATGAGGTTTTGCTCTTCCAGTTGCAGGAGGGGCACCTGATGGTCCGGCACTTCCAGTACCTGCGGTGGTCAGCGTACAGAGACACCCCAGACTCCAGGAAGTCCTTCCTGCACCTCCTGGCCCAGGTGGAGAGGTGGCAGAAGGAGAGTGGTGATGGCAGGACTGTGGTGCACTGCCTGTGAGTGTCAGCTGGAGACCAGCGGGCTCTGGCACTGGGGGGAGATGTTACCAGCTCATCTGTCCACAGTTCTGCCTGGAAATCCTCTAAGAAGCCATCCCCAGGGTGACTTTGTCCCCAGGATGGTGCTCTCTGTCCCACAGCATGAGTTCTGGGTCAGGATTTTGGTCACCATGTCTCAGCTCCTCCATGAGATGGATGCTCAGTGGGAGGTGACACCCATGAGCTCGTGCCTGTACCCTCCTTGCAGCAGCGCTCAGCAGAGGTCTCAGCCCTGTCACCACGTCCTGTGCATGTAAAGGGCTGTGCAGGGATGCACCAGGAGCTGTGCATCTCCCACTGCCTGCTCCTCACTGAGGTGGACATGCTTTCCATCCCCAGCTGGGTCTGGCTCACACAGACACCCGTGTGTGTCTCCTTGGATGGCACCTAGCACGTCTGTAGCTTGGTAGAGACAGCAGGCAAACCTTTAATCAGAAATTAATTACAGCCTTGTCCATCTTCATTAGGCAAAGGATAATTTGAGAACATGCTTTATGAAACACTGGCATCATGTTCTCCCTTCCTCTGCCTGGTCCCCTTTCCTGTGGGGCAGATGGGGTGGGATGGGATCAGCCTGGGATGGAGTGAGGAACCCAACAAGCTGCTGGGTGAGATGTGGGATGGTTCTTCCAGCCAGCACTGCCCAAAAGTTGATCAGCCCAGGGTCACACTGCAGAGGGGAAGAGGGTGGTAGGGGGGAACACAGGGGCTTCCTGAGGTCACACAAGGAATCTGTCTGTGGCAGGGCTGGAAACTCAACCCAGTCCAAGATCCAGCCTTGTTGGTCCAGACTGGTGTTTTCATGTTGTGTCATTGTTCTTGTGAGGACTGGAGGGCAGGATCACAGCTCCTGCTGCCATGGAGGTCTGACCCTGCTCTGGGACATCTCCTGGGATGCAGGGATGGATGGGTAGAGGAACTAAAGGATGCAGAAAGATGCTCTGATGCCATCTTCTCACCACTGATGTGTGTTTCTCCCACCAGGAACGGAGGTGGCCGGAGTGGCACCTTCTGTGCCTCCACCATGATCCTGGAGATGATCAAGTGTCACAACATGGCAGATGTTTTCTATGCTGCAAAGACCCTCCGCAACTACAAGCCAAATATGGTGGAGACCTTGGTAAGCACCAGACACTGCCAAACATCCACCCTGGCTGCTCGTTCCTGCTCATCCCTCTGGCAGGGAGGGGAGGTGCTGGGAGATGCTCACCTCCCAAACCCCAAATCCTGATTAGCATTGTGGGCATCCTCATGCAGAGCATGTCTTGGTGAGCGTGCCAGCACGAGCTGGGGATGGACAGGGAGGTGAGGTGACTCTTGGAAGGAGCCTTGGGCTTGGCTTCATCTTGCTGTGCTGACATGTCCTTGGTGTTGGCATTGGACTTGTCTGAAATCCTTCCCAGGAGCAATAAAGCAGGTTCACATTAATTCACAGGATGTAATTGAAGCTCTTCAGAGGGTTTGTGGTACCAGGAGCAGCTCTGAGGTGGAGTCAGACAAATTCCTGTTGGAAATATAAAAGGAAACTGGGTTTTGAGTGAAATGAAATTGGTGGCCAAGCTGCTGGGGGCAGCAATGGAGCCACGTTTTGTGATGGGGAGGCTGGAGGTGGCAATGGGTCAAGGTGAAAAGCCTGTGCCCTGTTTCAGGCCCTCAATAACAGGACAGGGAAGGGAGCAGATGTGTGTCCATCCCCATGGTAGAGGTATCCAGGTGCCTAGTGATGTTTTAATAGCAAGTCAGCTGGAACTGTTTCCCCTGTTTGGATTAGAAAATCTCTGAGTTGAGAAATGAAATGGGTTTGAGGAGGGGATGTGATTTGCATTAGGAATTAAAGTGGAGGAGGAGGAGGTGAGGATGGGGATAGGAAGCAGAGGGAGGGATGCAGGTAATGGAGAGATGATGTGACAAGCATGAAGCCACCAGACCCATTGGGCTAAATTGCAGAGATATTAAAAAAAAGAGGCAACACTTCACATCAGGGCACAAGCATCCTCCAGCCTCAAATGAACCTGAACCATCTATTCTGGGAATCCCAATCTATTGGAGTCACTGGGAGGCCAGATCCTTGCCTGGTGTAAAGAGCCTCAGCCCAGCAGAGAGCAGCCAGCGTGCAGCAGGTCCCTGCTGCTCCTGCCTCTTCCCCCTCTGTTTGCCTGTGGGGTTTATTTTTATATGATGATAAATGGAAACAATCCTTTTCCTTAATCCAAAAAGCATTATGTGGGTTTAATCTAAGCTGTGGCAGCCTCCTCCCTTTGAAGCCCTTCGCCCCTGCTGCCCACTCCCACCTGGGGTCCCCGAGCAGCCCCCCCACCCATGTGGGGATAACAGGATTGTCGTGCTGGTGCTCAAGCTGCTGAGCAGGATTTTGGGAGATGAGCTCTCCTCTTTCCCTCCCTGCTGTTACACCCAGGATGCTCCAATGTCCCAGTGCTCACAGCAGCGTCAGAAACCTGATTTTTGGGGTTTCCTCACCCTCTGCCCCACCTGGTTTTAGTTGTTGGATGCTTGAAGGAGCTACATCTCATGGAGCTGGGCACTTCCAAGGGCTCCCCTGCAGTGTTCTGGGCTGTGAGCTGTATGAGGACAGCAGAGCAGGTCATGTAAAAGAGAAGGAAGAGGGATGACGCTGCCTTCAAGCCCAATTTTGATGATTTTTTTAGCTCTAAACCCAGGAGCCACCGTGCTGGGCTTTCCTATTTGTGCCCCAGGGAGCCAGCTGGGGTGGGCAGCAAAAGGTGGAGGATGCTGGTGCCATCCATAGCTGAATGGGAAAGGGAGAAGATATTCCTGCCATAGGCTTGGAGAAGACCTTTCCCACCCACACCCCTTGGCTCTGGCCCTGCTGTCTCAGGCAGCTCAGAATTTGACCTAAGTACTGAAATGCTCATTTGTTTGGCATTTCCCTTGGAAAATGTGGATTTTGGGAAGGGAAAGCTCCCAGAACTTCCCTTTACGCCTCTCCCCCACTATGTGAAACACAGACACCCAGAGCAAATCTTTGCCAGGAATGGAAAATGGCATTTTTGTATGTGAAGCAGGAGAATTTGTGATGAGAACAGCCTGGCAAGTGGAGCAGGGCGTCTCCAGTAATCCCACAGCCAGACTGGGATGCTTGCCTGGGCACACTCCCCACTTGCAGCCTCTGCTGAACTCGAAAATAAAACCTCTCCCCCCTGTTTCATGCCTGGGGGTTTTACCTCAGGCACCTCTGACCCCAGGCCCCACCATTCCCATGGCTCTGCTGCTACCTGATTGACACGTATCAGTCACTGTGGTGGGGGTCAGGCAGGGCTGAGGCTGGAGCCTGGCACTGGGGCTGCTCCCTACAAACCTGGTGTAGTGAATAAACTCTGTTTCCTTGGTAAGGGGATGTCACAGTCCTTGTCCGTCCTTCAGGGGAGGCAGAGGTGCTGCATGGCCCCAGAACACAGGGAATAGGAACCCTGAGCAGTGCCACAGGCCTGGGGGAGACTGGCTGGAGAGCTGTCAGGCAGAGAAGGACCTGGGGGTGTCGGGTGACTGCAGGCTGAATATGAGCCAGCAGTGTGCCCAGGCAGCCAAGAAGGCCAATGGCATCCTGGCTTGTGTCAGAAATAGTGTGGCCAGTAGGTCTGGGGAGGGGACTGTGCCCCTGTACTGGGCATTGGTGAGGCTGCACCTCGAGTGCTGGATCCAGTTCTGGGCTCCTCACATCAGAAGGACATTGAGGTTCTGGAGCGAGTCCAGAGAAGGGCAACCAGGCTGGGGAAGGGGCTGGAGGGCAAATCCTCTGAGGAGCAGCTGAGGGAGCTGGGGGTGTTCAGCCTGGAGAAGAGGAGGCTGAGGGGAGACCTTCTCCCCACCTCCACTGACCTGCCAGGAGGGTGCAGAGAGGTGGGCAATGGTCTCTTCAGCCAGTGGACAGGAGATGGGATGAGGGGAATGGCTCAAGCTGTGCCAGGGCAGGGGCAGAGCAGATGTGAGGGAAAAGTTCTTCCCTGACAGAGCTGTGGGGCACTGGCACAGGCTGCCCAGGGAGGGGCTGAGTCACTGACCCTGGGTGTGTTTAACAGATGGGGAGATGAGGTGCTCAGGGATGTGGGTTAGTAGAGGATGGGGATGGTTGGATTCTATCTTAAAGCTCTTTTCCAACCTGGTCATTCTGTGACTGTGTGAACGTGTGTGGATGTGAGGGACGGGTCATCCCCTTCCCCAGCAGTGGGTGGGGGAAAGTTTTCTTTGGGAAATAGTTTCTTGAGGAGCATAAACCACTTTTTTTTTTTTTTTTTTTTTTCCCTCTTTCCAAACAGGAGCAGTATCATTTCTGCTACGACATAGCACTGGAATATCTGGAGTCCCTGGAGACCAGATAGCACCTTGCCAGGAGAGCGGTGGCAAGGGCTTGCGCAGGGGTCGTGCCCACCGTGCGTCTCGCTCGGACGTTGTGTTAGTGCTGCAGGGGAGGAGGGAAACAGCAAAGGCCCCAAGGAGAACACCCAGCAGATCAAGACAAACAGAAGGATGTTGGGGATGTGTTGGCTGCTCCTCATCTTCATCCTCCGCTCTCCATCTCCCCACCCCGAGCACATAGGAGCGGCCATGGGTCGGATGCCGTGACTCGTCCTGTCCCGTCCCTGCATCACTTTGAGTCTTGGTTGTGGGGCTGGTGTGAGCAGGATGCGGCCCTGTGCTGCTGCCTGGGCATCTCTGAAGCAGCTGGAGCGGAGGCCAGGGAGAGGAGGAGGAGGACAGAAGGAGCTGAGGCCGTGTCCCAGCGGGGAAGGATGGATGTGTGGAGGAGATGTGGCTTTTTTCATTGTGTGTGGAGTTGAAGCTGCTCTTCTGAGGAGCCCAGCCGACTGCTGGCAGGTTTTGTCCTTGGTGGGGATGTGATCTGAGCCGGAGCAAAGACCCTGAGAGGAGCTCTTGAGTTTCTGCCCCTTCACACCATGAGTTTGGTCTTCACTTTTTTCAGTTTTGTAAGTTGTGACCCTTGTGTATCCAGCCCTGCTCAGAGCGGGGAGGTGGGGCAGAGCTGGGACGGTGGTGGGATGTGGAGGGTGCTGAATGCACGATGTCCCTCTGCAGGGACTGACCCAGACCCCTCCTGGCATCTTGGCAAAGCTTTTCAAGTGACAGTTCCCCTGTGTCTCTGCACCATCATCTCCATCCATAGCCAGTTAATTCCTCCTGGGATGACCCAAAGGCACCAGCCCACGGGGCCATTTCTAACCCTTCCCTTGTGAATTGTTTGGCTTCTCCTGGGGGTTGGTGAAGTGGAATGGTTGTTTTGGTGATGGTGTTGGTGTGGGATGAGCTCTGCTGATGCCCTGAGCCGTGGCAATGCTCTGGGGCTGGGCACAGGGAGGTCCTCATGCCCCTGGTGCCACCTGGGACAAGCAGACAGGGATGATGATTGAAGGTACCTGATACTTCATTGGCTTCATCCTGCTCTGGGTGTGAGATGTCACTTCTTCTGTCTGATACTCTAATAGTGACAGGAGTGTTTGCTCACAGGGGAGAGCCTGGTTGCAATCAAGCTGTGGTCAAGGTTTTCTCTCCCTGCATATGCCCTCAAGAAGGTGCAACCCAAGGGGTGCAGGTCTGGGGTCTGTCTTGGAGACTTGAGGAACTGAGGGGAGGTTGCTTCTGTCTTGAGAGCCCAGCAGAACCCTTTGCAGTTAGTTTTGGGGGAAACAAAGCAGAGATGAGAAGCTGTCCTCTGTGCACTGGAGGTTAGAGGTGGGCAGCTCCCTCCATCGTTGTTCCTCATCCCTCAGCCCCATCTCCCCAGGACAGGGGCAGCTTCCCCACCCTGGGGGTCCCCATCTCCCTGGGGAGATGCATTCAGATCCATACCACAGCTCAAAGCTTTGGTTGGACCGATCTGCAGCACAAAGGCTGCAGAGCCAAAACAGCTGCACCCCAGGGTAAGCAAACCCTGGAGACACTTCCATTCACCCTCCAGAGTTGGAGGAGAGCAACAAGAGTGTCCTTCCTCCGCCTTGGAGGATGTCCCACTGTTGTCTTGCACCTGGAGGTGGTGGTGGAGGTTTCAGCAGCATCAGGGGGTTTTGCCCAGACACTTGGCTTTCCCATGTGCTTGCCAAATAATTCCCATGGCCTGACAATAATTATTCCAAGGGCTAACGAACACCACCCCCCTTTGTCTGTGTCCCTGCTGGGTGCCCGTGTTGTCTCATCACCAAATCATGTTTTTACCCCACTGGAAAAGGGTCCAGTTACACCAGTACCTGGTGATACTGGTACTCACATCACAAGGTTTGATTTGGGATTAATTAGTGTCCTTTTCCTAATCCCCACCCCTCTGTGTGCACCCTCTTCTGGGGTGCCCCAGGGCAGTGGGTGCAGAGAGGTCCCATGGTATAGTCAGGGTGGTGTTTTGGTTTTATATGGAAACAGTTGAGCTGAACCTTTGCCCTTCCTGGGATTGAAATGTGGGTGACACCCTTCAGCCCCAGAGGCTGGAGGGATGGGTGCTGCTGCTCCTTCATCCCGCACCAGGAGACTGGACCATCCGCATCCTCCCTAAGGTCCAGAGGGATGGAGCATCCTGCAGTGAACTGCAGGTAAAGCATTGCCAGAAAAAAAGAGAAAACCCCCAAAATTGAAGCCCCACTTAGTCCTAACAAGAGAACAGAGACTGGAGGAGTTGTATATATGATTTAATAGCAAGATCTTTCCTTTTTTTTCCCCCCCGTTTCCTTTTTTTGATATCTCCTTGCTGGATGTCTCTGGGTTTTTAGGGCATCTCCTGTGAAGGGCAGACTTTGAAATCAAAGTGCTATAAAAACCACTCCATCTCCAACTCCTACTGAGATGCCCGTATGACACGAGGCAAGGACATCCTGTACATAGAAATATATATATAGAAATATATATATAAAAATATAAATACTGTTCTTAAGATGGAGAATGTCTATTGGTATTACAGGTTGGAGTGGTGCTTTTTTGGTTTTTTTTGCTTTTTAATAAAAACAAAAGAGGAAAAAAAAAGAGAAAAAAACCCCCAAAAACCCCTGAGAAAAACCACCCAATTGGAACAATTTTTTGTCTATATGCAGAAAAAGTGACCCCCAAAAGCTGACAGCACCTGAGAGCTGCTGCCAAAGGGAGTGGTACCCCAAAGTGGCTCCACCACAGAGGGTGGGATGGAGGGAGGGATGCCAAAGGAGGGCCATGTCTGATGTGGATTGTACCACGCACATCCAGCTGTTGTTAACTGGGTTTCTTTTTTGTTTTCTTTTGATTATGGTTCTTTTTCTTATTTTTTGGCTTTCTTTCCTTTTAAGAAAATCAGTTGCGTAAATAAATGTTCCAAATTTGTGATGGCCTCTGCATTTCTTTCGCTGGGCTGGGAGCTGTGATGTAGGTACCCACCAGGCAGCTTGTAGGGAAGATGCTGGATCCACTGTGTTTTGCTTTTCAAAGGTATTTTTTTTGGGGGGGGAAGGGGGAAGAAATAACATTTCCAGGGCAAAATACCAGGATGGCAAAACCTTCATGGCACAGAGGAGCCTTGGTCCCCCTTCACCACGCAGAGGGGCTGGGGCTGCAGAGACCTCAGAGCAGGTGAGCCCTGCCAGCCCACCTTGGGAGGGATGGGTTATCCACAGCTTCACTAGACACTTCTAATGGCAGTTTTCCATTGCTGGAAAAGGTGTTGCCGAGGAAGAAGAAACTCTTTTAAGCTCATTTCCCAGCTGGAAAATGAAATCCTATTGTAAGAAAAGCCTTCAGGAGAAGAAAGCTCCTGCATTGTCTTTGGTGATTTATTTATTACAAAGCAGCCTTCAGTTAAATGTGTTGTGATATTAAACACTTCCAGTAACACTTGAGTCTTAATTTAATGGAGACCAAGGAAGGGGAAAAAAAAAATCTAATTGACTTGTCAGAACTGTTTTTCATCTTTAATTAAGGTTTGTGAAGGATGCAGTAATTACATCTTGCCAATAAATAATAAAAAGGGGGATAATGCAAATTAAAATCAAGAACTGCACTTGGGAAGGGCTTGGGGTGTGCACATCCCCCCTGGGCTGCGGGGTCAGCCCTGGGCAGGGGTGTCCCTGGGGCTGAGCTGCTTGTCCCTGAGGAGGGACAGGGTGGCCTTGAGCAGTGCCAGTGGCCAGGGTGATGGGCTCTGAGCTGGGCTGACCCCTGCAGCCCCCAACCTCCAGTACCCTGGTCCCTGGTGTGGGGGGGGGTTTGGGGCCCTGCCTGGGGAAGGGGCTCCACACCAGAGCAGCTTCTCAGCAGAGCTGCAGCCCCCAGGCCATCAGCAATGTCCCACTGCTGCCCATTCCTCTCCCTTCCCCCTCGCTGTCCTTGGTGGTGACTGTGCAAAACCAAACTAAGCTGAAAAGCATCTGATGAACTCACATCTCCAAAGAAGAGCAGCAAGAGCCTTCTGCAAGGTTATTGCTGTGTGACTCCAAGGAACCAGCTTCCCTGGCTCCCAGCAGCAGGACACACAGCTGGGCTGGCCACCAGCTTGGTGGCTCATCCATTCAGAGCCACTTTTGATGTCTCCAGTCACCCTCCTCCCTGTGGTTTCCCTCCTTGCCAGAGCTGGAGCCTGGCTCTTCCCAAGCTGTATTTCAGCCACAGCTCATTGGGCACTCGCTGTCACCAGCCTCTAATGATGAAAAAACCTTTCCTCCTGGTTTTATGAAAGCCATCATTCCATCAGCTGGCCTGTAATGAAGAGAGAAACAGCAGCTGCTCCCTGGGGCCCTGCTGCCACCAGGAAGGATGAATTACCCCTTCTCTGCTGTCCTCCTGTGAAGGTAAGTAGAGGAGCTGTTTCTGTGGGGACAAGGTGGTGGTGGTGGCTGGGTCTGGTGGCTCTCTGAGGCTCTGGCAGCTTGAAGTGGGTGGCATCGCTTTCCTTCCTTGCTTCACCCCTGCAACATCTTGAAGAGGCACAGGGAGCCCAGGAGCACCATCAGGTAATGGCATCCTTCTGCAGAGATGAGGCAAGACCAGGAGTCCAGGTCAGTGTCCCATGGAGAGGTCCCTCCTGTGCCAGCTCTGGTTCATCCCCGTGCCCTGGTGAGTGACATGTTGGGGAGCAGCCTGGGGGTGGGGACAGGATGGAGGATGGAGTGAAGCTCATCCTTCCCCACTCTGCAGAGCCCAGAGCGCCCTGGCAGGGCTGCAGGCACCTGGGTCTTGCTGTCACTCTCTGCCAGGCGTGGGCAGATCAGTGGTGCTCAAAAGGAGCACTCCACGTTTCAGTAACTCATCCAGATGTGCCATCGCCTGCCCAGCTTTAGGCCCTTGGGAACCATTCACCAACTCAATGCTTCCTCTGTGCTGTTCCCTGCAGTGCACATCCCCCAGTAGAGCTGGGAACAGTTTCACTAAGCCAATGTCATGGTGCTGGAGGTGGCCTGGATGCCCTTGTTTCATTCCAGGCTGACAGATGGTGCTGGAGATGCCAGGGGAGCCCAGCTCGGTGCCCAACAGTAGCTGCAGATGTGACAGGTGGGACCTCTGTCCCTATCCACCCCCATCCTGCCAGAGGGGTTGGTTTTCCCCATGGATGCTCTGCTGTGTCTTCAGGAAGCCCATCGTGGCCATCCTGCCCTGTAGAAATCCCTGCTGGTGTTCCCCAGGCTGTATCCCTGGATATGGCTGTTCCCACAGCAGCCACTTCTGAGCAAAGACCTGCCTGGCCTGTGTGACATCTGGTGAAGTTGTGGGATGGAGAGAGGTGCTGATCTTCCTGGGGCAGGAGTAACCCACATTCCCCTCCTTCTTCCTCTCTGGGGCAGAAAGTGCTGTGCAGGGAGGTTGTTCCTCACATCTGCACTCCTGTCCTCGGGGCTGCTCAAGGTGGAGGTGGGATCTGCAGGAGAAATGAACTTAAGAGACTTTGGATCATGAGGGGTCTGCAGGCAGAGCCCCTGGAGACCCTGCAGCCCAAGCGTGTTCTTAGGACGTGGGGAGTGTTGTCAGGATGGTGCCTGGATCTCACCCACCCATCTCATTGTGTAACTTATCAAGGGACATGACCAAGGTAAACAAAGGCATCGTGGGTAGAGCAAGGATTTCCTTTTCGCTCTTCTCTTCCAGTGCTTCAGGTGAAGAGGGTCCCTTTCTGGTTGGGGCTCCCACCTCTGCCTTCTCAGCAGCTCATGGCAATTCACCCTCTCTGGTTTTGGCTTGTTGGGATTTCTGTGCCATTTGAGAAGCTGTCAAAGGGGAGAGCAAAAGCAGGGCTGGGGGAGACATGTTAAAAGCTTCCAGATTAACCTTGGTAAATGAATTCATTAAAGCAAGCCCCAAATTCAATTAGTTACAACATCCCATTTATTGCCTGTGGGGTATCTGCAAGGCCAAGTGTGCTGTCCATGGCTCAGGCTGGGCAGATCATCTCCATCCCCGTCCCCCTTCTGATCCCCAGAGACACTACAGAGCAACTACACTTCCCAAGCTCATCCAGGGGACTGGGATGGGGACAATCCTGTCATGCTCTTGTCCCTGGAACAGCTGTCTGTCCTTGCTTTGCAAATGGGCCCAGTGTCCTGGACTGGTCATGAGTGGTTGCTCTCAGTGGTACCAAGATGTGGCCCTGGGGATAAGTGAGTGGATGGGAGATGCCCTCTGCACGCTGGGATGCTCCTCAAGCTACACACAGCCTTGTCCTGACATTGGCCCCAAGTGTAAAATGTTCTAACCCCAGTTTATTTCTTGCTTCTGTGCTCCCAGCAGCAGCAGCAGGACCAGAGCCCAACTCTGAGATGGGAAGCTGGAGTGGTCTGGATGGACAAGCCACAGTGCTGCACCACCCCCCATCCAACATGCACTGTGTTTCTGCTCCATCACTCAGTCCATCCCATGCAGGTATAACCAGCTTTTGCTTATGTTACAGCCCTTGGTTGTCAACCCTTGGGTGTGTGGGGAGATGGGGGGCTCCTGGGTCCATCTGGAGCATGACCCAGAAACCCAGGGAAGCCCCAAACCAGCCAGTGTCTCACCCGGGGTACCCATTGCTGCAATGGGGAGCCCTCCAGGAGAAGGAAAAGAAAAACTTCCTCCTGCTAATGCTATTAAAAGAAAAAAGAGCCCTCACCCCCTACTTTTCACTGAAAGAGCTGTGGGGATGTGGCACAGGCTGCCCAGGGAGGGGGCTGAGTCACCGACCCTGGGTGTGTTTAACAGATGGGGAGATGAGGTGCTCAGGGATGTGGGTTAGTAGAGGACAGGGATGGTTGGGCTCAGTGATCTTAAAGGTCTTTTCCAACCTGGTGATGCTGTGATTTCTGTTTTAAGCCCTGGGTGGTGCCTGATGTCCCAAGGGATCAGGGTGTTTTGCCAGCAGCAGCCTGGTCCAGGCTGGGATTTATGTCTGTACCAACAGCAGCTGTGGGAGCCGGAGCCTGGAGGAGAAGGAGGAGGAGGAGGAGGAGATGACACTTTGCCTTGATGTTTCCCCCACCTGATGTTCTGGTTGGTAACATGGGGCTGCCTCAACCCTCTCAGCAGCAAGCTGGCATTTCCCATTGGCAAAATGCTCTGCTAGGAACGTTCCCCTCACGGCTTGGGCAGCTCAGAGCTGCCAGAGCTTAAAACACAAGTAATGAGCAGGAGTGATTTGCAGTCACGATTGGTTTTATAGCAGGATAAGGGTTTTGCAAATTCTCCTCCTGCTTGAGGTTTCCTTAAATTTTCACCTTGCAGGAGAAAAGAAGAAAACCAGCTCTGAAATGGAGCGATTTCTATATAAAAAGAAACCCCTGGGGGAGAAAAATGCGAGTTAGAACCGATGGGACTGGCTTCATCTTTTGAGAAGCAGCACGTGGAGGGTCCCTGGGTGGGATGATGTGGTACCCATGGACAGCCTGGCTCTGCAGGGATGCCCACAGCACTCATTCTGCAATGGGCACAGGGAGCAGAAGCTGAAGAGCCCCATCCAGAGCTGTACCAAGCTCCTCATGCCCGTGCAGCCAACTGGTGGCACAGACGCTTTGCCAGAGACTTTCCATCTCTCTCCAGTGCTGCAAATGCAGCAGGGTAATTTATTTAAGTAGCCTTAATGGTACTGTAATCTATATGCTGATAGTGTCACCTCTAAATGTTCCATCAAAAGGCTCAATGGGAAGAATTTGTATTTCGAAATAAATATTTCCTCACGGTGTGCAAAATATCTAATCATGTATTTATCCTTAAGTACTTCCAAAAGTCAACATAATTATTCCAGTCCCATTAAGTTTAATTTGCAGTAAATTATGCATTTAGCTTTAAGTTGAGGTTGCTGGTTAGAGTCAAGATAAAGCTCTTGCTATTTATAAAGAGGTATTTCAGCCTGGATATAAAATACAAATGGTTGGACAAGAAAACCCTGCCTGGGAAGTTTGGGGTGAATTTCAAGTAACAAAACGAATTTGTACAGTAAGTGTGTAATCACAGTTGTGTAAGCACAGGCAGGCAACTGGTATCAGCTCACAAACAGCTTATGGGGGATCGATCTGCCAAAAGAACTTTTCCTCCTGCTGGAAGAATTGTTCTTTTTCTCAGGATGTGGTTTTGAAAAACAAATGAATCATTTAACATTCCTCTGTGTCTGTCTTTGAGGTTTACAGGACAGGGAAGGTGTTCCTGCTGGAAGAGGTAGAACAGCTTTTGTCCGTGATTTATCTGTGGTCTTGGATGTCCCTGTAGAATAGCAGCAGTGGATAATTGATCCTCCCCTCCCTGAGCAGCCTGAAGACCTTTGAGTCAATGGGAAATCTCTGATGGCCAACGATGGGTGCTCATTTGCCCTTCCATGTTAGTGGTTGCTGGACCCACATCTCCATGTATTGGATACACATCTCCATGTGTTGGATACACATCTCCATGTGCCAGACCTTTGGGACCAACAGCCAAGTGACATTTTTCCATCCAGTCCCAGGAGGTGAAGAAGTCCATGGGAGGATTTTCAGTCCCAAAGAGACCATGTTGGTGATGCCAATAGATTGAAAAGCTGCCTGTTTGCTGGTGGGCCAGAGAGTGATCCCTTGGGCAAAGCAGGAGTGGGGAGTCAGCTGGTCGTCAGTGGCCCTTTGGGGGACTTTCAGGACAACTTCAGCTCTCCCTTCCTAAAATGGGATGATGCCTGAGCTGGAGTTGGTGGGCTGCTCCCCTGTGTGCAGCATCCCTGGGAAGGGCTCAGGGCAGCCCCCTGTACCAGGCAGACCATCTCCCATCACTCACTGTCACCGTGGGGACTAGGATTCTGCTGTCTTCCTGCCCTCCCCTGCTCCAACAGAGCTCTTGGCCAAGGACATCACAGCATTTAGCAAAGCAGGATTTGCTCAGGGCGCCTGGGATGCTGCTGCTGCCCATTAAAAAGGGCTCAGCTGGTTGGTAAAGTTGCCAGATTTCTAAAGAGCAGGTACTCAGCTGTGTCTGAACTTGGGGCCTCTCTTGGGGGGGCAGTCAGAGGTGAATGCACCCAAAATTACCAAGGACTTTGGAAAATGAGAGCCTGGAGCATCCCCACAGGCGTGCACAGGGGCTGCAGCCAGGTCAGCAGCAGGGTGAAACCATGTGTGGGACTCAGGAAAGCGGTTTGCTGGGAGCACAGGGGAAGAATCAGTGCTGCCTGGAGAAGTGGTGCTCATGGCAGTTGCTCATTTAAGGACCTTTGGGAGGTTCTTCCAGCAGCACTGGGATTTTGGCTGAGTGTTGGGGTGGTTCAGGGGGTGAGAGGTGCAGAAAACCACCGTGTCCATCAGCCAGCCAAGCCCACGTCCCCCACCTTCACACCAGCACCCCACTGCCACCCCCCACCGCTCAGCTGCTGTTCACATGGGTCTTTCTCCCTCTGGCTCAGCCCTGAAACTTTTCTGCTGCCATCTGAGTGGAAGCTTCCTGCTGCTCCCCCAGCTTGCCTGCGCTGTTTTGCTTTCTAATTTGGGATGTGAAAAGAAGCACCATCTCCCCAGGACCCGATGAGCTGTGAGTACTTTGCTCCTCAGACCTTGAACCAGTCTCCTGCCATGGCTTGAGCTGTGCTGATGCAGTGGTGGGTGGGTTCAGAGGGCTTTGAGCTCGTCCCAGTCAGGGGGCGATCATCCTCTAATGAAACAGCACATGAGGATTTTGGGCAGCCCATGCCAGTGCTGATGATAGGACGAGCTTTCACCCTTCTTAAATGGATGGGGTTTAAATAAAATATAAAATTAAAAAAGGGAATATGGAGGAGTTCTCCTCTCCCTGCTCTGTGGGATGCTTGATGTGGTTTGAAGGGGGATCGGCTCACTCGACATCACCAGGATTTTTGTTTTTCTAGAATCAAGGTTCATTAGAAATGTCCTGCTGGGAACTTGGTTTCATCACCTGCCTATTTTTTTTTTTCTTTCTTTCTTTTTCTCTTTTTCTTTTTCTTGCCAGGACTGGCTTTGCAGCAAGAGATGGTTAGATCATGGCAGGGAGGCTGGAAGAGGTCACGACAAGCACTGGGAAGGGTGTGGGAAGGGGATGGCTCTCCCTGAGCTCAGCCTGTGACTCTGCAGGAAGCCCCCATGAAGGCATGGATGGGGGGCTTTTGGGGTGGGATTCAGAAAGCTGTTGCTCCAAGAAAGGATTAGGAAGTCATGGGATATTTTTGTCTACATAAACCTGTACTCTCATCTCTCTGTGCCTCAGCCCCTGCCTCTCTCCATCCTCTTCCTTGCCTCTTCTTTCTGCAGTCTGGCTGTGAGCTTGTCTGGCACAGTGAGGAAGGAGAGCTGACCCCCAACACTGCTGGACAGTGCAAATAGGATTGGAGGTGACTGGAGAAATGTCACTTTATATGCACACAGAGTTTCCTTGGGTGAAAATTGCCGAGGGGAGGGAGAGGAGAGCTGGCGTGGCAGGAGCAGGCAGCACAGCACAGCAAGCTGCTCTCCTCTCTGATTGCTTTCCCCCAGCCTAAGGCAAAGGTGTTTTCGAGCTAATGTGCCACATTTGGACTTGCTATCAGTCTGCCAACCTCAACACTGACATACCATCCACCGGCCTGATTTGGCTTGTGGAGCCTGGTGCTGCTGTCATCCCCCTGCCTCAGGCCAGGCGTACGGCTGCAGCTCGGTGTGTGGGGTGAAGCTGGGGTGATGTCAGCTCCAGTGGGGGTTTTTTTCCTTACATGGCACATGTTTCTGCTGATCTTTTTTGCACCTGGACAGCACCAGCTATCAAACTCATTTTGTTGGTTTTATGGTGTGACTCAAGCAGCGATCCTGGGATGCTGGCCCCATCCCTCAGCTGGGGATCTGCACTGAGGGGGGGTTGACACCAGGATGGGCTGGGGGAAAGTGGGCAGAAGGGGACAGATCCTGCTGGACTTAGACTTGGACTTAAGACTGCAGGGTCTTAACAGCCATACATCCCACTAGTGTCTTTAGTGGCATCCACTGTGCTGGAGGCAGCTGCTTTGCCAGGTGATGGGGACCCAGAGCAGCTCAGCCTGGGGAGGTGGTGGAGGAACAGCAGCAGGTTGAGCAGGAGCTGCCTCTGAAGTGGGGGCTTAAGCACTGGAATGCAGAAACTTTTCCAGGAGAGTAATCATTTCACAGCAAATTTCACACTTGCATGGTTTTGGTGTGGTGGTGGTTGGGTTTTTTTTCCCCCTTTTTTTTCCTTCTTTCTTTCTTTTTTTTGAATGATAATATATTTAACCACATCAAAAATATTCTGCTGAATAGACACTAGAGACACACCCCCCACCCCGGGTCCTGGGCTCTGTAGCCATCATGGTGATCTTCTACCCAAATGCCAGAGATGCTGCCCCATTCCCAGCCATCCAGGTCCATCCTCTGCCAAAACAAATGGGGAAATGCTCCATTCTGGGGGAAGGATGTGTATTTATGTATGAGAGTGGTAACCTCAGCTCCTCACAGCCCTGTTTGCAGGGCACAGACCATCCTCAGCCCCAAGAAGCTGCAGAGAACAGAGATGGACAGCAAGTTGGGCAAAGCTGGATGAAAATGCTGCATCCAAGGTCATGAAGCTGGTCAATGAGGCAGCCAAGAGTTACACATTGAGCTCGTGTGTTCTAGGTGATCTTCAGGCTGGTGTGCAGTGCTGAGGTATGTGCTTGCTATCAAATGATATTCCCCTTTTTGTTTTCTTTTTTCCCAAGAGCTTTCAGAGACCATTAAGAGAAAGAAAAGGTGTTTGCAAGGTTAAGAGACTCAGTGTCTAAACTTACCATAAAGGTTTGCAGTAATTTACAGCTGTAGGCAGCAAGTGCTCTTCATGGGGGGAAGGGAAATGCATTTTAAGAGAAGAGAAATAAATAAGGAGCTGCAGCAGCTAACACTCTCTGATTTAATCCCCATCCCACGAGAAAGATTTATTCTGTTATCTGACAGTTTGATCACTCCAGGAATCCCATAGGTCAATGCATATCTGCTGTTATTATCTCTGGGCTGTTTCCACCAGGATGCAAGGGAAGATTTATTAAGGAGATGAACCAAAGAGGGGTGCTGATAGGAGTATAATAGATGGGACCCTCAGAGACCTTTGGCATGGAGATAACCCAAGCGATGCCTCTACACCCCCTGCACGGGTTGCTCTGTGCTGTGGATGGGAGTGAAAGCTTGTGGGGTGTGAGGAAAGCTGCTGCACATCCATCTGCTTGCAGATAGAGAGGATGAAGACTTGGTGTTGGCGGGGGTCTATACAGATGGTGCAACCCCTGCCCAGCATCCCCATAGTGCCAGGGGCTGGTCTCCATGCAAGGGGTGCAGATGGATGGGGCAGAGCTGGGGTGGCCCACCATGGGGCTGACAATGTGGGTCTGGCTGGGGGAAGAACTTGGGAGCAGACTGCTGAGGGACCTTATTTCCACCTGCACCCTTTGGTCCTCCATGGGCAGCTTCATCACAGGCTGTTTTCTCTTACCTCATTGGTATTATAAGGAATTTGGAAAGTAAAAGGCTGGCCACTGAGGTTCTTCTAGGATCAGAAGGGTCAAAGCCCTTTATGAAAGGGGAGTCTGCTCTCTGCTCCAGACTGAGCCCCCACACAGGGTGCCTGTGTCCCCTACTACCTTTGCTGGGGGTATTGCACTAATTGCAGTTTATAGACAGCAATTTTCCCCTTTGTTGGGGAAAAGTGGCTTCTGAAGTACAGGTACAGCAAGGACTTACCTCCTGGGGCCATCACAGCTCAGCATGAGATGCATCCTTGTCTTGTTTCAGTGTCTGCAGAGCTGGTTGCTCAAGTGGGTTTTCTTGGAGGCTGCTGGGTTTGGAGTCACTGTGAGAGGAACTGGAAGACCCTTCCATTGGGATGAAACCTGTGCAGGGGTGTGGGACACCAGTGTCATGCACATGGTGTCCCCATGAGCCACACAGATGCTGGCAGACAGGTTAGCTGCTCCAGATGCTTCTTGGTTTAGACCCCAAGAAAATGTGAGTGGGAAACATCCCTTAAAACCCTGATGGAAAGAGGTGTAGGCTGAAAGCTATCCATCAGGACACCTACAACAGGCTTCCCTCCCCATAGTTCTCCCTTTCACCCTGCTTGGCCATGGGTGCCTCTTGTCCAACCTCAGCATCCCCTCCCAAACATCATCTCTGCTCCGATGTCTGGGAGGAGCCATTAGAGTCACCCTCCAGTCTCCCCCACTTGGTTTTCCCTGCAAACTAACAATTTTTCAGCACCTCCCCTCCTCTTCCCTTGTTATCTAATAACTCCCCACTGCAGAGTGAGCCTTTTGCTGTCGGAGCTGCCTGGGAATGGCACCAAAAAGCCACGGGAAACTCTCCTACGCAATCAGGCATGTAGCCACAGAAACATATGCAGAGGGAAAGGCAGCCCATACCAACAAACAGCCAGAATGCAGAGACATAAACAGACACAAATAAACACACTCACACCCTCCAGTAAGCCTGAAACACATCCAGATGCTTTAGCAAACCTGTATGGACACAGTTGCACAAAGACACAGGTGCACATATAGGTTTTTCCTCTTCCATGTTGCTGTAGCAAGAGAAAACACAAAGATGGGGTATAAATTATAGAATCATAGACTGGTCTGGGTTGGAAGGGACCCCAAGGATCACAGAGCTCCAACCCCCTGCCACAGGCAGGGCTACCAACCTCCAGGCCTGGAGCTACACAAGGTTGCCCAGGGCCCCATCCAACCTGGCCTTGAACACCCACAGGGATGGGGCACCCACCCCCTCTCTGGGCAGCCTGTTCCAGCCCCTCACCACTCTCTCTGTAAAGAACTTCCCCCTAATATCTAATTTAACCCTTCCCTCCTCCAGCTTCACTCCAGCCCCCTTGTCCTGCCAGTCTCTGCCCTTTAACAAGCTGATTCCCCTCCTGCCTTAAACCGATGCATGAGCTGCCCTATGGACCATCTGGCAGAGGTCTCTCTCTTGGTTTGAGTTTCTTTCTCTGGCTGAAATTAAATATATTATCAAGACCCAGAAGCTGGAGTTGTTTGCAAGCCAGCCCTTGCCCAATTTCATGGCTTTTGTGGGCTTTTCCATTTAGTGAAAGGCTGGCTAATGACCACGCAGGGGTGAGCGGAAAACAGCTGGCAAAGGAAGGGGTGTGAGGTGGGTAGATGGAAGCCTAATTAGCAGCATTGCCCTAATTGACCAGAGGGAGGGCTTGGGGGCTGCATTTTTCTGTGGGAAAATGTTGTTTTTCTCCTGATCCAAGGTTTTTCCAGCATTAACTAAATAACTATTGACAGCCTGGCTGGCCTCTGCACGCTGTGCCAAGGGGGAAGGTGTTTGGCTTGGCTCCAGGAGGAATGATTTTTGTATGGAAAAGCCTGCCAGGGTGCTCTCCTTTGGAATGACACCCTGGAGCAGGATTGCAGAGCAGGTTTGGGCTCTGTGCTACCCCGTGGGAGCTGGGCTTGCCTTTTTCTCTGAGACCCCAAAAGTTGATTGTTTCATAGGGAAAAGAGAGGAAAAAAGTGCTGAAAATCCCCAGGAAGGAAGGAAGAGGAAAAAATGAGGAAAAGAGAAAGCTGCTGGTTTTAATTTTAATTTTTTCCCCCCCTTTCTGTAATTGTGAACGTTTCCCTTGGAGGAGCTCACAGAGCTTCATGTTGACATTGGCTCTTCAGGCAAGACTGAGGTTTGTGTCTGACCACAAAATATTCTTCAACCAAAATAAAAAGGAGCATCAAAAGGTGCACTAACCCAACACTACGAGTGGTGAAACCAGGTATTTTCTTGTGCTTCTCCCCTGGCCACCCCCCAGCCCCAAAAAGCTCCTCAAAAAAACCTGAGTAGATTTCGTGAAGCTGGTAGAGGTGGTTGGCCATGGAGCCTCTGCGAAGTCCAGGCACAAGGTGATACTTGCAGGGCTGCCCCACTGGGCAGGAAAGTGCTTTTCTGATCCAGCCAATGGAGTGAAAATCAGGCAGTGGTCCCAGAGGAGGAGGACTTGAGTGTGGGGCAGCAGGAGGGCTGCTTTTCTTTGTGGCTGGTGGCTTGGGGTGAGTCCAGGTGACAAGGGGATAGGACAAGGGGCAATGGGCTCAAGCTGCCCCAGGGCAGGGGCAGATTGGATGTTAGGAAAAAATTTTTTACTGAAAGAGTTGTCAGGGCTGGAACAGGCTGCCCAGGGAGGGGCTGAGTCACCTTCCCTGGGTGTGTTCAAAAAAAGGGTAGATGAGGTACTTAGGGATCTGGTTTAGTTTAGGATGAGAATGGTTGGACTTGATGATCTTAAAGGTCTTTTCCAACCTTGTGATTCTGTGATTGTGTGAGTCGCTTCATCTCGTTTCCCCTCTTGATGTTTGCCTCCTTTCTCCTCAGGCTCTGCTGCCTATAAACTGCAATTAGTGCAATCATGAGCAGAGCAAAAGGAAAAGGACTAATTGTTCAAACTGCTGAATAAATATTGAGACAGAGTGCTCCTGCTATCCCACTGCCCTGTGTGGTGCTGGCTGGGCTCCTCTGTGCTCCCTCTGCACTGAAAGAGCCACAAGGCAGGACCCAGCTCACAGCCTGCTCATGCCAAGGGGGATGCTGTTCCCTGGTGCAAAGTTTGGGATACTCCAGCCCTGTTCTGGTGCACCCAGGTCCTTGTGCTGAGGGATGACTTTGCAACTTGGGAGGAAAAGCTGTCTACAGAGTGTGTGGCTTTGCAGCTTGGCACTGTCCTCAGCTCTGTGTCCCAGTGCCTGAGGCACTGCTTGGGGAATGGGCAGTTTTGGGGTGTGCAGGCTGGGCTGTGGTGATGCTGGGAGGTGCCTGGGCACTCACCCAGAGCTAGGTCTTGCTGTTGAGCATTTAATTAGAGTCTGAGGAAATTACCTTCTTTTAAAATATCGTGTTCAAGGCACGGGCCATTCTGATTTAAGAGTCTTCTGCCAAGGAACAGCTTGGTAGGGATGTCTCTGCGTGCCCTGCCTGCTTTGCCTGCGGACGTGTGTGTGTGGAGCTCAGCTCTGGTTCAGGCTCTGTGCCCCTGCTTCTTGATGCTGCACTGCCTGGGAAATGCCTGTGGTGTGTAGGGGCTTCATTGTAGGTCTCCAACAACAGCAGAACATCAAGTCAAGAGGAGAGAATAAAAGCAAGGTAAGCCCAAAATGTTCTCTGTGGTGAGGGACTTGCTGACCCCACTGTGTCCCAGTTAGCTGTCTTCCCATCCCATTCCCACAGACCCACCTGCATCCATCCTCAGGTTCTTCTCCCTGTAGAGACCCTTCCTTCTTTTCTAAACAGGAGGGGATTCAACTTTTTAAAAGGGTAGACAATGGCAGGACAAGGGGGAATGGATTAAAGCTAAAGGAAGGAAGGTTTAAATTAGATATGAGGGGGAAGTTCTTTCCAGAGAGAGTGGTGAGGGGCTGGAACAGGATGCCCTGTCCCTGGGGGTGTTCAAGGCCAGGTTGGATGGGGCCCTGGGCAACCTTGTGTAGCTCCAGGCCTGGAGGTTGGTGGCCCTGCCTGTGGCAGGGGGTTGGAGCTCTGTGATCCTTGGGGTCCCTTGCAACCCAGACCAGTCTGTGGTTCTATGATTCTATTGCCTGTCTCTGATGTGTTGTGGTGATGCCTCTGACACATCCATCACTTGTCTTAATTTCTGTCCCTGTTCCTCTCCCTGCCAGCCCCTATTTAAGGTCAAGGAGTTTCCCAGCCTTTTGCTGCAAGCTGGATCCTTCATCAGACCCTCAGGCAGAAGTGCCTCCTGTCCCAGTCCGAGATGCATTGCTCTTTGGAGATGATACTCACTTCTCTGCTTGTGTTTTGGGGTCTTGGCTGCCCAGCTTGGGTTGACACATAGTTTCACACATCTTCAAGGGAAGCTGCCCTGCTGCCCAGGACTCCCAAAGCACTTCAGAACTGCTGTCCTATGTCCCTTTACAGAGGCAGCTGTGTCTGGAGGATGACCCAGAAAGAGGAAAAGTCCAATCCTCTGGTTTTCCTGGGCTCCTTCACCCATGCCAAATGCACCAGCATTGGCATTCCCACCAGCAGCAGGAGTGGGGCTGGAGCAGTGCCTGCACACCATGGCATCTCACCCTCAGCAAGGGGGCCAGGCAGTGCAGGGGGGATGACAGAAGGGCTTAATGAGGGTTTGAAAGAAACATCTTGTAAACTTTAGAGCAAAGAAGCTGCAGTTTGATTTGAACATGTTTGCTTGGCAGGGGCTGCCCGGGCCCCTGCTGCTGCTGCTGCTTTTACTGGTGCTAATTAGGCAGATTTCCATCCTGCCAGTCACAGGCACATCTCCTGGACGTGGCTGCACCAGTGAGCCCCGGCCAGGCTGGCGTCCCACTGCGGGAGGTGGAAGGGGATATTAACCCCCCTGCCAGCCCCCGCTGAAGATGGCCCATGGCCTGGGGTAGCATAAGTGTCAGATGAACCTCCTGCAATGGTGACATGGCCCAAGGCCAGCTTGGGGATGTGTGTCCTGGCTGGATGCCCATCTCAGAGCAAAGCACTGGTGGTGCTGATGGGGCATTGTCCCACACTCCCAGGACAGGGCAGACACCAGCACTTGGCTTTGCCAGAGCACAGGTCAGGACGGAGCACCCCAGGGTTTTGGCAGTGGGGTGGTGGGCTCAGAGCAATGCTGCTCCCTCTGGAGCCATCCTGCATGCACTTTCCCTTCCAGTGCAACCATCTGCTTCTTTTGAAGCTTGATAAATATTTCCTTTCCCCCACTGTCTCTCCCTTTCCCTCCTCCTCCCGGGCAATACCTTGCAATAACTACAACATCTGCAATAACACCTCCTCCCATCCCAAAAGCACTTTCTGTTTTCTTTATTTCTGGCAAGGCTCCCCTTCTGTGGTGGCTGTTTGGAGGCAAGAAGGAGCAGTGAAGGAAACCCATCCTGACCTGCCTGTGCCACATCTGTGCCAAAGCTGGTGCAGCTGTTTTCCCAGTGTCTCAGCGCAGGAGCTGTGCACAGGAGATCAACTCGCTCCAGTCGCTGGGGTAATCCATCTCCTTTGTTTAATGTTTGCTGGGAGACAGGTCCCTCTTAATCTATTATGGTGTCATTAAAAGGGAAAATGTTTGCTCCATAGGGCCTTAAACAGCCTTTTTAAACTACAGGAAAAATGTAATTACCGGCTCGCTTAGGAATTTAACCCTTTCTTGATGCTAGCTTGGTTTCCACAGAAGTGGCAGCAGATCTGTAGAGATGGACCTGATTCAGCAACTGGGCAGGAATAACCCAAATGTGGCTGCTGGGTAGGTCCTCTGATGCCTCTCTGACTGTCAGGGATGTGCTGCTGCTGTGGTGGAGCAGGTGAGTATTTTACAAGATGCTTTGGGATCAGCAGGTGAAAATGTTGGTATTTAAGGTAACATTGATCTTGTCTAAAAGCTTAGATATTTCATGGGTTCTTGGCTTTGGATCCCACACCCTTTGGGATGCTCAGGCTTTCCAGGCTTCATCTGGGTGGAATTAGCCCCTCCTTGTGCCAATCCTACGTGGAGGGTCTCAGCAGATGGGATTTGGAGACAGCCCTTCTACCTCGCGGGTGCCAGCAGCCCCTGCCATATGGACCTTCCCAGAGCTATATGGATGCATGGAGTCTGGCCTGAGGATGCATCAGTCTTACCCAGCCCAGGGAACCCTGGGGCAGTGTCATCATTGCTGTTGTGTCTCTGTTTGTCACTACCATACAATGTGGGCAACAGCAGGGCCAGCTCACGGGGGTGTTTATTCCCATGGGTATGTCAAATGCGCTCCAGAAATAGAGGCAACATAAGGATGGCATCTCAGCAATTCTCCATTTTCACGTCAAACAATGCTCCTAAAGGCAGATTTCTCTGCTGTGGTTGTTTTCTTGTCTATTTAGACCGTGAACTCGGCAGAATTCATCTGTGTGCATCCAGCCAGTGCTGCAAAGGGTGCACCCCATCCCTGGGGTCCTGCCATAGAAAGGGTGACCCTAGCATCAGCGTTGGGTCCTGCCATAGAATCACAGAATCACAGGGGTTGGAAGGGACCTCGAGAGATCATCAGGTCCAACCCCCCTGCCAAAGCAGCTCCCCAGCTCATATTGCACAGACAGGCACCCAGATGGGTCTAGAATATCTCCAGAGAAGGAGACTCCACACCCCCCTGGGCAGCCTGTCCCAAGGCTCCCTCACCCTCACTGGGGAAAAGTTCTTCCCCATGTTGGTGCAGAACTTCCTATGCTCTGACTTGCAGCCATTGCCCCTTGTCCTGTCCCCACAGACACTGAAAAGGGGCTGGCCATTTCCCCCTGCATCCCATACTTAAGATATTTATAAACATTAATCAGGTCCCCCCTCAGTCTTCTTTTCTCCAGGCTGAACAGCCCCAGCTCACTCAGCCTTTCCTCACAGGGGAGATGCTCCAGGCCCTTCATCATCTCTGTAGCCTCCTCTGGACTCTCTCCAGGAGATCCCTGTCTTTTTTATCCCAGGGAGCCCAGCACTGGACACAATACTCCAGGTGGGGCCTGAGCAGGGCAGAGCAGAGGGGGAGGATCCCCTCCTGTGACCTGCTGGCCACACTCCTCTTGATGCCCCCCAGGATCCCATTGGCTCTCTTAGACACACTGCTGGCTCATGGCCGACCTGTCATCAACCAGGACACCCAGGTCCTTCTCCACAGAGCTCCTCTCCAGTAGGTAGAAAGGATGACCCTAGCATCAGCGTTGGGTCCTGCCATAGAAAGGATGACCCTAGCATCAGCGTTGAGCAAGCTCAGCTCGCTATGGAGATGCTGTTGAAAAAGGGAGGAGAAACACCTTCAACTGGTAAAAGCCAATTATTTTCACTGGGGGGGGGGAAACCCCCACAGCCCTTTATTCATTCTGCCCATGTGCTTTAACTCGGAGCAGTCGCACTGTCGAGTGGAACTTAATTATCTTACTGGGAAGCTGGGATTACTTAGTGAGCCTCACAAAGAGAGGCACTTCACACACCGTGTGCTGAATACAGCTGAGGTGAGTGGGTTTCCATTAAAACCAGCACGACCCCAGCTGCCTGCTGCTGCCCGCAGCCGTCTCAGGGAGCAGCCTGGCCAACCAGGGCAATTGGTGCCCAGCTTCAATAGCAGCTCTGCAGCCTGGACAAGGCTTCTGCTCTGATGCTTTTAAAGGAGTTGTAATGTTCTTTGTCAATGAGTGTTTCGCCCTTTGTTAAGGTAGTGGGCAAGAGGCTCTCGTTTAGCGTGCTGCCTTCAAACCCCTTGAATGAGAGGAGGTGCTTGAAGGCCCAGTCACATGGAGGACTGGAGAGGTTGTCTTGCCTATAGATGAAGCGTCTTGCTGATGCCACAGCCCTGGTTAAGGAGCTCAAACCTTTGTGTAATTTCAAATTTCATGTATTTCCTTGCAAAATCTTCCCATGGGACCCAAATCCTCAGTAGTGGGCGTAGGTGCCTCCATCCTGCTTGTGTCTTTGGGCTTGCTGGGCACCTCCGTTCCTGGTCCCAGCTGGGGCCTTGGCTAACGCCCCCACTGAGACAGGGGGACCTGGAATGGGGTCTTCAGGCAGGCTTGTTCCTGTCCTTCTCAAGTTATCACCCTGCTGCTCTGCTTTCAGAGTGGATGAGGAAACAATTTAACAAACACTGGCTCCTGCAAAGACCTCTAGCCATAAAGTGGGTTGTTTTGTGTCTTAACAAAACAGCTCCAATATCAGTCCCTTTAATCAAAGCAGTTAGTTTGCAACTCTTTATTTTCTTCCATCTGTTTTCTTTTTTTTTCTTTTCTTTCTTTTTTTCTTCTTCATGGCCCAGTGCAATTGAGAACCAACTTCACAGCAACTGCTCAGTCCTGTCTGTGTACAAGCTGGGATTTGGAGCCCTGCCCTATGACCAGTCAATAAGCTGCAGGATCCAGCTTGGGCTGCAATTTTGACCACTTTATATTGAAGTGTTGGAGAGAGACTGATTTCATTGCATGATCCAAAGGGGAAAGCCTCCAAGGACCAGAAGCCAGAGGCAACCTCAGCTGCAGTGCCCACTGAGCTGGGACGAATGTGGGTCCTAAGGACATTGCTCTCCTCTGCTTTGCTCTGAGCCACCCCTCCATAGGATGCTTTAGGTTTTAGTTAAATGTGTGGGGTGACCCACAGCTCTCATGTTGTTTCAGGCTACCTCCAAGGGTTTCTAGTTTGCATTTGAACCCAGGAAGTAGTAAGATGTATTTAATGACAGGTTAGGTTTTGATGTCACCATTGTCTGCAGGACACGTCCCACGCAGGCATAACTCTGCTGAGGATCCAGCTTTAGCACTTCGCTTCGCTCTCATGAGCTGACAGTACTTCTAGCTCCACCTATTGTTGCACAGTTGGATGCCACTGAAATTCAGATAAAACTGTAAGAGGATATTTATGAAGCTTCTCACATGTCTAACTGTGAATGCTGTATATATCTGTGGTTATGGGCCTTTCCTGCTAACCCAGGGAAGATGAATGCTGCCAGAGAGTGACTGCTGACTTTCTGTGAGAGCTTTAGCTCGTTGGGCTGAAGTGTGGTTTGAACCCAGTTGTTTTCCAGTCCCACCAGTCACTTTATTCCTCTCCTGCATCCTGTCTGTCTGCTGCTCACATCAGGTAGGGGTGGTCTCATCCTGTCGCATCGTGGGGATAGTGCTCTTAGATCTATGAGCTCCTCCCTTGGAACGCAGCTCTCCCCAAGCCCAGCTCTTGCCAAGCTCTTTCACAAAGCTCTCCCTACCTTTTGCAGTGGGAGAGATATCCCATATGGGAAAAGCCCAGAGCCTGACCCTGTCTAGTCTTCAAGACTGGCTCCTGTGTGGTTAGTGGGACCCCTGATCCCTAGTGCAGAGCTGGGGGGGCATTTCCTGCACCCCATCTCCCTAACCTTCCCAGAGGGCATACGTGTTATGCAGGCAGACAGCTCTTTGCCTGTCAGCTACGCAGCATCCCACAAGCATCTCAATCCCCACTGAGAGCATTTAATTACCTTTAATTACCCCTGACTTATTTTTAATTGTTCCCCAATAGCACATCCTGATTAGGGAGGGAGGAGCATATTCTATTACAGCCACAACACCCTGAACTTTTCTCCTCTGAGTTCAGAAGAGATTCATTTTTCATGCAAAATTATGTGGGTTTCTGCCTGTCCTACCCAGCCAGGGGTTCCTGGAAGCATCTCTCCAGTGCAGCCACAGCCTCAGCTGGTTGGTGGTTGTTATTCCAGTTTATGGGCAAAACAGAGACTGGTGAGAAGATAGAGATGGACTAACTGACATGCTACACCAGGCTGGGGACAGCACTGGGGCTATAACAGGATTTGTTACTCCTCAGCCTCACCCTGCCCAGACCCCTCCAGGTCCTTGGTCTAGGTCTTTTTGCCCTCTCAGGCACTCTACTGTTATGGTTTTTCTCATTTCATTCCACACCTTGACATAACAGGATGAAATTAAACTGCATCGAGTTTCAGCTGTCAGGAAGGAAAAGAAAAAAATAAAAATTGGCAAAGTCTCTTAGACCATGGAATAATCTTCCAGGGGAAATAAGGAGAGCTTTATTACTTCAGTCATTTACATCTGGGCTGGACAGAAATGATAGGAAAGAAATACTGGGAGAAATGCTGGAAATAGGAGAGCACCTGGGGGATAAGGGGACTTTTGCCCTAGAAGATGTGTGACCCTGACTTCTTGTATACCCAGAGGTGTAAGGAAAAATCCACTTCTAACTAGGATCTGTTCTGTAACGAGGAGGTCAGAGTTTTTAGATGCTCATGTGCCACAGTGTTTATAGAAAAATGAGCTGATTGGGTCTGTCATCTCGCCTGCCAGTTAACCAGGCTTGGTAGGATTCAGCCTTTATTTTTATTGAAAATCAACAGTTAGAAATTGAAGCCTGTTTTCAGTTGCTGACATTTATTGCTGATATAATGTACAGCCTCTCCTCTCCTCCAGCCATGCAAACGCTGCTTCGGCACCGCTCCCGATGGAGCCTGTCCTTTGGATGGCAGAGGTGGGTTTAGCTGAGGCTGGAGGAGTGTTATCCTGGCACAGGGTGCATCCCACCCCCTCATGCTTTTTCTCTGGAGTCCTTTTCCTGGCTTTTGTGCCCATGATGTGACATGGGATGCTTGACCTGGATGCAGACCCTGTGTGGGGAAGGCTGAGTGTTGTGTGTTAGCTTGGGGTGCATGGTCTGACCCCCAGAAACTAAGTTAGAGCCACTCCAGTGTGTTGACCATTGCTGCCCTCCCTCTCCTTTCTCAGCAGGTTGCCTTCTCTTTGAAGGCATGTGGTGGTATGTGGATGAATGACTCTTGCCCAGCTCAAGCTGCTGGTTCTTTGCATCTCCTCGGATGTCCCTCTCCTTGGGGTGTTCCTCTGAAACACGCTGGCAAGCCCACATCTCCCAGTGCCTCATGGCAGGAATCTTGGAGCTAGGTCTTCAGAAGTGTCAGGAGCATTGCAAGCAGGCTGGTGAGATGTTCTGCAGAGCCTAGGTAGCTACATCTCCTTAGGACACTGCTCTCCAACTGTGTAGATACAGTCAGAAAGACCTACACTCATATCTGTGTGTATGTGGACACAATGTGCTACTCTTATACCTGGTGCTGCTGCTCTACTGCATTTTTTTCTCTTATTCCTGTCAGTTGGGTGGCTTTGTGCCCATTACATGCAGGAGAGAAATAGCTTCTGCCAGTCACTGTGCTTTGGACTAACCATTTCTGGGGTGGAGGCTTGACTCCATGGATCGTGCCTGTGAGCTGAAGGTGGAGGTTGACATCTGGCACAACACCTTGTAGGTTTTTCATGTCAAAAGGGCCATGAACAGGCCATTTTCAGGGTCAGGTATTTTCTCAGAGGATGATTCGGTGTGTAAAGGAGCATCTTGCTTGTCTCTGCTGTGAGACAGCCACCAGCAAGAAAGTGGGTGCTGAGCAGGGAGAGGGTCTGGGTGCACAGTGCATGTGGACAGCAGGGACCCTCCAAGGCACAGAGGTGTCTGTATTTTTTTCAGAAAGGTAAAGTCCTCTCCTTTGGGCTATAGATGCACAGTGAAGATTGGGAAGAGGATGCTCACACACACATGCACACACACAGAGCAGAAAAGGGCTTGTGGCACTGGCATGCTCCCTGGTTGCATCTCCTCTTTCTATCTGGGTTGAGTCTGGTTCAGATCCAGCCAAACACAGCTGCAGAACAGCAAGTTTTGCTGCAGTTAAGCCCCCTACTACACTAACAATCCTATTAGTTTCCCAGATTTAGTGTTTTGCATCTGGGTGTTTATCAGGATTTAATGGCTATTAACTTGTTAATATTTAAACATCAGCACGTGTTGCCATTGCAGGAGTTTGCTCTCTGGAGTGGGGATGACCTGGGACTTGCTGTTATTTTGACTCCAGGACCTAAAAATACCACAGTGGTTCCCAAGACATCCAAGCAGCCAAACACAGGGATCTGTGCAGAGCTGCAGAGTTTAATCCTGGCTCTGATCCTCAGGCTAGGAATGGATATGAGGGTCTCTAGGCTCATCCTGCTGCTCTGAGCCCAGGATGAGCCTAGAGACCCTCATATCCAGCTGCCCTTGGACTGCCCATAGCCTAGGCCATGGAAGAAGCTGCCCTTTGGTCTCATTGCTCTCCCTCTCTCCTCCAGACATGCCTCCTTGGTGCTGCTGTTGCTGTATCATGGCTGAAGAGCAAAGGAGCTCAGGATTCAGCACCCATTGAGCTGGGATGCTTCAAGATGAGAAAGCAGGAAGAGATCACAGAACCTCCTGAGTTGGAAGGGGCCCATAACATCAAAGCCAGCTCCTGGCTCCACACAGCCCAGCCCAGTCAGAGCTGCACTGAGTGCATCATCCAGATGCTTCTTGCCCTCAGCCCAGCTTGGGGCTGTGACCCCTTCCCTGGGGAGCCTGTGCCAGCACCCAACGCCCCTCTCAGTACAGAACCTCTTCCTGACACCCAGCCTAAACCTCCCCTGGTGCAGCTTCAGGCTGTTCCCTCGGGTTCTCCCTGTAAGAGGAGATCAGCACCTGCCCCTTCGCTCCCCTCATCAGGAAGCCACAGACCCCATGAGGTCTCCCCTCAGCCTCCTCTTCTCCAGGCTGAACAACCCCAGGGCCTTCAGCCTCTCCTCATAATCCTTCCTCTCCAGACCCTTCCCCATCCTCGTTGCCCTCCTCTGGACACTCTCCAATAGTTTTGTGTCCAAAACTGCCCACAGATCCCTCCTTGCAAGATTGCTCTCTTTCCTAATCCAAGAAAATTCAGAGTGAAGCCAACACTGGGTGTTTACTGGGGTGCTGGTCTCACTCTCCTCTTCTGCACCTCCATCTGTGCAGACGTACGGCGTTGCTCCCAGTTTACACCAGTGCTGAGCCCCTGCTCAGTCCTACTGCACCTCCAGCATTGAACCTGAATGCAAACCTGCTTCAACTTACAGGCACACACACGTTGATGGGAGAGACCCCCTGCCAGCCCATGCCAAGCCCAGCACAGGGGGTGGGAACAAGGATTCAGCAAAAGCAGTGTGAAATCCACTTACAGGAAGGGCGATTAGTGTTAATAGCACCTGAAATCAATAGAAGCACCAACAGATCCATTTTTAACAAGCTGCCCAGGGAAGGTGAATGCAACATCCAGAGTTTAATAAAGCAGGTAAGTGTGCTCTTCAGAGGTGTCGGTGGAAGTTGCATTAACAAAAGAGCCAGCACAAGGCCAATTTGGGTAGGGGAGAGAGAGCTTCCCAGTTAAAAAACGAGGTCAGCAAACTTTCCAGAGATACCTAGCCTTTAGGATTGGAAATACCCCATCAATATTCTTAGGGGAAAGCTGTGAGCACTTGAGCTATGAGGAACAGTTGAAATTTTTAGCCATTTAAAGGTGGTATCTTATAACAGGGTGAGTAATGAGGCTTTGCCTGGCTTGAGTAAGGTTATGGAGCAGATGGGTGCTGGGACGTTTCCTGGTGTCTGTCCAGCAAGAACATCTCAGCTCTGACACAAACCTACATCCCCAAGGCAGAAAGCTTCCTCTCTAGGATTTTAGGGTGTTCTGGAGTCACGCCACTGCAACCAGACTCCCACTCCTCAGACTGAAGGGCCTCAGCGTGCAGGAGATGATGCAGATGAAAGAAAAAAACGTGGAGACAAAAGCCAGGAGGCACAAACCTCTCTGGAGAAATGGTTGTTGATTAGTGTGGTTTCGAGACAGCAGGGAAATTCTGTTGTCAGCTCCGTGCCCTTGGGAACCCTCTGTTATCTCCATGGTTTTCATGCGTTGGTGTCATCAGGCTTGTAGGAGAGACGGAGCTGGTTTGATTAAGAGGCATCTCATCCCTCAGCCGCCTCTTGGCAGGCTCTGAACAAATCAGGAGCTCAAATCAGGTTTATCTGGCAGTGTGGGCACAGAAAGCATTCTCCATCATCTTGAGGCTTCATTTGGTCTTTTAGCCTTTCCTCCTCTTTTTTCCCCCCCCAATTTCTTTTCCTTTCTTAATACTGAGTGTCTAACTTTTCCTTGGGACTGATATTTAATATGTCACTTACCCCCACCAAGGGAGAGTCAATTCTCCTTCCAACTCTATTAAAAATCTTGTAATAAAACCTGAAAAGGATGGATGATGGGGCTAGTTAGTAGCATTAAATTAATTAGATATGGGAAGATGAGTCTAGGGGGTTCCTTAATGCAGTTTAGTTTTATGGATTGTTATTGCTGGGCTCTTCTCATTGATGGGATGTCCTTCAACATGTGCTCCAGAGGGCCTGACACAGCAGGCACTGCACTGTGCTGAAACTGGGATGCTCACAATGGGGAGTGTTTTCTGGCACTGCCTAATAAATATGTGAAGGAGCAGAGGTAGTGGATCTACAACTGCTAAACAGTTCCATTACATCTTCTGTTGTGTCTGAAGATAGTGAGTGATTAAAATGAAATTCCTGTTTTGGAAACTAAAACAGTGATATTTGTGGGTGTGAGAGGATCAGGCTTGGGAGGAAGCATGACAGTAGGAGAGAGGAGGTAACATCCTAGTGTATTAGATGAGCTCTAAACACACGAGTAAGGTGGTAAGATGTCCTGGAAAGGTACCAGCAACGTGTTAATCAAAAGAACAGCAGAAAGAAGACATGGCTTCAAGGGACATTTGCCAGATCTTTCCTCTGCTGAGAGCAGGATCCAGCAGAGCTGCCAGCACTACAGCCATTTACACGGGGCGTGGGTGGATCTGGCCCTCCGACATCTGCTGCACAGGCTGGGGGCTCTGGTGGCTGCTTCAGCAGCAGCCAGTCTTACTGGGAAAGAGACAAGCTGCTGCCTTGCACGTCAGCAGGAATCTGTGGATGTGGATAATAAGGGCAACGTTGCTTCTGGGCAGATTCTGCCCAGAGCTGTGCCTTACACCTCCTGCAGCTCCACGGGCTGCTTCTAATGCCTGCACCAGAGAATCTGATACCCCAGTGCGGTGGTTTGGCTCTGGCTGGAGGCCAGACACCCACCAAAGCCGCTCCATCGCTCCCCTTCTCAGCTGGACAGGGGAGAAAATAGATACTGAGAGGCTCAGGAGTGGAGATAAGGACAGGGTGAGATCATTCCCCAGTTAGCATCATGGGCAGAACAGACTCAACACAGAATAAAGGAAAGAAAACTCTAATTGATGACACTGCCCTGCACCCCCAGTGACACCAGAGTGTCACTCGGCCTTGGTCAGCACTGACTCCGGCCTTGAGCCGGCTGCTGGTTGGTCTCTGGGGCCTGCAGAGAGCGTCTGGCTGCTTCTTTCAGCAGCCACCCCTGCAGCCCCCTCCTCACCAGAACCCAGCCACACAAAACTACGAAACCCAGTCAGGACCTTCCAGTACCTTCCCTCGAGCAGATCCACTTACTGCTCCCAAAGACCCGTTGCAGGCAAAGGAAGTGACAGAGAGATGAGCCTGGGGGGGGGGGGGGGGGGCATGTCCCAGCGCAGCAGCTGCCAAGGAACCAGGACACCCCTCCCTTTCTTGAGCAGAGACAAACCCTTTCGTTCTGTGCTGTTGTTAGGGGAGATCAGAGAAGCTGGGTGACAAGCTCTTGTGCTGCTTCCTGCTCTCAGAATAACTCCAGTGCTGGCCGCTTTCATCTTGCAGAAACACTCACAGCTAAATTCTCTTTCCATCCCCTTGTGCAAGCACACATGTTGCCAAAGGTGCTCCTCCTACCCACAGATGTTTTATGATTATTCAAGGTGTATATGCACAGTCTCCAGCATACAAAACCTTTAGCAGCCTGCATGCAAAACCTTTCCCTCTGTTTGGTTGACTCAAGGCAGTTGAAGGATGGATTTGGATCACTTGAAGAGTCCTGTGCTGGGCCCCAGTGGATATATAAATATAGTATGAAGAGCTGTTTGCAGGGAAGCTTTTCTCAGCAGCTTTGGTGTACCAGCCAAGGGAGGACAAACATCTCCTTCAGCCTTTCAGATGGCCCTTCTAGGTCAGGGCAGAACCGTGTTTGAGTTCAGAGCTCTTGTCATTCCTCTCCCTGTCTGGTTGCTCTGTTATTGAAGTTTCAGGCTTTCTTGTTCAGCAGCTTTAGCCAAATTTGCTCAGAAAATTAGAAAATTGCTATGGGTATATCTAACCCACTTCTCTTGTCAATTCTTATTTAGTGCCAGAGATCAGAGGGGTATTCAGGTAAGAGAACCTGGTAAGTATCCTCTGAGACATCTGGGGCCCAAAGGTGACCTTTGGAGGAGCTGCTTTTTGCACGAGCATCAAAGAGTGCAAATGCTGTTGCACAAGTGCCAGAGCTGGCACTTGGGAAAGGCAAAGCACAGACAGGAGCTGGTGCCACCTTCATTTGTGTCAGCTGCCCAAGCCAGAGGAGATGCTGCACATTGCAAACTGCCTGTCTGTTTTCTCCAGGTAGGCTGTAAAACCAGTGAGTGCTTGTTTTAAGGGTGTGTGAACATCAAGGTACCGTTTACTTCTGAGGCATCCACTTCTGATAGCTCTGGGGCAAAAGGCTTAGATGTTGTCCAGTGCTTTTCTGGGGTCTGCCACACACCTGGAACCCAAAATGGGGGACTGAAGTCTCCCAATCGCACCTTCTTCATGCACGTGCCATGGGTGTTCCTCCTGCTCCTGCCCAAAGCTCTTGTGGGGTAAGCTGGCAGGGGAGGGAGGAGCAGGTTGCTGCAAGGGGATCTCATTGTTACTTTATATTCAGAGCACCTGAGGACTGCAGATGCCTAAAGGCAGCAGGGATCCTGGGCTCGCCCAGGCTTTGATGTCTGTGGTCTTCTGGCAGTTGGGCAGATGGAGGAGGTCAGTGTGTAGGGACAGAGCTGTCCCTCAAAGAGCAGCTGCCTTTGTCTGCATGCTGACTTCTGTAGGAGTTTTATCCAGATGAAGCTGCAGGGATGTACGACTTCTGCTCACAGGAATAGATGGAGCCATGGGTGCATTTGGTCCAGGGTAACCAAAGCTTTTTCAAACCCTTCTTTTTTCTTCTTTTTTCTTTTCTTGTCCCCCCCCCACCCCATGGGGATCCCATGTAGGGCAGCCCCCAGAAATCCCTTTCTCACCTATGGTCCTGCTGGCTGGATGCACCGTGGCTGTGTATGGGGACTGCTCCCAGGAGTGGCTGGAAAGGCAATTGCTGCTCTTGAGTGGAGGAAACTGAAGACAATAATTTGAAATATCCTTGTGCCACATATGCTTTATTTTGAGGAGCTGGCAATAACCCTGCATCCCCAAATGAAATATTGAATTTTAAGGGAGATGCAAACAAGTACAAATGAAAAATGTCTCTGATCATAAAGAAAGCATTTGCTAAAATTAAAATGGAATGCATTACTGTCCATGCTGGAGACAGAAATGTCAGCACAGCTATGAAAGGGGAGGCTGACTACTTAGGTGACCAGATACATTTATTGTTTTCTTTCCATTAATGCCAGTGGAAGTATTAGAGAGGAAAAAAATCCAATTGCCTGACAACACTTTAGAAATGAATTAAGTCCAGCCCTTGCAGAGGTCTCCTTAGCTTCTGTCTTAGCAGGAATGGAGACTTGAATGGACTTGCACCCAGAGGGACAGGGGTGGGGAAAGAGGAATTAATTTTGCTGAGCAGAAATAATATAGATAATGTCATAATAATCATTAAAAGGACAAGTGGAATTGGTCTGGCCCTTGAAGCAATCAATATGGCCCATTATCCAGTTGAATTGGCGTTTGATGGGAATGGCTCGTTATTGTGTCTGCATTTCACATCATCAGCTAATTCAGAGCCAGAGGTGGATTAATAACAGGCCACGTGCTTTTGTGGCAGTTTTGTCTTGATGTGGCTGATCTGAACACACGTGTGCTTGAGCATCCTGCAGGATGCACTCGGATGCCTCCATCTGTGCCCATGGACACTGACCAAACCTACCTCGTCCAGAGCCTGAGGAAGTTAATGGAAAGCATCCGACGACTCTAATGGGCTTTTGGCCAGGCCTGATGTGTGGACAAACATACTGCTTGGTGATATAAGCACCATCTGCAGGTCTGTAAATGCTCGATGTGCTGTTGTTGGCTGGGGCAGATGCTCTCATGAAAGTTCAGGCCCAGACAGCTTGCAGAAAACTTGCTCTGGGGGAATTTCCAGTCATGTTTTACACTGCCATGGGGTTCATCTACAGGGGAAAAGTGTGGAAAAGGCTCTGGAAATGTAGTGTTTCCTGCATGGATCATTAGGGCACAAGTCCTGCAGCTCTCCATCATACTATGTCTGTGATAAAGTGACACCAATGTGAATTTGTTCTTGTAAAACCTCAATGACAGGTTTTCTGTTGCAGCATCTAAGACTGAGGTTGTGAGGCCTGAACCACCTTCTCCTCCTGGTTTACCTGGATAAGAATAACTCCTGTGTGTTCCTCTTCCCATGGGATCCCACAGCCAGAGCTGCAGAAGGTCTCAGGGATGACAAACTTGATGCTGAAACTCCTGGCCTCGCTGGTAAATGCTGCTCCCTGGTGAAAGCACCCCATGTCTTGGTGCGTGTGTCCCATCGGTGGGATGCAGTGATGCTGCTGCCCTGCCAGACCGTGGTGGAGAGCTGTAATTTGCTAAGTGCTAATGGAGCTCAGCACCAGCAGCAATGGCAGCTGAGATTGATGCTCTGTTTAGAGACACTTAACTTCCCTTGAGCTGCAGATCTGGGTTTCAAGTGCCATCGTGTTTGGAGCTGGGCTGTGGATCACTCTTTGCCATGATCAGATGTGCTGTTGTGAATGTGGTTGCAGGAAATTATCAGCTATTACCACCTCCCTTTGCCCTTTCTGCTGTTTGGGTGGAAAGTCCTGGCCTGGCACTGCCAGGGGTCAGTGGGTTTGGGATGAAGTCCCATGGGAGGCAAATACTCTGAGGAGCGGCTGAGGGAGCTGGGGCTGTTTAGCCTAGAGAAGAGGAGGCTGAGGGGAGACCTTCTCCCCACCTACAACTACCTGAAGGGAGGTTATATAGAGATAGGTGATGGTCTCTTCAGCCAGGTGACAGTGATAGGACAAGGGGGAATGGGCTCAAGCTGCCCCAGGGCAGGGGCAGATTGGATGTTAGGAAAAAATTTTATACTGACAGAGTTGTCAGGGCTGGAACAGGCTGCCCAGGGAGGGGCTGAGTCACCTTCCCTGGGTGTGTTCAAAAAAAGGGTAGATGAGGTACTTAGGGATATGGTTTAGCTTAGGATGTGAATGGTTGGACTTGATGATCTTCAAGGTCTTTTCCAACCTTGTGATTCTGTGGGATTTAGTCCTGGTGCGGATGGAGTAGTACTCATGAGATGGGTTGCAGCAGCAAAGGTAAAGCATAGCCTTGGTGGACATGCAGGGATGAACAGCTGAGGTGTTCTCAAGCTGGGATTGTGATAGAGGCCATTGCCACAGCATGGCAAGCTTCTGCTGGTCACGAGGCAGTTAATTTCCATTTCTCTCCAAGTAGGAGAAAGCACAGAGGTAAAAAAAAAAAAAAAAAAAATCTCAGTGATTTCAGTCAATTAAACTAAAGCCTACTGGGTCTGTTGCCTTTGGAATTTTTTATTTATTTATTTTATTTTATATTTTTGTAAATGAGTCTTCCAGGGTCTTTGAGCACTTACCATGGGGAGTGACAATCACAATCCGCTGCCTCGCCTCTCCCCATGCTGCCTCTCCACAGGAGCTCAAGAAATCTTAACATCCCATCAAAAGCTAATTACATTCTGACACACCAATTGGAGACATCGAGAGATGGGGGGGGGGTGGGGGTTGGGGGAAGGGGAGCAGCTTATATAATGGTTTTAAAATTACATGGAGCATGCTGAATGTTCGGTGCTATGAAGCACCAATAGTTCAGAGCAGCAGAGGGAGAAGGGTAATTGGAAAGAGTTGTAACAGGATTTGTACTTGAAACCCACTCCAGGTTGTAGTGCAAGACCTGATCCTGCACCTTGTGTTGGCTTTCAGTTGCTGCAGCCTTTTTGGCAGGGAAAGGTGCCCCCAGCCTTCTCCCTCTTAGGTGTCTATGATCCCAGCCTGTTGCAGCCCTAAAACATGCTGAGAGGTGACAGACTTCTACCAGCTAGAGACATTGCACATCAGCAGCTCTCTAGAGCCCCTGGGGAAGTGAGACTTAACAAGCACACCTCCCAAATAAATACTTGGCTCCTCGTCCTCAAATGAATATAGAATCCTCTCTTTTGGCTCTTGAGGACCTGTGTGGCAGGCATAGACACCCATTGTGCCATGGTGCATGACCCACTGGAGAGGGCTGTGGGTGTGCAGTGGTTACCCCACCTCATCCTGGAGAAGGTGAGAAGGTTTCTGCATCAAGTCGACCAGCTGCCCTAGTATCAATGTAATTCTTTCCTAATGTTATTGGCAGAGCTAAGGAGCGTGGCAGGAGGGCTGTGGCTGACCAGGCAGCAAATTAACTGGAATTTCATTATCTGATAATTTATATGATGCCTATGTATTTTGGCAAGACACCTTCATTAATAGAAGATGCCCTCTGTCTGCTGACTATTTACATTACTGGTTTCCCAGGGACCCTACGTGATGCTTCCCTTTTTAGTGACCTTCATGAAAGAGAGAAAAATGCTCCTTGTTTCTCTTGGTTTTTATCATGAATTTTGTTCTCTTCTGCTTTGCAAGGATTTCTTCCTCTGGATTTAAAATGCTACAGGCTTAAATTGCCCTCTCTACTGGTGTAAATCAGGATTCACTCCCCAGGTATCACATGGGTTGAAAAAAGCTGCTGGGAAGCCCAAAAAAAAAGATACTAGCATGGCCCCATCTCTTGGGTTTGGTGGCCTCAAACTGCAGGACAAGGGCACGGTGTTGGTGGGGAAGTGCCAGCACACATGTATGAATGCTAACCAGGAGCAACAGCCAACATCTCAGCTCCTTCTGTAGGAGCCTTCAGAGATGCTGTCAGATCCCCTGGCTGATGGTGCTATTGCCACTTGTCCCAGTGTGTGGTTTCACCCAGGCAGTGCAGGATGTCACCTGCCATGTCATCAGCCATGTGTGGTGAGGATGGTGGCACGTGGCAGGCTCTAGTGAGGACAAAGGCTCTCCTGTGGGATTTTGGCATGTTGTCCCCCAGGTCTCTGATGCTCTGCTTTGGCTGTCAGTCAGCCCAATGGACCCTTTTGCATCTATCCTCCTGTGGGGACAGTGGCAGCGGCAGAGACCTGCTGGTTCCTCAGGATGCTTCAGACTAAGCTTTGAGGTTTTTCTTAGCTGAAGAAAACAAAGCCTCATTAAATCTATCTCTGAGCTCTGGTGACGCAGAGAGGTGACATCAGTGTGTGACTCACAGAACGCCAGCGGAACAGCAGCAGCCAGGAGGGCAGGTTGGTGCTGCCTGGTGGGGAGAGGGTGGAGGGGACACCCTGCAGCCCAGCATGGCTGTCTGGAGGCAAGGGCTGCACCAGGCTTGCAGGCACTTATCCCCTCCTCCTTGGTGCCCTGCTCCCACCTCAGCAGCCTGGCGAAAAGAACTGCTGTAGGTGCAGGAGCTGGTGGGGACCCAACTGGTTCCTCCCACCATGGGGCTGGGAGCCCATCTTGCCACCAAGTTTTCATCACAGTGTGACCACAGCAAGCTTGGGTCCATCTCCAGGTACCAGAACATCCCAGTTCAGCTGCCATCCCTCCTGAACACAGCAGGATGGCCCAATGCCTGTTCTGGGCATTGGCAATGGCTCCTCCTCTTACCCCAGGGAAATGACCAGCCCAGTCTGGAGAGAGCTTCCTGCAAGGAAAGTTGTGGATTTACCACCCTGATGGGCCGGATCACACCTCAGGCACCCATGGACAGGGTGGTCCAAGCCCTCTGTGCTCTGGGGGCCTGGTGTGAGTTGCCTCCATGGTGGGTCATTTGCAGGCAGGGACTAAACTTCCTCATGGTTTCCTTGTTGTTCATCTGACAGGGGCACCAATTTTGCCCAAGTTTGGCTGGAATTAATCAGCTGTCACCAGTGAAGGGCAAAGCCTCCATGGAGTGACAGGCAGGGACAAACTATTCCCCTTCCCATCCTCCCCCTTTGATTGATTTGCAGATCAGTATCATCGAGTCAAGTATCTCCATTTCCTAGTGCTCAAGGGCTGCAATGAAAGCCTCTCCTGGAGAGATAAGGGTGCTCCAGAGCACCACAGCATCAGCCCTGCCAACTGGCGCAGGCCATGGTAACGAGGGCTGGAGAGCCAGGAGCTGCTGCAGCCCGTGTGTGGCTGTACCTCTCTTCCAGGCTCTTCTTGCCCTGCCAGAAGGACCCTCCTGATCCCAGAAGGACCATGTCTTTTGAGGTGTTTTGTCCCCATTGCACCACAGGATGCATCTCCCTGCTTCAAGCATATATATTTCTTCTTTTTAATTAAAGCTGAGAGGAGCAAGGGTGCAAGGTGGAGAGGGGAAAGTGGAGGAGTTTGACTTGTGGCCTCTGTGCCAGAGGACAGTAGGGGGGAATTGGGGTTGGGAAGGTTATAGCCCAGGTCCTGGCTGATGTCCCTTGCTGCTTTAGCCTCTTTGAAATACACTGTCCTGTATTAAAAGATGCTGCAATGGCTCATTGCATTACCTGAGCTATAATACCCCGGGCCCCAGGGGTGCCCAGCACTAGTTCCTGGCTGGTATTTGCTGGGTAAATAAATATAACTTGTGGCTCATCCTGGCCTTTTGGAGTAGTGTGAACTGCACCCAGCAAAAGGAGGATAGGGACTTTGTCTTGGCTCAGTAATAATTAGGATCTATATTTATTAGTCTCCCGTGCTCGCTGGGTCACTGGCTCTGTGCTTGGGCACTCTGCTCTCCTGCAGCACCAGTTGCTTTTAATTATTTATCACCAACAAAAGGGGAGGATTAAACTGAAGCTGAAACCCAGCAATGCATAAACCTAAGGTTTCCTCAAGCAGCAGGCAAACTCTTTGAAGGCTCTGAAAGGGTCCTTACAGCCATCTGGCTGCCCTGGGTCCCCCCTAATAAAACCCTTTCTCCTCCCACTGTTGTCTGCTGCACAGAGCTAGTGGGTGCTTTTCTGGCACAGGGTGGGTGAGCTTGGTGTTGCTCTCACAGGATGCTTGTCTGCATCCTCCTCTATGCCCTCAGAGCTAGAGGGTCACATGCTGAATGGACAAGAAGACAAACATTGACTTTCTAATCTTAAACAAGTGGAGACAGACTGAAAAAGGGCTAAAGTAATGGATAGAAGAGCATACAGGGGAAAGGGTGAGTGGGTATTTGGGGTTTGGTGGTGGGAGCAATGGTCAATAATGTATGGGGAGGAAGGGAGGGATGAATGGATAGGAGATGATGGTGATACAAGGATGCTTCCCCAAGCCATGAAGATTTGTCCTCTGGGGCCTGGCAGAGAGATGTATTTCTCCTGCTTTCCCATAGCAGAAGGGCTGCATTGCAGCACATGTCAGATGCCTGGCTCTGGTGGGGACGTTGCCTGCAGACAGTCAGGGGATGGGTGGGGAGCTGCGTGCCTGGGGGTTGCCCTGGGTTTGGATTTTGGTGTCACCAGCAGCTTCAAATTCAGGTCTGTCTGCACCGTGCCCTGTGCTGAGGTTGGGTTAAGGAGCCCCATGTCTCGAACAAGCACCTGCCAGTGATGGTGGTGGCCTCTCTTCCTGGCTCCAGCCCTGGACACTGCACAGCATGGCACAATGCAGGTCCTCCTGGTTTGAAAGGGCGTTACCCATCCTCAACAGCAGTGGGGTTCATAGGTAAAAAAACATTAAATAATACTGGGCTTTTTCTTTTTGTCCCTAGGTTTTCCTCACTGCTTCTGACCCTCACCTCAGCCATTATATCACCTGCCCCAAATGGCAAATCCAAGCCATCAGGTCCAATCCCTTATTTTTCCTGAAAAAGAAACCCCCAAACCCCACAGAAACAAAGAAAGAAACCCAATCAAGGGCTAATCACCTCTGTATCAGCCAACTGCATTTTTCCAGGCAGCAGTTGGATCCCAGATGATGCCCAGCTCTGCTGTGCTTCTGGCATTTGGGAAATGCCTGTGCTAATGAGAGAAGAGCACGACTGCTGTCTGGGACTAAACACAGTGGCTTGGGTTTCATGTCTGTCTTCCTGTCTTTGAGGTTTGTATTTTTTTGTCTTAGGCATAAAGAAGTGCATAGTGTCTGATGATCAGCGATACAGCTGGGGACATGAACTGGAGTTGGGATTTCCCATGACACCAGGTGAAGGGCAGGAAAAGCTGTCCAGTGCCAGAAATGGGTCCTCCTGAAGCACAGGCATCCATGTCTTAGGGTAAGATTGAAACTATAAACCCATAGATGTGTCCTGATCCTTTGTTAAAATACAGATGAGCAGGTTTCTGTGTCAGCAGTGGGGTTTCTGCCTCTGCTGCACCATTGATGAGGTTGGAGCTGGACAAGTGGCATCAGGGGTGGGATGTTCACTCCTGATGGGGAAGCCTATGAGGAACTTTTGCATCTAAAGGGAGCAGTTTACAAGTTGCTATCCATGTTCATGCAGCCCTGCTGCAAGGTGGTGGAGTGGGTGGAAGTGATGCACCGAAGGAGGGATTTAAAGAGGAAAGTGGCTGAAGGTTTTGGCAGTACAGGAAGCTCCTTCCAGCTCACTGGGGCAATTATCTGAGGCACGGCAGAAGTAAAGCTTGCTGGTCTGCAATTGTGTTTCCTCAGTGTGAAATTCTTCTCTCTGCAGTGAGAGAACTTTTAAGTAGAGAGTTTTAGCAAGGAAAGATCCTGGGTTTGTTTTCAGAACGCAGGTTTGTGCTTAGGAAACATCATTGCTTGTTGGGAAATGATTTTGTCAACTCTGTAAACAGATAGGTCTGGAATGGTGACAGGAATTAACCTAAATCTAAATGCAGGGATGTGATGTGGGGAAAGCAGCTGCTGAATCAGATAACTGACCAAAGTAGTTAATATCATCCCCAAGGTAGAACTGGAAATATGGATATGACATTTACATTTTGCCTCTGACCTAAAACATTTCCATGGACAGAGTCAGATCCCCAGGTTTGCAGGTGTTTTACGATTGTGACAGTCTGTCTGGCCTGCCCAAGATGGGCTGATTTTCCTGAGAAGATGAAGGGAAGAACTGCAAGCAATTCTCTCCCTCCAAGTTATGTGTTGCAAATTACTGACATTCAGCACAGAAAGTTTTGCAGCAGAATTGATGATGTTGTGAGGCTTGGAACTGGAACCCCACCGGTGATTTGGAGAGAGCTGGAAATTGCTTATGATCTCATGGTGTCAGGTGTCTCATTTACAATAAATAAATACAGAAAATACACCCCAGACAATTGCTGTCAGATACCAGGAGTCATCAGCTAGAGAGCTCCCACGGAATTTGGTATTTTAGGTCAGCTGGCTTTAACTTATTGGAAACTGCAGGCAGATAAATATCAAGGACTTTCTGAGTCAGAGCTGAGGTATACTGAAGACATTCAGCTGTTCATGTGGGGTTTGGGTCAGTCTGTAAATGAATAAATGAAGTGCAGAACTGAGCAAAAGCCACTTTCAAAATTTCCCATGAAATTAAAAAGCAAACCTGCAGTTGTTTTCTTTCACTTCCCATGAATATCAAAGGCAGTGAGCTGTACTGGTGAGCCCGGCGGTGGGTTCAGAGAGCCCGTATGGCACTGTGCAGTGTGTTCCTGGAAAGGGCAGGGCTCATTTGCAGCAGCTGAAATGGAAATGTAGAAATCCCGCTTCATTCCCTTTGGTCCTGTGGGGTTGGAGATGAAACATGCTGGCAGAAGTGCTGCTGGAAGCTCCAGTGTGATATATCATCTCATCGCGGCAATTTCAACCCCCGTTAATTCGTAAACAGAAGCATTCACAGTAGAAAACCTGGTTTGCACAACCCTGCTTGTCTAATGGAAGAGAAAACGGGACCGTCCAGCCTCTGTGCTGTGCCACAGCTGATCAGCGTGGCTCAAATTCTAGAGACCAAATCCTGGTGATGAAAGGCTTGTGGACGGCCCTGTCGCCTCTGAACCAAAGCTCCTGCTGGCGTTCATTCCACTGACGTCAGCGCCCACGTCCCCAGCAGAGAATTTGCTCCCCAGAATTATTCCAAGCAATTGTTTAGTGAATAATTCTGGATAATGAAAATGCAGAGGGGAGGAATTGGGAAGTTGTTTGCTGCCAATTCAACAAAAGAGGAGAAACAGAGGAATTTATCATGTCAATGGTTTGCCTATGAATTATTCACTCACCTCACCAAAAAAAAATAAAAAGGGAAAAAAAATAATCCCTTCCTCCCCCCCAAATCCCCCCACCCCATCCAAGATGAGGTTCCCTTGCTTTGTTGCAATGTGGTTTTGGTGTGTTGGTTACAGACCTGAGAGTCCTGCTGCTTGAGGGGAGGTCGTCCCTGAAGAAGCAAGGGGAAGTAAAACAGCAGAGCTGAATCCAGGAATGATGCCAGGGAAGCTATAAACAAGTGGAAAGGCTATTAACAGCGTATAACCTGATGCTGCTATACCAATAATGGGAGGAGGCTGTGCAAGGGACATTAGAGCGATGCTTTACTGTTTCCGTGCTCCTAAGCATCCATTTGGCAGCAGGAAGTGAAATGCCATTGAGAAAGGGCTGAGGGAGGGAGGTCGGAGAAATAACACTGTTGTGGAAGATGGAAGATGAAGAAGGTTGGGATGGGAAAGGATGAGGGGTTGTTTCCAGCTGCTGTCTTCATGGTGTGCATGCTCGTACAGATGTTAATCAGAGGCTGGGCAGAGATGAGTGGAGCCTATGGACTGGTGTTTTTGGGGAGGGGAAAGGGCAGCACCAACCCTGATGTGCACCAGCATTGAACCTGCAGTTCAATGTGTGTCTGGTCTTGCTTGGAGATGGGTGAGCTGGGAGGCTGGAGCACTTTGCTCCCAAACTGGGGCAGAGAAAGTAATCTAGGGAGTGGATAAATGCTCAGGAGGAGGGTGTTGGTCTTTTCTATGCTACTATTTAAACCTGCACTGATTTAATTAAAGATGCTATTTAATACCCCATTTAAGTTACTGAAGTAAGAAATCTCCACACAAAGGACTGTCAGGATATTCACCAAATTGGTTTGAAACCTCAACTAGAAAGTGGTGTAACTTACTGGAAGAGACAAGATTTTACTCTCATTTTCTTAAAGTAATAGTACTAAAATTGAGCCAATTTCTTAAGAAGCTGTTTTTGTAAATGCAGGGGGCTGTCCTAGGTGGTAACAAATTGTGGGAGAGGTCTGTCCCATTCCCCTGGGCTGCAGCTCAGGGCAGGAATGGCAGAAACATGTGTTCCCATCTGCAAAGCAGGCAGCTGGACCCTGGAAGCAAAGGCTGCCCTCAATGATGACTGAATGGGGACAAAACACAGCAAATGAGCCAGCACTGCCTTGCCCTACACTTTCATGATACGTCTTCTCTCTGCAGGTGAGGAGAGGTCAATGCTCTCCAATTATATCTGGCTTCTGAAGACAGTATGCTTTCTTCACATTCCTCTTCCTTCAGCTCTGACACCACAACAGAAGATGAGGAATACCAACAGGTTCAGCTCAGTCTGCTTGACACAGGTTTGGAGCACCACTCTTCCTGGGAATGTGGACCTGGCCACAGCATCCGATGCTGAGCTGGTCCTCTCCTGGGTGCTCCCCACTCTGTCTTCCCAGCTGAGGGTCACCTTCTGCTCCTGGGGTCAACAGGGAGTATGTCCTTTGCCAGGGGAGCGTCCAGAGAGAGATTCTGTGCATCAGAATTTCTCCATCTCTGGAAATTCTGTGGGAATTGTGTAGCTCCAGGCCTGGAGGTTGGTGGCCCTGCCTGTGGCAGGGAGGTTGGACCTCTGTGATCCTTGGGGTCCCTTCCAACCCAGACCAGTCTGTGATTCTATGATTCTATGATTTTGTCCCAGGGACAGGATGTCAGGACATACCTTCATACAAGACTTTGTGATGCTGTAGAACAGCCAGAGAAACCTTTTTTTCCCCCAAGAGAGTTAGAAGGAAGTTGTAGAAAGAAAACTTTTCTTATTTCCTTTTTTTTCCTCCCCCCAAATTAGCTGTCCAGTTTGAAGGATGGGGCAAGAGGAGGATGGATGAGATAGATACACATCTTGCTGCTGCTACTCACACCTTGTGCTATGAGGCTGCGTTCAGCCCTCTATACATTAAGATGATATTTGCAAGGTGTCACTGCTGTCTGTTGTAGACCTGCATCTCCCCACAGCTGTGTGTGATGTGGCATTTAGGTTACAAAACCGATTTTTCCCATAAAAAAGGGAGTGAGAGCTCTGCCAGTGAAAGGTGCACTGAGTTGTGTGCTTTGATTTCCCTGTGCTGGGAGGAGCTGAGCAGGGGAGGTTGGGCTTTGTGTAGGCAGATGTGTGAAAAGGAAAGGGAATTCTGTTTTATAAAGATAATAATAATCAAGTGTCTGGGGTGCTTGTGTGTATGCATGTGTGTACATGCCTGGAGAGACCTTGCAAGGTGAGACTCCACGTGTTATTAATTTGGGACTATGTTGGGTATTTGGTGTGAGTGTGTGTGAGGGATTAATGTGTTTGGATCCCACAGGGAGGTATGCTGTGCCCTGGTGCTGTGCACAGGGTTAAATGCTGAGAAGTGCACAATGAGGGATAAAAGTGTGAAGGATGAGCTGGTTTTCCTGGGAGTCCCTGTTCTCTCCCACTGTTTCACTGCAGCAGCCTGTACAGCCTTTTATCGGTCCCAGTCAGGCCAGTTGTCTGTGCAGGGATTGATTTCAGAGGAGCACAAAGTTAATTCATTTCCAAAATGAAAGACTTCCTATGCATAAAACAGCCTCTGGCTCTGTCCCCTCCACCCCTCTGGATAGGTGAGCCTGAGCATTTCGTGGTGAGGGGCTGGAACAGGCTGCCCAGAGAGGGGGTAGATCATAGAATCATAGAATCATAGAATGGTATGAGTTGGAAGGGACCCCAAGGATCACAGAGTGGATGGATGCCCCATCCCTGGGGGTGTTCAAGGCCAGGTTGGATGGGGCCCTGGGCAACCTTGTGTAGCTCCAGGCCTGGAGGTTGGTGGCCCTGCCTGTGGCAGGGGGGTTGGAGCTCTGTGATCCTTGGGGTCCCTTCCAACCCATGCCATTCTATGATTCTGAGATCCCACAAACGGGAAAATCCAGCTGGAGAACCCTGAGTGAGGACTCTGCTGGGATGGGCACAAGGCTTTTTTCTGTGCATAGCCCCTCCGGGCTTATTTTATAGCTCAAACCTCATCGTCGACTTTCACGTAACAAATTGATGGTTTTTCCTTAGGGAAAATTGCTGGGCTCAACCCGTGGATTCAAGGCCAGGTTGGATGGGGCTCTGGGCAACCTTGTGTAGCTCCAGGCCTAGAGGTTGGTGGCCCTGCCTGTGGCAGGGGGGTTGGAGCTCTGTGATCCTTGGGGTCCCTTCCAACCCAGACCAGTCTATGATTCTATGATTCTATTTCCTGATGGCTCTGGAAGCCCTTACCCCAGTGAAGGGAGGGACTATCCTTTGCCTGCATGTAGATTCAAGGATAAAACGACAGATGTCTTTCATTAAACATCTCCGGAACGAGCTGTTCAGGAGGCAATATGTATTCAGACGCTATCAATATTTCATAAAGCCGTAATAGATGTTATCATAGATCCTCCATCCAATATTTATTGCACCATAATCACTGATACATTGCACCAGGGCTCTCCATCCACCCTCCCCTGCCTGTGCCCCCCATAGGACATGCGCCCAGGTACAGGGGATTAAAATGAAGTGCAAACCTAGCAGCACAATAAATTTGCAGGAGTTGGAAGTTGTTTGTTACTTCAGGCACTTTCAGGCCCAACGATAATGAAACAAATCTGTTTGCAGAAGGCGTTTTTATGGAAGGGTTTCAAAGTGAGTTGGCTCAGTGTAAATCTCTGGGTTGAGGCCATTAGAAAGCATTTAAGCTGCAGCAAGGCAGCGGGCTGTGTCTCCAAGTCTGTGGGTGTTGGAAAGCAAAGACCTAAAATTAGCAGCGTGGAAAATATGAATCCTTTTGGGAGTCTGCTGCTAGGTCAACACAGGTAGGAGAGACTGGTGAAGTGCTGGAACAGGCTGCCCAGAGAGGTGGTGGGGAACACCTCGGGGTGTTCAAGGCCAGGCTGGATGGGGCCCTGGGCAACCTTGTGTAGCTCCAGGCCTGAGGTTGGTGGCCCTGCCTGTGGCAGGGGGGTTGGAGCTCTATGATCCTTGGGGTCCCTTCCAACTCATACCATTCTATGATTCTACGAGTATGGCTGGAGCCAGACCCTTCCCTCCCTGACCCCACCAACATCCTCTTGAGCTTTCTGAGCAGCTGTGGTGCTTCCAGGGGAGCTGTGTAGGGACAGGATTAGACCTAAAAGATTTATAGGTGGGATTTTCAAAGGAACCTAATGGATGAAGTTTTATAGACGGTGTCGCTCAGGAGGTCAGACCCCTGGTTGTGATAATCCTTTCTGCCCTCAAAACCCATCAGTCTCAGGGAGGCCAGCTGTCACCCTCTACACTTATTCTTAAGTTGGTTAAACTTCTCAAAAGCACTTGGCTTCAGATCACAGGACATCCTAATGGATAAAGTGGAGCTATCCAAAATCAACATGGTGCACATTAAATGAATGAGGTTTGTAATTGGTTTCCAAATGGAGCCCTAGAAGGAAATTCCACATCAAACAGCTCTTTTTCTTGAAGAGGCCCTAAATGGCTGGCCTCAGCCCTATCCCATTTAATATCTCGAGCAACGAGCCAGGGGCAAAAGAGAGGAGGATCTGTTAAATCCTCATTGATAAATGTTGAAAGCCACATGAAGACTGAGAAGAAAAGCAGTGCTTGCAGAGCCCCAGGTAATGACACAGAGCCTTGGGGTTTGTGTAGCAGCCCTGGATCAAGTAAGCATTGTATTTTGGTCCAGTCAAGTGCCAAACCATTCAAGTCAACTAAGAGCATCTAAAAGTTAGGTCTGTGGGGTCCACTTCTAGTCTCAGGACTAGAAGAGGGGTGGAGGCACCTCCATGAGTTACCCGCTGTACCTCCAAGATCCCTTACAGTGGGATGAATCCAACCAAAACAACTCTATGAATTGCCTCTGGACAGTCCCATGTCTCTATCCCAATAGTGGAGGCAACTTAAATGAGTGTCAGACTTAAACCATGTAAGTTCTAGATGGCTAAAGCAGGAGAAGGAAGCCCAGCTGTGAGGCCAGGGGTTGTAAAGAATAATTGCAGGATGGGGTAACTCAGGAAAGCCCTGGGGAGACACAAGGTCACTGATGAGCAACTTGTGACCCTCTGGCCAGTTTTGCATAGGAAGGTTATGTTACCCCTGTACTTGGCACAGCATCTGCAGCTCATAAAAGGGTGTGGAAATACTGGAGGAGATTCCAAGAAGAGCCAGAAAAAAATAAAAAGAAGCAAAAAAAATCACACCTTTTAGAGAGCAAATCAAGGAAGATGATCTGCTTTGCTTAACGAAGAGAGGGTAAGAGCTGGCTGATGGCACCATTGCACCTGCAGGAAAGGGAAGGTGGTACTGGAAAGCTTCACAACTCAGCAGGGAAAAGCTGCACAAACTTTGGTGGCTGGATGGATTTGCCAGGACAGCCCAGCCCAGGAGCAGGGTGGTGTTTTTCAACAGCAAAGGAAAAGAACTGGTGATATTTGCTGGATTTCTTACGACTGGATGTTTTAGAAGCAATTAACTCAAAAATCATCCTTTCTTCAGGGTTATGCGAGACATCCTACTGTGTTTCCCACAGGGGTTTAAATGGGGTCGTGAACTGTTAGAAAATGCCTAGGAAACACCTACTTTACCAGAATTTTATCATCTCTTCAGGCCTGTGGGGCCCTGGGGGAGAAGCAGCCCAGAAGGAATGTGCACACGTGTGTGCAGGGGCGGGGGACGATGTTTTAGGATGTGTGAAAAATATTAGCCTAAAGGCTCCCAGCAGTCCTGAAATTCAGAGTGTATGTGAGATAAGAGCCTTCCATTCAAAATGAGGTGCCCATGAAGGTGCTGGGTACCAAATGTAAGTTAGGGGGCTTAGGAGAGGCTGGAGGTGCTGGAGAAGAGGAAGTCTGGGCTGGGATCTGGGTGGGACTAGCATGCCAGGCACGGTGGGGCTGAGTAGAACTCATCTCCACATCTCACTCCATTGCATCCCTTTAAAACAACACCCTAAAGCCAAGCACCAGATCAGTAAACAAATGGAATTTTAGCTTTGATTCTCCATAAATGACTGGAGCTGATTTCACTTTGGAGAGCAGTGTGAGGGCGAGAGTGTAATGAGCTGGTTCATGGGGCAGGCAGGGAATGGTTTTATTTGACTCTTTCAGGCCCTGTGAGCCCCAAGGTTTGACTTTGAGTTTCTGTGAAACAGAAAACATTTGCTGATCTAAGGCAGTCTGAAATAACTAGGAAAGCTTGGGGGCTGCTGACACTTGAATAAATCCAAATGTCCTGGTATTTGGTTAAACTTGAATCTGAATATTTGTGTATGTTTTTTACAACATTTACTTGCCTCAGGGAGCAATTTGTGGAGCTGAAATAATCCAAGAGCTTTTATTTTTTTTTTTTTTTTCCCCTGCCTGGTATTTCCACCCTCCAGGAAGCTAAAAAGCCTTGAGAAGATTGGATCATGCATTATTTTTACCCTTGCAAATAGTTACCAGACGCATGGATCTCAAGCTGTGAAAAATGCACAATGCAAACCCTCAGCGTGCACCAGCTCTTGAAATGCCAACTGGGGAGCTGAGACTGGACCATTCATCTCTCAGATGGTTGCTGTGGGGCCCCAGCCAGGACCACATCACCTGGAGGTGTCTTTGCAGAAGCACAGCCCCACTTTTCCCTAACCTCACCCTCTCTGTGTTGCTCGAGTGGGAAGATGCAACCACCTTGGCTGCTTTGAGCTGAATTTCAGATTTCTGAGGAAAGCTGGCTTCCTGACAATTTGGCTTCATCTCCTTATTATATGTAACACATAACCTCCTTAATATTACACATGGCATGTTTAACTGCTTAATTTACTTTGGGAAGTATTGCCAAGTACAGCTATTCTGTTGACATATCATTTGCATGATAAACTAGTATATTTTAAGCTACAAATAGGATATTTCTCTGAGCTATCTGTCTACACTCCTACAAGCTACCAGCAGCGTAGTATCTTCGCTCCCTGAGTTAGAGGATGTAGCCTCACGTTGTGCCTGGGAAGGGAATGAATGATCCTTTCTTCCAGGAAAGCAGAGACTCATGGCTTGTCTACATCAGGGACTCAGATGGTATAACTCTTCTGAAATGCATTTTTGAGTTGGCATGCTGTTTTTGGACTAAAAATGACTTTTTTTTCCCCCTCAGAACAACTATTCTTGTCGGGGTAAGATTGGAAATTATGCTTTTTACCTAGATGAAGGTGTTTCTAACCCCCAGAGAGGCTCACTGCAAGGACCCTGCAGTAGCTCTAACGTGGGCAAACCTTTGCCCATGTGAGAGCATTGCACAGGGGAACAGACCCAACCTCCCTCTCCTGGATCCAAAATCCACCCCTCAGACCCCACAAAACCCTCATTTTCTGGCATCATGCACCTGCATGTCTGTCTGTGCCCTCTCCTACCTTTTGTAGGTGATAGATGCTGCTCTGGTGCCTGTCAGCTGCTAACAAACACGTTTCTCTCCCTCCATGCCCTGCTCAATGGGGCAGTGTCACCTTCCAGCTCTGGGCATATTAGGTTTGCAGTCACACAGTGCCCCATAAAGCTCTGAGGCCTTTGAAAACTGAAGGCTGACATCTTGAAGTCTAATTTGACACATTTCCAACAGGGGAAGCATTTATTACATTAGACAAGTTGATGCAGCTCTCAGGTTGGGAATTGCACTTATTTGCCATAATAATGGTGTAAAGTCCTCTTCCTTTTATTGTGTTATCTCTCTTTAATCATGCAGAGACGCTCCCCAGTAATTTTAATCAAAGGCTCAAGCATCACTTATCTGAAGACTAATGACTCAACTCAATGAGAGGAGAAACTTTGAAGAGCTCACAGTTGAGCTGGGAGGAGCAAAAAGAAAAAAAAAAAAAAGAAAAGAGTTTATTTGAAACTTTTTTTCTTTCTTTACATGTGTCATTATTTCACCTAATTTTAGCTGGAGAACCTTTGTGTGTCTGGTGAGTGGGGATGAGTCGTGTCTTGCTGCTTTTCCTGAACGTGCTGTGTTTAGTAGCATGGCTGAGAGAACGAGATGTACTTTTCACAAGAAAGATATTCCCATTGGAAAAAGATGGGGTGGTCAAAGCTGTTCTTTTCTGGAGAGGAAAATGCCAGATTGCCTGCATCTTTTTCCTTATGTGATGAGAATATTTGAAAGATAGTTTTTTCTTGGAATGAACCTTTTTACCTTCAAATGCCACTTCTGACAAGGAAAGAAAGGGTCTTTTTGGACTTAAACCAGAAATTCTTGTGGAAGCCCCCAAAGCTTGTAAAATACCTCAAAGAAGGCATAAAAGGGATTCATGTGAGGTTTGCAAATACAAGCCTTTTGGTGCTGATTGCTGATATTTTCACTGATGTAGCTCATTGAACTGTTTTGCTTTCAATTTCTTCCATGGAGCTCCTGACACAGAGACCATCTCCACCTAGAACAAAGGCTCTGCTTGGGATTTGCTGTGGTGGAGCTCTTGGTAGGTCAAAATTGTCCACAATGGGTGTCCAGCTTGCCATGAAGTGGGTCTCCTGGTGCCAGGGATTGGGAGTTTTCCAGCAATCTGGTATTTTTAGGTTGTCTTGGCTACAGCAAGTGAAAACAAATCTAAAATTACCTGGGTAGAGCAGAGGACTTCCTAATGGCAGGTAGACAGCATTGCCCCTGCTTTCTCCTCTGCTGAATTCTCCTCTGGGGCTGTTCAGGGGTTGATGAGAAGCAGGACTGAACATCAATCCTTTGACACACTGTTCCCAAGAGCCGTGTGTTTCAGACTTGCTCAGTTGAAAGATCTCCCGAGAAAGTTCTGGATTGAAGTCTTGCCCATGGGATGCTGATCAAGACTAAAACTCCAGCCAAGATGTTACTGCTGCAGCTTCAATGGCTTCTTCCAGCAGTTTCTTCCTGTGTGTTTCCTTCGATGGGAGAACATGGACTGACAATTCTTCCTTTCACCTTCAAGCTCTTCCCTGGGTCACAAGGGTAAAATAAAAATAGGGAGACACTGATCAAGATCCTGGTTTTGAGTGTTTTTAGCCATTTCCACCAGGTATGTGGGTGTGCACCCATAGACAGCCATGACTGTGGCCAGTTCAGCACATCCATGTGTTGGGCATGCAGATTCCTTGCAGGGATCCAGGATTTGCTGTCAAACCTGCACTCCCTGCCACTGCTGGCTGGGGGAGGAACACACTGCCTTGTCCTGCTCTTCTTTTTGCAGTGAGGCTGATAAAATGATGGGGGGGGGGACACACCTGCACGGAGGCAGGTGATGTCTCTACATTATGGGATGTTTTCCAGGCATTAATACAGCCTTGGTAATAGCATCCAGCGGGGTGCTGTGTTTGCCATGCAAGGAGCCTCATTAGTGCAGTACCCAGGAAGAGGGGGGATTCCTTTCAAAGCCAAAACCACACAAGGGCTACTTTGAAAAGCAACTGGCACTAAACTGATGCATGCTCTGAAAGCAGGCTGTGCTTTTGCAGTGATGTGTCTCTCCTTATTTCACTGTGGTTTCACAGATTCCTCTCTCTGGGCCTCTCTGCATGCTGCAGTAAGAAGCTCTTTTGCTTTACGTCTTCGTGCTCCCAACTTTTGCCTGTGGGTTCTCGTCTTCCTCTCCAGGAGTGGCTGCAGTTTAGAGGTGATTTACAGCTGCTGGCAAGTCAGAACCAGTGGGAGCTCCTGGGACGGAGACGGCTGCCTGATTCACCATACTGATAAGTACGAGCCAAACGCACCCAGCGATGCCAGATGGTTGTAGTGTTATCTATCACAGTGGATCTCTGAGCAGATGGGATGCTATATAAACATTTCACAACTGTGGCATTATTATTGATGCAATTACTATTAATACTATTGATAAGTATTATATTAACACAAACAACACGGTAATAATGAACACAAAGTGTACTTGGCATGATTGCTGGTCTAGTAATGAATGATGCCTATCAGTAGTACGATCTGCCTTGGCAACTAATGATGCAATGGCAACACATCTTGATTTCTAAAGGAAGGAGGGTTTGGGAAAAGGTTAGAGTGGTGAGACAGAGCGCAAGGAAAGCTGTGGGAGTTGGAGAGGGTGCCCAGCTTGAGAAAATTGCCGTGGAAGCCTGGAAACTGGGGATGTTAATGAATTGTGGGGCTTGGGAGAAGCAGTTTGGAGCTGTAGCTGTTTTCAGGTATTGTGGCTCTGTACTGGCTACCTCTGTGACAGGCTTTGCAGCTTTCTGGGCTTTGAATTCCAGGTGGCCAAAGCATCTGGGCTGGAGCAATTTGAAGTGTATGGTTTGTGCCTTAGCACCAAAGAAAAAGCATTAAGTGAGGGATGTCGGACCTGCTCCTTGCCTGAGCTCTCATTTCAACTCTGCTTCCGACCTGCTGTGCATCTTTCCATAAATCTGTGCCTCCATCTGTCTAGTCTATATTTATTGCAGTCTTTTTTGGGCCAGGACTTGGCTGTGTGTCTGTGTGCATCTCCTAGAGCAACAGGGCACCGAGTCTAATCAGGACCTCGAGATCCTGTAACGACGCCGGTAATGAGATGGCTGGAGATCCTGGTTGGAGCTCAGGGCTTGATGGTGGTCCAGGGACAGGATTTATGTGGCCTAACCTGAAACACTGATATGTGTTCAAGTCTGAGCTAGTTTCCCCAGCTGAGTGTTTACCTTAGAGCTGACTGCAGTGTGAGATAATTTGTTGGGTTTTGATTTTTTTCCCCTCCATAAGGATTATGGAGAGAGCTGAAGGTGAATAACTTTGTGTTTAACTTTCCTGTGCCTGAATTAGGGTGATTGAAACTCATCCAAAGTCTGGGGTTGAGGAAGGGCCTTAAGGTTTTCCCATTAAGATGTAAAACTAATGCAGTGAGTTTAGAAGTGACTAATTTTGCTGTCATAGAGAGAAAAAAAAGCAAGCGGGTCTTGTAAGTACATTTTCACCCAGCATGTCGTGCAGTGGCATGTGGACAGGAGATGAAGTGGACAAAGCACAAGCTCTCAGTGGGGCAATGGACATCCTTTGGATACTGTTACATGTGATGATGTCCAAGGTCTCTTCTCTGCAGGGTTGTGCAATCCCAGTAAGGGGCTCTGAGAGAGGTGGTGGAGCTGCCATTGCTGGAGATATTCAGAAGTTGACTGGAAAAGGTCCTGAGCTAATATTGAAGCTAGCTGAAATCCTCTAGGAAGGAGGTCAGACCATAGCTTCCTTCAACCCCAAATACTCTGACATTTGTAAAAAAAAATCCCTTTTTTTGTATACCTGAATCTGAAGCCATTTATATACCTTAAAAAAAATCATGCTAAGACCTTTCTGCTCCAATAGATCTCTTTCAAAAACCCAGGGTTGGCTATGAATGGCTTTAGAAAATATTCCCCATCTATTATGTCAAACACAGTAAGGGAGTTTGAGGTTCCTGCCTGATACAACAACATGGGAAAGATTCATGGTATGTGCTTTACCCCCCCATGAACTTCTTGGCTTCCCAGCGCTTTGTTAATGCGCATTGATTATGTTCTGAGGAGTTTACTGCACTGTTAGAAAGTCATTTAGGGATTTATTGGGCTGGCTTTAAATACTGGAAGTGAGTCATTGCCCTGACCCACTTGTGAAGTGCTGGAGCCTAACACCCAAGTTCAGGAGGGGGGAAAATATGAAAGCCCACCCAGGAAACTTTATTTTGAAGGGAAAAAATGGGCTAAACAGAGCTTGTTAAGGCACATCATCACAAGCCTAAGAGTGCACAGGAATTGCCTAATTTCCCTTCCCACCCTGCTTAATCATAGATAATAATAGGATAGCAATAGGAATTCAGACCCGGCGGTGAGGAGTGCTGCAGGCTGTGCAGGCAAAGCCCAACTCTTCACACCAGTGACAGGGAATGAGGGATTGTTCACTGAAGGATTTTCATTGAAGATCAATGGGACTTGGCTGTCTGCCTCCCATCATAAATTTGAATGTCTCTCCTTAGATTCAGACGATTATTGGTGAGACATGTTGGCAGTTTCCCTTCAAACAGAAGGGAGATGCCAGAGATTTTTCTTAGAATTTAGGATTTGGCTCACCCCAAATCATGGGATGGGCCATTAGCCAAGAAAAACGTAACTCCTTTCTGGAAGGACCATTCATATTTTTGTACCTTCTTTTTTTTTCCCCCTCATTTTTTTACAGAGCATCTCTGCAGGGGCATGCTCAGGGTTTCTAGGTGATAGAGTAACATCACCACCTCCACCACCACCACCACCACTACTACTACTACTACCAACAATAATAACAATAACAATAGTAAGACATTGAGATGTGCACTGCCAGTTCGGCTCCCAGTTCTGATGGGTTCCCAGTGGTCCCAGGAGCCAAGATCTGTGGTTGTGCTCAGAGCACAACCCAACCTTGGCATTTCCATTTGCTTTCTCATTCAGTCTCTTGATGTGCTTTGAGCACGATGAGTCCCCATTTCCTACATCTCTCCACCAAGATGTGCAATGACATCATGCAAACCTGGGAAGACTGAGTGAAGCTCAGACGAGTCCAACACTGCTGGAGATCATTTGGATGGCTCCTCATTCCCATGCCAGCATGGTTTTGGTGGCAGGTCTGCTGTAATCAGGCCAGCTTAGGGTCTGCTCAAATTTACATGCCTTGGCTACAGCCCCCTTTATCTGCACAGTGAGCTTGGAAGCATTCCTGCTTTGCCAGTCCAAAATGAACATTTATGCCAAGTTAAAACATCTCCACAAAGGACTAAATGATGTTCTGCAGCACCATCACTCTCTGATGTGGGGATTTCCTTTAATGCAGGTACCTCAGCAGTGAGTCCACAGCTGGGTGGGTGAGTCCCCTTTCCCTCCACCCCACAGAGACCTGGGCTGCATCCAGTAATGACATGAACCAAAACAGACTTACAGAGAAAAGGACGAAGCAAATCTAATCTAGTGTTTCCAATGGGAAGGAGAAAAATATTAGCAGCAGGAAAAAATAATCTAAACCTTGGTAAGAAGTTAAAACAAGCCAAGCAAAGTCAGGAACCCCTGAGCCCCCCAGCTCTGGGTTCCTCAGGGCTCATCACCTCGAGGAGACATGAGATGTGCAGGACAGGACAACATCTTGCTGCAATGCAGAATGGTTTTTTGGCACTGCTGGAGCAGGTCTGACCAGCTGAGGTTGAAGGACCACAGCTGCCTCAGAAACATTATTGCTCTGGAGGGATGAGTTCATGGTGGCTCTTCTGGGAAAGAGGGGTGGTGAGAATAGCTCAGCTCTCAGTCTCTTCTTAGGGGGGATGCACTGCAGTGCTGTTGCATAGCTGGGAGATGGTCCTCCCAGCTGCAAGTCCCAGATGTTTATATGTCTCTATCCTATCTGAGCATATAACTCATCCTGGAGACAGAGAGGGACACATGGAGGGGACAGCACAACATTTACCCAGGACCAGTGCTCAGTGTGGTAAGGAGCACGGGGAAGGCTCCAGGCCAGGCTCCTAGCTGCTGTGAATTAACGTCACTCCATCAATGTCAGGAAACACATGCTGGCCTCTGCCAGCCCTTCGGTTTCATCTCCTGAGGCCCCGCTCGGGTATCAGGAGCTGAACTCTGCCTGCAGATTTCTGGACCTGGGCAGCTTGCAGATGGTTCTGTGCATCCACCTGCATTTGGAAATGCTGGTCCAACACTTTAAAACAGATGCTTTAGTCTGGGGCGGGCAAGCTTTAGGTGAGGTGATGGGATACATTGAATCTGACTGTGATTTTTCCATAAAAACATCCTTGTTCTCTACTGGGTTTCTGTAAAAATTGAGATTTCTGCAGAATACCTCCCCCTGTAAGTGTCAGTTTTGTTGGAAGTGTTCATGTCTTTTCTTCAGGAAAGTAAGAATGAAATACTTCCCTCTAGGCTGATGTTAAACTGTTTTGTCTGAGTTGCCACAAGTGGAGCTTTCTGGGTAAAAATTGTCACCTGGAATGTTTCTGACAGAAAAATCAGAATGGATTTAGTCAAAGTATTTTGCAAATTCATGTTGAATTGTGACAATGAACAAAGAAACCTCTGCACAGCACCTGGCGTTCTGCCTTTCAACATTTTTAACATGAAATGAGCCTTAATTCAGAAGGACTCCTTTTAATTTTTTTTTGACACTTAATTCCTTTTCACTAAAACACACACACTCATACATGAAAAAAAGGGAATCTTTTCAGTGTGAAGAATAGATTTTATTCCTATCAAAAGGGCTTTCTCCTCATTATTTGTATTGCAGCTGAATGAGAACTCAGGTATTTATGTGCCCCAAGGAAGATGCTCAAGACCACAACCTCCTCTTCGGCTGAAGGATCATGATGGACTCTTTTCCTTCCGTGGCTCAGGCTCCTGAAGTGCCAGCCCAGCCTTGGTGTCTGTCCCACAGCTTTCCTGGGCTGAATGGCAGCGTGGGCAGAGGCAGGTTGATGTCTTGCTGTGCCAAAACGAGCTGTTTTGACACATCTGAATGGAAATTGCATGGGATTCCAGTTCTGCCATTTTTTCTCCCACATGTTTTGAATTTTCTGTCCTCATTTGGGACAAGCAAATGTCAAAACATCAGGTTTGGGTTTTTTTCTGCCTCTTGTCTCCAATTCACTCTGACGATGAGCTGATTTGCTCCCTTGTATCACCCAGGCTCGACAGATCGGGTGCGCTTTGCGCTGCAGCGAGACAGACAGCATCTCTCCTGGCTCCTGCCTGCTCCTGAGAGAGCTTTTTTTCCACACCAGCCTGGAAGTTGCCAGCTCTGTACTCATTTATTGAAGGCAGGTGCTCTGCAGTCTTACCTCCTTGCCTGGGTCTGGCAGCACAGCCCTGCCCAGAGCCGCCCACCAGTTCCTGGTCTAATCTCTGCTGCTTGCATCTGGAAAGGGTGGGGAACAAATCCCAGTGCAAATCCATTGGGAGGGCAGGATGAAGAGCTATACAGGTCTTCTTTGTGTGGCTCTGGATTGAATTGGTCCTTCCCCATGTCAGGATGGGCATGAAAGCCCCCAGCTCACTCATTTATTCACTTGAAAAGTCCACACCCCGGCATCCGATTCCCAAATTCATTTATTTTCAAGCTGGGTGGAGGTAGCTGTGGGCAGAGAACCACCTGACCTGGATTTCCACTCTCCCTTGGCTGGGGAGTTTTGCTCTACTGATGCCTAATTACATCCAGGCAAATGTTATTCGCTGAGCTGGGCTCCAATCTCAGCTTCTAAATAAAGCCATTTGCGTGGTGTGGAGGAAGAGGAATGAACAACCACAGGACCATTAACACTGGCATGGGAGTTAATGAGTCCTAAAGAAATCCTGCATTCCACTGGCTGCTTGGCAGAGTGGACCTGCTTGCAAGAGTGGTCTATCGAGCTGCATCCTTTCCCTCCTCTTTTTAAAGTTACTTAATATTTTATGAACATCTGTAGGGCAAGGCATTAGCTTCCTTCTCCACACCAGCCCTTGATAACTTACTTGCCATTTTTATTGCACATTAAATGCTTTATGAGAGTGATTGTGAAACCTTTGGAGGTGCTTCCTATGCAATTGTCCTCACTGTCCCCTCTATATGGTGACAGCCAGCAGTGGGATGCATTGCTCAGAGGTACCACTCCCTTGATGTTGCAGGTGGCATCTACAAGTCTCTGTTGGGGACCCTGTTCAGCTGTCCCAGTGCAGCCAAGTCCCTGCTCTAGGGCATTGCCTGGGCTGGATGTAGCACTGCCTGGGGGAGGCAGGGATAGGCAGGGGAAGATGTGCTGTTTGCTAGATGTGAGCTCGTGTTGGCTGAGGGAAGGTTTGCTGTCGGAGGGGCAGCATTAACGGGGATGACAGATGAGTGCAGTAGTGCATCCTGACACATCTGAAACCACAATAGCCAGGGGAGAGCTACTCTGGGGTACTCGTGGTGTCTGTTTCCTCCTAAATGAATCCTAAATTGGCAGTGATGTAAAAAGGAGGGAGACAGGGATTTCTGGTTGTGACCCCTGTGTCTGCGAGGTTGTTTTGGCACCTTTCAGGGAGCCCCTTTTTTTCCTACTGCTTCATCCTTGAGGTGTTTATGATCCACTGGGCTCTGCTCTGAAATTACAGGGATGAGGAGAGTTGGATGGAGGGATGGATCAGGACAAATACAAATCTTCTAGCCTTTAATGCTGGAAGATAACTTGTTTGATTGTTCACATCTCTTTGCCTTCACTTTCCAGCTGCAGGGATGCAAGGAAGGCAGGAGCAGCTAAGGAAAAAGAACCTCTGAGGGAATATGAAGAGAACACAAAAAAGCAGAGAATGGTTTTTAAAAGTAATTAAACACAGGTATTCACACTGGAAATGTCATCCTAAGAGTAACCATACTTCTGCTTAATGCTGAGAGTGGTGTGTACCAAAACTCACATCCTCCTGCTTCCAGGTGTTGTCTTGCTGAGAAAGGGGAGTCAGGAAAGGACCTGAGCCTGCAAGGGTGAGTCCCAGAGCCTGACTGCTTGGCTTTACCTTCCTGTGGATGCTGTACCCCAGATTTGGCAGGGGGAATTTGGCGCAAAAGGCAATGTGAGCAGAGCTGGGATCCTATGCAAAGCCAATTTGCTGAGAGGGACCCCGGCTGCTTGTTGTATCTGGCAAAACCCTTCCGCAGCACCTCAGGGGAGACACAAGCTTGAAATCTTAATTAAAAAGCAGAAACCAGGGTTTCATGCTAGGCTGATATTGTGACTCTCTTCCCTTTATGGACAATTCTTATGCAAGCTCCTACTGTGTCTGTGGAATTGCTAATTTAAAGGAAGCTACAGCTTTGTGCTGTGCAGGGCCTGTGTCAGCAGTGTTTAACATCAGGAGAATGAGGTGTGTGCTGATCCCTTCCCTTGTTAGAAACTTTCTTTTTATTTCTCCCAGTCTTTCTTGTCTTCTACTTCAGAAACCACCCAAAGGAGCATCGTCACCATCTGGGGTGCATGGAGAGAGCACCAATAAAACAAAGCATCACTGTTCAGCACACAAACCATGTGTGTGGCCAGAAAGTGATAAGGTCTGTATCAGCAATCGGTATCCAGTGGAGGCTTCCCAGTGCTGACATCTCCTTTGGAAATTCGCAGGGACAAGGGGACAGAATTTTTTGGACAAATGCACAAGCACCTCTGACTGAGAAGGCTGCAAACAACATTTGAGAGACCTGTGATTTATTTTTTGCTTTGATACAAGCCTGGTGGAAATCTTGGAAAGCCAGGTTGGCATTGCCAAATCTGGCCCAGTCTCTGATGTGACAGAGCTGTCCCATCTCCAGCTGAATATGGACTGAGGGTACCAGCCTCTAGAAACGGTTGGCTTTCTCTTCATGTCTTATTAAGGATGTACAAGCTCCTCTTTTGATGCATGGCTTTAAAACAATATAACTTCATTGCTTTAGTTTCTCTGTTTCTGGAAGAAAATAAAATCTTCTATCCCATCAGATCAAAAGATGGAAAGAGATTTAGAAGGAACCTGATAGTGATGGGAAAACTAACAGGGCTGAAAGTGCAGTTCATTGGATGGTTCTAATAGGAACACCCCCCAAATTAGGGAGATTTTAGGGACAGGCTGCACCTTATGAACATAGATGGTCTTGGGGAGACCAGTAGCTCCTTTATGGATGCTGTGGGCACCCAGACCCTGCCACGCATCAGCCTTTAGCCAGCCATGACTTGCATTTCCTCGCAGAGATTCAAGAAAGATTTGAGTTCAGATTGATGCCAGCCACAGATGAAATTCAAGATAACTTTATCTCTCCGTTTCTGGAGGAAGGACTTCTTCAGACAATGCCTAATTCAGTCATGAAACTCACTGCCAGGGCCAGTGAAGACCAAAAGCAGAAATGGATTTGAAAAGTCATTATACAAATATGTACAGAAAAGGGCCATCAAGGGCTTTTAAATGCAGGACACTTGCAGATACATCTTCTAGCTCAGGAAGGCCCCGAGCTGCAGATTGTCAGAATCAGGGAGTGTTTATGGCCACACGCCTGTCCTGTTTGTGTGCTGGCTGTACAGGAAACCAGACTCGATGGACTTTTGATCTGATCCAGGAAGCTCTTCTCATACCCTCATCACAAATGGGCTCTGCATTAATCTCTGAATTAGAGATCAATCAAAATGGGAGCTGGAAGGAAATTCAGATTGGATCTGCCTTTGTTGCTAGTTCCTTGCAGGAAGACAAGCTGCAGCCCCAGGTTTGGACACAATGTAGGTTTCTCCCCTTGTCCCAGAGATGCTCAAACTTTATCCCTGTGATCCAGCTGGAAGGGTACAGACATTTTTGCAAAAGCTGCTGATCAGTGAGTGGAAGAGAAACCCCTCTCCCTTTAGCACAGCCGTGGGGCACGGTGCTGACTGGGTTTTCTATGGGGATGGTTGGTCACAGGGGACCCAGGAATACTTGAGCATCTCCAGACTGTGAAGAGAGTGAGAAGACAGGCACGGGCTGGTGTTAGGTACTTGTGCTCAGTAATGCCGTTTCCAGACAGAACAGGCCAGCGGTGAAGTAGGTTGATGGATTAGTCTATCATCTCAGTGAAGCGAGGTTTGCGTCTGCCTAAGGGCATGGCTGTAAATGAGCCCCTAATGGATTCTGCTCCTAAAACTTCCCTGTAATACAGAAATAGCTGCATCCCTTAGAAGTGGGAAAGGGGGGCAGAGATAGGCTTTGAGTTACATCAGAGAGAAAGGATGGTGGAGCACCAAAGTGGTTAGGATGTCAGGAAACCTCTCCTGAAGCAGCCTGGGTCAGCCTGGGCAGTGCTGAGGTTTGTTAGAGACTTAAATGGGAGATGTGACCATTGCCCCTCCCTCACACCCAAACTCTGCTTGCTGTGATAACCCCCCAAGTTATTAGTCCCTTTCAAATCTCACTCCAACCCACACTTGGCATGAGGAAGGTACCTTCCTTTGCCCTATCTCCCAACCCCAATATCCTCCCCTCCTTCCCACACCCCGGAACCTCAGGACTCTGGTTTGTCTCAGATGTGGGACAGGAACAGCTGGTGGCCTTGGCATGTGGGGGACCATGTCCTTTGCTGCTCTCCCTGTGCTCCCTCCTGTGCAGCCACCTCTGCATTGCCTCCCTATTAAAGCAGCCCTTGCTCTCCTGCTGGGTTAAACAGAGGGAGACGTGGCACTGCTGTTTCTGTGTGCGCTCGGCAGGGCTGAGGACTCAAAATGCTAATAGTATTGCATCGTTTCTTGGTGTCTGCAAACAAATAAACAAATAAATGGTTCCTGCTTCGTGAGGACTTTAGCTTCTCAATATTTTCATTGGTTTTGCAGCTCCTGGATGGACAGAGATGATCCTGACCATGCAAATCCTGACCCAGCCGTGGAGATGCCATCAGCAGGCACAGCGGAGGCTGCTGGGTATGCAAGGGTAGGAGCTGGGGGCAGGGGGCAGGTCTCTGTGCTGGGCAAAGCTTGTGATGGGTCTTGTGCTTTATTGTAGCCTTTCAAAATGGATTTGGTACACAGTCTTGCTGCCTGTTTCCCTGAACATCTCAAAATACATCCTTAGAAAAGTGTAAGAGCCTCCGCTGTGAGGGCAGAGGCTCAAACACACTTGGGGTGGAGTGGGGACCCGAACTGCTGGTTCTTGCCTGTCTCTCTGCTGCAGCTCAGAGTTTCTTGCCTGTCTGTATGAAGCAGCTGTTGTCCATCCCTGGCAGAGCCCAAGCAGCTGAACAGATCCTGGGTCTGACCCCTGAGCCATTCTGGCCATCTTGGGCTGACAGTGCCCTGCAGAAGTGGCATTGCTGCTGCCTGTGTAACACTTGCCCCCTCCACTGCTCTCAGCTCACGGCCCCAGTCCATTGAGCCCTAACTGCTGAGTAAAAGGGGGGCAAAAAGCAGCTGCTTGTGGTTTTTTTTCTCCTCACTGTGATTCCCAGAGGTGCTGTCACCATTGCTGATGGGCTCAGCCTTGGTCAGCAACGACTCCGGCCTTGAGCCAGCTGGTGTTTGCTCTGTGGGGCCTGCAGAGAGCTTCTGGCTGCTTCTTGCAGAAGCCACCCCTGCAGCCCCCCTCCTCACCAGAACCCAGCCATGCAAAACTATGACACATGTTGTTACTGAAAGGTTTTTTTCCTCCCATTCACGCTCTGTCCATCCTGCCTGAAATGAGAGTGGGGCAGCGCAAAAAATTGGGGCTCTGTCCCAGGTTTGCCGGAGCTCAGGCTGTGAGTAGCACACATCGCTGTCAGGGATGGGGGAGCCCGCAGGGGTACATGCTGGGCTGGTGGGGGCAGATCCAGTCTGCATCCCCAAAAAGCCCCGGGGTAACACTCGGTGAGGGGAGAAAGCCTTCTCAGAGGGGTTTGTGGCAGCAGGGCCCCGCATAACCACCACAGCAATGCCCTCTCGTGGGGACTCCGCTGCCGAGCTCAGTCCCCTCCTTGAAGGAGCCGGATCTTTAGGATGCTCCAACTCGAGTAAACTTCATTTGAGCAGGGCTGGTTTCTTATTTCTTTATCCAACTCCCCTCCCCCTTTTGCTAACAGGTCTGCCAATCAGGGTTGTGGGGTTGTGAGGTTTTTTTGTCTCCCCAGCAATCTTTTTCCAGGCCAGAATAAAATCCCCCAAAAATGTGGGATTTTGCAGCCCCGGTGGGATTTGTATGTAGATATCTGAGTCACCCACCGCCTGCTCTGACTGCAGCACTCTGCTTTACCCACGAAGCTGATCAGTGATGCCAGACCCGCCCTGTGCAGTGACACTGGTGCCAAGAGCTGCAGAGATGTGAGGAACTGGTTCTTGTCCCTTTGCTTTTCAGCCAAGGCTCCACTGGCCTGACAAATATAAGAAAATCAGCTGTAACTTGGGGCATGGCATACTCCATTTGATGCCTTCCAGGAGCTTATCAGTGGAGAAAACAGGAGCACTTTCAGGAGTGCAAGTGGTGACTCCCTTATCCCAGCAATGCCATGGGGAAAAACCCAAGAGCTGGTTCAAGTCAGGCTGGAAAGACGTTGTGGGGCTGACTGCAAACATGGTATGGGCAAGAGGATGAGACCTGAGAGGCCCCACTGCCCCCTGGCAGCCCTGGACCTGCTTTCCAGACCTACTTCACTTTTTGCAGCCCTGCGTGTTTGGTAATACTGAAATTTGCCTTTCAAATGGGCAACCTCCTGCAGCTGCAGAAATTGCCCTTTGGTTGCTCAGCCAGTGCCAGGCTCAGTCCTGGAGCTCACTACGGCCACGCCACCTTCTCTCGAGCCAAAAATGTACCTCCACGCCAAGAAATTACTTCTGTTTCTGTCTGTAGGTCACAGGGATGATCTTGAGTCTTCTTGTACAAAGTCTGGCAGATGTTACCTTGCAAGGAATCTTTTTAATCTGCCAGATGATTTCCTTCCCATTCCCTTCCATCATTTTTATGGCCTTGGAACCGTGCGCAGGTCTCATCGCGTCTCAACGGGAGGTGGGAAATCCAGCTTGCACTTCACAGTAAGCTCCTGATTCATCACTGTTAATTCCTTTTGCCATTTGCCATAATAACAGTAATCAAAATGAATTAATTTGGTGTTAGTGGAGAAAGAACATTGAAACTGCATGGGAATGGCACTGCAATCAAATAAGATACGTGTCAATTTAGAGTAAGATCTCTTTATCTCTTTAATAGCTGTCTACCTACCTATGACTACATTTTATTCTCAAGGATGGACTATCATATTAATACAACTTAGAGTTATTCTAAAATGTTTTCCATCTTTCACAGCTTGTTCTAAATATTTTAGTAAACATAAAAGGGATTTCTTCCTTTCATCCTCCCTTAAAATGAGGCAGAAGATGATAAAAACTCTAGTTTTCCCCACAATAAATGTCCCTTTTTATGGCTTATTGGGAATCAAGTGAAATATATCAATTAGATGATCGTGTAGAGCAGCTTCTTGTTTATGGAGTGATAACTCTAAGCAGATAAAAACAAAACTCTCTGGGTATATGGCCACAGTGTTTATTAGCTCGAGATGTATTTATATCAGGCTAATAGGAAACGCCATCGGTTTATTATTAACATTAGATAAAGGTCAGAGCTCATAAAGGATTTATTTAAAATGGGACTCAGGTCCCTGATTTAGGGTCTTGTCTAAACCAGATGCTCAGTGCCACCCAGGTGCCCTCTTGAGATTCACCAACCCTGTTGAGCCTGGGCTGGGGGAAGGAGAGGGCAGCAAGCACAGGATGTGGGTGCTTTGGAAGATGGTTTAGAGGTTACGATGTGTAGTGCTCATGGTTGGACTTAATTATCTTGAAGGTCTTTTCCAACCATGATGATTCTATGATTCTATGACTGTCACCTCAGCTGAGATGGCACCCATACCCTGAGTGATGATGGGGGAACAGGAGGGAGGATGATGGATCTCTCCTGAGCACACAGCTGCCTTGGAACCATCCATTCTCTGGTGGCTTTTTCATGGTGCTCCAGGGGTGTTTTGACTAAGTCAGCTGCTGGCACTGCTCATTGCCTGCTCCACAGGACGCCTTTGGTCCCGAGGATGGTGACCTCCTGGTGATGCCATCTGCCCAGGAGAGATTTCTCATTGCACAGAGGAGGTATGAAGCTGCCCCTTGAGTGAAGGGTTTTATTTTCATCCTTGTGCTTTGCAGGGAGGAGGCCCTGGATGGGGAGAAATGCTCTGATTGTGGGGAGATGTCAGAAAAATGCAGCACACACAAGGACCAGCAGCCTTCCTTCGGTGGTGAGAAACCTCCTCTATGGTAGGTGATAGACCTATGTGGGCTTTGCACCAACACTGTGCAGGAGCTCTGCTATGAGGTTTGCATTATGTCCCAATGAACTGGGGGGTGGGAGAGGCGTGCCTCCCCTTTTATGAAGCCTCCCCATCCCCAGGCAGTGAAGCAGCCAGCAGAAAATCATCCCGCAGCGCTATGTTTAGCCTCAAGCCATTCTAGGCTCTCCTCTCTATTTTCTTCCCATCATTCAGAGGCGAACTTCATGGGGGAAAATATGAAAGAAACAAATTAGAATTGCCTTGCTGGTGTGACAGTGAGGAGAGCTCCGAGTTGGAGAAGCTGAATGGAATGATAAATCCCATCACTTAAACCGCGTAATGAATTTTCCTGGAGATTTGTCTCAGTGTAAAGAGAGGTGGGGGGGTAAGGGGGGGTTTGAGGGGAAAACTATGAAATTCTCTGATTTTGCAGAAGGGTTGCAGGCAGCTCTGACTGAAAAGTGTAAATCTGAAGAGTTTCTGCCTGCAGAACATCCAAATAAGTTCCCCCTTCCTTAATAGTCCTGGGTGCAATTTTCAATGAAATGTCAAATCATCTTTGCCTCCACTGGCATTGGGTCTAATAACATTATTTTGTCCAAGGAGCCTGGAGAACTAACATGTTTCAGGAGTAATTCTGCAGCTAAATATAGAAAAGAGGATTTTTTTTGCGTTACAAGAAAATATTTTTGTGCTGTGAGGGTCTTCTATGGGGGCTGGAAAATCCTTTGCCATTGATTTGCTGGGTGACCTTGGATAAATCACTGTCCCTTTCACTGCTCATTTCTCCTTCTCTCTCTGAACTTCTCATGTCTTTAGGTTTCAGGGTCTTTAGGGCAGGGACCAGTTTTTGCTGTGTCCTTCACAGCACACAACATCAGGCTCAGCAGGAGCATTATAGACCAACTGGTAGACTTAGAAATACTTTATTTAAAAAAAAAATAATCGTGTAACATAGCTAAATACATCCAACTACAGTGTAGGGATCATAGATCACAGCTGCTGCTGTAGTGTTAGCATTTCCAGAAGAGCCTATTGGAGTGAGATGCACGTGTTAGCACAGTTCCCCAGCCCAGCAAGGATGGACACCACAACACAAAGCCTTTCTCAGAGACTTTCTTTGGAGGGGTCTGCAGTAAAACAGGTGAGAAACATGAAAGAGTCAGACTTTTCCTCAAAAACAGACCTCAGGGGTCCTCAGACCTATTGCAGCCTCCCTTCCCAGCAAACTCTGAAGAAACATGTTTAATGAATGACAATCCAAAATATTTATACTCTTTCTCTAAAATATGTATTCCAAGACATGAGGAATCCTATCTCTCTCCAGATAGATTTTCATGACTGCAAACAAGAAAACTCCATTTATTTCCATGTAGGCTGGACCTGGAGTAGGAAGACGGGAAGTGATACTGAGACATCACCAACCCAGGGAACCTCCTGGGAGGTTGAAGATTCCAGTTTGCAACTTTCAAACCTGGAAGAGTCAGGGACTGCATATAATCTGGGCTGTCCTATCCCTGCCAGCAGCTCCCTCTCTCCTTTCCACCCTTCAGTATCGAGCTACACCATATTTTCTTTAAAAAAAGTCCTTAAAAGAGAGGACCAGAGTAAAAACCTTGCAAGTTGCCTCCTATGGGAGTGGAGCCCAAGGGCATGAGTGAGGCTACAAGTATGTGCTAGGAAAAATACATAAAAAAATTATATTCCCTCAGGTAAAATGTGAATGTTCTTCTGTGTGTAGTCCATGTTGTCTCACTTCACTGCTGTTTTGATACAGAAGCAGGGTGTTGATCATCCTGGCCATACCCAACCAGTGAGTTTGTGCAGATACAGCATTTTTTAAAGGAATCCCAAGGATTTGCTGCAAAAAGCACATTTTAGTGTTAAAAAAAACCCCAAAACCAAGACCAATCCATTCAAATGGCCCCCTCAGGCCACTGACACCAATAAAACATCACCTGGCCACGTCTCCCCAAAGGAAGGGAAGCTTTTGCAGCAGTCTTCTGAGCTTCATTGCTTCCAGCTCCCACTGGCAGTCGTCTCCCTCTCTGTCCCTGTTCTCAAGCACATGCTGGAAGCCCATCCATCTAGTCCAAGAATGGACAATTAGGGATTTGTTGCACGAGGTACATTAGTTACATTGATTTGGCTTCGCAGCACCAGCCGCGCTACCTTGAGTTTCACGCAGTACATTAATGGGAGCAATAGGCATGACAACTCTTACACACAAAGGCACCGGGCTACTTACAGCTGGTAAATGAACCTTGGAACTTACATAAAGCAGAAGGTAATGAAGAGTAATAGGAGTTTTAAGGAATTCATTTTTCTCCCTCTCTCCCTCTCTCTCACTCCTCACTATCTTTTCCAATTTTCCTTCACCCCTTTCCCTCAAAAGATGAGGTGAGAGGTCATGTCTGGCTTGATGAGGGGTCAACATCCTCATTGCCATCACTGTTACTACGGCCAGGGCTCGGGGGGGGACAGTATGACTTGAACGGGAAGCAACTGAGCAGCCACCCCACTCCTCCCAGCTCTGCTGAAGAAAAATTCACACCCTAAACAAGCTTCAGAATATTGCAAAAAGTAGAGAAGAACGGGAAGTGCTTATTTTAGTAAAGACAATATTATTAATATTCTAGAATTCATAAACTGGAGGATTATAACAACAAAATCAATCAATTCCATCCCCCTCCTTTTTGTTTCTTTTTGTTTTGCCCTGGCTGGGCAATGGGAATGGGTCTTGGCTGGAATCTTCCACAGCTAACAGGGTACTGACCTCATCTCCACCTCTTAGCTTCAGATCTTGGCTTATGGACAGTAGGAACTTCTCATGGGCTGTACTAAAAATCACTGCCCTCATTAGCCTTTTAGGCTACAGACATCTATATATGCATGCAAGTATCTGGCTATGTGGTCCATCACAAAAACTTATCTGTTACTCAGTTTTTGACTGGTGAACATGGGAACAGGGCTTCAGGATTGATGCTCAGCAGTTTAGTGGAGATCTTCTCTAAGGAAGTTGACCCAAGCTCTGCAGAGATGTGATTTTGGGGTCTGAATGCCCTCAGTTACTTGTATTTTGGAAGGATGAATTTTACTTGAATTTTGGAAGGATGTTTTTTATCTAGCTAGGGGGATAGAGCAGAGGGTGCAAGATTTTGGGTGAGCCAGGTCTCTGAAGGGTAGGTGGCTTTTGAAGATCCAGGTGCTCATAATGGCTTACAGCTGTCTAGGGTGAAAGGCAGCAATTCTGGTCGCCAGCTTCAGCGGGATTTAATGCAGACTAATGCAACCCTTTTTGTCTTAGCTTTGCTGATGCACTGACGAGCTGAGAGTGGAGGTAAACCTCCCACCCCTGAAACCTTTCCCAGAGGGAAAGAAAAGCTGTGTCTGCAATGAAATGCCTCAGCCAAGTGGAAATGGGGAGGCTGAAAGCCAAAAGAATAATTTAGAAAATTACCAAAAAATGCCAGTTTAATTCTTTCCTTTTCCCTGAACTATTTATGGCCCTGGAAACCTCCTGATGTGGTGGAAAGAGAGTGTTTTGAAAATATTGCATTTCACAGTTAAATTTGAGGTCTGTAATTTTGATTCTTGATTTGGAGAGACCGTGTAGACAATAAGAAAGCTCCCGTGGACTTTTCCTTGCTGCAGGCTTTCACTCAGCTCTCACCTGAATGCTACAGCGACGCTCACAGTTGGTAAAAGCATCCTGGTGCCAGCATCCCACCAGCTGGCAGCATCTCTGGGCCATGGTCTAATGGGTTAAACACTAGGGTGAAGCACTAAAAACCCAGCTCTGCTCTGAACCACCCGTCGTGTGATCTTGGGCAGAGTGTGTCTTCCCATTTCCTTCTGGAAAATGGGAACGATTGTTTTTAGGCTGATGGAGCTGTGAACCACGAGGGTGGTTTGTTGTGAATACAGCTGAAATTTGCTCTTCTACCCAGGAAACAGGCAGCATGGCACGAAGTATTGCAGTGCAAATTACACTTTCCTTTATTTGGGCTTTAGATTATGGAACTAAAATTAAATTTAAACTCTTTTGCGGAAAGGTAATTTTTCCTAATCACTCACACTGCTGCACAGATCTCTACAATTTGATTACATTCTAATTAGATTAATTGGATGGAGAATAATTTCTTTCTCCAAGAAGATCAACTACAAAAGACAAGCAGTTCTATAGACTCTGCAGGGGAAAAAAAAAAACCCAACAAAAAAATCCAACCCTCATTCAAAGCTTTAAAACCAAAGCACACAAAATGCACAGTAATTAAATTGTTAAAGAATTTATGAGCATATCTGGATGAACTAGTTGTTTGGGGGGTTTTTTCCCCCTTTTTCCCCCTCTTTAATAATTTTCCCTTGTGCTCTCCCTCGTTTTTCTCCTGACCATAAAATGAAACGTGGAATTCCAATTCCTTCATTGATTTTTGAGATAAAAATTTAAGAAACTCGAGTAACAAAAGGTTGCAGTCCTGCATTCTGCATGCAGAATGGATTGCCTTTGTTACAGGGGCAGAAAATATTGAACTGTATAATGCTGTGAGGTCTTTGGCCTGAATACTAATAGTCATTACTTACCAGAAATGAACACAAGCCAAAGAGGTTCAGCATCTCCCGATTGGCTTTGGCATCCCAACAAAGGCAGTGAATGAGGGATGAGGGACCCGAAAAGAGGGTCCAGGGCTCAATTTCTCTGCCTGGCCCAATGTTACTGAGCCTGTGGATTGATGCCATGCAGCTTTTTCTCTGGATGCATCTGGCTGGTAGCGGATGTGGTTGTTTTGAACCAGGCTGAAACGTGCTATTAGGAGGTTGTGATTCTTTCATCCACCCTTTCCTCAGGCAGTGCTCACCTGTGCTGGGCACAAGTTCAAGCCAAGGTGAGAGAATTCATCTCTATAAAATTCATCTTTACCTGGGAGGCACGACCATGGAATAACGTGGCTCTTCCCTGCCACGTGCTCTGCTCGGATGAAAGATGCTGGGAACCAAATGCAGGCTGCTGGTGGCCAGGGACCAATGTGGGCTATTGGGAGATAACAGAATCACAGAATCATAGGGGTTGGAAGGGACCTCGAGAGGTGATCGGGTCCAACCTTGAAGATCCTGATGTCTCTCAGCACCAGGTTGAGAGGCATCAGGGCCCATTAACTTCTAGGAAGGGCACGGAGGTTCCTTGATTGCTCTCTGTTTTCTCTCAAAAATCCACCTGTGATTAGAACAAGAAGGAAACTTCCCCACTTGACCTTCAATATGCCCAAACAGGTCAATTATAATGGTGCTGAAGGGACCAGATTTCTTCTGGCAACACTTGGGTCAACGTTGCTCTTTTCCAAACTCTCCTAGAAGGCTGCTGAGAAAATGTGCTTCCTGCTATTCACCGAACAAGCAAATTGTACCTATCTGCAGCAGCGCTGGAGATGATCACAGCTAAATGATACAGTATGGAGCCCTCTTCCTTCTCCCTTGCAGCCATTTGTTTCGCAGCGAGACGGGTGGCAGATTTATGCCTCTCTAGTTCACCAGCTCTGCAAGGTGCTGGGCTGGTTTGTGCTGAATGCTAAGTGTGCTCCAGAGTTTGAAATATGAAAAGTATCTGGCTAAGGCAGATAGGCCACCTTGAAGATCTAATCCACAGGAATAATGACAGGGCCTGGCAAAGCCAAAGCAAGTAGTGAAATTAATAGGCAGAGATCTATTAAAGGGATTAGCCGCGTGTCGGAACACTTGCAGTGTGTTATCTCACAGTGGTGGTGGCAGGAACTATTTATTTCCCCCAAACAAATGGCTTGGGGATGTTTTATAGATTAGCATTTCCAAACCTCTGAGCTTTGGCTGGGGGTGAGGGATGGTGATTTGGCCCTTTGGGGATGACATCTCTATTAGTGTCTTAGTTGGGATTGAGACATGCCTGTGAAGGGGTCCTCCTCACAACCCCATTGGCCCATGTCATACCCTGGGCCATCCTGTAGACCATGAACTGGCCTCCATCCAACACCTGGATGGGAAGGTGTGCTCTGGGAGTATCCTGGCCATGGCTGGAGCATGAGGTAGGGCTGGTAGAAATCACAACCCCTCCCCACCAAACTCCTATAACATATTGACATAGCCAAGCAGAAACACATTGCCTTTGTTTTTGAAGGGGAGCTGTGGTTGTGAGGACTTTCCATTTCTAGAGAGAAGATTCTGGGGGAAGCCAGTGGGACTTGCTGCTTCCTGCACCTGTGATGTCTCTGCCTCTTTTCTCTGCTCGGGCAGTTGAAATGCTGTGAGTTGCTTCTGAAGAGGTAAGGCCCTGACATTTTTTCAGCACTAAGTGGACAGCTTAAGTGTATATACGTGCATATATCTCTATATCTACAAACATTAAAACGGCAGCTTTGAGCTGTCAAAGGTCTGAGTGCTGGACTTTACAGCCTCAACCTTTCTGGATGTAATTCTGCGTGTGCCATTTGTAAGATTAAATGAAAAATAAAGTAGAAGATGGAAAATCCATCAGCAGGACCACACAGCAGGGGTGGAGCACAGTCCTGGATCTCCAGGTCTGTAATATTGAACTTGATTCCTCCCCAAACCTGGCTCGGGGTGATAAGGGCAAAGCTCCCCTGGACTGCTGTGGGAGGAAAAGCCATAATGTCTCATTGACATGTAGTAGATTTTGGGATGTTCACAAGCTCTTGAACCTCTTGGTTCACAGTGCAGCCTAAGCAGGTCCTTTTATGCTTCCTGACACTCGTTATCTAGTTTTAAGAGAATGGAAAGAAAGGAAAAATCAGATTTAGTAATTTCTTTTACAATATGCCCCTAAAAGGAGCCTCATAAAATATGAATTCCACTGAATGTGCTTGTTTCTAAATTCAGAACATGTGTCCAAGTGAATTTGTAGCTCAGGAAATGAAGGACAAGCTGCCTAGGACGGGAGATCTGCAGAGAGGCAGCTGCCCTCTTCCTGCCCTGCTGCCCTCCCCAAGCCTGCCCAGGCATTTCTGCCGGCTGTTCCCTAAATATCTTGCACCCAAGGCACCTCACCCTTGCTGCTCAGTGTTCCTGCATCGTCCAGCCAGGCAGTCCTACCCTCATCTCTTGGTCCTTAGTTTGCAATTGATATAGGATGTGTGCACAGGGACACGCTGATGCTCCATCCCTGGTGCTTTCTTGGGGCTGCCCCTGGGTCTTGCTCCCTGACATGTTGAGACCCCCCCCCTCAAAGTAACGAGCCCAACACTTAAAACTGGATGAGGAAAAATTTCCCTGCCCTGCCAAATGTTTTGAGTTCAGCAAACCTCCTCTGCCAACCACACTGGGATGGAAAGAGGAGCTCTCAAATACCATTTGCAATATGAAAGCTTGGCAGAGCAAATTGCTTTTGATCTGTGCAAATAATTCCCTTGGCAATTCTGGGGAGGGTTTTTTTTTGTTTCCATTTCTGCCGTGTTAACTTTGTGTTTGTAATAATTAATTTCACGATAATCAGCTCGACATTGGGAAATGCAGAATCATTTCAAACCAGAGATTTCTTTTATTTTGCAAAAATCAAGGCTGAAACAGGAACAAAGATGAAAACGTCCTGGAGGCAGGGAGAAAGGATACAGGCTTCTCCATGCTAAAGTTCAGTGTTACCAAATAGACATTTTCTAAAGTCCCAGCTTCCTCCTTGTGCTGAGGACTTAATTGGCCTCCAGGTCAATATTTTTCTCCTCCTCCTTTAATTTTCTTCATTTTTAAGGCATGATATAGCCTCGCTGGAACCTTTTCCAGGGCAGCAGCAATCGTCACTAGCTGAGCTCATTTCTCTTCAGTGGGGGAATAGTGTACCAGGGAGGGAAGAGTGCTGCCAGCGCAATAGGGAACATTTACAATAGTGTGTTGTGAGCCCTCATAAATTACGTGGCACGGCATGAGAGAGAGAGGATGGAAGCAGGGTGTTTAATCAGATCCACATCAAGAAGTTGCAGAACCAAATCTTCACTCCTTCACGGGAAAATTGCCCAGTGGAGGGCTGCTTTTAACTAGCAATTTATAAGCTGGTGCCATTCAAATGGATGTGGTCCACTGATGCTAGGGGAGCTCTGGTGGCGTTTGTTGTAATACAGACTTTTGGGCTGGGGTCCCTTGTGCACCCTCGGCTGCACCCTGCCAGGCTGCTGCTCTTGTCTTCCTAGTGATGATTAACCTGGTCTTTAATTGGAGAGAGCACCCGGGTATTTGCTGGCTTGCAGGCTCTGCTTCTCTCTGTTAAAAATATAGCAAAAACAAGGAGCAATGCAAGTAATTTTATGGGTAATGAAAAGGGTCAAACACATTTGCTCTTTGATGAGAGCAGCTGCAGTAAATCCTTAACTGGGAGCTGGATGGATCAGGGTTTCTGAGCAAAGACAGGCAGAGGAAAAATTAGGAGGCGAGATGGGCTGATAGGTCAGTCTGGGAGGATAGATAGATAGATGGATAGATTAAATAAAGATCTACTTAGCCATCCATCTATCTATCTATCCTCAGTCTTCATCTAGGAGGAGAGCTCGCTCCCTATGATGGGAAATGTATCAGGCTTTAAGAAGTGAGATGGATAGGTGGAGGAACAGATGGATGGTTGGGTAGCTTTCTATCAATCCATCTCCATCTGTCCTTACACCTAAATCTTTATCTAATCTAGTCAATGCAAGCAGATAAATACCTAGAAACCTAAGTAGAGAGACAGAGAAAGAATTTAGGATAGTGTGGAGAGAGAGAGGTTATATTCACCCCCAAAAGATGCATATGGAGAACGAAAAGAGAGAGGACACAGTGTCTTTGGAGCAGCCATTCCTGTCCTGCCCTTGTTCCCTGCCCTGGCCACGCCAAGAGCTGCTGATAACCTTGTTCTTCCTGCTCGCTCAGGCTTTGTGTAACACATTGCAGAGGAGGGAAAAGACCGAAAAAAAAGGTAAAATTAAAAATATCTTCTTTTGCCTTGCCAGCTGCTAATGTCCCCTTTCCTCAGGCCTGAATGCAGGATCATTCAACAGAAGTTATTGGGAGAGTCACTGCATTGTCTTTTTCTGTATGAGTAACACTGTATTTCAGAACCTCTGAAATTGCAACATGAATCAAACTGGACAGCTAGAGCTGTGCATCCTGGTCCTCCTGCCTGCTCTGCCCCCGGGATGTCCGTGGCCACCCAAAGGTGACAGCTCCAGGAGCTGCCCCCAAGGATGTGCGCTCATCTGCCAGAGCAACAGCTCGCTGACCAGTGTTTGGAAAGCAGGCAGCTCGCTCTGTCTTGGGAGTGGTGATCCAGGAGCTTTTCAACAGCAGGTTCCCCAATTTTTTTAAGGAGAAGGATGCAAATGTAGGGATGTTTCAGAGCTGTTTCCAGTGGGTATCCCACTTGGGACACCCCTCCAAGTCTTGTTCCTCCCTTCCTAAAACATCGCCTAGCCCATAACTATGTCATAGCGTTGCTGTGGCACCCTGCAGCACCCCCAGCCTTTCATTCCAGTAAGTGTTATTGCTCCAAGTCCATCAATACAGAGCGCTGCAGCGAAGCTGTTATTTTAACACAGATTTGAATCCCCACTTTATGTGCCAGAATCGATGAAGGAATCGTGAGTGATATTTCAATAATAACGATCATGATAATAAATACAGAGATGGGCTGGATGCTGCTCTCATATGCAGGGGCACAGTCCCTCCCTTGTATTAAAAGATCCTGACCGAAATGGTTGGATACCAGTAAATCTGCTTATTGATTTAACGACCTTTGCCTGAAGTCATGAGCAAAGAGAAGAGACAGACAGGAATAGGCTGATGGAGTGGAGGCAAACTGTCAAAGGGACATAGAGGCCTGGAGAAGAGAAGGCTGTGGGGGGACCTCATTGCAGCCTTCCTGTCCCTCAAGGGAGCAGAGGAACAGGAGGGGAATCAGCTTGTTAAAGGGCAGAGACTGGCAGGACAAGGGGGATGGAGTGAAGCTGAAGGAGGGAAGGTTTAGATGAGATATTAGGGGGACGTTTTTTACAGAGAGAGTGGTGAAGGGCTGGAACAGGCTGCCCAGAGAGGGGGTGGGTGCCCCATCCCTGGGGGTGTTCAAGGCCAGGTTGGATGGGGCCCTGGGCAACCTTGTGTAGCTCCAGGCCTGGAGGTTGGTGGCCCTGCCTGTGGCAGGGGGGTTGGAGCTGTGTGATCCTTGGGGTCCCTTCCAACTCAGACCAGTCTGTGATTCTATAATTCTATGACATACCATGTTTGCCTGAGTTTATCTTACTGCACCTCTTTAGCCTCTTCCTTCCCACGCTGCAGTGCCACGCTCGTCAGTCCCTAGGAATAAGAATGTCTTTGTGGGCCCTTACTCATCTCCCACTGGTGATTCTGTGCCCCAGGGTGGGTACATCAGCACAGCCCCACACAGGGAGGTGAACCCACCCTGAGAGGCACCAGTTTGGGAAGGGTGTAAGGTGGCTGCTGAATAGAGTTACTGGATGTAAGGTGAGGAGCTGGGTGCTGCAGCATTGTTTCCTGGGTGTCATCCTGCGTCTGCAGGTGATTTTTCCTGCTTTAGGGAAATTTCTGGATACCTCCCCCAGCCCGAGGGCACTGCCCCCTGATGTTCAGCACCTGGTTTGCTGCATCCCTCCTGTCCACTTTCCTCTGGGACAGTGTCCTGCTGAAAACCTCTCTCCTGGGGAGACATAACCCCGTGATAAGCCAGTTGCTTAGCACGGATGAAAGTCAATGGGGAGCTGAGCGGGTGGAGGATTTTAATACCTATCCCTCTCTAACTGCTATGGAAAGGGAAAGTTCATTGGTTGTCGATATTATCCTGCTGTGATAAAAGCTTAAGAAGCTGCTTTGCAGATGCCCACTGCGAGGAGCATGCAATAAATGTTTCCAGAGTGAAGTGATACATCACAGCTCATGGTTGTTCCCACTGAGAAAGATCCCAGCTCTGACTCCTTCCAGGGACACCCTTATGAAATGCAATCTACTGGCACTGGCACAATCAAACACATATTGTTCCCAGGTACAAAATTGGCCACTGGTGAGTTAATACTGAGTGCCTTGCTCTAAGATAGCTCTTCCATATGTCACTCTCAAAATAAGTTAAAAAAAAAGGGGGGGGGGGGAGGGAATAAGCATCACCAGGGAAACTGAGGCAGGGACACTGCCACTTGTTGCTGCTCTGCCTGTCCGTTGACCATTGACACGGTCTTCCTGGTGAGTTCCTACACACAGGTCTGGCTTTGTAAACAGGAAAACTTTCTGCAGATATTTAGTCCATTTTCTGAAGGAAATGAAGCTCAAAAGAACTGACACACTGTGCATGTGCATGTACCTGGCTTTTTTCTACCACCTCCTTAACTTTTGAATGTGTTGTCTGTTTTCAAGCTGATTTGAAGGAGAAATAGAGGTTCATGATGCTTCTGCCATCTCCTGCCTGGGCAGAGGAGAAAGTGCCCACAAATGGCCTGAGTGAAATTCGCAGCATCATCACCACGTCCTCAATTAGACACTAGCAGGGAGGAAGAGAAAGGAGATTTAATGACATGAAAAGTCTCAACCAGAATTCACAGTGACCCATGAGACACAGATCTGCAGGGAACCAGGTAACTTGGACTCTGATATTCACATTGCTATTTTTTCCCCCCTCATGATTTTTTGGTGAATGACTATTTTTATGCATGTATGTAGGGATGAGGAGGTGAGCTTCCAATGCACTCTGCAAAACCCATGCTGGGAGGCTGAACAAGGGTGGGAGAGGGAACAAAATGTCCAAATTTACATAAGAGTAGCTGAGATGAGAGAGGAACCCTTTCCTCCCCGCTGCCAGCCTGTAACCATTCCCCTCTGTCTGTCCTGACATTATCTCACGTGGAATTACATCAGTTTTCTATACAGAAACATGGATTTCATTTAGCCATTCGAGTATGTATCGGCTCAGATGTTCTGGAGATGCATCATGAAAGCTTGAGAAAGTTACTTATTTCAGCCCATTTAAAGTGATTTCACTAATACATTCTGCAGAGTGGGTTTAGCATGTGAGCTTTTCAGTAAAATCATTACTGTATTAATGAGACCTAACCTAAAGCCACTAAACATGACTTTAAAGGAATATCTCAAAGCTGCTATTGAGATGGATGGGAGCAAACAGAATGAGTTTGTAAAGTTATACTTAGTCAAATCAAACTGGAACTCATTAAATACAGCAAAATAATTCACTGAATAATTCACTCCAGTCAAATATGAAAGATTTGGAGAACCTTGGGTTGTTTGATTGAAAACCAGCTTATTTTTATGCTCCCGTGTATGTGACAAAGCAAAATTATGAGTTGAAGGTGGAGAGCTCTGTCACCTTCGTGTCAAGGGCCTTCCATGGAAAAAAGGTTCATTAAAACTGATGTTTGACAAATCCTGACTAGGAAGAAGGCACAAGCTTTTGCTGGGGAGGGGAAGTAACACCAGCCCCACTGATGGGCACACAGGGGGGTTTTGAGAATTTGTCATCTTCCATCCTAGGGTGGGATGTGTCTTCCACAAGGGCTGAGATATGTCTCCACATAGGCTGGGATGTGTCTTCCATGGGGGCTGCTGCTGGACCTCCCAGTGAAGCTCTGGCTGGGGGTCTTTGGTCAGCTCAGACCCACTGCTCCTACCTGCGTGAGAGTGCTCATTATCAAGCCAGGCTTTGAGAGTTGTGGGGGGAGTAGTAAGCATCCATCTCAGCTTTTTACTTGCCCTCTAACTTGTGCCTGTCCCCAGGGATCTATAGGGAGCTGCACCAAGGAGCTGCCCCAGCCCTGTGTGGCACGGCTTGCATGGCAAGTGTGGGTCTGTGCTGCATCTTTTTCTCCTTGCAAAGCCAGAAAGTGGCTCCAAGTGCAGCTGAGGTTTATGAGGGGATACAGGCTCAGGGAGGTGATGGCTGGCTCCAGCGATCTGCGTGCCAGGAATGCTGTGCCTACAAGGTTCGCCTTCCCCAAGCAGAGAGAACAGTCTGCTCTTAAGCTAAGGAAAAAGCTATTACCCTTCTGTGCAAGTTCTTAGGCCAAATCTCAGCTCTGGTCCTAACTGCTAAGACATGCCTGCAAAAGAGGAAAGGATCATCCTTGTTTTACACATGAGAAAACTCTGGCAGAGATAAGGTGGCCAGCTCAGGCATGAATCTTCCCTCTGTGCCCCCCTCTTCTTTAACCCCCTTCACGCCACCAGCGAGGCGACTCCACCATCCGCTCAGGAATCTCCCCGCAAAAGAAATAGCTTTAAACAAAATACAATTTTACAGTTCATTTCAGTTAATCACAGAGTCTATGTTCTGAAATGATCTTCTCAGCATTGCCTATGGAGAGAAGCGATGGCTGATTGGCATTCCATTACTAAACAGCTAAGCCATTCATAATGCAAAAAAACAGACTTGATGGAAAGATTTGATTCAGTTTTCAAGCTAGACTAATTCAAAACCCAGTACTCTATAAATCAGAGCAAATGTTCTTTATAAAAAAAATATAGCCAGAGCCCATGTGCAGCATCAGATCTATGATTTATGCCTGTATCCCATTAAACTGAAGGACAAGTGAGGGGAGCACGGGGCTGCCACTGAATACGAGATTCCTGTCTGCCCTATGATAAACATGTTTGATGACGGCGGAAGGAGCCGCGACATCCGAGGGACATCTGGGGACATTACGTTTTCCTTCAGGGAAGGGGCATGGTTAAGCCCTGCCCTCCAGTTGCTGCCTGCAGGGACAGCTGAGCCTGCACAGGGGCAGAGGATGGAGCACCATGGCCGTTCAAATGAGCTATTGCCAAGGAAGACACCGCTCACGTACAGACACTGAGGATGCTGCACCCACACAGCGCTGTAGCTTTGGAGGCTATCACAGGGGAATGTTCTTCATCCTCAGGAAAGTCATCCACTCATTCCAGCTCTGCTGAAAGCCTTGGTGTTCCCTTCTTGGCTGCACCATGTCTTGAGGAGTGTCCTGCAGCGTGTTGAGAAATACCATTTTCCTCTGCTTTCTGCAAGCAGGACACTCCTCAAGACATAATGTGGTGCAGCCAAGAAGGGAACACCAAGGCTTTCAGAAAAGCTGGAGCGAGGGGATGACTTTCCTGAGGATGAAGAACATTCCCCTGTGATAGCCCCCAAAAGCTACAGCGCTGTGTGGGTGCAGCATCCTCAGTGTCTGTATGAGAGCTTGGAGAAGGGCTGGTTGGTGGGATATCTCCTCTGAGGAACTCTCAGCTCGAAGCATGTCTTGACAGACACATGCACAGTGGTGTGCTGACCAAGGACAACCTGTGTGGGAAGCACTGGGATCCTGCACCAGCCTCCAGCTCCAGCTGCATGGATGAAACCATGAAGTCCTCTGACCAAAGGGACATTTTCCTTGCTCTCCTCTGTCCTCTTTCCTGCTGAACACTGATGTGAGTTGTGCTGATAATTTCAACCTGGAAAACAGTGTTCTCCTAATCTGGGAAGTTCAGATTTGTTGAGAAATCTGTATCCTGAGGAGCTGATTAAGGAATGAAATAGCAATAATTTTTGGTGGAGTCCAAAATTTACAGGACAGAGCATCCCCCCCTGCAAAGCATGCACACTGTCTGATCTCCAATGCCTTCAACCCCAGCACAGGAGCTGGACCACAGAGATGCAGAGTGACTCACCCAAGTGAAGTCTGTCGGACAGGGACGATGTGACCCAGTAGTGCTCACCCTCCAGCTGCAGCAGAACAAAGCAGCCCAGAAAATGCTGTAACTTTATTTCCTTCCCCCTAAATTTCCCCATCTGAAGGCAGCTTCATCACTCTTTGAAAGCCCAACATCTTTTTCAACCTTGCTGCAACAAGAGGTGTTGCAGGTTGCACTGAACCCTGGGTTTGGTTTCTTTTCTTTGCTTCCCAGGGATGAATTTACAAGCAGCCCTCACTGCCTGTATCCTGATATTGTTTACTTTCTCTATAGTTCATAAAGTATCGGGTGGAGCCGGGGGCTGTTAACATCTGTTGGCAATCTAGAGCTCACAGGGAAAAGGATGCCATCTTTCAGGAACCATCACTGACATTTTAAAAGCCATGTCTGAAATCCCCAAACAATTAAGAGGCATCTTTTTTACATTCCCTCCCTATCTGAGGCATTACGCAGTCAAGGCACCAGCTGAGAAGTACATGTTGATCTTGACAGGAAAAGCTACGATTAATGAATAATGGAGAACCAGCAATATATAACTTTCAGGCGGAGCCATCATAATTCAATCCAAACAGTAATATCAGGGTCTTTTCTTGGAGGAGTCTAAGCAGCAGTTAAATATTAAATAAAAAAGATGACATTTTATTTTATTTTCCTTTGGCAATTCTGCATCTCCTGATTCAAAGAAGCAGAAGGTAGAAAGTGCCACCTTGGAAGGGGAAGGAAAGTTTAAATGCAAATTCATCTGCCCCCAGCCCAGGCTATAAAAGTGCTTAATGGGGGATGAGTAGAACAGATCTGTGGCACCCTGCTGAACTTCTTGGGCTGATTTACCACCTGGATTTGTGCCCTTTGTCTTTCTGCCATCATTCAAATTGCTGGAGTTGTTCTGGAGAAAAAAAAACTTGAAGCTTTTCATGCTGGATTTGTGTGTGTGTGTGAAGATGTGGTCTTTTAAAAACTCTGGTAATGCACAACCTCTGGTCAGCCATCCCTAGGTGAAGCAGATTTAAGAACTGATCTCAACAGCTCCTGCTTGCTCTGAATATGGTGCTTTTTTCTTTTCTGCTACTCCTCTGAAGTTGTGCCTCCATAAAACACCCCAGGGGCATCTCCTTGCTTCCCCACCTCCCCGAGCTGGGGCTGTATTCAGCTCTCCGTTTCACACCACCGTGTTTCAGATCACCCCTCGCACCCCCTCGGCTGTGGCAGGTCCTGGTCCCCTCTCCCACCCCACGTTCTTGCTATTAGAGCAGAAACCTCTGTGGCCTCTCCACACGTCTCCACCTCATTGACTCCTCATTTCTTTTCAAATCTCACATCATCCCTTCCCAGCGCTGCTCCTCTTCCCCTCTTCCCAGTGTTAGGGCTGAACGATTTCATTAATTCCCCCAAGCGCTGCCCACTTCACTGCTTTCACTAACGACTCCATCAAGCATCTCCTGACATCTGGTATTTAACTCTCCTGACCATTTTCACAAGCATTTTGCATGTGAACGTTACTGACCCCACCACAGCAGTGCTGCCTGGGGTCAGCTCTCAAGGTGAAACCACACCACAGCAGCCACCCTCCTTAGGTTGGTATTAAATAAATTGTGATGACTCTTCCATCACTCACCACAATTCACCTCTGAGCTCAGTGTTCCAGACATTATGCTCCCTGCAAGGAGCTGTGAGCACAGGGAGAGCAGATGGGGAGGATGAGGATTTAGGGTGAAGCAATGAGTGGGTGCAGCCAGTGATGGGATGGGGGTGCAGAATACTTCTATTCAGCCCCTCTCTGTAAGTCTCATCCTGCAAATACTTGGCAAATACATAGGATTAATTCGTGGTTGCTTTTTTACAGATGAAAGAGTAAAATCTCTACTTATTGTCCTGATGGTGCCAGGCTCTGCTGCAAGCCAGAAGAGTTTTTCTAAGAGAAGTGGAGGAAGGCTGTGAAGGTGCTCACAGAGCTGCCCAGAGCATTCCTGGTGTGGGAAACAAAGCCTCAATTCATGTTAGATCTGTTTTGCTGTGAGCTGAGCCCAAGCCTGCTCCTAAGGCTTCAAGAGTGTGCCCAGTGACCCGTGAATGCAGCCCAAACTTGATCTGGGAAGACATCATAGCCTGGCATGAAAGGAGCTGTCTGGGATCTGCATGGGGGGCCACAACACCCAGCATCTCCCCGAGCATCCCTAACATGGTCCCGGTGGTGCTGATGCAGGTTTTGAGGCTGCTCTGGGCAGAGGGATGCTCTGCAGCACCTTGCTGGCACTGCCTGAGTCCCCAGGAATATTTCCATCCCTGTGTCCTTGTTACAGCTACCTCTCATTAGGATAATGATAATTATAATGATAACCTCCCTTGTGCTCTGCTCCGGCCACCTAAGACAGTGCCAGCAATACGTGCCAGTGCAGAGCACCGCATTGCCCAGCTAGGGAGTCAAGAGATGGTGTGGGAAAAGCAATGGAGGAAGATAAACTGATGTGTCTGAGATCATGCTGCAGGTTAGGGCTGGAGGGATGGGCAGAAGGCCCTTTAACCTCTGCAAATCAAACGCTTTGGGGCAGCAATTGAACCCCACAGTGAGAATAAGTGAGTGATGCCTGTGGAAATCTCTGCCGCTCTCTCCAGCAGCAGAGAGGGCTGCGCTCCAGAGCTGAAGTCCCCGACAATAACAGAGCTGATCCATCAGATAAGGGAGACAAACAGGAAAGGGAAGAGGTAGGCATCTCAAATTCTGCTTGAACATAGTGCTTTATTCATGAGACAACACTGCCTCCACAGCAGTGCCGGCTGCGCTAAAGCCACACAGCGCAAAGAACCCAACCCCACTCAATGAAAAGTTACAAAACGGAGGCATTTCAGTGGAAGGACCTAGAGAAACAAGAGCACAGCTAAGCAAATAGCTCCACTCATTTAGCAAAGGCCTCATCAGCCTTCCCGTGCCAAGCAGGCTAGACAATACTGAGCACAAACCAAACAGAGTTAATCTGCAGTTGTTCAAAGACTTTCCAGCAGACCTGCCCCATGAGCAGCTTTTGTTTCCTTCCACATCTCTTTGCCAGCCTCGTTAACTTTCCAACCCCCCCTTTACAAAAGGATGATATTTGACCAAACAGCTTTTCTTGGGAATAACTCCTGCTTTCGAAATCAAAGTGGTTTGTTTTGGTTTGGTTTGTTCTCCCCCTCCCTTCCCTACCCCCCCCCCTAATGATTTAAAGTCTGCAGTGTTTTCTGGAGCGGGTGGGGAGGAGTGGGTAGCAGTGGAAAAAGACATTGTAAAGCCTTTAATTCTGTCCAGATAAGAGAACTGCACTAAATCATTTCCAAAAACAGAGCAAAGGTTAAGATAAGGCTCTGTGCTGTTCAGAAGTATCTCGGTAATTCCATTAGAGAGAGAGAACTGGCAAAAAACAAGCAGCTGAAGATGGAGCAAAATAGATTTCCCTGGGAGTTTAAGATAATTTTTGTCTCAATGGAATTAGGAGGAACTCTCTTAACGTACAGGCTTTTTTTCCCCAAGGAAAAAGAGGCACAGTCAGCCTGGAGACATATGACTTCCAACCTCTTACAAGGTTTGCCCATAAACCCTTGCCTGCCTGCTGCGACACATCCATCTAGGCTGCTGTGGTGCTTTTCTGCTGAGTGAGCTGGGATCCAGCTCTCAGCATCTTTCTCTGGAGAGCTACACCCAGTGCAGGTCCTCACGGCAGTGAAGGGGAGACGTGGTTTATGTCACTGGCATTTGGAGAGGGGTCTGTGGTCAGCAGGTTTCCTACCAAGGTTGGAATTTGTTAAGCTTTTTTTTCCATGAGGTCATCCCATTTCCTGCTGCAAATTTCAATATTTCACTGGGGAAAATAAAAAAAAATCCTTGGCTTTCAGTTGACATTTTATTTGTTTTCAAGTGGGATGTTGTGCCAAAATGTTGACATGTTTCCAATGAAAATGAAAGCTCCTCTTGCTTAAGTTGTCTGCAAATCACTGTTCCTTTCCTTTTAGGAGTTCAGGCTACCTCCATCCTAACCCTGATTTCCTCAGACCAGGAAAAGAAATAACTGCTGTGCCCAAGGCTATTTAAAACTCACTCCATGACGCACAAATCACTTGTAAAATCTGCAGGCAGCACACATGGTTTAGCTGCCTGGCTCTCCTCACGCTGCTGAGAGCAGGAGGTAGGAGGTCTCTCCCTTTGCTTCCCCTTCTCTGGATGAGGTTCCCACAGTGTGTCCTGCTGAGTCTCTCTGAGGCTGCTGCTCTGCCTTGTCTCAGTGGCTGGAGAGCCCAGAAGCCAAAGTCCCATTGACTTGCTCTGAATATTGTGACAAGGTTTTGCAGCAATGTTTGGTTTTTTTTTTTTTTCTTTTCCTTTTTATTTTTAGAGTTTCCAAAGTTTTATCCCAATGAAAGGAATCACAGAATCACAGACTGGTCTGGGTTGGAAATGACAACAAGGATCACAGAGCTCCAACCCCCCTGCCACAGGCAGGGCCACCAACCTCCAGGCCTGGAGCTACACAAGGTTGCCCAGGGCTCCATCCAACCTGGCCTTGAACACCTCCAGGGATGGGGCACCCACCCCCTCTCTGGGCAGCCTGTTCCAGCCCCTCACCACTCTTTCTGTAAAGAACTTCCCCCTAATATCTAATCTAACCCTTCCCTTCTTCAGCTTCAATCCATCCATCTATCCCTCTTGTTCTGCCATTATCTACCCTTATAAAAAGCTGATTCCCCTCCTGTTCCTCTGCTCCCTTCAGGGACTGGAAGGCTGCAATGAGGTCCCCCTGCAGCCTTCTCTTCTCCAGGCTGAACAAGCCCAGCTCCTTCAGCCTGTCTTCTTAGAGGAGGTGCTCCAGCACTCTGATCATCTTCATGTCCTCCTCTGCACCCTCTCCAACAGAACTTCTTTCCTTGAGCCGCAGAAAGGCCAAAGTGAGGAGGAAAGCAGGAGGAAAGAATCCCATGAGGGCCACCTGCCTCCTCCAAAAGCAGCATTACCTTAAGCTCAAGAGGCAGCAGCATTTCCAGCCACTGTCACTTGTGGCAGGACAGTGAGGATGCTCCCCAGTAGAGTGGAGGTAGGACAAGACATCGAAGCCAGGCAGCCAGTGGATCAGGCTCTGAAGAAGATGCACTATGCTTTGGGGATATGAAACTATGAAAACTTGTCTGAAGCCAAAGTTTACCAGCAGCATCAGTGGTATCTCAGCGTTGTGCAGCAGCAGAGGAGCTCTGTGCTAGGACAACGCTTAGGTTGTAGTAAGAGAGACCTCATATCTAATCACCATCTGTAAGGCTCTGGATGTAAGAAGCATAACACAGATTCAGTTGAACTTTTACAACACATTTCAAGCAAGCATCTGCAAGCACTTTGCAAACAAACATGAAGGTGTTAAGCTTCACAGCAACTAGGTGAAGAAGATGAATATTTGTCTTCTAATTAGAGATTCGGAGAAGTGGAAGCATTAGAAATTGGACTGATTCCGTGTGGCTTAAAGGGAATGTTTAAACCAAAGCCTGATTTTTGGAGTCAGATGGATTTGTTGGAGGATGGGAATGTGTGTAAACATTCTGAGTTATGGACTTTGGCATTTTCAGAGATGGCTAAGGGAATCAGGTACCCAACTGACATATAGGGAATTAGAAAGATAATTCTTATAGATATATTTGAGGTCAGGCCAACATCCCCATGGACAGGATGGGATTTGCAATGTGGTCTTGAGATGGTACTTTATGCCCAGATTCCTAGGGCCAGCAAACCATAAAAGCCCATTGCTAGCTGTTATCTCCAGGACTGGCAGGTTCCTCATCGGATGACTGCGAGGAGGCGACTCTTGTGGCACAGCCACAGATTGGGACCTTCAGCCAGCATCAGGTACCCTGTGAGGGGAGATGTTCCTGCCATTCTGTCAGTGGAGCCCCCAAAATCAATCAGGAGGACACAGCTTTGGTGGGAAGCTCTGGCTGAAATTCAGCCAAGTGCAGCTTTTGGGCTGGGCTCCAGCCAGCCTTGGAAAGGCTTTGTCAGAGCTCAGTCCCTCACATCCTCTGTTGCTTCTATAAAGCCCTTACTCAGAGATATCACAACACAAACCCAACCAGAACATCCTCTCACATCTGTCCAAAAGCAGGAGATTTCCACCTTCTCCCTTCTCAAGGGAATATAGGGGAGGCAGGGAGAGAAGGAAGGGGAGGCAGGGCTGGTCCCTCAGCATCCCCACTCCAGAGCACTCCTGGGAAAGCAAGATAGCCTGGGCCTGGGGAACCTAAGCCAAACCAAACTGGTGCTGGACCAAAACAACATTAAGTCCCAGGGAACCAGGTGTTAATGGGGTGTCACATTTGTCTTGCTGACAGCTGGCATCACCGATAAGAATTAATCAGCTATAAATAAATAATAATGATAAAACCACTCCAATATCTACTAACAAGTCTATTTGTGCATTTATTTTCTTTTTCTTTTTTTTTTTTAAAGTTTTTAGTGTTCCTCTTATCTTACACAGAGGAGGGGGGAGGGGGAAATAACAGCAAGGAAGATAAAAATGTTGGGTAAATCCAGCATGGCTAGATTATGCTATTGGACCTGAGTATTTCAGTGCTATAGAGCAGACATGTGCTTCGTGCCCCTGGCTGATAGCAAGCACAGGCAGCTTTATCACTCATTTGGTTTCCAGGCAAATATTTTTTCAAGTGCAAGAAGGGTCTTTCAAAGCCTTGCACATGCACATGCACATACAACACGCACAGATAATCTGTTTCTGCAAGATCACTGCTGGAGTGAAGGGAGAGGAGGTCTCCTAAGAGTAGTTGTTAGCTAGCTGCAAGATAATCAATGGTCTTGAAGACACAGCGGGTTTCCTGTAGTCTGGAGTTTATGGATTTGTCATAAATAGAAATAATTGATCATCCGTTAGCTAATATGGTCATAAAGGGCATTGTAGGTACTCAGTGGACGTTTGTTCTTCTAGGCAAAGAACTTTGCTTGTAGACCCAAGCTGGATCTACATCAAGGATCCATCATATCAGCTCCAGTCAAAGGATACAGACTGGGAGAAGAGCTTCTTGAGAGCAGCCCTGCTGAGAAGGACTTGGGGATTCTGGTGGATGAGAAACTTAACATGAGCCAGCAGTGGCTCTTGCAGCTCACAAGGCCAATGGGATCCTGGGCTCCATCAGCAGAGGGGTGGCAGCAGGGACAGGGAGGGGATTGTTCCTCTCTGCTCTGCCCTCCTGAGGCCCCAGCTGGAGTCCTGTGTCCAGAGCTGGGGCCCCCAATACAAGAAGGATGTGGGACTGTTGGAGAGGGGTCAGAGGAGCCACAGAGATGCTCAGAGGGCTGGAGCAGCTCCCCTATGGAGAGAGGCTGAGGGAGTTGGGCTGGGTCAGTCTGGAAAGAGAAGGCTGTGGGAGGACCTCATTGCAGCCTTCCAGTCCCTGAAGGGAGCAGAGGAACAGGAGGGGAATCAGCTTGTTAAAGGGCAGAGACTGGCAGGACAAAGGGGATGGATTAAAACTAAAGGAAGGAAGGTTTAGATTAGATATTAGGGGGAAGTTTTCTACAGAGAGAGTGGTGAGGGGCTGGAACAGGCTGCCCAGAGAGGGGGTGGGTGCCCCATCCCTGGGGGTGTTCAAGGCCAGGTTGGATGGGGCCCTGGGCAACCTTGTGTAGTTCCAGGCCTGGAGGTTGGTGGCCCTGCCTGTGGCAGGGGGGTTGGAGCTCTGTGATCCTTGGGGTCCCTTCCAACTCAGACCAGTCTATGATTCTATGATTCTATGATTCTATGATTCTATGATTCTATGATATGATGCTGAGTCTGGTGCTGGTGACTTGCCCCTCCATGCAACCACATCATGCTCAGCTAATGTGCTGTGGGAACGTGGAAGGGGCTGAGCTTGGTGGTGGGCATGCAGGTGCTAGCTGGGACTCACACATTTGTGGTGGTTGCAAGCAGCTCCCCAAAGGCCCTCTCCTCTGAGTGACATCTCTCCTGCCTGGGATGGGTGGCAGTGGTGGGCTTGGTCTGCACCCACCATTGCCCCAGCTGCCCTGTGCTGGGAGTAGGCACTGCATTGTCCACTAACAGGACAGGGATGGCAGTGGGCTTTGTTTATCTTCCCTGGAAAGGCATGTTTAATCTAAGATTAAACCAAAATGATGCTGAGACCTTGGCCACAATGACCAAGTCATATCTGATGTCTTGGAAACTACATATCTCAAATGACCTCCATTTAGAGCTCATTGCTCTCTGGTCTGGGCAGAAAGTTCTGTGCTCACTGATTTGTGGGGGTCAAAGGCTCCCCCTGACCCATGAAAACTCCCTGGACTGCTTTGGTGACCCTCTGCTCATGTCCTGGACCATTCTGGGATGATGTGGCTCTTGGCAGGATCCTTTGGCCACCCTTAGCTTTAGCAGTTTTCCTAAGCAAAGCCCCATTTCTAAACGTTCAGTGCAGCTTACTGTATTTTCACATAAATATCAATGGGATCTTGTCTGTTAAAATCCCCTCTATTTGAGCATATAATTTTCCCAGAGTCAGAATCTATTAGTGAAATCTCAGCCCGTGTGACAAGATAACAGAATCCTCGAATTAAATAGGGTTTCCACAATTACAGCTTCCCCCTTTCTTTCCCAGCATTAACACCATAAACGCTGCTGTCAGACAAGATAAGATCTGAATTCTATCCTGACAAGGCAAATGTTATCAGAGATCAGTTAATTACACACTGGATTTCAACAGAGGCAAATAAACCCCCTGTGGGTTAGTGTGAAAACTGCTGTCTTCCCACCAGCTTCTTCCTGGGCCACCCTCATCCATCCCTCTCTCTCTGCATCCTAAGGAAATTGGATCCACATTTTTCTGCCTGGTTTTGGACCTTTTCCCAGGTTGCAGGAGGTGCCCCACCACAGGTTGCCAACACTGAGGAGGTGGAGGGTGACTCAAGTGTTGCCTGCATGAAAGGACATGCAAGTGAGGAGGAAAACAGTTGGGTTTGTTGGAAAGGAATCCCCAATCATCAATAGGGAGAAACAGGAGCTCAGATAGCAAAATCCTCCATGAGAGCTGGACGATGACACTTGGTGGAGGTCTCGTCCCAAGGTGGAAGAAGCCCCTTGGTTGACATTGCTCACAGCCAGGCTCCTGTAAGACTCAGGCAGATTGTTCATGGCATTTAATTTTTGCATGTGCTTGTCTAGAACTGCCATCTAGACTTGTGTGATGGTGGACAGAGGGATGCTGCAGCACAGAGGGAGGGAGGTAGGTGCACAGGATGAGTCCAGCTCTGCTGTGTAAAACAGGTTTGCCAAGAGATTAAGCAATGCTTGCTATTCTGTCCTGTATATAAACCCAACAGCTTTTCAGCACTGACTTGGAGCTTATCTAGTTGTAATCCAGTGGCTACCACAACTACAGGTTTTAGGTAAATAAAATAACTGTCTTTTAAACTCAGCAGGATTTCCATCACTTCTTCTGAAGCCAACATCTTTCTCTTTAAAATGGCTCACCTGAATTCTCTTCCTCCAACTCATGCTATGTCTCAGTCTGCTTTCAGCAAGGAAGATCAATTATTACTTTTTTTTTTAAATTGTTCCATTGGCAGAATATACTCATACCTTTTCTCATCCCATAGCTGGCTCTCTCAGCCTGTTTTCCTCTTTGTATTTGCAGAGGTATTTTTACCTTGTGTTGTATCAGGGATGCTTCTTGGTGGGTGTGAGCTAGCAGGGTGCTCATCAGATCATATGCTACAGCACAGCAGGTGGATGGACACTTACTACTGCTGCAGGCCAAGAGACTGATGTGGACATCAGAACCCTGCAGTAGAGAGCTGTCAGCTACAACTTGTTGCAGAGCCTGTAGCAAGACAGAAGGGAAATATTCATGAAGCTGTACATAGATATCTCTGTTGGCTGCATTAAGAATCATGTGCAATCCTGCATGGTGGCTACTCTGAAGTACTTCTTTTTTTGCTTAAATGCAGATAGTGGTGTGGATGCAGCCCAGCAAGGGGATTACACCCATTCAGGATATGACCCAAGTCATCTTGTCGTGCTGGAGAAAGGCTTTGTTGCACCTCTCCTTATCACCAAAGTCATGCCTGTCTCTACCAGCTCTGCCTTTTTTTTCCCCCCATTCTGTTTCTCTCCATCCTACAAAGGTATGCAGGGTGTTCCTGCGAATGGCAGGGTTTACTCAACTGCTGATAACTCCAATCTAGTCTAACAAAGAAGTAAATGCACAATGACATCTCTTGTGCAAAGAGCTGTCATAAAGTGTGGCTGGCAATCCAAGTGGTATAAATGCTCTTTCGATTAAGTGCCTCATTGAGGTAAGTTGATGATGCTCCATTAGGCTGAAGTGATAGACTTCTAGTTCTCCACACAATCGGTGGGGAGAGGGATTCGGTGCTGGAGCAGCCAGCGCTACGCTCTTGCATTCTCTCTTCTCCTGTAATTCTCTAGGCTGATGTATTGCAGCTTTTCTGCAGAAGGGAAAGCTCCCAACACCCCATCATCCTGTGTGGGGCTCAGGGCTGGACACTCAGCACCCTGGCTGGGCTCCCTGGAGACCAGAAAGATGTTGGGCAAGCCCCACCATGGGTTGTAGCATGGTGATATCTCAGCAGAACGACTTGACTGGCAGGGGCACAGCATTTGGCTTCCTTGACTCATTCCTTCCTCCCCTTCTCCTTCCACCTCCAGACCTGCCATCCCATTTCTTGCAGCATGTTCTCCCCTGAACCAGGCTTTCTGGAGGACAGGGATGCAGCTTTTGGAGTGCCAGGGATTTGCATCAAGCCTGCTGTATTACTTTTATATTCCAATAAAAGAAGCTGTACCCCCCACCTAGGTATAATAAATAATGTCAACATTTTAAGCTTGTTGCTGCAGCTTTTATTTAATTCAGAAGGGGAAGAAGAAAGAAAGGAAAAGGACAGAGATAATTTATGGATCCAGGATGCTGTGAGTGTCCTGGCTGTGGCAACAGTGATTGCTTAAGAGTGGTCCCCAGCTTTCTGCTTGAGGAATTGGTGTCCCCGTGGTTAAGCTTTGCCCAAGGAGGTCCTCCAGCTCTGTGCTAGAATTGTCTTAAGTACAATCAAGTCCAGCCCAAGTCAAGCAAGAAATTAAGGTTCTCATTATTTAAACAGGAGCCAACTGCATGAGAGTGAAAGATGGTGGTGCCCCACTATTAATTACTTCAGTTTTACTTGTGATTGGTGACAGTTACTGTCATCCCTGCTGGGGCACGGGAGGAGCTCCATCCATCACAGTTTGGTTAGTGGTGCACACTGGGAAAGGCACCGTTCCTGCCTGATTTCTCTTTTCCATTCCACACACAAAACACTTTCTCTCCCTTATTAAACAGAGGAAAATGGAAGAACAAATTGGAATACGTAAAATATTCATTACTTGCATTTTCCATCTGGCTGGTGCTTCCCAATAGGCTGTTTGTGGGGTGTCCATTATTGTTATTCACCACAGATAGCTATTATTATTTTTGTTACTTCTTTATTGAACACGAAGGTACCAACTTTCCCTCTCACCATGATAAACTAGGATGTGATTGCTTTCATGGTTAACAAGTCCCAAGCAAGTGCCATATTGGCTCGGTCAGTGTGACAGGTTCTTGGCTAGTTGGTGACTCTGAGGGATACATGAGAAACTGTTACTTCTGTGTTAGAATGATTTACTTTACACCAAAGCATTAGCTGTAGCTGTTAAAAAAATCCCCACAGCACTTAATTGCAGAGAAAAACACAAGGATGGGAATATAAAAATAAATTCAGCTTTTATTTGCTTGGGGAAAGCAGAAGAGGTGGGTCACTGTCACTAATTGACTGTGGAGTAATGTGAAGATCCATTCCCTGAGAAAGCCTGCCCAGAATTTACACCAAACCCTCTAAGTACGTACTCAAACAGGACTTCCATCACATCAAACTTGTCAAAAGCGGGTAATGCAGATGAAACACTTTAAAAGAATCTCATTTTCAGGACAAGCTGATCACTCTTTCCTTGAAAATAAAGCCCTTGTAAAAGATCTTAATTTAAGCAGTCAAAGATTAAGCTGCCCAGAATGATTGCCTGCTTTTGCTGGTGAATTTGCTGGCATTTAGCAAGCAGCTAATGGTGTGTCACCGTGCTTTGGAGACTCACTGGGCTGAAAATGATCAACTGGGGGACAAAAAGGAGGCCAGAGGGCAGGCTGTGATGGAGACTATGGATCCCAAAGTTGGACTCTTGTGAAGTAAGTGGCATGTTGCAGTTTTGGCAGCACTGAGTGTGGTGCTGTTGTTCCCTGGTCTGGATGCTGAAACGGATCAGGTGAGCATCACCCCTTCTGGAAGAGACCATTCTGGAGATGATCCCTGTAGAACCAGAGGGAATAAAGCTTGAAGATGGCTAGAGGGGTTATCTACTACCAGGGTGGACTTAATGGCCTTGTGAATTGATCTTCATCTGTAGAGGACAGCCTCGGTCCTTACAGGTAACAGAGTCCATGTGTGACCTTGGCATAGCCTAGCACATCCTTATCCTGCTCACTGTCATTTAATGCTCCTAGTCTAGAAGGCAAATTGAAGATATTTTCTTCTAAAGAGTTGTTTAGGAGAAACTTGAGCAATAACCCAGTTGGTGCTGGTCCAACTGGAGGGGGGGGGCATGTTTTTCAGAAGGGAATAATATCACTGCAGACTGAGAGCTTGGAGGGAAACCAGTGTAAAAGAGGAAATCTGAGGCAAAAAAGGAGTAGTCAGAGGAAGAAATCAAGTGAACAGAGCCCATTTCCTTCAGGTATTTGAGCTTCTGGTCAACTCTAGTATCATCAAGCAGCAGGAAGCCTTATTTATCTATTCTTTATCTTTAGCTTAAAAAGAAATGTTCCCCTGTTTGACAGCTTCTGCCTGGCTCTTTAGTTATGTCCCCCCAACCCCCCCACCCTCCACCTGTATTTATTTAATATTTTACTATTTTTCTTCTTTTTTTGGAGTATCTTAATAAGAGCCACTCTGCCTCCATTTGCTTTTGTAGTTATGACTTCAAGGCATGATCTCAGCAGTAACACTTGTCAATTGGGAACTCGGGTAGCCTGGGGCTGGCAGCAGACTCTGCCTTGCCCCTGCTTTGCCTCCTTGCCCTGGCTCTGATCTGCCTGGTGCTTTGTATCACAGCCTCGATGTCGAGGGATACTTGGTGCTGCTGATGTGTAAGAGGTAGAGTTGTGCATGTTGCTAGCTGTCCCTGGAGGATAACTTTTCATTATTGATGTGGAAAGCAGAAAATAAAATAGACTATTACACTTTTTATCTTCAGGGAGTGTTTTTTTTCTCTCCCCATCCCCTCCCTTCAGATATGAAAGCACTTCAATTCAGAGAATCGTTCTGAGTACAATGAAGAGAAGTCAATTCTGAGAGCAGCAGGCACATTTATTTACAGCACAGGTGACTTGCAACATGTCTCTGCCATGTATGCTTTTATTATTCCCTGACACTTCCTGAGACAGGACGGCTTGTACCTGGAGTGCTGCAGCTGTGCTGCTCTTTACAGTCATTAAACCTGGCTTTGAAGTGGTAAGAAAAGCCCAATTCCTCAAGTTCAAATAGGCCTGCAGGAATGGCACGTCAAGGAAGTTCGACATCATGCCTTGGATTGAACCACGAGCCAGAGCAAGATCAAAGGACAGAGGGTGAAGAAAATTGTTTAAAATCATCCTTTAAGGGTACTGGAAATGCTCCCTGCCTGTCCTCCACCAGCTCCAGCTGCTGTGCCACGCCAGGAGAAGGCATCATCCCATCCTCCCACGCCTCGCAGATGGCAAAGCCCATGGACATCTGTGCACAGCTGGCAGGCAGCGGTGCTCGCATTTGCCAGCTAGCTGGCCAAGTGGAAAATGGGTATTTGTAGGTACAAGGCCTTTGATTTTCCACTGGGAAAAGAACACGGGCAGGCAGAGATGGGAACGTAAATCAGAGCTCACTGATACGCATCCAAGAAAGCTTCCAGATCAATATTTAAAAGAGTGAGCTGGTAAAGGAAAACCACACTCCCTCTCTGTCCATCAGCATGGGGCTGCTTATCTCATCTATCTGCTATCTCCTCCCAGGCTTCTCTCTTCCCAAATCTGCAGCACCATCTAGCCCTCTAATCATTTGTCTGTGTTCCAGTCTCACCTCTACAAGGGAAGAAGCAGGGCATTTGGCACCCAATACCGACACTTTCTCCACTCTTTACTTATGTACAGGAGGCTTGGGAGTGAAATTAGGATAAGAGATGCTGGCACCGTGTTTCATCCTGCACGGGCAGGTCACTGCTGGTGGAGTTTATTGCAATCCACTGGGAAAGACCTGGCACCATGGTAGCTCCAGGTAAGAAACTGCTGTCATTTTCCTGTTTGCTTTAGTACTGCTCAAGTCAGGAGAAGAAACATTTGGATGCTATTGAGAGGGTCAATATGCTGTTAAATGTCAACATTGGCCAGTACAGCTACAGCTGTTTTAGCCCTTTGGAAAAAATCACCCTTGGTGTCATAGCTGCTGTCCCTTCACTGTGGTGGGGACTTGCTACCTATAGTGATATTACAGTGAAAAAAAATGCCTGAAAAGTGACTCAAAAAATGGAGGGTTACATGAACCTAGCAGGCAGCTTTCATTTTACACAGTTTGCCTCTGCCCACTGGGCCAGGGCTTTGTAGCTGAAATGCCATCTGTACTTGGTAGGCTCTTATCTCTCTGGTGTGCTGAGATAGCACCTGATTACCATAGTATCGGAGCATCTAGCTCTCTGTGATATATTCATCCTCGTAGCAAGCCTGGGGATAGGTAAGTGCTATTATCTTCCGTGTACAGATGGGGAACGCTTCACTGCGACCCAGATCTCCACTTCAAGGTGCAGTGATACAGAGGGCAATATTTATTTATTAAAAATGTACTAGTTTGCAGTGGGATGGGCATGAAATTCATCTCACCACGTCAGAAGTCCAAGGTACAGCTGTCTCCACAGGAGATGGCTGTCAGAGTTCTTTTGTACTTGAAGGGCAAGCAGCACTTCCATGGTGTGGACTATCTCAGCTAGTTGTGGTTGCCTAAAACAGCCCATGGGAATCGAGTGTTAGGGGTGTTTATGTGTGACTGTCAAGGTAGGATTGTCATCTACATTAAAATGATCTAAGCTGGATAAGATGAATGGCTTTGACATTGACTGGGATAAGACCTAGGGGTATTCCTTACAGATGTTAGGTCTAAGTGACTTAAAGTGGACAGTTTGGGACTCAGCAGGTTATCGAAGAGGGACAGCCCCTCACAGACAGCAGACCCCTCACCTGGGCTGCCCAGCATGGTCACAGCATCAGCTTGGGTGGGCTGGATTGCCCTTTGGAAATACATTTTTCATGCTATTGCCTATTAGGGAGTGGCTTAGGATTAAGGCCTAACTTTAAGGTGGGAAGTCTAATCATAAGGGAAATTCAACTTCTATTTCTAGAGGTTACTCCTCACTCCCTGGTATGGCCAGTCTTCAAAGAAGTGCTTTCAGGCACTATTTCAAAGCAAGAAAAGTGAAGGAGGGGTATGTGAGTGTGGGTTGGAGTTCCATTTGTGTGTACATGTGTGTTGCATATCGATACAGGAACTCAGATGTCATTCAAGGAAGCTTGCCCAGGCAGCAAACTTCACCTTTGTGTGCAAATGAGGAGACAGTCACACTGAACTGGAGGGAGAGGATGCTAATGAGTGTTCTCCAGGCTTTAAGGAAAAGATATTGCCCAGTGCTGTGGAAAGTTAAAATTTGTTTCTAATATATATGGTAAATTTAATGCTAAAGACCAAAGATAAATGGGAAGAGAGTTTAAACTGAGCTGACCCCATTTTTGCTGGAATGTCATTTGCTATGGTTTTGCTCCCTCTCAGAAAGCAAGGCACACACTAATTAGTTCTTGCATTCTGCACATAAATTATTGCTCCCAAACATTTAAAGGAGAAAGGAAATGATGCTAGGAAAGGTGCTAAGGGAACTGTCCTGTCTCCACAGTGGGTTTGCCTATGATCATAAATGGAAGGATCGATGCTGCAGTGTCACTAAGGATTGTCAGGAGGAAGCTTCTTGGACTGTGTGCTTTTCTGCCTGCTCAGGCCACTGCTGCAAGATACAGAGGCAACAGGATGAATGGGATTAATCTCACTTTGGGATGAAAAGATCTCCGTGACTAAGAGGAGCTGAAGTGAACAGGGCTTGGCTGGTCTTAGAGAGGGAGAAGTCCTTGAGAAGGACCCAACTTTCAGGTTTTTTCAAAGCTTAACATACTGCCCCCACATGTACAGGGATTTTCTTTTGCATTAAACTGAACCATCACATAAACCAATCTAGCAATCTGGAAAGCTGACTTGCAAAAAAATCCCTTGCCAAGCAAAAGATGAAACCAGAGGACCCCTTCTAGCTTTCATTTTAGAGGAAAAGATTTCAGAAATAACATGATTTACAGAAATTCTGTGGAAAAAAGATCAGAGTTTGAGCTTTATCTTCCTTCAATAGTTCTCCACGAGGCTTAAGAAAGCTTTTCCTGACATGCTGGGTTTTCTGAGCCATGGGATGTGCTCCCACAAGGCACTGAACTTGAACAGCTCACTGAAATGCAAAGGGTGGCTAAAACTGACCTCTGAAGAGCATCCTTAACACGGATACACTGCCTCCAAAACAACACACCCAGCACCGACCCGTCGCATCTGTCACACCGACCTTCGTGTACCGGTTCACCTGTCAACAGTTCAATTCTCCTGGAGGATGGAAATGAGCCTGTCTTCAGCCGACAGGAGCTCAGCAGAAACTCATCAGCAGATGATCAAAGTTTAGAGTTCAGATGAAAGGCCTTAAATCTTGTCTCAGGGAGGTTTGGGGCCCTTTGTGCCCTGTCAATGGAATTTCATTAGCTTGTAACTATGACAGGTTATAATCAACCTGTCCAATTTTAATCTTTTCCATAGCTATGCTGCAGACTTCTAATTCTTTTTTATCATTTGCTTCAGCTGACTGGTGAAAATGCCTCACTAAAAGAAAAGACCCCCCTAGCCTGTTTCCTCCAGGCAACTAGAAAAGTTCCTCATGCAGCCAGCCAGCAAGTGATGTATTTAAATATCGGTGCCAAGACCCAGATGTTGAGGGAAAGTGGCTCATCAGAAAGGGTTAATCACTCTTTGTTGGGTTGCCTGAGAGAAAATGGCATTAAATAACCAGCTTCATTACCTATGGATCAAAGCTACTTTCCCCTGTATGACTTTTTGGGAAGGGGTGCACTTAGACCATGCTTGTGGGCTTTCCTCCACAATCAGCACATATTTTTAAGTTGTCACACGAGTCTAGGTCTTACTATTGCATGGTTTTACTCTCCCTGAAAAGAACACTCAGTTGAATTTTGTAGTGCTTCAGTGCACCTTGTCTTCATTTGAACAGAGAACCCCTACTCTGCTGAGGTGGGAAGGGCTGGGGACTGAAGGAAGCAACTGAGCTCCAGCTTCTCATGAGCCAGCATTGCCCTTCCTTCGTGCCAGAAAAACCTCTCTGTGGCCCGGTGAGAAGTGCCAGCTCTCCAGGACACAGCTTTGCAGGCGATGATCTGAAACTGTCTATCATCATTAGAGCCCCTTTTTGCTTTCAAAAACCGGCCTGACAGAAGCATTTTGTTCTGGGGTGGGTGGATGAGGAGATGATCTAAGAGGACATCACCCCAGGACACCTCAGGGGCTCGGCGCATCCTTGCCCATCCCTGGCACAGAGCGTTAGGATTGCACTCTATGCAAATGGCAGTTAATAATTCAGCATTTCCCCCCTCTCTGGGTGGAAGATGCTTGTTGGCTGCAGGAGCTGCGTGGGGTGGCGGGGCGGGCAGAGGCACTCTGGATGTGTCAGGACACCACTTCAAACTGCAGAGAGAGTGGGGGAAACCAGCACGACCCTACAGAGTTTTTATACCGGTATAATTACCTCTTCTGGGCATGTGGGATATTTTTAGCCTGCTTGCCTGAGGAAATTAAGCTCATATGATCATATAATGAATGCGTGTGCGTTTCTGCATGTTTATTCTGACCTTAATAATTTTTGAACCCATTGGCGGTTGCAAGCAGGTTTGATGGGGGAGGAAAGCAGTCTCACATACAATTAAGTTTTTTATCCATACTGTGAAAACAGTGGTCAGCTAGAAGAGACAAAGCCTATAAACGCTCCCAATCAGCACTTCTTGTCTGAACGACAGGCCACAGCGTGGGCTTCTACCTTATCAGACATCAAAGACTCCACACCGGGGGAGAGAAGTTAGAGAAATCCATTCGAACGGCAGGGAAAGGTTTGATCAGAGCTTGCAATCAAGCATGAAATGCAGATCTTAAGGAAACAGGGCTTTGTTATTCCTGGTGCTGATGGGACTGCATATTAACTGCTTATTAGTTGTCTCAGCACAAAGGCAAGCGTGGATTTAGTTGGAAGGTATAAAGTCGTTCCTCCTAACACAGCTTGTTCCTCTTCCCCACATAAGTGCATTTATGTCAGTAAGGCTGTTTGCTGCACTTGGGGAGTTAATGCTGCTTCACTTTGGGGCATAAACAGGGCTTAAAAGCCCTGAGTATTTCACATGGAGATTTCTGTGCTGGGGTAAACCAAAACAGCTGTCGGATTTGGTTCTCTGCTGTACTTAAAGTGACACAGATTAGGGCTGGAGAAGGGAGTTCTTATGGCAAATCCTCTGTGTTGCTGTTCCTCACAGCCTGCAAAAGAGCTCTGCTGCTTTCTGCAGCGCAGAGAATGGACTGGGGGATGCTCAGCTCCTGGGATCTTTGGGGAGAGACGTCATCAGTCCAGGCCTAAACCCTGGGCATGGCCTGCTATCCAGAGCTACCACACTTTCTGCTTCTCGTGGAGGTTTACAAGGTGGGACAAACACACCTTTCTGCCCAGAGGACTCCCACATTTTCTAAGATGAAGCGGGCTTCTGCACCCCCCTGGCTTCCATGATGATTAATGTGCTCTTCAAACACATGTGGGAGCATGTAGTCTTAATTCCATTTCACATAACTCACATTGGGGTTTAACGCAGCTTAGTAAATCCACTGGAAATTCAGGGGTTTGCTTAATTCAGATTGATTTCACATTGAGTCCCTGCATGGACAGGTCTTCTGAGAAGCCTGGCAGCAGCCAAGGCTTGTCACATGTGGCTCAAAGGGAAAAACTTGCTGGAACTGGCCAAGATCTGTTTTGTTTACCCTCTTTCATGCCATGGTACATGCTCTCAGCTATATTTTGGGCAAGCGACCATACAGCTGTATGCAATCCCTTCCAGCCTCCCCATCCTCACATCCAGCCCTGATTAAAGCTCCAGGCATTGCTTGAGACAACTGGGTTATATGGCTGCCCAAACCCCCTGAAGCAGCTGGGGTTTGGGAAATGATGCTGCACTCTCAGCAAGGCAGGATTATCTGCCAGGCAAAGCCACCAGGACTCAGAGGTGAAAGAGCTGCCATAAAATCCAGTGCCAGAAGGGATTTCACAGGGAGATGCTCCAGATCCCAGCCTGGAAACAATGGCATCTCCAAAGAAACAAGCCCCACTGCACGGCAGGGTTTCTCTTCATGTCTACCAGCAGGTCGGTGGTACCTTTATGGAGTGCCTTTAATTAAGGGCCCAGCAAGGCCCTGTAAGTCTGTGTTAGCACAGCACCACGCACCCTCACAAAATAGCCAGAGATGCCATAAACACATCTCTTCTCATCAGCTTGCCAGCTTAGCTTACAGCAGCTGGAATTAAACTGATGCCAACACAATGACTCTGAGATCATTAAAGCTTTCCCGGACAAAAGGACTGTCTCTCAAGGGTCTATTTGCCATAAACAAGCTGGGAGAAAACAACAGGAAATATTGAGGAATAATATCTTTGTGAAGAAAAGCCTGCTTTGCTGAAACGTGCCAGAGGGAATTAGGGCAGATGGCTCTGTTCATCCTCTACGGGGCTTTTAGACCAACACAGCCTGAGCTTGGGGCTTGGGGCTGTGATATATGGAGGTGGGGTGAGCACCTGTGACTGCCACTGGCTTTTGGAGAAAAAAATCATCTTCTCCAGGTGCATGGGACTCTGGAAACACCACAGCATCCAGAATTAGCTGGTACTTATAATTAGGCGATAGTTGTTGTCCCAACACCAACCATGAAGTCAGCATGAGTGTGGGAGCAGAAGCCCAGGGGTGGTGGTGTTCTCATAGGACCTGACAGAGCCACTAGATGCTCAGTGGGAGGCAGAGGACACCATGGATGCAGTATGCATTAGCAGCGTTGTTTTCCAAGCTGAAAGAGGGCAGGTTTAGATTAGATGTTAGGAAGAAATTCTTCACTCTGAGGGTGGTGAAGCATTGGAACAGCTTGCACAGAGAGCTTGTGGAAGCCCCATCCCTGGAGGTGTTCAAGGCTGGGTTGGATGAGGCTTTGGGCAACCCCCATGGCAGGGGGTTGGAACTAGACCATCTTTGAGGTCCCTTTGAACGCAAAGCATTCTGTGATTCTATGAAATGATGAGTGATGATTTCTGGCTGTTGGATTCTTGGAGGGGTTGGGATAGGGCAAAGGTGCTCAGAGGTTAAATTCCTTTGAATCAAACTGAAAAAGATAGTGAAAAAAAAGCAGAGGAAGTCCTGGATTTTCACATCGTATCCAACATGTAGCTATTTGCCCCTCCAGGTGAAGAGCTTTTCTTCTATTTGGATTACTAATCCTTTTTGAAAAGTTGTTTTATTTGTTTTCTTCAAGCACTTCAAACTCTAACTGGTAAATGCCATTGTGAAACATAATGTGAAAAAATAATTTTGAAAATACAAAGCAAATGTAATTTTTGGAGCTCGTCCCCAGCTATTTCATCTGCCAGAGCAGTCGAATCCATCCTGATCTGAATTCAATGAAGAATTTCTATCCCTAATGTCTGGTTTGGGGAGAGGCTTTTTGTAAGTAATTTGGAAATCGCTGCCTGCTGCATCTATCACACCCTACTTAAGAACTCAAGATCTTGGGAAAGATCTTCTTAGCCAAACCATGACAAATGATGGTTTCAGTGAGCTTTTATGGTGTCTGTAAGTTAGATGTGCAATTCCCAGGGGTGATTTAGTTCCATCTACATTGTCCTTTCCTATGCCCCAACTTAAACTCTTCTTTTAGGATGGAAGAAATCCTCTCTCTGAAGGTGCTGATCTCTGATGAGCCAGAGCATCCTGGTAGCTGTCTACATCACAGATTAGCCCCGCTCTTCAGAAGCCCTGAGCCATCTGGATATGAAGCAGCTCCACACTGCAAACCCAGTTCCCTTTTCATTATGCCCAAGCCAGGCCACACTGGAGAGGGTCAAGGCATTTCTTAATGCCTCAGCTGAACCTCTGGTGCCCACTGCACCAAGGATCTATCTGCTTCCTTACACAGCTCCAAAGAGTAAATTAAACGATACGATGAAACATATTACATTTGCATCTGGCTCAAAGGGAACATAACAGCATTAGGCAGCCCTGGTGCTCATTAAACGCCTCTGACTAGAAGGATGTAATGAACCAGTTTTATTACAATAGTAATTTCTTCCTATCACATTTGGTGGTTATATATTCATGGGAGATGCGGGGAAGGGAGGAAGATCAGTGCAGACTGGTGCATTAAGATATATTGCATGTGGGAAAGATGACACTGGAGTGTGTGGCTGACAGAGAGGAGAGATGCGAAGCAGTGAGTAGAATATCCCCAAGTCCATTATAATACCGTCAAACTGACCTTTAAAAATATATATATATACAGACAATAAAAAGGACACCCTCTGTTCTTGGCTTACGAAGCATCAGCTCCAGAGTTGGCTTAATGACCAGAGGTTGTTAGGAGCCTGCCAGAGCTGCAGCTGAGCTATCACATACCTCGGCCGTCCCAGGCTATGTGGGAATACTGCTTTGTGTCCAAGCCATGGGGTGTCTGTGTATGACAAAGCTCCAGGCAGCTGCTGGGACCTCAAGGGCAGAGCTGGCAGCATGGCACCTCGAGCTGTCCTTGCTCACTGTGGCATGGCTCAAAAGAGAGTAGGAAAAGCCTGGTGGTCTCCCTGAATGCAGGACTTCTTCTCAGTCTTCCAGCTGGGTTGTAACCAAGGTAGTTTTCTAAAATTGTACTAAGAGATAATCCATGATTAATAGCCATTTAATAAATGGCTAATCAATTTATATGGGTTGCTATAGAGTCAAATAAATCAAAACCAGGTTGATTATAACCATGGCTTATAGCCATCTTATAATACCTTCCACTGATGTGCTTATAATAATCTGTAACATCCGCTACTGCTGTCGGTAGCTCATTTAAAACACCAGTTAGTATCTTTTTAAAAAGCTAAAAGCACAGGGTGAGTAAATATTCCTTTCTATTTCTAAGTCACCTGACCTTTCATGGTTGCAAATTTGGGGCCAAATCAATGTCCATCAAAGGCAAGGAAGGAGTGCTGTGGCTTGAAAAAGCAGCTGGAAGAGTGATATAATTATAAGACAATGGTGAGTCGGACTTGAGTCCTGTGTTGTCTGAGAGAGGCTGGAAGATAATGCCTGGGAGGAAGTGTAAAGGAAAGAGGGCAGCCAGATCCCCCTCCTCCACCTCGGTGATGGGTCCACCTTGCAGTAATTACGTTGCTGAGGGTTTGCAGAGAGCCAAAGGTTGTCCTTGGGTCTCATGTTCAATAGTCATGGGTGGATTTATCCTGATGAACATCTCTCACCCCTCCTCTTGCAGAATCACAGAGTGGTTGGGGCTGGAAGGGATGTCTGGAGGTCATTGGGTCCCACCCCCTGCTCAAGCAGGGCCACCATGGTTTAGGTGATTAAAGGGTCACCCTTTAATCTATTTTTCCTCTGACCCTGCAGCAATACATTCCACCATGTAATCAGAGCACACAAAAAACACAATTAAGCTAACATTTTCATGGTTTGACACAGACGAATATATGGAAAATGTCATCCTGAGCATCCAGATTTTGGCTCCAGACACCCAGGGGTGGTTTGGGTGGCATTTAGCAGCATCCAGCTGACCCCAAGGAGAGTAGGACAGCTGTTTTCCAAAGGTGAAATGGGAGTTTAGCATTTGAATGGATCCCTTAGAGACCCTAGGACAGAATTTTCTCCAGACCCTAGGACAGAATTTCCGCTGTGTCCCAGCACCTCTGCTTTCAAAGCCATCACGACAACAGAGAACAAGGATAAATTTAAAAAGCAAAGCAAACTGTGAGTAAATCCCCCAGCCTGTATGTTTTGCATTTTTGATATTCCAACTTCTTTCTCTTTTTTTTTCTTCTCTCTCACTTGATTCACACGACTCTTTGGAAGAAGCCCCATTTGCTAAATATAGACTGAAACCTGTAGCTGCCTGGAAAGAGAAGTGCAGTGATTTCTGAAAAACTCAAGCCTATAAAAGCTGACACACAGCCCCTCACACTCTGTAAAAACCATCTCCTGGTGGATTTATTAGTCTTAAGCAACAGCAGTTGGTCTGAAAAGAAAATGTATTTAACCTTTCTTTTTAATTGTCGCACTGTTAACCTGTCAGTTCTACACGGGGCTGTTAATAATTCCACTTTAAATGTCTCAAAAGGAACTTTCATGTTTAAATATTAAACATTAAAACTTGGGTACAGTTAGAAAGAATTGATGCAGCACTTTTAGTAGTAACATGGCTCGATCAAAGTCCATTGGAGTGGCTGGGAATTGTCACTCTGAATTAAACAAGCCCAGGCACAGGGTAGGCTGCAAATCCCCATCCTGAAGTCAAACCCTTAGAGCTTTAAGCAGGGTAAATAATGGGTGTTTAGCCTTGGAAAGGATTGGGCTAGATCTTTACAGTGGGACTTTATCTTGCCTTAAGGTAAGATGCACATTGAGGGGGAGAACTAATTAATTTGGGTCAGTTAACTACATTTTAACTAGCCACAGCCAAAGAGAAGCAGATGCAAAGCAACTGGGTTTTGAAGGAGGTTTTATCTTGGACTCAACTCCAAGCTTCTCTGCAGACCAAGGCCACGTTGGTTTGGCTTTCACTGCAATTTTAATCTAAGCCTAATGCACCTCTCTTGCAAATACACCTCGAGATCTACCTAAACCCATCCCAATTTGTTTCCATGTCAGCCAGCCCATGGAGTACATAACTCCAGCAATGGCTGGAGGGGATGGGAATGTTCTTGCCTGGTTTTGGGATGGTTGGAGCAGCTATATGGGAATCCAACGGATCTCACCAAGATTGTGGGCACAGGCACACATCACTGCTGCCCTCTGATACTCCAGGAGTGCCCTACAACATGCCATGAAATCACAATTTGAACATAAATCCCTCCAGAGATTGCAGATGGCAGTTAGGATCCTGCCGGGTCACTGAGCTGGTTTTGTCCTGGGATTCCCAGATCTCTTTGGGGACAGCATCCTCGTCAGAGGAGAGGTTAATACTTAACTGGGATGGAGAGATGGGCCCCCAGGAGGGAAAACAGGGCTGCAGATCCTTAAACTGAAGGGTATCACATGCCATTTGTTTGGAGGGGTTTTTTTGCAGGCAGGGGTGAAAAGGTTAATTAGCTTGCCCAAAGTTGTGACAAGCTTTGTTGGCAAGGACAAAGCATGGGTGAGTGCTCCAGCACAGGGTGACCCACCTCAGCCCCTCTCATCTCCTGCCCAGCGGGATAACAGCCGGCAGGAACTAAAGTCTCAAACAGGGCTCAGCCCTGGTACCTCTGCTGCAACAACAAAATGTTGTCTCTTCTGGCAGCAGTCCTGTGCCCTTAATACCAAAGGTATTTTCTGGGACTGAGAAACTCACTGGGGTGCTGGAGGGGCAGGATGAGAGCTGCTAGCTGCTAGCAGAAACCACAGCTGTGCTGGGAAGCCAGATCTGTAGCATCACCGCTGAACTACAGCAGAGGCGCGACACACTGGTGTGTCCTTAATTAACAAGCATTTCCACCCCGATATACTGTGAGCCAGCTACAAGGGAGAGTTCAGCAGTGTGTGCCTGTGCTGCTAAAAACAGTGTGCTGTGCTAAAAACACTGCCTTCCCCTTCCTGCAGCTGCCCGTGCCTTAAGCAGCATGTTCAATGTGCCTCCCCGTTTCAATGCCCCCACCATAATTCTGTCGGTGCTGACACACACCAAGAGCGTGTCTCATTCCCCAGCCTTGCACCACACTCCCCTGCTTGCTGTAACCAGCTTCAGAGCATTGTGCTGTGATGGGAGAGATGGGCATCCCTGGGCACAGCCGAGATGCATCCCAACCCTGGTCACTGGAGCTGCTGGTCTGTGCAGTGCTTCGCTGGGGTGAGCAGGGGGTGGGAAGCTCTGACAACTAGTAGTTTCTGTTGAGTAGAAGCCCATGCTAAGGCAGCCATGTACTCCTGAGCCAGTCATGCCTGCTTGGCACAGCTAACACCATGTCTGGTGTCTGGAGACATTCACCAGCACAGAGACGTCCCAGACTGGTTCAGATCCCAGGCAGCTCCCTCTCCCCTTTTCAGTAAGGGTATCTGTCAAGCCCTTAACTGTGCAATGACACAGCCCAAGTGACATCTCCATACTTCACTTGGCAGAAGGCCTGCAACAACCCAACCAGCCTCAGTGGGCTCTGCTCTACCCCTACCAAACCCATGGACAAACTCCCAGAGACTTTATGAGACATCATGGACTATTTGGCTGGGTCAGAAAAGCAGGAGTGAGGTGATAACCACATCCATATCACGTCTTGGCCCTTTCAGTCATGATGCTTGCAGCAGCCTGGGATGCCATGGGGCAAATTCAGTGGTGCGGCACGATTTAGAGCCTCTCAGGTTTGCAAAGGCTCCCTGGACACTTCTTACACCCTGTCTGCTGATGCATAAAACAATCTAAATAAGTGTAATTTATGCACCAAAGAAAAGGTGCAAGTTAAAATAACTCCCAGCCTAAAATAGCCTCTAAGTGGGGAGAGAGTGTGAGTAAGGGGAGTTGTCTTAACTTTATGCCACATAGAGCATCAACTCTCAATTTGGCCCTGGGCCTCAAAGCTTTTAAAAATAAAGAGTAAGTTTGGTTTGGATGAGGTCATACATGGCCCTGTGCACCTCTCCAGGACTTTGTTAGAGGGTCCTGGCCCAAGCGAGACAGGCACAAGCAAGCTTGGGAGTGAAGCCGATGGGGAGGCAGTGCTTGGTGCTGATGCTGAACAACCTGATTTTCCACTGCTGACTCCTACCCTGCCTGTTTGCACCTCTGCAAAGCAGAGATAAAACAAGGCCATTCCACCCTGTAGCTGGTGTACACGAATGCACACACCCAGCGATGAAGCAACGGACCCTTCGCTTCTCACTTGTTAAGCACATCCAAGCTGACTGTCTTTTTCTCACTTTGATGCTCCCTTTATGCACAGGACAAGTTGTTTTCCAACCAGGTGGCTCCTGCTGTATCAGGAACATGTGGATTTATCGCTATCAATACTTTGCAGTGACCTGAATATTTCCAAAACTTGTGTCATCCTGCCCATTGTGCACTTAGTGCTTAATTGTCACTAAAGGCACTGCTAATATTGATAGTCCATGACCTGTCTGCAACCCTCACCAGTCAATAATGCTGTGATGAATGCTGGTATGGTAAGTGCCACTGCTGATGCTAGGCTGATAACATTATGCGCCTCTGACATGTGAATCAACCTCAGGGTAAGTGAGCTGATTTAGAATATAATGAATAAATATCCTCGGGTTTGAAGAGGGGATGCTGTCAAAGGCTTTCTAAAAATAGTTGGTAATTGGCTTTGTATTAGGATTATTATTGCCTGTGACGGTCTCTTAGAAGTTTTGAAACCACAGCTTCCTCCCGGGGAGCATCCCAAGAACAGGCATTGCCTCTCCCAGCTGCAAATTCCAAGTGGAGGATTGTCTTTAGCATTGGGCAATGCCCTGCTCCACCTGGGATGAAAGCAAAACTCCTTCAATACTTTCCTGGAAGCACTATTCTCTCGTGTTTGGGGCACTTGTTTGGATGGCAACAGCTCCAAAGGGTCCACAGCAGGAACATAAAACCCAGGAGGATTCACTGACCCTGTTACCAACCACTGTGAGCTGTCTACATTGGCTCCCACCATGAATTCCTCAGCTCCCAGAACTTCTCCTGCTGAGAAGCTTTGGTTCAGAAAAAAATCCTATTTTCTGGCTGAAGTGTTTGTGCCAAGAAGCAAAACTGATCTCTGTGCACCAGAAGGCTTTCATTAGTGAGGCAGCACTGTCCTGTGCAGTAGAGGGGTAAAGGGGACAACATCCCCTGCCATGGCTCCCCACTGCATCTGTGTTCAGCCCTGTGCTGCGGTGAAAATGAGCTTATGTGCTTACAGCTGCACTGGGGATAACAGTCTGTTTTCATCTGGTTCCTGGTATCATCTCTTTGACAGCCCCTTGCAGGCTGATGGCATTGATGGGGTTGATGTTGTTCCCTGGGCAGGTTTCAGCTGATCCCCCTCCGCTTTTGTGGGTGAGTGCTGCTCAGTGCAGACCCCAAGGCACACAGGGCTGGGTGAGATTTGCAAGCTGTGGGCTGCAGATAGCAATCACCCCCACCCCTGACATGAGCAGGGCTGCTGCGAGGATGCTGCTAGGTGTCCTGATATTTTTATAGCCCCACAACAAAGACCAGCTCCTACTCTAAGCTTTCACAGGGAAGCTGCTGTTCTTCATTCTCAGATTCGTTGTCATCTTGTATGCAGAGCAAAACGGGTCCTTGTCATCCTTTGGTGCAGAGGAACAGCGTGAGGAGGGGCAGGAGGACCTTCAGCAAGGTTCTCAACACAGCATGCTTGGAGAGGGGGAAAAGTCCCGCTGGGAAGTTTTCAGCCAGCTCCAGACTCCATCAATCACCCCCTGTGTGTTCACCTTCCATACTTCAAGTTGGCTCTAAAGGACCCTTTAAATGTCCCGAGCCCTTTAGTTATCCACAGGCAGTATCTGAAAGGCTTAAAATACATCAGCAATCACACCACTAAAGCCTAATGGGTTTTTCGACCAACAGTGAAATCTGTGGAAAAGGCCTGATGCAGCCTCTTGTGACGGTGTCAGAGTGGATGAGTGCAGCCTGTTCCTGGCCGATTAATGCCTCTCCTCCATCGAAACCTCTGGGCCCACCTCAGGCCTCTGCACCAGAGTTAATCACATCTGTTTGATTTGATACCTCAGGATACAAAGGCTGCAGAGGTGGGTACAGACTGCAGCAGCCTCTTCATCAGTGCTGGTCACACCAGCATCGCTGGCTTGTTTGTAGCAACAGCAAATTTTGGAGGAGAAGCACCCATCTGAAAACTGGCTTGGACCTTCTGGACGTCCCAGGCTGGGCAGACTCTGAGGTACCCAAACCATGCAGGTGATGATTACAGAATCGCAGATTGTCAGGAGTTGGAAGGGACCTCAAACGCTCAACCCCCTGCCAGAGCAGGGTCATGCAGACTAAATTCCACAGGAACGCATCCAGGTGGGTTTGAATGTCTCCAGAGAAGGAGACTCCACAGCCTCTCTGGGCAGCCTGTCCCAGTGCTCTGGCATCCTCACAGGGAAAAAATTCCTCCTGACATTCCCATGGAACTTCCTCTGCTCCAGCTGCACCCGCTGCCCCTTGTCCTGTCGCTGCCATCCCTGAGCAGAGCCTGGCTCCGGCCTCCTGACTCTTGACCTGTACATGTCTATAGACATTGATGAGGTCACCCCTCAGGCTCCTCTTCTCCAGGCTAAAGAGGCCCAGCTCCCTCAGCCTCTCCTCACAACGAAGGGGTTCCACTCCCTTCATCACCTTGGTGTCCCTATGCTGGGCTCTTTCCAGGAGTTCTGTGTCCTTCTGGAGCTGAGGGGCCCAGAACTGGACACAATATTCCAAAGCAGAGGGGGAGAAGGACCTCTCTTGACCCACTAACCACCCCCCTTCTAATACACCCCAGGATGCCATCAGCCTTCTTAGCCACGAGGGCACATTGCTGGTCATGGTCATCCATGATGTCCCCTTCTTTCCCCTCCTGAAACAACTCTGCTGTCTTCTGCTCTGTGATCAAACTCCTGCTGCCTTTGATAGGATTTAGATGAGGTGTTTCTCCTGCAGGCTCTTGCATTAAAGCACAGACTATCTTTAAGCACATGTGGAGGAAAGCCTTGAGCGCTACAATTCACCCAAATCATCACGACTCCTTTTATTTTTACATTAAATGTTTTTCTTTATGAAAGGAATAAAAGAACTATAACAATCACAATGAAATAAGAAAGTGAATGCCTAGAGGTAACTACAATATAAAATCGTATTCATCATATCATAATATTTTACATTCGTTCGTTGTTTTATGTGGATTAAAAACCCCTCGACACGCAATGTAACAACAGCAAGGAAAGCTGTGGAAGAGGAAGGGGGAAAGCAACGTGCAGCCCAGGGAACTGGGGTAGTCAGAAGTGTTCTCCAGCTAGCAGGCGTGCCAGAACTGCATCCGACTGTGGTACAATGTGAACAACACCCCCTATGCCCTGCTTCTCAGACACAGCCACTCATCCAAATGTCCCTACTCTGCCTCAAAACCAGCGTGAGCAATGTGGCCACAGCAGCAGAGCACGAGCTAATTTGGAGTCTCCCATTCCAACTGCTGCTCCCAGGTGTCCCTCTGCTCCCACTGCAGTTCTGTGAGGCCAGTGGTCACCGGATCGGCTGGCTGTTAAATTAAAGGAGGGAGAATGTGGAACAAATGACTTGGGGAAGCAGGGCATTCTTCATGTCCTGAAAGACTTCTGACCAAGATGAAATGTCTTCCTGGAAGCTGTCTTTTAATAACATGTGCTGGATGAGGAGCAGTGGTGGAGAGCCTGGATTGCATTAACTGACCTCTCAGGAAGGGGCTGGCCCAGATGCTCAAATGCCCTGAACATCTCTAGGCAAAGGAAAACAGTGTTTCCTGACTTCTATGCATCTCCTAGGGTGTCTTCTCCTGAAAGAACCACTGAAATACTGACTTCTGTATGGGATTGTTTGTGAGCAACAAGGCCTTTTTGTTCCCTTTTTTCTTCTAGAAAGGATGAGATTAAATAAAGCAGGTTTTGGTCCTCAGTGCCCTGAGCTGTGACAGAGCCCAGTGAGGCAGGTTGGGTGTTTGGAAGACAGCACAGTCACTTTGAGTTCAGGAAAGCAAGTTACAGTGATTACAGGTTGTATGCTTTCTCCTGCAGAAAATCCAACATGACATTTACTACCCTTCTTACAATGCTTTTAAATACATTTCCAGATGCTTCCAAAGAACGCTTGAAATTATCCACATGCCATTTTTCACACGTGGCATAAAGACAGTGTACTATTTTTATTTTCTGTAGGGCAAGTCAGAACAATGCTTCTGTGGGGTTTGTTTGTCTGGAATGAGTCTCTGTGGTGACAGAATCTGCTGCACGTTGATACCATTGTGCAACTTCTATAGCTAGAGCTTTTGCCAGGACAAACATGGTGCTGGCATTAATTAATCACTAGAGCCTTCCTGCTGGAAAGCATGCATATAAAACTGCAACATGAGATGCAAGGTGGAATGGGTTAAATGATCTTCCAGTCCCGTGTCCTCCCCCAGCTGAAGTGTCAGAATTCAACACCCACAGCTGAACTTGTGGTATGATATGGGCTGTTTTCTTCCCCATCCCACAAACTCACACTTGTCAGGGGGAATGACACTGCTTCCCCTTTTCCCTTTGTACTTTTCCCCTTCCCTTCCAAGTAATTAACATAAGTCACATTCCCTGCCCAGCCACATCACACCACACTCGTCTGCATCTTACCAAGCTTTTGGAACAAAGGTTGGTTTCCTTGTTCCCCATTTTTGGCAATAAGCAATGAGGTGTCGCTCCTGGAGTCTTTCTGTGGCAAATACTGCTTAGCTGGATGCTTGGTGGGTCAGTCCTTGCCTGTGAGTGGGGACAGGGGCAGAGGGGACCGCATTGGGTCCCACCACACGTGCAGGAACTCATGGTCCCCTGGGCATCTTGTGTCTGCACGAGAGGGCAACACTGCCCACAGGCGCCCATGGCTGCAGCATGGCAGAGGAGCCTCCTCCAGGCCCAGCCAGTGTGACTGCAGCTCCAGGGGCAGCTTTATTTAATCTCTTTCCCCATCCCTAGTCCCTGCCTGAGACTCGGCAAGTCCTGAGGTTCCTAAGGAAGTCACATCCTCTTCCATCATCCTTGCATCACTAAATTCAGGTATCTCTCCCTGTTTGCTTTGTTCAGCTCCACATTGCTCTGCACAATGAGACCAATATTTCACCAAGCCCTCACACTTCTGCTCAAATTACCAGAGACTAGGACCTCACACAGTTGTCCCATTGAACATTTATTGCTCAGAGCCTTGGCTGCAGCCACTCTTCACTGAGGGGCACATTTAGCACAGCTCCATTTCTCTTTTATCACAAAACTATGAAGATAAGGTTTCATTACCTGCATGTTCAAAATGCAATGAAACATTTACCTAAAACAGCCAGGGTGCTCAGAGGGAATGGCACTGACAAAACACATAAATGAGCTCTGCTCAGTTTGCTGCCTCCTTTAACTCACTGGTACCTGGCAGCAGAGAGCTTGCTCCCTTCCACTTTCTCAGGATAATTAATAGAGCATTTCTATCATCCTTGTATTCTGTTGTGGAAGAAAAGGGGGATGTTTGGATTTGATATTGGACTCCAGCTCTATGTTCCAGGCCACTGAAAGCATTTTGGTGTGCATCCCTCCCTGGACGTGCTGATGGGGGTCTTTTCACAGAGTATTTCGGCTTCCCTGCCTTGCAAACTTCCAGCAGGGCTTTGCAAAGCCATTTTAAACACATTAAAAGCTTCTGATGCTCTCCACCCTATGAAAACAAGTGTGTTTAAGCTGCTGAGCCTCCCAGGTCATGTCTGTATCTCAGAAATAGTGGAGTCGGTCAGAGAATGTAGTTTTTCACCCGTCCTACCCTGGCATCTCCCGGCTGACCGCTTCGCCCTGACTGCCTGCTGCCCTTGTCTCCTTGCCCGCCTTGGACCTTGCTGAACTGCTGTGTGCAGGGCAATTTGGGGAAAAAAGCAGCATCTCTGCACAGGTTTGTGGCACTATGAATCAGGGTTATTTAGCAGAGGGACTCAAGATGTTTGTTCATGGCAAAGCAGGGAACACCAGATTTCATCCGTGCCCTTGTCTGCCTTGTGCATGACAGGGAACTGGCAGGGCTGAGCTTTGAGCCTATTTCTCGGTCTCCAAGGCCGTAAGTGTTGCTTTACCCAGAGTCTTCCCTTGTCCTAATGTCCCTGGGGGCACTTTTTTTTTCTTTTTCCCACATTTTGTACCTGATTCATCACGTAGGGCCCCAGATGGGACTGCCAAGTGCTCGTGCTGCATACCTCAAAACAAAACCCATGCAGAGCAATCCCAATTCCCATATTTGAGTTGGGGGTTGTCGGGGGGGGAGGAAAATCCCTCTTCCTGGCATCAGTCTGCTTATTTTTCTTCATTCAAACTAAGTCAGAGCCCACACTCTTCTCAAAGCAAATAGGACAAGAGAGTTGTACATGCAATCCCCTTATTCCTCTCCAAGATGCTCCCCGGGAGAGGCCAGCCTGCCACCGGCCGCTTGCGCTGCTCTGCAAAGTCAACTCCCCTGACACTGTAACGGATTTCATTCCTTTATCTTTCTAGGTGCAGCCCATATTTTATCACTGCTCTCCTGCTCTACGGGAGCTCTGAGTGGGTCAGGGATTGTCAGTCCATTGGGCGTTTTAATCAAACAGTGATTTGCCTGCCCGCCGCTCGCGTGTCAGAGTGTGGGCACAGGCATCGGAGGGGAGCAACAAAGAGCAAATAAAGGAGACAAAATGATATGCAGTAATTAAGTTATTCTTCATCTTCAAGATTGCTACAATGAGCCCAAGGCGCTTCTCCCTTCACTCGTCTCCATCTCAATGCCTGTGGCACGGAAGATGAATATGCAGCATTTTCTATTTGTGCTACTAAAACGCCCATTAAATGTCAGCAGGGAAAAAGATACATAAATACTAGAATCCTGCTACCCTTTGTGCTTGAGAGAGAGAGAGTGAGCGCATCTCTCCCTGGTCTGGAGAGCGAGCTGCTTTCGGCTGGGGATGTGGCTGGCGAGGTCTGGCGATGGGCAGAGCTCCAATGCCTGACCGGCTCCTGCTGCACTACACTGAATGACAAGGAGGTGCTGGTTTGACTTCATCTCTGCCAAACTGGTAACTTACTCTACGTTCTGCATGTCTCTGGTCAGGAAATGCTACACCAGATTTACACTTAAGTTTAGTGCCCTCCTGCCCCTGACCTGTTGCGAGAGCAGAAAGTTGCAGGTATTGAGCTCTAGGAGCCCTTGGCTGCTGTGCAGCAAACCAGCGCCCTCTGATGCAAACCTCCCCACTTACATCACGACAAGAGGTTCTGCCTGACGGGACAGGATCATCTGGGATGTCCCGGTTCCCTGAGTGGGACAGGCACAGCGAATATGTCCTCCTGTGTCCACCAAGGATGTCCTGCCCTTGATGCAGTACTGTCACAGCACTGCTCCAGTGACTTTTTGGGAAAAGAAAGAACGACCAACCAACCAATCCAAACAAAAACCCAGCTGTGGGCTCCTCGGTGCTTTGAAGTGGGTCCAGGACAAGCAGCTCTCACCTAGAGAACATGACACAGATCATGTGGGAGGCAATCTCACGCAGCAACGCTGCTCTCCAGCCACTTTCTTTGGAGATACCATCTTGCCTGCCCCCCCAACTCCCCTCTTTGCCCCCCCTCTCCTCCTTATAATCCTGTTGAGACCATCTGCATTTTGCAGATGACAGGGGCTTGTCTCCAGCACCAGCACTGGGGCTGACTATCTCCAGCCTCACACCTTGCAGGCAACACCGGTTGCCAGCAGACACTCATTTCCATCCGCAGCAATCTTGGCAATATCTAAATAAAGAGAGCTGCTGGTGAGAGCTCCCGAGGAAGCCATCGGGGAGCAGATAAGCAGGGACTCTGTTGCTGATGCGTAATGCCAGGTTTCAAGCAATGGGGGGAGATTAGGATCATTGTGTTATCTACTGTTATCTAATTCAAGGAAATAACCATGTGCACGGTACATATTATCAAATACACAGAACTCCTCCGAAAAAATGATATTAAGCCAGGAACTTCACAGTTCCAGCTGCCACTTCATCTTTAATTCACTTCCCCACCCCCACACACTCCTGGATTGCTGAAATCTTGGAGCAGTGGGTGGCCGGGCTGCCATATGTGCTCCATAAAGCCAGGTGAGTTACAGGAGGGGGGTAAGAGCCTTTAATTCTGCAGTACTGTGATTTTTTTTTTCTGTTTAAACAATAAGCAATGATGTTTTAACAACATTTTTTGCCACCCCCTTCCCCCCCTTTTTTTTTTCTCTGCCCAGAGGGGAGGGAGGCCAGGCACAGCTGTATGATGTGGGTTTTGGGATACACTGGTGTTACTGGTCTGATGCTGGGGCTTGGCATGGAGGGGGTGCTCTGCATGGATACAGTCCTGCTCTGACACATCAATCAATTCAACACACAAGGGGAGAAAAATGGACCCTGGGAACAGACATTAAATGACTTGCTGGTGGGTGGCGGTGGCGGTGGCAGGGAGGGCAGCCAGGTCTGCTGGGTGGCACTGCCCGCTTCCTGCACCCCACCATCTCACTTCCCCTTTGATGCACAGCGTGTACTGATTTTAATCTCCCACTTGTGATCCAGCAGGGAAGGAGTTGTTTTAATGGCAGGGGAATGGATGTGGTGTTTAAGCATCATCTCTAGTGACTTTTCATCCTGACATGGCAAAGATTTAACACTGCAGCCAGACCACCTCTGTGGGAACCTATAAAAATGCTGGCATAGCAGAGTTTCTCATCAGAAAAAAATGATGAAATTTTTAATGGGGGAGATGTTTCTGTTCATTGTCGCTAGAGACTGAAGCCTTAGTCTTGGAAGCTGCTATTTAACTAGAGATGTAAATTTAAGGTTTATATCCAGCATGCTGGGGAAGAGATGCCTCCTTATGGGAACTGACTGCTAAAGGCATGGCATCGCACCACTGAATAACAGAGCTTACTATTATGTTTATTCAAGGCTCATTTTGCTAAGATCAAGGTGTTGGAATAATAATACCTTGAAATCACCAATAACAGAGCTGATGGAGGGGGGAATACTGGTTCTCAGTACCTGGCTCAGGCGCATCCTATTACCAGCCTAAGCTTATTTGTTAGAGCAGTCCTGAAGGGTCAGGCAGTACCAGGGTGCATTTGGGCCTGATATTAATGAAGCACAGCAGTAGGCAGTCCTTATCCCACAGGACTGAGATCCAATCTCAAATAGTACAAACTCTCTGCTTCCCTGGACACAGCCAAGGCAAGGTTCAGAGTTTCTTGGTGGAGCCTGGATCCAAGGTGAATAGATGCAGTAGTGTGTCCTGGCCATGTTGCATGGAAATGGCATGATCAGCTGGAGATTGGATCCAGGGGAGCCTCATGAAATCATCCTGGGGCCTTTGCCCAGTTCTCAGCCACTGCCAGGTAGAAAATTCCTTTCCAGGTCTATTTCCTCTGAGTCTGTGGGGTGAAGTAGCTGGGAGTAGGGATGGAGCTAGGGTTTCCCACCTGGTTTTGGATTAAGTGCCCCATAAAACTTTTGGTGTTTAACTTGCTAGGCACTGAGACGTTCTCATCACACACAAAATATCCCTATGAACCTTTATGTGCAAAAAAAGAAACACCCTGGCAGCCTGTGAACGTCACGAGCGTGGTGTGAAGCAGAAACCTCTGCCCAAGGCTGGCAGAGATGGCCAAGGGTGCTCCTGGGGAAGCAGCCACCCCAATCTCAGTCCAGTCACCTGCCCAAGCCTTCCAGCCATGCCATGCCACATTGTGCAGACCTTGCTGTGCACAAAGGCAGCAAAAGGACCCTGTGATAAACCTTGCTGGGGTCCCTCTGTCATCGCTTGTGTCCATCAAGGCAGGACAGCCAGATCCCCTGCTCAGGGCTCATGTCCAAGCTGTAGGAGCAACGCTCAGGCAGTGTTTTCAGGACCTCTTCAGTTCTCTTTCTCCAGAGATGGCCTACATGGAAATTTCCAATTATTCAGCTGATGCACAAACTGCCACGGCTGCAGCAGCTGCACGCTCGTCCTCGGTTTAGGCTGCTGCAAGGACATCAGGTTTGGGCTCAGATTCCCCCACTGAGTTTTGGGCAGTTGCTTGTGCCAGTTTAAGGTCACGGTCCTCATTTTCAATGCAGTTCATGGCTCCCAAACTCCAGCTTACATCAAAGAGGGGATTTTGATCTGCGAACAGCCGTGACAGCCGCGCTCCTTCGTGACAAGGCAGCTCACAAAGCCAAGAAGGGAAGGTGACACAGCTGGGGACAGAGAGCGGTCTGTTGAGGGGACCTGGAAATCTTCCCAAAGCAGTGAGGTGATCCAAACAGCTAACTGCAAGTAGGAAAATGTGAGTCATACCCAGGACCTGCACTCCTCACTTCCACTGATATATCCAAGATATTCAACCCTCTCCCTCCTCCAAATATACACTGAAGGATGGAAGGGAAGTGATAATCACCAATTGCTCCTGGGAGTTCTCTGAGGACATGGTCTGTTTGCATTGTCTCTGCTTAGATGTGGAACTTTGCCAGCTAGACTGGCTCTCATGGATCTCCAAGGATCATTGCTGCACAGAGAGATGCTCCATCAATAGAGAAACCCAAAAATGAACCTAAACACTATCCCCCCTCCCCAGCTGGGTCAGTGCAGAGCACCTGCACCACTGTGTGAGAGGTGGCTGTTGGTGTCAGCCATCCTGTTTTCTACCTCTTTTCCAGCTAAACATCGAAATGGAAATTAATGTTGGCCCTCACAGAGAATATTTTCACTTCAAAAAGGCCCAAAAGGGCTGTTTCAAACACTTGAACGTTCCCCAGGTTTCGAAGGGGGAGACATCCTTTGCTGTGAACGGTTCTGATGCTGAAAACCCAGAAACTTCTGCAGGGAGGGAAGGGTCAGCCACAAATTCCCTGAGCATCTCTGCTTGGTTTCTGCCAAAGCCTGCTCAGTCCCTCCCCACTCCCCCCCCAGCTCCCTCAGTCCCCACAGCTGCTCCAGCCTGGGGAAAGGCACACAGCAGCAAGGCAAAGCTGAAGTCCAGCAGCAGGGACAAGCAAAGGGCTGTTGTACATCACCAAGGCACAAAGAGTGAATAATCCCATGCACAATTCGGTGGAAATGATGGAGTAGCTAAACAGGGGGACGGATCTGGCACACCAGGGACATGGCAAAGCTATGAAACCAGGGAGCATAATTAAAGCTAAATTACCCAAGGTTTTATTTATTATTTGTGGACTGCAGCAGACACAAATAATAAAAAATGCAGCCTTTCAGCCAAAGTGCTTTCTGACCAGAATAATGGCTTTTTTTTTTTTTTTCTTGGACTATATACAAGGGATGAATAAAATCCAGGATGCCCAGCTTGCTGCATGATACAGAGCAGCTCAGGGAGAGAAGCAGCAATCTGAGAGCCACAGGAATATCTTACAGCACTGAATATCATGGATTTGGGAAAGAAAAAATAAATTTCCATGTTGTTTCCCCACTTCTTTCTTCTACCTCCACCCAAATACAGAATCACAGAATCATAGGGGTTGGAAGGGACTTCGAGAGCTCATCGGGTTCAACCCCCCTGCCAAAGCAGCTCCCTAACTCATATTACACAGATAGGCGTCCAGATGGGTCTTGAATATCTCCAGAGAAGGAGACTCCACACCCCCCTGGGCAGCCTGTCCCAGGGCTCCCTCACCCTCACTGGGGAAAAGTTCTTCCCCATGTTGGTGCAGAACTTCCTGTGCTCCAACTTGCAGCCATTGCCCCTTGTCCTGTCCCCACAGACACTGAAAAGGGGCTGGCCATTTCCCCCTGCATCCCATCCTTCAGATATTGATAAACATTAATAAGATCCCCCCTTAGTCTTCTTCTCTCCAGGCTGAACAGCCCCAGCTCACTCAGCCTTTCCTCACAGGGGAGATGCTCCAGGCCCTTTATCATCTCTGTAGCCTCCTCTGGACTCTCTCCAAGAGGTAGATGCATACAAACAAGTTGCATGCATCTATCATCTATTTAATAACTCAGCAGCACCGTAAAGTTTCAGAGTTTGTATCTAACACACAGGTCAGGAGCATCCACATTTACTACCAACTACACACTTTACTTTTCAACTATGGACCCAGCAAGCAATGTGAAAACAACCATTAATGTCTGATACCTACTGGGATGTGTAATAATTGAGAAAAGAACAGTTTTTACAAAAAGAGAAAAGAAAAGGAAAAAACCCTCCCAAAACAAACAAAAAAAAGGAAGGCAGAGCTATTCAAAACTAAGCTTTACCTATTAACTCTCAAAAATTGTCCAAAGCATGACAAAAAGAAGATAGAACAGAGTGGGTGTTTGCTCTTGCTAAGTAATCATTGCTACATTATGCTGGGTTTTATGATTAATTGCAAGACGATGCTTCTGTATGTGAATTTTTCCTAGTCTTTGTTCACATGTGGATGTGGGGAGAAGAAATAAACCTTTCTTCTCTTCCTTGAGGAAGCCACAATTATGAGGATTTTTAAATTTTTTAATTTCTTTTTTTTTTTGCTGCCTGAAAGAAGAAGCAATCGCAGCAAAATGATGCTGGGTGACAAGAGCGATGTGCTGGGTGGAACAGGGAGCTGTTCCTCACTGCTGGCTCAACCAGTAAATTGTGTTTTGGGATGTCGTTTTGGGATATATTTCCTTCTCATTATTTCTTCCCATTGGGGTGAGCCTGGAAATAACCCTGGAGCAGGACAGCATCGTCTTCCTCACTTAAGTCTCTGAGACACCAGCACGTGCAGTTTCTCTCCATGCCCTGGGGTTCAAAGTCCATGTGGTGTTTTGAGGGGGTAATTGCTTTGTTCCTACCAATACACATCACCAAGTGAGGGAGAGAGGGAATCCTTGCCAGATGTTGCCACGTAGGTGTCACCTTGCCATGCCCTCCTACTGGTAGATGGGAAACTAGAGGATGGACCAAAGCTGGATGAAAATATTAAGCCTCAAGCTGAAAAAGTCAAGATCTGGCAGTGTTATGTGCTCAGCACAGGTGGAGATTGGCCCTGAGGTGATTGTAGTCCCAAAGGACCCCATCCCATATAAAACCAGGGCTTGGATCCCCCAGGGTTATTTCCACTTTGATCGTTTCCAGAGCCCAGTAAGTGACAAAGTCCTCTGGGATTTGATCTCAATATTATCATTCCTAATTTTGCTAGCAAAAAATAAAAATTAAAACATTGCAGTTTTTTCCATGAAGGTTTCAGAATTTAATTCAGAGTCAGCAATTTTGACATAATCTCAGCACTCTCTTTTATTTTCTTGCTCTCTTGGCTGGAGACAAAAGATGTAAAAAGCCTTGGGTTTTTATGGTGTATCTATCTCCACCTCAATGCATAATTCTAAATGCAGTCTCCAGACATCAGCTGAAATACATTAGAGAGCTGGATTTGTTATAGTTTGCGTTGTTAACATGTTGGTTTGCACTATGACACATCGAACTGTAGCTTTTCCTAGGGAAAAACTAGGAAAGGAAGGGCTGGGGGTCATGGGGGATTGAAACATTGGGTGTAAAAGGTGAAAAAAGGGACTGAAAGGTACTGAAAATTAGATGTACAAGGAGAGGAAGCAACATGGCATGCCATCCTGCATTGATACAGCCCTGTTAAGCCTTATCAGTAATTTATGTCTGAAAACATGGATTTTCTATTATTCTGCTGAGACCAGCCCCATTGCAAATATGTTGTTTGGCACCTAAAATCAACTGAGTGTTAAAAATTTTCTAACACACCTTTTAAGACTATCTCTCTGTGTTTTCCCCTCCTCTCATACTATTGAAGCATCTCGGAGTGGGCTTAATTTTCAGGTAACTGTGCAGGAGAGACAACCTGGAGAAAGCCACAAGTGCTCTTGGCATGGTGAGGGTTCCTCTCCAGCCTGCCCTAGGATTGTCCCCCTTCAGCTCTTCCCCTTCCAAACTTGCACATTTCAAAAGGAAAAGCTTTCATTTCCCTCCTGGGGACTCAGTTGGCACCAGAGATGCCTGGTGCAGGAGCAGCAAAGCTTTTGCCTGCAGCTTCCTGCAGCACCTGGAGAACCTCAGTGACTCCAACGTGGACACACCATTTCCCAGCTCTGTCCTAACCTGCCCAGGCATTTCCCTGTAGGAAGCATTTTGTCATACCAACAGCAGTTCATGGCTGTCACTCATCTGGATGTGCTACCTATGCAGAGCATCTACCCCAGACTTCTCTTTCAGGAGCTCACATGGCTTTCCTCACCTTGCCTTGCAGATCAAGCTTTTTTCCCCTCCTGCCACCAACTGTACACCTTTCTCTACCTCTCCCAACTCCTTCTTCCTCCTCTTCCAGCTGGAAAAGTCAGGGAATAGGGGAACCTGTAGAGAGCCATCCACAACACGGTTTCCACCATGGCAACTGCTGTAAGAAGACACAGAATACTGTTCAGTTTAGAGAACAGGATGGGGAGGTGGTGTGAGTTATCTCCTAATCTCCACACTCACCTGCCAGGCAAGAGAGAGTTGAAAATAGGCAGATTCTGTCAAGAGGCTGTTGGATGCCAATGTGCATAAATAGTTTGGCAAATCATTTTCCCTGGGAAATCAGAGGACTCTTGTGCCAGAGGGAGTATGAAATAGAAGAAACCTTCTGTCAGGACTATAGTGCAGGGCAGAGAGGAGAAAACATCACATGCCCAGTCCCTCCTGCGTTGGTCCTTCCATAACACTTGCTGGGCACATCCACCCAGGGCTTGCAAAACAGTGAGCATGTAGGTGCACTCATTGGGTCACTGTGGTACTGGATGCAAATAGAGAAATGCCACCAAAGATCCAAGGAAGGAGAATACCAGGGCTCCTACAAGCAAAAACCACATTGCAACCCATTAGCAGGGCACAAACCAATAAACTTCTCCTGCAACATGAAGTAGTTGCACCACAGAAGCTCACACCACGTGTTGGTGACCAACAAGCACCAAACCTCCCACCTTGAGGGCCACCAACCTGGAGGAGACTTACAACTCACTGTGATGCTATTACTCAGCCCCTGGGCAGGATCAATCCACCAAGGTGGGACTGGTCCTGTATTGTCAGTGACATGTGCCTAGAAAAGCTGGAGGAGTTGCATCAGCTGAGTTGTCCATCCAGAGGGGACAGAGCACCAGGATCTGCAAGGCTACTCTAAAATCCCAGCCCTGTGTGCTCTGCATGAAAATAAATCATCTCTGAGGTCTCGTTTCTGGCTTCACAAGTCTCATTTTGGTTTGGTTTTCTGTCAAAGAGTGTAACCACTTGAATTTATGCAGATTATGCACTCCTGCCAGGTGTTTATTTTATATGCTTTTCTTCCCCCTTGCTACACTATGAAAGAAAAATTGGGTAATATTTGCTAATGAGGCAAGTGGGATATTTCTGGGCCCCTTTAACTTACTAGAAGTAAAATATATTTTAAAAAAATTGCTGACCTTTTAAACCTCAACAGTTAGTTTATCTCTGGGACACGTTTCTTAGTCAGCAAAGGGTCTTTCCTTCAGGAGTTATTTGTAATTCATTAGTACTGGGGTAATAGCCACCCTCCTAAATAATTCCTGTGCTTATAAAACACCATCTGGTACCGTGTGCTACGGGCTGTATGCTCTCTTGGTGTAAATCAGGAGAGTTCCATTGACTTGAATGAGTTCTGGTGGTTTTACACCCAACCTGCTGTGCTGGCCCATGAGCTCCTCTCGAAGGTCTCGTGTACCCTGTTTTACAGGAGCACTTGTGCTGCCTGGGGAAAGGAGCTGCTGCTGTGTGCAAAAGCAGAAGGCTCAGTCCTGGCTGCAGCACGGGTGAGCTGGGCCCAGGGCACACACAGCTTTTGCAAGCTGTATTTATGGGTATTTGTAGAAGAGCAAGCAGGACTATTAATAAAACCTGTCAGGAAATTCTGAGTGTAAGAGGGGGTAAGGAAAAGGTCTGGTTTTGAAGCCACTCTAACTTGAGCTTAAGCTTTTTGCTAAATTGGAAATTGGATGGTGGAGATGGATTTACATATGTTAAACAAGATTTGCTTGGATTATGTTCTACTTTTTTTTTCTTCCTTAAAAAAAAAAAAAAGAACAACCCAGAAAAAAAAGGCAAGAGGCAAGGGAGAGATTTACAGGACATAGCCAATGAGAAAACTCACAGTCCGTGCTAATCAATCCAAATTAAAAGCATTTCCCACTCACAAATCCTGCCTAGGAAATCTGAAAGCTCTTTTAGAGCCTCTTGGGTTTTATAAAGGATGGATCCAGGCAGCCAGGAAGATGGACACAGCCCAGCCACCAACAGATCCAGACTGGCAGTGGCTCCTGGGCAATGCCAAATACGCTGTAGGACTTTGGGAACCCAAAGCCTCAACCCACCTTGCAGGTTCAGCACCAGCCTTGGGGTACAACAGCTGCTTTCAGGATGGGGAAAACAACCCCTGTGTCTCTGGGTTCTCTCCATGTCCCCTGGGGACTTTGTGGAGCTGGGCTCCAGGAGAAGAGATCACTTCTCCCTTTGGGCTGGGACAGCATTTCCACAAACCCCAGTGAGATTCCTCAGGACTTTTGTCTGTAACAGAAACCCCGATGACAATTAAGAGCTCGGTGCCCTAGAAACTCAGCAAAGACCACAGATTTGGGGCTCAGCACTGTGCTGAATTGGATCCTTTTCAGTTCCCTGGGATTTTTTTTTTGTTGTTCCCCCCCAGATATCTGATATACCAAACCCTAATCCCTTTAATCTACCTCCAATCCTCCTCTGCCAACAAAGCAACACAGCAGCTTTAGGCAATCTGCATGCTGTGGTGCAGAAGCCCTCGAGCCCCCACGACCCTCCCCAAAACACAACACCCCACATCACACGCATCTCCCCAGGCCAAACAAAGGCTTTCAAATACATAATTTCATTTCAGATTTCTAGCCTGGATCCAGTCCTGGGAAACATAAATTCCCACCCTGCAGTTATGTAACTCGGCTGAGAGTCCTGCAAAGGCAGCTCAGTGCTGGCAGCAGCAGCTTGAAAGGTTTTTGTAGCTGTTCCCTTCCCCTTCACTCCCCGTGGTGCTCAGACGGCAGCTCCTGGGGTTTTAGTTCCTCTTGGTTTCCTGTGCTGGTAGGTGCCTGCAGGACAGGCTGCTTCATCCAGGAGCCATCGTTCCTGTATTACTGCCCCAGTTCACAGCAGCACTGGAAGGCTCCCGACATCATGGCTTTGATACCTATTTTTGATAAAGCATTTTCTCCTTCTGTCCTGTGACTATTTTGAAGTTTTTAGGACTTGGAACACCAGACAGGATGAACTTAAGCTCATGCAGACTGTTTTCTGAAACTTGAGTGCTGAGCTGGCCTGATCTGTGGCTTGTACAACTCTTGGCTGGCTCCTGCTGCCCAGACTGAGCCCCCTTCCAGAACTGTCCCTGTGCTGTGACCCTGGGTGAGGGCATCTCCCTTGGAGATAGTTGAGGAGAAGGCACCTTGAGGTGAGCAGGGCACCAAGAGATGCTTTGGGGAAGAGATGAGGGGAAGAGAGGGGAAGGGAGGAAGGAATACTCTGAATTTCCAAGCTCAAGTGAATTCTGACCCATAAGAAGGTCTCCTAATTAATAGTTAATGGCAATAACAAACAAGCAATAGTGGGAACAGGACAGAAGGAAGGGGAGGACAAAGTCAAGCACGGGGAGACGATGAAAGACCCTTTCAGATGCTGTTGTCATTTGCATTAAAGCCTTCCAAACCCTGGCGATTTATCCAGGGCTTGCTCTTTCTCCTCTGACTTTCTCCACAGCGTTTCAAGATGCTGATATTTGCAGAAGGTGCATTGTAGCCACTGGATAAGGGAGAAGAATGAATCCATCACAGCTTTCCTCCTTCCCCCCCCCTCGGTACCTGACAGCTTCAAGTCATAAAACTTGCAGAACGCAGAGCTTTCCCTTTGAGACAGGCAGCCTGGAAGCACGGTCAATATAGCTTTGTATCCCATTGCCATTAAGACAAGCTTATCAGCAGGGTGCCAGGAGTGCAGAGTACACTGGCTGACAGGAAAATCAAAGTTTCATTCTCTTTGCAATTCATATCTGGGCTCCTCTTGCCTCCTGGCTGGACCAGGCTCCCATCCTGACTTTTACACAGCACTGTGGATGCTCTGCCCAGCCCAGCCGTCTCTGGTTTTGCCAAGGGTATCTTCTCTTAGATGTAGCTCTGTCCCACTTCCCCCTCCCATCCCTCCACACTTCCAAGCATGATCACTTTGCATGGAGGCAAAAAGATCAGTTTGCCCCTGAGACCACAAAGCCAAAGGTGCAGAAGAGGCTCCCTGAAAGCAGCAGGTAAGGACTCCAGAGGGTCATTTCGTCCTTGTCGGCCAAGATGAAAACCTGACTTAAGTTACAGCAGCTGAAAAACTGAGTTACACCAAATGACTCATGTCTTGTGCAGACCCCCAGGACTGCTTGGGCTCGGGGCCAGCGGAAGGATGTCCTGGGAGAGAGGAAGAGATGGGATCTGGGCTCTGTACCCCAGCTGAGCACTCCTGGAGGGGCTGTGTGGGGGCACTTCTCACCTTTCTGCTTTGCTCCTTGCTGAGGTAACTCAGGGGTCAGTAGCAGTAAAACCTCTGGAGAGACTAGAATTGCTTTCCTTTGCTTTGCCTTGCCACTGTCCCCCAAGCAGAGGGCTGGGATGAGGTACTGAGGGGTAAGTACCAGGTGAAACGCTTGGGGTTGAGTCTAACAAGACAACTTTTTTGGTGAGAAACTTCATCTGAAGACCTTGGCTGACCTCTGAGTCCCCAGGGAGGCACATCCCCTGGCCATATGGCTTTTGAGAAGCACAAGGCCAAACAAAGCCAGAGCAACAGACACAATGAAGTTAAGCTGAACCAGAAGAGCAAGTTAGAGTGGAGAACACGGGCAGGATCAAAGGACCCATCAGAACTGAGATCATCCAGCAAATACAAAAAAGTCACATGCTCCTGCTCCCTGAACAATAGCCCCAAAGTGCCTGACGGTGTTTAACTATCAAATAGTGGAAATAGGACAATCACACAAAGCTCTGGCTGTCCCCACCTCCATCCCTCTTCCTTTCAAAGAGCTTTTCCAGAATAGATCTCAGATTGCTCACAATGTAACTCCCAGTTTACAAGCACAGCTAACAATGCAGCATTGCTTTCCACCAAAAGGCCTATGACAAGATTCCTTCCAGTAATTAAGAGGCTTTTATAGTAATAATGTGAATAGAAATAGAGAGAAGCAAAAAATATGCTTGTTTTTATACCCAGCCCAGATACATTTTTGGCCTTACATAAGCTTCTAGAGCTTGTCTGAGCTTTTTCTTTGTTATCCTACAGGAAGATGTGCTGGGCTGTGAGGATTGGTGCCCAGACCTGGGTGATACAGGTGTATCTTCAGTAAAGTTGGAGGAGTTGCAAAGGAATGGAAATGTCCCAAGTAAGAGGTGTGTATGTTCACAAGGTTCCTTTTCCTGGCTCTCCCATTTCTTGCTTTTCCCCCCCACTTCATACAAAGATTTGGGGATGACAGATGGTTAAAAATGGAAACTGCAAATGGAAGTGTGAAGTTTTGCACACAGCTTTTGGGCCATGAAGAATCTCACCTGGCTTCCTACTCTTTGCAGTATCATTGCTAGAAAGTGGGAAGACCTTCATATTTCCTGTGTGCATCTTAAAACGCTTCATCCCTTGATTAAAGCATCAGGGCTGCATCACATCTATCATCCAATATAAATCCTGAGGGCAACCACATGCATCTCACTTGCCCTGCTGTAGAGGGAAGGGGTGCAAAGGCAGTGCCCCACTTTGTGAGATGCATCTGAGAGGGAGCAGACTCACTACATGATTGAGAGATGGACCTTGCAGCAACCCATCCTTGTAATGCCACACAAGGCTCCACTGCCAGGACAAGCAAACACAAGCTCTGCACATCACCTTTTTGGAGGAACATCCCACATCGTGCCTGGAAGAGGGAGAGAGAGAAAAATAATAACGTGGCATTTTTATAAATGAGATTTCCACAAAGATGTATTATGCATTATCCAATAATTAACCACATTTAGGGACACTGCCTCAGGAAGCCTGAGCACACAGAGCTGCAGCTGCACGGTCCCAGGGTTGCTCAGCCTGGCCAAGGCACCCCAGTGTCAGGGGTGTGCAAACTGAGCCCAGAGGTTGAGGAAACCAGGGGGAAAGCACTTGGGTCCTTCACTTCCATTTGCTACTGCCCCTGTATTTTATTCTTTTTCCACAGTGGCTTCTTTCTGGGGCTGGAAATGCCAGGGTACAGCAGCTCTGGTCCCTCCCTGCTGTCACAGTTTAAATCAGTGGTCAGGGCCTGAGGTCCATGTGTCCACCACACCTCAGCACTTAAGGGCTGGCACTTCCTAACAGACAGATTCCCCTCTCCAGCTGTTAAAGTGTTTGTTCCTATATATAGACCTTGTTCTCTCCCTCCAGGCTCTGCAGTCCTAAGTGCTGCTTCATTAGCAAAGGCATTACTGAGGTGCCTGGCAGGCCCTTGGAGCCTGAGCCCAGGGCACAGCCCCGACCCCTTCCCACCTGCTGACCTGCAGGTACCTCCAGGGATAAGCTGGTGCCTCTACATCAATCTATTCAGCATTATTACATTTCACTGAATCAAATCCCCATCACCTCATTGTACTCCATAGCTGGAGGCCCTGTCCCCTCTGATGTTGGCCCTGTGGGAGGTAGAAGGTCCCAGCGCCTTGTCCAGCCCTAGGCTGATACAGGCTCTGCTCAAGGGCTGAGGGCTTGCTCCATGCTGGTGCTGCACTGCTTTGTGCCAGGATCTGGGCAGGGGCAGAAGGAGCAGGCAGCCCTTCTGCTGCAGAGACACCCTGCTCTCACCCCAGCAAGGGGAACAGAGGCAAAGTGATTTGGGACCAGAGCAGCTTCAATGAGAGGTGAGAGGGAAAGCAGAAAAAACAGCCAAACGCCATCTAACCAAACCACCAAACCCAACCACACAAACCACAAACAAACAAACAAGAGCCTTTTAAAAGTGTCCAGAAGGCCTGAGAAATCTGGGAACAAGTCCCAGATCAAGTCCCAGTATGTTCAAGCAGGCTGGACAGACCTTAGGACAGACCTAAGTGAAAGGAAGAGGAGATTTGAGTGGCACCACTCTGGGCTGGTTTTGCTCTTAAAGAGTAAGAAGTTGAGACAGAATCTTCACTAAGAAGAAAAAAAAATATCAAAGCAGAAACAAGATGTTTGTTTCCTAAACTTTGCATTGCTTACATAGGTATATTTTATACACACAGAGTTTTGCACATCAGAGGGTTGCCCTCAGTCTTTTAAGAAATTGCCTTTCTGTTTAGCAACAGGGCCGTTTCCCTTTCATATTTCTGTAATTAGCCTGTTCTAAATCCTCCAGCAACTCTTTGGAAAGATGTTGATTATTTACAGTACGTGCAACTCTGATGTCACTGGATTATTAACCTTGGCTGTGTAGTCTTAAATGTCTGGATTAGTGGATATGAGTTTGTTTCCTCTGCTTCAGGCTGGGAAAAAATTAGGAAAAGAAATGGCAACATAAACAGGTTAGAAAAGCCAGTGCTCTGCTACCACCTTGCAACCACGAAGCCCATGGAAGAAAAGAGTTAGCAGCACTTATGTGATGTTGAGAGGCTGGAAATCAGGAGCTCCAGTCCAAAATTGCCACTGGTGTGAGGTGCTCTTGAAGTTCAGCACTAAACCAAGGCTTTTAGATGAAGTTGAAGGCAAAGCGTGACCAAAGCACGAGAGGCACCACACACTGCTGCTCCTCATGCACCTACAGCACCAGGAGATGATTTCCAGTCCTTCCAGTCCTGCCTCAGTATGGGGTTTTGGGAAAACATCCTCTGCCCTCCTCCATCCCTTTGTAAACAGGAGATGGGAACACGCTCAGACATGATGCTGAAGAGGCGACAGAAATATCTGCTCTGAAATGCAGCTGCTAAAACGGTGCTGTCAGCCACAGGATGTAAAACAGATCATCCCCCAGCTGTTTTCTTCTACACCAGGGGCTGAAGCATGTCCCTCCATGCTCCAACAAGCATTAGAAGGGCTAAAGGCTCCCCACACCAGACCTGCATGGAGCTGGCTGGAGTTCCTTAGGGCAAGAAGGATTTTCTGCCCCTTTGCAGCCATCAGATCCATTGACTCTTATCAGAGAGATGCAAGAATGAGTGCCAAGAGGTGCCCCAAGCCTTTTGGGCAGAGGAGTAAATGGAGCACGACTCTTTCCATCCTGTTTGAGGATGGTGACATGAGGATTTCCATAGACCATGAAGGCAGACAACTGCTGGGTCTGCCTCTACACCAGTCCTCAGAAAGGGTGGTACAAAGTATGGCCACACAGGTCCTGGGGACCTTGTACCTGTAGGTTTGGTACATGCAGAAGCAAACAGAGGGACATCAAGTGTGTATTTGTAAGTGTTAATATAAATATTGGACTCCCTGGGAGCATGCAGCTCTCACTGCACTATAAATGTCAAAAACCACTCCGTGCTGTCTCAGAAACATTTCACTTTGATTTTGATCCTTTTCAGACAGCTGCTTTTACAATAAATTTGAAGGAAATGTTCAAGTGGAAAGCTGTTTTGCATGAAGCCTCCCCAAGGTTTTCAACTCTGCATGGGCTTTTCTGTTTATTTTTGGGTTATTTTGCAGAAATAATTTTTGCAGAGCTAACCCAAATATACAAGCGTGTTCTGTTGCTGCTACTTCATGGTTTTCACTGACAGTAATCCATCTTATCCCAGTGAGAGGTAGCAGGAAGAACTCCTGTCACTACCAAGGAAAGAAAGGAGGGGAAAAAAAAGAAGAAAAATCAGATGAAAATTTCTGAGCCTCAGGAAACTCCCTTCAGCTCCAAACATGGTGAGGAAAATGCCATCACTGCTTTTCCCCTTGTAATTAGGTTTGCAAAGGTTGACTTGCAAGGAATTAAAACATAGAAACATTTAAAATATCAGTGAGTTCTGGCATCCTAAGTAATGTGACATTTATATGATAATTTGGCAATTAAATATGCAAGCAAGGATGCCTTTTCCTTTCAAACACAGAGGTATGGTACTTTCACAAAACAGCTTCCAGCATTTTACAGGTTTACCTTCTGACTCCAGTGGAAAAATATTATTGGCATCGTGTGGGAGGGGGGCACTTCCACCAGCACAGATTCACACCCATTCAGCTCCATCTCTCAGCACACCACTGCACTGCTCTGCCATGCAGGTAGAATTTCAGGGAGCTCTGGGTGACAACCTCACCTCTTGCTGCCTAAAAATTGGGATGCTTATTGTTGCCAACTGGGGGAAAGCTGCTTGTGCAACCCAGCAGAGACACCTTTGCTGCAGGACAAGCTTACTGACAGGACCTCTAGATGAGCAGAAAACCCCTTAGAAACATTGACAGTCTGGATACAGGTTTATGTGCTACAGCCCCATCACCTAACCTCACATCCCAACCCACATCCCCATCACCTAACCTCACATCCTCACACCCACAAGAACACACTGGCACCTGTTTATAGGGTCAGGTTCAGTCACCTGGGCTCTTCCTAAAAATTAATGCACCAGCTTAAAGCCAGCATACCTGCAGAAATAAAAAACTCTTTCTCCAAGTTGCAGGACTGGATGAGACCCCAGGAAGAGGATGCTTTACCTGTGCTGGGAAGGGACATTAGGTAAAGCAGATAAAAGTCTCTGGGCTCTGACTGCATCACCCCCTGCCCCAATACCAACCACATCCTTTCCCTGCATCTCAGCAACTCACTTCCTGCACTGATGAATAATTTGGAGTGCCTCAGCCATTATTAAATAATAAAAGATTCTTTTCCTTGCAGAAATAATTGAATACCAGAGCTAAGAAATTGAGGTCACCCTGAGCTCTGCCCCCTCTGACAATGCTGCTCCCACCAAGACATCAATTCTGCATGGCGCCAGCGGAGTGGGTGGCTTTTGGAGCCACAAGGCATGGCAGGACCCGGCACATCGATGCTTGTCCTCCCACCTTGGGGCTGCTGAGAGGGAGCAGGAAATTTTCCAAGCTGGCATTAAGACTGTGGTGACTTGAGGCTCTCTCAAGAGATGTGACAAGTGTAACTGAAGTTTCTGACAGTTCTGGCTGCATCACTCAACTGGGAGTCTGCTGCTGCAGATCTGATATGGGGAAGCGTGAATTCAAAATTGATAGCAGCAACACATCTTCAATCACACACTGCAGAAATATTTACTCCAGGTTGATTCCTAGTAGGAAGTTAGGGTTGAGATGTGTCTCTAGGCTCGTTATGCACTAGGGAAGAAAAAGTCAAGAAGAAAAGCCACTGGAGGAACAAGTCTCCACTTCATGGATCTGCATGGAGCTGGACTTAGCCTGCTTCACTCTACCTTTCTTCTTCCTCCCTTGAGATCACATTTCTCAAAACCAGGAAGGAAACAACATGGGTATCAGTTTTCTGTCTGTTCTCACATTCCTATACATGCACTCATAAATAAAATTCACATTGACCATTACATGAATAATGGCTTATCCCATGAGTAAAAATCCTACTCATATAGAACCCAACCACAAAGAAATCGTCGTGATTTACAGCCGTTACACCAACCAACAACCCCTACCAATTCAATGAGATCCTTTCTGCAGGAGTTTCCTGAGCTAGTGAGAGGGCACCATGAGGAAGAGCAGTAAATAACTGTATGATGTACCAGCCAGTACAGTATGGAACTGATAGTGCAAACATTTTCTCAGGGGAAAGGATGAATTCACTGTATCATGAGAAAACTGTGAGAAATGTCAGCCCCCACAAATAAAAGATCTCAAAATGAAATAAACTTGCTCTAAATCCTGAAGTCAAACACACAACAATAAAGGCATTTGGGAAGAGTTTCAGAGCCAAACTTTCTGCCTGGGGACTCTGTACTAATTAGGTACAATTAAAATGGCTTAAAGAGCGCTAATGCATTTGCCATGCACTGAGAATTGTCACCTCCTCATAAATACATCATGTTGGATCCAGTATGACAAGGCGATGACTAACTCCATCAGGCTGAAGTGAGAACTTCCCTAAAGACCCTGATTGAGCATCCTGCAGAAAGCAAAGCTCTTCTCCATCACAAGCGGTTCTCCTGTCTTCCATTCCCTGTCAGTTGCTAAGGTTGAAGAGCAAGACGCTTTAAAGTCCCATCTCTCTTTCTGAGGATGTCACCAAGCTTGATCGGTTGGGTCTGGATGCCTGTTAGTTTGTTAAAAAAAATGATAGAAAACCCTACAGTGTATTTCTATTCCATGAAATAGAAAACTTGAGTCCCAAATTTTGCAGTCTGTTACATTGGAAAAGCACAGACACAGAAACCTGAGATTTCTTGGAGAAAAAAAGTTAATTATCCAGATGTCCATCTGGATTTATTTTTTTAATTAAACTTCAATTTCCCCAGCGACACAATGGGGACAATGGCAGAAGAAGGCATGAAGAAGCAAGTTCATGACAGCTCAGCACACAGGGCTTTGAGAGCCTTCCTTGGCAAAGTCTCCAAAAGCTGTTTGTTTGTTAATTCTGAATACAATAATCCATAATTAGAAGTAAAGCCCAAACTGGGAAGGCCTGATATGGTTTTGAACTTTCCCCACACTGCATTTCTACAGTTTTGTTTACTTGAGATTTTCATTTTTGTTCCAGCTAATGTGACCTTGTAGATCAATGAGACAAAAATAAGAAGTGTACATGCATGGGGAAAGTCTCTTCCTTCCCCAGGAGGGAAAAGCACAACAAAACTGGAATTGTTCTGGGGCTTGTTTGAACTTTGGAAAATTGATTTCAGTGCTGAGGAGCCTGTGCTTGCCTCCTTCATCGTCTCTGCCCGCCAACGTGCAGCATCTTCGTCTTGGTTGATAAGGGAATTTTTAATTATTGTAATTATCATTTGAAAATTGGGTTCCTGCCACAGACAATTGAAATTAGATTCTGTTACTTTTTATCTTTGTTAATGTCTTTTAATCTGAGGTTTCATTTCCTATCAGCAATAAAATATGTGTATGCATGCATACATGTGCTCAGCTGAAGTACATGCAGAGACCCATGCACTCAGAAAAATCTATGTGAGCGCATTACATATGCCAGACAGGTTTTACAGCAGAAAGAACTGTTATGATCAGCTAGTTCAATCTATTATGGAACAAGGGCCGTGTCATTTCACCCTGTAATTTCTGCATCAAGTCACCTCTCCCAGAAAAGACATCCAGCCCTGACAAGATGAGTTAGTGCAATGGAGCATACCCTCGCTTGACCAGCGGACAGGATTTTCAAGGGTGACTCTTAATTTAGGACTGGTTGCAGTCTGCATCATGCAACGTGGAGGGCACACGCCGCCCACAGGGGAGGAAGAGGTGGAAAAGGTTCAGGATCCCAGTAGGGTCAAACTTTGGTCCTTTGCTGCTGCTCACAAAGCTGCTCCACAGCTTTGAAGGTAAGGTTATCTTTCTTTTTTTTTTAAACTAGCAACAGGACAGAGACCTCAGGAACTTGATGCAGACTGCTGTTACACACCCGATAGCAGTGAGAATTGGCTGTCCAAGCTACACAACCCTTGGCAACCTTGGTGTGGAAGCTGACAGCAGTCACCATGCTGCTGGCACCTCCCTGCCTAAACCAGCCCTTCTTTCCATATTGTTTTTCAGCTACAAGTCTTCCACTGCTGGCAGGATTCACTACATAGGAGATGGAGGTCTGCTCCCTGATCTCCACCTCTGAAACCCACCACAGTCAGCTGGGTGGTTTGGGCACGGACTCTGTTGGCAGCTTCACTTGGGATTTGCCAGCAAACCCTCCTGGCCCCAAGCTGCTGGATGGAGCCAGGAAAAACAGTGCAGACTACTGATTTTTTCCTTTATTCTACCACAGTGCCCCCCAACCACGTTCCCCTGAGCCCTTCAGCCCACCTGGCTCCCACAGTCATCCCTGAGCCTGATGAATTCACCACTATTGATCATTATTTCTTGCGGAACAGCCATGAGATCCAGCTGAGGGTCAGGACTCTCTCTGGAGGAGGCTGCCACAGTCTCTCCCACCTTATCCTGCACAGACCTGGCACAGAGCTTGCAAAGGGCTTTTGCCACCCAGAGAACAATGGTGGTAGGTGGCCTGACTCCTGAGTATGCATGGGTTCCCCCCCTCAGCACATGAAAACCAAAACCAAGGCTGGGCCAAGTCAGTAGACAATGCAGATATTTTTGTCTTGTCTCAGGGTACTGGGGAACCACTCCCAAGCTCAGGGATATCTCTTCATGCTGGGCTGCTGCTCTGTGGGACATGTTTCCTTCCAGCTGCAAGCCAGTACCCCCCCAGCCAATTCTGCTGCCCATATCCCTCAGCCAAGGCAAATCCTTCAGGGTTTCATCCAGGCCTCAGATGAAGAAACTACAAGAATAAGGCCATAAATCTCAGATAATAAAGTCATCCTTTTTTCCCCCACCCCTCTTTCCTTCCTAGGATGGATCTCTACCCAGATTTCTTCTTCCCCGAAGCTTCACCAAGGCCAGCTCCCAGAAATACACAGAACAGGCAGAGCCTAAAGACAGGAGAGGAGGAGAGCCCAGATCCACAGGCAACACCACCACCTCACAGCCAGTGTGAGAGATCACAGACATCGACCTGGTTCCAGAATGTCTTCATTTCATTCCTTTTATTAAAGGGAGGCAATAGGGTGGTTTCTGAGCCTCTGTACTTGCTCACCACTGCTTTTCTGTTTCAGGTAGGATGGAGTCCTGGTGCAGTAAAGTCTTAAGATGTAAGTGGGTTTTCAAGATAAGAAATGAGTTTTAGAACAACAGTATTCCATGGCTGCACATATCCTCTGCTTTATAGGAACTGCTAAAATCCCAGGAAGAATCAAGAAGGAAGATAATTTTAAAAAGAGTTTGTAGGTTGGGTTTTTTTTTTTTTACAAATACAAGAAACTGAAGAGTTTTATTTGTTATAGGCCATATTACAAACTCCATTCAAAGCAACCCTGCACTCTTAGAAGTGGTGAAATAAACCTTCCTGGTTTAATCTGCCTGCTCTGGAAAGGAAATAATCAGATCCTGACTTTTGCATAGACAGAGTTTTAATTACCTCTGAAACTCGCCTGGTCCCATATGAGCAGCTTTTCAAAAGCAATCTATTAACAAACAATAACCCTGCTGCTTGCTGCCTGGTACAAAGCAGATGCTATCGCTGCCGTTACGCACACCGGTTCCCTCCCCTGCACCCCCATCCTGCAGCAACATGGATCAATTAATAAACTCCACTGCTCACAAGCAGGGGAGCATGGGGAAAGGGCTGCTGGACTCACCAGGGTGGCCAAGGCCAGTGGTGGGAGCAGGACATGGACTGTCAGAAGAAATGCTTGTCAGGGCTGTGAGCACAGCTCCAAGGTTTGAGTCCCACACGTAGTTTTCAGCAGGAGCATGAAGCTGAACTGACAAGGGAGGGGGATTCCATTCACAGCTCTGGGACTGCCAACCTTGTTAGGTAGTTGACTCCAGCTCTAGGATAATGAAGCTGTGAGCTGCTGTCCTCTACTGCTGGGGATAAGACTCATGTCGGGTGTCCTAAACCCTCTGCCCTTCCACAGAGAAGGACCAGAAGGATTTTTCTCTTTTATCTCTAGCAGCAAAGAAAAGGGCATCAGTGTTCTGGACTTGCAGCTAATGCGTGTGGTCAAACCTGCACATAAATGACTGAGATGCCTCAAGTAGTGCACAGCTACCAGTAAAAAGGACAAAATAGCTCATGAGGGTGAGCCTCTGGCCTTAGCAAAGGAAAAAGAACATTCACAAGACCTCACAGCTTAGGTACTGAAAAAAGAAAAAGCAAGGACACTGCAGCTTTTAACTCCACCAGCTCTGAAGGCTGGCCTCCAGCTGGCATTCAACCTCATGCACCCAGCCTCCTCTCAGTTCCACTTGGCTTGTGCCTGCAGATGTCAGGTCAACGCCTGTCCCTGGGGGATGCAGGACTCCAAACAATGTCAGCTAGCAGTGGTGGCAGCACCAGTATCCCCAGCAGAGACCAAGGTCCCACAGCTCCCAGTGCTGTACAAACACTTCACAAGACAAAGCCATCGAACAGCTGCTGACATTTTGAAACACCAGTCACTTATCACTGTTTCCCATCTGCTTCTCCTGGGCACAATCAAATGTCCTGCACCGCATACAGAGGTGAACATCTCCAGTCACTGTGGCTATCCCATTCGCATGCATAAAGCCCTCCCCCACCTGCAAGGCATAGGTTCCCCAGCACATTTTAAGATGCCCCATGGGGGGAGCACTGCAACACAGACTTTTCCCCAGGCTGTGACTACCCAGAGCCACATTTCTTGGTTTTGCTCTAATAAACTCTCAAGCCAGATGTCCAGAGCAGGAGACACCAGGGGCTCATATGAATGGGGCAGCTCTGCTCAGTGGCTTGCCTCGGGCTGGCAGATGGTGATGCAGCATGTTTGGGCCCTCTCTGTAACATCTCCTTCCACTGAGCTCTTGTTCTGTGAGGATTCAAGAACAGCTTTTTTTTTTTTTTAAGCATTTTTTTAAAATAAAAATCAGAACCGTTTCAATCATCAGTCTTTCATACTGAATGCACACCTGCCTTAGACCTACTGCTGTCACATTCATCATTTAAATTTGAGAGTCTAAAGAACCTAAAATGAAGTTCCCTTATTGCACCATTAACCTTCTTATGTATCTACTATTTTCAACCAAGCTACAGCAACCCTTTCTCAGATGACACCTCCTAAGCACCAAACACCCAGATTCCTCACAGCAAATGAGCTCAAATGCAACCAAGAACATTTATTCTCCAAAACCAAATTGTGTAATGCCACATGACACAGTTTTCCCCATTTCTCTTACCAAAAAATGAAGAGCAGAGAAGCAGCCTGAACAGTTCCCCCACAGAGCCTGGATACTAGTCTTCTGCACCATCAGTTGGCACAGCCTCTGCCCAACATGATTATAGAGACCAGCAAGCCTTTATTTTGTCTTGTTAAGGAAGACTAATGAGGGACAGATGGAGTGGGTTTGCTATTGGCATGGGCTGGCTGCTCTCTGTCCTCTTGGCCCAAGGAAGGACAAGCTGTAGTGTTCCACCAGGCTCCCAAGAGATGCAGCTCTGCAGCAGGAACAACAAAAGGGCTGGAAAAGCCAGGACACCTTGGCTGCCTGCCCTGGACATGGAAATGATAAAAATGTTAGGAAAAGCTTGGGGTTTTATCCTATGAGGGAGGTAATCCCTGGTCTGTCCCTTGCCTGGGGATTGCTAGAAGTTCAGGAAATTGAGGTCTTTGATTGCTCCATCTCTCTCCAGAAAAATGAGACTGATGAGGTTCTTTGTTTCTTCTTTTTAATGAAAAAAAAACCCATTTCCCACATGACAGCAACTTTTAGCACCTATCACCTCCAGGATCCAACACTTCTTTGAAAAAATGAGCAAAGTAGTCAATAAAGACCTGCCTTGCAACACCTGCACTGATGGGCTGTGCGGTTCTGATTAGTAATTAAATGCGGGAGGTCGGGGACCCCGCTCAATTGAAAAATGTTTCTCTGGTATCGTGGAACTGACAGGCCACAACAGAAAACAAAATGGGAAACAAAAAGGAAAGAACAGTTTGATCCAGCTCCAGGCAGCAAATAAATCACCCTGAACAGGCGCTGTGCAGCGAGCGCTCCGTCTGCTCCCCAGCGCAGAGGCAGCGAGCTCGCTCTTGCCTTGCAGATGCTGTAGTGATGTCGATGGTCCCAATCAATAGGGTCTTGTTAGGATCCCGGTGACAAGTAGCACACAAAGAGGGATGTGCTGGCTGTCTCTCATACAGCACAGCAGTCATTTATTATGGGGTGTTTGCCACTTTCGATGATGCTCAGGCTGGGATTTCCAAGCTCCTTCTGTTTTCCATCAGCACCACCACCCATATTCAGTCATGAATATTTGGAGGTGCCTGGAACAGCAGCATCTTCCCAATAGCTTTTCTCCTGTGTCCTTTCATCCCATGCCCAAAGAGCCAATCTTTTTGCTGGTGTGAAAGTCAATGAAAGCCCCTGCTGCGTTTCCACCAGCTCAGGAAAACATCTCCCTGCACCTCTCCAGCAGTTTTGTGGCCCTGGAGGACTGGAGTCAGGACTGAGAAAAAGGAAAGGAGAGCAGTGGCCTGGCTAGGTGTTAATGAGAAAGTGATTTGTCTCTCCAGGATGTCCTTGTGCTTCCCAGAAAAGTCACAGAGCAGAATTTCTGAATATTTAATACAGCTTCTTAATTAAGAAAAGGGTAAAAACTTGAGAGACACCATCCCCTACTGCAAGTTCAAGGCCAAAGCTTTAAATACAGGATAATCACTCATCTCAAGGAAGCAGGGGGTAGCTGATTAAAAGGGGTGGCCTCACGGTTGCAACTGTTTGGACCAGAGAAACAGTCCCTTCTGTGCTCACTAGTGATCTTGCACTCAACATTTTCCCTGTAGTCAGAAAGTTTTCAGGATTTTAGAAGCTGTTTTACCCTACAAAAGCTGAAAATTTAAAGTAAGGCTCAAGAAATGAAGACTCTAACAAAAAAAAAAAAAAAAAGCTCTGCCTGGTTTCAGAGAAACATTTCAGTTTGGTAATTTCCAATGGTTTCATTTCCATTTCAATCTTTCTTTCTGTCCTGTAGCTGAACTTACATTTCAAAGCAAAAGGTAAGTTTCAAGCAAAATATAATAGTTCCATTTCTAGGAGTCACGGTGACCTACTGATAATTTTAAAAACTTTTCTCCATTTTCCCCAAATGTAAAATCTACTGAAATTGCTCCTTCACTCTGAAATATCCTGACTTTGATGAATCAACATGTTATGATGAATTTTTTTTTTTAATTTTTTTTTTTTTTTTTTTTTTTGGCAAATGACTCCTGGGCAGACTCATTTCTCCTGTTAATATCCCCCACTGCAGCAGGACACAATATGGCCTTTGGGACCGGCTCAGATTGAAGGGTTGTAGCTGCTTTTCCCACTTCTACCTATTTTCTATGACATGTCTCATAATCCTCAGGTGTACTGCCCTGGCAGAAGCGATGGAGACATTGAAATAGGAGTTATCAGCTGCATCTCAGTCCCTGGCCACGTGCAGACTCCTACCTGCACCAAAGTGAAATGCATTTCTTTAGAAGAGATATCTGGTCTCTTTAATTAGCATCCTGTTTGGCAACGCCATCGGTACAGAAGCAGTTACTGCAGCTCAGCTGGCAGGTGGTAGCTTCCTACGCAACGCTACAGTCAGTACTGGTGACTGCATTAACTTTGTTTTCTCTCTTCCCCTTTTTCTATGTCTGATGTAAACTCTTTAGGCCAAAAATTCTCTATATGCAGAAGGTTAGGCTGCAAGGGCCGCCGGGTCCAACAGAAATAGGAGTGATGCCTTAAATAAATAACCTTTCCTGGTGTATGTGGCCCATCTGGACGAGATGCTGTGTCAACAGTGGGCATAAGAAGATGAAAAATCAAGGTTTTGATCAATTTTCATGAGGATCAGAGGGAAGCAAAAGTGTTGTACCATTAAGAGAGGGTAGTATTAGACGCTCAAACGATCTGTATGGTTGTTTTCTCCTAGCAGTAGGCACATCCAGGGGGGGTTTAAATTGTCCTTGAACTTTGGGAATAAAATGAGGAAGAAGAAGGGGGGAAAAAAAAAAACCCCAAAACATAATCAATAGCTGCAAGAAAACCATCGAGTGATTAAAAAAAAATTGGAGGGAGCCTACATACACCTTTTTATTATAAGCAGCAGTGCCTAGACGACCTTGCCTCATTCAAAAAAGGCAGGAAAGCAGAGATTGAAAGATATGCAGCCTCGTGCGCCAGCCCTCCCCGCCTGGAATTTAAATGACAACATTAGTATTCAGGATCTTTGCATGTGTTTAAATGTGGATTAAAAATGCATTAATTGGTCTCGTTTTAACAAGCTCTTCTCTTTGTATATCAAATATTTGAAAGATTCGGTATTATCACCTCTTGTCTGCGCTGGAATTGAAGAGGAGAAAAGAAATGTAATTGAGGACTTAAGGAGTGTCTCCTCCTGTTTGCTCAGCACAGGGCTATCTGATTGAAAGCTCAGGGGAAAATGACTTTGATAAGTATATGAACAACATCTAAAGGCAACACAACTTGGCAAATGAGTACTGACATCCAAGCAGAAGCATTTTTGGCAAGGGAAGTGGCTTTCCAGCAAGTGCTGTATCAGGAGAACTGCTGGAGCAGCTTGTACCACATAACCTGTCCCCAGCAAGTGCCAACATGAAGGAAAGGTGCTCTGTCTGTTAAAATGTTTGCTCAGGACTTGAAAAACACAAAATTCAGCTGTTTTCTTGGCTGCAGCTCCCAGTCAGGCCTTTGGCAGGTCACTCCAACTGGGAATGGACCTCTTCTTGGACTGACTTTCTCCAGCTCTCCCTGCTCCTACCTGGAAGACCAGGAAGTGCTCAGACCTGCTACCAGTCATGGGGAACCCAGCATGTGACCCACATGGAAAAGAGTGGCCAGAAAACCACTTTGAACCCAGCATTAATCACTTGGGGCTTCCACAACCTGTCTGGCTACCCTGTGCCAGGTATCCTCACCAACCTCAGAGCAAAGAATTTATTCTAACATGTAATCTAATGAAGTTCCTATGAAATTTCACTAGGAGAGACTGTGGCAATGTGAAGTTCTTTACCAAAATTCTGCCCTTGCCAGTCTTCTATTTGCTTGTGCAAGTCCAAGTTAAAAAGCCTGAATTAAGAAACAGTCTGAACCTCTAAACCTGAATTTCATCCCCCTGTAACTAGAGCACCTCTTGGTACTGCCATAAATACCATGCTGAAGCTTGTTTATTAAGGAATTCTGAAGCATCACGCTCTGTTCTGCTAGGGTCTGCTGGAAGAAGAGGTCTAGCAATCAGCATAAAAACCTACTGAACTGGAATTTACATGTTTATAGCTTTCACTTATTAATATGAACACATTTTAGGCTGCTCAGGGGAGTGTAGAGTCTCCATCTCTGGAGATATTCAAGACTCTTCTGGATGCCTGTCTGTGCAACATGAGTTAGGGAGCTGCTTTGGCAGGGGGTTGGACCCAATGATCTCTTGAGGTCCCTTCCAACCCCTATGATTCTGTGATTCTATAAATACCTGCTTCCTTGTAAGCAGGAAAAAAAAAACCCACCTCTAAATATACAGGCTACAAACCATTCCTGTAACTTCAGGAAGGCTGAGCAATGCTGTCCAAGCGGGTGCTTGTATGCATGTATGCATCCAGTGGCGTGCCACGCTGGGTGTCAGCTGAGTCCAACAGGTATTTAGAGCTGTCAGGGCTCTGCAGAAACACAGTCCCACTTCGCTGGGGTTTGTACAGGTTTTGAGGCTGATAGCCCGTGCTATCAGCCTGATTCTTATTAAAATTAATGTGAACTCTGCCATCCAGCTTTCCTCTGCAGTTTGGAAGAAATCTCAGCCTGGGATCAGATTTGAGTCACAGAGGTTTGGTACCTTTGCAGAGTTTTCTTTTCAGCTGCAGGCTGGAATATTTCCAGACAAACTTTATGTAAAATTCACTCCAAACCCCGTGTGGGAATCCAGGCTCATCAAAAATGCTATGAACTTTTTGCTAGTTCCTAAGCTGGAGGCATTCTTTTCTTTCAAAAACAAGAAACACCTAGGCCTTAGATTTTCTCCCTGTGTTATCTATTTACATACCCTATTTTGTCCTAACATCCAAGCCCCACAGAAAGCCCTGGTGAGACTTGAGTGGTCTATGATACCCACCTTGTGCATCAGAACTCAAACTAATTTATTTAAGATTATATAGGAAAAGCAGAGATTTCAGTTCTGGCTTGCCAAGTCAAAGCTTGTCCTCTGCCACCAGGAACCTGTATTTTAGAGTACAGCATAAAATGGAGCTTATCTGTGGTTAGGATCATCCCTGCTACAGCTTGGAGGCCCCCAAGGACATCACCCATCTCCTGAAGTATTCCATTATCTTCCAAAAATGCTTTAAAAAAAAAAAATTAAATCCCCAATGTGGAAAGGCAAAGGAAGCATTTTTTTTTCCTTTTCCTTCTTCTTTTTTTTTTTTTTTTATGTGACAGATTAACAGTGGGAATACAATGCATTTTACAGTTTGGGTGTTAATCCTGAGTGTGCTGTGAAATGGAGAAGACACTCTCTGTGCCTCAGAAAACAAAGACGTATCTCGTAAGGCACAGAAACACGGCGGGTCTCCCAGAGTAATACATGCTCAGAGAGCTGCTTTCCTGCACAGGAGATGAAATCATAATAGCATACACTTATTTACTCTTAAAAACCATCAATAATGGGAGACGTATAGCTGAACTCTGCGCTTCTCTCACATACACTTAGAAATGAAATGAATCTTAAGAATAAACAGAAACACATATATGTGTATAGAAGTAGTGTGGGCAAGCTACAGCACAAAACAAACTGAATTATCTATGTTTCTTTAAACTGCCTTCGAGAGCATTTGCCATTATTAGCAATTCGTATCCAGAGAGCTCAAATCAATCAGGAAAACGGGGCTGTGTTTCCCACAGATGGGAACACTAAGGCAGAGCTGAGGGCTGATGCAGGCAGCTAACGGCTGCGGGGAGCAGGACCCTGTTCTGGCATTAGCAGCGTGGTGTTTCCTTGCTGTTGCTTGTTGCTACACTAAGCTGGTAAATGCATCAAAGCCCTGCACAATTTAAAGACTTACCCCCTGCTGCATTCCCTTTGGGCATCACCCCGTGGCCTCAGTTGAAAAAATCACTGCAGGCACCTTCCCCTGGGTTTTGGGGGGATGTTTCCTAGGGAAGAGGACCACTGTGGCATGGGACAGGACACAGGTGGCTTCATCTTGGTCCTTTGGGGAAGGCAGAAGCCTGGATCCTCCAGCTCTGACTTTGGCAAAACCAGTGTCACACCATCAATTTGCCTGGATTTGTGCCATTCCCCTCATCCCAGGAGATCCCTCTGGAGGTTTCTATTTTCCAGAGAGCCTTTTGTTGTACCGGGGTGTGTGAGTGCGAATTCAAATCAGCCATCAGCTACCCACTGAGTTCAAAACACCTCTTTCACCATTTTAAATGATTTTTAAATGGATGCAATGCACTCGATCTTACAGCTGAAATAACTTCTGCATTATCCTCCAAGCCTGAATTCCTTTCCCCCCTTGCTCTCTGCTCACTTCAGATAATTCAATGGGAATTTATTTGAAAAGAGGTGGTGGGTCACAAATGAAGTAAATCGCTGACTGCAGGAGTTCCTACCCATTCGTTGCTTATGTGAAAGGCAGAGAACCAGATTTAGGGAGCTGGGGGATAGTTTTCATTAGGCTGGTTGAAAATATTCCATCTCACTAAAGGTAGGTTGTTTCCCCCACCCCTTTCTTCTTCTTCTTTTCCCCTAAGACTTGTTTTTCTTTTGATTAAATGATACTTCTACAAAACATGTCTTTTCCCTCCTCTTGCTGGAAGAAGTCAAATGCCTGACAAATGAAACTCTAACTAGCCCTAGCCATGGGCCTGCCTGGAGGCACTGGGAGGGAAAGTGCCTTCTGGGAAGTGTAGTTTGATTTAGGAAATCAAAGGTGCTGAAGGGAAGGGTGGAGGCACCCTGGATCCAAGTGGTACCTCCCTGGCAGGATTTCTCTGGCTTATGGCTGAAAAGAAAAGGACCTTCTGAATTCAAACTGGTGGAAACACTCATCTTTGATGAAAGATGCTTATGAGAAAGATGATTATGAGCGCAGATGCCAGCTCTATTCCCAGTGAGGTTTCCTCCTCAACCTCCCTCCTTACTGCAGAAGGTGCAATGCCTGGATGAGCCACTTATTTGTCCCCTGTGTCACCAAGATGGACAGATGCCAGAGGACCCTACTAGTGCTTTTGGCAGATGCCAGAGGTCTTTCACAAGGTGACTTTGTTGCAAGTGAAGCGTGGATCTAGCAGTCCCTTGGGGCTTAAGGGATGGATGAACCACTTGACTCCCTAAATGTTTTTGGAAGTGGACTGTTTTCTCTTTAACAAAATAAAGCTGGGACAGACTCTTTAATAAGGCCTCTAGCAATAGGACAAGGGTAGTGTTTTTAAACTAAAAGATGGGAGACTCAGCCTAGGTACAAGGAAGAGATTTTTTAGGGTGCAGGTGGTGAGGCACTGGAGGAGGCTGCCCAGGGAGATGGTAGATGCCCCATCCCTAGAAACTCTCAAGGTCGAGCTCGACAGAGCTGTCTGGTTGAAGATGTCCTGGGGGGCTGGACTAGATGGGCTTTACAGGTCCCTTCTCAGCAGTCTGGGACTCTCTGATTCTTTATTTGGGATCGTCTTCTTTCCAAAGCCCTTGTGAAGAGATAATGCCCACCGTGAGCTGCAGGAGTATCAGCTATCATCACTGCTGTTCCTGATGGGAGCACAGCCCTTCTCGGCACGAATCCCAAGCTGTCAGGGGTTTATGTGCCCTACAGGAGGGTTACTTAAACCCTGGAGAGACTTGGCATGAGCTGAACTGCATTGGAACTGTGGTAGTTCAAACCAAAAGCAGCAAGATTTGGGTATCTGCCATCTACATTAGCTGTGTTGACCCTTGCTCTCCATTGCAGTTGCTTTCTTCCTCCAAGACTTGAGGTCCCTTCCAACCCCACAATTTCTTGTTCATTTGCTGGCTGCTCTATTAATGACTTGTCATTGTCAGAATCTCCAAAGAGTTCCCTTATTTTAGTTAACCCTGGAAAACATCACCACCCTCATGCTGCTGCCACAGTCCAGGGCACCGAAAACTGACCTTTGCAGCTTTTGTTAATGGTGTTAATTAAACAGAGTCTGTTGACTGGAGTCTTTCCAGTCCCACCATGCAGCACACAGTGTCTCTTTGAGTTTGCCAAAGAATCAGGATCTCTCTTACTTCAGTTCACCAAAAAACCTTCCTGGATCCTCTTTCCCCCTCAAGACAGGCCAGTAATCCTCAGCAGTGTCTTCTCAGAGGCTGCTGCCACATCTTATTTACCCTACATGAAACCTTCTCCTGGAGGTGAGCTTGTAAATCCTGCAAGAGGGAACATTTCTGGGATATGGACATCAATAATAGTTCAGAAGAACCATCAGGGGAACATCCCTGTCTCCTTTCAGTGGAGGATGGCATAGCAGACATCTGGCACACCCTGGGTCAGGCTCAGACATGGTAAAAAGGGGTTAAGATGCACAGAGCAGAAGCATTTTTGGGGAAAGTGAAGTTCTGTGGCTCCCTCTCTAGATGGAAAAAAGAAAATAAAGTGGCGTTCCTGCTGTCTGTTTAAGAGGTTGCTTACAAGGGGAAATTAATCCAAAATTAACTAGTGGTGTGAATTGCAAGTGGATTAGTTAAATTACATTAAACCCAGGTCTGGATACTTTCATTTAAAATTAAAGTGGCCTTAATTCAATTTGGCTCAAGTCACTTCAAAAGTGAATTAAGTAAAACTTAATTATGGACCCTTTAATTCCAAATGAGTGTGTCTACATAGGTTGTTTAATGTGCTTTCATTTATCCATTTTAAGAATTAATCTTGATGAGCTTTTCTGAATCTCCCCATGGTAGACAGACCCTCATTTGTATAGTAAAACCCCTCTGATTCCCTCTAATAGTGAAAAATAAATAATAACAATAAAAAAAAGGACAAGTGGCTTTTGTCTCTAGCCAGAGAAAATACTGATGCTGTGTTTGTATTGTACTGTGCTCCAGCACTGGGGACCACTGCAGAGGATCTGCTCAAAGCTGATTTCTGGCAACATTCCTTCCTCCTAGCTCCCAATCAACATTTCTAGTAACTCTCTCTTTGCTTTTCTTCCTCTGAGCCACTGAAAACCTGTAAGGGCTGCATCAGGAGCGAGTAGTGGGGATTTTTGCAAGGGATCTTTGCAGCTCATCCCCTGCAGTTCTTCATAGCCAGGAAGCATGAAGACCTGTCAAGCACATGCACAGCTGTTCAAAGGGGAATCAGCTTTAATTCCTGTGCTCCCTTCCCTCCTCCTGCTCCAGCAGCACTGCCTGTTTCAGGGATGGAGATGCAGACCTCACCGTGGGAATGGGTGCTTCTCCATCATTTTGGGGAGGCATGTTAAGTGTGAATGTGTCCTCTAACCTGGGAGCAAAATGTTTCTGGTCCAGAAGCCACCACCAATAAGCCACAATGACACAGGTGAAGTAGGTGGTATTGAGATGATGTGGAGATGCATCAATGAACTACTAATTCCAAAAACTCCCCAAAATGAGGTGAGAAAGACACAAATTTTCTGATTCCCCTCCCCCTTTGCCCCTGAAAATTATATTAACACTTAAATCTTCTCTGCAAAGTGCTTTGGATTTAACAGAACTGTATTTTGGACCCAAAATCACTGGTTGAAAACATATTTCTGGCCAGCCACACTACTTGTCACTGCTGCGGGTTGCCTCAGTGTCCCTCTTAGTGTCCCTCAGGACAAAAGAAGTTATTCCTCCCTGAACAGCACAATTTAACCTTCAACACAACTGCCCCAACCACAACTCCTTATTCCAATGCTACCTGGATCCAGGCTGGAAACAAGCCACATCCTCATCCTGCTGCATCTGCACCCTGGATCCCACCCTGGTCACTCTGCTCCAGAGCTGGTCCCTTAGCCAGCTCATCTATTACTTCAACAAGATTCAGGTCAGGGATTTTTTCCAAGGTGTGTTCGAAGCTGCTGAGTTTCTGCACACTTTCTAAGAGCAGTTGGCAATTCCTCCCAGCTCCTTGCTGCAGTGCGTGGGGGGCTGCTGCCTCTCGTGCTGTTTTGCTTGTGCTGCTGTTGCTCTTTTCTTCTCTGTACTTGGAACATGGAAACGCTGCCTGCTGTTCTCAGGCTGGTTTCCTAAGGAAACTGAGTCATGTGGGATCACCCTGGGGTTTTTTTTTGGGGGTGTCTCCTTGCTTTTTCAGCCTCCTGACCATGGTTCAAAGAAATCTGACAGAACTAGAGGATAGAGTAGGGGGGATGCAGCCAACGCTGTGGGAGGGAAAGAAGTAGAGGAGTTACTCAATGCATACCATTGCTCTGGTCCTGCCTATAATCAGGTGTTGGAGAGAAGGATGTTTTTAAAGGTGAGTGCTGTTTAAGATAATTTAGATAACCCTTTTTAAGTTCTGAAGTCTGCACACCCCCTCCAGATGTGTAAAACAAAGGTAAGAAAGTCTGCCCCACCACCGAGCTGCCCCGAGGTGAAATGCATTAAAACCATGCCAGAGGAGATGCAGAGGCAGAGTTTATTATATTTCAGAGTTGTGTTAGATATTAATCATTTTGCATCCTAAAAAGGTGTCTGAGGAACTTAATTTGTCGTGGAAATGTCAGATAAGAGAGATGCTGCATCTCCAACTGAGAATAAACAGTGAATAGTGTGGAATGTTACTCTAAAATGACCTTTTACTTTATATTAAAGCAAATACGTAAAAATCAAAGTTAAATCCCCAGCAGAGAGCACAGTATGTGTGTTTGCACACGTGTTGGCGTGTCTTCCTTCGAACAGGCTGGAGGCACTCAGAGGAAACCCAGCGTGGGGATCGGCTGAGGCTGTGACCTGTGATCATTCCTGCTCTGGAAGGATGAGTGATGCTTAGGTGTCTCAGAAATCCTGGCTGTCTACTGCATTTAGAGATATATTGATTTATATTACTGTACATATAGTCATTTATATAAATATAATAAATCATATTTAGATATGTAATATATCTATATATATAATAATTATTTATTCTATCATATTTATTATATTATTACATAGAATCATAGACTCATTTAGGTTGGGAAAGACCTTTAAGATCATCAAGTCCAACCATAAACACAAGTCTCACTGAGTGCCACATCTACACATCTTTTCAATCCCTCCAGGGTATTTCTGCACATGTACAATACCAAGTAGTCCACATAATTACAATACCTAGAGGTGGTTGTTCATTTGAAAAATCTGGTTGTGTTGAAAACATAAATTTTCTTTCAGAATGTAGAAAGAAACTGGTCCTACACCCTATTAAGGGTGGGGTCCCTTTCTGGGACCAAGGGCAGCCCAATCGGTATACCTAATTGCATCCTTTGCAATCCTGAGCCACTCTGGAGAGGGACAGATTTCCCTGGAAGGGTTTTTCTTTGCTTGAGTTCCTGAAGGAACGTTATTACCTCCACTCCCAAATGATATTTTTCATACTTGTATTACTGCCTTTTATAAGAATCTAAAGCTTTTCAATTCCTTAAATGCTTTCACAGTCTGAGATGGAGCTAGATACCTAGAAGGAGAGAGCTGACAGAGAATTAGCAGGGCTGAAAAAATAAAAATCCTGGCAGAACTCACTGTTGCAACTTTGAATGAATACAGTGACAAGTGCTTCTTAGAATAGCATCTCTTAGTTGCTATTTGTGCTTTCTGTAAGGAAACGGTTTCTCAAAACCATATAGACTTTGGACTCAGTTCACAATTCAAAGTGGAAGTCAATGAAAGCACTTAGCAAACTCCTCCAGAGCAGTCCCTATCTACTTTTCTTCCTTTCTATTTTATTTTACTTTTTTCTAATTTTATTTTTACTAACACCTTTCTGCCTTGGCTTTGACTGACGTTCTTAATCCTTTGAGAGATTATAAATGCTCTGATTGTTATCAAACCTTGTTCCCCTGCATGGCTCAAAAGAGAATTTGACTATTCCATGTCCTATCAGCTTCCCTTGATGGATTTTGCCCTTCTAACCCTTTGAAGGGTCCCCTTTTAAAGCCAGCCCCTGGGGACATTTTAACAACCCCTATGATCAAGGAGAGGTTCTCTACCTGTTCGTTATGCATCTACCTGTAGGCTCATTCACCTCACAGTTAAATTAAATCCCCCCCTCCCCCAGCTGACCCCTACCATTGCATAGGTGAAGGGAGGGGGCTGAAAGACCCCTAAATAGTTAAAAGGATGAGTTTGCCCTACTTGGGAAGCAGAAATAAGAAGGTCTGGATGCAGATATATGTGAGTTCAAAGAGCTCTCAGGCAAATTCATGTGAGGAAAAGGAGGATTGAGGTTCATGAAATACACAGACCCTGCCTCTGGCTTGGGACACCCCAGGGCATTGGACACTGGGGTGAGATGGGGACATACCCCTTCGTACATCTCCTGTTTGGGTAGTCCCTTTAGATCTCTGCTATTGACTTTGATAAGACACAGGCAGATCTCAAGTCTGACCTGTTACAGATGATTTTAAACCCTCACCATCACCTATCAGCCCATCATCCAGAGCCAGATTGTGCTGTCCTCAGCACAGGGGGGATTTCACCGCTGAAGACATCTGTTCTGTTCTCTGTGTGGAAAAACATAACACTTTTCTACTGCTTGTGAGTCTCCTGGTAACACTTACCAAATGCTAGTAATTTGGCCTGCTACCATGCTGCTGCGATGGGTACTGTAACAACTGAACTCACAGGAGCTGTGTATTAAGGTTGGGGTGCTGAGAAGACTATTTACACTCTTATTACTTGTAATGCTATGGTATTTTGTTGTACAGCCATATATTGACCATGCTTGTGCTGAAATTACAATGCCATAAAGATAGTGCTCAGAAGTTTGCTCAGAATAACAGCTGCCTAAACAATACTGAGTTTTGGTTAGTGAATTATATCTCCCTTGGAGGACTGGAATTGCCTCATCAAACAGACTGGTTCTGTGAAAACCTTTGGTGTTGGAGAAACCCAGGGAGGAACTGTGTTACAAAGAATACCTTGGTTTCTCTGCCTTATGTCCTGAAAAAGTCTGAAACAAACCCCCCAAAAATTAAAAATTGCAGGCAAAGGGAATAAAAATGTCAAGAGCCACTTCATGTTGCCCCATTCAGAGTCACCATGGCCATCAGCCTCAGCTAGAACATCGACAGGACTTCAAGGGGAGCAGGGCTTGGACCATACAGATCCTCCTAGCAGGGAAACCCCTAACCAAAGCTGAGTTGTTCACATCACTGGGAATCTACATCAGCAAACAGGCTTGTGAGAAAGGTTAAGTTCTCAGTGAGAGTCTCAGGCAAGTCCTGCAGCCACGGACAGTGGGCTGAAACCCCCACCCCATGAAGGTGGAACTCCAACATGCAATAACACAAGAGTGGATGTGTACTCGCTTCTGCAAGAGAACAGGGGAAGAAATAACTTTGCCCTGTGTTTTTGATGAAGTTCTGCTCTCATCCACATGAACCAGCATCAGAACTACACCCTGTGTGAGCCCAAGTTACCTCCACTTAGAACTCTGCCTTGACATCTGTTCTGTGATGTGCCATCAAGAACTTATCAAAACTCCTATCGAGTGTGTTGTTGCAGAAGATGGTACAAGGGCTGGAGAATACGAAGCCACCTGGGTTCAGAGGGTAAAGCAGGCCACTCCTCTTCCACCTGATCACCCCAGATCCCTGCTGCTGCAGAATACAACACTGTTTGCCATGTCTTTAATCTTAAAAGGGATGAGTATGGCTTTTCATTAAAGTCTTGTCATCTACAAATGAGGTCCTGGGGACTAGGAAGACAGGGAGATAACAGTTTTAGATAACAGGCTGAATCTCAACTGGTGGTTTATCTCTCTGCATACCCCAATGAGCAGAGCACGATGGTGCAGGCAGGTAACGTGCAGGTAGAGTACAGGCAGTGCCACTGGGCTCTGACTTGCTCACTGGTTGTAAGAGAGAGGGCTCTGGGGAGCAGCTCTTCACCCTGCCAACCACCACATGAAAGGAGGCTTCATCCCAGCTTTTTTTCAAAGGGAATTCCTCTGCTTTTTCAAGTCAAAGACAGTATTTGCTGAAAAAAATGTCTACATGTTGCAAGGGAAAAAGGAGAGTTTAAACAAAAGGGCTAAGCTACCTGCACATCAGAGCGTGATGTTTTGGGTCAAACAGCATGTTTATCTTGTTGCAAAAAATGTTTTTTGTGTATTTTGACAATAAATGATATTTAATTTCCTCTGAAACATATTTGTTTTCCTGCCTGCTTGCTATGACTGGTGAACCAACAAATTCACCATCTCTTTAAGAGAGGAAGATGACAGATTAGGAAGAGTTTGGGGCAAAAGTGAACAGTGGGGTTTGGAAATTAAAATTCTGGATCAAAAATCAGTAGTTCTGAAACCTGAGCTCCTTGTTTGAAGATTTTTGCCTCCACCAATACTTGTAGTGTGGTGCTGCTGAGCCACGGGCCAGTCATGGGTGGTACCTGCACCTTCCAGTGATGGCCCATAACTCACCATGCCAACAGTGGTGTGAGAGGAAAGAGGCTCTGGAGAAAAACTAAATTACTTCTTTAAGTTTTATGGTAAGAAACAAAACTTTGAAGGAGCAGTGAGGCTGAGGCGTGAGGTCAGTGAGAACTAGGGCTGAACATGGCAGGAGCTGGTATAGCATCAGAAATGACTCAGTTCATGACTCAGTTTGGGCTTGGAAATAAAGGAACCAAAAAAGAACATTTTCAGGTCTAGTTTAAGATACTCAAGAGCAGCTATTATGGGTCAGACCAAAGGTATAGGTAACCCAGGTTTCTATCTTCAAAATGGCTAATGTAGACACCAAGAGATATGTATAAGAACAGTGTGAGCGCTTTGTTTGGTTGTTTTCCCAAGCATTTTCCCCTTCCAGTTGCCTACTGATGTTTTTGTACTTAATAGCCCTTCATGGATTCATTCCCCATTCCTTTGCCCACTTGCATTTGAAACCTGCAATATTCTGTGGCAAAATTTCAGGGGGCAAATACAGTTAATTCGCGGTCTTATTACAAATAGATGTTTCCTGGGTATGAATCAGCACCTCCTCTTGCCCTCAGCCACTCTCCAAGCCTCACGAAGGTTAAAGCTGGCTGTCACCATTTGCCTGGCACAAAACAAAACCTCTTCATTTCAACTTGAATTGTGCAATGATTTTCACTCTTCAAACGTTCTAAGTCCATTTTTGTAATGAAAACAGTGTTTTTGAAACAGCCAAAATGTTCCTGTTTGAAAATGGCAGGGTAAAAGCTCTCTTTTTTTATTTTTCTTTCTTTCTTTTTTTTTTTTTAATATTTCTGTTTTCTGTCCAAAATCATTTACAAAAAGTTGACTCAGAAGGTTTTATCCTCTGTGGATCTGTGTAATTCCATGGGCTTGTTATGAACAGAGACAGCCTCTCCCTGCTAAGGGGCATGTGTTCAGAAAACCACCTCCAAATATCCCACTCACAGCAGCTCTCCTGCCAAGCGGTTGCTTTTATGTATTTACTTTGCTCACAAAACCTCATCTAGCCTTGTTCTTCTCTCTATCCATCATTCACACCAGACAGCCCATTGCTAGGCATTTGCTCAGCTGTGACCATTTCTCTCACAAAAACCAGAGAGCTTATTTATTATTTTGCTAACTGCCATGATTGCTGTTTTCTCTCATCCTCTCCAGAGTGAACCCTTCCTCTCAAATTTGGTTTGCTTCACTGACCTTCTGCTGCTACTGGCTCTCCATCAACCCTGCTGCCCGGGACCCTCTCAGCACAGAGAGCACTCTAACTTCCATTTCTGAGCCATAGCTGTATTTTATTGGGGTTTTTTTTTTTTTCTGGTGAGCAGAGTGAACCAACTCCTCTGCTCCCAGGAGCAAAGGGTCACCTATAGCACCGTCAGCACTGGGCTCAAGACCACTTCAGGACCCACTTGTGGGCTGGTGTAATATTCTGATGTGAGAGGAAGAGGACAGCACCCTTGTGGCTGCTGCTTCTGTTTTTTCAAGCATTTGACTTTGCACAAACAATATGGGTTTTTTTCCACAGTTCTCAGCATTCATTGATTCCTACCCCACAATCACCTTTTAAAAGCACTAATTTTAAAGCCTCGAGCAGTTCCATCATGGCTCAGTGCTTGGGCAAAGGCAGGAGCTAGCAGCACTGCCAGGCCATTTATCTTTTGGGCTGAATGGCCCCTGGAGATAAGAGACAACAGTGGGACTCAGCTATTCTCTAAATAAAATCTGGGAGGCAGCGGTGGGAAGGGATGTCTGGAGGTATCTTGCCCAGTCTATGGGACTACTGCCAACTCAACAAGGTCTTAGAAACCTCTAAGGACTCCTAAGCCCCTTTTTCCCATGGATTTAAAGCTGGCTGTTCCACATTGCCCTCCTCATTGCTACAGAGGACAGAAAGGCTCTGACAGAGTGTACCATAACCATATGAAATGGGATTTGGTTTTGGTTTACAACTTGGTGGAAGATGAACAGGTGACAAAGCCAAATCTTTGATGCAAAGGACACTTTTCCCCCAAATCTCCAGTTCCTTACTCAAATAGCAAGAGCTATTAAATGAATCATGGTAGGTATTTCTATAAAGCAGCAAACCAATTTATTTCCCTCTGACTCCTTTCTCAGACACATTCAGTATTACTTTGTACTTTCACTAAAATTTGTTTCCTGTTGCAAAAAAGTATCAAGCAAAATGTGAGCCCAAATATTTCAAATTTTCCAGTGCTCTAACAAGTTATGCAAAGCAGGATCTCATAATGAGAAATGTTCAGGAACTAAGAGGAAAGGCAGCATTACCAGTTCCCACTTGCCATGTGTGCTCACACAGCAGCTGGGTGTGAGAAACAGAGCTGTTAATGACTGGAAGTGAGCAAATGATTCCTGTTGTTTTAGGAAACATTTCCATAATGGCCATGGTGCTGTTCCTGTGGGCAAAATCTAGAGGGAAACCACGGCTGCTGGTGAAGAAGAAAGTTGTTAATAATTTTTTTCCCTTGCAGGTGGTCTCTCTTTTTTCCTTGTATTACATGTTCTGCCTGTGCCTTTGAATGCCCGTGTATTTGTGAAGCTGTTTCTCTGGTCAGCTCCCCTTGCTTGCTTTAATTAGCTCCCTAGAATTTCTGAAGGTATCTCCCAGGGCTCTCTAATCCCCTCAACATGCTGACTAACCGAACCCCACGAGATCCTTACAAGAGAAAAACTGCAGGATAAAAGCAAGTGATTTCAGGCCTCCAGTTTCTTAATTAGCCCTTTCTACACCAGAATTCCACCAGAATGACTCTATGGCAGGGAGACTTTGTGCTTGTGCTCAGAAAAGAGCTCTCTGCTCTTTTTGGTACCCATTAGAAACTTGGCTTGTCCTTTTCACAGTGCTCACTGTGCAACCTCTTCAGCAACAGTGGGATGGGAAGGTGGGTGATGGGTACCCAGGTGTGACCTGTGTTTCCCAGTCCCATGCCACCCAGGCCTCAGGGACACTTTTTCAGTCCTTTGAAACATAGCAACTAAAGAAACTGGTTCATTTGAGCTGCTTAAATTGACCTTCACCATGACACAGTCCTCTCTATCCCAAAACAACCCCCTTAAGTGTTCCTACAGGAAATGCAAAGCAGTGTAGCTGTCTTTGAACCTCTGTTTGCAGCCCTGGTTAACCAAGAGCTGAGCGTGTGCTTGCAGATGGGGTCAGTCCGGCTGCCAGCAGTGCATTTAACTACAGTAATTCAACTGGAAATGTGAGCCTGCAGTCTGAAATGAGAGGGAGGATTGGACAGATGGTGCAAGATAGAGGAGAAATGCACAAGGAGGGATGAAGACACCACACAGGTGTCTCCAGGTCTTGGAGAAGGTCATCCTTTTACAGTTCATTGAAGGTCTGTGCTGTGGGATGTCTGTTAATCCCTAAGGCACAGAGAGATGAAGTTCTTTTCTAGAGATGGCTGAGAAGGTGGTTTGTGTCTACATAAGAGGTGAAGCACATCCTTGAGAGAAGATTGAACCCCACTGCCCATGTGCTTTCTGGCCACAGTGGTGCAGGCAGCCACTAGCAGCTTGTGCTGGGACCTCAGCCTTCCTGGGCCTCATCCAGCCTAACTGAACAAACAAGACTTGGCACTGAACATGCTGAGCCTTTAACACTTGGGATTACTCAGGAGTTCATGCCATTCTTCCCTTGCAAGTTGGCAGGGACTGGTGATGCTGAATGAGGTCAGACCATGCCTATCTGTCAGCACAGGGACCTCTTCCACCAGAGGCAGGAGTGGAACTTGCAGCCTGCATCCAACTATGATGTGTTTAGCACAGCTTGAAGCCAAGGTGCAATTCAGTGGTGGCGTCAGAAGCTGTTTAACAGCATTTCATTTAGATATTCATATTAAGGCAGCCACTTTCCTTATAGTTTAGCCATTCCCTCTCAGCAGCCTTCTCTGATGCAAATAATCTCTAAATGCCTCCTTAGCCCCACTTCTCCTTATCTGCTGCGTGCCTTCGGTGTGCTGTCAATGACACAGCCCGCCTGCTCGTGAAAGCTGACATTTTCCAAACCTGATTTTTTAAATTGTAAAATACATGGCACGTGCCTTGCCAAAATCAGATGAAATCAAGTTAGTTTCTAAAATGTTAAAATTACCATTTACATTTATATCAGGAATTAAAGCAGGAGGCTGCAGACTGCATCCTGCTTGACAAGGATGCTAGGAAAAGAGCCACAGCCAGTTTTTTACCCAAAACCTCATGCACACATCACTTATTTAAATGCTGTTCGCTTGGCATCTTAGCAAATTTGCAATATTAAAAGTGACATTAACATCACGGGAGTGAAAGGTTTCAAATCACTACAAACAGAACAGAAGTGAATACATCTCCATGCGAGTATTCTATCTTTATTCTGTTAAGCAAGTAAGAGTATCCATAAAACACAAAAAAACCTGCTAGAAACTCAGCACAAAGTTGCTCTTTCAACTGGAAATTCAGCACCTTTGTGCTGGGGGAGTTGTGAATTCTTGCTTTGGTTTCAAGTTAGGACTTTGTTCTCCTGTTAAGCCTTGGTCTAGTTTGCCCCCCTCAGAAAATACATGCACAAGGTTTAAGTAATGTAGATGCCTGTGTCCTATTTCCAGGAGAGTTGCAAACCCTAAAGGACAGCCATGAAGAGGTATCAGGACACTTAACTCCTACGCAGACTCCGGGACATCATATGGAGCTGTACAGCAGGATAACTATAAATCTCTCCTCAGTAACTGTGAAGGCACTCCTCACAAATTGCAAAGAAAAGACATTTAGATGATTAAGGGAAAATGAAGCACTATACCAAGTGCCTGAATTCCCATTAAAATAGTTTCTTGTTTTGGTGTCTATGTCAGGTCAGATGGCTGCATACCCCTGCATCTGCAAGCCATATCTGGAAAGGAAATTGGGTATCTACGATGTATATTAGCACTTCCAGACTTTGAAATCATGACTAGAGCCTATCTGCTTCTTTGGGCATCAAAATACCTTGAGAAATCTGCAGTGTATTTGGTTATTTCTAGACAGGGAACTTTAACAGGCGATTTGAGTCAATCTGTCATCCTTTGCACCAGAATGGATGAGTCAGAGACAATGTCCCACCTAAGGCAGCTGTAATTTGGAGCTGAGAGCAGGTAACTTATTAAATTACTCCAAATACATTGAAAGTACTCATCTGACTATGCCACACTTGACACCAAGCTTAGGTCACATCCACCAGATGGTTTGCTAAACGTTGTCAATAACTGGTGTGCCCAGAATTGGGCACAGAATGATCAATGTGGTTGTGAACAGCTTTACTTTTCCTTATCCAGAATAAGCACAAGCAGAACCTTTTTTTTACTTCCCCCCCTAATCCAGAATCATGTAGAACTTTTATAATGCTGTGAGAAAAAGCAGCAGTTTAAAGTGATGGAATGAAGTAGGTGCTCTCTCTGCTTTTTTTTAAGGTTATGTCTTGTCTGAGCCCAAGACAGCTTCTGAGGATGCCTTCAGGTGGTCGTCCCAGCTCCTGAAGCATGAGGATCATCTGAGATCATAAGTTTTCTGTTAAGGTGAAGAAACCACGTGAAATAGATAAGTTTCTGTTATTGAAGTATGATAATTAGCAGCAGATGAACCCCAAACAGTTCAGAGATCAGGTTGGTGTAACTGTGACATAAGGCAAGGTGCTCATTTTCTGAAATGGAACCTCTGAGTTCCACCAAAGACTCTGGAAAGCTCATAAAAACGGACCTTCTGAGGGATTTGTACTTCTTGCTTCTACTTAGATTGTGCATGCCATAAGAAGATCTTTTTTTCATCAGACCCAAGCCAAAAGAAAAGCAAAGATACACAGAAGAATCTGGATTACTGAGGCAGACAGATAGGCAACATATTTCTCACTACTAAAAGTTTCTGGGCTGAGAGCTGGTTTGAATTTGGGGCTAAAAGGTTCAGGTTACAGTGTTCTTTGTCCCTTCTCAATACAAGGTGCTCTGGAAGCATTATAATGACTTGAAAGACCTCAAAAGCTGTTGACCTCCTTTGATAACCTAACATATCGGCTTTCCATTTGAGACTGGCTCTTTGATTGAGGTTTTCACTTTTTTATTATTATTATTTTTTTACAGATGTCAGATCAGCTACTCTTCTTTGTGACTGTAGAGAATAAAAGATGATGGCAGATCCTACACTTCCCAGCTAAGTGCTTTTGATCAGTGGTCAACAGTGTGATGAATGCTTTTCCACTGCATCCTTCATCCCATGCATTTTCAAGGCTGGTTAGAAGTTGGAAGGCAAGAGGAAAGAATGCTGCTATCCGATAGAATTCAATTTCCTGAAAAAAATAAATCATCTCTTTTTTTTTCTTTTTTTTTCCTTGTGACCTAAATGGAAAACATATTGTTCTGAAAGTGCTGTTCAAACAGAATTACCGAAACCTTTTATCAACAAAGAGACCGTCATATATCAGACATCTGGTGTGGATGTCAATTATAATAATTAATTAGACATCTCCCCAGATGCCTGACACTACATTCTGTCAGCAGATTTTTTGACTTCAATCAAAACTGCTGCTGCATTATGCATGAAACTCACGGAGTAGTTGGGAGTTGAGGAGATCAGCTACAAATCACAGCTAAACACACTAAAGGCCTCCTGGTTCTGATGCTTTTTACCACTTTTGAAGGCTGCCAAGTGAAGGTCACATACATTGATTTCTTTTCCTCCCTGAACAACATTTTCTAATGTTTTACATTTTTTCATGCAGAAGTTCAAACAAAAAGGATGAGTGAGGAAGAATAATATATATTAAAAACAGGTAAGGGCTGCTGCTGTATCCCTGTGGTGGGAAGGGAGAAAGCTGCTCTCTTACGTAATCCCCAACCTGATGTACAACCACTGCAGAGCATCTTCAGCCCTGCTGGGACCATCCCAGAAACACTCTCCAGAAATGATCCTCAAAGACCATTGAAGAAGCCAGAAGAAGCCAGAAGAAGCCAGCCTCAATTAATTTCATTTTCTTTTCTTCCCTCACACCTTTATTTTTAAATTAAATTGAAAACAAATTGATTATTGGAACATTGAATTCATTCCAAACAAACAAGCTGATTTTTTGGTTTTAGTTTTTCAAAAATACCTCCACATTTCCCAGGCAAAACATTTAATTTACTTCTACTTGACTTAGGAAATCACTCCAGTCAACCCCAACATAGATATGTATTTTTTTTTCATTGAGGAATATTTGAACAAATACATCACCAATTTTATCTGTATAAGCAAGGATAGAAAATACTTTATGTTTCAGACTAAGAACTAATAACTGTCAAGTACACAGGCCCTGGTCCTGCAATTTGATCTTATTCTCTTTGATGGGAATTGGCTCGTGTTCAATGTGTGTGCACTGATAGGAGCCTTAGTCTGGAAATACTTTGTAACAGGGACAGAATGAGATTCTGGTTTAAATCCCTGGATTTTTCCTGTTTTCACTGGGGCAATCATTGCTGCCTATCTTTTATTTGTTCTATAAAGTATTTAGCACATGTTTGAACAGCATGAAATGGTAAATGAATATGTAACTACCACACACTTGCCTCTTTGGAGCTGGCAAGTTTCTTTGATTTGAAGGGTTCGCCAATGAGAAATAGAATCACAAACAGTATGTGCATTTTTAGAAGAAAAAATATTTGTAGTAATCCATGTGTTTCAATATTTCATAAAAGTGTCTGGGTTAGTTTCAGTTTCAATACAAACAAAAAGGAAATAGATTTAGATTGAAATGGATTTGCACTGAAATAAAACAAAGATTTCTTTTTTTGAGGCTTCTATTCTCTATTTTCTCCTCTCTCCTCACCTGTAGGATAGGAGTAGTGAAGCAAAAAGTACTTCTTTTTAATTCAAATGGTTAAGCTTTGAGAAGTACCATAATGAAAAATGAGAATTAAATTATAATTATGCTGTCCATGCCTATGTTTTTGAGAAAAACTATGGTTATTTTTTAACATCTAATGACAGTTAATGCCACTTTGTAACCAGGAGTGAGTTGTGAGGTCTTATTAAAGGAGCACGGGGCACGTAATCTACCTGCTAATGAGTAATGAAAGAGGATCAAAGTCACAATAAGGAGAGTATGAACAAATTGCAGGAACTGGCCTGGTCAACCCCCTCCCCTGGTCAACCCCCTCCCCACATTCATGTCTCTCATTTGCAGAACAAACACGACATGTTTTTAATGAAAGGTTCATCTCCACGGGGGGTGCTGGGAAATTTAATCCATTAGTTAATAATTGCAATTAATTAAGGTTGGGGATTTAAAATGGATTAGCTAAACTGTATTAAACCGCTGTGTAAACACTCATGTTCAGGAGCAGAGCAGCCCAAATTCAGCTCATTTGTCCTTGGGTTAGCTGATATTCAGAGAATGGGAAGGGGTGAACTTATAATGCACTTTCTTTCCATCTGGTTATTTTTGATATATTTTAGAGCGACTTTCTGCTTCTTACTCTACTTTGAAAGCATAAAACTTGGCCTTACTCTGGAGAGTCCCTACAGAGCAGCTAATGTCCTAGAAATTCATGCCATTTGCTGTGATTTCACTGTGAAGAGAAAACCTCTGGAGCTGGAGTGCAATGCACTGATTTATGCCACTTCAGCTCTGAATAAAAAGAGTTGAGCTAGAAGAGTTTAAAAGAGTTTAAAATAGTTTAACTAGTGTATTTGGCATATAATTGAGATTCATTTTCCTGAATGTCTTCATCTGGAGTTTCTGGTGAAACTAGTTGTGTGGGCAGTGGTGCTGGTTTAGTATTTCTACTTTCTTTTGAGAAATGGAGCCCACGGTGTAGTGTAGAGCAGAATTACTTATTCAAGGATGAAAAGGATCATCACTGCATTTGGACAAATCATGCAGAAATCAAAGAATATGTCACAAGGGAACAATCAAAGGAAGATGTTTGAAGAATTTCCAAGTGTCTGGAGGACATAGATGTTTGCATTTATTTTTATACCATGGATGCATGCATGTTGATGGACAGAGGCTAAGCAAAGCATTGCAAGGTCCCATGATTTTGGCCTACATTTCTTTAGAAAAACAGGGTGAGTGATTCACAGGGCTGGGAGAACAGAGAGACTCATCTGTGCCATTGTGACTCCTGAGCATACTGCAAGGCACATCTTAAAAAATAAAAATAAAACCAAATTTTTCACTAGTTTCTTTCAGCCTGGACCCCAAAGAGCTTTCTAGAGTTGTCTGGGACTTTGCTATTCCTGTACAGTGGCAAAGTGAAGGGTTGAAGGGTTGTTTTGCTTTTGAAAGGTCCAGCTTCTACCCAGACACCTGATCCATTCATCCACCTCACCTGATGAACATGTCCAGGCAGTTTGTGAGATTAAACGTGCTTAATTTATCTCCCAGAGTTCTTAATTGCTGAGCATTTTTAATCTTGCTTCACGTTCAGATAGAGAGCAAGAGCACTAGAGAAATGCCAAACGCATAAATAAAATAAAATAGAAAAATTACAAGGAAGAATAATTACTTTGGATCCACTGGAATAGTGAATTAACACTGAATTTAGAAACAGTCAATAACAGCAATCACTGTCCACCACCGCTGCCACTGATAATAGAACCATATACATATATATATATTCTTTGCTTTAAAAAAAATAAAGATAATTCCCTTGTAGCCAAAAATCTCACCAGCCAATTAATGACCTTTGCCTTTGACATTCCTTCCTTCAAGGTTTGCATGGCTATTATTTTCAGTACTTAATCTTATAGAGTGATTTGTGTCTTCTAATAACTGATTGCTTGTTTTGCTATCAGTCAGCTCCAGGACTGCTACAGCGTCTCTTCAGCTTCAATCTTGCTTCATTCACCTTGTGGCTTCAAATACCTTGCTGTCTTGAGCATGGAAAAAAATAAAAAGAAGCCCCCAAAATCCCATATTGCTCCTTACAGTTTTATTACTTAGGAAACTAAAGAGAGAAAATAAAGGTCACAAGAACTTTAAAACAACAGTGAAGTCTTGAGGACAGGGGAGTTTTAAAGGAAGTTACAAGCTTGAAATTATCTTTTTATTTAGGGTGTTCCAAGATATTTTGAAAAATCCCAGAAATTCCTGTGATTCCTGACTCTCCCTCACTTCTCATGGGAAATTACTCAGAATTATCCCTCTTAACCTGTCAAGTGAAAGCAGCTTATGAAATCTCAGACATTCATATGATGAGGAGACCACAACAGAGAAGCCCAAGAGTCCCTTGACCAGACATGGAAGAGGCTTCATAACCCCACGATGTCTCAGGACCCCCATCCTAACCCCTTCATGCATATACAGCAGCAAACTGCTGAGCACCTTTAGAGGAACCAAAGCACTGCACCTAAGTCTGTGCATCTAATCTGAGTGATAATAAATAAACCATGTCCTTGCAGTGCCCATGCCCAGCTCTGCAGAGCCTTACTGCTGCCACTCAGGTCTCATGGGTGAGGTTTGTCCCTCACCCATGAGGTTTGTTTCACCACCACTGTCAACAGCATCAATGTCTCCACCTGAGGTGGTTACCCTGGGCCACTGTCCCTGTGCAGAGAGGTGAGATACATCCCCAAAACCAGCTGAGCCTTGGTCTTCAGAGGAGAGCAAGAAGTACCAGAGGAATTAATAATTCCAGAGGAATAAGGAATGCTTTTGAAGTCTCTTTACAAGGGGGGTCTACAGAGATGCAGGAGAGCCCTGCACTACATGGGACTACTCTGCAAGGACTGTAAAACCTGCTCTTTGTGTTTGCTGCACAGAGAGCAGTAGGACAGGTCAGGACCTGGCTGCCTGCTGAGCTCCAGGAACAAGTAACTGCTGTGCTCACAAGGGATGATGTCTCCTCTGGAAGCTCCTCTGCAGAAACACAGGTTGGGAGATTTGACAGAGCTGCAGGGAATTGTGTGTAGCATTCTCAAAAGCACTCCAGGGACTTCAAGATACACTCCTCTGCAGAAATGCAGTTCTCTGTCCTTAGCCCACCTAATAATTAAGCCACTTCCTAAAATAGGACAGTCTTGAATGTCTCCTGTGCACATCCAGTGTTTACTGCTCTGCAAGAAGCGCTGGGCATCGTGACTTTGCAAGGCTTGGTTGTCAGGGTGCTTCTGTGCAGCAAGATGCTGATGGGCACCTTGAAGAAACTTCAGAGGTGCCTGAGCAACGCAGCTGCCCCATGTTGGGAGAAATCAAACCCCAGCACTTGGCCTTGTTTGAAAATCCTAGGGCTTAAGGCTGTGCTGTCACCTCATAAACAACCAGAATAGGGAGAGGGAACAACTTTTTATTTTTTGGAGCTTGTACATTTGCTGCCTTAGTGCAGGTGCCCTTCCACCACATCTCTAGATGTTCCTTCTCCTTCCCATCTACCTCTTCACAGGGGGTCCCAGCACAAATGGCAATGAGATCTTTTGATCCCACTGCTCCCCTAGCCCAACAGACCTATCAAAATAACTCCTCTGTGCTACCACTAAGCCCATCAACCATCCTTCCTTCAGTGTGAAACTGCTGACAGATCGCCAGCTACAGCCAGTGAAACGTTCCATTAATTATCATAATTGATATCAATAGCAGATGTCAGACTTAATGAATGAGGAAAGTCATTGCCAATAAGAGATGAAAGGGGGCAGTCCTCCAGCCCCTGAGCATTGACTTCCCGGAGGCGTTCTTCAGTGGATGTAAATGTCTGCCCAGCCTACAGTCACTGGGTGAAGGTTGATGTCTTGGAGAGATGTGGCTGGGGAAAATGACAGTAATTCCCATCCTCCAAGAGTCAAGAAAGGATCTGCTTGGTGGAAGACATTTTAATATCTGTGGGGGGAGGGTTTACCTGTTGAATCTTTTGTCCCTGGCAGAGTTGGTACTGCCTTCAGGAGTGAGCAAGCAGCACAATCACCAGGCCTCTGCACCATGGAGAACACGCCTGCAAACATTAGACAGCAGCACTAGCATCCAGCATGGGATGGAGGAGGCAGAAGCAGAGCCATCAGCATGGTCAGGACTGTCACCAGCCCAGCACAGGCTTTATCGCTCGAGGACCCTCTGCATTGGAGGCAGGATGGGGTAGGGATGCAGGGGGTGTGAGCAGTGGAGAGGGTTTGCCTTGACAATGTTTTCTTCATGATTGGGAAACACTCTGCAGTAATAAATTAGCAGCTGAGGTCCCCTGCTTAACGACAACACAGATCTGCTCACACTCACTGCCAAGGAGATGTCTGCTCCTAAAATGGGGAGGGAAAGATTTGATAGAAAGTTTTCAACCACTTGAGCTATACACAGCAGAGGGAAAAATATGTGCCTCAGCAGACTCCTTTTTAATGTTTCTGAGCAAAAAATCTTGTGATAAATATAGAGCTAGAAATGTTTTTGGGTAAGTTTTGCATGATGCTGTATCTTTCTTTGGGCCAAATGATTTGATAACAAATACTCCCTTGCTTTGTTCAGCTATTCTGTTTTTATTCATATGATAAAAGTCTCTCTTGAACATCCCTCAAGGTTCTCACTTCTGTAGAAGCATACACAATAACCCTGGAATGAGAAGGAGAGGTATGCACTGAAAATATCGTTAAGAAAATTAATCCTCATCTAAAATCTCACCAGAGCTAGAGCAACCAGGGCACTTGATCTTATGTCTCGGGCAGCTCTTAAGTCTTTCATTACTGGGCTCACTGGACCAGGGAGGCTACAAGCCTGTACATTTGAATATAGATGATATACAATTCATGGGTCCGTGGCCTTCTCACTTAACCCAAGTTACTGGCCCATGATAGGGTTTGCCAACCTTGCTGTTTCAGGCAGGAACAAACATTTTATAAGCTGTCAATTTAGCAAATCTATTCCCCTGATTCTCCCCTCCCCCCTTTCATTGGCTGTGTTCATTAATCAACCCCTACTGTCTCCCTGGCAAGACGTGTTAATTTTTATAGGCCTTGCTCAGCAAGTCTTAAACAGCAGCGTTTTCCCCAGGCACTGGAGCGTGGCTACCTTGCTGATCTGCTGAGCCAATGGAGGATTTGCTTGAGAACAGGTTCTTTCACAGGGTTAGGGACTGTGGTTGCTTCTATAGGCTTTAACAAGTACAGAAGACCTTCACTAAGTGGAAGGTAATGGAGCCATCACATGGATAGCAGCAGTTTGGGTCTTTCTTAGCTCAGATCTTGCCATTTTGGTAGAGTTTGAAGGACTCTGGCAGAGGAAGTATTGTTGTAGATCAATGAAATAAGGTGACTTGTGGATTTAGTTGGTGTCAGTGGAGTTCTCCACACTGGCCAGGTGATTCTGGCAGGTTTCTGCCATGACTTTATATCAAAAAGCTATTTCATGAGGATACCCTCCCTTCAGGATATGTGTATGCTGATTCCACAGGAATAACACTTGTGCTTAGAGGAAAAATACTGCATGAGTAGGACCTGTTGCCCAAAAGGACACTAGGCCTGGAGCAGTGATGGTGGTGCAGGTAGATAGACACTGCTGTGCTTGAGACATCATACAGCTACTTTCTGTAAAAAACACAGATCCTAGCAAAGCAATGCTGTGACATCCAAAATGTTAGAGAAGAGCCCACAACAGTTCTGGGCTCAAGAAGGACAGGGAACTACTTGAAAGAGCCCAGCACAGGGCCACCAAGACGATTGAGGGAGTGGAACACCTTCCTTAGGAGGAGAGGCTGAGGGAGCTGGGCCTCTTCAGCCTGAAGAAGAGGAGACTGAGGGGTGACCTCATCAATGTCTATAGACATGTAAAGGGTGAGAGTCAGGAGGATGGAGCCAGGCTCTGCTCAGAGATGTCCAGATAGGACAAGGGGCAACAGGTGCAAGCTGGAGCAGAGGAGGTTCCATGTGAATATAAGGAAAAGATTTTTCACTGTGAGGGTGGCAGAGCTCTGGGACAGGCTGCCCAGAGAGGCTGTGGAGTCTCCTTCTCTGGAGACATTCAAATCCCATCTGAACATGTTCCTCTGTGACCTAATCTAGGTGCTCCTGATTTGGCAGGGAGTTGGACTAGCTGATCTTTCAAGGTCTCTTCCAACCCCAACATTCTGTGATTCTGTGAACTTTGTGGTTACATTGAGGAAGCCTAACATTAATGACATCCAACAGGAGGAAACAAAAGGAAGGTGGGAAAAAGGGAGCACCCATCATGCTGTGTTAGGGCAGGGTCTAGAGATGCAGAGGAGACAATGGACAACCTACCAAGAGAATCCATGGTTTCTGAGACAGCCAGTGCAACGACCCCAAAGCAACATTTCTCTTCCCTGCAGCTGTGTTGAAATGCAATGAGCAGGAATAAGATTTTCTTGAATGAGGACTACTGCCATTGCTTGGAGAGGAGTATTGACTGCTGTAATGCAAGATCCTGTCTGAGCTGGCCAGCTAGGCTCTCTAGGGAAATCCAGACCTGCCAAGGGCAGTTCAGCAACAATATTTTAAGCACCTTTGTTAGGAAAGGATCGGTCATTCCGTGGGGAAACTCACCTCTTGCTCCACCAACTACAGAGGGGACACAACCAGCCTGATCTTAGCATTGCATGAACAGGAAGGTTTGGGGGATTATCTGGGACCGAAGCATTTCTTTGATCAAGCTGGGGATGCACTGACAGCCTTTTACTTAGAAATGATCGAGTAGCTGGATTATGAGTCAGTGGAAGACTGGAGCCAAACTGGCAAAGCAATTGCAAGTCTCTCTGTATGTGCGTGAGCGAGAGCACGGGCAAGACAATAAGTCTCCATCCCTTGGTGACGTGGATTGATGGGCCTCTGCTATTCCCATCTTTGAGGAATCCACCAGTCGATACTTTGCTCCTTTGTGCCCAGTCATCCCATCATCTGTGTGTCTGGCACCAGTTCTTGTAGGTGTAAATAAGAATCATTTCTCAGGCTGCCAACCTTTCTGCCTGGAAAACACGAGGTTCATTTCAGCTCTTCACATTCAACTGGATCCCTCCTCCCCTCTCTTGCAGCCCTTCGGTGCTTACTCCTTTGCTGACCTTTTCCTTGGCACATTTGCATGTAACAGCAGGTTGCTGACCCGGAGAAGAGATGTGGGATAGATGCATCCTGCCTTTCATATGCCTGGCTAATAGCAGAGAAGTCAGCCCCCTTGTTAACAGTTGGGTATGGTCGTTCCATCATGGATCAGCAGGATGCTCCATCAAAGCCCTGTGTGCAGCGGGTTGGAGCGTGTGGTTTTACAGCTTAACGCTGTGCAACATCCACACACGTTTCTCCAGTATGGTCCCTTCAAAGCTGTCTGCCTTGTTACCATTAGATCCACAACAAAGATGCATTTTTTTTTTCCCCTTGGCATCCTCTCAAATGAATTGGGAGTTTGCTGGGTGAGAAAGCATTGTGTACTGCATACAGGCCACCTCCTGAAACCCAGCAAATGCCTCCACTCCTACACCAAACACTGGCAGTGCTAAGCTGCCTCTGCTGCTGCTCATCCCACATTCAGCCCCCTCCATCCTTGTTCCACCTCCAGCTGGAGGAGGACAGAAGAGCTGGGCCACCTCCCTGCACTGCAGAGGTCTGACACGTAGAGATTGCAGGATTCTCCCAGATCAGGACATGGGGGAACTGCTACAATCTCCCTGCACCTTCTGCTAGTCTCTTTTCTTTTCTATTTAGATTTTGTTGTGTTTGTTTCTTTAGCTCTACCTCTGCTGCTTTGCCAAAACACCTGGGAGCTACTGGGAACACTAAAACAAAAATACTTTTTGTGTCCCTCTCCCCAAGCATTTTTCATGAAAGAGATGACCCCAACCTGCTTTACAAACAGTGTCTAATGGTTTTTCTTTTCTACTTCTCACCACCCACAGGATGAGCTAGTCTATGACAAGAAAGTACCATCTGTGGGGCATTTGCTGCTCCTTTTCTGGAAGTGGGTACAAAAAGGGAAGATGCATTTGGGCTACAGGCATCCTATTCCAGTGAATTTCACAGGGTTGTGGAGGATGATGCAGAAGGGACAAGCTACTTTACCCAGAGTGATGGGGAACCATCCCTATGGGACAGGGAGCACGTTCAGAGTGATGGGGAACCATCCCTATGGGACAGGGAGCACGTTCACAGAGGCTGGGAAATAAACGCCCTGAAAAGCTGGTGGTGGCAGGGAAGGAAAGGTCAGGCTGGAGAAGGCAAATTAATTGGGCTGGATGATGATAGGAAACAAACAGAATGATACTTAACACCTCCAGAGCCCTGTCCACACCTCCCTGAGGGTCATACATAGTACTTTGGTATTAACATCCCTGAAAAAGGCACTCAGAGAGCAGAAATGCAAGCTTCCCAAGCAGGTGTGCCCTCTGAGCACAGTGTCTTAATGTAGGCACTTAACTCCATAATAATATTACTACTATTATTATACTACTACTGTGCCTGTTACAGCACTGTAGGATTTGATTCCAATTGCCACTGACATTTTGAAATGTGCTGAGACAATGAAACTGCATCTCCCACAGCTCTGCAGGAGAGCTGCTACGAACTGCATCTCTCCCGTGAAGACTGGAGACTTGGCACAAAGTTCCTCATGCCCCTGGATGTAATGTGGGCTGGCCTCTGACACTCCTGCCTGTTTATTCCGGGCATAGGTGGTGTCTTCTGAAGAGCTGATCAAATAGCTCATTCATGTGGTTCCCAGTCTGCTCCCCTACGTCTCACAAAATCACTGACCCTGACACTGCTGTAGCTCTCTGATTCTGACCTTCAGCCTATGCAGAGGACTCTAAAATTTAATCAAGGCATGATGTACTGACAGTAAACCTGGCCCAAGCCAAAGCCTAAAGCATCTGAGCAATGTGTGGAACAGGAAGGATAATTTGTCACCCACGTTCAGGTTCCTGGAGCAGCCAGCTCTGGGAATGACATTCAGCACTGAAAACTTTTTGCTGCCTCGAGCTGTAATTTCATGCCAAAATGCCTGGTGCACAAATATCTCAGGAGGCAGGCACACTGGATTGTCAAGCAGAGGCAGGCTGCTCTCTTCCCTGGTTCTTCTCTGCAAAGACAAAGCCTTCACCAGGAATTTCAGTGATGGAGGAGGGTTTAGGTGGACACTGTTGATTCACTACTCCAGGAACCCATCATGGTCTCACTGGCTCATGATGCAGCACCAACAGCTGGAGGGCACTGCCCCATCTTTCCTCTCTCTGTCTGTGCTCTGACAGTTGGGAAGTGCTGGAGAAGATGCTATAACATATGAGAGCTCCTGTGAGGCTGCGATGCCTTCCCCTCTGGCAGAAATAACCTCCTGTGCAAGAAACCATGATCAATGTCAAGGGAGCTTGCTATTTTGAGTCTCCACAAAATATATAGTGTGCTTGGTGCTGTACATATGCATGGTAAGAACTTGCTCAACGCTATCCAGAACAGAATTGCATTAATCATGAAAAGGAGCCAAGTTTGACAACATTTTTTCCTCCTAGACAACATCAGATCATTCTGCAGGCTTGGCTTGCCTCAAAGAACACTCCCAGGACACCCTGGGCAACAAACGCTTCTCATCCTTGTTGAGACAATGAGTCTCCAAACATGGGGTTTGTTTGCTTTGTTGTCTAACTAAGGCCCTCATTTTTCTAGCCAGATCTCCACATGGACACCTTCCTCCTTCAACATCACACCAAAGTGCCGAGAGCCAAAGTACTGGAAAAAACAGGGCTGTGGGTCAGCATGTCACCTCATGAACAAAGATAATGCCCTTCACAGTCTGGAAACAGGCAGTGAAGCTGTTTCTTTGACAGCTTACATGAGAAAGAAAACTTTAAACAGTGCAGCATGTTATTCTGTGGCTGCCTACCTATCTGTCAGCTTCTTGTGGAATGTATCTTTGCTATTTTTCATATTGTCTTAACTTTATCCATCCAATGACCCATTTAATGAAAAAGCTCTCATGCACACTGGCCTGAATTTCTCTTTCTTCAGTACTCCTTTAGGGACCTTTTATCTTCCTTACATACAATTCACCTGTTCTCCTTACCTATCTACCCATGTATCCACCCATTTTTACATTTACCTTTTATTATTCTAGTCTCCTTCCTGAGACTAACTCAATACTCTTCTATCTCCTGAAAAGAAAAAGGCCTCCAACCAACACTCAGCCTAAAACTCAGCTCCCTATAACCCGCTGCTCTGCAGATTTTTATGCCTTTCACTTCATTATTTTATCCATCTCAAACATTACTATTTTCTTCCCCTAAATATCCCAAAGTGCATTTGTGTGTGGGTGAGGGTTGTGTGAATATCATTTGAGAATGAAAGCCACAAGCTATATGGTGGTAATAGTCTATTACATTTCTTCTCATATTTACCTCATTCAGCAATTTTTTACTTGATTTGACAATGAAAGTTAATGCTCTGATATATATATATACACACACATCTATATGTATTTTCCTTTTTATTCCTTGATTAGAACTGTGGAAATTTTCAAAGATTTAAATTGAGTAAAGTGACTAACTGGGATCTTTCAGCTGGCTGCAACATTAGCTTTAATTGTCTGCTAATAGCTCCAAGCATTTAGCTCAGTCTTCCAATACACAGACAAAAATGCCTTCCTAGGAGATTTTTGAGCAATAATGGTCTCCTTCCCACCCGGTGCAGCAAGCAGCTGTGTTGGTGGCAGTGGGATGCTCCTGGATGTGCATCACTCCAAGAACCTCCTCTGCCGTGCTCATAAGATGGTGGAGGTGAAGGATTTTTACCCAGTTTGGTCCCTCCATGACATCTGGTACTGCTGACCATTCCTTTCTTGTGTCCCAGCTCTGTCATGGACTTGCTGTTGGGCAACTTTTTCTGACATTTTAAACATAAAATCTGACAGCTTCAGGTCTTCACATGGACCATCTAGACCTTCACATATTTTTCTCTAGGAGTTCAGTGTCTAATAACCAAGATCTGGAGCAGATTGACATTTTCTCTGGATCAGCTGAAGAGCTCTCAGCTCTCCATTCTTTATGTTTCTATAGGGGGAATGTGAACTTTGGGAAAGAGTCCTATCCCACCTGGAGTTTTACAGGCTTTGCAAGTCAGACTGGGAAGAATTTTGAAGCTGTGAGAAGTCCTACCTTTGGCCCTCCTTTTTTCCCAATGGTTTGTACCAGTTGGAAACAGGGAATGAAGCTCCCTATATGTTAAACAGTTGTAAAAAAATAAATCTGAAAACCAAAATAAAGATTCTTTTCATGTTCACAAAGAGCTGAGTGGTTCAATATTAGGGTACAGCTCCACTCTGCTCAGATTAGAAGTGGGTAACCTCTGCTCCTCTGTGTTTAACCTGAACCGTACCGTGTAGGCCCAACCGTGCATCAGAGCGCACAAATTAAACAAAGCCTCTTACTGTCTACTGAGCACTTCACAACAGATGGACATCTGCATTTATGGCAGTTTTGAAAACCAAAATGACTAGGTTTGAACCCATATTTAAGCCTCGGATGTTTCAGGTGCTGACCGCTGAGTAAAATTACATTTGAAATTCTGATGGTCCCGTGGTTTCTCACTCGCTCTGATAAACAGGGAGAAGAGCTTATTTTCTGACAGCCAGGCTTTGTCTGAGAGTCCTACTGAGCTGGGAAATATCAAAACCTTAAAACTACAAGGAAAAAAAAAAAGGAGCAGGAAAGGATCTCAGGAGGTCGGTGGGTTTTTCCTCTGCCTCAAGCCAGAAAACGCTGCCTAAACCACTCCTGACAGATATTTGTGTAACCTCCTGAAGCCTTCCAGCAGTGGAAGCTCTGTGACTTCCCTGGGCAATCAACTCCAGTACTTCACAATATCAGCTTTAAAGACAGTCTTTCTAATGTCTAACCCAAATCCTTCCTGCTGCAATTTAAACTAATTTCTTCTTCACTTGTTCACCAGGGGCATGAAGAATACATTTTTCCCTCAGTCTTTGCCTTTTTCATACTTGAAGATGGTTATCTTGCTATCTCTTCTTGAGGCTAAACAGTTCCTATGTATTCATTTTAGCTTTATCCCATGTTTTGAGGGTTGCTGATAGTCCCCGTTACTGCCCTCTGAATGCCCTCCTGTTGCTCCACAGTTTTCCTAAAGTACAGAGTTAAAACCCAGATGAACATGTGGCCTTATCAGTGGGAGGATCACTCATGTGCCTTGTGGTTGATATCATATCACTTCCCCATACATTTCCTTTTTTTCTATGCCTGACATTGCAGGATCACTCAGGGCTTTATATCAGCTACAAACTCCCCATCCTTTCCTGCCAAGCCAAGTTCTCCATCCCACCATTACAGATTACCCTTCCCAGGTGCAGACCTGATGCTTGCCCTTATTCAATCACATCCTAGTTTTTCAGCTTGATCCTCCAATTTGCCATGTTCACCTTGCACACAGGCTGCATTCTCCAGCCCATTTGGATCTTTTCCCATCATTATGCAGCTCATAATCTCCAGAAGCCTGATCTCTCTTCTGCAACCTGTGTCATTAAAGAATGTGTCAGATGACAGCAGATACAGAACAGGTCCCGAGGCAGAGGCAACTCACCCACCCTTTTGGTTTTGACACATTATCTCTTTAGCTGATATGGCAAATGCTAGAGACCAGCACTCCTCTGCATCTCTGCAAGGACAGCACCTTGCTTAAAACTGTCTGTTCTGGTGTAGCTGTGAGCCTGTGTCTTCCATCTCACTCAGGATGCTGCTCTCAGGATCCTTGCTGGGCAATGACTTGCTTGCTGCTTCGTTATCCCATCCCTGTGGGTGTCAACAAAGGCTGCAAAGCTCCTCAGAAACATGTTCTGAACAGCCAAGTGACTTAGAAGTTTTGTGCCATCTCTTTATTCAGCCCTGCTTACTAATAGCTGGCCATGAAGTGATGATTTGTGTCAGGCATCTGGTTTGTGAGATACCAAAATGCTGCTTTTTCTCCCCCTTCCATTTTCCATTTAAATGCTAAATACTACAAAGAGGAAACCTCTCCGAAAAGAAAAACAAACAAGAAACAGTCTGCAAAGCAGCAAGTTAAAATCCTTCCAAATGTCAGCTGTGTCTGAAGAAGCCACTTCAGGAAAGGATTAAGTGCAAAACTTGGCTGTAGAGCCTGAAATCAGGTGAACTATTCAAAACCATAAGAAATGCCTACGTCTTTTGCAGTCCCAAAGACACTAGGTGTCAGAGCTCAAGTTGTAATTCTGGACTAAGTTTCATGATAAGCTGCACCCCAGTCCCTGATTACGTACCAAAGTGACTCAAAGCTTATTATGTCCAATTTTCAAGCAAGTCTGGACCTCATCTCCTTGACTCCTAGGTATCCCATCACTGCCTTTGGACTCCAGTCCTCATCCAGACCCTGATTATTGAGAAAACCTACCTCTCATTCCAAAGGAAAACTGGTCCTTCATTCCTAAGTACTCCTGGACCTCATTTCTTAAACCAGCTTGAGCCCAGCCTCCTGAAGCAAGCCCTGGACTACAACTACATGTAGTATTTATCCTCATTTCATTACAGTTTGGAAGAGGTTTTGACTAAAGCTGAAGATGAATCAATCCTTGGAGGTTTCATTTCCTCACTAGAGAGATTGGGGTGCCTACCTTAAAAATTATCCCTGACTTGCTGACACCTAAATTAGGGCAGATGATTTCCAGCCTAGCTGAGGAGAACCACCTGCCAGAACAGACCCAAATTTCCCACCTGTGCCTTAGAGGAAGCCACCACCCAAGTCCTTGGGCTTCTCTATCCCACAGATTCCCTTAAAGTACATTTTCTATATTTTTATTAGTTTCATTTCAAAGAGTTGTTATAATCCAGCTATCTCTTCCCCTTCCCTTCGGTGGTAAGGGTAAAGCTAAGGTCAGGCTATTTGGCAAACAATAAAGATCTTATTAAACTTGTCAAAGAACAGTGGGAGCTTTACCCCAGTGTTCAGCTAAATTTCCCTTGGAAATGTCACTAGCCCATCGAGGCACAGAATCAGAAGGTCTCTGTTTAAATTATGGATGCAACTTCCTGATAATTATGTCCCCTCAGGAATAGCATATTGAAAAAGATGAAGGCTTGGAGGATTTAGGGAGGGAGGGAGGGTGCTGAGAAGGAGTTTGGAAAGATAACAGCTCGATTTACTGGAAATAAAGCACTCGCATCACATGCAATTGAAGGTGGTTTTGTTGTTTTTTTTTTTTTCCTTTTTTCTTCTTTTTACAACAAAGTTAGCCTGTTATTATGTTCCCTGCCACACAGAACATTTAATATAAAACATGGCCTTAAGTTGTATACTCGGGGAATTATCATAGTTACAGAGTCATCTGCTAGGAACCCATGTACTGCTACGAGGGAGAGGAGCAGGCCAGGGTGGAAAAAGAGATCAAAGAGAGGTGAGGACATGGGCAAACGCCATTTAGTAGGTCTGTTGGAGAAACACATTTTCCTGTGAAACTCAGCACTGTTCTTTCTAGGGGCATGCTGGCAGCCTGTCACAGAAGTGAGGGCTGCTGTGAAGTTGTGCTGCCATGTGCCTCTGTTCCATTGTGGTCCAGTGCTGGGAATGCTGCTGAACATGCCTTGCCTGCACTCTCCATCAAGAGGTGAGGGACACACCATCCCAGCACCCACAAAGCCATCCTGGCCCTCACAAGGAGATGGAGCTGCTCTAAACCAAAGCCAGGCAGGATCTGCAGGAAGCTCAACCAATTCTTTGTATAGATAGACATACAAACAATACCTAAGTGCTAAAAACGTGGTAGTGGTGGAAAAGTGGAAGGCATAAGCCAGATTTGCTGGAACAGGCTGCCCAGAGAGGTAGTGGATGCCCCGTCCCTGGAAGTGTTCAAGGCCAGGTTGGATGGGGCCCTGGGCAACCTTGTGTAGATCCAGGCCTGAGGTTGGTGGCCCTGCCTGTGGCAGGGGGGTTGGAGCTCTGTGATCCTTGGGGTCCCTTCCAACTCATACCATTCTATGATTCTATGATTTGGAGATTAACCCCCTGGGGCTTCCTGTGGTTTCACCCTTACAGTTGGGTTTGGGCTGTCAGCAGATTGAAGCACCAGGATTACAATGAGCAAACCAAATTCAATTCACCCTGTCATTCCCATGGCCAAATCTGGGAGGAAAACAGGTTCTGCCTTTGGCTGGCTGGGTATCCCACAACTTTACAAAAAGCTGACACATCATCTAGTTAAAGGTTTGATCAAAAGCTTTGCACATTTGGCACACTCAGAATTCTGAATTTAATATGGTTTATGGTGATCTAGAAAGGAAATGGTTTGTTTTGCTTCCTAGTCTTCTGATGACAGATTAGGCAAATGAAAAACAATTTCTGAATGGAAACTCGAGCTCTGCAAAGCTTGAAGCTGGGCTTTCTAAATGCTTCAGAATATTTTCAAGTGGGAGATTCAGTAACATTGATACGGATTCACCAAACATTTTGTGCAACTAAATCTGCTTCTTTTGCAAGAAAACCCCCAAACCAACCAGATTGAAAGAACTCCCTGGTGTCTAGTCTGGCATCTGGTCTGGCATATCTCCATTGTGAGATGTTTCCCAAAACAACCACCTCATTGAGAACTCCAATAACCAGAACAGAGAGACCTGCCATCAAATTAGTTGCCTGCAAGGACACCCTGGGAACACCAGCATTGCTGCTGAAGGATTGGCAGCATGTGTCAAAGGCAGAGAATTACGTGATCTCATTTGGGACAGAAGAACTGATTCTCACCTGAGATACATCACCCTATCTTCACACAGCTGACACCTCCAGAAGGTCTAATCTAATTTTCCTCATACCACTTGGCAATGAGTAAAACACTTTTGGTGAAAACTTGGGTTTTTTCCACTAGAAAACTGTAGGTTGGGATTGATCAAATAGGCTCTGAAACTTCCCCTAAAAGTAGTTGAAAAAGAAATGGAATAGAAAATAATAATAAAAAAAAGCTTAAAAGAAAAAGCAATCTGCTATTAATTTTTTCAACTTTTTGCTTCACTGGAAAAATTGAAAAAAATTTCAATTCAGGTTAACTCCAAATGTATTTTTTTTCCATTTGGCCATTGAACCAAAAAATGTGTAGTCTCTTAGCTCTTATTGGCACCTATTTTTGTTCAATTCTTTTGGTTCATTGCCCCTATTTTCCAGGAGACAGCTACAGAGCTTTCTAATTGTATCTGCTGTGTTCGTGAAGATACTGAGCAGAAGACTCTGGGCTACTCTGGATGATTATAGGTTATTTTGTTTCAGTGTAGGAAAAAAGAATAATCATTGGTCCTTAGTATCTATAATTTGTGTCTCCTCTCTGTGTACCATCCACCAAGTATTCCCACTTAATGGCATTATACAGGAATCCCAGACTGAGCTCTCATTTTATGAAAAAATGTTGTTCTGTGAGAAAATGCCATTTTATGATGAGTGAGATGTTGCTCAGGAACATGTTGACTTCAATCACACTTCATTTGAAAAAAAAAAAACCCCACAGAGTGGAACTGTTTTGATTTTCCAGTTTGAAGTGATTTTTCATTTTAGCTTTTTTTTTTTTCCCCCCACCAGTATTATAATGATACTCAGCTTGAAAAAAGTAAAACAGGAAGGAGGAATTTCAGTCATTAAAAGCAAAAGCTTTGAGCTTTTCCCCAAAGATGCTGCATTTCCTCAGAATTTTACAGGAAATATGGGGGGGGGGGGGGGGGGGGGAGGGGAGAGGAATCACATCCCAGAATTTAAAATAAAAAATAAAGAAGAAGAAATTGTGAAGCTTCTCAACAGCAGGTAAATCAATTCCTACACAGGTTTAAAAACCCCTGTTAGTGGAAAAGTTACCTGAGTCCCAAGTTGCTACAAGTCTGTCTGGGTTTTTTAGTGTAGATGAACTACTGTGGGAGCTGTTTGCCAGCAGCATGGATCTGGGTGCTGGAGTCACCCAAGTGAGATGAAGTACTTCCCATGACCACCCTCCCACAATGAGTTCACCATCCTGGTGCACATCAGTGCATCACTCCATACACCAGCATCCAAATGCCTTCCATTTTAGCCTGCACCCCCAACCTGGGCTGTGTGTGGGGTCCAGAACACACAAGCCAGAGGTGACAGCAGCTCTGGCCACAGGGGCACACCCATCCTCATGTCCTCCACATTCAAACTGCAAAGCAGTAGCTTGCCAAGGGGATTGCACTGGGGGATTTTCCTTGGCCTTTTTAACATCAATCTTCCTTGCCTTCCTGCTCAGACCTCCTGGCATTGCTACAGTCTGAAGCCCAGCTCACCACCTCTGCTGCAACTAGTTGAAAGGAGGGTGTAGACTGATGGGGGTCCGTCTCTTCTCCCAAATAACAAGGGATAGGACAAGAGGAAATGGCCTCATGTTGTGCCAGGGGTAAGTTTAGATTGGATATTAGGAAAAATTTCTTCCCCAAAGGGCTGTCAATCATTGAACAGGCTGCTCAGGGCAGTGGTGGAGTCAACATCCCTGGAGGGATTCAGAAGATGTGAAGCTGTGGTGGGCTTGGCAGTGTTAGGTTAATGGATGGACTCAATGATCTTAAAACTCTTTTCCAACCAAACAATTCTCTGATTCTGCACCTCCTAAACCAGCATGAGCAAGCCAACCCCCCAAAGCTCACAGCACTGCTGTTACAGAACTTCCCTGCTCATCACATCTCCTGCACCATACTGCACCATTCTCATGGATAACAACCACATCGTCTCTCCCCACCCACCCTGCTCCAACTCTTAAATCTTTGCCTTTCTCTCTTGCCTTTGGTGCTTTAACAGCTGCTCTCCCCCCCACACACTTTTTGTCAAAACACCAGCTTTGATATGAGCCAAGTAAAATAAAAATTGACGTGTGATTGACAGCAGCCCAAACAGATGCAGGGTTTGACAGGCTGAGGTTACAGAGAATGAGCAAATAAATAGAGACACCGGTGCGGTCAAACGTGTCGCTGACATGTGGAGAATAACGAGTTGGAAGAGGTGCTTTGTATGGGCTGGGTATTTAAAGCTTCCCATTTGTACCCTCTGATCATCAGCCAAGCGACTTAAGTAACTTTTGCCTAACAGGGCAAATTTTAAGCCCCACATTTAAAAATGGTTGACAACATGCCCCTCAGCATTTCTTGTTGCTGATCTTAAAATTTGTCAAGCACTTGGAGAAACCTGTAGAAGAAAGATACAGTAGAGCAGCTGCATTTTTTCTGCTCACCACCAGCCTGTGTTTTCCTTCCCTCATTAGGTGGGCTCAGTTTTCAAAGGGACTCTCTGCCTGCAAGGGAAGACACAAATAAGTCTGTGTAAACATTTGTGGGTGCAAATGAGGACTACTTGCATGGCAGAAAGAATAAAGGCATTCAAAAGCTCACTTTTCTCCTTCCTTCTTCAGAAAGTGAACTCACAGAGAAAAATAATTACCCATTCCATCTTAATTACCAAGAGTAGAATTTCTTCTTTTGATTCCCAACACGCTAAGCCATTCAAACAATCCTCTGCAAATTACATGGTCGAACTGAACCTGAGCAACTTATCAAACAGCGACCACCAGCTAAACCCAGGGAGAGAAAAAGTCTTCCTTCTAACGTGTCACTGCCTAGTGACCGCTTTCAGATGGGCCTGTTTTGGGAAAGAAGTGACATTTTTCATTCCAAAAATAGCCCTGTTTAGAGATATGTTAGGGTAAGACTTCATTCAGTCAAAGGATAACCTTTTCAGAAGCTCTTAGTTAAAGCCTCGCTCCGTCAGGAAGTTGTGATAGTTAATTATAGCAGCACAACATGATGGTTGCCAGCCCTGTTGTGTGGGTGCTGCTCTGTCAGGATGTGCCTGGGATAAACCTAACTGGGATACAGGTGGAGATACCCATTTACCTGCCTTTACACTGAACTTAGACCTGTGCTGTTAATTGTGTGCAAATTAAATTCTAACTGAGAGATTAACCTCCAGCATTCACGTGTTCTCAGGTTGGGGCTTGTCTGTGTTATGGACAGAGGATGGCCATGCTCAGCAGCAACACATCTGGGCTAACAGCCCCTCGGGGGGTTATGACTGTGGTCTCTAGGCAGGATTTATTAGCAGAGGTGCAGTGCTGTGCTGGTGTGGCCATGCAGCCTCTGCGTGGCTGCTGGCAAGTCCACAACAGCTCTGCACGGGGGGAAGGTAACTGCTGAAGTTTGGCATCGAATCTATCCTCAGTGCATCCCTGAGAAGGGAAGGTGTGACCATGGCACATCACAAAAGGAACAACAGCCTTATTGCTACTGAGGGACAGGGCTGAGTGGCCCAGAGAAACTCCCTCCGTCCCCTCTCCCAGCAGCAGCCGCTGACTCGCAGCCTCAGCAGCATCCCCCATCCTGTGCTGAGACCCCAGCCTTTGCACCAGTGCCAGGAAAAAGGGGTATTTTTCAGTTGCAATTTCACAACAAGGCTCTTTCCTATCAGAAACCAGCCCTTGTTGGTGTGATGACACCCTCACAAGCGGTGAAGGTCTTAGGGCTCCCCGGGGGTGCAGCAACAACTAAGGTTATTTGGCTTCCTTAAAAACATCTGCAAAGTTGAGAGCTTGGAGGTCTTGGGAATTTGCCTCAGATACGGGGGGTTGCCAAGCTCTGTGCTGAGTTTTGGGAGCATTGAGACCCCCAGCGTGCTGCAGGCTCTCTCCTATGGTAAGGGTACAGGTGGGCACTGGGGGCCCTTATACATTAAACCAAGCCTAGGGTCTTACTCAGCAGCTATCAAAAATGAGGTCTGCAAGCTGCAGGAGACTGCTTGATCCACCAGTCGTTGGATGTGGTCCCATTATTCTGCTCTGGGGCAATACAGGGCACTGCCAAGTGACAAGGAGCAGTCAGTGGGCACGTTCAGCTCTCTGCAACCTCCTGATGTTCTTCCTCACGCGTGTTTCTGGTTTGAAATAATTCATCAGCTCACTTTCCCAAATAATTGCATGTGAATTGATTTCCCACCCCCAGACACAGGGTGGTTGTTGGGTTTTTTTTTTTGTTGTTGTCACTGCGGTTTTTTAACAAGTGTATGAAAGAAACTCAAGCTGTGCTGCTTAGTTTCAGAGACATGTAGGGCAAGCCAGTCCTCTGATTTCGGTGACTCCAACCCCACTTACTGTGAGTGCTATTTGCAGAGATGCTTTAAAGCTAGAAATCAATGTGTAGTTACTGTTTACCATGAAAATGAACATTTCAGCCTCTTAGGCTAAAAAGGAAAGAAATTTTCGAGTCACCTGCCATTTAAATAGCATCTCACACACAGTCACTAATTTAATGCAAATCTCATACAGCTTCCTTGTATTTGTCATTTCAGTGCATTTTTGTGCTTGTAGTTTTTATGCTAATGATCCTGCTCCATTGCTAACTAGGTCTTTATACCTATCATTTCAATGATACTAGTAATTACACAGTTATATGTGTATATATGGGTGCATGATCAGTGCACTCAGCTCTCTGTCACCTCTTTTATATTGCTGCCTGAGAGAAGTGAGTTCTCACTGTCAGCGTGACAGTGGGGTTTTGTTTGCAATGGCTTTCTGCAACTCAGAGTCGGATCAATATAAAAATTTCAGCAAATGTTCCAGGTGACAATAAACAGAACCCGACGGATTTGGGTAAAAACTGGAAAACCTGAGGACAGAAAATAAAGACATGAAGCCTTGCTTGGCTCCTCAATAGAAATGACTCTTTTTAACCCCTTGGTTCCAAGCATGGACCTCTCCCACCAGCATCCCCCATCCTGGCTGTGTCCCCACTGAGATCCACAGGGATTTATTGCTGGGGATCCATTTGGCCAGTGGATGAATCTGCACAGAGGGAAGGGGAGGAGATGAGCAAGGGGCTCTAAACCCAGCTTAGGAGTGGAGAAAATCAGAGAACATGGAGAATGGTGAGAAAAGATGAGAGGTTGTTGAGATAATCCTTTAGAGAGAATGGAATGGGAGCACAGTGTGTGAATGCCCTGTGCTCAGTGTGGTTGTCTCTTGTACTCAGTGATGTGCTGTGTGCTCCTCCCGAGGCTCAGGGAGGGGGTGGGCATGCCTGGCAGCACAGGGCTGCTCAGAGCGCTGCGAGATGCAGGGGTCTGGGGGTGCTGGGACTTGCTGGGCTGGGGGATGGACTGGGAAACTCCTTAGTGTGCCTGGGCTAGCCAGAAAGAGCCGAGGAGGGCACCCAGTTTTATCGTCCTGGTAGGTCCCTCCTCACCCCACAGCCAACAGAGTTTGCTCAACATTGGCTGTTCTGCTGCTCTTCCCTATGGAAACTGAGAATGATTTCTTCCGCTGGTACCAGGGTGAAACCCAATCCCAGTTTAGACTGGTGTAAATGGAGACCAACCCAAATCACAGAATCACAGAATCACAGAATCACAGGGGTTGGAAGGGACCTCGAGAGATCATCGGGTCCAACCCCCTGCCAAAGCAGCTCCCCAGCTCATATTGCACAGATAGGCGTCCAGACGAGTCTTGAATATCTCCAGAGAAGGAGACTCCACACCCCCTGGGCAGCCTGTCCCAGGGCTCTGTCACCCTCACTGGGTAAAAGTTCTTCCCCATGTTGGTGCGGAACTTCCTGTGCTCCAACTTGCAGCCATTGCCCCTTGTCCTGTCCCCACAGACACTGAAAAGGGGCTGGCCATTTCCCCCTGCATCCCATCCTTCAGATATTGATAAACATTAATAAGATCCCCCCTTAGTCTTCTTCTCTCCAGGCTGAACAGCCCCAGCTCACTCAGCCTTTCCTCATACGGGAGATGCTCCAGGCCCTTCATCATCTTTGTAGCCCTTCTCTGGACTCTCTCCAGGAGATCCCTGTCCTTTTTATACCAGGGAGCCCAGAACTGGACACAACACTCCAGGTGGGGCCTGAGCAGGGCAGAGTAGAGGGGGAGGATCACCTCCTTAGACCTGCTGGCCACACTCTTCCTGATGCCCCCAGGATCCCATTGGCCCTCTTAGCCACCAGGGCACACTGCTGGCTCATGGCCACCCTGTCATCAACCAGGACCCCCAGGTCCTTCTCCACAGAGCTCTTCTCCAGCAGGTCATCCCCCAGCCTGTACTGATACAGACAGTTATTCCTCCCCAGGTGCAAGACTTTACACTTGCTTTTATTAAACCTCATCTGGTTTCCCCCTGCCCAGCTCTCCAGCCTGTCCAGGTCTCTCTGGATGGCAGCGCAGTGTCCTGCGTGTCAGCCACCCCTCCCAGCTCTGGATCATCAGGTACTTGCTGAGGGTGGATGCTATTCCCTCATCAAGGTCGTTGATGAAGATATTAAACAGGACTGGACCCAACACCGAGCCCTGGGGAACACCGCTAGTCACAATGTTTCAGCAAAGCGCTCCCAGCCCAGGACTCTTGACCTGGGCTCCTCCTCCCATGATCACACACAACTGAGATTGAATTGCCGCAGGAGCCTTTGCGAGGGGACTGGGTAAACTCAATGACAGCCCGAAATGAAACATGACACACAATCATTTCCAAGCACGTTGAGAAGAGATTAACGTGCAGCCCTGAAAAAAAAAGAGAAAAGTTTCATTTTGTCCTCAGTGCTCTTGACAGAAGAATCATCTGCAACTTACTCAAACTCGGGTGAAAGCTGAGATGAGCAGCTGATGGCTTCAGCCTCCGTATGGATCCGGCTGCTGAAGAGCAGCCGGGAATGAGGATGACTCCCCTACCCTTCTGCTTTGATAGAGATAAGGCTGAAATATACTTCAGATTAGGAGGCATTCAGGCTGCTGGAAGGTGACTGGAAATGCTGCTGGTGGATGCGAGTGCAAAATGTAAACAGCAACATGGAGAGAAAATAATTGAAAAGAGTCTGCCAGGCAGAACAAGCAAGCTAGAGAGGTCAGCCCTGTGTGCTGGCTTCTGCTAGGGGTATGCAGAGAAACCTCGGGGATCCTGGCAATTAAAACACTGGCAGAGAAGAGCTACTGTCTGCATTACAGAAACATTTCAGAACTTGATGTGAAATCAGGCACCTTCTGTACTTGGCACTGTACAAACATGTAAGGAGAGAGACTAAACAAAGAGCTTAAATAGGCAAAACCTGGGAAAACTGAGGCACAGAGCAGCAGGTGATTTTCTGAATGATTTTGGAGCAGTGCATCTTTTTTCTTGCTTCTCAAGTCAATGTCTTGTGCATTTTTTTGTCCTGCTTTGTGGAAAGGCTGAAACGTGCAGTGTCACCTTGCAGACACACTGAGCTGGGGGCAGGGGGTGGTGGGGGCATGGGAAGCACACAGAGCAGGGTGCACCCATGGTGGCTTGCTGCAAGACAAGTCAGGGAGGGGAGCAGGAGAGCGGTCTAGACTTGGGATGGAGGATGAGCTGCTCATCCAGGCACAACTGGCCCCAGAAACAAACAGCTATGGTCCTTCAGAGGAGATAAGTCTTACCCAGGGCACAGTGATGCAGTTCAGTACGTTCTTGTTTCAGGTCTTGCTCCCTGATCCAAAGTTCAGACAGCTCTTGTGCTGTCAAAGCCATGTGTGCCTTTAGCAAATACTAAAGTCCACCAAGGAGCTGGAGTGAGCGTGAAAGAGAGAGGGGCACTATTAATCTGAACTGGAAAGCAGCCAGAAAACAGTGTTTGGGATGATTTGCATGAAATCTAGATAAGCACCATCAGCCCTGTTGAATTCAGATGAGGCACTCGAGCTACTGAACAGCAGTTCAGGAGCTACAGCAGAAATGAAGAAAAATATCCCCAGAGATTGATGTTCAGTGACTCCTCCTCCAACTCTTCCACATTTCAGGCTGTTCCAGGCTATGCTGGACCCATCAGGACCAGGACTGTCCCTGACTTGTGATTTCCACTGACATCAAGAGGGTACTGACTGCTACCAGCGTGTTTTCCCTGCAGACAGGACTGAACGTGCCTGGTGGAAATGGTTGTCAAAAGCATGGAGACGTGGAGAACCTTGGAAGAGATGGGAAGAAGGTGTTAAAGGGGCTGAGCCAGGTCTGACACATCACCTGTATCATTTCCAGAAGTGTCTGGGTCAGTGACAGACCAGTGTCTGTAGGTCACCCTGGAAAGAGCAGAGCTGAACTCTGATTTCCTGTAGAACCAGCCATGAAGTGGATTCTCTGGTGTCTAATGTAGGCATACACTACATCATATATGTTATCACTTACCAGACTACTTCTTTCAGACCTGGCCAACAGGTTGGTAAAGCTGTAATGAAATGCACGTGCTGCATCGGCACGCAGAGCATGATGGCACAGTCTACTTTTCCTTAAGCAATCATGTTTAAAAGCTTTTCTTTTCTAGATACACTTAGTTCCCTTTGATTTTTTAAGAATACATATACTGCACTGTCTGAGAATTTGCAGTAATAATTAAGGAGTATGTTGGGAACACCCCCCCCCCCCAACTCTAAATTCAACACTTCAGCAATTTAATCTGCTATGTACACATCCATAATTCCCTTAGCAAAAAGCTGGCTAATGTATCAAATAGTGCCTTTTGCTCATTTACTTGACAAGTACGATTTATTTTTAATATTTACCCTAATGTTTTACAGCATCCTAGCAAATGGTCTCTGCTACATACACTGCAGAAGTTCATCAATGTTTAGTAATGAGAGGCATCATCATGGATCTGTGCTATTGCATCTGTGTGGTAATAGCAGGAAGAAAAAGAAAAGGTAGCAAGAAAGGAGGAGAGATTTTTGCTAGTGCTAAAAGAGGCAGATTATTAAGGCTTCATTGAATTATTATATTCAGCAAAAGGTTAAAAAAGGAGCATCTTTAGAATACCTCTGAACCTTTCTTTCTCCTTTCGTGAAGAGGAGACAAAGAAAGAAACTAAATACAAATGAAATTAAATCAAATGAGTTCCTGGACTGCTTAATATGGTATTTTACCCCCATTTAGAATATCCCTCAGGAGACCAGGCTGATTTAATAAGCCTAAGAGATGTTGCAGTGAAGACTGAACAGCCTTGATGAAAGCACACTTGGCTGGGGCTGCATTAGCCTAGGACACTTGCTCCAGCTTCTTAAAAGGAGTTATTCAATCCATTCGTGAAATGGAAAGAAAGGATCAGGCAGAAGCCAGTCAAAAAGGGGAGAAAAAGATACATGAGCTTATGGAGCCATGTGATGGAAACTGTTCTAATAGCAGTGTCTTAACTGCAAAGAAAAGCAAGCTGTGACAGCTCAGGTGGTGAATCTAGTGTGAAGACAGATGCTTTAAGTCAGAAGGAAGGACCTTTTCCTGCACATCCAGTTCACAGTGCCTGACAGTCTGGGCCTTCCTTGCACACTGCAGCACCCCAGGCCTAGAGATGACTAGAGCTCAATCTGGACCCCCTTGGTGAGCTGTTCTCCAAGACCTCCCTAGATAACAGGAAACAATACGTGTCTGAATAGGCCCAAGTTTGATGACTGTAGTCATCATCCTGAAGTCAGCCTGTGGGCTCCTGACAGCAGCAGATGCCCAAGGTCCTCCCTGGCCTTCTCTGATGAAACCTGTTGGCTTCACAATTCCAGCAGTTAGGTAGGGACTTTCCTCCCTCTTTGCAGGAGAGGGGAATAACCCCCTTCTATTCTGCAGTGAATGTTGAGACATATTAAACCTTCTGCAGGGTCAGTATCTGCTGTGAAGAAACATTATGACCCTAGGGTCTTCCCTGACCGGTCGAGACCATAATTGACCTTCTCTACCCATTCCCCCAGACTCTTGGACACCAACAACTCTTGGAGCTACCACTCCAGCAACCCCATTTACCAACCAGACCCAACCTCATCCTGGGCTGAGCAGAGCCTGGACAGGGAGAGGTTGAGTATAAACCACCTGGAAGTTGAGTACAAACCACCTGCAGATCAGCAGAAGACTGGCCAGATGCTTCCTTGTCCTTTTTGCAGCCCTTGCAATTACAGCCCCAAATAATCTCAGCTATTATCACTTGAATACAATCTGCCATCCCTCCTACACCACCCCAGCTCTGGCTGTCGCATTCAACACCCAGTTTTGAAATAGGAGTTTTATGAATGGAACTGATAGCATGCAGTGGGGTTTACTGTCAGAAGATGGTGTGCCACAGCTCAGGGAAGCTGTTCTTTGGGGAAATCTGCCTGTGTAAGACTCTGGGGATGCTGCTGAAATTGTTCACATCCAGTCTTTTCTCAGCATCTCTGCACACATTGGTAAACTCCTGATCTTGGAATAAAAATATAGGAGCTGATTTCAACAGCTGGATGGGAAAACATATGTTTTTCACCTCTTGGATCATTTTTGTCACTTCATTGCCGCAAAGAAACTATGTCTATTTGCTTTTATTTCACCCAAATAAATAAAAAACTTCCACATTCCAGAATTAGAAAAACTGATTTTCTGCTTAGTTTTGTGTCATTCAAAAAAATGTTCCCTATGATTTTCCTGTCACTAGTATGTTTACAAAGGAAGAGGATTTGGTGATAGCAGCAGAGAAACAGAGGTAGAAGGTAAATATGTGAGCTTCTGTCCTTGGCTTTTAAGTTTGAGAGAGCTCAGGCTGGTCTTTTGGGGCCCAAGAAGGTGTCTGGACTTTGGAGGATGGCTCAAATATCTTGGCTCCACAGATGCCAGTTCTCACCCAGGTAGTATCTCATGAGACAGGCACCTATTTCCTCCATACAACCCCATCATATCCTGTGCATAAACCATCCCTCAGTCCCAACCGTTCAAACAAGGATGGGGAGGAGGCTGTTAAACCTCTGCCCTCACCTCCAGAAGGGGCCACGCTGAGTGTGCGGGAAGGGAATGAGGGGTTTTTGTGTTTACAGCCCCATTTTTAAAAGTGCCACTCAAAAGTAATGAAAAGCCCAGTTCAGTGAGGAGCTATTCATGTGCACGGCTCCTCTGAAGCCAGGAAAGCTGCTGGCTGGGAAACCTCCATTTATCTTCTTGAGCGCTTACTCACAGGAGGCATCCGAAGAGAGCCCCTGCACGGCTGGCACTTCTGAAATCAGGTTATTTATCTTGGTGGCTAAATGTGGATTTAAAGGCCTCCTTTCCCTCATAACTTTGGAAAGTTTGACTGAAAACTTGCGATACTCCCCACGTATCCAACTTGTGGACCTTTTTGATTCGTCAGTCAAATGTTTTCATCTACATGTTTTGATTGAAAAAATAGAAAGCCTGGGTTGTGATTAAAGTTTCCATGGACGAAATCAATTTCTGCTTAAATATCTTATTTTTAAAAACCAAAGTCATGACTAAGTCCAACAGCAATAACAGCAGCAAACTCCTAAAAGGTTTGGATTTATAAATATAACAGATATTTCAATTTCTCCTTCAACTTTTGCAAGACACATCCCCATAACAGAAAGCACACCAGACATCCTATGGAAAATCAATGCTCATTTCAGACTGCGGACTTTCACGAGCTCCACTGAAGGGAAATGCAAACCTGCATGTGCCAATGGTGAACTGTGACAACCCTCTTGTCCAGTAAATGCAAAATGCTTCCTCAACGAGACAAGAGGGAGCTTATTTGAATTGTGTGGACACTGATAGGAGCACCATGTAGCAGTGATAACAGTACAGGGCGGTGAAGAAAAGAAACCTAATGAGAATGTATTGCCTCCATCACTGAGGGTCTGTAGGAAAAAAATGTCAGGAACAATATAAGTAGTGTTGATCCTGCTATGGGTGGAGAGATGGACCAAGATACCTTTTTAAGGGTGTTTCCAGACTTCTCCTCCTAGCATTTTATGATCTGTTGAATATCAGTAAATAAATATTTGTTCGCATATAGCAGCAGGAGTTGGGGTTAAGGGGTAAATCCCACACACTGCTCAGAGCCCGTGGGAGAGCAATTCATGCGTTGCTTCATTTCATGTCAGGACTACCCGGTGAATGGCAAAGCACTTCTAAGTCTGGGCTAGGACTCGTTTATAATCGAGATGTCTTTGACTTGACAATGGTTAATGATGCTTTGATACAGGCTGATTGCCGGTGAAGGGCGGGGGATGCTCCTCTGGGCATTGGCGCTGACGCAGGAGTGAAAACAGGGGATTAATTGATGTTTTTATTCTTGAGGTGCTCAGTGTTTGGTCCCTCCCTTTTCCCCCTCCAATTTAGATTTAAGATGACATTTAACTGCAGGTACCTGACGGAGATTTCTGGCCGTGATAGCTCTATTACACCCCGTCGCTGCTGCTCTCCCCACCTGGCCAGGCGATGCTGCTGCTCTTTTCGTCTCGCCGACGGGAGTGACTCACCGTATGACTGATGCCGATGGGGAACATTTATTTCCTGGAGACATGGCAGAGCCCCTGCTGTGCAAACTCCCGTCTCTGTTGTCTGTCCCCATGCTGAATTAAAGATGGGAAGAAAGGAAGGGCTGTGCTCCCCCGTGTCACCCCGTCTTAATCTTGTAAGTCCCATTTAACGTAATTTAGACCTGTGAAGCTTAACTCTTACTTAACTTCATTAGGAGCCCAGAGCTTTGAGCATCTTTGACATGGCCTGACACTTAGGGACCTGCCTGTCATTTTATGTTGTAAAATGAGGAAGATTTAGGTGCTCCCAAGATCCTCACAGTCACCACTTAGCTGCCATCCCCCAGTCTGCAGGGATCTCAGAGGGGAGAGATGTTGGTCTATATGGCCAGGCTGCCCCAGACCTGACCCACCTCAGAGATGTATTTATGATTCCTTCATAATCAGGGGGCAGCAGGAGGGAAACAGAGCAGCACTTCCCCAGCAAACAAATTCAGAATTAGAAACCCCATGAAAATCCCCATCTGCCTAGAGGCTAAATTATCTCCAGTGGAAACAAACTTAGCTCTGAGAACATAAATGATCAGAGCTTCATAAAGACTGAGTCTAATTGTACAAAACGGTGATTAGACGATTTCCTCTGGGGATGTGTGCTTTCCTTTGACAAAGTAGCACTGGGATAAAATGACACTGGGATAAAGTGACACTGGGGCAACCTTTGGTAGAGGCAAGCAGCTGCCTTGGGCAGCGCCCAACAGAGACTTGGCTTACTGCTCTGTGACAGACCCTGCACCAGCTCCCCCCAAGCCTCTACTCCTCTGGTTTTAGTAAATACAAAGAGGAGGCGACGTCCTACAAGAACAGCGCTTGGGTGCTGCCTGAGATGGGCAACTGACCTCTTTGGGTGCAAATACAGCAACACTCATGTTTTTGTCCAAAGGAATATTTCTTCCTTCTGGCTAGCCATCCCTCAGACCTATTTAAAGGCTTGCTTCTATTTTTCCAATTCCTATTCCAAAGTCTTTTCAGGCCAAAACCAAAGGGAAACTCACTTTGTCTTTACACAAAACCCGAGAACATCCCCCCTGGCTGGTCCAACATGGAGCTTGTTTGGGAAGAAGCTGCAGGAACAACTGAAGCCATAACGTAGGGCTCTGAGCACAAGACATGAACTGGAAGCCAGGCAAGAAATTATTACTTCTGCTTCTATTCCATTATGCTTTATGCTAAAAGACTTAAATTATCAATGCTGTGTTAATAAATTTCATTTGGCTCATTTAATAGATGACTTAGTGGAGGAGTGAGTTTGGCCATGGCCAGTAATGAATTAATAACTATGCAAGTAGCACATTCCCTTACAGAAATACTTCATACTGGCATAATTCTTTCTTCCAAGGGAAACACAGATGTTCTGCAGGGCTGCAAAGCATAGGTGTAGCTTTCATTTGGAGACAGGCATATAACATCCCTTGAGGACACAGGTTGAATGAGGAACAATGCTACCAGAGAGCTGGACCTCAGAGCCAGGAGTTTGTATCCCAACTGGCCCAAGTCCTCCTGCTGTGTTTGCTCACTAATGGCACTAATTTCCCTGTGCTTTGCAGTGTGTGGTCTTGAGGCAAGAGCTAAAAATGAAGTTTGTCAGCTTTGTTCAGTTGGATCGTAGGAGTTGCTGCCTGGCTGGCATTTGCATTACGGCTTTTTCAGCTGCTGGCCCCAAACTCCTCCAAAATATCCTGTGGATGATGTCGCAAATGCAGCTTGGTTGGAGCAGACACGCTGAATGCCCAGCTCCCAGTCCCAGTGTTGCCAGAAGGTTTGTGCACGCTGGAGGGAAAGTGCTCTTGACCGGGAAGGAGATAACACTGACCACCCATGGTGCTTGCTGCTTCTAGCATCTTGTGCCAGCACTTCAGCAGCAGGAGTTCCTTTTAAATGAGGTTTGTTCTGCAGCGAAAATAGCAGGGACTGTGGCACAAACAGTGGAGCAGCGTGGAGGAAGTGTGGAGAGAGAAGCTGGCTGCAAAGTCCAAGCGAGGAGAGCCTCTGCCTTGGGGCATGCAGGCTGGACCAGTCGTGGATCCCTCCATGTGTGCAGTGAGCTGGGCAGGGGGGTCAGGATGCATGTTGGCTCCTGCATCACTGGTTGTTTGCAGGCAGGGAAGGAGGACATGGCTTCTGTTCCGTTCAAGTGTTTGAGAGGGGAGCTTTGCTTGGTGTTTTCTCTCTAAGGAGGACAGGGGTCTGGCCAGTGCTGAGCATCTCCAGCAGGAGGGATGCCATGGACTCTATTTACCCACTTGAAATTAATCAGATTTGCTTTGGGTTATAATGTTTCTCCTAGCACTTAAAACGGCAGTTTGCCTGTCGCAGCCCCAGCCCCTTAGTTCTCACGTTGTTGTCAGTGACTAATGAGGATAATTTCTCCCCACTTGCCCTGTAACAGCCTCTTCTCCAGCTGCAAACAGCACTCCTGCCGCCGTACACTCATCTTTTCTCTAGCCTGAGCATGCCTGCCTCTCACAGGCCCAATTCTCAACACCTTTTCATCATTTTTGTGGCTCCCTTACCACTATATGCTGCTGTAGGATCACAATACTTAGTGAACTAGTGTAACTAGTGGAGGGCAGGAACGGACCAAGTTGGCTTGCAGCTCACCTTGGGTTCTGAGCAGCTCTGAGAGCTAGAAGGACCCTACAGCTGACACCAGAGAGGGGAGTAACGTGGATGGCACAGGGTTTGTTGTTCAAATGATGCAGCCAGACCTGCTGGTGCAGGAAATACAGCGCACCAGGCTCAGACCATGCTCAGACCACACTCTCCACTTAGATGGGAGGTGGGGAAGGAAGGTCAACAAGCCTTTGCCCTGCTCTACGGATGTCCCTGCAGAAGTCCTTTGGGCTGGTCTAGCCCGGAGTTAGAGCAATGCTAGCCATGGCATGAATGACACTGATGCTACTACAGCCACCCCGCTGCAGTGTGCAGAAACAACCATGGGCTGAAGCAGCTGTGGGGAGCAGGCAGAGGGGCTGCAGAGGCAGCAGAGGAAGCAAGCACATGAATAGGGACCATGTGCAGTCCTTGAAATAGTCCTCTCAGGCTAAGTGCAGATGCCACAACAGAGCCTGGGTTCCCACGGCCGTACCCAAACCCACCGTTGCCATTTTGGCATCTGCTCTCTGCTTTCTTGCAGCACAAACCTCTCCCACCAGTGAGTGCATTAGTCCCTCTGTCATGCAGGTCTGCCCAGCTTTGCAGACCCAACAGGTAAACCGAAAGGAAAAGCTGCTGGAACGGGGTTGTAGTTATTTCCACGGTGTAACTTGCACTCCCTGAGTATCAATCTGTGCCTCCATCTAGTGGTTAGAGCTCTATACAGAGGGTAAGAGCTGCCTACAAGACGCATCAGAAGACATCCCTCGCCACTGACAGCAACTCCTATTGCTCACCCCAGAAGGTCCCAGCTGCCCAACTGGACACAACCGGTGCTTTACCAAGTCCCACCCAACATCTCTCACTCCAGAAGCATCGGGCAACTGAGACAGCCCCAACCCAGCAGGTCAGGCAGCTTTAGAAAGTGTCTGTCTCCCAAGTCAACGCACACCAGAGGTGCAGAAGCCATCCGGCTCCCCTCTTGCTCCCTGTCATCACCGCAGTGCAGTGACCATGTCAGCTGGCTCCATTTCTGGGCTGCTTCTGGAAAGGGCAATGGCACAATCTAAGGAACCAGGAACAGGTTCTCTGTGTGACTTGCCTGAGCCTGAAGATCTGCTCCTCACCAGCTTTGAGTCCCAGGACACCAGCACTGCTAAGCAGCTTGGGCTACACAGAGCAGAAACCCATGCCAGAGCTGCTAATATCCAGGCACAGCCTGCTTGGGAGCCCTGATTATGCTGCTATTATACAAAATGAGGTTGCTTGCCTAAAACAGGACTAAAATTGCCCCTAATTAACAACAGGGCTCCCTCTACCTTAAATCACTGGGGTCAGACCTCCAGCAGAGATATACCAACCTCAAAAAAAACCCCATGATCCTGCAACTTCAAGCAACTGGGAGCTCCCTCAAAATCCCTTTATGTCCCCACATCCCCTCTGCCCTCTTAGTGGGAGCAAAATAGGGGGCAGGTTTCTGATTAAGATGCACAAACAGTTCTATCCAACAACTGATGCAATAAATGTGCTGAGTAAAATCACTGCCAAAGCTCGTTGCAGTGCTTTATGGGGCTGCTCTAAGAGTGTGAAAAACCGTTTGCTGCATATTATTAAATGATGAAAAATGCCAAGCTCACAAACAAACTGTGCAATGAATGTGGCTTGGCTGCCTCTAGTGAGAACATGATTGAGACTATAGAAGTGAGGTGGCAGGGAGAGAAAGGTGGGGGGGGAGTGTCATTCACTGTGCTACTGCCATGCTGTGCTGCAGTGATTACAGGGCAAAGTGACCTAAAATAACAGGAGAGTTTCCACCCAGCCCCACTCCAACCTCACGACCCATCTAGCATAGGACAACTAGAAAAAAGCTCTCTGCCAGCCATAACTGCTGCCCAGGTGGCTCAGATCCTAAAAGATGTTTTTCTCTACCTTTTGGCAGCTTACAGCCCCAAGCCACGTGTGCAGCAGCACGACACAGAGTCACGTGTGTACACGTGTCATTTCACTGCTCGGGATGACAGCACCTCTGATGCTGAGCCCAGGAACATCACACATGTCTCAGGTGGCTTTTGGGGCAGGGCAGCACGTGAGGGCTGGTTGGGCATCTGTCTCTTTGCACACCAAATGAGGGCTAGGGGTGGGGGGTCTGGACAGAAATTTGAGGAAGATCCCACCTTCGCTTAGGTGGTGTGGGGCTCAGCATGTTCTCTTGTACTGTTGCTATGAAGAAGGGTCTGTCAGGTGGTCACAATGGCCCAGGGAGGTCACAAAATCAGACTTTCAGGAAGAGGGATTTATTCCCATATCACCGGGAGAGCTGAGCACTTTAGGGTGATGCCAGAGGACAGGGTACCAGTCCCAAAGCTAGACCTGGTCATGGCTTGGCTACAGAAGCTTGTTCCAACGCTGACCTGAACAGTATTTCCTGAGGCAGAGGGACAGTTTTCAACTGCTTTACCACAAGAACAAGTACTGGTGCTGCCAAGCTGACAGCTGGTGGGGGGCTGCAGACCCCCCCAAGCCATCCCCTTGTGTGTGCAGTAGTATTGGCACTGATGTACACCTGCTGTGGAACCTGTGGTGCCTTCACAGAACCCCAGACTGGGTTGGGTGGGAAGTGACCTCAAAGCCCCACCCAGTGCCACCCCTACAGGGACAACCCCCTCAGCCCAGGGTGCCCAAAGCCCCATCCAACCTGGCCTTGAGCCCTGCCAGGAATCCAGGGGTAGCCCCAGCTTCTCTGGGCAGCCTGTGCTAGGGCCTCCCCACATTCATGGGGAAGGATCTTTTCCTTATATCTAATTTAAATCTCCCCTCTTTCAGTTTGAAGCCATTACCCCTTCTCCTATCACTAGATGCCCTCTACTTGCTTTCTTGTAGGTCCCTGTAATTGCTAATCCAACACACATTTCAGTGGGGCAGTGAGGAAAGCAGCATCCTCAGAGAGCCCCCTGTGCCAGCCAAAACAGTGAACATCACTGCAGAGGAGCTGGATTTTGGCATTTACACTTACATGAAGAAAAATCACTATTAGTTTTTAAAAAAAACCTTTTCCTGGTAACAGCCAGCTGGATATTGTGTATCGATGTTATTAACTGGGCAGCATTGCTTTTAGTTCAGATCTATATTCACCTTGGGTCACTCAGTTGAAACCTAAGCTCTATGGATTGAAAGGTGCAAGGGCATCCCGTTGCTTATCTTCTACTCCTGGGCTGGGGCTTGTTTTCTCTGTGCTAGCTAGAAAAAAACCCCCCAGAAATAAAGAAAACCACCTTGTGCACACACCAAAACCTGCCATAAAGTTTTGTATGAAACCAGCAGTGCATGGGTCTTTCAATGGCCTTTCTGATAAGGAAGAAATTTCACCCATGGTGCACTAAGATAAGCTGCCATGCACAGGAGATCAATGATTTCCTCTTCTCTGTGATCTAAGCTGGACTCAGAGAAATTATGATCTTCTAGAAGTGGCTGCTGGGACCTGGCTGAGTTTCACATGCTGTTCCCATTGGGCAGGAGCAGTGAAACCCCTCGGTGCTTTGCCGTGTCAACAAATGTGCAAGAGTGAAGATAACAGCAAATCTGTCCCCAAGGCTCAAGGAGACAGACAGACCCACTCTGTGACCAACAAGAAGTGCCCACAGACCCCATGCTGATGGATTATGGCAGGAGAGAGGCTATCAGAGTAATCGAGAGAGAAACACTGAGCCCTGGGAAGAAGCAGCCAGGCGTAGTATTGCCCGAGGAGCTGAGCAAAGTCAGTCTGGCCCCAGTGCTGTGATGAGACTGGGAAGCTATTCAGTGCTCTGCAACTCCCCTTGTACTTCTGTTCAGTGTTCTTCTGTCTAATGCAGTGCCTCGTGCTGGGAAGGGGGCTGCCCACTGCCTTGGGATACAGACTGCCAGGCTGTGCCAGTAGGATGTGTGTTATACAGGGAAAAGTAGATCATAACCTGAGGCTGGGCGTGCAGGTGCTGTGTTAAAAGGATGCTGCCCTGTGATTGGGTGAAAGCCAGGGATTTTCTTTTAAATAGCATCTGTTAATTGAAGAAAATCAGGCTTTGGGTGACCTTGTAGTCTTGGCTTTCTGAAAAGGAATCAACATGTGTGTTTCGGAGGCCAAGGTAGTTGTTCTTTTATAGAATCATCAAATCCTTAAGGCTAGAAAAGACCTCCAGGATCACCAAATCCAACCATCAACCCTACACCACCATGACAACTAAAGCATGTCCCAAAGTGTCACATCTACACTTTTTTGAACACCTCCAGGGATGGTAACTCCACCACCTCTCTGGGCAGCTAGCCCCAATACCTGAGCAAAACACTGGGCTTAAAAATTCCCTTCATTTTAACAAAAAATGCCAGAAAAACAGGAGAAATCCTTCTTCCCTTCCTGCAAATATGCACCTTTTCTCTTTTTTTTTTTCCTGCTTGGATTGAAATGATTTTATTTTCAATTGCAGTTGTTGAGCCAAAAAAAATCAGTTACTCTCCATGCACAGCTAATCTAGAAATGCTGCATAAATTGTCACTTACCTCAGTGCCTAATACCATGTCGCAGCTAAGCACATATTAAAAATTAGACAGGTGCTAAATGCAGCTTTAACGTTTGCACTTAAATGATGATCCTCCTCCCACTTCTTCCCTGATCCCCTCCCTTTCCTACACTGGAGTGAGGACAGAAGACAGTGCTGAACTACCTGATTCAACGTTGCAGTGGTTGAAAATCCACCTTTTGCCTTCCAGCAGCTGCAGCAATGCGTGGGACCTGATGGGTTGGGTGATGTGAGCAGTTGCAGCAGGCAACACCCCACGTTTCACAGGCTGAAGGTGCCAGGGAGAAAGATGTGAAGATGCTGCAACTGTTGTGAAGACAACAGGGATGTGTTTTGCCAGGAACCACCCTTTTAGTTGTAATCCTGCATGAACCACATTTTCTACCAAGAGATGGCTGCAAGTCACTTGTGGTGTGGTGTCTCAGGTGAGGAAAGCTGCTGTAAGCTCTTTGTGCACAAAGGAGGTGGGTTGTACACTAAGAATGAACTCAGGTTTGTGGGTTAGGCTGTGCTGTTAATCCATCTGGGGAGATGAGACCCAACAGAGCTCAAGGGGTTAACTGGGTGGTCTCTGTACCAAAAGGACCATGAGAGTCAAGCTTAGAGGATCTCCCTGCAGGCTGCACCTGCTCTGTACCTCCTAAGGGGAGAAGATTTATCCTTGTACCCTCATGTTGGGAAGCCCAAATGAAAACCCAAATTATAATCAAAACTGGCCCCAAACAGACTCTGAGCATCTTCTGGACAAGGGACTGCTACCTCCCCACTCACCCTGTCTTAGCACAGGGCAGGACATGCCTCTCTGAAGAGAAGCCACAACATTTACATCAAATTGCGTTCACCAGAAGACACAAAAGAACCCCCACCCCAGATTGATTTCCAAAAACCAGATGAAGTAGTCACTGTAGAAAATCACTATAAAGATTAATGCCTTAGAAAATGTTTATTCTTGGAGCTCAGCCCAACACCCTAAGCCAGCTGTCAGGATTCAAGATAGTGGCCACAGTGATGAGGGGCTCTGCTCTGCAGAGGAGTAATGAATTTGGCAACTCTTAGAGCAAGAGTGGATTCCTGCTACTGTGGACTAGTCCAAGGGGCCAACACAGAAGGAAAAATAAGCCCTGTTGTACTGGAAAATAGCTGAGAGGAGAATGATCTAGACTATTTTTGTGTTTGTGGGGGTTTCATGCAGTTCACTTAGTGTCCTAAGGCTTTTAAAGAAATGGATTATTCCAAGCATTTTGGGAATGGTAATACACAAGCCTATGGAGTCCTGCAGTAAAGACTTAATTTGCCATTAAACGCTGTAGTTGGCTTTACAAATTCCACAGAAAGGCTCTCACTCAATTCTATTGCTCTCCAGAGAACAACAATTTTATAAAGCATTTTTCATCCAGAGATCTCAGGGCATTTTTTTCCAAAAAGAGAGGGGCCAGAGATGCTGGCCTGCTGCACCCAGGGTGTGTGGATATGTGTGGTGGGGTCATCTGAAGGATCAGGCTTCCTGTAGAGAAGGAGCATTTGAGCAATGTTAAGACCAAGGTTCAGCAAAATACCAAAACTGAACACTGACTTCAGGCAGAGCACAAAGTATCACTGACCCAGCAGACAATAACAGAGCAGAAAAGCAGGAAAAGTGAAAATGATGTCATCTCAAGAACCCAAACTGGATAGATCTGTCTGAAAAGCTCTTAGGAAAAAAAAAACAACCCAACCAAACCATGGCCCTGTGCACAGAGCTGTGTCCCACAGGGCTGGGTGTGAAGCTGAGGTTGGGTTTGGCTGTGGTTGTGGCAGCCTTTGGGAGGTAACCTCTGGATGTGGGTAATGTACGCTAGGTTTAGCAAGGACTTGGGTTTTGTAAGCTTCCAAAAATGAATTGTAGGAAGATGATTACTTAGGAGTGAAAGTCAATGGGTATTTATAGCTCCTCAAATACAAGAAATGATCATCCCTTTCTTCCACAATGTAGAATTAGGATTTTTTTTCCCCAAATGGGTAAATAATTCACTAGTTAAAAACCTTCTCCCCATGAAAAATACTAAGAGCAAAGGTTCTGATGGGAACCTCAGGGTTTTTGGGAAGAGAAACCCAACAGTGTCCATGCCAGTGCTGGCAAAACAGAGTGCTTACAGCACCTAAATCAACTCTGCACTGATCTTCTGGAGAATTCGAACATAATTTATACTAAGAGTTAAAGATGAAGCACTTCTAAGAGCAGAGTTTGCTAGATGCTGTGTGATTTGTACTTTGTTTTGTGGGAAGTTAAAATTAAGGTGTTTTTTCCTTTTTGTGCATAAGCAATTTTTAAATTGTGAAAATCCCTGAAGAAGCAGAGGCTGCTCTGGAATGTCTAGGGAATCACTGATGACAAAAGTAGTGAGATTAAGACACTTTGGATGGCAGGAACGTGACTAATAAATCTGCCCATTTACTTCGTACCTCTTCTTCTGCTGTTCCCAACTTCCCAGCTCTGCTAAAAGCTTCAGCTCCCCCAGTCTGTAACCTTCTCCTCAGCAAAGAAACCAAAGCTTCAGGAGTTCCTGGAGCAGAAAGTTAGACATTCCTCCTTCCCTCCCCTTCTCTGTGTCAATGGTTGAAGCGATTCTTTGTCAAATAAGTTTAAGTGTTTAACCCCCAGACACAGCACACAGCATGATGTGGGAGTCACACACCAGGAGCATTAGCTTTTAGGTCTTGCTGAGAAGTGCACTGAATTGCTGTCCACTGACAATAGCAGCCACAATCTCACTTTTAAGCTCGGTTAATTGGTTTCTGAACACCTTTAAGATATTGACAAAACTGTCAATATTTTATTTTTAGTTATCCTTTCAGATGCATGTCGAGAGTAACTCAGGGGAAGCAGGGTTGAGAAAGAGAAGCTACTGGTGAGTCTGAAAACTATTCTTCCATTTAAGGTTGCTGAATGTGCTTGAAAGTTTCTGCCAAAGGAAAAGAGAAACTACTTATTTTCCAACCGTAACACTGGCATGAGAAACCCAGCAGTAAGTGACTCTGAGATACAATGGGCTTGTTTCGCTCAGGCCTTCTGTGAGGGTACTTAAAGCATGAGCTCGTGGGTGGCTGAGAGCTTATGGAATAATTGAAACATAAGGCACATCTTAACATCCACAACCACTGCATCCAGCTCAGAACACGCTGACACTACCCCAGTCACCACATCCGACCCCATCCACTTCTCCCCTCGTCCCCAAAAGCCTTTGGCTCTCTTGCCCCAGCTTCCAAGTGTCCTCACAGCTCCCCAACACACAACTCTAGGGATTCTTCCTTTGCATTTAGCACACCCAACTCCACAAATGCTTTCAGGCTTTGATTTCCTGCTCCGTGTCCCCAGGAGCAAGCAGTGAATGGCACAGGCCCCTGGCATCTCCTGTCTCAGGGAGTGAGTGCTTAGAGCAAGAAGAAAACAGATTGTCTGCCTCAAAATCACCAAGTCCAGGAATCTTTGGAAGCCCAGTCAAACGTTACAAAAGCCCCAGCCTCTCTCTCCCCTTTGACTGGCACATTTCACACTCCCCTCTCTGGCTCACATTGTCCAGCAGAGGCAACGATGACAGGCTGCTGTCACAAAGGGATTCAGAACCACAGTTGCTTTAAGTAATTTCTCGGGTTTTCTCCAGCATAAAAGGAAAACAAAGTTTATGTGTGAAATGGCCCCAACAAAATTTAATACAGGAGAAATACAAATGATGCAGAGAGGAAACCAAACCCAAACAATGGGGGGTTTTATTGCTATTTTGTCTTGCAGAGTGAAGAAAAAGAACCAATCAGCCAGCCAGCTGCTGCCAGTGTTAGCAGGCAGGAAGGAACAGGGCTTTGGTACATTGCTCATGACATTTCAAGACCAGATCACAGTTTCATGCCAGAAATACAGAACTCTTGGGTATTCTAAGAGCCACGACAAACTTTTAAATTTAATTGTGCATGCTTACAAACAGACAGAGGCAGAATGCCAGGACTTCTGCCTTTGTGGAAACCTTTCTGGGAGGTACCTGCATACTTTCCACCCATCATTTGCCACGGACTCACAACGTCGTTTTTCACCTCGCATTATTTTTAGGGAGCTGATGGACAGATGGAGGCAGGACAATAATGTCAGCTTTTACTACTGGACAATGAAATATTTTTCTCTTGAGCACAATCACAGCATGGAAGGTAGAAGGAGAAAGGATATGAACTTACTGCTTCCATATGCTCCATCTGAGTGACCGGCTGTACTGCCAGCAGGAGGTCACCCACGTCTGTAACCCATGTTACAAAACCAGCCCGTGCTTTCCACATTTGCATTTCTGTTGGATGTAGTTTTCAGAGCTGCTCTGGAAACAGAAAACTCAAGAAAAGGACCAGAAAGGTTTGGAATCACACTTCTCATTCCCTGCAAACAGGTCCTGCTGAGGGGCAGCTCATCACAGCTCAGCACCGCTCAGCCTCTGCTCTGGAGCAGGTACAGCCTGGCCACACAGGACTGGAGGAGCTGGATAGCAATGCATGCTCTTTGACTTCTGGGAGCCTTCTGTCTCAGAATTGTGTTAATTTATCTCCTTAAAGGAAGCTTTTAAAATGCTCTCCTGGTTTACATCTAAACAGTGCCATTAAAATGTCCAGGTTCTCTGGTTTTAGAGGAGTAACTGAGAATGGTGTTTAGTCCTCACACCATTTCTCCTCTTGTTACCACAGAAAGTCCCTCCTTTGCCTAATTTTGACAGCAATTAAGTTTTTATTTCAGTGTACACCTAAAATACCATGCAGCTGGAGCCACAGTTTGGGATTATGATTATAGAGACTGCAAAAGCAAGGAACAAGGGAGACAAAAGAGGTTTGCTACTACTGAATGGTACCTGTGACAGGCTGTCAGGTCAACCACAGTGTAACATTTCCCATGACATGTACATATTCTGCCCAAACTGGAATAGCTTTCATTGTGGGAATGATACTACGGTCTGTTAAGTAAAGGAATTAGCAGCCTCTCAGTGCCAATACCAGCTAGCCAATGTCTGCAGAGATCCCAAAGCACCACAGGTGTTAAGACAGTTCATTCTTATGACTAGTTGTAGCAGGGATCAGTCTCTGCTAAGTAAGGAAACACATGCAAGTCATAAACAGAGCAAAGTTCACAGAATCACAGAATGTTGGGTTTGGAAGGGATCTTTAAAGATCAGCTAGTCCAAGCCCCTGCCAGAGGAGGATCACCTAGATTAGGTCACATTAGAACATGTCCAGGCAGGATTTGAATGTCTCCAGAGAAGACTGCATAACCTCTGTGGGCAGCCTGTCCCAGTGCCCTGCCACCCTCACAGTAAAAAACCTTTTCCTTATGTTCACATGGAACATCCTCTGCTCCAGCTTGCACCCATTGCCCCTTGTCCTATTGCTGGCGATCACTGAGAAGAGCCTGACTCCTGATACTCACCCTTTACATATTTATAGAGATATATATATATACATATTGATGAGGTCACCCCTCAGTCTCCTCTGCTCCAAGCAAAAGAGGCCCAGCTCCCTCAGCCTCTCCTCATAAAGAAGGTGTTCCACTTCATCTCAGTGGTCCTGAGCTGGACTCTTCCAAGTAGTTCCCTGTCATTCTTGAGCTGAGGGACCCAGAACTGGAAACAATATTCCAGATATGGTCTCACCAGGGCAGGGCAGAGGGGGAGAAGGACCTCTCTTGACATACTAACCACCCCTCTTCTAATGCACCCCAGGATGCCGTCACCCAAAGAGCTTGTGGCTGTGCTGGAAACAGGCCTGGCATCCTGCATCCCCAGGGCAACCCCTTCTCCTTGCCTGTCCAGGTTCACAGGCAGAGAAATCCTCACAATCAGGGGTCTGCAGGTTTTTAACTTGTTCCCTTTCCTCAAACAAGCTGCAACTGGAGTTAATCAAACTTCTCCTGAGGCAGAAAAAAAACCAACCCACCCCAAATCAAACAAGCAACAGCAAAACACAGAGTACAAGAGGGATCTCATTTGCCCTGCATATTCTCCTCTTGCACAAAGCAAGCACGTGGCAGCTATTCTTCCACCGAACCATTTTGCATCCCCTTTGCACCGGGGACAACAACGACACAAAGTACATGGCCTGGGAGATTCGTGTTGGAACGGAGCATCGTCTATTTATATAAGTGCCCCTGTGGAAAGCAGGGTGTATTTGTAAAAGCACAGATGTTTCTTTGTATTTTGCTGGAGTATTTTCTTCTCCTGAAAGGCATTTACTCTGGGACGGTTAACAAGACAGATTAATTCATGTGGATCCTTGCAGCAGAGTTGGGCTGTCACTGGTGGGGAGAGAGGTTCGATTATATTATTCCCTATTGTCAACACAGGCGCTTTATAATAGATTTATGGCTAATAAAATCTTTTAGTAGTAGAGGGTCCTTGAGTTTCAATTTTGAACCTTTGGCCCTTGCTCAAATCACCAGCAGATGCAAGCATTAATAAAACCGAATGGCACGTGGATACTAAAGAGGCATATGGCTGGGTACTCAATAAAGGCAGTAAAACACAGGAGAGGGATCTTTACAATCTGGTTTGACCTCATGGAACGATTCTTTCAATAATAAAATTACTCTTTACTGACATGTGATATAGCATACCTCAGGTCAGTAATCCCCAGAAAATTTGGGATTTCAGGGTTGATGCTGCTCAATGGCATGCTTTCATTTGAAGATCTCAGGTGAATTCACAAACATGGACCGATGAGGAGACAACTGAGCCCCAGCTCAGGAAGCAAACAGGTTCAAAATGAAGACAAGACAGGCCTTTCCTTGATGAAATGATTTCTTTTCAGCCAGCGGCTCTGCCTGAGATGCAGACTCCAGGAGAGTCTGCCAGAAAGCATTAGGGATCTATCAAACCTTGCCTCACATGCAAGCCTGAGTTGCTTCAAACCACAGGCTCTGGGTACAATTTAACCTCATTTTGGGTTCTCTGCTGATCTAGTCTCACCTATTGCATTATCAATAAGCTGTGATCCCAGCAGGCAAAGCAATGACACAGCTCTCTGGCAGACCGTGTTCAGAAATCCAGCCACATCCATGGGAAGGGAGCAAGAAGTACAGGAACAGAGGCAGTAGTTCTGGTCACCAGCAGAGATAAAACTCTTCCTTGATGGTGTCCAGAGGATCTGTCACGGGGCATACAACCAGGTTGGATCCACATCCAGATGTGATTCATATCTGGGTTCAGATTCACCCCCAGATTTTGCCAAGCAAAACTCTATGGACCACTGTCAGCCTGAGAGAACTCTCACCTTTCTCCACATCAGTGTCTAAAAGCATAGCAAGTACCTGGGCATGTTCCTGGGACCTATTCAGCCAACCCCAACCCAAACAAAAGCAGACAACACCTCTGCCATCCTGCCTGTACTTCTGTGGGCAGCTCAGGACCAACAGCGCTGCCTCCAGATGTGAGCACAAGCCTCTGTGAGCTTGGGCTCTCAGGGGTTTGATGCTGCTCTTGGCAGCAACAATGCAGAGACCTACAGGACATCACACAGCTCCCAAAATGTGACTTATCTTTATGTTTTTATGGGCATGAGAAGAGATGGTGCTGGTGACTGCCAGACTAAGTCAGGGCACATGAGGCAGATTCAGACTAGGGGCTGCCATACGCATCCAGTCTACAGCAAGTGAGTTTTGTTGCTAATTAAATCTTTTCTCCTGATTATTTATAGCCCTCTATTTACTGGCTCATTGATTTTAGAGGCCATGTTAGTTTTCTCTTTTACATGTCTGTCTGAATGGCTAGATTATAACGTATTACACAAAGAGCAAGTGAATTGGTGTCAGAGTGATCTATTACACAGATGGTCTGTGAGCAAAGGGCCTCTGTCTTTAACTTTGGCATACTGAGAGGATGGGGAAAGATGCTGAGCCCAGTTCAGTGGTGCAAGAGAAGATTGTCATCCCTGTCAGAGGTTGTTTGGGGAGGTTTAGGACATCAGCTCCATGCAGTTTCCTTTGGTGCTGGCTGGGGGACAGAGAGGAGACAACTGGGGGAGTGGAAGCACAAGTTGTCTGTGAAAATGCAAGAGGTATGTGTGGTAAAGATGAAAGGGTGCTTGCTGGCCATAATGAGAGAATTATGGGATGTTTATTGAAATTAGCAGGCAGTGGGCTTGGAAACAAGACAAAGCTGCTCACACACAAAATGATGTGGAGCACTGCCACTGGCTGTTGGGAGTTTTATGCCTACCAAGACCTTCAGTTTAAAGGATTCAAATCCATTTCCCAGGTGAATGACCCTTTCATGGTACATTTGTGTAGCCTTTCAGCATTAGCACCTTAAGATCATGCATTTCCAGTTGCTGCACCACCATGCAGCTGAGAGGGAGCTCCTGGCACTGTGGCAGGGAGCTGGGTTGCATCTTGCAGAGCTGGGGCTACACCTGCCCCAGGATAGAATGGCTGCTGCGATCTGCTCAAAGAGCCAGTGTCCTCCTTGCCATCACAGGAGGTGGAGAGTCCAGAGACCATGTCTGTCACAGCAGATACACTGGGAAAAGATTATTTGTTCAGGCCTCAGGGCAGGGCTGACCCAGCACTGGTCCTGTTTCAGTGCTGTCCCACCGCTCTGAGGATGAATGGCAGAGATGCCATGTATGAAATCAGGATGGGGTACATCTGGAGATGTATCTGCTGTGGGAGGATGCTCGGCTGCAGCAGAAGCTTGACCTTCAGCTAGGTTTTGAGGCCACCAAAGTGCCCATACCCAAGCCTGTAGTAAACTCAGTACTCCAGGTGTAACTTGGCAGCAGACCTCTTGCTGCACCTGATGTGTCTGCACACACCAAAGCAGAGAAACCTCCATTCAAGCCAAAGCCTCTCTCAGACCTTGTAAGGTCTCTGTAACTCCAGATACAGACAGACAAAACCCCTCATGCTGTTGTGTGGCTGCAAAGCTGACACTTTTTATTGCTGTTCTGGGGAATTCTTCCAGGGGTTGAGTTGCCCACTGCTATGTCAACTGTATCTGACCTTTAAATTTACCATATTTGCAAGTAAAGAAAACAGGTTCTTTCCTTCCATTCCTGGACTGTTTTGTGCTTAAAGGAAATAAACTTTTGTTTCAATAATCATAAACACAAAAGGTTCCCCAGAGGGCTGTTTAAGACTCCAAGCTAGTTAAAAAGAACATTTGCATGAATTAAAGAGCAACATCAAGTCACCACTGATCTAAGCCTCTTTCTAGTGCTTAACTAGTGCCTGTAGGTGGGGAAAAGCAAGACAGATTGGCAGGAGGTAAGGAGGACAAAAACTGGGATGTTTGTTCTGCTTTACAGTGTATTTCCCAAGCAGCAGCTGAGGAACAATACCTGTCTGTCACTGGCCACGTGGTCACTTTATGCCTGTATCTGTACATGGCATTAAGGACAACAAGCCTTTCTACAATGGCTTCTACTCTTTGTCTCCCACAAGACCACATCAGGATTAAGCAGGGAATAAAGGGAGCTTTCATGCTGGTTCCCGTTATTCCGAGCTGGAGCAGCACAGCCAAGGATGGCAGAGCACCATCCCTTTGCCTTGGCTCTTCCATCACAGCCTCTGGGTGAAACCCTCGGGCTGCTGACCCCTGCTTGAGTTATGTGGCAGGAATAAACCCCAGGACATGTGCCTGTCCATGGCTCTTAATGCACAGGCATGCACCATAATGCAGGCAAAAGACACTGCTCCCTCAGGCCCATGTCTTCCTAGTGTTTCTGCTCACATCACACCTCATTTGTAGATGTCTGACCTCAACAAGGGTGTGTCTGCAGACGTGACCTGCCCATACCTCGTGTTCAGACTGCACAGGGATCTGCTTTGCCCTGGGCACTTTCACAGCACAAACTGTCAGCAACTGGTTTCCTGCCAGATCTCTGAGCTATTTTACACACTGTGTGTAAACCCACATGCTCCAGCCCTGCTCTGCATCACTCAGCACTGGGAAAGTGATGAGTGTGTTGTGTTAACCCACCTGAAGGCTTTGCTGGGTGAAGGTGAATGGTACTGGGCACTTAGAGCACCCACAGCCACCCTGTCCTGCTGCAGTGTAAGACCCCCATCATGCACCCATTGGAACAGACACCCACAGATGACTCATTATTCACTGGTGTAGGTGTTTATTTCCCCACACAGCACATCTGGGGAGCTGGAAGGTAAAGACAAACTCCTTCAAGGACTGAAACCCTCAGTGCACTGATTATAAAGACTGGCACACAACATGGACAGGAATTCACATCCTCTGCAGCTCATGCTGGAACTACAGACCTTGGCTTCTCACTGCAGCTAGAAGCCCAGGCTTTTTTTTTTTTTTAAAATGATCATGTTCACAGAAGTCAACATCCTCTGAATCATCCAAAAAAAAAAAAACCCACTGGAAAGCACTAAAAGGCAAAATCCTTTTTTAATACAAGACAAGCTCTTGTTGAATGCATCCCTATCACTGCAACACGCAAAACATAACAGGAAGACTTGAAAAGAGGATGCATAGTTTAAGAGCTCCAGCAAGATCAGATACCAAACACCCAGGTGCAGCGTGGCTCCCAGCTTCCTTGATTGTAAAGCGTTGGGTGGGGATGAAACTTTGCACCAAGTTCCATTCAAGTCTGTGAAGCCTGGCTGGGTTTGATCAATTATTCAACAGCAGCCCAAAGTCCCTGTTAATCTACAGAAAACCCAAATGACTTGCCAGGGAAAGCAGTGGGTTGGGTGAGCAGAGCACAGGAGGGGAACAAGCTGACAGCACCAGTGCAGAGTTAGTGCTGGCTTGGCTCTGGGAAAGGTGACCTTGGCTTTCTGGCTGTGCTAAGGTTTAATCAGAAAACTATTTGGGAGGCCACCCATCCCTCTCCACTAGCCTCTGCTACCAGAAGGTCCTCGCTTATGGGGTGTTAGGGTGAGGAGGAAATCTGTGCAGCCAGAGGGGGTGGGTGGGCCAGGCTGGTTTTAGGGTTTGCAATGCTGAGATTGTTACAGAAACAGTTCCAGCAGGTTCAGTTTGTAAATCCCCCCTGTCCCAAGGGTTCAAGATGATGTGATGCAGGTGCCTGTTCTTCTGAAAGCTGCTCAGCAATCCTCCAGCCAAGGAACCATGCCATGCTGGTAGGTGGCCAGTCACACAAGCAGACCATTGTATTGGTCAGCAGCTCCATAAAAATTGGCTGAAAACTGGGAATCCCTCACCCCAGAGCACTGAGAGCAGCTGGGGCTGGCACAGCAGCCACCCCCAAAACAAAGGTTCAGGGAAGGGGCTCTGCAATGGCCTGAGCTCTGGGAACACTCTGGGATAGCCCCATCCCAGAAGGGGATGGGGAAAGGGGAAAGCCACACCACAATTTCACAAAGGGGGTGAAGGTCTTGAGACAGGGGAGATTTATAACTCAGTATTGGCAAGGGAGTTGGGCATCCCAGTGTGAACTGATCCCTCTCTGCTGCAATGAACAGTCCCAACAGCAATGATGACTCCTGTCAGCATCCCAGGATAACCAGCTGGGACCCAGCAATCAGCCCACATCCCTGTGCCCAGTACAGCCACAACCATGAGCTTGTGTCATGTGGGAGTGTTTGCCCACGGACCGTGGAAGCTGCTGCTCAGTGGGAAACCCATCCAGCAGCAGTGAGGGAGCACCTCCCTGCATGGCTCATGTCCTCTCTGTGCCTTGCTGGCAACAAGGGAGAGACGGAGGCATCAGTTTAATTTCAGATCCCCTGAAGGGACTCCCACAATGAAAAGCCTGCAGAAGGAGGTAAACTCTCTGCTACTGTCATTCCTGAGTAAATACTTTTTCCAGGCACAGCAGTGCTGCATTTATCTGAGAGAGCAGCAGCATCTTCCTAGGGGCAGAGCAGACCAGAGCACTGTTTCACAAGCTGAAACTCTGATTTGGGGAGCTTTAAGCCCCAGGGAACAGCTACAGGAGCCATCCTGGTGGCATTTCCAAACAGATCAATACACACAGCAACCCAACACCACATACAGCTCCCCACTTTTTAGGGGTTTTTAAGCTGCTTGTACCTTGTACGTGCTCCTGCAGGCATGAAAAAGTCAAGTCCATTCACAGGTAGCAGCCATGGGACTGAAAGAGGGATGCTGTGTGTGCACTCAAGTCACTGGGACACTTCAGGGACTAGTTTTGTTTCTGCATAGCTCTGGGAACTGATGGAGGCATTCCTCCACAGCAACATCATCCAGCAGGTGCTGCTCAGAGGTGATGTCAAATCCTCCATCCCCTTCCTTGCTCTGCACCCCTGGCACCATTTGCCACCCTCCCAGAGCCCCAGCAGTGTCCCTGCAGTGGCATCTCCTGCTCACACACCGTACATCACAGCCAGGCTGCTCACTGCCCAGCGATGGAGAAAGCAGCATCTTTTCAGGTTTGAGGGTTCTGTAGGATTTCACACAATTACCTCTGCTACCCCCTCTGTGTATGTGCTCTGAAGGACTCTGATAATGCACAATTCACACCACAAATCTCCTGCCATGGGGAGAGGGGCTGTGCTGGCCATGGTGTTTTGTTCCTGCCACACACGGCTTCCTCTGGGGAATCTCCTGACAGCTGTGTGAGCATGGCACAAAGGAAAAGGACTTCTGAAGTTTTCTCTGGGAAGAGAAGAGTCATGCTGGTTAACCAAAACGCTTTCTTCCTTGGCCAAAATCCACACAAACAGGGCTTGAATGTTTTGTCCTACTTTTCCTGCAGTCCTCCCACTGCCAGGGACAGGCAGGTGCTGTTTGGGCACACAGCAAAGGGAGGGCAGCAAGCAGCAAATGAAGGATGCTGCTCTTGCTGGCCCAGCACCTCAAACCTCATGCCATTAACTTTTCTATGAGAAATAGCAACCCACTGGTGTAACAGTGTAGTATTATTATGTACAAGAGGGGAACACAAGGCTGTTTGCTGGCTTTGTGCAGTGGAGCTGATCAAAGCAGAAAGGTGGATGGACACTTGGCATCCCATCAGTTCCATGCTGCAAAACTTTCAGGCATGTACCCACAATACCAGCAGTCTGGAGCCCCAACCTTTCTCCTCTATATTGTTATAGAATGATAATGGTATCTCTGCCAATCCAAAGCCCACTTTCAAAGCTGGTTGCTCATGTTCTGCTGGATACCTCCCACTCCTGAAGGTCATCCAGAGAAGCTTAGCCTTAGTGTAGCTCTACCTGACCATCACAGCCCCATATACATCCACGTTTTGATGCATGGGGCTATGTCTCCTCCCTGGGGTGAGGAGGGCCAGGACACTAGGTTGAGCTCCAACTGCAGCCATGAGCAGTGGTAAAGAGAAGTGTGAGCTTGGAACAGCTCACGAGCCAGAGTTTTGTGCCAGGTCTGGTAGATCTCTGCAAGGAGGCTGGTGTGGAGAGGGACAAGTGCTGTGCATGTAAGGTGTAGTCACCAGGAAACACCCAAAGGGTCGATTTCTTTGAGGAAAGCATCTAAATACCTGGGATTACAAGCTTTTCTTACCTAGAGAAAAATTTACCATGCTGACAGCTCTTACATTTCCAAACCCTTGCTTGATCCTTTACAAGATACAGGAAAGCAGAAAGACCCAGCATCACAGGCATCTGATCAATGCACCCACACCTCACTTTCACTTTGATCTCACACCAGACCCGGCTTAGTTTTTGAAGTGTAAATAGTACTTTTGAACACTTAATCTTCCCTTAGAGACTGACTGAGGGGCAAGATTCAGCTGCTCAGAGAGTAGAGAGCATCCAAACTTGTCCCAGACCTGATGGAGGCAAGGTCTGTATTGGGAGGTTATCTGCTCCCCCCTCTGCCCACCACCCAAACCAGGAACCTGGCTGGTGTCGTGGGCAGGCTTGAAGGACAGACCTCAGCAAGCTCCATCAGATCCCAAAGCACAGTCACTTGCTTTTTGGGCAACCACCAGTGCCTGAGAGTCAGAGCATGTGTGGACTGAATGAAGCCAGTCCAGGCCCATCACTCCACAGCCACAGACCCCATCCCACCCACACATGGGCATTTCTGACAACAGGAGGGACCAATAACAGTCTCAACAGAGGACCAGAGATTGGTGTGAGTACCAGTACAGGACACCAGGGTGGGCAGGCACACCTGACAGCCCAATGGGTGTCAGCCCTGGTGCTGTGAAGGCTCTTGCTTCTCCTCACCTGCCATAGACCAGATTTATTCTTTTTTCTGCAATAAGCAGTACCACCTTTGGAGAGGGCTGCTTATTTAACAGAGCTCCTGGGAAGAAACAGGAACCTTTCACTGTTCCAACATTCACTGCAAAGCTATTTAACCTCAGAGCAAAGTTAACTAATTTCCTTAATTAATCAGAGAAAGGACAGGGCACTTCCCCTGTCTCTAGTGGCCAGACAGCACAAAAAAGCCTGAACTTGGCAAAAGCTACTTAGCCAAAAGTGTGCAGTTTGATCAGACCCTGCTAGTCCCAAGGCACGGTGTGAGATGCACACCAGAAGGAATGAACCTTTGGCAATGGCTGGTTTTCATCTGGCACTGATCTACCCTGATTTCAGTCTGTACACCAGACCTAGTCATCTAGGTGTCTTTGGAGGTTGATGGAGAAGAACACACAATAGGTAAAAGCTGATCTCATCCCAAGGCCATCAACCTCAAGGAAAACATCTCTTTAATTATAGCCAAGAATACCTACTCCTTTTCAAGGGGACTACCTAAATCAGCTCAGTTTCTGACAACAGGCAATGATGCATGGGCTGAGTGGAGAGTGGTGCCTGCTTGAGCACATTAGTCTTGCTATAAGTTCCTAAACTCAGCAGCAGAATTGCAGCTTCCCCTCATTTACCTGTCTCCATAGACAGAGAGGTTCTATCTATCTATCCATCCATCCAGGTATCTATCTCTCTCCAGAAGTTCCTGATCAGTACAATGATGAAATATCAGCACTCCTTCCCCCACTAAGAGGAAAAATCCATTAGGAAATGGGATGCTCCCAGAGACTTTTACAAGAAGAGATATTAAATGAGTCATTTCAATGACAGAGACAAGTTACAGTCAACATTGCTAATCTTCTCTGGAGTCTGATACACACAGATTGACAATACAGACCCTGATAACTACTGCTGAGAGATTGCCTTACATGTATTTCTGAAGCAACTTATCCAAAGACCTTCCCAACCACTTGTCCTCAGTCAGAACAGCAGCAACAACCCTCCCCACAGGCCTCAGAGCTTACGTAAGGTTCATCTAGCTGGGGATGGGGGCTGAACGATTGGGCTGAGGGGTCAGGGAGGAGATTGGAAAATCAGAGTAACACACTGGTACATGGTAGGGATTAGTAATGCAAAGTGGAGCAAGAGGGTTTTCAAGGCTGAAGCCAAAAGTTTGTTGATCTGTTCTCTGCTCCAAGCACACTGGGGTCCCTCTTGGCTGCAGGACAGGCAGCCCAGCTCTGAACAGCTGTTCAAGGCATGGAAGTGTGAGAAAACATGCTCATCCCTGCAGCCAGGGCTGTGCCTCTGATGGGACCAAACCTCCCTGCAGCTTTGGCTGCTGCTCACTGGGCAGGGGAGGTTCAGTGCCCATGGCAGGGTATCTGCTTGATGAGAAATTCCAAAATTTCATCTGCTCATGTTGGGTAAAGGCAGAAAGAATGATAAATGGAGATCAGATAACAGGGGGGAGAAATCTCACCAAAGGCTGTAACAGTTTCTGGTGACATTTGAAGCTATTTTTTCCTGCTGGACCTGTGCAGTCTCTGCCCTTTTATGAGCATTCAGCTGTGTTTGGACTATATTCTTAAAACTGTGAGGTTTTGTTTGTTTTTCCTTACTGGAAACTAAGGACACGTCAGGCCTTGATGAAATCATCACTCTTCACTTAAAAGACTGAAGTCCTTTATCCAAGTACAATCAAAGGGCAAGGCACAGGCTGCCCTGACCTCTGGTTTCAAGATCTCCAAGAAACAGCAGCATTTCAGGCTGTCAGTATTGTTTATCCTATCAGGAAGGAACGGAGGCCTAGCAACAATATCTATTTATCAGTTCACCTGTCAGACAAATAATGCAGTTGTATTAATCATAATCATCCAAAGCCTTATCTGAAGTACCATCTTGGACTGAGCAATGCATGGCCAGGCTTGGCTGGCCCCGTGGTAGGAAAGCAGAAGGAAATTAAAACTTCTTAGGTCAGAGCCTTGGGGCATCTCTTGGGTTGGTGGTAACAGGGTACAGCACAGAGGGATTGCTCAGGAAAAGGAAACAGTGTCTCATCAGTTTAATCACAGGGACATTTTGGGAAGAAAGCTGCAACATCCCCATAATCACCATCACAGCTAACAGCACAGTATCTTTTCATACAGCTCATCTACAAGCAACAACAAGGTGCTCACTGAACATAAGCCAAATCCCCAGGTAGTATCTGTAGCCTCCACATGTTCCAGTGGGGACAACAGTGTCCCTGGATGCACCATTTCAGGACACCACAACCAAGACAGAGCTAAAGAGCACGAAACCAGAGGGAACACAAAGATTTGTGGGTACACACAAATGTTTGGGGGTACCAGGCTCCAAGCTGAAGTGGAGGTCACCCTGCAATGCTGTGTGAAGGGTGGGCTGGTTTGCCAGGTCTGCCCTCTGAGATGGAAATGACTGACAGCACAGTGATGGCTTGTAATGTGTTTACAGTCAATGTTGCAGGAGATGCTACACAGCTCATTTCTGTTCAGGCACCTTGTGTGGATGATGAATGTTCTTTAATAGCTGCAATATTTAGTGTTTAATGTAAAACCACTTGCTCCTAATGCTTTGCACTTGCAAGGTTATGAAGCTCGATTTACGCCTCACTGCAGAGTTGACAAATCCACACTAATCCCCAGTCCAGGTAGCTGCATGGCAGAGAGATAAGTGGGCAAAGTCTTTTCCACCTCATCCCACCTTTTATACCTTTCCACCAAGACCTTTCTTCTATACCAGCCCCCAAAACAGCTGGGGTTGTATTAGTAACAGGCTCCCTACTTCCTGGAAATATGTTCCTCACATGTGCTTTCACATTGGGTGAAGAAAGTGCTCCCAACCAGAAAAGTCACCCTGTGCAGCAAGAACCTCTCTGCTGCCAACTTCCCATCCTCACCCCAACCATGTTTTGTGCTTTTCCCATCTAGAAGCCAACAGAAAGAAAGACTATAAAGGAAGGAAGGATGCACCTGCTTAAAGATCAAAATACCACCTAAGTTTGGGGGGCTAAAGAGGAAAGGTCCACCCAGGCTCCATGCAGACAGCCTGGTGCACCATGCACTGGCCAGGCTCTGTGCCAGCACGTGGAGCTCTGTAATTGCAACAAGCATGCTGTAATGCAGCTCAGCTCTTGGAACAAGAACAAATATGATTTCTTGGAGGGATGGTTGCTTAAAATCCAGGGACTAGTATCAAGAGCACAGCAATCCACTCCTGTTACTGTCATTTATTCTGTGCTGCTGGTGGCTGCCTAAGGGGAGAAATAGGCAGAGATTTGAAAGACAGCGCTAATTTAATTTGCCAGTATGAATAAAGATAAGACTGTAAAGCATGTTAATGAAGCTACAACATCACATAATTCACATGCAAGGGAAACACTGCCTTTCTCAGATCATGATTGTCTTTTCCACATTCAAAACTGATTAAAACAGGATGAGGGCATTTCATTACACGCCCTCCCATGAAAGGCAATGTTCTTCCAGGGACACTGGGGCACATTTAGACAAAGCTGTAGGAGGAAAGATAGATGCCTATTGCCATGGTTGCTTAAATGTACAGATTCAAGTGCACTCACCATACTGGCATCCTTTACCTGTTCACACCTGTTTATCTTAGTTTTACACCTCTGTGGGATTCTTTCTCTCTCCAGTTTGTCAATTAACAAAAGAAAACGGCCCAAATTGGCTTTAAAAAAAAAAAGTACTACAACCCCCAGGGAGTGAATTATGCCCCTAGAAGAAGGTGAAAGATTTTCTTCTCAGTTAAGCAAATTAGAATTTAGAAGAATCAAAATTCTCAGCAGCAGATGAAAGCCCTTGCTGATTCCCTGGAGCACCCATGAGGGTTCCCAGGCATGAGTTTTCACTGGGTCCTGGCTTCAGAAAGCAGGTATGGTTTGTGCTGTATCTGTAAAGAGATCACTCTGATCCTTACAGATAGGAAGGCTTGTGCTTCTCAGTGACATCGGTTGGAAAACAGCTCCCAACCCTGTTAAAGCATAGAAAGCTGATGTCTAATTCAGCAAGAAAAAAGCATTTTATTATTAAAATTAATTACCTATCAGGCCCCCTTAATCTTGATTTAACTGCCTGAGAAAGATGGATTTGCTGGCCTAGAGATTTGCCAGAGGAGAATTTAAGGGGATATTAGGAAAGGAGCATGAAGTGAAGGATCATTGAAGGGTGCAGGAGCATTGTCCATGATGTCCTGGCTCAGGAGCCTGGGTGTGTGACCTGCAGTGGGAGTGAGGTACACTCAGTTTTAAGACACTTCACTGCTGTTATACAGTATTGCTAGAGAGATGAAGGGCCTGGAGCATCTCCCCTGTGAGGAAAGGCTGAGTGAGCTGGGGCTGTTCAGCCTGGGGAAAAGAAGACTAAGGGGGGACCTGATTAATGTTTATCAATATCTGAAGGATGGGATGCAGGGGAAATGGCCAGCCCCTTTTCAGTGTCTGTGGGGACAGGACAAGGGGCAATGGCTGCAAGTTAGAGCATAGGAAGTTCCACACCAACATGGGGAAGAATTTTTCCCCGGTGAGGGAGCCCTGGGACAGGCTGCCCAGGGGGTGTGGAGTCTCCTTCTCTGGAGATGAAATTCAAGACTTGTCTGGATGCCTATCTGTGCAATATGAGCTAGGGAGCTGCTTTGGCAGGGCGTTGGACCCGATGGTCCCTTCCAACCCCTGTGATTCTGTGATTGCCTGCACAATGACCCTGGAGGGATGTTACGACACGAGCCACATGCCCCATGCTTCCTCAGGCACTGAAACATCTGCTTTGTGCCTCTCTCAGGTTTCCCTTAATTGCCAAAACTGCCCAGACTGGAAGTGCTCTTCGGGATAGGAAGTTACAGAATAAACAATACAGATTTTAAAAAGGCAAAACTAATAGCCTGCTTTCATCAGCAGTCTGATGGGATCACAGCAAGCTTTCAGAGAAGCACTGGGGAGAGGTCTGAGCCCCACTGTTCAGCAGCACCATGCTCCACTGCCAGCAGGACACAGGGACATAGTGTGGGGCACAGACAGAAGCGGGGTTTAGAGGAGGGCAGCAGAAAATTACCCAAGCTTTAATTTAGCCACAACTGCTATAAATACTCTTTTTTTTAAAAAAATGGTTTGAAGGACTGCAACATTAGGCTGAACCCATCAGTGGCCTCTATGGGACCTTGAAGTGCTCCAGATGAATGGACAAGGACATTGTCCATCCCTGCTACCCTACAGAGATCTATTCACCCTACAGAGATCTTCTCTGTGGGTCACCACAGTGAGGTCAGCATGGTTGTGGCAGGTTGGTGCTCACCTTGAGTTGTCACCACCATCATGGTGGCTTCTGTCACCTGCCTTGGTTCAGGGTGAAAGCCAAGTGTGGCCATCACACAGGGGTGGGCTCAGCAGCCAAGCTACAAGCCCAGGCACTGCTCACACCCTGATCAAGGTCTCTGGTGCTGGTGGAAGGCAGAATTACTGGCTCTTGGCCATTAAAAGAGCCTTGTCTTTCAAATCAGGGTCCCAAAATGCCTGGGCAAGTCTGGAAAAGAAGAAGGGTGATAAAGCAAGGTGATATTTATTGTGTCATACATTTATCCCACCTTTTTTTTCCCCAAGCAGCTTTTGGAAATCTCATCTCTAAGGATTTATTTTTTTCCTCTGTCTCAGCTCCCTTTGCCACTCTCCCTCCTTCTTCCTCTAGAGCAGTATCTCTTGAGCCTTCCCCCACCTAGTAAAGGGCTATGAATCCAGGAAATTCATGAACTCCCAGAAAGTTATAGCTCTTAAAAAAGTATTCATTTGCAATGTGAAAAATGGTTTGATGTATATTTAAACGTAGGTGACTTTATGGAGCCATTACGGTGCAGGTTTGAATTGTATCACTATATATCTGTCTGTAATTACTTGGTCTTAACTGTTGCTGAAACCTTCTGTTTTATACAGAAAAGGTACAGGCAACAAAACTGCTCTTGCTCTGCTCTGGGTCTCCAGGGATAAACCTCTGCTGGGGACTGAAATCAATTAAAAATGGGTTTGGTTTTACAGCACAGAGAAAGAATTTGGCTTCAGAAAACCATCAATTATTTGAAACAATAAATATCCCCCACTCTTTCTATGTTTCTTTTGGTTTCTAAACCACTTGAATGAAGTGCTCAGGCTTTTTTCTACATCCATACAAGTGAGCTTTGCGTTTGCTGGTTTGTTTTGTTTGGGTTTTTGGTGGGTTTTTTCCTTTTAATGAGAGAAGAAATTCTCCTGTAATCACATGCCTCCAGGAGCAAGGGCTTTATGATATGAGACTTGAAAAACAATCGTGGTATTTAGCAGAATGACATAGCAGCTGGTTTCTCCAAGCCTTGCAGCTTGGAGTTTCACATACATCTCTTCCAAATAGGTACAGGACTGGCACAGACCATCTCCAGAACTACTTAATGTTTTACACTTAGTTTTCTCCAGGATAAAAAACAGTTCTGTGCAAAGAGGATGCTCAATTCCTGCAGAATTTGGCTGAACCACTTTCCTTGCTGCCTCTGTGGTCTCCAAAAGAATTTGTTTTTCTTGTAAATGGTGCCTTCTAACACATGATATTAATACATTGCTCCACTGCAAGTCAGCACACTGGGCAGCTGGGGAAACTGAGGCAGCTGCCACAAACATAACAGTAATGCAGAATATACTGCATTTCCCATGAAAGAGCATTTCACCCAGCCTCCTGAAAATGTGGAGGCAATTACAGATCCTCAGCACTTCTGATTCCAGGCCAAATATTTGATAAAATAAAAAATACATCTGTCACTATTTTGGCAGAGTCCTCATTTCCTGGCAGAAAATGTATCTTCAACTTTGACTAAAAATTTTTTACTTTTCTATTTTTAAAGAAAAAAAGAGGGGTGGGGGGGGGAAGAAGAAGGGGCTTTTTTCCCATTGATCTTCACACCCTCATAACTCCACCATTTCCCTGAAAATATTCATTTGGGCAGGCATTTTTCCAGTATCCCTCTCTGTTTACAATGTGAAGGGAATAAAAGGCAATGTTTGCACAGTCCTGGCCAGTTCCTCTGACCCACACAGCACCTGCAGAAGTGATGCCTTTCATCTCCCTGTTCTTGGGGGTCAACAGATGCCTGTAACCACAAGTAAGCTGGGGAAAAAGTACTCAAAGACCTCTGTCATGGATAGTTCTGATAAGGACAGTTTACTGCCAAAAATCACCATGAATATAGAACAATGATGGCCAGTTACACTCACACCCAGTGCTAACACAGAGTACCTCACTGACCCGACAACTGCAGAGGGCTGCCCGACCGCAAGGACCGACCAACTGACTGACCTGACATCCCAGCTGCACTCAGACTGTCCTGGAGACAAACAGCCCTTCCCCTTCCCCACCAGCTGCTTTTATGGGCAAGTGGTGTCAGGGGGTGTGGAAAACAGCCCAGGCTAACTCAGCTCACCTGGGCTGACTCGGCTCACCTGGGCTGACTCAGCTCTCCTGGGCTGACTCAGCTCACCTGTGTTGGCTGACTGGGGAGGTTAACCCTGGCCTGGCCAGAACCAGGACAATACCACAAATCTTTTCTTGGAGTTGAACTTAATTATCCTTTGGAGTCCCTTCCAACTCAGGATATTCTATGGTTCTATGATTCTAAGACCACAGAATTTTAGGTGGCCAACCCTGATCTCTTCTTCCTCAGCCTGTTTATCACTGCCCTTAGCAGAACCTTCCCTGCAAGTCTGCCTTCTCCAGCCCTGGGCACAGGAAGAGCGTTTGCTCTTTGCCATTCCTGACCTCCTTGCAGCCAGCTCTTGTGTCTCTGCTGCTGGAGGAGGCAGCAGTTTGGCCCCTGTTTTGCTCTAACTCCAAGCAAACGTTTTCCCTGACTCTTTGCCAGTGTAAAGAAAAGCTTTAGGCTTGAGCAAACAGGCTGCAGCACCAGTGACTTCAAAAGCCTGAGTTTCACCCACCCTCCCCCCTTCCTTTTTGATCAGTTTGTGACACAGTCTGTTTGTCCAAGTCAAAACTCCCTTTGAATCCTGGCCACAAAACCCAACACTGAATGAAATGAGTGGTTCAGCAGAGTGTTCATAGTCTGTGGAAGGGAACATTACTGATGGTCTTACAAGACGTCTCTGGCTGACACTTGCAATGCAGGGTGATGCTCCATGACTGAATAACTACAGCAGGCGGAAGCTTAAAACAAGATAGCCTCAGGATAAGGGACTCAATTCGTGCTGTAATGCAAAGAGTCTGAAGCTTCATATTTATAACTCGCGACATGTAAAAGGAGAAAATATATTTATTACTCTTTTTTCCAGCTGCTCTCTCAGATTGATGCTGGGACTTATCAGAGAAATCTCTCTTCTCAGCTCAGCCTTCATCACCCACCCAATCTCAACCTGTCAGGCCAACATTATCTTTGTTCATTTGCAGAACAATTCTGTGGAGTTATTAAGAAGGAGCCTTGCTGCGTTAATGCTTTTGTGCTTTGAGGCAGTAATCTGGAGTCACTGCAAAGTACAACAGATAGACAAAGCCCTCGATGCATGAACACAAACAAGAGCTGCAAAGGAGCCAACAACAATTCTTTAACTCCTTCTTTTTTGTTTCAAATGTATCAATTCTCTTTCTGCTGGAAATAATTTATAAAGCATGTTTCACTGAGAAGGTTCATCAAAAATACCAGCTAGCTAAAGCTAAAGGAAGGAAGGGTTAGAGGAGATATTAGGGGGAAGTTTTTTACAGAGAGAGTGGTGAGGGGCTGGAACAGGCTGCCCAGAGAGGGGGTGGATGCCCCATCCCTGGGGGTGTTCAAGGCCAGGTTGGATGGGGCCCTGGGCAGCCTTGTGTAGCTCCAGGCCTGGAGGTTGGTGTCCCTGCCTGTGGCAGAGGGGTTGGAACTCTATGATCCTTGGGGTCCCTTCCAACCCAGACCAGTCTGTGATTCCATGATTCATATTGAAACCCAAGTATTTTACTATCATAAAATTAAATTTCAGATAAATGAACCAAAAGTTCATTTTGTAAGGAATGAGGAATACTGGAATGCCACAAACTCCCCTCCCATCAGTAATGTTTTAGGACAGTATACAGGCATTTGGCCAGACAGTCACTGTCCTAGCAAGTCTGATAAGGAAAAAATCAGCTTTGAACTGAGCGTTGCTGGTCCCACAGCTGCCTGGGTGGCAGAATGTGTTTCCTGCAGAGCAGGGAGGACTCTGTCCTGGCATCAATGTGCCAAAGTCTAGCTCTTCGACTCTAGATTAAATCAACTCAACCAGGTGAATGTATCAACTTCTCTCCTCCCACCTCAGTGGAGATACATACTGTATCCCTGAATTCGTGCACTACTGTCAGCATTCGTTTCCTAGGACATTTTCTGCCTTGGTAGGTTAGCTCAACCACCCAGCATGTGAACCACAAAACAGTGCTGAAGGTCAGGTGTTTGAGAGGGGACAGCTGTGACCAGCTCTGCAAGATGACACTTGGGTGATGTCCGGGTATGTAGGACCACTTTTGGGCTGTCTCTGCTAGTGGGACCCAGGTGTCTGAGGATAAAATGAAAAGAGATCTAAGCAGGTTGGGAACAGCACCCTGCTCCATCAGGTCAACACCCCAAGCCTCAGGATCTCCCTGTGAAATGGGAAGGTTAATGCTCATGTTTTAGCCAACTTCCTCTTCTGTTATTTAGTTGTATGATGAGCTCTGACCTCAGATGAGAGGAAGGAGTGATTGCTTCTTGATTTGCTGTGTCCCAAAACTGACTGTGACTTACATAAGTGAGCTCAGGCTGAAGCTGCACTAAGCAAAGGAAGGTTTCCAGAGTCTTTGGTCACCCTAAACAGTGCCCACCTCTAGCACTGACTCCAGAACACCGCTGTCCCCAAAGCTGCTCTGATGCCCCTACCCTCCTCAGCTTTGGGTATCTCACTGCAATAGGATAAAGGCCAAGAAGGGGTGGGGGGTTAAGAGGGGACTTAAGATGGGGACTGTCAAGACCCCATGAAATTAAACAAGCAACCGTAATTAATAAAAAATAGCAGTCGGATCTGTGCTGGTCTTAGGCATCCCTGAAAACCCCCATCCAAACCACATAAAAAGCTTTTCAGGTCATCACACAATGGGCTTTGAGATCCTGCAGCGCTTCTGCTTTCACTCAACTTTAGCAACAGCACCACACTTGCCTGGGAATGTTGACTTTTCTTGCAGAGATCACTGCATCTCTCTCCGGATAAGCACTCACTTACAAGCCACATATAGGCAAGCTGTCCCCATATCTCAGTCTTTCTGTAGATTTCAGAGTGTATAAAAGCCTCTTATTCCTTGTATTCATCACCAAGAACAGAAGCTTTGAATTTCTGGATTCCAGTAAACTACCATTTATTAGACACGTTAAATGAAAGACAGTCAAAAGGAGAATGCAACAGAAAACTCCAGCACTGGAAAGCCTGCTTCTACCTTGCTTTTCTCATCACTAGCACAAACAGCCTTTCAGCACATCAAAGGTAAGCACTGCTACATAATAAGGCACATTGCAGTCAGAGAGATATGGGTGGATGTAAACGCAGCTAAATAGGAAGATGTGTATTTAGAGATAAGTTACATCTCTGAATTCAAATCCCCACTTATCGCCTCTGATAAGTTACTCATGCATTTAAAGTCAGGACATGGTGTGTGTGTTTGCCTCTCCTCCCCAGGAGATGCATACACTTCATCATGCAGAGGCAGAGTTTTCAGTTCTTGTAAAATCCTGTTACTGGAGCACGTGGCAAGGTGAGCTGGCTCTGGGGGCACTGAGCTGCAGAGCTACAACATCCCATGGGGTTTGAGGTGAAGAGGCAAAATTCACTCAGTGTTGGCTGTAAAAACTTGTAGCAGCTGCTTGCTGACACAGTGGAGGTGTATCCTACAGCACCAGGAGGCTTCTGGAGTCAAAAGGACTCATCTTGGTATTGTTTATCACAATGCTGTGAAGATACCCTGAGGTGCAGTACCCTACGCTAGGTGAGATGCTCCATCCAAGCTCTAGAACAAGCCATGGTGAGAAGACAGAGGAACTGCAAGGAGGCCTGTGGAGGTGGAGGCATAAACCACAGCAACATGGCAGTGTCAGTTCTCCTGGGCTGGAAGACGAAAAGCAGACTGGAAGGATGTGTCTTCTCCTGGAGCTAAGAGTAGGTTCATGGGAAGGAGGTTACCTCTGCACCCTGCAGAGAGCATGGAAGGATCACAGACTTCCCTGGGAAAGGAAGTGTTGACTCATTTGCTGCAGTGAAATCTCAGACAGGCAGAATGTCCATGAAGAGTTCAGAGGACCAAGAACTAGTTTAAGAGTTAAGGCACTCTGAGATGGTTTTGTTGCTTTGAGAGGAGAAAAATCTGTGAAGTTCCTAAGAGCTACCCTTGGAAAACAGTGATGGTCTGGTGGTGGATTTTGATTAGTGAAACTATTCTGGAACTTAACTCTCTTATAGAGAGATAGGTGATGGTCTCTTCAGCCAGGTGACCGGTGATAGGACAAGGGGCAATGGGCTCAAGCTGTGCCAGGGCAGGGGCAGATTGGACATTAGAAAAAAAATTGTTACTGAAAGAGTTGTCAGGGCTGGAACAGGCTGCCCAGGGAGGGGCTGAGTCACCTTCCCTGGGTGTGTTTAAAAAAGGGTAGATGAGGTACTTAGGGATATGGTTTAGTTTAGGATGAGAATGGTTGGATTTGATGATCTTAAAGGTCTTTTCCAACCTTGTGATTCTGTGATTCTGTGTGATTCTTTGCCAGTTCTGGAGTTTAATTTGCTCACTTCAGGCTTTTACATTTCAGATCACACATTTCTTTCCCTTTTACCCTATTTTAGAGGACAAGGAGTTTAAAGAGCTAAAATGTCTGACTGGACCTGTCTGGGTTTACTGCTGAGAGCAGGGGTGGAGAGCTGCCCCTGGGGATGCATGGGTAAGGAATGCTAAATCACCCCAGAAAGGACCAAGGCTTTTGGACAAACTGATCTTTGGGTGAGAGCAGAAATAACCCTGAGCTTAGCAGGGCTGAACAGAATGAGCTCAGTGGATGCAGTTTGCTCAAGAGCTTCTGCAGTTATGGAAGCTGGGGCTCTGGTTGCATTAGACATTGCAGTGGCTTAGGTGGGGTGGCGATTCCCATGGTGATTTCCATGATCACACCTTTCTTGCAAGCCCATCATTCTGGGCTGATTTTCAAAAGCCATCTGACAAAACCCTATCTCCAGAGAGACATTCTCTAATCCTCCCAGCGAAGGGGCTGTCTTTGATAAGCAATAGATGTGCAGAGCCTGTCTCCTAAATAGGCTGCTGTGATAAGAGGACCCAGCCTTCCTCAGATCCATGACATAAGGGGGCTGGCATGGGCTCACCTAACTTGCTAAGGGTTGTTATCTGCTAATTCAGCACATGATAGCTCACACCTAAAGGTATCCCTCTGTAATTACAGCCTGCTCTGATCCCTGAGGCTTCAGGACTAATGGGGTGGTGTTTACAGAATAAATTTCCATTTAATATTGCCCCTTTGACTCAGTAAGAAAGAGTGAGGCTGCAATGAGGACAGATAAATGCTGCTGGAGTCCAGTCACAGGCACCAACCACGAAGTTAAAACTGTAATGATGTCAGGTTATTTCCAACAGCTTATTTCTCATTACAGACTTAGGGCTTCAAAAGACTGATGAGATAAATGTCCCCTCTTCAGAGGAATTCAAGGGCTGGATTCCCAAGGTCTTGACACCACAATTGTCTCAATGCCCAAAGAAGCTGGTGACATTCCTTTGCCATTGCTGCTCCTGAAACCCCTGAAAGAGTGGACTGAGGAAGAAGAAGGTGGCTTCTGAGACACTTTGTAAAATGTCTTTTAAAGGGAAATTAGAAACAAAGAAAATTAAAAAAATTTAGAAGCTAAAGTCATAACATAATTCATAAAATTAGAAGCATAAAGCCATGCTAAAGAAGAGGGGTGGCAGCAGGGACAGGGAGGTGATTGTCCCTCTCTACTCTGCCCTCCTGAGGCCCCAGCTGGAGTCCTGTGTCCAGATCTGGGGCCCCAATACAAGAAGGTTGTGGAACTGTTGGAGAGGGTTCAGAGGAGCCACGAAGATGATTAGAGGCCTGGAGCAGCTCCCCTACAAAGAGAGGCTGAGGGAGCTGGGCTGGGTCAGTCTGGAGAAGAGAAGGCAGTGGGGGGACCTCATTGCAGCCTTCCAGTCCCTGAAGGGAGCTTATAAGCAGGAGGGGATTCAACTTTTTAAAAGGATAGACAATGACAGGACAAGGGGGAATGGATTAAAACTAAAGGAAGGTTTAGATTAGATATTAGGGGGAAGTTTTTTAAAGAAAGAGTGGTGAGGGGCTGGAACAGGCTGCCCAGAGAGGGGGTGGGTGCCCCATCCCTGGGGGTGTTCAAGGCCAGGTTGGATGGGGCCCTGGGCAACCTTGTGTAGATCCAGGCCTGAGGTTGGTGGCCCTGCCTGTGGCAGGGGGTTTGGTGCTCTATGATCCTTGGGGTCCCTTCCAACTCATACCATTCTATGATTCTATGATTCTATGCTATTTCCCTTCTGTGGAAAACAAGGACATGCTGCCATGGTATCCCACTGGCCACCAGCCTACTGGGACTGCTGGCAGTCTCAGACAGGCATGTGCTCTGCAATTGAAATTGGGATGTTAAAGAGACATGTGCCACTTCTATGCTACTCCAGGTATTATTTTCCCTTGTGTCACTGTGGACACCTCCTCTGCCTTGACAATTTATTCCATAGAGACACATCATTCACCTTGCAGACATTGCTGGGACTGAGCTATGCTTCACCATGCAGGAGATGAGAAGGGGATGCGCTCTGCACCTAGTCTGGTCTTCATCTTCTGCATAGTCTTCATTCTCCTATGTAGAGGCCAGGTCCAGCCTCCATTTTCATGACAAATGTCAGTCTAGACATCCCTGAACCCTCCCCCATCTATTTTCACTGATGTCTGTCAGGTTGGAAGATATTAGTCATGTCATTAGATTAGCATGTCCAGAACCAGTAGAACAAAACAACCAAAACCCCCCATTTCTCTCCCAGTAAAGGTTTCTGACCTGGAGACTTCTTCAGTAATAAGCCAAGAGCAAAAGCTTCCTGAGCAATTCGGGCTTTGAAGCTGGCTAAGAAATCTTTTTGGCTGATCTCTGCTGTAAGCAGTGAAAGCTGCCGGAGGTTCAGAGGCAGGATTCTTTGTGCATCCCTGTGAAAGTGCTTCTGAACGGTGCCTGCTGCTCTTCACTGCTCAGCCACGGATGCTCCTTTGAAGGTGAAGCTCCGTTTAAATTAGAAGCAGCCCCAGCCGCCACGGTTCCTTTGTCTTGTTTTGTTTGTTTCATCTTGGGAGAGCAGGGAAGGAAGGGCAGCTGGGGCACGAGAGAGTGTTGGGATTTTCCCCCTTTCTCATGAAAGCTCCATCTGTGCAAAGCAGCAACGTTCCATGTTCAAAGGTGCAAAGGCCAAGGAGGTAACAACAACTGTCGTTAAAAGATGAAGCATCACAGAACTCCTTTGTCAAACACTACCCATCCGTCCAGCTCTCCAGGCACTAGGTTTCCTTGGAAACTACAGAAATGCCACCAGGACTGATGCATCAGGCACACACTTGGCCATCTCACAGCTTTTGGTCGCCAGTCAGATCTCCCAGATGACTCCATGGTGACCTCCAGGATCATGTCAGCTTGCAGGGGTACTAGGGCAGGCTGAGAGCCTGAGGATATCTCTCTTGGTCCAGGACTGCAAGAACAGCTCTCTAGTGATTCGAGTGAGGCTGTGTTAGACATGGACCTGTGTTGGTAGAAGAGTATGAGCACACCACACCTCAGAGAGTGTGGCTCACATAGGTGAGCTGTTGCAGTGCTGGGCTAAAGGCACCTGAGAGCAGGGTTGGGGTGGGCTGCTGTACACCAAGGATGATCCGAGGGCTGAAGCATCTCTCCTACGAAGACAGGCTGGGAGAGTTGGGCTGGTTCATCCTGGAGAAGAGAAAGCTGGGGGGTGGCATCTCAGAGTCCCGTTCAGTGCATGGAGGAACCTACAGGAAAGCTGGGAAGGGCTGTTTCATAAGAGCAGGGAATGATGGGACGAGGGGCGATGATTTTAAACTAGAGCAGGGCAGGTTTAGACCTTAGGAAGAAGTTCTTCACTCTGAGGGTGGTGAGACACAGCACAGATTGCCCAGAGAGGAGGTGGAGGCCCCATCCCTGGAAGACATTAAAGGTCAGGCTTGATGGGGCTCTGAGTGACCTGATGCAGTGAAGATGTCCCTGCTCACTGCAGGCAGTTGGACTGGATGGCCTCTGAAGGTCCCTTCCCACCCAACCCATTCTATGAATCTATGATGAAGGATTTGGAAGATTCACTGAATGTCCTCTAGACTGAGAGGCTCCTGTGCTGAGAATCCAGCCTGACACAAGAGCTTTGGGTTTCTTTTCTGCCACCAGTTCACTGTTTGATCATGGTAAGGGTTTCAAGGGCCCCAGTTTTAATCAGGGGGGGCTAGACCAAAAAGCATTTCAGAGCTACAGTAGTAACCTGTGGGGCTCTTGGGGCAGGCTGAGTTTCCACCCTGTCAGCAATGTGGACAGCCCAACTCTGCACCACGTCCCAACAGCACTGAAGTGACTGTGCTTTGAGGAGATCCACTGTGCTCAGAACCTCAGCCAAAGCTGGGACCTGCTCCCCAGACAGCCTCCATCCAGAGCATTTAGCCTTGCAGAGACAGCAAGAGAGGGCAACCAGAGAGACAGTGACCTACCCCATCCCCTCCAAGGCAGAGCGAGCCGTGGATGTCTGAGACCCCTAAGCCTCAACAGCCCAGCATCTTTCTCTTGCAAAGGCAGTGATGCTATTAATAACTCTCCTATTATTCCTGTCACTATTACTATGCTGACTTAACCCCTCTGTCACTTGGACCTATTTCAATTGCAAAAAGACCCCCAAACAAGCCCAATGCTGCGTGTGGAGCTCTGAGAGGGCTGCAGCCACTCCCCAGCATTTCCAGCTGCACAACCAACAGCACATACTCACTACCCCCTCACCACACACACATGCCCCACGATGGGAATCTCATCTTGACCGTGGCCCCTGGGCACGTTAATGTGAATAATAACAATAACTTTTAGTCAGCTTTTTAATGGTAAAGCAAGCCTCTCTCCTCTGAAGAATCATTTAAATCCCCTCGCCCTTTATCTTTTGCTTCCCTTAAACTGTGATTGAATTTAGGACTAATGAAAATGTGAGTCTGAGAGCATTTACTGGAAGCCAGCTGCTCCTGCTTTTTCATCTCCCTCTCTCTGCTGGCCTGCCTCTTGATCTACCTTGTCTGTGTCCACCTAAGGAAAGTGAGCAAACACCTATCTCTCCGGGATGCTGATGTACAATCAGGGTTTGAGCAGGTCTGGGTCATTCATCTTCATGTGGACAAGGTCATGAAGTGGGCACTACTCGCTTATTTTCCTTCCTAATATCTTTCCTCAACAGGAAATGTCATCTTAATAAAATGGGAGCTTTTTGTTCTGCTTTTTTCAGAGGAAAAAAGAAAGTGTTGTTGGAAAATCAAAGCCTGAATGTGTTTTGCTTTTCCTGCAATAGGCAATCAGCATGTGGCCCTTTCCATCTGAGGATGGAAACCAAGACTAAAGAGAGCTTGAACCTCTAATTCTGGTTGGGGTTGCTGCACCCTCAAAAAGATGGTCAAGTATGGGGAAAATATTGACATGCTTTTTCACAATGGAGGAAATATCTCTCCTGGCAATCTGTTAGAAAAGCTCCTTCATGACAGGACTGGCAGGTCAGCTTGGGTTGGTTGATGGATCTTGTTTTATTGCCCTTTCTGGATCTCTTTGTTTTGGTAACACAGAAGTGTTAGGATCTTACCAGAGGGCTCCAGGGTGTGTGAGACCAAGGTTGCACCTAGTTTGCTTTGTGCACAGCAACCTCCCCACTGCAGCCCCAGCTCCCTCTTTCCATATCTGTATCCATCCCCCAAACAATGCTGTCCCCCACCCTGTCCAGAGACGCCCCTCAAGACTGGAGGGGGGTGTCAGTGTGTGTACTTGCTCCTGATTTCTGATCCTATCTACAGCACAGATGAGCTGTGAGGATGAGTAAACCCTGGCTTCCTTAGCATCAAGCTCAGAGCCAAGCCCTGGGGCAAGAGGGGAGCGTTGTGCTCCAGCCCTGCCTGCAGTGGGAAGGCAAGGAAATGGTGAATATGCTCCCTCATGGCAGCTTCTGCATATGCAGCACATCCATCCTGGAGCAGGCTTTGGAGGCAAGAATATGTAAGGGCTGCAAGGTCCCATCCTGCCAGGCAATGTTTGGAGGAAATCTACCCATCTGCCTATCTAATTATATCGATGCAATTAGGCAGGTCCCTGGGTGCTAGTGCAGACTTCAGGTTTACCTAACATCAGCACCTGGCAGGTTTTCCTTAGCCACCTCCAAAAGAATAATCATTACTACGTTATTTGTGTGGTGGGACTATGTGCCCCAGCTGGGATCAGCATCCCCTTGCACAAAACTCTGCACACCCTGGAAGAGGTGGTCCATGCCCTAAAGTTCAGGTGGATAAACAGGGTTGTTTTCTTGTATTCACCAAGAATCTCTGTGCATATGGAGCCTGGCATGGGGCTGCTAGGATGATTCGCCCCAAACACAATAAAGTCATGACAGAGCCAAAATCTCAACCCTTGGTAGCTGGGTTTTGAGCCAGGCTCTGCCAGCGGGTCTTCAGCCTTCAAAACAACCTCTGAAAACAACATATCAGGGTGAGATGCACTGTGCATCTCCCTGGACCGGTGCCGAAACTCCTGTGAGGGTTGAGTGGTTTGTGCTGAGCGGTGCCTGTGGCAACTCCCTGCCTGGGTCTGCAGCCACAGCTGAGCTCTCTCAGCCAAGGTGAAATTAAAATAGACAGAAACAATTACTGCAGGGGAAGTGGAAAAGTTAATAGGGGCCTTGAGCGTGCTTGTGAGACACTTGTAGGGTTGTTTTGTTGGGGTTTTTTTTTACCCTTCAGGTCTCAGAAAGCAGCTCCAAAGGTAGGAAGAATTTTTTTTAAAAAAAAGACTTTCTCAAATGTGCATGAAAGAGCCTAGGAATGCTCTAATGATCAAATAGGGATTTTGCTCCCTGTAGTTTATCTCCTACAATCATGAGAAGCCTGGAGTGGAGGAAAAGAAGAATCTGGATGACTTTAATAAAACGGATTGTTAGGAAGGCAAAGCTGCCTTGGAGAAAGGAGAAAATTTGATACACATCTTTGGTCTTGTAGGAATCCATGCAGAGATGCCTAAGGCCCATGGAAAACCTCTTTTTGGCATCACTGGGCATTGGATCAGGCCTGTGTGTGGCAGGAACCATGCAATGCCCTGGGCACACACATCTATTTCAGCTCCCGCATGGGGGACCCTTCCTTTTCTATGCAGGAAGCCAATGGGTGGATGAATTGGGACCCAAAAACTTTTTGCAATGAGCCTGAACAGGAATCACTGTTATTGGGGAGCTACTGCATGAACACTTCCACTTCCAGATGTGGGCTTTGGCAGCAGAGACTGGCTCTGGTGGGGCCCCACATGGCCATGCCCACACTTAAGGCTCCGATGCACGGGCAGGCTGTGAATATCCTCCTGCTCCAGCAGCGGTGGCCCAAAGGGTTGTTCTCTCCTTCACGTTTCCAAACCAGACCTGGGAGTCTCACACCCCCAGCTTGAGAGCTTTTGCACACCCACACGCATGCTCAAAGCAGAAATAAACTCGGGCTTTTTCATTTGCTTCTCACACCAGTCAGAAAGATGGATGGTGAGTCGCCTCGATGATGGTTTCTAGATATCCCTGTCTTGTTGCTTAATCATACACTATATCAAGCAAACAGTCCACAGTCTCAATACAGCAGTGGCAACATCTGACTGATTCTCCCGTTCATAAACCAGGTCGTTATCTCTCCCCATCTGCAAACATAAAAGCCCACGGTGTTATTACACGACTGATGCCATCGTAAAACCCTCCCCATGTCCTCCCTGCCTTCCTTCTCCCTGCTCTCATCTTTTACAATCCCATCAACTGGCCTGAGACCTTCTGCCTCTCCTGCAGCCCCTTGCCATCCCCTCTGCCCCCTCTCCCAATACACCAGTCAGTCATTTGTGCTTATCACATTCATTTTGGATGGTGGTGAATATCCCTCTGGCTCTCTGCACCAGCTACAGGTAGGTGCTGCCCCCCTCCCAGTCCTTGTAATGTGTTTCTTCATAGTCTCTCTGCACCCAGCATAAATCAGGGATGCTAAAGCATATTTTATTTGGAGCGTCTGCTGGAACAGCAATTAATCACTGTCAAACTATCTGAAAATAACCATTAGTTTTTGTTTTATTCTTTACTACATAAGCAGCAGAGATACATCTCCATTCCAGTTATTTATCCTCTTGCTCGCTGGAGGAAGGCCAGACTAAACCTGGGAGCAGACATCTACCAGTTGATCCCATGAAATAAAAGATGGAATTTAGGTAGAAAGGAGGAGCTTCACTGGAAATAGGGATTGACTGAGAAAATTGGGAATTGCAGGGAGTGTGTGTGGGGGTGTGTGTGTTGCTGTGAATGTAGAAGGGACCATGTCTGAGGAGAGGGAAGAGGTCTTGTAACTCTACAAACAGATGTTAATGTTTAACAGGACAGATAAAAGGAATGGCTACAAGGCTTTGAGAAGATGATTTTTTCATTTGTTTGTTAGTGCTGAGCTCTGTAGGCAGTTAATTAAAGGATATTCTTGGAACATATCTTTTTCAAATTTAGGCACGCAGCCGAAACAAGTGACCGTAGACTTGGCATCCTAGGCTCTCTATTAATTTTCTTTCTAAGATTTTGGAACCATGCAGTGCTTTTTAAGGTCAGAACGTGTTTTTTCCCCTTAATTTCTAGGTCTACAAACTCTTCTTCATGAGCCGTAAAAAATCCAAGCTCTGTTTTTTATGCTCTAGGCTTCGTTGCCAGTAGACAGTGTCTTACAAGGGAACCTTCCAAAAGATTTTGCAAAGTCTAGTTCCTAACTTCCTTAGACACTTTGGAAAATTCCTGTGCTATATAAAATTTAGACAGCAGCACAGTGGGATTTCTTCTCCCTAACTTTCTGCCAGGTTCAGTTCTGCAGGGCTAAAAGCCAAACTGCCTTTCAAGTCAGCTGATGTGATTTAAAGATAGAGACAGGGAAGTTCTGTTGGGAATTGCCTCACCATAGTCACACCATAGTCTTCTTTGCAGAACTGTAGCTACATTTTTAAAAATATACGTTTTAGAATATATTCAGCAGGAGAGAGGCTGCACTACAGCACTGCAGCACTTACACTCAGTGCTTGCACAGTTTCAGGATCTCTGCCATGACGTTTGAAGCTCTTTGTGTGTGTGTGAGTGAGCTGGGGCTGTTCAGCCTGGAGAGAAGAAGACTAAGGGGGGACCTTATTAATGTTTATCAATATCTGAAGGATGGAGTGCAGGGGGAAATGGCCAGCCCCCTTTCAGTGTCTGTGGGGACAGGACAAGGGGCAATGGCTGCAAGTTAGAGCATAGGAAGTTCTGCACCAACATGGGGAAGAACTTTTACCCAGTGAGGGTGAGGGAGCCCTGGGACAGGCTGCCCAGGGGGTGTGGAGTCTCCTTCTCTGGAGATATTCCAGCCCCGTCTGGACACCGACCTGTGTGCCCTGTCCTAGGGACCCTGCTTTGGCAGGGGGTTGGACCTGATGAGCTCTGGAGGTCCCTTCCCACCCCTATGATTCTATGAAGATAGTGTCTATCCATGTTTCTCTCTGTGTGTGTATGCACAAGCATGTGCATTAGTGGTTGTATGTGATTATGGCCACAACAGACAAAAAGCAATGAGTTGATAACCATGAAAGTATCAATTATACTTAGAAGCATAAAAAACTGTGAGTGCAAACTGGAAGTTTTCATGCCTACCAAACTGGCTCCATACAAACTCGGTCTATACTTCTGAGAACACATCTGAGCACACCACATGAAAATTGCTTTATTATTCCTGTTTATCTTTGTGCTGCAAACCCAGGCCTGTCCCCTGCACTGCAGCTGATTCCCACAGGCAGTACTGCTGCTGCCAGGTAATGGAGCTACTCCTCTAACTCCTGCGGGCTAAACCAGTAAATCCTCAACCTCTACTGATGAGCTGGCAGAGACTATCACAGCACACACACACAGAGTGAAGCTCATATGCCAGTTGGAGAGCTTGGCTATTGCCATTCCTGGTCCTTCTTCCCCCATTTGGAGTATTGTGTGCAGTTTTGGGCACCATGGTATAAGAGGGGCATGAAACTATTGGCAAGTGTCCAGAGGAGGGCAAAGAGGATGATGAAGAGTCTGGAGGGGAAGTCATAGAATCATACACTTATTAGGATGTGTTAGGTTGGAATGGACCTTTAAAGGCCATCTAATCCAACCCCCTGCAGTGACCAGGGACACCTTTAACTAGATCAGGTTGCTCAAAGCCCCATCAAGCCTGACTTTGAATGTCTCCAGGGATGGGGCTTCTATACTGCAGCTCTGGACAACCTGTTCCAGTGATCTCACACTCATATTGAAGAACTTTTTTCTTAATATCCAACCTAAATCTCCCCTTTTCTAGTTTAAACCCATTATTACATGCCCTTGTGAGTCTTGTGAGGAGAGGCTTATGAGGAGAGGCTAAAGTCCCTGGGGTTGTTCAGCCTGGAGAAGAGGAGGCTGAGGGGACACCTCATGGGGGTCTGTGGCTTCCTGAGGAGGGGAAGTGAAGGGCAGGTGCTGATCTCCTCTCTTTGGGGACCAGGGATGGAACCCAAGGGAACAGCATGAAGCTGCACCAGGGGAGGTTTAGGCTGGGTGTCAGGAAGAGGTTCTGTACTGAGAGGGGGTCAGGCACTGGCGCAGGCTCCCCAGGGAAGGGGTCACAGCCCCGAGCTGGGCTGAGGGCAAGAAGCGTCTGGATGATGTGCTCAGTGCAGCTCTGACTTGGCTGGTCTTGTATGGAGCCGGGAGTTGGACTCCTGATCCTCATGAGTCCCTTCCAACTCAGGAGATTCTAGGGATTCTACGATTTTCCCCAGCTTTGCCTTTCCCTGTGCCTCCCCTGACCTCTCACAGGGAGTAAGCAAGACTCCACAGTGCAAGTTGGCTCCTACTCCTCAACACCTTCCTCTTGTCCCATGCAGAACGGGAAGAGATGGCATAATGCTCTGTAGGATCCAGTGGTGGTTGTGGAGGGGGATTCCACAGAGCTTTAGGCATTTCCTAGCATCCATTCCCAAACTGGAGAAAAAAAAGTCCTAATTGCTTGGGTTTTTCCAGCAAGTGTTCCTCAAAAATCTGCAAAATAGGTCCTTAAAGAATCATTTAATCTTGTTGATCTCTTTAACTGAAATCACTTATTTACTTAAAAATGTAGAGTTCGCTACTGTCCCTCAGGTCATTTTGTTTTTAGAGATGCAGACTGCTAGGAAGTTAATTATGTAAAACTAGCAATTAATTTCTCATAGGCACGACAAATATTTGACTTAAAAGATGTATCTCTCTCTTGGTGAGCTTCAGCCAATTGGTGTGTCATTAACTGCAGTGGCACATGCCAGGGAATGAAAGACTGTCCTGGGTTACCAAGGTATCTTTACTTTTAACATAAATGTGGTTCCTCTCTGCTCAACCCCTATTGCTTCTGTCTGCAGCCATGAAAACAGAGTGCAAGGACATGACTTTTTCAGGATTTTCAGGCATTTCTGTACAACTTTTGATCACAACTAGAAATTCTTGTAAATCCACTGGACTTCCCTCTCAGGGACTGAGGTTTTGCACTTCTGCCCAGATTCATGTCATGTAAATTTATATATTTCACTGCAGAATCTAAATGAGGTGCCCAGTCTCCATCTTTCTCACCATGAGCACGTGGAGAGAAGAGTACCTCCAGAAGACATTAACCCACCCACAGAGCGCAGAGATCTGTGAGCTCTCATTCCAACTCTGTGGACTATAAAAGGAGCCAAGGTTTGGGCTCTTCTAGGCATGACAGAGCTCTTGCAGACGGACACCCTGGAGGACTTCAATCACCAAACTTCTGAGAAAGCTGGGGAAGATACTTGAAGTGAAAATTTCACATGGGGCAGCAACTGCCAGTTTTGCACAGCCTCTGAGATGGTGGTTTTCTCCAGCTGCAGACTGACTAAGATCCTCAGATCCTGCCTGCCCAAACTCCTGATAGAACAAGGTGGGGTGTGCAAGACCAGTGAAGCCTGTAGGAGACGTCCTGTCAATGCCAGGTCCCTGGACCTCACCACTGTGAATGAGCACAAAGAAGCCAGGTTCCTAACAAGTAAACTGATGTAACTCCAGAAGCTCTCTGGTACTTAGACAAGAGGGTCAGGTTCTCTGTGCTAGATTAAAGCAATGCTTGGAAGTAATCTTTCCAAAATCTGTAAGGCTCAAGGAGAGATTTTTTGAGTTTTTTTCTAGGTGTGTATGAAAGAGAGTCACAAATCTCCCTGGTGATACGTGACAGCTCTTCAACCCATCAGTCCATTTCTGATGCCAAAAGTTGCATGGTTCATGTCCCCACATGTGCTTCCTGCCCATTTGTTTATCTTCTACCTGTAATAAAGAGAGTGATTAAGCCATTTTCCCTTGATGCTGCCAGACAGGAAGTTCAAACCATAGTCAGAGCATGACTTCTGGACTGTTTCCTCACCATTTTAAATGGGAAGGGATTGGCTGACATTCCCTGTCCTTCCTTGCAGAAGGCATGGAGGCTACAAATCAAAGTCTTCATGTTCCCATGGCTCACTGGCTTCCCAACTACCAGGACGGATGCCTTAACGAGCTGTTTGGATGTACTTTGCCCATCCTGTTGCAAAGGAAATGTGCTAGCTCCATGAAATGTAGCTAAGCCAGGAGTTTTTGGGAGAGCTTAGAGCTATGCTGATGAAACATAATGTCTTGACCTGTCATGGCTCAACAGCTTTCAGGGATGTGTCAGCTTGAGTCCAACTCAAGTTCATTTGTTCTCTGTGTGAAGCTGAATTTCACCTCTTGTGAATACAAAGTGTCCTGGACAATCTGCGTCCTTGCTTCCATTGGCTCATCTGAGCCATGTGGTTCACATGGGCACTTTTATGCTCATCAAAGTCAAGGTTACAGAACTGAAGTGTGAAATGATACCACAGAGAAAGGCAGCATCATGTCGGAAGAGCAGGATTTGTTCAGACTAGAGTCTTATTGAACACACAATTCAAACCTCACTAGAGATTCAGAGATGAAAATAATCCTTTACTTTTATTTTGCCTTTATTTTCAGTCTGTCTCTTTTATTCTCAACACTGGAAGGGCAGTAAAAATGCTACTCCTATTGTACGTAATTGTTGCAGTTGAACATGTGAACAAGAGCCTGAGATGGAGAAGGCCTGAGGCAGTTAAAATGTCAGACTGAGCAGCTTTGAATTTGGGGAGAAAGAAAACACACTGAAGTATATGTTGGTTAAATCAAGAACCTGAATTGGTGGATGCACCCTCCCCTTTCCCCACCTGGCAGAGGCTCTCACACTCCCACTCACTCCATATTCTGAAGGGGACCTTGCCAGTGGGTTCAGTCAAACCCATAATGTGTCTGCTAACACATCCCTATCAGAGAATCATCTTGCTTCCTCCTGTATCCTCTCAGCTATTTGCTCAAAATAACACTAATTATCTCAAACGTTGGCTTCCTCAAAATACCTGTTGGAACAGAAGATACAATTACCATAATTCCATTGCAAATTTTGCTTCCCATAATCATTCTCCATTACAACAAGCATCCAAAGTACCTTTAGCTTCACCTGGGAGATGGTGAAAGCAAAGATTTAACTCATTTAACTCTTTTCAGCCCAGTGTGGAAAGACTTAAGTATGTGCTTCATTGTAAGAAGCCTGCAGGAGCTGCACCCATGGGCATGCTGAAGAGCTACAAGGCAGCTACTAATCTGTCCTTAAGTTTAAGTATCTCTGGTTTTGCTGTCTGAATGTTCCTATGTCCACATGTCTAATGTTCATTAGAGAAAAAGCAGTTCCAGAAGGCAGATAGTTCATCCTACTCAACTCAAGTGCTAAGTTTAGGACAGGGTAAGTTGCTCGCTGTAGGGACCATCTACACTGAACAAGGGGTATGACTTGTTCAGACTGGACCTCCCACTGTTTGACAGCAAAGCTGACTCCTGCAAACCACAATAAAACCTGCCTTTGAACTTCATGGGGAATAAACATGCTGTGGAGGCCTCTGACATCATCAGAGGATTCCTACACTGTGAGTCCTCCTCTTGTTTAGTTCTGAACTCCTCCTGCCACTGAGCCAGCACTAAGTGGTACCTGAGTGGACCTACACGGCATTTCATGGATTAGGAGAAAACACTCACCTCAGCCAGGGGGAAACAAATTCCAGAAGTTGGAGACTTCTTTAGGAATATAAATACCATGGCTTGTCCCAACCCTTCTTCTCTTGCTCTTGGCCTCCTTTCCTGAGGAAAGTGGGAAAAAAATTTGGGCTTTAGTCTCCAGTTCTGTTGCAAACTCCCTTTCTGTTCCTTGCAATCCTCTCTAAGACAACCATTGAGCTGGCAACAAGGGAACAGCAGGCAGCATTTTATTCAGATCAGAGCAGATAATCCCACTTGGGACCTCAGCACAGCACCCTAGAACACAGTCTCTGAGACCTGGTGGAAGCAAACAGCTAGAAACCCTCTCCAGGATGCTGGGAAACCAATAAAAAACCCTCACTCATCATCAATTTTTTTCCACCTGCTTGTATGAGGTGCACCAGGTGCTGCAATTGCTGTACCACACATCTCTGCAATTACAGCCAGCTACACACCTTCCCAGTGATTGATGGATGTTTGAATCAGGGACCGAGGCCTTTGAAGGATGAGGACTGGAATTTTAACAAGCCAGAAATATTCATTCTCACCGCCCTCCAACACACATCTTTTCATTTTCCATTAAAAACAGGAAATGTTGCAAATGTGGTATGACTACCTGCTCTGAAACCCTCCTGCCTGGCCACAGTTCCCAAAGGGTTTGCTGGCAAACACCTCCACTGAGGAGCAAGCCTTTCTCTTCAGGCACTAACATTTCACCTATGTTCTCCAAAAAATAACCAGAATAGACCTTGTCCTACTCCAAGGAATTGAACTGCTACCAGCTCATACATACCAGATCACACAGAACTAATATTAGCTTGGCCGCTGGCAGCCCTCTGGGAATGCTGGCAGCTCCAGCCAGGGATTTTCTAACAGAAAGTTTTAAATTTTAATCCCACTAGTGATCGTAAAATTGACAGAAGCTCACAGAGTTGGTTAAGTTGTATAGAGAAATCCTTTTATCCCTTCATGTACCTACAAATATATTTTATATGATCTCCATTGGTACTAACAGGGTGAGCAATAGTGGTAAACACAGCTAAAATAACAAGAAAATTGTATATTAGGTTTCTGTCCTGGCAGGGTTTTCTGAGAAACACTGGTCTTGATATTTCAAAATCCTTCAGGCAGGCCCCCAAATCACAGGGGTAATGTACTTTAAAAATAATAAGATTTCAGAACTACAAATCAATAGTGAGGTTCAGTTTTGTCTTTCCAGTGGGTTTCTTGGCCTTCATGTGCTGCTTGGTCTCGTTCTTCAGTCCTGCAGGTCCAAACCATTATCTTTTCTTTAAAATAAGAAGCTGAAATATCTTTTACCTCTGACTCTGGTAGCTGGAGATTCCAGAAGTATATTGAATATTGCTAGAATCTTAATCAAATAATCAGAATTTTTTCACTTTCTCTATTTTTCACAGAGTTGAGGACTGCACAGTATGTTAATGAACAGCTTTCAAGATCCTTCCCCTTTCCCCTCCTGCCTTCTTTCAGGAGTTTATTTTTAAAAGTACCATCCAGGGCATTGGAATAGCAATAAAGAATAGGTTAAAGCCTCTGATGTTTCATTCCAGGAAAGCTGAAAAGATTAATGCACTTGTCTGCAACTTGAGCCTTTGCTATTCCCAGCTCTCCAGAAACCAAACAGCATGTACAGCAATTTCTTTATTACTTAAATCACGTTGCACGATTATTACACTGCTTTGGCTGGAAGACAGCAAAATTGCACCAGCCACCAAGGTGAAAGGTGACCGAAGTAAGGACAGCTTGGCAGCTGATGGGAAAGTTGTAGGTGTAGTAACCTGGGAGGTCTGCTGTATGGAGAAGAGAAAGGATACCCCAGTCCCTGCTTTCTGATATCTCTTGGCATTGCTTTCCATGGGACAAAGGCATGGAGCAGCTGGGATGGGTTGCATGTGGCGAAGCGTTGCCTCAATATCTTCCCACTCTGAGTTTTCACCCTTGGACCACATGGATGAGCAGCAGCACAATACAAAGTGTGACATCATCCAGTGTGGAGCAGAGTCCTGCACCTGCCAGTGATGCTTTAAACAAAGCCTTGAGTACACAAGGTAGGACCTCACAAACACCAGTTGGAGCTGCTGGACAAAGCTCTGGGCTGCTGGGTTTGGTCCTTTTTCCATGCAACCCCTTCTCATCATTGCTCAGATCAGTGCTTAGAGAAAGCAGCTCAGGAGAAGTTGAGGTTAGGCCAATGGGAAGCATCTCTTTAACTGGAATTCTGCATCACAGGTATTGGGCCAGCTCTTCAGTTACTGATACAGATATGAAAGATCTCATTTTGCTAAAATGCTACAGCTCTGGTAATGGCATTATACACTGTAAAAATGGGCATAAATTGGAGCGTACTGCATCATTATCATTATTCGCACAGCACAAACATATAATTAGATGGTATCTGAGGACAAAGTTAATGGCATTTGCTCACTGTTAATATGAAATTTCATGTTTGCAAAGATTTGGTTTTTACATTATTCTTTAATTTGGATGTTCTTGCTTGCTTTTTTTTTTTTTAAGCACCTTCTCAAAGGTTAGATTATTGTTGCTATTAATATTTCTAGGTGTTCCCAACTTTAGCTGCATCTATTTTTTGAGATTATTTATATGTTGAATATCTTTGTTAATACTAACCAGACTCTTTAGGATGGCACGTATGAGTGACAGCCAAAGAAATCACTTTATACAGCATTCCTGACACAATATTTTGACAATTTCATTTTAAGTAAGACACTATGATTGTCAGTTCAGTTACAATATGGTTGTTGCTCCCTAGTGGAAAAAAAAAAATCAGAAAATTGAAGGAAATCAAATTCCTCTGCTAAGTGATTTTTACAGTAAAACATTCAGGTCTTGCCCTTGCCTCTCACTGCACGTGTAAAACATTGCATGACGCTTGAAATGCATAAGGAGAGAGCAAACCTCTAGCAAATGTTTGAGAACCCAGGCATACTTTGAATAAGCATCTAGAAAATATAGGTAATTCATCACTCTTTGTAGGCTGGTAATAGCGTTTTTGCCATTTCTGCTCCTTTTCTGCCTAACGCAATGCCCCTGAAAAAAACCCAATTTTGTTGATGGAAATGCTTTGGGGTTTTCTTTTTGGTTTTAAGAAAAAATACAAATTTTCATGGGAATTGAAAAGGAAAATGTAAGAGAGTGCCTATGCATAGTTTGCTTGGATGTCATGGGGGTAGGGCAAGAAGATTGTCAGGAAGAAATGATTGGCCCTTGCAGGGAATTGTTGGGGAAAAATATATTTCTGTGGTAGAAAGAGAAGGGTTTTTTAATGGGAAATATATTTGTTTTGATAAATCTGCTCTTCTGGCAAAAAAAAGCACTTTTAGCCTCAAAAAGCGCTTTTTGTGTCCCTACATTTTTTCTACAAGGGAAACAGGTAGGGCTGGATCTGTAGCCAGGAGTCTCAGCTCAGGGTGCAACACGTCCAAGTCTTGACCCTTTAATTTAGAGCCCCAAGCTGAACCCTGTATAATAACTCTTCCTGCCTCAGTTCTTCAATACCAAGTTTAGATCTCTTTCCTCCTGTTCAAACACATAATGAAAATGTATTTTGAAAACTGTAAGTAGATTGTTGAATGGAATATGTGTTTTCTGGATGCTTTCTCTAAATTGTATGCCCTAAACCCAACAGAGGGTTAGGATTAACTGGGGCAGGTCATTGAAGCTTTTTGATGAGTTATGGGATTAAATTAAGAAAGAGAAAAATCAGGCTGAATATCAGGAAAATCTTGTTGGCAATAAGCTTATTGTTGCTGTGATATATGGAGCCATTACTGCCTAGAAGCTTACATCAGGGCCTCTCTACAGATCTATAAATGTAGAGGTTGGGGCCTCACTTTAGAGATACACAATGGATGAGAAGATACTGAGGTTGCTGCTGGATTAGGTGCTGGATGAATGCTTCCTTAAAGATGGAGACTAGGCTGAACAATTTGCAATGCAAAGATGTCAGGCAGAAATTTTGGAGCCACAGAAGAGCCCAAGTGAAACTCAAAGGGTGACACAGCTCCTTATGGATAGAGACTGGAGTGTGTGTCAGACCTCTGCCCATCAGTCTGCCATGGAGCTACTGAACTGCAGTGGCTCCTGTTGTCTGGAAGAGCAGTCTGTTGGGATTTCAGAGAGATAAATTAAGTCCAGCTGATGTCCATCTGATGAGAATCCAACCTGTCTGAGCAAATGCCAGGGATGGTCAACCAGGAATTTTTCTTGGGGTCTCACCACAGCACTTTCTCACTCCGGGCCATGTCCATCCAAACCCTTTGCTTTCTGATGGTCCTTCCAGCTACTTCTGTGGACCTGAAGACTCTTTTAGTGGCACACTTCATTTCCTATTCAATGCTTCCCTGGAGATTTTTGTCTTCTCTCCTTCATCTACCTAAGGGTGGTGTGTTCTCTCCACTTGTACTTTCCTCAAGGGGTGGAGTGTCCACATCTCATGGATTGATTGCTGCCTTGAATCATGGCTACTGAATTCAATCCAAGAGTGGGATATCTCTGTCTGTCAACGTGTTGCATCTCACAAAGGGTAAACACAGGCCTGATCAGGTTTGTGGAGAGAGTGTGGGTCTTGTAAGAGTGTATGTTTATCCGTATTCACATGGGCGTGAGACAAGCTCTTCTTAAGAGCAACAGAGCCAGCACTGGGTCAGGGAGCATCATGTTAGCCCACATCAGGAGGTCAGCTGTGACGCCTTGGTGCAGAAACAGTATTTTCATAGTTCTTCCAGTCCCAAACAGGGTCTGATGGCAGCTGAAGAATCTCTGCCCCATGCCCTGGAGCACCAGGTAGGTGATCTGGATGGGCCCCGCATGTTACACCTCAATGTGTCTAACCTGGGACCACCTGCACCACCACCAGGCCTCTGCTGAGAAAAGTTAAGAGTCACTTTTTCACCCCACTACCCAATATTGGACAATTTTAGACGTTCGTTTCACTAACAAATGTGGTGATGTTGGAGTTGGCTGATCAACTGGCTGGGATTTAAACTCTGCCACTGCATCACATTTGATTTGATATAAAGCAAGGTCACTCCTCATCCTTTAGGTTATTCAGGATTAGAAAATTGAAGCCATTTGAACTGCGATGATATTTCTTAATATAATAATGGCTGGGAAATTGAACTGTAAGAATGGCTTCTTGTTATTAGTTCATAGGAGGTGCTTTTTAAAAATTAGAGTAGCAGGAGGATGACTATAGTTTAATCCCAAGATAAATCATGTTTCTAAAATGGCTAGCAAAGCTCAGGACTTGATACGATTAGGAGACTTAAAGCTGTGGCAGGGCAAGTTAAAATGCTCACTAATGATTTTTACTGGATTACAGAGATACAGAGGACTTTCTATACTCAGTCAGTTCTTTGCATTATTATATGTTGGAGGTGTTTTTCAGCCAGGATTGTTTCTTGGTGTTTCACAATAAAGGTAAATAATAAAAAATACAATCAGTTCCCCAGCTCTTCTTGAGTTCTTTGGAGTTGCAGTTTGTTTTAATCTTTCTCCAAATTCTTCAAGCATGGAAGACACCAGCAGGAGAAAACATACTGAACTGGTTAAAATAATTTTAGTTAAAATCCCCCTATCTCCTACTCTGTGTATATTTAACACAGAACAGCTTTTTAACCAAAGTGAGAATTTTAGCAGAAAGCTGTTGTTTGGGTTTAAATATCTCCAATTTTGATCACTGAACATTTTGAATCTTTGCATATCCTTCTCATGTTCTTCCTCCCTCTTGCTTGGCTTTAGCTCAGTGGAAAGGAAGGCAGGGTTTTTGGTTGGGTGGGGATTTTTTTTTTTGCTTATTTTAAGTTTTGGGGAAAAAAATAATCTGCCATTGAAAAGATACCCAAGCATTTAAAGGGTTTTTTTCTGAGAGAGAAACCACATTTTCTCACACAGCTGTAACACACCAGCTGCTCCTGTCTCTCTTCGCTCATCTGAATTCTTTCTCCCCTTCTTCCTTCCTCATTAAATTCCCTCTTTCAACTTGCTGCTCCCATTGTTCAGTGATGAACTTTTGGCTGTTGGAGACATGACCTATTTAGGGATGTTTGCAGGAGGCAGAGAATGGATGGCTGGCTCAGCCCAGACCACAGGCAGTGCCACAAGCCTGGCATTCATTCCCCACCTTTATTCAAACAAAAGTCCCATTGCTTGGGAACAGGAATCCGTGTTTGGTGGTGTGCAAAACAGGGCTTGCCTTTTGTTCTGCCCTAAGTGTTTTGCTGTTAGAGAAGATCTTTGGATGGGCAAGTCTGATGAATGAAGACAGAAACATTGTCAGAAAAATGCCTTATTTTCCTTTTTCCTTATTTTCATTTTGCTCATGAACTATGACAAAAATGTTCATTGTTTTGGTGAAAAACACAATTGCTTTTATTTTTTCCTCTCAAGAAGCCTAATGCAGAAGTGTGTAACCCTCCCCTGTGAAGAGTGTGAATTCAGAATTATTTGAATTTTATTTGTTTTGTCTAAATAGGCTTCTGTAGAAGAAGGAAACAATCTGATCTCATTGTCCATCTTTGACAAAACAAACAAAAGTGGATTAAAATTCATTCTAGAACAAACAACTTGTTAACAGCAGGGACAGAAAGACACTGGGACAAGCAGCCAGGGGAAGGGAAATGTCTATTACTGATGTTCTTTACAAGGAGGTTAAGCAATCCTTGATGAGTTATGGGATTATGTGTTATGGAGTTATGTGTATATCTATATGTGTGTATACAGACACATATATATGTATATATACATATATATACATGTATCAGTTACTCCTCTAAGAGATGTAGACTACTTCTTAATCAGCTTTTCACGGAATTCCAAGGCTGGGAAAGACTATCAAAAACTGAAAAAAGATAAATTAAACCAACTGAAAACAGATGGAAAGAAGAATAAAAGTTGTACTGTCAGCTATACTTTTGTCCAGTAGATAAAAACCCAGGTATTTCCCCCCAATAAATTTTGACCCTTGTGCCACGTAAGATGGACATGCTAACACCAGCCCTTGGATGTACTGGGGAGTTGTTGGTGGTGATGTCCTATTAGACTGGCTTTGCACAGATAGAAACTCCTGCAAACTGGGTCTTAAACTGGTCAACACCAGCTCCTACCTCACCAAATCAGCAGAGTTTCTTTCTGCTTGCAGCAGCTGGGAATACATTCCCTAAGTCTCTATATTAACATAATCCTCTGTAATGTTGCTGGGAAGAGTTTATTTTGCCTACTGAAAAAGAGAGAGAGAGCACGCTACAGAGACAGCAACAGGCAGCTTACCCAAGCTGAGGGTGCCTCTGAGGATTACAGTTGTGAGGGAAAGGGAAGAAAAAAAATATAATTAAAGTATATGTTATCTTTTGAGAGTATTTGTAATCAAGTCCCATCTCTGCAGTGAAGGTGGGCATTTGTAAGGAAGGATGGTGGGACTCTAGCTCTTCCTTTATTTCAGTTTGTTCTGTGCCCAGTAGGAAGGCAGATAGAGATGGGTCTATGGTGGATCAACACGTGAGGCAAGGCTTTTACCAGCAGCTTGTAATTTTAGCTGTCAGCTGAGTTATTTACATAGTTAAATAAACGGATCCGAATCTCACTCCCTCTTATCTCTGGTACACACACATAGTGGGAACAAGTTAGAGAGGCCCCTCTAAAAATATTGCTTGCTCACTGCTGGGCGCTGGGTCAGGAGCCCTGAATTTGTTCCAGCTGCTGCTGTACATTACATCAGAGCCCTCGCTCTCTCTTCAGCTTGCATCTCCTCTCCTAGGGAGCACGCAGAGGCTCGGTGTTGGTTGCAAGGCTTTGTTTTCCAGGAAGGTCCATCTGCTCCTGCCTCTTGTAATCCCATTACAGGAATCCCTGGGTTTGAGCCCTGCTGCTGGCTGCTGAGAGTGACATTTCTCATTTCCCCCTCTCGCTTGCCAAGGCTCGGCGCCATCCCAGGGAGGCCTCACCCTCCCTTCCCGACCTTTTCCTGTCCTGTCTGCTCATTGATCCACATGGAGCACATTCAAACACTTCCTCCATCTGATGGAAGAAGCGAGGACAACTCTGGGCGAAACCCTGCTCACAATGGATCAAAGAGTCATCCATCCTCCCAAGGTCATGCAAACCAAAGCTTAAATGCTCTTTTCCTTTTGCACACATACAGCAGCATCAGTTCACTCCAGGAAAGATGGCAGCAAAGTCTGTTCCTGCCAGTAGCTACTTGCAGTAAATCAAAGCAAATCAGGCACAGATACCACAGGTTACTAAACTCCTCAGCTGACTTTATTTTAGCTGTGAGGCAGGTGATGTGTCTGACTCTGAAGCATCTCGATTTGAATTTCCTCGTGGGGAAAAATATCAAATCACTCTTGGTGATTCCAGTGGACATTTTCACCTCCTAAAGGTTTCTTAGGGTGGCTCTTAAGAGTTGCTTTTGTTGAAATGTGGTGGGAAATGGGCCAAAACGACTTCTCCAGCCCTTCCCCTCGACCACAGGCTGTTAAGCAAAACAGGCAGGAAAGAGCCTTCAGCATAACATAGCCCAAAGAACTGAGGTTACTGAGGGACCGACACAGAAAGCAAAAGTCCCTCTGTTTCAGGCACACACTTAGCTGGCTGCAGGAAGAGGAGCCACCGTGACCTGGATCCACTTTGATCTGAAGCCTCATTTTCCAAGTCACCAAAAGAAGTGCAGAAGTATGACCCCACCTTGCAACACAGCAGGAACCTCACTAAATTCTACCTTCACTCAATGATTGAGTTTAATCTGAACAGTGAAAACTCACAGGGAGGGAGGGAGGGGTTAAGAACCAGCCTGTGATTTATCCTGTAAAACACACACAACGCTGAGGGCTCGGGGAGAAGGTTCTGGTCCGGCACGACAGCAAAGCAGGATGTCTCCGTTCGTGTTGGTGTACTGCAGCGTTTGAATTACTACCCTGATGAGAGGAAGCCTGCACCCGAAGGGAAGATGCTGTGTGAAAAACATGACCTGCCTGGAACAGGGTCACTGAGTTCATAACATCAATATCTAGTCAGCACCTACAGATTGTTTCCAAAGCTCATTATTTCAGAGAACCGCTGTACATGTGAGTGAAACTCATTACCTGAGAGGGTTGTTATATTTTCTAGTCGCTGACAAAATGTGGGCATTGCTTGGCTACCTTAATTAATGCACAATTACATACTGAAATGTAGCATTTGTATTTAGATACGTATCCCATTGCTGCAGCCACTGAATCCCATCTTTCACAGAAGCCATCAAAGGCCGAGCAGCCTTATGTGACATAGCAATTAAAAATATTTTTCCCTGTTGGAGAATAGAACTTAACCTCAATGCTCCAGCACGACTCCAGGACCAGATCTGAAGGTGCTGCAGTGATGCTGCACCCTACTCAGAATTTACTCCGTGGTTTTGGTCCTCTGTGCTGAAGAGCCCCGTTTTACAGGCAAAATGACACCAGCCTCCCCTACGACTTGCAGACAACCTTGTGAGTAATACTATATATATGTGAATCTCTTCTCTGCAACTGTAATGATATATCACATCTTTACATGGAAGGAAGCCAGCCTCAATATTTCAATAGAGATACCAGGACCAACAGTTCAGGGTGCCCTTGGGAGTCATTTAGGTACCTTGGAGGTAAAGCAGAACCTGTGTGTGGGTTATCCAGGCCCATCCCACTGTAGCCCACATCCTGAGCAACAGCCATTGGCAAGGATAAAAATGCTTGGATTGCTGCTAGCTGAAACAAGTTGGGATGTGTTTTTCAGCTTTTTGCTATACCTATGGATGCTTTATAAAGAGACCCAACCCATGCCACACAGCCCAAGGAGGCTGTAACAGGAGAGATGAGCAGCAGAAAGGACAAGAGATAGAAAGAGGTGATGAATTTCCCCAAAGGCACCCACCAACCTGGTACCAAGGCTGAGTAGAGCAGAAGAGTCCTCAGCCAGAGGGTTGAGTTAACACCATGAAAGGTGAGATTTATTGATCCTAATTTGTTTACCTAAACCAGAGTTGAGCCATGCTACCCATACAGAGGCAACAGAGAGAATCAGGCAGTTCTGAGAGCAATTCATCTCCTCTTAGGAGAGGTACTTTAGGTAGGCCAGATGGTTCACTTGATGCTTCTGGGTGGTATAAAGTTGAAATTTCCTCCCAGCACCTTAAATCAGCAGTGTAATCAAAGCTGAATTAAATCCAAACTTTGACCTGCTGGAATAAACAGGGAATGGAGTTTGAAAAAATCTGCTTTCTTTTGAAAACAACATTTTAACTTTTTGGAAACGTCACAGAGCTGCACTTGAAACTCTGCCAGAGCTGAGACGATACTTTGGGAAGGGAGGTGAGCAGGTTGGCAAAGCCAGCCTCATCACTTGGGTTTGTGTCACAGTTTGAATTCAGAGTTGGGTATTTTTCAGTATATGCATTCAGAAAGAGTTGACTTCAAAAAAGCAGGCTTAATTGGCAGGTTTGGAGAAACAGGAAAGGCATTTGTTTTTCTGATGTCTTCTCCAAATTTAATCTTTTTTAGTTGAGAACATTTTTTCACTGGAAATAGAAACGCTGGTATGCACTCAACTGCTTGAATTAAAAAAAAGAAATTTATAAAAAAGGAAAGGTTTGCCTAATTTTGCTGCTGAAGGCAGTACAATGCATTAAATTATTTTACTTTTGAGGATGCTCTGTATTTGTGAGGTGCCTGCTGCAAGGGAGCACTGTCTTGGACAATGTTGATAACAACAATGAATTAACAATAATTACAGAAACAGGTCAAAGATTTATTTTCCCTTCAGCTTTTATATAATTAGTCTGTTCAGCTCACCAGAAGTATCTCCCTTTCCATGAGAAATTTCAGCTTCTTGTGAAAGCATTGGAGGATTTTAGTCTGGGGTGTGTGTCTATGTTGGGTTTGTTGGTGGTTTCTTGGGTTTTTCTTTAAATGTCAGGATTTAAAAGGAAACTAAAAGAAAAAAAAATCAAATTTCTTTGTTCAAAGAAAGTGCATAAACTCTAACTGAGAATTACAAATAGCCCCTGGGAGTAAGGGCTAGTGATTAAAGAAGAGGAATAGAAGTCCGGGTAATCATGTTGAGCCAGTGTATGTCTTTGAATCCTGTGCTGTTTAAAAAGGTACAGAGGCTGATGACTCTGTTCCTAGCAGAAGACTCAAGGGCAAACATTTATAAACAGAATTTAGCCACTTCTAATATCAGCTACATCGCATTCACCTACTGCTTGTGCACAACACATATGAATTGACATGCTTTCAAATTTAGTACTACATCTTTCCTGCTGAATAGGTAGTCTATGAGATGGCTGCAGGGACGTTTATGTAAGGGCATGGGATCCAGCTGGAGTGTTGACCTACACAGAGGCATCAAAACACATGGTTTTGCTTCTGATCACCACAGTGGTACCTTATGGGACTGGGGGAATCCCATCCCTTTCTTTTACTCCATGGGGATAATTCCCCAACCAGATTTATCTGCCCAGGTTGAACCCTCCTGGACTTACACAAACATTTACCTTAGGGTCAAGGAGCTAAATGCTGACTATTAGATGAAGGCATCTCCAAAGTGTGATTTCTTCCATCCTCAGGTATCCAGCATGCATAGGATGAAAAACCCACAGAGCTGCCCCCTTGTTTCCTTCAACTCTGGGGGCAAGTCTGAAATGACCAAATATAACATCTAACTTGCAGATAGCTAAAGGTAAATTATGTGAACTCCATGCTAAGTCTTGAAGAACATTCCAGGATGCCCAGGATGGAGTGCAGTGGCTAGTCTCAGAAGTCTAGGAGGGAAGATGAGATACTGAGAGTGCCCCAGGACACTGAAATGCCATTTCTAAATGGAAATATTTGAAGTTTTGACTGAACATTTTTCAGTGCTTGATATTCTTTATGGAAAAAAACCCACAGTATTTTGAGGGGAGGGAGTAAAACTCTTCTATTTCCTGACCCTGCACGGAAGGGGATCAGATCAGTAAATCTCCTTGGCAGCTGCCCCGTAATCACAGGTTCTGGCTCAGCCTGTAAACCCAGCCTCCTGGCCGTATGGCTGCTTCTGGGCCTGACTGTGATCCAACAATTTCCTAAGCAGATGCTCCTCCAATTTACAGATCTCTTTCAGCAGTCTGTTAAAGCTCCCTTTCATTAACAGCTGTTCTTTAAACTACAGGGGAAAGGTGCAAGACAAGTGGCTCTTCCTATTGTGCCTCCAGAGCAAGCTGAGGTGGGAGGTCACCTTATTGCCAAGCGTGCTGGGACATGGCCTGTCAAGTTGCTCTAGACTTCCCTTGCGAGCACAAAGCCAGCATGCAAATTCTTCTGACTGCTCCTTGAGCATGTGGGGTCCTGGAAACCTCCCTGTCACTCTCTAATCCATTGTGCTATTGCACTGAAGGACAGAAGAGCCCTTCTTGCCAGTGGGCATGAATAAACCATTAGCCACGTGGCCATCCCAGCAGCCTGCTGATGCTGATAGCAGACAGGACCTGCCAAGCAATCCCAGTGCCACCGCAGCTCTGCGGCACAGGCAGAACACCCCACTCCAAGGCAACTGGACCAGACCATCTCTTAAAATCTTCTTACAGTGCTTGGTAGGGCATTGCAAGGATTAGTGTGTATTCACAGAACAGATTGGATAGCTGTGGAGGAGAAGACATCTGCCACAGAAAGGCAGGTACTGTGTAGCTGTGCTGTGTGTCAGCGCAGGGAGCCTAGGGCAGAGCCTGAGTCCAAGTCTCACAGCCCGATGGGCAATGGCCTGTTAACAGCTCCCATTAATGATGTTAATGATGTGCCTCAGGACCAAAGTGCTGGAAGTGCCTGGGAACAGCAAGCTGCTGCCCCAGCACCACAGCAAGCTAAACGGGTAAGTGTGGCTCCTGCCGCTCCGGCTGTGCCCACACAGTTCTGCAGTAAGTTCCTCTGGCAGTTGGGTATCGCTGTAACATCTTGCCCTGCTGTAGGATACCTCACCCAGGTCGAGAGGTGCGAGCTCCCCACACTCCCTCACGCAGCACTGAGTCGGTATCTCAACATACGGTTCTGCTGTGCCTCCCGCCGAGAGCAGCAGGGGGACCCAGGCTGACATCTTCATCCCGTCAGGATCCAATGTGTCTTGTAAAGGTGTGAGGAAGGCAGAGCACAGATGAAGGCAAGATAAGATCCCATCTGCCATCCAAACTGGGCAATAAGAGGTGGGGAGCAGCATTGGACCCCCGCCAGTCCCCCTGAGTGAGGGCTGTGTCTGGGGCTTGGCCGGAGACACGTGGGGTGTGCTGTGGCTCCGGCCCAGGGCAGAACAAGCTGACCAAGTGTGCTCTACTTCACCTTCCTCATTACAAAGCCTCCTAGTAGTAAGAGCTAACAAACTAAAAGTCACTTCAAGTCCTCCTCCTCTCCTTCCCCTCTCCTCCCAGACTCATCTGCTGTCACCTCATGTCCCTGTCCTCACCTAAGCCCCCCAACACTGGAGCTCTTTAGGAAACAGGTAATTTAATAGGGATGTCAGTTAGGAAAAGAGTCTCTCTTTCTTCCTCCATCTCAAAAGTTTGAGCCTGAGACCTCTGCCACTCCAGGGGACAGCGAGGACGTAGTGCATGTGGTTCCCCCACATTGCTATGGGAAGATAGGGGGTTTTGGAGGTCTTGGTTTGATGCAAGAGCTATGTCCACACGTGCCAAGACTTTAGAGAAGCTTCTCACTGCGGTTTGTTGGGCAGGACAGCATCTACACAGGTCCTCAGCCAGCTGTAGGCACCTACCACGACAGTTTAGTCCCTGCTCTGAGAGCAGCTCAGAGGAGGATGTCAAAGCAAGCACTCTGAGTAACCCTCTGGAGACATCCCTTTCCTCCTTGTGACCATGGAAGCAGCCTAGTGTGGTGAACTCCCCACTTTCACCCTCTCTGTAAGACGCCTGGATTGCTCTGCATGCCCCAGGGAGCTCCCAGCTATTTGCAGCAACTGCAAACTGGGGACATGCTTTCATTTTTATCCCCAATGACCTGATTTCCTACTTGGGTTTCGTAACAGTTCCTGTCAGACTGGCCAGAGTTAAATCCAAGGAAGTTACAAAACATTTCCTAAAGAATTAGCAAAAAAAGGTAATAACAGATGCAGATGAAACAGCCTCTGGTACACAGCTTCAAAGGAGCACTAAGAGCAATGGTTGGATGGATGAGGAGGGGAGGATTTAGGGCCAGCTCTACCTGGACCACGGTGTCCTACCCATTCTTCACATCAAAGGCTATTTCTCCCCCATGCGGTGTGTAGCCCCCAGAAAAATAGGCAATGGGGGGTAAGAGGCTGGCTGGAGAGAGAAGCTGCCCACGGTACATTAGTGAGAGATCTGACAGACTGGGAAGATGTTATTCAAGGGAGGAAAAGCCAATGTTGCGTGAAACACAAGCTGTTGCTCATGGCTCAGGGAGGTGGAACGAACCGGACCCATCAAGCTGCAATCAAGTTAAACCTGGCCAAGGGAAAAAATGTGTGTGGGGTCTCCCTGCTTTGTCTGCATGTCACAGGGATGAATAAACCATGGTTTGGTTGAAGTTGTTGTTTTGCAGGCTCTGCTCTGCCTAACTGCAGGCACAAGATGTGGCGTGCTCAGCCCACCGCTGAAGGACTGCAAGTGTCGGTGGGTGGAGGGGTTTGCATGTGGCTGTTCATGGGTGTGTAAACAGGAGAAAGGGATCCAGTGCTTCCAAGAGGAGCCTGAATCATCAGATCTTTAAGTATGGAAAAGACCTCTAAGATCATCAAGTCCAACCATCTGTGCAACACCACCATATCAACTAAAACACATCCTGGAGTGCCACGTCTACATGTTTTTTGAACACCTCCAGTGATGGTGCCCTCCACCTCTCTGGGCAGCCTGGTCCAATGCCTGACCACTGTTTCAGGGAAGATATTTTTCCTAATATCCAATCTAAACATTCCCTGACACAACTTGAGAGCATTTCCCTATCTGTATTTAGATGGGAGAAAGAATCACCCCTGCCTCACTACACCCTCCTTCCAAGTAGTTCTAGAAAGTGATGGGTCTGCCCTGGGCCTCCTCTTCTCCAGGCTGAACAGTCCCAGTTCCTTCAGCCTCTCCCCATCAGACTTGTGCTCCAGACCCTTCCTTACTTCACTGCCCTTCTCTGGGCCTGTTCCAGTCCCTCAATGTCCTCCTGCTAGTGAGGGGCCCAAACCTGAACACAGCACTTGAGGGATGGCCCCATCAGTGCCCAGTCCAGGGGGTTGGTCATTGCCCTGGTCCTGCTGGCCACACCACTCCTGAAACCCTGACAGGACAATGTCATCCCATTCTGGGTGTTATTATTACCCACAGACTGGCAAAAGATAATCTTGGCTCCCTACCTGCTCACTCCAGTGGATGCTGAGAGGATCCAGGCTAGAGTCAGTGTGTCCCTGGTCCCAGTGCAGAGCAACAGGCAGTCACAGTCTGGGAAAGGGTTTTCTGGTCTGCCAAGGGGTCTGCTTCCTTGTCTAAGTATGAGCAGTGTGTGGGCAATCCCCAGACATGCACCCAGATGGGAAGGGAAGAGGACATGTGTGGGAAGGCAGAGGACAGAGAAAGAGGTAGAAGACAGAAGGTGGCAGTGTGCTGGGGTTTGCAGTAGGTGCTCCTGCTCAGGAAGGACCAGGGCAGGTAAGACCAGGCAGTGCTGCGATGGCAGGGCAGCTTGGGCACAGCTGGAACCACCCCTTTGTCCCCTCTCCTGGTGCTACCACCCAATAAGCCACCAGACCCCTCAGCAAGACACGAACTCCTCCGAGTGTTTCTGGGGAAACCAGCCAGTGGTGTGGGGTTTTTTTACTTCCTCCCCTGAGGCTGGACCCATCCCTGGGGATCTCTCAGCCACAGGAACAGTTGTCTCCTCTGCACCGCGCTGCCCTATCAGCTACTGCCAGAAATGTAGACAAGACAGGAGATGATGTTGGAGAAACAGCTTCATTCCCCACTCCTTCCCTTTGCAAAGCTCTGTCAAGGATAACAACCCCGTATTTAGTGTAATTTACAGTAACTGTGTTTTAATAGATGTTGTGGGATCCTTAGCCTTATTATGAAAATCCTCTTACGAGCAGCAGCTCCTTTAATAACCTGGGCTGCAGAAAGTGTCTGTCTATTTACATCTATTTGCATGTATTTGCATGCAAGTTGCTAATATAAAGATCAAAAAAGCTCTGACAACTTCACATTTTTAAGTCTGCCCAGAAATCTGAAAGGATTAGGAATTTGATTTGGTTACACATGCAAGTGTTACCCCAGCACTAACGAAGATGTGGGTTCCAACCCAGGGCTGCACTGGACACTGCCCAAAGAATCTGAGTTTTGGGGAAAAAAAAAAAAATCCCTGAGTGGATTCTTTGAAGTCTCAGCCTCATGATCAACAGCCCAAGAGAACTCCATGTGTCTAAAGATGCTCTACCTACTTAGCTCCAGATGGTAAAATTATGGAAAATGAAGTTGTTACAGCAAAAAGAATAAAAAAAGAGAGTGCTGTCAAAACCCACAAAGTCCTTCACCTCGAAAATGGTGTGATCCTACACCCACGTGTGACTGGGTCGAGATTTGGGGAAAGGGGAGTATGTTGTGAGATCCTAAGGATTCCTTCACATAACTAATAGGGAAAGGGAACTTCCCTGAAATAACCCAGAGAAATGGTGGATAAGATTCCAAGTGAAAAAATGGGATTTCCATTCTTTTGGAAATGCTGCTACTTCCCACTGGAACTTTATTCTGGTTCAGGTAAAAAGGCTGAACAATAATGAAAACCAAACCAGGAAAGCACAAATTCTGGTATTTTCTACATTGGGTGTTGCACATTGGCTTGTTTCAGCACAGCTACATCATCCAAGTTCAATAATTCCAAAACTTATCATTCTGATGAAGTAGAAATGGTCCTAAACATTGTGATATGAAATCCAAAGTATGAAACAATGTGAATTATGCTATAATAAAAACGATCAAAAGAAATGAAGCATAACAATAACACCCAAAAAATATGCAGATTTACTGCCATGAAAAAACAGATTTAGGACACCACTGAAATGAAACAAGACCACTGAAATGAAACAATTCAACTTCCCATAGAAAATTATGGGTAAACTGGCGTATTTGCACAATGCTTCAATTCTGCATGAGAAAAACTTCAAATTTTAAGCCTGACATAAATAATCAGGGCCAAAAGTAGATGCCCAGAACTTCCTGCAAACCTACAGCTTTGCATCTAGAATGAAGTTGCCTGAATACAGCAACACACTGTAGAACTGGGAAGATCACATCTGCTGCTCTGAGATGAAAACCTCTTTCCTGCTACTGGAACAGCACAAAGCACATACCTGAAACCACCCCAAACCCCCCCCATTAACCACTGGGTGTTGTTCAGGCCCTTCCAAAGCCTACCTGGGAATAATCCTGCACAAGAGAGGCTGTAACAACCCCAGCATCCCCATACTGCCCTTTCCACCCATGGCTACTTTAGCCCTGAACTCACTCAGCAGCTGAATTCAATCTGAAAGAGCCCTGGATCAATCCCTGTTGACAAGCTCATGGCCAAGGCTCATTGCCCTTTCCTTCACCTCATTTTGATCATGAGGAGCACATGAAGTGCAGAGTTTCTCATAAGAAAGGCTCTTTCCCCTGATATTTCTAGTCCTATTTTTGAGTCAGGGAGTCTGGACAGTTCAGAGAAGCATCCAGATTTATGGATGCTGGTAGGAATTAAGTAATGGTTTAGAAACTTGGAGGTGGGTATGCAATAATCTTCACCTGTCTGGCAGAAAGATGCTCAGTAGAGTTACTCCCTGCACCTGGCTCCTGCTGTGTTTTCCTGCAGGTGGACACTTTGCCAGCAAAGCTCAGCCCCAGGGAAATAAAGCAAATGAAATAAAGACGGTGATGTAAGATGCAATAACCACAAACCCAGCAAATTTAGAAATTAAATGTAAAAGGATAGCTCTCACAGAGACAATATCTCACGGGCAGCATCACTAATCCCACACATTCAGAAAGTTTGGCTCTACCTTCCAAGTCATCAGAGCAGCTGAAATACCAGGAGAGCTGCAGGGGTGATAAACAGAGGGCTCTCTTTGCCTGCTCAGACGCTCAGCTTGCTGTAGAGCTGCTCACATTTTCAAGCTTTTCTTTATCAAGGCTGGAAAAGTCCAGTTTCTTTTATAAACAAACAAACTGCATTGTGAGTGCTGGCAGAGCTTCTCCTAGGTTTTGTGGCTGGAAAGCCTTGTGCTCTAGTAGGTGAGCATAGCAGCCAAGATACTTTTAGGTAAGGAATAAGTTTTCTGTCAATGGATGATGACAGAAATTGCCCAGAAGGACAACTGTGGAGTCAAAAAAATAAAAGGCTGTGCCTCCAAATTCAGACAAGCTGGGAGAGTTCAGAACTTGTGTGCTGATCCTGCCAACACATCTGATAAATCCAAAGGTGTTTGGATCACCACAGAGCTGGCCTGAGGACTCAGTTATCTCTTCCACCTCTGATAGCCAGGGTTCAGCCTCTGGCCCCTGTCAGGCTTGGGCAGCCCATGGGTATCGTCCCAACTCCCCACATCTCTCCCCAGCCCTCCTCTCCCCAGTCATCCACCAGGCAGCATTTGGGAATGCTGCATTAGCTGGCATTAGTTCCCCCCCCAGTGCTCCTGAGCCAGCCCATCTCAGCTTTGGTTTCAAGCATCTCACAGAAGCAGTATTATGTCCCCATCAATTACCACTATTAGGTTAGTGCCAGCAATCTGGTCCTTGAGGGGGCATCTTTAGTGCCATTAAGAATAAGAAGCAGCACCAGGGTCTCTGTTCATCTCCTTCCCCCTCACAAGAGAAAGCCCTTCTTGGAGACTTCCTTCAATATTTCATTAATTCTCAGACATATGCTCTGGGAATGTCAAAATGTTAGGATCTTCTGGAATGAAGCGATAAACAGAACTGACATGGAATTAAACACTGAATTATCTGGAGAGCCCCTATCCTTTATTTGGGTGTCCGTTACTAGAGCTGCAGCCCTTGCAGCTACACCTCCACCCCCCAATTTTACCCAAAGCAAAACAAACCCAACCAAAAAAACCCCCAAATGGAAATAAAAATGTAATAATCTCAGGAAATTTGCGTGTCCTCTCCGTTATTGAATGGATGTGCTCGGCGGGTAGGGCTAGCTGATTTAAGCTAATTATTTTTTGTGTTTATATTTATTGGCTGTGATTAGTTATGCAACAAAGACTATGGGAGAACAAATCATGTCAGTGCAGCTAATTGGAGATAACACAAGCGGTAGCGAAAGCAGTAATTTTTATATTTTACGCATGAAAAGGAGACCTGATCCTGCTGGTTGTAAATCAATAAAGTGTTGTTGAGGTCTCCATCTGAGGATATGAACCAAGGGCTGAAAAACAGCACACTGGATGAGATATTCCTGGGAACTGGGGCTCTGTCTGTAAACCACTGGTTTTAGTGGTGTACGGCTGGGGCTGGGGTCAGAACTGCCCTGGAGTAAGATATTGAGGAAATGAAATAGATGGGATTCTGTTCCTTTGAAGTGAAAGCTGTGTGAGGTCACCTGACCACAAATTTTGGGATTTCTTAGGAACTGAATATGAACATCCTCTGCCCATCTTTAGACTGACAGACTAAAACTGTTTATTTTCACAAGCCCTCCATGGCTCTGCCCCTTAGAGCCCAACAGCAGCCCCAGCTCTTAGGGACCACAGTGCATAGAATTAGCCACCTGCTGTCACAGCTCCTGCTTCTCTTCCTTTTCCCCTTCCCTTTCCCCCTTCCCTTTTCCCCTTCCCTTTTCCCCCTCTCTCTCCTCTTCCCTTCCTCCTTCTCTTTCTTTTCCCCATCCCTTCCCCAAGCCCAGGCAGCCCTTCCCATCTGCTCATGACAGTCCCAGCTTCATGCTCAGCTTCCCCCACCGTGTCACACGTCGTGGCAGTCAAACTCCATCTCTGCAGCACATGTATCCAGCCCTGGGACTGTGCTGCCAGCACAGCCTCTCCTGTGTTTATGTGCCTGGCCCTGTGCTGACAAAGGGCAGAGCTACCATGTCCAGTGAGGAATCAGCCTCTCTCAGCACCCAATGACAAGGTTTGTCAAGGTGCTGAGGCACCTACAGATGCAAACAGATGCCTGGTGTTATATCCAGGATGTCTTAACATGGCTGTTTCATCTTCTGATCTGCATCTGGAGCTAAAGGTGCTAAAAGAGCCCATGAAATCAGGCCCTAAGGCTGACATGTGGCACCTGGCAGGGGACTGGTGAGATGTCACCTCCCAGAGGCACCAGGCTCTTTCCCATGACCACAGAAGGAGCTGGAGAGTGCCCAGCTCTGATTTAGAGGTCTGGTTTTGGACAGCTGGATCCAGGAGTGCCAAATCCAACCCCCACTGACTCTCCTTGTGTCTGGGGCTGACCCAGGGGCCTCAAGTGCACCATCCAACACCCGCATGTCCTACACAGCATGGAACCTCTGGAGGGGTTTGAGATGTTTCTCTGACTGGAGTCAGTATCCCCACAGACACCACTGGCACTTGCACCGTCCTGCTTTCAACAGTGAACAAGCAGCAATGTGCCCCTACACTGCCCATTGTTTCCACCAAGGAGCTGTTTGTTTATTTCTGGAGTACAAACCCCTGCTAATTTATGCTAATTGGAATTGCACAGGTAGTTTTGTACTCCCTCCATGTGCCCCCACATCCTGCTGTGAAATCAAGCTGGCTTTATCATCTCCTCCTGCAGCCTGCAGCCCGCTGGAGCCACAGCAGCCTCAGAATGCAAAGCATGTTGATGAATTACCTCTTTTTTTTCCCTCCCTTTCTTTTATTTCTGCCCTTTCTTTTTTTTCCCCCTTCCTCTTGAGGAAGTTCACATATTTGGATGGTTTTGAAGGCTCATTGAGCCACAATTACAATTCCCTTTTATTTATTTATTTAGCAAGAAAGCACCACTTAGGAGGCTGGCTTATCGATATGGTTTTCCCTCCCCTTTTGCTGGCTCCCATACATTGTTTTGGGGAAGAAAAACCAAGAGAAGGTATTTCTTCTCTTGTCCTTCTGTGCTGGGCAACACTTGTCATTTGGTCTGTGGGGTGGGTCTAAGTTGTGAGCCCAAGGTGTGGGAATCAGGGGGAGTTTTGCTTTTCACTCCCAGGGGAGCAGGGTCTGCCTTCATCAAAAAAGTGAAAAAGCTCTTCTTGTCCTGCTCTTTTTCCCCACCTTAGAGTAGATTCAGAGGGGAAGCCTCCATCCCCATGGAATGGCTGTGGATGTGCAGGCTGTGAGCTGGGACCCAAGAGAGCCCCATGGAAGGTGAGAGCACCCAGAGAGGGGAAAACTTGAAGGGACACACTACCCTACTGCTATTTTAAAAAGCTCAGGAAACATAAACAACAAGAGGTTGGGGGGGGGGGGGGGCTTTGATTACTAAGGGAGTTTTTAGAAACTGAATTATATCACAAGATAATTTGTTTTCCCCACCAGACATAGCACAGGGGCTTTTATCTTCTGAAGGGAATTAGCCCAGATGCATATCACTGTAACAGAGATCAGAACTTGACCACAAATATCTCATTAGCCTGAAAAGCTACCTGTTTTATTTCCATCCAAAGGGTATTTTACTTGGGTGCTTTAATCTTAAAAACACTAACTTCTAGAAAAACCAAGCTTTAATGTCACGTGTGATTTGGCTTTCTTTGAGGAGTGGAAAATGCCACACACTGTGGCATATGCACAGGACTGAGTCACAAGGGAAAAAAATAAACAGGCGTCTTTCTTGGTTTGATCTATGTACATCTGTTTCCTGGAAGAGAGGTGAAATGGGATATTTACTTGGGTAAGTATTGGAAGCCAGATGCACTCCACTGTGAAATAAATAAAAAATGATATTAAAATTAACTATGTAAAAAGGATCTGGAGCTGGGCTTTTCATCAGAAACTGAAGGATTTGTGCACAGCATACATAAAAAGACCATGAATATTCTCATCTCTAAAGTTTCCGAATGAAATGTCAGTCCCATCAGAGATAAAAACAAAACTCCTTGCTTTTAATGAGGCTGGGATTTCCCTCTGTGCCTGTCGGGGCTGGTCTGCTCATCTCACTGTTGGCTGTGGTGAGGGTAAACCAGGCATAGCTCTCTGGCCTGGCACACAAATATTACTACATAGCTCACCCTGCCTTCGCTGCCCAGACAGACAGACACCTGCTGTCTGAGCAAAGGCCAGATGCTGCCCCAGCACCTCTGTTTCATGTCAAAAGACACCTGCTCTGTGGGTGTGTGATGTGGTCCTCAATGAAGTCATCACTTCAGAGGGGACTTGAATGTTGCTACTAAGAGTAAACTGTGATTTGATCACCATCCGAGATCAGCTGGAGGAGAAGAACGGGCTCTATCAGATGCACATCTGATGCTAGGAGCTCACTAACCCAGCAGATTGCTTTCAGTAGCTCCAAGATGGATATTAGAAGAATTAAAGGAGGAAACAAATGGCCATGTTTTACCAAGGCAGGTAATTAATCATCACAGAGCTTACCAAGGGATGATGTTCGTTCTCTGTCACCTGGTGTCTTTAAGTCAAGATGCAATGTCTTGCTAAAGATACATTCTGGTTTAAACCCATGTTGTTTGGCTCAGAAAAGGAATCGCTCTGTGATACTGTATGGCAGGAAATCAGACTTGATGGTGGTAACTGTCTTCCTATCTGGCCTTAAAATCTATTGATCTGTGAAAATAATTGCCACAGTTTACTGATTTTCCTGAATGTTTGATGGTAGGTAAGAAATACTTCTGTCTCCTGTGGCCTGAGCTGCACTGAAAGATTTTCCTCTTTGTATTGGGCAGGAATTAGGAAAAAAAAAATTAAAAAATTGATCTAGCATAAGCAAAGAAAATTATTAAGTGGATCTTTTCTTAGCTGTTTGATACATTTTTTTCTGTACTTGTTCAATGGCATCTGGCTGTCAGGACTACTCAGCATCATCCCATGGGTGGGCCTGGGAATGCTGGTATGCAGAGAAACACAGGCATTTTCCAGCTTAATTTTGACTTAATTGCAAGCTATCACATCACTCTTGCTGAACTGATGCGACTAAAATTGTGGACATAAACCAAGCTGTGTCCTAAGCAAGGTTGAAGAGTAAAAATAGAAAGCTGCTTTTACTTCACATACAAAGAGAGGTTAGAGAGTGCAGAACAAGAGGAGATTTTTAACATTTTTCCAGGAAAGAGCTCTGATCCTGCAAAGCACTTGGGTCCAGGAGGCATTGCTGTAGGAGATGAGGGTGCCCGCACCAGGCTGGAGCTTCTCAACGCCTTGCACAATGCCCTCTGCCCTCCAAACAGAGTGAGCTGGGGTCACATCCTGAGTGCAAGTGCCCCATAAATGGTGCAGAGCGCTAGTATGTGGCTGTGAGTACAAGGGAAGTGTTTCTGTACAACAGGTAACCCAACCCACTGCAATATGCTGATTTGCACTCAGGAGCCATTCTCCTCCTGTGCACCAAGCCTGCCCCCTCCTCTTGCCCAGCCCTACATGTTTTGTCTTCCCAGTTATCACTGTGGAAACTCAAACATGATATTAGTTTAATTAGAGATCAACTCCTTTTATGGAATGCAAATGCCCTATCCGTGTAAATCCCCCTTCTGAAGTTGGCAGATGCAAATTAAATCCTGTGCACTGAAGTGTAATTTGGCTTTGAACACACTTAAAGGCCCTCAGTGATTCAGTGGGTGGAGGGGAATTAGTCTTAAGCTGCATTTGTTGCTTTCTCCTCCCTTAATTTGTTTATATGAATGCTACTGGAGCAATATTGAATGTAGACAAATTGCCAAGTGACACACATGAATGAAAGGCAAGGTTTGGCTGTTAAGTTTTTGGAGCTGTAAATAACATAGGACCAGTCTACCTGAAATAACGGTAAATGATGGGCCATTTGCCACTTCACCTCCCATCATCTTCAGCAGGCTTGGAATGACTGACTGGTCCCGCCTGCAGTCACACCAGGGCAACAATCCTATTTTTCCATTAAATACTTTGCTTTAGCTATTACATCTCTGCCCTGATGGGTGACTTTGAATCCCTATCCCATGTGGAGAACCCTTGAAGCTCTCCCTACCAAGCTGGTTCCTCCAGACATCCTTCTTTGGTGGGCCTCAAGGAAAATTGCACTATTTTTTGTCCCAGATTACAAACAGAAGTATCACACTGACAATGTGCAGGAGACTCTTCAGAGCTGACATAGTGCCCTGTTTTGTTGTTTTTTGAAAAAAAATTCAGTACTGCTGCAATGGTTTGCAAGCACAGCCAGCTAGCAGCTACCATCCCCTTTGATTTTTCCTCACTGTGTCAACTGGGAAGTAGATGTCTCTGATTTTGTGGGCCAAATACCATAATGAGAGTCTGATCACGTTATATCAGCCTGATCAATCCCTTTACTCCATACATCGCAATTTAAGCCAGAGGTGCTTTAAGCCAGCCCCAACAAATTAATTACAGGCCACAGTCAGCATTTTTCTTCATCACTCTTAGATCAGACTGGGATCTAGCCTGAGTATTTTTGCTTCACTGTAATGTTTCTATAGCTTTTATTTTAGAGTCTCTGTTTCCTCCCATGTTCTTCCTGTCTCTGATGATTTATTCTTGGGTCTGAATTCAAAGTATATGTTCATCTCACCAGCAGGCATATTATCACACTGCACAAATTGCTTGTGTCCCACACTCACCAAATGGCTTTCATCCAGTACCTTCAGAATCATAGAATCACAGAATGCTTTGGGTTGGAAGGGACCCTAAAGATCATCCAGTCCTACCCCCTGCCATGGGCAGGGACACCTCTCACCACACCAGGCTGCTCAAGGCCCCATCCAACCCAGCCTTGAACACCTCCAGGGAGGCGGCAGCCACCACCCCCCTGGGCACCCTGTACCAGGGCCTCACCACCCTCAGAGTGAAGAATTTCTTCCTAATATCCAGTCTAAATCTCTCCCCTTCCAATTTAAACCATTCCCCCTCATCCTGTCACTCCAGGCCCTTCTAACAAGTCCCTCCCCAGCTTTCCTGTAGCCCCTCCAGGGACTGGAAGGTGCTGTAAGATCTCCCTGGAGCCTTCTCTGCTCCAGGCTGAACCAGCCCAACTCCCTCAGCCTGGCTTCAGAGCAGAGGTGCTCCAGCCCTCTCATCATCTTCCTGGCCTCCTCTGGGCCCATTCCAACAGCTCCATGTCCCTCTTATGTTGGGGACTCCAGAGCTGGACACAGCACTGCAGGTGGGGTCTCAGGAGAGGGGAGCAGAGGGGCAGAATCCCCTCCCTCGACCTGCTGCCCACGCTCCTTGTGATGCAGCCCAGGACAGGGTTGGCTTTCTGGGCTGTGAGCACACACTGCCAGCTCATGTTGAGTTTCTCATCCACCAGCACCCCTAAGTCAGGTTTGGGTGTTTTTTATGAGGAGTGATTTTAAATCCTCCCATGTGTTATTTGGTAGAAATGAATCAAACAGGACAATCTGCAGGTAACAGGCACTTCAATTCCTCTGCCTGTTTTTCTGCTGAACATTTTAACAACTGAGCAAATAAGTGCCTTTCAATTACATACTTGTTGCAGACACTCCCTGCTTATGTTTTACAACAATGATTTTGGATCAAGAGGTTTGCGGCTAAAGGGATAAACATTTAGCCCAGATAAGCAGATTTGTAGAAATTATTGTTATCCAGAGCTGGTTTGATTCATTAGGAACCAGCAGTGGACAGCTCTTGAAATCCGATGGGGATAAATTTATCCCTCCAAAGTGAAATCTGCTAAGGGATGCATCTGAATTATATTCTATTCATATTAGCATTTCCTTCTGTTATTTAATGTGGGGAAGATAATTGTGTGAGAGAAATTATTTTCTCCACCAGACTCCCCGCCTTCAGTGAAGACCTGAAACACACTTGCAGGGATATTTTTGGGTCCTCCGAGCAAATGGGGTAGTGAGGACTCAAAACCAAGGTGGAAAGAGATCCTGGACCTCATCCCTGTGTAGGGATGGGCAACAAGAAAAGGGCTGTATAAATTAGTGGATGATACAGATCCCAAACCACTGACACCTTGAGTTTATTTGGGTCCCAGGCGTGACATTTTACTGCAAATTGCATTTGCACAGAGACATCTTTGACCCCAGAGATGGACTCATCGTATCTTATCTGACGGCTTCCACCTTTTATACTCTGACCCAGCTGCTTTTCTTTATTTCTCTCCAAGTCTGGCTCTCCCCTGTACCTCTCCTTTCCTTCCTTCTGTTTTCACAAGCAGTTTTTTTTAGCATAGGGGAACATTATTTTAGGAGCAGGGTGAGTATCTACCTGTCCTATGCAGTAGGGTACCCAGCTCCCTGGGCAGAAGGTCACCTAAAAGACCTCACACATCATGCTGTTCCCATCTTTTAATCTATGAATCGGCCAGGGGAGAAGGCCACTCACATAAAGCACAGACAAGGGTGGGCAGCAAAGCACGCGCTTGTCACAGAACTAGTGCCAGAAATATATGGGCAATCAATCAAAGTTATGGCATGCTCTCCTTGTGGTTAGTTGATATATAATACCCCCAATCAATAACTAAAGAGGGGGGAGAGAAGAAAGGGATTTGATTTAATATTTGCCTAGGCTTTGTAGAAAAGTAAGATTTATTGCAACATAAAAAAAACAAATTTAGCCTCTAGCTTAATAGCCAATTGGTCCCTGTGATATTGCTGGAATCATATTTACTGTGCATCCTAATACAAAGACATTAATATCCGTATACCTGCTCAGCCATGTCACGCTGGATATTAGCCAGTGTGAAGCATACATCTGGTCTTGACTTGTGAATAGCTTGCTTAAGGAAACATTTTCTTTATTGAATTTAATATTTGGAATCCATAAGAGGCTTGCAAACTACCGTTGATATTAGCAGGGAGATCTCAGGACCTGATTTGGCTTGGCCCTGTATTAGTGAGTCAGTATGTGTCAGTGTGGGGCTGTAAAATGTGGCTGGTAGGTCCAGAGCTGCCAACACCCTCTGTATATTTCTGTTTGTCCTTTTCTATTGTATTAGAGATATTAAATTATGAAACCACATCAGACATTTCTTTTTCTCTTGCTTTTCTGGATCACTCAGACCCAAGCCCTTCTGTTCTGGAGGGCTTTTGCTCTGTGTGACACAGCTCATGGAGATCTGCTCAAGCTCACATCTTGCCACAAGCTCTCTCCAGATACTGCACAGAATGACGCTACAGTAAGAGAAGGCAAATGAGCCAGTTCCAAATAAAACCGCCTTCCAAATGTCAGGCAGAGCCTTGCAGAAGTTTTATGGGTTGTGCCTTTCTATGCATCATCAACCAAGGCTGGGAAAAAACAAGCATAGCCTTTTAACTTCAGCTACTAATCCTTGCTCTTGGCCAAAAACACAGTGAAAAACTGGAAATGTTAGTGAATTCAGACCTCCTTTATGTCCATTCCTGTCAGAGAAGATAGTACCAGGTGGTTTGACGTGGATTTCAGCAATTAGAGTATCGAGCCAGAAGCATAACTGCCCTCATAGTCATGTTTGCTTGCTGATCAGTGCAAGACTCTACTCCAACCCTTATCCGGACTCTCAATAGAACAGCTGAATCTGCAGAATTTGACCAGAACACACAGTTTTGAGCCTTTTGGTGTTTTGAAGTTCTCAAAGAAAAGAAGGTGACAACCCTAAGGGTACTATAACACTCGTACTCACAATATCCATCCCAATTCCAACAAAAATATGTGGGGAGAGAAGCAGTGTGCATTCCCATTTTGCAAGAAAATCAACAACTGCTGTCCCCTCAGCTCTCTAGCTTCCACAGACATTTCAGATTCTTCTATGAAGCCTGGAAATCTGGCTCAGAGAAAGGAATGGACTCAAGTATGGAGGAAAAATTCTCAGATTTCTGTCACACAAGCTCACTTCAGAGAGAAATTTTTGCGAGATCCAAATATATCCTCTCCTCTTCCACAGGACACAAGTGACACATGAATTTTGCCAAACAGTTGATTTTTTGAACCAGTATGCTTTGCATAATGGGAAGAATAATGTCCTCCATGCTAGGAATTACTCCGTATGTGTCCTAAGACATGGAGGAAACAATCTAAATAATTCCTGGCATACCTTCTGGCCTTCAACTCCCTCACCCACCTTATTCAGTGGTCTGAAATTTATGTTATCAATTTCAGGCAAGTGCAAGGTGAGGTGCAGACCCTCAGGGCTCTCGTTTAACAGCTTTTTATACCAAATTTGTAGAAATACAGGTAAAGATGCAAAAGGCAAAGACGTGGCTTCTCAGACAAAATCTGTGACTCGACTGGAATCTCACAGGCAATTTATTCATAGTCGATGGGCAAGAAACAAATAGATCCCCAACAGGAAAGTTATTGAAGACAGTTTGGAAATAAGTATGATGTGTGTCACCATGGGCCACTGATAGATCCTTCACAACAAGAAAAATAATCTAATTTTTCCTCCCAGCAAACAACAGATGCTTTAGGAATGGTTTGTTCTGTTGATTATTTCCATTAAACGAGCCCTCATAATTATAAAGCCTGTGATCTAGAATTAATCCCTGGTTCAAATCTCCCCACTCTGAAAAAATCTGATCTCAATCTTGGCATGAACCACTGTTCATGAGGGCTGGAGCAGCTCCCCTATGGAGAGAGGCTGAGGGAGCTGGGCTGAGTTCAGCCTGGAGAAGAGAAGGCTGTGGGGGGACCTCATTGCAGCCTCCCAGTCCCTGAAGGGAGCAGAGGAACAGGAGGGGAATCAGCTTGTTAAAAGGGTAGATAATGGCAGGACAAGGGGGATGGAGTGAAGCTGGAGGAGGGAAGGGTTAGATGAGATATTAGGGGGAAGTTTTTTACAGAGAGAGTGGTGAGGGGCTGGAACAGGCTGCCCAGAGAGGGGGTGGGTGCCCCGTCCCTGGGGGTGTTCAAGACCAGGTTGGATGGGGCCCTGGGCAACCTTGTGTAGCTCCAGGCCTGGAGGTTGGTGGCCCTGCCTGTGGCAGGGGGTTGGAGCTCTGTGATCCTTGGGGTCCCTTCCAACCCATGCCATTGTATGATTCTATGATTGTGTTCAGTCTCCTAAAAATTCAACTCAGGGTAGACAAAGCTCCATAAATGTTCCTGAGGTCGGAAATGAATGCGTATTTATTGCAACAATAGCTGTATTACCAGCCATTCACAGCTCCAAGAGCAAAACACAGGAGTTTTTACCGAAATAAAACCCAACAGCTGTCTCCAATGAACACAGTTATCGTATCGGCAGAATATTTCTTTCAGTAATCTCCCCAGTAATTAATTTTTCTGTTATCACAAAAGCCATTTCAGGGACTGGGAAGAAAAAAAACCCACCCTGCTTTCCTCACCGGTCTCCATGCCCATCCCAGGATTGCAGCCTGTCTCATCCAAATAGAGAAGTCACTTGAGACACCCCTCTCCTCTGCCATCCCCCCGGCCCAGGCCAGCAGCCCCCATTGTCTTCCTGCAGAGACAGAGATAACAATGTGGGTTTTTTCCCTCATCAAAGCAAGTTCAAAAAAGCATTTACCTGTAACAACAAAAGCAAGAGGATAAAAAAGAAGAAAGCACACGTGGTGTTTAGGATAACATGCAATTAAAGGATTAAAAATTCATACATTTCGATGGGAAACAGCAATGAAATTGCTGAGCCGTTAATGACTTTGAATGAAAGGGGGACTTATCTCTTCACTCAACCGGAGTGTTCAGAACCAAGATAGACCTTTTATCATTTTTAATTGTTTCATTCATGGCATGCTGGAGATGTATGCCTGCCAGAGAAGTTATTTTGTTATTTCAATGACTAAAAGAAACTTTTCTAACCCTGCTGCTATTGCCTTGGGTGGTGGAGCTACCCAGGGAAGATGAGGCAAGGGGAGGAAGACCTTGGTGTTCCACCAATGGTGTTTGCCCTGGGTTCCCTCAGTGCCTGATGTGTATCACGCAGAGGGTGATTCCTACAGTTACTATGCTGCTGCTTTCTGTCCTGCTCAGGGGACTTTAAGTGCAATTTTAGTGGCATTCCCCCCCACCTCCGCCCCTCTCCCATTATTTTAATCCTGTGCTCTTGGCAGGGATGAGTTCCAGAACTGTGTAAATCTGTGTAACTAAGTTTGTCCTGCAAGAGCTGGGTGGAAGTGTGTAAGCACAGTCCAAAGCCCAGTCTCACACAGACAGAACCTGACCTGGAGATATGTAGTCCTACCAGGATGGTGCCATTCCTTCTGTGTCCCAGGCTCAGCTGGATGAGCCGTTCTATTGCCACGGGGCTTCTACCCCTTCCCCCAGACCCAACATTAAACCCAAATCCATTCTGGGCCTCACAGAAAGGCTCAAATAAGATTTATGGGATAAAAGGACTTCTGTTGAATGACCACCGCCCTTTCTACATCACTTTTTAAGCACATCTGTTATTTTTAGAAAGACAGATAGACAATGAGATGGCTAGGTGGACAGGCATAAATAGATGCACTGGAGAAAGAGAAATTCATACCAGCATCCTGCTGTCTATCTCTCTTTAAGAAGCAGTATTTTAAACATTACTCTTTTCACAGCCATAAAGACAAGACGATTGATTGTTCTTTTAAAGAGAGCTGAGAGTCCCGTCTGAGCACACAAATGCCTAGAGTGGAGCTCCAAGAAAAGCCTCGGCTACTGGGAGAACTGCAACAGAACTGTAATTGGATGATAGCCAGGTCACAATTCCAGCTAGGTCTGATAGATGCAATACAAGCTGTTGGCAATGGGGAGCTCTATTTTCATCGTGTGAGAAAAGTGGCCTGATTTTTCTCATTTCTCTAAGATGACGGGCACCCTTGATTTGTAATTTGGCCATTCAGTTTGTAGTACTTGATGGTTCTTTCTTTGTAATTGTGACCAAAAATGGCAAAAAGGATTTTGCTTACAGTATTCAAAGACACCAAACAAACAACAAAACAAGAAATCATCTAATGAAAGGGATCAATCAGTAGTAATTACAGCCTGAGGATGAAAACTCTGGGAAATGATGGAGGTTGGGAAGGAGGAAATTGGAAAGAGTTTTCTGAGCTTAACAGCTGGTCAGATGTACACTCTCTGATAAGCATCAGATAGATTTGTCTCTTTAAAGGGGACAAGAATCGCCACCGATGGTGTTTGCCCTGGGTTCCCTCAGTGCCTGATGTGTATCATGCAGAGGGTGACTCCTACAGCTACTATGCTGCTTTCTGTCCTGCTTGGAGGACTTTAAGTGCAATTTTAGTGGCATTTCCCCCCTCACTCTCCTTTTATTTTAATCCTGTGCTCTTGGCAGGGATGAGTTCCAGAACTGTGTAAATCTGTGTAACTAAATGTTGTCTTACCCAGCAATAGACCTTTCTCTCCAATTCAGCACTGTGAAGGACACAACTGAGACCTGGTGGCTCTGACCTGTGCTGCCACCAGAAATGTTTGCAAGGTCTTGATTCATTAAGCTCATCCCACAGAAACACTTAAAACTTAGGTATGTGCTTAAAATGAGGAGCGTTCCTTTGAAATGTGCCCGTCGTGGCTGCAACTTCTGTGAATGCTGTAATAAAGACCATTTGTCTTTGCTGAATTTTAACATGCAGATGTAGCATATCTCTGTTATTTCTCTCTTTGCAACAGGAAAATACCAAGAGGTGAATTTTTTAAAATTACGTTTTTATTGGCATTTTCATTTTTTAAATTAAAAAATATCATCTGGTTCCCATTACTCAGTTGGCCACACAGGAAATGGTAATAAGTTGTGTTGATATTATTTTTCTCTGAGGGATTAACAAGGATAATATTTATATATGTATTAAGAGATCAGTGCATACCCTCAGGCAGCAGCAAAGCAAGTAAGAAATACCAGCAGCATCAAACCAAGTTGCAGGTGTCTGGCCATTACTCTGTTTCAGCAGTATGGCAGGACCAAGGACACAGAAAGGACATCACTTTAGGTACCAGCACTGGATTACTCTAAACTAAATCATCTTGTGCTGCTCATCAGAAAGGGGACAGTTTTCCAAGAGAGATTCCAACAGAGTTATTTGTCTGATCAGCTATCGTGGGCTGAAGGTTTGGGGCCAAATCCAACAGCTGTATTTCAGCAGGGAAAATAAGGGAGAAATTGCCCTTTAAAGAAGTACCAGATTTCTTGCATCCTAGTTCTCTGTTAGTCTGGTTGGATCCGTGTTTATGACAATGAAAAGCAGTGTTTTGGGACTGTTTGGGTATCCCAACTCCAGAATGGCTGTTTTCCATGGTATGGCCCATACAGCCTGTGGCATGCACCCACCCTTCAGAGGGCAACTTTGGCCCTGAACTGAACCATCTACATTAAGAAGTGGGTTTGTCCAGTTGGCTTCTGTAGGCACTACCAGGAGATGGGTGTCTTCAGACAGTGTCAGACTGAGGACGCCAGTTGGCTTCTGTAGGGCATCCTTCTGGTTTTGTTGGTTGAGGAGGACATGTTGGGTGGCATTTATCTCACTGCATGTCAATTATGCAGGTGCCATCTCACCTCCTTTCAGTTCAGAGAGATGCCACACAGTGTATACCTCCAATCATTCATGATCAGGGAGAAACTTGGGTCAGTTGTTACTGAATAAAGGGAATGAAGGGGATGGCATGAGCAACAACATGAGTGGAGGTACGGTGTGCTGGAGTTCACACAGGGGCCTGTCAGGTACTGACACATCTCCTGAATCCCTGTCCTAGTGAAACATATTTAAATAACCATAAGATAATGTTCAGATTATAACCACACGTGCTGACAGTATCCTGCTCTTTTGCACACCCGTTTGCCAGTGGATCTGTAGCCATTTCAAGTTGCTCTGTCCTTCCAGCTCCTCCACAAGTGACAGCCTCTTTAATTCACATGAGGTCTGTCTGTGTAGGATGGAGAGCAGTGAAGGAAAGAAACCTTGTGGCATTAGAGGTGGGAGGGAAAAAGGGGAGCTGTCATTGATGCCTGTAATACCGACCACAAAAATCACAGAGCTCAGCAAAACTCCTATAATTTAAGGGGGAAATGAGATGTGAAACATTATGCACATGTCACGTATGATGGTTCCTGGAATAAGACAAACACTGTGCAAACAGTTTAGACAGCAGGACGCAGAAGAGAGGCCACACACTGAGACTGTAAATATTATAGACCCAGAAGTCTCTATCCCCAAGTCTGGGCATCAGGCATGACAGTACTGATCTGAAACCAACTGCAGCATCTACTCCAGGAGACTCCTTGGAGAACATGATGAAAGGCAAACCATCCCTCTCTCATTTAATTGCTTCAAAACGTCTTCCCTTCTTCCTGTACAAAGATTCTGTCTGAGCCAACCCCATTTCAGGTTAATAGGACATAAACTTTCTGACTGACTTAAATGAGATTTTGTTAATGCTCTGAAGAGTAGACCCTGTATGAGTAAAGCTCCAATGCTCCTAATTCCCATTTACTTGAAATGTAGGTCTAGCCCCCTGAGAGGACTTGCTGACTGTGGCTCCTTGGCCAATGAGGTTTTGGTTAGAGAAGGGTACAACTGTCCTGGTCCCACCTGTAGTGACTGGACAGCCACATGTCTCCCAGATGAGGTCCTGCAGGAGGAGAAATTTGTAATTTGTAGCTCCTAGCAGACCTAAACCCAAGTTTTCCTGTGCTTGCCATAAGCCTCTCAAAGCATTTAAGCAGAATATTGTCCCTTCTCCTGCACTGTGTGCAAAGAGAAGCCTCACACAGAAGTCCAGCTTCTAGGAGGTGGGGATAGGATGGGCTCTTCCAGTGTGGGCATGGGAGAGGAGTCACTGGGATAACCTGTGAAACCTTTGCATGGATGCTGGCCAGGGGTAGAGGGTGGTAGATGGAGGAGATCCTGTTCAGCAAATCCCCTGGTGCTGAGCAGAGGTGGATCTGTGCTATCCTCTGCCCCTGCCTTGCTCCAGGCCACCTCTGTTCTGCTGGGTGCAGGGCACACACACAAATCAGCTCCCTGTGATGGTGCCACACAGAAACCACTCAACCACCCACACAGGCAGGAGCTGGAGCGTGCCTGGAAGGAGGATGGAGTGGCGGTTGTATTCGGGCCTTGGCGGTTGGCTGCTCTATCTGTTAATCAACTTTATGAAAACCTTTGGGGTCAAACGAGTAATAAAATAACAGAGGAGAAGCCCATGCTGCCTCTTTGCACTTTCCACCTTTCTAGTAATTTTATCCTTCCTTCCCACAAAATCAGCTGCTTTGGCCTGACCTTGTAATGCGACAGCTCTGTTCAGCCCGGCAAAATTAAGATGATTTGTCCCCCTTCATGTTCCTGCATTTCCCATCGCCGTGCTCCTCCAATCTGTTTGCTTCAAGCTCAGGGCTCCCTAATTGTATTCCAATGGAGACAAACCTCATGATTAAAACTCAACTGCGAGCCTATCCAGGCTCCAGCAGCACAGGCATCAGGGACCCTGAAATTGCAAACTCAATCTTTCTGATGGATTTAATTCTGGGATCTGTTTTGTCACCCTCACATTGGGTGCAAGAGCAACCCCCCCCCCCGCCCTACCTGCCCCTCCTTCTCTCACTCCCCCCCCCCGGCAATTTCCTCATTGCTTAAAAATATTCAGTGAGGCTACATCAAAGCGAATATTGAGACTTGTATTATTGTTGCCAGGGGTGACATTAGATGAGAATTATATGAAACAATAAGGGCGCTGGAGTATAATCCGTTTGACATTTGGAACATGTTCCCAGTGCTCTGTGCTCCTCGAAACATTCACACAACAGAACTGTCTTCATTTTCATCACAGTATTTGTGTGCGTGAGTAGATTTATCTTGCTTTATTTCTGTGTCTGGTCATTCTCTGTAAGGCCAACAAAAAGAAAAAACCTCACTTCTGGGGCTTGCTGTCCTGACCAAATATCATTTTTGCTGGTCTATACCCAGAGGAGCCGGTGGGAGGGGCGGGGGGGAAAGAAATTCCTTCAGCATAAAGCTGGTCCAGACACTGGCGCAGCACTCATTGCTCTCACAGAATCACAGAATCATAGAATCACAGACTGGTCTGGGTTGGAAGGGACCACAAGGATCACAGAGCTCCAACCCCCCTGCCACAGGCAGGGCCACCAACCTCCAGGCCTGGAGCTACACAAGGTTGCCCAGGGACCCATCCAATCTGGCCCTGAACACTTCCAGGGATGGGGCACCCACCCCCTCTCTGGGCAGCCTGTTCCAGCCCCTCACCACTCTCTCATGCAAAGCCATCAAGCTCTAACCTTTCCACTGCTTCACCTGCATGTCCAGGGCTAAGGTTTGACTTTTGGGGACACCCAAAAGCAAAGTCAGAGAATCATGAAGCAGTTTTAGTTCAGAATTGCACTGGGATGGTGGATGCAGATGGTGCAGAGGTGTTTGGGACTGCCATGGAGGAGCTCACATGGGGTCCCAGTGTATGAAGCCAGCGTGTCCCTACTGTGCTGGCTGCTAACATGGCCTGCTTAGGCACTGAGCCCACCCACTGCACGGCCTGGATGGCCAACTCAGGCACAGTATGGCATGGACATGGTGCTGGGGCTTTCAGCCTCTCTGGAGCTCAGCCATGCTTTGCTGCAACCACCCAGGCTGTGCTATACAAGCACATGACCACACAGCTGCAAAGTAAAGCCCAGATTCCTCTGAATTTCCAAAGACTTTAAGAAAAACTTTCAACTTCATGGCCAAGGCACATCTAGAAGGAAGGATTTGAGACTGATTCTCCCTCACATGCCCATTATCCCTGGAATTTGCAGGTCACATGCCTTGTTCCTGCTTGGTGATGGTGATTTGGGCAACTAGCCTTGCTCCTTCCTAAAGGCCACGTTAATTGCTGCTCTTTCTCCAACATTACAGACAAAGACTGACTTTTTTAGTAATAAAAGCCTGTCATCCTTAAAAACACAGAATCACAGACTGGTTTGGGTTGGAAGGGACCTCCAAGATCATCTAGTACCAACTCCTCCTGCCATGGGCAGGGACACCTTCACTAGACCAGGCTGCCCAAAGCCTCCTCTAAACTGGCCTTTAACACTTCCAGGGATGGGGCTTCCACAACCTCTCTGGGCACCCTGTGCCAGGGTCTCACCACCCTCAGAGTAAAGAATTTTTTCTTAATGCCTAATTTAAACCTGCCCTCTTTCAGCTTGAAGCCATTCCCCCCGTCCTGTCCCTGCACTCCCTGATAAACATCATCACCGAATTCAACTGGTTCCAAACTGCAACCAGTGAGTCAGCTCAAATATTCCTGTATCCACAGAGACTGACCAGCAGAAGCTCCTCCTCTACAAACTCAAGATCCGTATTGCAAGTAATTATCTCAATTACAGATCTGATAGGATCATCTCGTTTGCTTGCTAGATTCCCCATGCACAATATCTTCCCCCTCAAAGCACCATCCCTGCTGTATGCTCATCCCCTGCCTGATGCACTGGCTCACAGCCGAACCCTTATTCCTTATGACCACTGAGCAATTCAGCTCTGAAATTACCCCCGGACAGCAGTGGATCACTTTTCATCTGGAAAATGTGAGATATTGCATCTTGAAGAGGTACAATACAGAACATACAGCTGGATTTTGCAGAGGTTTTAAAAGCACTTGGGGTTACTGTTAATTTTTATGAGGGTTACAGGCTTTCTGTATTTGTCATCTTGGGGGGAGAGAGAAATGTGAGGGAAGTCAGAGTGGTCAGAGAAGGCAAATTTTCATGCCAAGATTACAACAGCAAAGTCTTCAGCATAACAGCACTAAAAATGTGTTTATCCCATATAATATCTATGCTTTATGTTATTTTCACTTTAGAAATCATTATCTTGCCCTCTGAGGTGCATGTTGTGAATTATTCCCTATGAGAACTGTGCATTTAGCCTGGAGATTCAGCCCAGGTTTGTTTAAAGTTTCCCAAAGGTTCATGAACTTGTTGGAGTGTCTGGGCTAATTTATGGGGCTGACGTGAACACGGGTGAGACTCATTGGCCTCGCTGGAGATTCTGGGCTCATTCTTGCTCAAATCTCAAAGCAAAGCTTAGGGAACACGAACCTTCCTGAACTGCCAATGAATCAAATGTTTGTACAGATTTTTACAAAATGAAACAGCAAGAGATCCCTGCACTGATGCTGTTTCCATCCTGGAAGACAGGAGAAGAAAGGATTTTGTTGCAGGTTCCCACCACTGAAGGCCTGGAAGCTGCAGACTTGGTTATTCAGGCTGTGTTTTCCCTTGCTGCATATGTTGGTTCTGCTTGTGGTTTTATCAGCAGGGCTTGGGAAACAGTGCTCCCTGCTTCCTCTTTGCAGGAGCTCTGGCCATCGTGGTCCCTCTGACTGGCTCTGGCCAGCATCCACACCAGCACTAACTTTTGGGGTGGTTGTGACCAAGGAGGGGAAGATCTGACCTGATTTATGAGGAGTACCCACACAGGCTAATGTGAAAATTAAAGCTGCTCAATGGCAAAAAATGGTGTTTGCATAAAGAACACAATGGCAAATAAAAATTCCTTTGGAACAAAAGCACAAATACTTTCTGTTTGGAAACCATGTAGGACAACCTGAAAATGGTAATGTTTTTCTCACAGTATAGAGATACTTCACTGTGGGTCCCTTCCCACTAACAGCCCCATGATGACAAAGCCATGCTTCTCTACAGCAGAACTGTCTTCTGCTCATAGTCACTGAATCCATTGGTTTCCTTGGCATGGTTTTTTAATGCACCTTGGCCCTTTTTTTTATGTATGATGCTCCAAGGTATTAAGTTCTCCTCCTTGGTAGCACAAATGGAGCCCAATGATGCACCAGAGTGGCAGAAAATATTACAGAATCATAGAATCACAGAATGGTTTGGGTTAGAGGAGACATCAAAGATCACCTCGTTCTAAACACCTGCAGGGATATCCTCACTAGATCACGTTGTCCAAAGCCCCATCCAACCCGGCCTTGAACACCTCCAGGCAGGGGGCAGCCACCACCCCCCTGGGCACCCTGTGCCAGGGCCTCACCACCCTCAGAGTGAAGAATTTCTTCCTAATGTTTTATCTAAACCTGCTCTCTTTCAGCTTGAAGCCATTGCCCCTTGTCCTGTCCCTGCAATCCCTGGTGACCAGTCCCTCTCCCACTTTCCTGTAGGACCCCTTTAAGTTTTGATAGGCCTCAATTAGGTCTCCCTGGAGCCTTCTCTGACTTCAACATCCTGCCTCAGTCCTTGGGTGACTGCCTGTGTGCTGCATTCAGGCCAAACATTTCCCATCCCTTTTCCCACTGAAAAGTGCATGTTGAGTTTTTCACTTGGCATTTCTGGAAGTAACCTCAGAAGATGGGGGCCATGGCAAAAGCTGGCTTTCTAAGGTGAGAGTAGCAGGAGCAGCCCACTTCCTCGCCAGCCTTTACACAAGATCCTGGTTCTGAAACGTCTGTACTGTCCTTTTAACTAAGTATGAAGATAATTAAATTTTGCAGTGTGGTTACACCTCAGTAAATATTGTCTATAAAAATCAATTGGCATTTACTGTACTTAATGTATAATAACGATTCTTATAAATCTAAATTATCCTTATAAATCTAAATTAAATGCCTAGGTTTAAATGTATTTAGGACATTTAATTAATAAAGTGTTACCAAATAACCATTACTAATCTGTTTACTTCAAGCCTGATTTCCATTTCCAAAGCATTTATTTCTCAGCAGTGTGTGTGGGAGGGTAGAAGTGAAAGTATGTGAGAGGGTTTTAAAAAGCTGCTGCAGGTACCAGAAATATTCAGAGATTGCCCAGGAAGTTCCCTCAATCTTTTTCCCATGAAGAAATACTGGTGTGCTGGAACCACAACTTTTCAAAGGAAAAGATCCATTTTGACCCATTTATAATTTTAAGTGATCAAAAAGTTTCAAAGTCTGAAACATCCCATTTTGACAGTTTCCTAATTAAAAGCTCTGGTTTTCTCTTCAGGCTGATTTTCCAATTGAAAATTTAACTTAACTTGCAAAGAGAGAAAGCAATTGAGGATGAAGTGGTCAATATCAAAATGAACTGATCTAAATAAAACCTTTAGATTAGATATAAACATTAAATGGATCTCCCATTTGTGAAAAAACACCGATTTTTACTTTTTTCCTCAGAACTTCTCTTGAAATTGCCCTTTGTTGATGTCTGAAGGATGAAATGAAGCAGCTTAGCCAAGGTCTATCAAGGAGACTGTGACAGACAAGGACTTGGGGTGACCTCCTTCCAGTACTGGTGGGCTTGGTGGTTTATGTTGAAAAAAACCAGATTCTGGTAAACCTGGAATACAACATGAGCTAGTGCTGAGTTCATTCACTTCAGCTTGCTGGTCCCCTTCCCACTTCAAATTTCCTTATCAAAACATTGTGATGTTTTATTTTGAAATGGGATTTTATTACTTCACGTCTTGCTAGACAATTGAACAACAAAGACTTCACAATCTCCCCCAAATGAAGCAAATGTTTTATTCAAGCTGGAATGATTTCTTATTCAATCTCTTTTTGCTAAAAAGCTGGAGAAAACATAACTTGTATTGAGTCAACCCTCAAATATTTTTCAATAGCCACTGCACGCAGCAGCCTGGCCAGTTCCTGAGCACCCAGCAGGACTTTAACCAGTATATTAATTGGTCCTCCCACCATAATTAACATCCATAGGCTTAGCTCACATAAAGCCAGAGGGTCAAATTAAGAATACACATAGCACAGTGCAATCCTGTTGAACCAAATACTAGATCTACTCCAGTGATTAATTTAGCTAAAAACATATAATTATGAGCAATGAAAAATTATTTATTCTGCTGCTGGAAACCCTCTGTTTCCCTGTGTAATAGCAACATCTACCAGCATCTAAGTCCAGCAGCTCACCTAGCCCAGTCCATATTGATTTAAATTGTTAGTCTTAAACTATTCAGTGCCCCAGAAGACACAATTGGATGATCCCAGTACAAGGGGAGGTATTGGCAGCAGTGAGCCACTGGTACCCTCCTTGGCAGGTTGAACAGGTAAGTCCAAGCACATTAAATTCAATCCTATTCACAGGGTGTAAAGCAAGGTTTATGTACTAATTAAGCCAGAGTTGAAGGTTATAGTCAGACACTCAATTACAATTGTTCTAGTGCATTTTAATTAGTTAATTGCTTGTACAAGTTGGTTTCCCATTGCCAGGGCAGGCACAGGGCGACTTGTTACAGGCACATTCCTGGTGTCCAGCCCTGCAGACACCCTGACAGCCACAGCCAGTTCCTGCAAACCCCAGCACCATTGCAGCCTCCAACCCAGCTCCCTGCAGTGAACACTGGTCCAGGGAGGGGATTGTCCTGCTCTGACCTGTGCTGGGGTGGCCTCACCTCAAGCACTGGGCGCAGTTTTGGGGGCCACAGTCAGGAGAGACATAGAACTATTGGAGAGTGTCCAGAGGAGGGGAATGAGGATGGGGAAGGGTCTGGAGGGGAAGGCTTACAAGGAGAGGCTGTAGTTCCTGTGTTTGTTCAGCCTGAAGAAGAGGAAGCTGAGAGGAGACCTCATGGCAGTCTGTGGCTTCCTGCTGAAGTGGTCACAGCACTGAGCTTAGCTGAGGTCAAGAAGTGTCTAGATGATGCACTTAGTCCTGTGCTCTGACTTGGCTGGGCCTGTGTGGAGCCAGAAGGGATCCTCATGGGTCCCTTCCAACTCAGGAGATTCTGTGATTCTGTGAACCTCAGTTTCCCCTCCAACTCTCTCAGTTAATGCAACAGCCCCAAGAACCACGGTTCCCTTTGCTGACCCACCGCCAGCAGAAATGTAAGTAGAGGACTACAGTGTGTCCAGCCCCCAAGGGGCATTTTCAGCCATGGTTAAAATCACTATGGAAGAGTAACACAAAGGAAAACACCTTCTGGGAAGAGGAGGGATTTTATAGTCTGTCTATCTTTTTCCACTTGATTCAGACTGATTTTGGCGGATGGAAGCAAGCCCAATCCCAAAGAGAGAAAGAGGTTGAGAAAATATTTTGAAAGGAAGCCTGGCATCTCTGCTTTAACAACTGCTCATCTCGTGGAGTGACATTTGACTTCATCTGTCTAACTAGTATGACGGTCTGTCAGTGGTTTTCTTCCTGATTGGGATAATTTATTTGTTTTCACGCTAAGTTTTATTACTTATTGATTTTCCAAGCCATTCTGAACCTATGTCAGCTTTTATCTGCTCAAAGTAATAGAAATCATTCTGTGGAAGATACACCGTGGAAAATCTTACTGCCAGCCAAACTCAAATCTACAATTACTGTTAATTACCGTGATTGCAATCCCTTTAGATGACAAATTCAGACCTATTGTCCCTCCACTGCACCACACAACCCTCACTGGTAAAGAATTCACACACTCGGGACACCAGGTTCAATAAGTGTGTAAATCATGTGCTGAGGACAAGGAGTGAGTAGCACCCAAGCTGTCACTTCTAGCAAGTCTAGAGCTTTACAATACTCCAGCAGTCCTCAGAGGAAACACGACAAACTATATGCCATGATCACATTCAGATTGTGCCAATCTGCTTTTTGAATGGTTTCCTATTATTTCAACTTGATTTGAATACTGAAAAAAAGGAAACAAACAACAACTCTAACTGTAGTGAGGAGAATGAAGAGGTCCTTTCAGGGCTGCTCACCACATTTCACATGTTTTTCTAGAACCAAATCAGAAATTGCTCCCAACACCCATGTCCAGTAAGCCTGCTCTTGGAGCCCTGCACCTCAGCACAAGGCATGTGGTTTCTTTGTAGATGCTGGTGTCCATCTGCTATGGCCTGTCCTCCACAGCATGAAACGTGCCCCTCACTTGAATAAAACAAAACCATCCTAACTGGGTCTGCTTCTGCCCACACACTGAAGCAGTCACCGGACAGTATCCCTGCTGCTGCTGTCTGCGTGTTGGCAGCCACATGAAGGGACAGACCACATGTTTCTTTCCACTTCTAGTCCTGGTTATTCACTGTGGTTTAAGGTCTGTGCACTCCTGGGGTTTGGCACGCCCCCCAGCTTCCACCACCTCTTTGAAGATGCTACTGCCACCTGCTCTCATTACCTGCACACAGACCTGTAACGGGAGCTCAAAATTCAACTCTCAGTCCAGATGAGCCAAAACCACAAAGATCTCAGGACTGTGTTGGCTTGTGCTCACCCAAGAAGCTGTGCCAGACCAAACAGACCCTACTCCCGACTCAGGGTGTTGATGGGGACAACAGGACAACCCCCCTGTAGCTGGGAGCAGGGCACACATCACGGGAGGCAAAAGAGGATGTATTTGAAGAGTTTTGGTGTGGACAGTGTTGATTCTCTCAAAGGTGATAACAGGAGACAGAGGTTGTGAGGAAGACTTGGTGACTGCCTGCTGCTCCACCTCCTCCCTCCTCTCCCCTCTCCAAACCAATCCTTCTTCTCACCTAGATGGAGAAGCAGGTCCTACACTGAGCTCAAACCCTGCCTGGTACCGAGCATCCCGCCTGGGCTGGGAAGTGCTGAAGCTCATGATGCATATGGCATGTGTAGGGTAGAAGGAGGGAGGAGGGGAAGTGTTTCTCAATTTAGATAGTAATAATGCAGCTTAATTGTACCAGCAGCTGGCAGTGCTAGGCGGAGTGAGGTGAGGCCTCATTATTGTGCTTGGCAGCTGTCTACTCTGCTGAGCATGGCGATGGGAGAGGAGAAGACTCCTTCCAGCAGACAAGTCTGGAGAGGGAAGGGTGAGAGATGCTGTCCTCACACTGCTGCCGTGGTGGCTGAGGACAGGGAGGGGAGCACATGTTGCTCAGGAGCATCAGGTGGGACTTCACTTGCTTGACCTCCAAATAGAGGGGTGAGAAAGGGGACAGCTGCCTGAGGTGCTCCTGGGGAGAGTGGGGAAAAAGCATGAAAAGAAAGGTGTGTCTGTGAATGAGCTCAGTCCAAACTCCGTAAGGAAGGCATAAATTGGTGAGAAGGTGAGACCAACTGGCCACATCCCAATTTGAAGTGTTGGACTTCCCTGCAGCCTTTACCCCTGCAGACAGCTTCTCCTCCAGCAGCTCTGCATCCAGGTCCTAAGGTGCCCAGGTTACCTTCCAGATGCTGAGGGCCTTGATGGGATATGATCTTCCTCAGAAAAGACTAATGCCTGCAGTTCAAAACATGCACTTTTGCCTCCCTTTCCGCTTTGATCTTCTTCCAACACTCAGCAAATGTGACTGGGATGGTTTGTATTGCCATAAGAAGAACTGAGCTTGATTTTCACTGTCATTAAGATCCCTTTCCACCATTTAGGTTACGGAAAAGGTCCTGAAAACAGGACAAAAATAATTTACATCTGCTTTAAAAGGCCTTCAAACTGTCAGAGGGATGTAAAAGAGTTTCCACATAACTGCAAAGAAAACCCTTCATTCTCCCATTTCTCAGCACACCACCATGCAATGATGCTGAAATTGTTGATTAGCTGACATACAACACTTAAATGTTACAAGCCCTTATTATTTATTTCTTGGGCAGAGAATTACCACTACGTGTTATTTTTATTTTACAGATCCAGCTTCTGAAACTACTTAAAAAGCTTTCGATCAAAGATGTACAGTGGTGCTGACAGAACACAGAAGAGTTTTTGCTGGGGAAAGCCATCATTAATTATCAGACTGTAAGTAGCACTGATAGTGCAAGCATTTGATTTTGATTTAATGTCTAAATAAGTTCGCTTACAATGGCAAAGTGCTTCTTGTTTAATTGAAAAGCACTAAGTTTTCCATCTACCCTTCTTGTTTTTCATTCTGGCCATGATCCAGGTGTAGAAATAGAAAGAAACATGAACAGAATGAAAAAAGTCAGTGTGAAAAAGCATCAGAGCCTCAGAAGCCTGCTGAGCCTTCTGCCAACACCACTGCTGAGTTGTCTGGACCATCTTGTCTCTTCAAGGCTGCCCTTGCCCTTCAAATTTTCTGCCACCCTAACCCATTGCTTGTCCATCCATCCATCCATCCATCCATCCATCCATCCATCCATCCATCCATCCATCCGTCTCCCCTCTTCTTCTGTTTCTCCCCTCCGATCACACTTCCTCAGATCATGTCACCATGGGCTTCTCCCATCCTCCCCCAGAAGGGGATTTTCATCTTGACAAAGGTCTTCACTCAAAGGCAGCTGTACAAGCAAACAGAGATGTTGCCTTGCCAGGAGGAGAGGAGAGATGCTGGAGAGCCTCACCTTGCTGGCACACCCTGCATCTGCACGGGTGCCCCATGGTTTTGCAGCCTAACAGACAGCAATAGCTGATATTTTTAGTGCTGCCAGACACTCGATACCTGCCAAGGTCACTGCGTGACAAAAGTGATGATGAGCCGGTGTGGCAGCGTGTACCAACCCCGTCACTTCCCAGCAACCGGCTTTAACAGGCGTGCAGCTGCCTGCCAAGGAGATGTGAGCTGTGAAGGCACGGCAGCAGCGCCTGTCCAGGCTGCTGCTCTGCCCTTTGCTCTCTGCTCGCTGAGTTGTTGTGTCAGGTCCCCACAGATGCTGCCCAAAGAGTGGCAGAAGCTGCTGAACAGTTCGTGCTGGTGAGGTCTGGGATTTGTGGGGATGTTGGAGCTATAGTGGCTGTCTTTGTGTGGGACAGGGCATGAGCCTGTCAGTCATTTCACTGAGAGGGAGACAAAACTCAGTCAAATGTGGGTGGAAAAAATGTAAATCTTGGTTTGTTTTCCCCTGAGCTTTGTGTGATGAATGTTATGGAGGCAAAGAGCAGGACTGCCAGAAGTGGGAGAGGAAACCAATTCCCCCTCCTTTTTCCAGCAGACCACACGGTTTAAGAGGTAGAAAAGGGATGTGGGATGTTTGCATCCTGTGCCTGTGGGATGTTTGCATCCTGTGCCTGTGGATGGCATTCTTGCTGCCCAGGACTGGGCAGCGTGCTCTAGCAACCAGACCCGGAGGTTTTTGTGCAGCAAGTTTGTTGCAGCCAGTTATTCAACTCATTCCCTTCATGGCCAAATCTCCCACGGGACTCTCTCTCTGCCTGTTTGGGCAGCTCAAAGTCTGTCTGCAACTTCCAAACCCGCCCAGACAATGCCAGATAGCTCAGGGTGGGAGTTATATCCGTGTCCACGCTCAGACACCACACATGGCAAACCCCAAGTGGAGGTGACAGCTTCGTGGGAAGCAGTGAGCCAGCACGACAGCTCTCCTCCACTGCCCAAACAGCACGCTCATAAACGATTTTCCACTCCAGATGCCTTCTACAAGTGTTAATGAACTAACCCTTCTGATAGCTCTCTGAAGCCAGGCACTGTGAATGGGGAGAAGGTGAAGCCAAGGCTTGTCTCACCTCCCAGGAGGAGGTTCTGCCAGAGCAGTGTCCCAGGCAGCAGCTGCACACATCTCCCTCTGCTTAGAGGCTGATGTGGGTGTGCTTGCACACACATGTGTGTCTGTTCATATGAGAGTCTCTGTGGCTCAAACAGCTGCCAGCAGTCCATCGCTACTCAGAACAGCAAAAGTTAGGAGAAGAACACATTTCTTCCATTTTTTAAATGGAATCAGTAGGTAAGAAAGGTAAACTGAGGCACAGCTTGACCACATTAAAATCTGAAAGCCTGAAGTGAGTGTCAGACCATGTAGGCTGAAATCAAGTGGCACACACCAGACAGTTCCATCCAGATGCAGACTAATGTCTTTGCTAAATGACTTTATACCTAATGACATGCGACGTGCAAAGGTCAGGCTGCTCGGGGCTGCAGGAAAGACAGTGGTGATGGTTGTTTATGAAAAACAAACCTCAGAGGGACCCAATGCCACCCAGCACAAACATGACTTTGGATAGGAAGGGATGCAAAGGCACAGTGAATTCACGACCTCACCAACATGTAAAAGTTGGACTTGCTATTTGGGAGGAAATAATAGTACTGGTGTGTCGAGACAGAGGCTGTACTGACTGAAGAAACCAAGATTTAGACAATGAAAAGTTATCATTTCAAGATGAAACTACAGATTTCTATCTCCCTCTTACTGTATAACTGTGGGTATCTGGCAGGCAGCAAAGTTGCAAACTTCTGCCAGCCCTGGAAAGCAATTTGCTTAATCAACTAACCTGAGTTTTGATAGTGCCTGCCCAATTCCTGCCCCTAAAGCCACCTGGATGGCAAGGTGGAAATGTTCAGGCCAAGAATTTCAAGTGCAGCCAAAAGCCTCTGCAGCAATTGGCTGGTAACTGGGGACAGTGGGAAACGCTTATCTGAGCAGACACCACCCTGGCACGCAAACCAGAAAGGAAAGAAGTGGATCTTTTCAAGCACAGGGGAGATGTTGAGATGGACTTGAAGGAGTCAAAGATGGAAGAACTTTTTCTGACAGCCTACAGATTGCTTACCCAAAAGTTGTACAGAGTCCCACAGGCAAAACCAGGACTTGAAGGGCATAGCCTTGGGCTCCCTGCTGCTCACCTCCATGGGATGTGTTTGCTCTGCCAATGAGCTGAGCATTGCAGCAGCGCCAAGGAGGAGAACAGCTGCTAACAGCCCTCTGCAAAGCAGCTTTGGAAGCCTGAGTTGGTGCTGACTCCTGCAATCCTGCTTGCTCATCTCTCTGTCACTGGATATTTATTGATCGGGGTGGGGAGCTGTAGCCATCTGCCATAACCCCCTTTTTCTCCTAGCAATAGAAAACAGGCATCCATCAGAGCAGCACTGCATCTCCTGCAGTGTGAGTGAGTTAGGCAGCAGTGGTGGTTCCCCACGGCAGACTGACTGGGTGGGGAGTGGAGCAGAGCACAGCGAGCTCCTGGAGAGGAGACTCCCAAGTGATGCTCTGACCCAGGTCCTCAACGCTGCGACCCAGGTCCCCAACACTGCGATCCAGGTACCCAACAGTGTGACCCAGGTGCCCAACACTCTGAGATCCAGGTCCCCAACGCTGCGACCCAGGTCCCCAACACTGCGATCCAGGTACCCAACAGTGTGACCCAGGTGCCCAACACTCTGAGATCCAGGTACCCAACGCTGTGACCCAGGCCCCCAGTGGTGTGACCCAGGTGCCTGCTGCATTGCTCTGCAGAAGCAAACCACCAAGAGCTGGGCCAGCACAGAGCAGGAGGCTGGGAGGCAGACAGCACTACGGGTGTCTGGTGTTAATCTCCCCTACACTAGTTAGGCAATTTGCTGTAAGCCTATTAAAGCAAGACCTCGTTAACAAGGAGGGTGATTGAAAGCTGGATCAGACCTTCCTGCTCTGACACTGCAACAGGAGACAGCATTGGTACTGGATGCAGATGAGATGGTAATAAGTGTGATGCAGGAGGGCCCATTTTCTCCCCCCTCTGTGTTCTAGAGTACTGGGAGAGACAAGGTTTGCAAAGCTCCCTTCCCCTGCTTGGAGGGAGTGCAGTTCCTCCACTGCAAGGGCAGGATTTGTCCTTCAGTGTGGGAGAAAGCAGAGACTTTCATTTACCTGTTTGAATAATTGGTTTCAAGGCTCCTTGGTAATGCTGCATAATTTGAAATAGAAAATAAAAGATTCCATTTAACCTTGTTTTTTAAAAAAAATCCCACTTTTTTTTCTTTAGAAAATTGGAGGCAAAAAGTAATTGGAGACCCAAGGGAAAGTTTTACTTCCAGCTTGAGCATTTTCAAAAAATGATCATAAAATTAATGGTGAATTCTAAGCAAGACTGCCTCGAACCAGAAAACGTAAAAGTTTCCTTTTAGCACTTTCCAAGGGGACATACCTGACTCTTCCTGAGCACAGCCAGTGAGAGCGCACTACTTAGCAGGAGAGGCAGGAGTTTGCTGAAGATTTCCATCAGGCACTCTGTTTTTTACACTGAAAGCAAGGTTTTACTCCATCAAATCAGGGCAGAGTGACCCATCACCTCCCTGAACACGCACAGTATAGACTCGACCTCCACATGGCAAGAGATGCGTCTGATCTACTTATGGTTGATGGAGATGCAGCTCACCCTTTCCAGTAACACTCCCTAAGCTGCCACCAAGCCCATTTTCCCAGCCCTAACAGTGGGAACTCAGGCTGAGAGAGGAAACGGGAGCATCTCCCACCTCCTTAATGTAATGTAAAACACAGTGTCATTATTTTCATTTAATAAAGTGGAACAAACTTAAGATGCTTAAACGTTGATTAAAGGCTTTGATCTCTGAAAGTGCGATTAGTGTCCTTCTGTGGAGGAAAGTCACTTTGAGAAATGTATATGCTGATTCCACATAATCCCCCCATTAATTCTGTGTCAGATATTGTGTTTACTGGAAGCACATGACAAGTCTTTTCTTCTGTCTTTTTTCCCCCCTCCTGAACTGTTCTTGACCCAGCATCTTTGTGCAGCTTGTCCCAGCCCTGGTATTGCTCCCCTTCCCCCTGCCCTCTTGTGTAGAGGTGGGGAGGGAAGGAGGTGGCAATCAAAAGCATCTCTGAGATGCAGAGAGTTGGGCTAAACAACATCTAATAGCTCCTTCATAGCCTCTTAAAAACTCTTATGGCTCTGCAGGGGAAAGGCAGACCTAGCAGAAAGTGCTTAGGTTCAGGTCTGGGGTTTCTCCCTGACAGTGATGAGAAGTCAGTAGACTGTGCCTCAGTTTCCCCACCCGCAAAGCCAATGCGGTGGAGCCGCTCTGCAGCCCAACCTGCACTCTGTGAATCTGCTGTGACATGTGAGTGACAAGGTGCTCATGCCACACACATGTAGCTGGGATGTGTGTGCCTGTGCTGCTCTCTGAACACATTCCCATCAGGCAGACAGCGGGGAAGGAAAAACGATACCAGCGAGGTGTTATCCTAACGGTTTCTGTGTTCCCATTAGGACTTCCTCTGCACACAAGACAACTCTGCAGACTACTCTTGCTCTAAGATACCATTTGCAGCTTGCTGGAAGCCCCAGTTCATCCTGCACCAGTGCATCTCTGCACAGTGTTTGGTGGGATGTCAGCAGCCACCAGCCCAATGCCTGAGCCACTGGCTCCTTAAGGAATGAACTGAAGAGCACTGTGACATGGTTCTGAGCACTGCCACAGCAGTTGGCAAGCAGCCTCAGCAGCAGCAGTTCCCTTTGGATTCACTTTTGGGGTGGAGGAAGAATCTTTGGTGTGTACCACAGCCATATTAAAACCAGGAGACAGGTAACAAGAAACCTCAAACCAGTTACAACAAACCTCAAATCAGGGTATCAACAAGGTCTGACCCATCTTATCACCCAGATTCTGGGGTTTGTGGGCACTTTCATCCAGTTAAACATTTCCATTTGGGATCAGACCAGCTTCCTTTCCATTTCCTAAGTAAAAACTGAGTTGGATAACATATGCACAGAAAACTGTCCTCACACATCTGACAAAAGATAGAAACTAAATGAATTCAAAGATTTATATCACTGCAGCAGGCTCTCTGTTGCACAGTGAACATCTGGGTTTATTGTTCCACATCTCATAATAAAAATATATTCTACTATTAATTTCAGATGAACATTTTAAGAGTCCTTATAGAAAAAGCAAACCCTCCACAAAGTCTCTGTGAACACTGGAGTCACAGGGCTGATGTTCTTTGTGTTTTGCTGGGGGGAAAAAAAAGGGGGAAATTAAAGCAAAAAGGGGTTTTAGAACTTTTTGGCAAATTGAAAAATCAAAAAGGCTTTGAGTTCAATAAAATACTTGGCTGCCGTGTAGCAATAAATAAATAAATAGGTCCTTCTCCCCCATACACAGCTTTGATGTGGTCTAACATGCTGGAAGGGAAGTTCAAACCCATGGGTTATTTCACATTTCAGAAGCAATCCCTGATGTCTGGGAACCCTGGCCATGAAACATCTCATCCAGGCTGGGGGAGGCCGCTTCAGCTTGTGGCAGGCAGATCATAGGCAAAACAGGCACTGGTGAAACTTGAAATACTGAGATACCACCCCCTAAAAAAGTTCCAGCTGAAAAATACCCCTATTGCTCCAAGCAGGCTGGGTGCTCACTGGAAGGGCCTTTCCTTGGTGAGACCAACTGACCCCAGCAAGGACGTGTTGTGGGCAGGAGCCCAGAGCCAGGGAATTCAAGCCTGGAGAGGAAGGTCTGCTGTGACCTGCCCTCTCCACTCAGCAGTACAGGGTGTGCAGACCTCTCTAGAGGAGCAATGTCCAAGTATTGGACATACCTCTGCCTGCCTCCATGACCTCCCAGACTGAGGAACACACCTCTCAGTGTGTCTTCCCCTCTCCTTAGGAGACTAATGAGAAAATCTTCCCCTGATTGCCTCACTTATACACACTCTCACTCTCTCTCCACACTGAGTAGCTAATGGTGAGAAGATTTAATAGTCTGATATCACTTTAATGTGAAGAGCATAAATAAAGCTCTTATAACTCTGTAATTACGTCTGCATTGCACCTATTAACCATTCATCTGCATACAAGGCTCTGCACAGGGACAGGGCCGTTTCAGAGGCTTTTCCTTACTACAAACTAAAATCTGAGGTAGGAAGTGGGGTAAAAGGGGGCAAGAGAGAAAAGAAGGGAGGTTCGATACTCTGGCTCCGGACCTGCACATCAATTGGGTACCAAGTGCATAATCCAGAAGCAATCCTGAGGTCGTGGTGCTCCACAACAAACTGCCTGGTGTCTGGAATTTTACTCCAGGCAATACAAAATTGGAGGTTCCATCTATTCCCACTGCCTGTGGCATAGCTTGACAGGCATGGCTGGGGAGGAATAACCATCTGTATCAGGACAGGCTGGGGATGACCTGCTGGAGAAGAGCTCTGTGGAGAAAGACCTGGGGGTCCTGGTAGATGACAGGGTGGCCATTAGCCAGCAGTGTGCCCTGGGGGCTGAGAGAGACAATGGGGTCCTGGGATGCATCAGGAAGAGTGTGGCCAGCAAGTCTAAGGAGGTGATCCTCCCCCTCTGCTCTGCCCTGGTCAGGCCCCACCTGGAGTATTGTGTCCAGTGCTGGGCTCCCTGGGATAAAAAAGACAGGGATCTCCTCGAGAGAGTCCAGAGGAGGCTACGGATGATGAAGGGCCTGGAGCATCTCCCCTGTGAGGAAAGGCTGAGTGAGCTGGGGCTGTTCAGCCTGGAGAAAAGAAAACTAAGGGGGGACCTTATTAATGTTTATCAATATCTGAAGGATGGGATGCAGGGGGAATGGGCAGCCCCTTTTCAGTGTCTGTGGGGACAGGACAAGGGGCAATGGCTCAAGTCAGAGCATAGGAAGTTCCACACCAACATGGGGAAGAACTTTTCCCCAGTGAGGGTGAGGGAGCCCTGGGACAGGCTGCCCAGGGGGTGTGGAGTCTCCTTCTCTGGAGATATTCCAGCCCCGTCTGGACACCGACCTGTGCAATATGAGCTGGGGAGCTGCTTTGGCACGGGGTTGGACCCGATGATCTCTCCAGGTCCCTTCCAACCCCTACAGCTCTGTGATTCTGTGATCCCTTGGATGCCAAAGCTTGGGCAATGCTGTTGATCGGCTACAGTGCTGGGCACGAGGAGCACAGCCAGCAGTGTCTGGTCTGCAGGAGAGATTTGAGCTCGATAACCATCTCTGTGTCTTCACCAAAGCAAAATAAGCTCAGTCACTTAAGGCAAATAAAAGCAGCGTGTATTTGATCGGTTTAACTCTGCGAGCATTCAAGAGTACAAGAATTCCTGGTCCCTGCTGCCCTGAGCACATCATGTAGATCAGATAGAGTGATGATAACAGGCGAGGGCTAAAAGCTCTTCCCAAGTTTCTTAGTTGTTAAAGCTTGAGCAGAGGAATGGGGTTGTGTTTGCCCAGAGGTCTCAATTTTCACACTGGTTTCGCTTGGTGTTGGAGAGAAAACAAAGCCCCAGAACGCTGCCATTCGGGTTGCAGTGTGACAGGCTGTAAAGCTGACTTTCTGATGATGTAATACGTTATCACTTGCCAGGCAAAAATAATCATTCAAATTGAAAAGTGATGTAGAATGGAGAAAGTGAGATGCTGCATTTAAAAATACCAGCATTGCGACTCCGTCTGAACTTTGCTCCAGTTCCCCACGATGCCAAAATTCATGGGGAATGGGGATAAATCTGGAAAACATTTTCATGTCAACAAGTGCTCAGCGAACACGATCTGTCAGAGTTCCTCTGAGCCAGCTCTCCAGGTTTATTTTGTTTAAAGATGTTAAGGCTTGCCCCTGCAAGCAAAAGGGGAACACAACCTTTGGTCTTTTGAGGATAATTACGCTGCATAATGCATAGCAGGATGGAAAACTCCTTCAGAGCCACCCCCCTGGCAGGAAAAAGGCCCTCCCCTTGATGCTGGGAGGCTGATGCTAAGTTTCTGCGATGCAACAGCTGTTCACATCCACTGCTGCTGCAGGAAACTGCAGAATGTAGTTAAGAAGGAGAGGCTGGCAATGATTTGCATAGCACAAGAGCTTATAACCCGGAGGATAATTTTACCATTCACAATACACCGTCTTCTGAAACAGCTTTTGAGCTCTCTTACTGATGTGCAAAGCGCCCTGTGACTGCAGGCTCTGCTGCTTCCTCAGCTTCTTCTCTGTGCATTGAAACCACAGTACGGTCCTTGCTGTGCCAGTCCCTGTCTGCAGTGAGATGGAGTTTAGGTGTAGGGGTTTCTGACCTGTTGTAGATTCTTGTCATGCAGTTACACTAGTGGAAACTAGTGTAGGAAACCCCCAGGGTTTCTTTAAAGTAAAAGAGAGACGGGGATAAGTGATGAAAACAGAGATGTACTGATGGAAGGTACAGATGGTGATGTTTATCATTTTAATTTTAAAACCTTGGATTTGAAAGGGTAAGCAAAGCTAATGAGACCACAACCCACACTGAAGCTGCAGCAAATAGTGAGTTACACCAAAGGTTGTGATGATTAGTAAACAATTAGGACCAATGTTCCATCTTAACTAGCACCACTGAAACTAGATGCAGCTAATTTCCAGCACCAGGAAAAGAGGAGATGGGAAAAAATGGGATTCTAAGCACACAGCCAGCAAAATTAAACTAAGAATTAATTTCATCCATTATAACTGATTGTTGTAAATTAAAACTAGAGGAAAATAATTGGTAGCATGTAGCTTTTAGTGTTTGATACAGATTAGGGGAATTAGATTTTTTTATTAGGAACACTAAACTCATCTGCCATGCTCTTGTGTGTTTAGCAATAGGCATTTCTCCTGATTACAGCATGCAGCCTGTTGTCACAGTGGGGTTTGCGGCCATCAGCATTTGCTTCGTTAAGACCTAAATCCTCAGCCACTCCAGCAATGCAGGTAGCTGAGCTGGTTTTTCATTGGGTTCCCCAGTGAGCAGGACAGGAGCACTGCCTGTTCCTGAGGCATCTACCAAGCAGCATCACTGTTTCAGCTGGGATGACAGGATGCCTATTCCACTGCATCTCCAAGGACTGTCCCACACCCAGGAAAGCAATTGCATCTTGCAGAGAGACGAGGGGAGTGCTCTTTGAGCTGTATTCCCAGCAGGGAGGACTACCAGCAAGGTGGGATAATCGTGTTTGCTCTGCTCCGCTTGCTTCTGCTTGGTACCATGCAGCTGCCCCAGAGTGAGCATTGCTCATGGGTTTGGTGGTCAATTCACACTGTTGATCCAGCTTCCCTTTGTAAAAATCCTGTGGGTCTGATTCTTCCCTCATTAATTTAAAGTAATGTAGCAGCCATCCCCCTGTAAGCGATGCTGGGCTCGTGTGACACTGGCAGTGTCTTCCTCACCTTCCTGGGGCTGCTGCTGTGTCTGCTCTCATGTGTTCATGGTCTGGATCAGTAGTGGCTGTGAAGAAGTCAGCGTTGATCCCAGGAACCTTGTTGCTACTGGCTTGGCCACAGTGTAGAACTGGGCTCTTGCTGCACAGGACTGGGCTCAGCACCCCCAGGGCTGCAGCTCCCCATGCTGTGCTTTTATCTGCATGCCTTCATATTTCACAGGTATGTAAAGATTCAGAGAACGAAGCCATCACCCTAATACAGAAAGAAGCTGGACTGTGAGGGGTTAAAACTTTCTTCCTCTTCTCTATCTGAAGATAAATTCTCACAAGGTGAAAAGCATTCGAAAGACCCGGCTTTGTGCTGTAGCAGATTTTAGAGAGTGGCAGGAAATTAAGTTATATGCTAGCTGTTCTGTTTTTCTGAGAGGTTATTTTTATGCATTTATTTAATTAATTCCTTTGGCTTATATAAGGGTAATAAGATTCTGCATGTCTACAGCGCTCCCTTTCTCAAGAAACTCAGAAACATTTTGCAGAAACAGAAATAGCCCTGGCAGCTGCCCCCGTGCCAAGGCAGAGCAGAGACAGCCTCTGAACACCCAACAAGAGCATGTGGCTCTTTCTCAAGACTGGAGGGAGAGGCCACCACTGCTAGTTCAAACTGCAGGGAGCACCACAGAGAGCGAAACTGAGATTTTTTGAGTCGCAAATATCACAGAATCCCAGGGGTTGAAAGGGACCTCCAGAGTCCATCAGGTCCAACCCCCTGCCAAAGCAGCTCCCCAGCTCATATTGCACAGGTTGGTGTCCAGACAGGTCTGGAGTATCTCCAGAGATGGAGACTGCACACCCCCCTGGGCAGCCTGTCCCAGGGCTCCCTCACCCTCACTGGGGAAAAGTTCTTCCCCATGTTGGTGTGGAACTTCCTATGCTCCAACTTGCAGCCATTGCCCCTTGTCCTGTCCCCACAGACACTGAAAAGGGGCTGGCCATTTCCCCCTGCATCCCATCCTTCAGATACTGATAAACATTAATCAGGTCCCCCCTTAGTCTTCTTTTCTCCAGGCTGAACAGCCCCAGCTCACTCAGCCTTTCCTCATACGGGAGATGCTCCAGGCCCTTCATCATCTCTGTAGCCTCCTCTGGACTCTCTCGAGGAGATCCCTGTCTTTTTTATCCCAGGGAGCCCAGAACTGGACACAACACTCCAGGAGGGGCCTGACCAGGGCAGAGTAGTGGGGGAGGATCACCTCCTTAGACCTGCTGGCCACAGTCCTCTTGATGCATCCCAGGATCCCACTGGCTTTCTTAGCCCCCAGGGCACACTGCTGGCTAATGGCCACCCTGTCACCCACCAGGACCCCCAGTTCCTTCTCCACAGAAATATGCCTTGGTAGTGCTTTTTACACCTTCATTTATTTGTTTTTAATTATTTTTATATATTTTTTAATATATATTTATATTTTTTTGGCAGAGGGTGCTCTGGGATGCTTAGGTGAGTGCAGGAACTCACAGTTTCCCACTGCTCATGAGAGGTGGCACATTCAGGAAGGCAAAAATCCTTCTTACCATGGTGGGGGCTGCCATCAGGAGGAGCCGACCGAGAGGGAGGAGTGCCACCTACTGAATCATCAACCCTTGGCTCGCTCCAAACGGCTCTGAGATCTAAAATAGCAACTTCTTGTTTTGTACTTGGAAATATAAAGGAATGGGGGAAAGAAAAAAAGGGAAAAAAAAAAAAGGAAAAAACCCAACCAACCCATTTGGGGAGGAGGGGGGAAAGAGGCAACCTAAAAAAAGGAATTTGCTGAATGGCATTTTGTGCCAGCATCGTGTTTATAAATAGCTGAAGTGACACTGCTCTTTGCAAGATGAATTTCTGAATATTTCTGATCAGCAAAGAGTTTGAGCTGCAAATAACAATAAATGGGGGGAAATGTATATAAATAAAAGGCATTAAAACCCCTTTCTGTGTGGGATCAGCGTCACATCTTGAAGCTTACATCAAAGGGACTCAATTAGCAGACACATTTTCTAATTACACGTTCTAATTTACAACAAATCTGGGTTTCTAATGAAGCCTTGATTATTGGTCCAGATGGTGAGGATCGGACCTGATACTCTGCAGCTTGTGGAAGCACATTTTAAGTGCCAAGACGACCACTTGATGCCCAAGAACTGGCTTCATCTCCTTGTTTGCCCACACACCTTCATTTTTTCCACCTCCCTGGGAATCTCCTCACACAGTCCCTTTAGCCCAGATGTACCTGTGCAAGCAGCTGATTAAAGTGGATGCAGATAATTGCTGTTGTAGAGTGAAACAGCAACTAAACCACCTCCCTGGCCAGATGATCCATCGACTATTAATATTTTCCCTTTATGATCTTGATTTGCACATGCAGAGAGGGGGAACAGTACTTTTTTTGTAACATAAGCCACAGGCAGTCACCCAGGCATTATTTTTAATTACAGAAAATGTTCCCTGTAAACTTCCCATGGGGATTACTTGTAGTTTTTAGTATTAATCACTCCAGATGAACTGAACACAGCACCACAGGGTTTATTTCCTAGCTGACTGCCAGGACACAGCACAAAGGGAAGCAAAAAGCCGTTCCCAGAGGGTAGGAAGAACTCCAGCAACCCCAGGATCTCACGTGAATATCTAAAGACAGGAGATAAGAAGGAGCAGAGAAATGGATGCTAAACCACAGCTTCTCCTCCATGCTGTGGCCATAGATCTGTGTTCAGAAGCAGAGTGGCAGCTGCCACATGCTCTTACAAGGTCCTGGTAGTAAGAAACGTCTCCCTGAGGAGCATCACATGAGCAGGAAATCCCTTGGTTTTCCAGCTGAGCTGCTAAAAGCAGCGATGAACAAGTCTTGGCTGAAGATGTGCAATATATACCTGATGGATTCAACTGCGGTGCCATCTGCATGCCCCCAATAGATAAATCCCCATTACCCTCTTCTGAATCCTTCTAGGAGACCATCTCTGCCCTGAAGATCTGAGCAGACATGTCAAAGCGCTGGAGAAAGAGGGGACTGAGATCTGGAGAGAGCACAGACAACAGCAAGAAAATCTATTTCCCTTCCACCCTGATGCAAAGAAAAGAAAATCTTTCCTTCTAGGGTTTTTTTTTCCCCCTTTCTTTTTCTTTAAGATGCTGTTATGGTACTAACTGAGCTTTGCTCTGTTCTTCATGGCTGGGTAGCTGGATGCTACCCTGCTAAATCAAGAATTCATCTCACAGCTCAACCTCCCTGGCACATCGTCAGGGTTTGCAGACCCATTTCAGGTCTCCGTCCTCAGAGCTGGCCCTTGGTTCGCAGCCAGGACTGAGCTCCTCAGGCTTCCCAGGGGTCTTCCCAAAATGCCAGCATTATAGCTGTGGGCATTTTTATATATATATATATATATATATATATATATATATATATATTTAATACTCTGTAGGGCTGTGACAAAGCCCAAGAGGAATGGGCTGCACGGACAGAAGAGCTACACTTCTACTTACAGAGGACTCTGAGAGCTCTGGACTGAGGCAAAAGTGAAAATCCCCTGCAAAACACCTTACACTCTGATCCCCTGACCACTCCATGAGCTTTCCTGCCTTTGCTACTGCCTTTTACTAACACTGTCCTAAAAAGTACAGAAATCCAGGATAAACCTGAACAATATTAAACTGGATGTGAGAAACACCTGAGCATCCCTTTGGCTGCGGAATCACATTCCCTTGTATTGCTGCAGTCCTGGGAGTAAACAGACAATTTGGTGTCTAATACTGCTGCTTGGCTTGAAAAGAGCTGGAGGGAAATTTCTCCCCAGCATCAGACCTAGCTGGACTAAACTACTGCTAATAAAAAAGAAATAAATAATAATGTCAGTGTAGGATTAGTTTTAAATTTAAGCAGCTAGTCTGACACGGTCAGCAGGACTCCTGTTCTCTCATCTTTCATCCCCCTCCAAGACAGGATGCATTTCTAAGGGAGGTGGATCAGGCTGTGCTTGTTTCTTTCTACAGTCTATAAAGGGCTTAAGCAAGATACTTAACTTCTGGAAGGCTGCAGTTAAGTAGAATGAAGTGCCTGCTGCATACAGCTTCAGAAAATAAAGGTCAAGTAAGAAGAACCTGCAAATTGTTGTTGAGCATCGTGATTTCAAAACAAATCCCAGGACTTCCTAGGACCTTGGTTTAACTTTTGCAAGATGAATGTCATTTCTATGCCTTTGCCAGTAAGGTATTCCCCTTGACCTAACAATTGTTCCCTCTTCACCCATGATCTGAAATCTCAGCTCTGTTCAGTGAGACAGTGCCACACCACTGCCAGGCAGAGACTGAGACTTCTGCCTCTTTGGAAATGAAGAATTCATTGCATGACCATTAACTGGAAACCCTATAGGCCCTCAGTGGGTTAAAGAAGATTCTCATGCAGTGGTTGAGGTGTCTACATAGCTGGACTACCCACTCTTAAACATGGTGTAGTAGCTTTCAGAGAAGATATTAATTTATTTATTTATTTGTTTGTTTTACAGATAATGATTACTATTTAAAGATAAAAGGCTCCAAAGAAAAGCACTCTCAGCAGAGGGTAAGAGCAGCCAATTAGATGGATGCCTAATAAACTCCAGCCCATCCTAGTTGTGACTGAGACAAATTTGATCCCTCTTCCCCTTGCCAGGGGACTTCAGAGAGCAGGAAGCTCTGGCTCAGGATGTGCCCCAAGGTCTGACTTCATTTCTTTCAGCAAGAGGCAGTGTGACAGACCTGAGAAGAGGTGATGCAGCTGGACAAGGTGGGACCTCTTGGTAGGGTGGCAAGGCATGGCTGAAACACGGCTGGATCACTCGAGGGACTGCAGTGCTGGAGGCATCACCCTGCTCTCCTTCCAGCTTTCCAGATGGGATCTGGAGGCTGGCCTGAGACCAAACTGAGTGATTAAGTGCTACTGACAAAAGAAAATGTTCAATATTGAACTCTATTTATTATCCTAATTATTTTTTACGCTAAGATGGAGTCACTGCTGGGAAATACATCTCAGAGCATGATCCAGGCTACCACAAGTAGTAAAATCAGTATTCACAAATACAAGGGGAAAATGCACCTTGCAGTAATTTCCAGGCAGGTTTACAACTGGTGAGAGGTGGAGGGTGGACACAGAGGCCAGCACAATGGAGGACAGGAGGAGAGGGTTAATGGTGAGTGCTGGCTCTGGGCCTTTCCCTGCAGCTTTGAGGTTTCTTTTTCCACCTTTTCTCAGTTCACTGCAACTAGAAGGTCTTGGATCTCCCAGTGCTCTGCGCCTGGGCAGTGCTCCCCCAGTTAGGGACTGATTAAGCCGGGAGCTCCACATGGGACACACAAGCAGGGACAGATGCTCTCCCAGGAAGAGGATGGGTGTGTGGGTCAGAGTGTGGCTGGTCCTCCAGACCCCCCTGCAGATACAAGTCCCACCCACTGCAGCTTCGGCTCACTTCTCCCTGTCCCGCTCTGGCTTTGGTATTTTGGAGCAGAGGGCCAACACAAGCACTAATTAGTGCCAACTGTTGGGCAGCTTTTCATCTTCCAGGAGCTGGGCTGAGCACATAAACTCATTTTCCTTAGGTCTTTCTCCAGCTGCTGACAGGGCTTGGATTTAAACCTAGGGAATTAGATTTGAAAAACTCCATATCTCATTAATAATCTGTCCAGCCATTAAGTGCACTCAATAGAGATTTTACCACCATTTTTTCACCATTGCAGAAGTGAATTACATGACCTTCCCCCCAGCCTTGGGGGCAGCGGTACAAGCTGCTTTTCTTCCAGTTAGCTAAGGAAACAGCCACGTATCCCATGCCAAGGGCATCATTTAAAAAACAATTATTGGAGAGTAGATGAGAAACCTTTTTTATCTTTGGCCTTGATTGCATTTCAAAACTGATACCTTTTTCCTCCCATCGTTTCATTTGCATATCAAAATAATTGCCTTCCTAAATTCAACAGATTGCTGGAGTTCTAGAGGTAATCTGCCTTTCAAAAGCTGGTCAGACTCACCGGATGTGACCTGGGCATCGTGAACTCCATGATAAAGTACAGAAACACTTCAGCAAAGCCCACGCTGAAGAAATATCTCTGTAGAGAAGCTGGTAGTGAAATGTGGATGCCATTACTACAGTGACATGAAACCCAGCAATATCCTTTTCTTTTTATCACCCCAGATCAATAGCAAAAAAAAATTCCCCCAAATCAAACCAGTTTTTCCCTTTATTCTGGAATGAAAGTCTATTTTGATGTGCTTCATTTTGGCTTGTCACAGTAAGGTGGAAAGTTTTTTGCCTGCTTTGCCTGCCCGGCTTATGAGACCTGTAGCTCGTGTGGTTTGCATCTCCATCTTGCAGGTCACCATGGTGATCCCATGGTATTGGTGTATCAAGAGTGTCACATAGCCTGCAAGCCAGAGGGCAGGGAGAGACACTTAAATCCCACACAGAGAATCATTTGGGAGTTAGAACCTTCACTTCAAATCTTTTTCACATGGTTTTTTAACTTCTATTCTGTGCAAAGACAGAAAACATAGAAGGACAGGGACAGAAAGACAACAGAAGATGGATAAAGTATGTGAGAGAGCAGGGGGAGACACAGACATTTCTCAACACTTACCACTTTTTTTTAACACATCTTAAACTAGGCCCCGGCAGAGTCTGGCAGTGAGGTAGGCCTCTGCTCGGCCTGCTCTGCTCCCGTGGCTAAGAATGCCCCTGAACCCCCGAAGTGTACTGGAGCTACTTGTGGGGCTACCTGGGAGCGGGCCTTCCACTTTCCACTCCCCCTTTCCATATTTTGCAAGTTTGCCATAAACAAAAAGATTCACAAAAGCTGAAACCCCGCATGGATTAACCTTTTGATTTCTTGTGCAACAGGAGGCAAAGAAACTCTTTTTGTCGTGAGTTTTGGAGTCCTTAATAAATCTTACATTAAAAAAAACAAAACCCATAACCAAAAAACAACCAAAAACCCCTCAGAAATCATGTGCTACGTCTCATTTGACCCAATGATAGCCTGTCTCCTTGAGATCTAATGGGAAACTTAATGACCCCCGAATTTTACTCCTGCACAAAGTGCTCCTGAAGGACCTGGTAAGTGTTCAAAAATGATGAAGCTCAGACAATCTTGGCCAAACCTCTCGACATGGATTACATTAAAGTCAGTTAGGAAAGTGAGGGTGAGAAGGTTTTGCTAACTCCAGTGAGCATCACAGTTAACCCCAGCATGTCCCACAAGGGTATATTCCTGACCTGCTACCAACAGATTCAGCTGAATGCTGGGTACCTTCCTAATCATGGATGGATGTTCCCCCTTTGCTCTGGCAGTGCCAAGAGGCAGGACTGAGCCCGTAGGCTCAATGTTTGAGAAAGGAGGCAGAGATACAAAATGTTGGTCTAACCTTGTCCTTCCAAGACAAGGAGGTTCCCAAGTGCTCTGTGAGATCCAAGTTCTGAAGGAAAGGCTGACCCTGACCAGTTACTCGGGCCAGGTACTACTCTTTTGTGGCCTAATTTATCCCTTCAGTAACATGGAAATAATTCCTCCTCTATAAAACTGGTTCAAGCTATAAGCACAAGAAGGGTTTACTAAGGAGGGAAGACCTTAAGAAAGGAGGAAAGGAAGGCTGAAGAGCTATCACATTTTCCGTAAGTTACCACTTTCTCACCTATGGTTTCTCTCCTTAGTTTCATCCCATTCCTGTCCTTTGATACTAAGGGGAAGCTGGACACCTAGCTCAGGTCCCAAGTGTTCACACCACAGAGACATCTGGTGATGGCTCCTGTCGAGCTCTATCCATGTCTTCTGGTTACCAGATATATTTTGAGCTGAGGATGGGCTCAAGCTCAGACATAACACAGACTATAGACAGACCTAATCTCTGTCTTTTCTCCCTAAAGGGAGAAAAAGTAATAATAGTTGGTAACTTCTAAGACTGCTGAGGAAATACCCCTGGTCCTACAGACAGAATGATCGGATTTTACTGATTGTCTGAAGAGAAACTTGTGAGAAATGGCCTATTCTCCAGGCTTCTGAATACCAGGGCTTTCTAAAGCCCAGTAGCTAATTAAAACATATTGTATTGTCTTGCTTGTTTAGTAAGTTACTGCTATGCCAGACCTCTGTGGAATTACAGGAGCCAGCTATAAATCTTGCCCAAATAACACTATCTCCATCAGCATAAATTCAAATAAAATATTTTATCTATTTTCCCTTCCAGGAAGAACAAAGACCCCGAAGTGAGAGCTGCAATGCACACGACAGGCCCTCGGACAGCAATTCAGCTAACACACATGCACTTGCTTCTTCCTCTCTCCAGTTGTGCCTTTGCAGGACTGACAAGTAGAGAGATGACCTAAATGACAGATTCCTTTGATAGCACAAGCTCTTTTATTAAAATGAAGAAAAGAGAAATAAATCTCTCTATTCATTTTTAACACTGTTTCCCCTCCCTCTCTGTGAGCTTCGTGTGACAAATTGAAGCCCAGGCATGTACTCACTCAATGAGTCTTCATGCCAACGCCACCATACATCACAGCCTGTCAATCCCACTTCCAGCACAGCACAGTGAGGGAGCGATGGATGTTCTTGCTGTCCAACCCCACACTGGGACCCACTGCACCCTCACACCTCATGCTTAGAGCCTTCCGCTGTGAATAATTATAGTTTCTCCCACCAGCAGCAATGCCGATCTGATGGAGTTGAACACGTATTTAGGTCTGTGATGAGTCTGTAAGGTTCCTCCACTACACAGGGTCAGCCTCAACCAGCCGAAGCCACGGGCACTGTCTGTGGGGCAGCTCCCACTAAAACCATCCAATTCCTGGCAGTCTCCTGTGAAGTCATGAGGATGCTCTTCAAGGGAAAGGTGTGCAGACTGCCCAACACAAGGCTGCAAACCCAGTGATGTCCACAACACTTACTAGTCCAGTTTATGGCACTGAGCTAATGCAGCTCTGCTGCTGTCATGACTAAGGCAACCTGAGCCATCTGCACAGAGCAGCTCAGGGTTGATGCTTTTGTACTCATACCTGCCATCCCAAAAGCCTAGCTGGAGAGTTTCTCAGTGATTTTCCACCTTAGGACTCTCCAAAGTTACTCCAGTCCCAAATCAACTTGCCACAAACCACAAAGATGAACTGAGTAATACAAAGAGAAACTTCTCTTCTACACCACTGATGCAGGTGGTTGTGAATGCTGTCCATGGGACCAGAGTAAAATGCTCCATAATGTACATCCCAGCGAGCTTTGCAGGGAAACGTGTGGATCCTACAGCTGCGGTTCATTGTGATACGACCTGATTTTCTTTCTCTTCCTTAATTGCTCACTTTTAAGAGGTGGCAATAAAAGCTGAATGCAGTTTATTGCGTCAATTGTCTGTTGTGGGCTAAATCAAATGCTAACTGCTTTCAGATCTCTCCTTAAAAAGGAAAATAACTTCTGTCTGGTGAAACTTGTGGACAGCGTACAAACTTGCTTACTTTGTTTCCAGGTGACTAATAACACATACATGGCATTGCACAATGTTTCAGAAAGCCACTGGCATTGGAAAAGAAAAAGCCAGCACTACCAAGCAAACAAGGGCTGCTTTTATTTTTTTTTCTTGGTAAGCAGAGCAACACCAATAAAAGAAAGAGTGTTAAGTTGCAGAGCTGAATATAAAGAGCCCCAGATAAGACTGAGGCAATAGCTTTCCTTCGAGCTGTCACACCACCAAGCCAATTGCACTGGAAGAACCTGTGACTACGTATGTTGTAATTTGATGGAAAGCAATACTGTGACCTGTTACAGGCAGGGAAGCTGAAGGTCTCATAGGTCACCAAATGAATGTGAGGCAGAGCTATGGATATAATCATTTAAGACCCAAAAGTGAAAGTAATGGATGAACACTGGATTTCAATTATCCTTAGATAATTCAAATTACTTTAAATAGATAGCTGACCTACTAAAAACTGCCTGGTGTCTAGTCTTGCATTTGCTGGCCCATTCAGATAATGACTATTTGATCCCGTTCTTCTTTTTCATGGAACAGTAAAATTGTTAATAGCAGTGAAGGGTTTCGTTTTGAGCTGAACTTGCAGTAACCTGCTGTTCAACTTCTCCCCATGTTAAATTCCGTTGTTACAGCACTGACATTTGCAACGTGAGAAGTTAAAAGTTGTACTGGTGGCATTTTCCCTGAGAACAGGCAGGTTCATTTTCAGCACGAGCTGGAGGAAACAGCTGGACGTTTTGCTTCAGGATTAACTTGTATACTAATTTTTTATCATCTTCTTGGCTATTTTAAAATTAACCTTGTGCAATCTCAAAGAAGAAGGTGGTGGTGGTGGTGGGGAAAGTTTAATTGCATGACTAATGAACACGAGGGACACAGCCAGGATCTGCACACCTGCTGTGTTACATACCATTTCTGGAGTTTAGGATAATTATTATGTTATTGCTATCATTTGCTTTATGTTAAGATCCAGGAGTTCTACCCATGTACTAAAACCCTGCTGTGACAGGCAAGATGCCAGTGTGCAACAAAAAGATCACCTGCAATTCAAGAGGCAGAGGGTGGCTTTGCTGTGCTCACATTGCTTCCTTCCAAGTTCATCACGTAAACCTCCCTGGAGAGCCATCCCTACCATCAGTGCAGGCAGAGGGTTCTGGAGGGTGACTGATCCTGCCAACATTGGGTACCCATCCCAGACTGGGGGCACCCACACCACACTATGCTGGATATGGGGATGAGGCACTCCAGGCACTGGAGAGAAAGATTCCCCTGCAGCCTGTGGAGAACACCATGGTGGAGAAGATCATTTGAGGAACAACCATGCATTGATCTCTATCCTGGAGCTGGACAGAATCCCCAGGAATTTAAGTACCTCTGTACATCCTTGAGGAAGCACAGTGGAACCAACATCACTCCTTATCTTGTTCATACGTCTACGTCTGAAAGCAATGAGCTCAATCTCTTCCTCTACATGCCCATTCCTTTCCACTGTCTGCAAAGGGACCTCAGGATTCCACGGTGGCCAGCTCAGCTGTAGATACTCATACTGCTGGTACCTCACAGCAGTTGAAGTGAATCCCTGTTGCTGAACACCAGATGCTAAAACTCAAATTCTCTAAACTCTTTAGAGAGTTAGAGAGAATTCTCTAAACTCTTAGGCAAAACTCTTTAGTCTTGCCTAAATTCTCACAGCAGTTTAACCTCCACCAGTAAGGTTCTCCAGAGGTCACACTGATGGTTTTGGGTGTGCACAAAGCCACAAACTCAGAACATCCAGACACCCTGAGACCTTCCCCACAGCCACAGTAGCTGGCACTCCTTCTGCCTTTGCTATTTCTCAAGCACTCTGATTTTCCCTGTATGCTCAGGTGCACAGTTACAAACATAAGGACTCCAAAGGGTTAGCTGGGCTGGAGCCTGTGCTCAGAAATATTCCAGCCACTTTCCAATGTTCTGCCCAGGGGCACTGGGAGTACACACCTGTGCTGGAGCTGGAGCATCCTGGGATATTATGAAGTTGAATGTTTAGGCATCAGAATTTGAACATTTAGGAATGGGATGCACCTGCTGTGACTCTTACAGCCACATCCCAGCTACATCTGCGACACTGGTAAATGTCCCAACAATTTGCTAACAGACGATTGAGCCAAGCAGTTTACTGAGCCAAGGGAGATGTATGGAGACAAGATGTGACTTTGCTGACTTTATTCATCACTCCTAATTGCTAAGCAAATCACAGAATCACAGAATCACAGAATTGTAGGGGTTGGAAGGGACCTCGAGAGATCATCGGGTCCAACCCCCCTGCCAAAGCAGGCTCCCTAGCACATATTGCTCAGATAGGCGTCCAGGCGGGTCTTGAATATCTCCAGAGAAGGAGACTCCACCACCCCCCTGGGCAGCCTATTCCAGTGCTCAGTCACCCTCACTGTGAAAAAGTTCTTCCGCATGTTGGTGCGGAACTTCCTATGCTCCAACTTGCAGCCATTGCCCCTTGTCCTATCCCCACAGACCACTGAAAAGGGGCTGGCTGATTCCCCCTGCATCCCCTGCTTCAGATAATTATAAACTTTGATTAGGTCCCCCCTTAGTCTTCTCTTCTCAAGGCTGAACAGTCCCAGCTCACTCAGCCTTTCCTCATAGGGGAGATGCTCTAGGCCCTTAATCATCTTCGTAGCCCTTCTTTGGACTCTTTCCAGGAGATCCCTGTCCTTTTTATACCAAGGAGCCCAGAACTGGACACAATACTCCAGGTGGGGCCTGACCAGGGCAGAGTAGAGAGGGAGGATCACCTCCTTTGACCTGCTGGCTACACTCCTCCTGATGCATCCCAGGATCCCATTGGCTCTCTTGGCCACCGAGGCACACTGCTGGCTCATGGCCAACCTGTCATCTACCAGGACCCCCAGGTCCTTCTCCACTGAGCTCTTCTCCAGCAGGTCATCCCCCAGCCTGTACTGATACAAACAGTCGTTTCTTCCCAGGTGCAAGACTTTACACTTGCTTTTGTTGAACTTCATCTGGTTTCTCACTGCCCAGCTCTCCAGCCTGTCCAGGTCTCTCTGGATGGCAGCGCAGTGCTCCTGCGTGTCAGCCACTCCTCCCAGCTTTGTATCATCGGCATACTTGCTGAGGGTGGATGTTATTCCCTCATCAAGATCGTCAATGAAGATATTAAACAGGACTGGACCCAACACTGAGCCCTGGGGAACACCGCTGGTAACAGGCCTCCAGTCAGATTCTACTCCACGAATCACAACCCTCTGGGTTTGGTCCGACAGCCAATTCTCAACCCACCTCACTGTCCACTCATCTATCCCATGCTTTCTCAGCTTTGCTATCAGGATGTCATGGGAGACAGTATCAAAGGCCTTGCTGAAGTCAAGGTAGATGACATCCACTGCTCTCCCTCCATCTACCCAGCCTGTCATGAGATCGTAGAAGGCTATGAGGTTGGTCGAGCACGATTTCCCCTTAGTGAATCCATGCTGACTACTCCTCATGACCTTCTTCTCTTCCAATTGATTGGAGATGGCATCCAGAACAAGCTGTTCCATTACCTTTCCAGGGGCAGAGGTGAGGCTGACTGGCCTATAGTTACTAGGTTCCTCCTTCTTGCCCTTTTTAAAGACTGGAGTGACATTGGCTATCCTCCAGTCTTCAGGCACTTCTCCTGTCCTCCAAGACCTGTCGAAGATGATAGAGAGCGGCTCAGCAATCACCTCCGCCAGCTCCCTCAGCACACGTGGATGTAACCCATCTGGGCCCATGGATTTGTGTGCATTAATCCCTTTGAGCCGCTCCTGGACCTCCCCTACTTGAACCAGAGGGAAATTCTTCATTTCCCAATCAGTCCTACTCTCATCCAGTGTCTGTGGGTCCCGGGGGGCCTTTGAAGTGAAGACCGAAGCAAAGGCGGCATTCAATATCTCCACTTTCTCAGCATCCCCCGTAACCAGGACACCCTCCTTATTCAGCAAGGGACCTACATTATCCCTGGACATCCTCTTACTGTTCACGTGTCTAAAAAACCCCTTTTTATTATCCTTTATGTCCCTTGCCAGCTTAATTTCCAAGAGGGCTTTAGCCTTCCTAGTTGCATCCCTACAGGCCCTGACCACAGTCCTGTATTCTTCCCAGGTGCTCAGACCCTTTTTCCACGATTCATAGATCTTCTGCTTCTCTTTGAGTTTGCTCAATAGCTCCCTGTTCATCCATGCAGGTCTTCTGCCTCTCTTTCCCCATTTCCTCCTCAAAGGGATGCATCGTTCCTGTGCTTGGAAGAAGTGCTGTTTGAATGCTAGCCAGCTCTCGCAGGCTCCCATTCCTTCAAACAGCGTAGCCCACGGGATAGCCCCCATTAAGTGGCGGAGGAGATCAAAGTTAGCTCTACCAAAATTCAGGGTAGCTATCCTACTTTTTGGCTTGCTTCTTCCACCCAGGATCATGAACTGAACCATTTCATGGTCGCTTTGCCCTAAGCTGCCCCCAACCTTCACTTCCCTAACAAGTCCATCCTTGTTAGTGAAAACAAGGTCCAGCAGCCGCCCTCCCCTTGTGGGCTCCTGCACCATCTGTAGCAGGAAATTGTCTTCAACACACTGCAGAAATTGTCTGGACTGCATACGACTGGCCGTATTGCTTGCCCAGCAAATATCTGGGTAGTTGAAGTCCCCCATAAGGATCAGTGCCCGGGAACTTGAGGCTACTTCTAACTGTTTATGGAATGCGTTATCTACCTGCTCCTCTTGATCAGGGGGCCTATAGCACACTCCCACAACAATGTCCCCCATACCAGTTTGCCCCTTGATTTTAACCCACAAACACTTGACAGAAGGTTCATCCTTCCCCAGGTGGAGCTCAACACATTCTAGGTGCTCTCTCACATAAACAGCAACTCCTCCACCTCGCTTCCCTAGCCTGTCTTTCCTAAAAAGCACATAGCCATCCATGACAGTGTGCCAGTTGTCCAGGTTGTCCCACCACGTCTCTGTGATTGCGATGAGATCATGGCCCTGCGACCGCACAAAGATCTCTAGTTCTTCTTGTTTGTTCCCCATGCTACGTGCATTTGTGTAAAGACAGTTCAGTGGTGAAGCAGATGTAGGTATCCTCAACGGCCCACAGCGAGATTTCTGACAGGGGACTGGCAAAAGTGGCTCCATGGAGGAGTACTCAGGGCAGTCCACAGAATTTTCCCTACTCTCACGTGGAAAAACGTCCCCAAGTCCATGACTGTGCTGTTGGTATTTACCTCTTCCCACCGTCAACTCCCGTTGTGTCTCCCGAAGCCTAACCCTGGCAGCCGCCTTAATATCCCCTTCCCCCTTCCTAACTAGTTTAAAGCACGATCGAAATGATGAGTGGAAAAATATCCTCAATATTCATTCTCTCTTGGGAGCAACTGGTTCCTAAAGTTAGAGGTTTTATTTGCTGAGGGAACAGGAGGTGGTGAGAGGTGAAGGCTCAAATCTAAGGAAGCATTAAGGTTGGGATATATACTATAGCCTGTTGTCGATGCTGAAAGCATGGTGCTGAAGCTCACAGTCAAGTCAGAGCTAGATTTGAACTAGACACGTCACCGTCACTGAGAGCATAAAAAAGGCCTCCCAGGGTGAAATAAATTCATTTATAAATACCAAAAAGTACCCCCATTTTGCTGCTTGTATTAAGATGTGGATTAATATAATTGCATTGCTGCTAATCTCAATGCTTGCATGGCTAATGAGAGACCTGACAAGCTTTTCAAGTAGAGACATCACATTGAGTTGTTCAAGTCCCAGGGTTTGCTTCATCCTTGACCTCAGTTTTCCCATTTAGCCACATTTTCACCACAGAATCACACAGAATGATGGAGGTTGGAAGGGAGCTCAAAAGATCAACTAGTCAACCCGCCCCCGCTAGAGCAGCATCACTTAGATTAGGTCACACAAGAACTTGTCCAGGTGGGTTTGAATGTCTCCACAGAAGGAGACTCCACAACCTCTCTGGGCAGCCTGTCCCAGGGCTCTGTCAGTCTCACAGTGAGAAAGTTTTTTCTTATGTTCACAAGGAACCTGCTCTGCTCCAGCTTGCACCCATTGCCCCCTGTCCTATCGTTGGCCATTGCTGAAGAGAGCCTGACTCTGTCCTACTGACACTCACTCTTTACATATTTACAGACATTAATAAGGTCAGCCTTCAGTCCTCTCCTCTCCAGGCTAAAAAGACCCAGCTCCCTCAGCCTGTCCTCATAAGGAGGGGGTTCCAATCCATCATCTTTGTGGCTTTGTGCTGGACTCAGAATTCCAAGTAGTTCCCTGTTCTTCTTGAACTGAGGGGCCCAGAACTGGACACAATATTCCAGGTGTGGTCTCCCCAGGGCAGAGCAGAGGGGGAGAAGGACCTCTCTTGACCTACTAACCACCCCCCTTCTTATACCCCCCAGGATGCCATTGCCCTTCTTGGCCACGAGGGTACATTGCTGGCTCATGGCCATCCTGCTGTCCACCAGGACCCCCAGGTCCCTTTGTCCTATGCTGCTCTCCAACAGATCTGTCTCCAACCTATATTTTGAGGAGAAACAGGCTGTGAATCAAAGATCAAGGAAGACAGGCTATGTGACTCTGGTATGTCTTTACCATACAGCCCAAACTAACCACGAAAGCTTGATCCTCAGCCAGACCAGACTGGCATTGCTCACATGGAGCTGCAGAACAGACACATATTATTGCATTAAGTAAACAAGTCCAGCAAAGAAAACCTCACTCACATTAAAATCACATAAAAAAGGAACATTACAGCAGATCCTTCTTGAATTACCAGTGAAGGTCTGAACCTTTGCCCATCAGGGTTATTGCTAGAACAAAACATGGTGTTGCTATTACCTATAACGCGAGGAAACCTTTTTATGTGCAGTGTTACCTGCTGTGTGAAGAGGGGAAAGACTCCCCGTTCCTGAGCACGTTATCCCCAGAAATTAAATGGAATAATTAGAAGCCATCAGAAAATGTAACTGGCTCGTTTCACAGCACAGCAGGTTTGAATGGGGGCTTTCAGGAGCGCTTGATTTCATCCTGGCACCTGAGGATGCTGACTACCCCTGCAAGCCAGCTATACTGGGCACAAGCCCACCCAGACAGCACCTACTCTCCAAATCCAAAGCACAAATGCAGTTTGATGTTGAAAGCAAGTCACGCTTTAATTAACCAGTTCTAATTATACCGCAAATTGTTCTGAAATTGCATGCAATTATTTAAAAAGCAAAACACAAGTATATGCTCTCAGTTGCTGAGTTGGTGAGCATCTGGTGCCCTTTGAAAGATGTTTAACAGTACCATTTTCTTCTGATGGTCTTTTTGCTAAGTACAGGACCTTCCAGGCTTGTATTGGTTAATATTAATAGTTGAGTTTTGTGTTAATTGACTAAGAAAAAAGATGAATGAAATTAGACTTGTAAGAGAGAAAGTGATTCTCCGTGCTTCCACCTAGGATATCTTTTCCTTGGATGCACCCATTAAGTTACATAAAATTTTATTTAGCAACCTATCCTAGGAAACATTAAGTCCACTGACTCTGTAAATACCTTCTGAATCCACCCAAAAACCCGCCTGGATTTTTTGCAGGGACTCTAATATTCATTCTGGTACAACTCCAGGTAATTCAATGACAATTTTCTTCCCTTTTCATGCCTCAGAAGTAACAGCTCATGGATTTTCCCTGCATTCCTGTCGCAAGATTAAGTACAAATGAACAGCAGAGGAAGCTTCAGACACTGCTGACTTCATGGCACAATAATGCAGTGAAATAACAAGTGGAAAAGAGAAGGAAAAGGGATATAGGAGAGATTTGAATAAACTAAGACTCCAGGTACCTGAGCTCTAATTCTTGGCTTCTCGTTGTCCTCTTACACCACCCAGGACAATTCCACACATCCATCCCCCAGTACACTCTTCCTTCAGCAGTGCATGACTGATTAGGGATAAGGTCCATGGTGTGTGCTGTCAGAGGGGTGTGTGTGTTGTCTTTCCTTCAAGAAAAAAACCCTAACAACCCATGTGTGCTCATAGACTGGTCAGGGTGGGGAATAACAGCACAAGAGAGGTGCTCAAGAGTTCATCTCACAAGAAACTCAGCAGCAGATGAGTGAGACTGGGTGGTGGATAGTTGTGTGCAGAGGCATGGCTCAGGCAGCAGACCTAGACACAAGGGGCACTCTCAGAGCCCTGGGGTCAGTCGCATCCCCAAAATCTGCTGCTCCTGGGGAAAGCGCAGCCATCACACCCAGGCAGCAGCTCACCTGGTCATTGCCCTCACATACTTGATCCCAGTGGAGCCACAGGTGGATTTTGGCAAATACTCAGATCATGGCTGGACTGCTCACCTCTGGGGACATCAAAGCCACTCGGGCACTGCCTCCCCTCTTCCCCACATTAGTGTGTGAGCACACACATCCTGCCTGTGGGTGCACAAACCGTCTCTGATAAGAAGCCAAACCCTTCACAATGCCCCAGCAGCCTGTCCCAACCTTTCTTCTCCAAAGCTGCCCAGGAGCTGAGTGTGTGCTGCATCTCACTATAATGTCTGGCTGAGTTTCTCAGCCTTCACAGAACCATTGGGGTTGGCAGGGACCTCTGGAGATCATGTCCAACCCCCCTGCCAAGCAGGCTCACCTAGGACACGTCACACAGGAACACATCCAGGTGGGTTTTTGAGTCTCCAGAGATGGAGACTCCACAACATCTCTGGGCAGCCAGTTCCAGTGTTCTGGCACCCTCACAACTTTTTCCTCATGTAGAGGTGGAACTTCCTATGTTCCAGTTTATGTCCATTGCCCCTCATCCTGTCTGGCTGAGACTGGCCTCATCCTCTTGGTTCCTCCAACCTGGGTGTGGGTGCAGGACTCTGTCCTTGACATGTCATCTACACCTCTCCTGAGAAGGAGGAGGAGGAACCCCAGCAGGGAAGATTTTGTTGATTTTACTCTTTTTTGGGTGACCTTTGGAAAGTGCACTACTCGCTTCGTATTTTTACAGAGCAATTAAATGGGAGGAAACATGAGTCTTTCACAGCTCACTGACCTCAGGAACTGTTTCCTATCCGAGCTGTCAGGAGACACATCGTTCTCACTGGCCTATTCTGCCCTGTTTAAAGAGGATATTTAATAGCTTTTTTACATTTCATATGGAGCTGTCTCTGAGCTGGATGTTTCTTTGTTTCCAAACTGCATTGCTCACATAGTCTCCATAAATAAATTCACCTTTGAGTTTTTTATTCAGAGTATTTAAACCTAAGAGAGCTAGTAAACAGCACGATGCTCTGTGGGGATGGAGTATTCTCAGATCCTGGAGAAAAATACCTTGTCCTGGAGCTCTGTCCTCAAACTCCCCCCACAGAAAGTGTCCCTGTTCCCCAGGTGACCACGTTTCAGCATCCTTAGGCTGAACGGGTCATTCATACCTCTCAGAATGATTTTTCAAGCTGTCCACCCAGCTAGACATGGGGATTGCCTGCTAAACCTTCCCTCTTCATTTTATAATGGAAAATTCTTTGATTTTGTAATTTATAGAAGAGGTTTCAGGCATAAGCCATGTTTGCTGGGGGAATGCTTTCAATGGAGGTATTTTTTTGAGGTACACCAGCTAGAGTAATTGTTTTCTGATCAGACTGCTGCAGGGTCTCAGCTATTTTAAGCTGGGATGTAGGACGAAGTCTCGTCAGCCCAACAACACCATACTCTAAAATCTCCACTGTATGTTGAATTCATAGGGGGAAAAACCATCCTTACCCTGAAGACAGAAAATCACTCGTCTATTCCAAGTTGGCAAAAGCCAAACCGAAGACAGATCACTGCTCATTTAACCCTCATATTCATAAAAAGTGGTAAAGAGAGAAGAGGTTTTCAACCTTAAAAATTAGATTTAAGAGGTGAGCTTCACCCTCTCGCAGCTCTGTGAAATATTCACAGCAAAATCAGCAAACCTTGCAAGGAGCAGCTCCTGCATCTCTTATTGGATTTTGTACAAAAAGGCTCTGTGAGGTTTCTACGATTTTCTTTGGCTAAAGGAGGATTCTTTTCAAGCCAGCTCTCTCAAGTCTAGCTAAAATGCCCTCTTCATTTGAGTCTGCTGAACTGAGTCCTTTATCTCTCGTGTGACTTCTGCTGCTCTGGGTTTGAACTGAACATCCTGAACAAACGCCCCATAGCACAGCACTCCAACTCCTGCTAGGACTTGGGACTTGAAACTCCCACTGGAACTGAGTGACAGAAGCTGTTTGTAAAGTCCATCTGGTCTTTCCCACATCCTCTGAGGTGGACATCCCTCTGCCCAAAGAAGAGTGGGAGGAACATCTGTTCAGCCTGGAGAAAAGAAGCCTAAAGGTGGACCTTATTAATGTTTATCAATATCTTAAGTATGGGATGCAGGGGGAAATGGCCAGCCCCTTTTCAGTGTCTGTGGGGACAGGACAAAGGGCAATGGCTGCAAGTTAGAGCATAGGAAGTTCCACACCAACATGGGGAAGAAATTTTATGCAGTGAGGGTGACAGAGCCCTGGGACAGGCTGCTCAGGGGGGTGTGGAGTCTCCTTCTCTGGAGAGATATTCCAGACCCATCTGGACGCCGACCTGTGCAATATGAGCTGGGGAGCTGCTTTGGCAGGGGGTTGGACCCGATGAGCTCTCAAGGTCCCTTCCAACCAATTTCTGTGATCTCCGCAGCGGTGGCAGTTACACAAAAGGCATGCTGAGCTCTTTAGGTGCAAGCTGCTCCGCTGTTGACTCTCTCTTGGTTGCTTCAGCTTTCGCTGCGATCAACAAAATATGTCAAGTCCCCTGACAAAAATCTAATCTTATTCCCGGATGCATCGACTCAAGCACTCTCTCTTTCACAGAAGAATGTTTCTTCCCAGAAAAAGCAATTTTATTTCAGCTGCCGTATCAAGCCACTGCCTCTGATATTAGGGCTCAGATTCTCAGGAACTTTCTTAGCTAGAACATTTCTGTTCTGGCAGATTGTATCAGAGAAGTGGGAAAATACAATGCCTTTATGCCTATTCCTTGACTATTATGAATAACGACACAGATATGGGGAGAAAAGAGAGAGGAAGCACAAGAGGGAAGCACAAACAAAGCATGTAGCAATACACTATGTTTTTTGTGGAAAGGCATGGTAAAGAAGTCTCAGATGCCAGAGCATGGTCTCATGGTCCACCTTTCCCTTTTTTTATCCCCCTTGAGCTAGTAATGTATTTTCTAGTCAGCTAGCTGCTTTATGGCAAATAAGATGCTGGGACAGAGTGAATGCAGCATCAATAGTAAGGAGATGGGGGCAAGAGGCTGAGGAAAATGCAGAAATGACTTGAAAACCTAAGGGGAGGGAAGCCAGCAACAGAAATTCCTGTCAGTTAAACACAATCAATGGCCTCTTGGTATCAATCACTGCTGAGCTCTGTGCACTGACTGATGATTCCTGCGTGTCTGCGGCAAAGATAAATGGGAAGGAGCAGGGAAAGGCTTGGACACCACACAGGAGGCAAAGGAAGGCTCGCTCCTCTGGGCTGGAAGGAATCAAAGCACCACTGCTCCGAGATGGCTCATGAGATTGAGACATCATTTATTAGATACTTTCTTAATTAATTTTTGGAAAAATAATATTGATGATATCTGGAAAGAGGCTATTTGTCAAAGGCATCACCCTTTGGTGGGAAGATAACCCGCTTTAGTGAAAGCTCCCCCTGAGCTCTGAGGACTCTGACCCAGCAGCAGATCCAGACTCTGACAGCCCCATTTCCCCATTTTCCCCAGGAGTAGTTGTGGTCCAGGTTGAAAACCTCTGATTTCCACGAGAACACACACAGCAAGAGTGTACAGCCTGTTGTGGAACAAGATACCCAAATCTGATTTATCAGTAATGTATCATTTTGTATAGTAAGATACATTTTCATCAGAGCATGCTTGGACCTGAAGCTATAGGGCAAGTGAGCACATCTGCTTGTTTACTCAGAAAAAACCCAAACAAACCACCAAACCAGTAACAGATCTCTAGTTCAAAAACATTAAAGAAAGCTTCAGAGGCCTTTGTTTCCCTGACAGTGCAACACATGAAAAAAAGAATTCCTTCCCTCCCTCCTTCATCCACACTCTTTGATTTATCTGAGTTTATGGTGACAGTTGGGAATCCTCCCAGAGGTACCTACACATCAAATGAATCAGAACCTCAAGTGAGAGACAGTTTTCTTGCTTTAAGTCTGTTGTAGGACCCTGGTTTAATCCCTCTTTCTTCCAGGCCAAATAAACATCCAATGCTGCAGCCCTAGGGACTAAAATAGTGTAACTTCCCTGTGTTGGCTGATATCAGAGCATGGATCTCTGAATCAGAATCACAGACCTGTCCTGGCTGAGGTTCTTGGCAAATCCTGCCGCCAGGATTTAGGTGGTCACTTAGCACAAGCTAATTTTCCTGCTTCAGATTTAAAGCCTTCATTGATACCTTGAAGGTGAATTTCTAACCTTCTCTGTCTAAAGCAAAATACTAACCCATCTTCTCCCGGAGACAAACGATGGGATGGAAGTGCCTGTTAAACAGGGTTTGGTGTGAGCCAAGCTGTGTGTTGAAGGATGCAGGATTCACACTTTTTCCCCTTGTCAGTGCTAAACCTCTCTGTGGGTCTAACTCAGTCACCTGAGGGCACACTTTCCCCCCCAGGGCTGACATCTGTCTGAAAGACTTCAAGGCTAAATTCCTGGTAACAAGAAGGATGTCTATGAGATGGCCAAAGATAAGAATGATGGAGCCTGGATAAGAATTTAGATTTCAGCACGACATAATGTCTGGAGTTCAAATCAATGGCTGGAAAGAAAAGGGAAATACAGAAGTCTGCAGTGAATAAACCAAACAAATCTAGAATAACTCTTCCTGATAACTTCAGAGTGAGCGGGTCTGATTGCAAGTCCATCTCCACTGAAATGAGAGGGCTGGCTGCCCCTCGCTGCCCACAGACCCCAGCATGGCTGCCTCTGCATACTGGGGATGGCCAGCCTGGCAGGGAAAGCTGGATGGATGAGAGAGGGGAAGCACTGTCTCACAGCTCTCCTCGGTAAAAGAATCCACACTGGAGAAGAGTTAACATCTCCCATATCACCCGGGGGAAAATGTATCACCAGGGCCACACCAGCTTGTGAATTAAGAGTTGCTATTGCAGTCCATCACCCTGCAGAACCCAATTCCCAGACCTTCTGAAACCGTGTCGCTTCTGTGGATGCCACATGAGGATGACTGACATTTAACAATTTTCTTGCAGAGGAAAATTGCCCGTTCCTCCCCAGAATGAACCTGCAATTTTTTCAAAGCTGAGGCCACATAGTTCAGGTGTTTCGATTCAAAAGTGAGGACAAAATTGTTTACTCTGCAGTGGAGAGGCAGAGCATGGTAGAAGATGCTCTGATGACAGGCTGTCCCTTTTGCAACAGAGGTTATAACTTGTTTTTAATCAGTGTTTGCCCTCTTTTCTTTTCTTGTTTCATTTTTAGCTGCTCAAGGCAAAAGCAAAAGTCAATTTACTGTACATATAGATTACCTGCTGTTGCAGTGCTGCACAGGGTAACTGATGGGAAAGGTCTTGGGCAATGATGAAAGGAGATGGCAAAGAGGATTACCAGCAACAGCAGCTTGTACTGGGTTGGAGAGCAGACAGGAGAGCTGGTTCTCACACATCTAGCATTGGAAAGACCAGTGGCCAGCACTGCAAGCTGGGTTTTATGCATGATGACAAAGCCTGGGACTGGACCAAGGCTCCTCATGTGAGGAATGAGAAGCTGGGGGGACGGACTCACCTAACTCCATCTCAAAACCTTTGCCAAGTTTGTTGGAAATGTTTCAATGCACTTCCAGTGTTAAAAGCTTCAGAAGTCTCAAATCTCCCATGGCTCTTCAGTCAAACAAAGGCAGGACCTTGTTTTGTGGTCTCTAGATGTATCCCCAAATTTCTACACTTGTTCCACAAATGGATTTCCCCTCCCTGTCCAACACACAGCAACATTTCCTTGAACAGGGCAGTGCCAGGACCACGAGTATCTCTGGCTAATTAGGCTAAGGATTCTGTACCAATAATCCCTGCTAACATGCACTAATGCTACAGCAACAAGATCCTGATTAATCAGATCCTGCACCCGCTTCCTGCCTGGTACCAGGGTGAGCAGGATCACATTCACCAGCACACCAATATTCTCTGGGACTTTTAAAACAGCAGGACATCATATTCTCCTGGGGCCCTTCCTCCACATGAGCAGCAATGGAGAAGATCCCTTTGCTTGGCTGCATCCAGCTCCTTTGCAAGAGGCACTGAGAGCGGCTGAGCTGCCTGCATGCTCTGACATCGCACACTACAGCACTGCTGCTGGGTTTGCTGTAGGCAGCCCGCTGTTCCCAGCAAAGCCTGACACGCCACAGAAAGGTTTCCACAGGTCTGGTGAAACAAAGGAGCTCTGAAGTCCCTGTGAGCTGCCTACACTCAAAAGCTTTCAGAAAAAAAGGGGGGAAAAAAGAGGGGGAATAAAAAAAGGAATAAACATGAACTCAATGCCTGCTTTGTTGCCTTCACCCACCTCTGTGATGGATTTCAGCCTTTCTCAGACTGCAGTTACCTAACACTTCCTCACAGAAGTGCTGGGTGCTGTATCTCAGGCTCCCGCCTGCCTTCCCCATCCCCTCTGGCCCCAGGAACCCCAAGCACACAGCCTCCCCCCGCCTCCACCCCCCACCCCCAATTGCTTTGGCCTGACACCCTCTTTCACCAGACAAGCTTTGTGTACAGCTGCACTGTGCTGCTCAGGGTGTGCAGTGCCAGGCTGGTCCCCACAGCACTGCAGCACAGTGAGATCACCAGGTGATCCATCAGGATGGGATGCACAGAGGGATGGAGGAGGCAAGAGGTCTGTGGAACAGACTGTGGCATGTCCACACACCCAGATTTCTAGCCCAAGCTCTCAGGGAGACAGGGGATTAATGCGAGCAGGAGACCATGTTCCTGAAGCATGGAAGGAAGGCTCCCATCCTTCCTGCTGCCCAGGGAACTGGCCCTCTGGGACACCATGGTTTGTACCAGAGGAGATGGAGGTATTTCAGAGCTCTGTGTGTGTGAAGCAGCTTCCCTTGTTTTTCCCACTTCTCCCCAAGATCCTGTGACTGCCCACTTCCTTGCTAATAGTCCCCACATAACTGCTGATGAGCTCAACAGCAAGAGCCCCTCTCCCCAGTGCCCAGACTTTGGCTAAACCCTCACCATAAGACATCCCTTTTCTTATTTCCCTTCTGTCTTTTAATATTTGCCTGGATACTTTCCCTGACTCCTTTCCCCCAGTGGAAAAGCAATGCCCCTCTGCCTGCACCACACAGAATCCACGGAACCAGCCAGCAGCTGCTGCCGGCCACGCAACTGCCAGCACTGCTCTGATTTCATCATTTAAATCATTTCAGTCAATGGGGATTTCCTTTCCCTTCCTCTCTCACCAACACTCCCCCCCTACTTTTATTTTAAGTAAGTTCATAGTGCTGGAGCCTCTGCCAGCAGATGCGAGCAGCAACAGTCAGAGGAATGGAGCCAATCTGCACCAGCAATGAATTTGGCCTTGTACGTGAATCAGGAGCTTCAGCATCCTGAGACAGAGCATTAAGGGGCTGGGAGGAGGATGAAGTTGCATCTCAGCTGAACTCACAATTCTCTAGCTTCATCCACAACCTTCCCCTGCTTCTCCCTTTCTCGCTGAAGTGCTGGCATATTTTTGCACAGTTCACATCCAGCACCCCACCCTCGCTCCCCGATGCCTCCCGAGCTCATGCATTCCTCTCTCAGCACTTCAGCTGTCAGTCCCTGTAGCCATTAATGCTGGAAGGAGCTCGCAGGAGATGCCCATACCAGGGATTCGGCTTGAGAGATGCTGCAGTGCCATCTTCAGACAGGAGGGCAGCAACCGCGACCGGGATATTGAATTCAAACAGAAGAGGAAAAAAAAAACCCAAACCCAAAAGCTGACCCAAACCCAGATCTTAGCAGAGGGAACAGGTGACCTGAGGCCAGGAGAACATTTGCAGCTGGAATAGCAGGAAGCACAGGGCACAGCCCATCACAGGCTTTTGCCACCCACAGACCTCAGCGCCTGCGGCAGGGAACAGCCCATCAACCTCTGCCCAGCACTGGCAGGATGGGAACTCTTCAGGCCATGCTAAAGCTTAGAGATTATGGGATTCGACTGCATTAAACAGCTAAGAGGTTTTATGAAAAGCAAAACCAGATCCTCTCTCTCTCCTGGTCTGCTGGGGTGGAACATTGTAACGGCCGTTTTACCACCATCCTCCTCCCACTTCCTTCCAGCAATTTTATCCTAATGGCTTATTTTGCAGTAGCAAACAGTCCAGAGACCCCTCTTCCTCTCTGCCCTGAGACCGTGCAGCACTGCCCTTCACCCCCCACACTCCTTGCACTGCCCTGGGAACAGCCTCTGCTGCCTCCAAGCAGCTTTGACACGTGCTGGTGTTCAGAGAGCTGGGGGTACTTGGGCGAGCATCTGGGTCTGCACCCCATTTAATTCAGGAGGGCGTCAGAAACACCCAACAGCAGATGTAGCTGCTCCAAGCATTAATGAGGTGCTAAGTTTCTGGCATTGCCCCTCTGAAAACCAGGGCCTTTAAGAAGTCTTTTTCAAGTAAGACTAGGCTATTTGGGACAATTTTTAGTGATTTGAGTAATTTTGCCCTACTCGCACACGTCACTGCTGACGTAAGGCTCTGTGCAGTGTAGGAGACAGCAGCCCAACCCTGCAAGAGCTTTAAAGAAGAAAAAGCAAGTGTTCTCTGGGATTTCAGCAGGATATTAAACCTTATCCCATGTCCTCCACTGAGGAAGCTCTCCATCAGAGCCTTTGAGCGAAACTGCACGCTACAAAACATGGTGGATTTAGGAAGTGAAGGGAGGGATTTCTGCAGCAGCCACCAGCAGTGGGGCTGAGTGTCAGCAGCAAAGTCACAAATGCAGAATCCTGCTGGAAAGTATTTGCCCTGCCTGGTTTCAGGCATTTTAAAATGCAATTTTTAGGACTGATTTAGTTAACAAGCTTCTCTCTGTAGTTAATGGAGAGATGTGAGGACAGCTAGAAGGCAATTCTTCTGAGCTGTTGTTAACACTTGTCTTAACCAGAGCCTAGGATGACTAGGTCAAGCTCCAGAGTCTGAATTGCCAGCAAATCTCATCTTAAGTGCTGGGTTGAGGGGAGCCAGCTACTCAGGCACACTGCCTTGCTCCATCCCCATGGATGGAAGTGGCTGAGGGGGCTGCCCCCCAGCCTAGCAGCCATCAGAAACCACCCACCCCTTTGTCAGGCTGTCTCCTGATAACTGGAACTGCTTTGGATGGAAAACTCACGCCTGAAGGAACCTTGTTGGCAGGGTGGGACAACAGCACCCATCATTAGATCAGCTGAGACTTGCACAGAGACACAACCTCAGGAATTACAGGGAGCTCAGGCCAGGAAACAAGCTGGTATCATCCAGGCAATCAATTGCAGGTCTAAGACTTGACCTCATTTTGCACCATTACTCTGACTGCACAGCCAAAATGTCTGGTAACACAGAAAGCCATGCACAAAGCTTCCAGCTGGTACTGAAGCCAATTTGCTGAATTCCCAGTTTGCCAAGGAAGGTATTATGCAGCAATAAACTGGATCTTTGAATTACAAGTACCTCAAAGCCCTTCACCTCCTATCCCCTGAGCCAGCTCAAAGACCTAGGCCTATTCCTTCAAAAGCTCCTTGGCAAATAGCTTCTTTTTTAATTAGTATAGACTCCACCCAATTTAATCTGATGCCTTGAAAACAATGTGGAGAGAGGGAAAAAAAAGAAAAATAAAAAAAACCCAGGTTGCAGTTCTGTGCTTCTCCATGTTGTGTCTGGATGAGTGGATATGGATCATGAGGGAAACTCTGCCCCAAACCAGGGGCTGGGGTGGGCACATGAGCTGGATCTGTCCTCACAGCATGATGGAGGGTGCAGCCAATTTGGCCAGAGCACAAGGAGAAGGACATCTCCTCTAACCCTGTATCAGCTGCAGCCTCCACACCCCGGTCCCATCCATCCATCCATCCATCCATCCATCCATCCATCCATCCCTCCCTCCCCGCATCCACCTTGTCTTTCACCAGTGCCTCAAGGACAATACAAAGTCATGTATGTATAGGTGAAGGATGCAACAGATAAAAAACTGCCCCAGCTCTGGCAAATGACAGTGATGCAGAAGCAATCACAGGTATCAGTCTGAACAAAACCAACTCACCTCCCCAAACCATCTCTGTTCTGCCACCATGGCAACTTTTAACAGCCCTAATTGCTTCCTATTTTAACACCCAAGGAAGAAAACCTTTGTGATCTTCTAACACTTCATTATTAATGCTCATTAGAACAAAAATAAAATGCAGACAAGCACAATTTTATATGTGTGTATATTTGCAGATTGCATTTTACCTGCAAGCCCTGTGTATACAACTCTGCTACACTTTCTACGACTGTCAGAAGGCTGGAAGAAATACCTCAACATTTGCTTGCTCATGGCTCTTCCCTCCCCAGGCTCCCTCATTACAGGTCAAACTGGAATAAACATCTCTCCAGACTGCCCACCAGCCAGCAAGGAACAGCCAACACTGTCTCCCTCCTGAAGATACACAATTTCTCTCCTCAAAACTCAACCCTAGAGATGTGCCTGAGGGCTGCAGGGGTGGCTGCTGCAAGAAGCAGCCAGAAGCTCTCTGCAGGCCCCAGAGACCAAACACCAGCTGTTTCAAGGCCGGAGTCGTTGTTGACCAAGGCTGAGCCCATCAGTGATGGTCACAGCGCCTCTGGGAATCACATTTAAGAAGAAAAAAACCACAAGCAGCAGCTTTTAGTCCCCAGAAAAAGGAGTGCGAAGATGTAAGAAACTGTGCAGACACCAAGGCTGAGGAAGGGAGGGATGAGACGCCCCAGGTGCCACAGAGAAAGATGCCCCCACAGCCCATGGAGAAACCCATGGTGGAACAGGTGTCCCCCTGCAGCCCATGGAACAGGCCCAGACCCCACCTGCAGCCCCTGGAGAGGCCCCACGCTGGAGCAGGGGCGACAGACAGGAGATGCTGTGACCCACACTGGAGCCAGCCCCTGCCAGCACCTGCAGCCCGTGGAGAGAGACAGAGACACAGAGATGAGCGAGAGAGAGACCCACGCCAGAGCAGGTTTGCTGGGCGGGCTTGTGACCCCGTGGGGGACCAGGCTGGAGCAGTCTGGGCCTGAGAGGCTGAGAGACACTCTATGATTGATGACTGCACCTCTAGCAGTGACCCACGCTGGGGCAGCTGCGGAAGAGCTGAAGCCCCATGGGAAAGGACTCAGGTTGGAGAAGTTCATGAAGGGCTGTCTGCTGTGGGTGGGACCCCACGGTGCAGCAGGGGAAGGGGGAGAGGAATGCCCCCCCTGCCCCGACCAAGAAGGAAACCAGCTCATGAGGAACTGACCCAAATCACCATTCCCCAAGTCTCTGCCCCTCCCTGTGCCACAATGTGGGGGAAAAAGGGAATGAAATCATGGCTAAAGTGCAGTCTGCTGAGAAGGGAGGGGTGGGGGAAGGTGCTTTAAGGTCTGGTCACGCTTCTCATCACCCGACTCTGGTGTCACTGGGGGTGCAGGGCAGTGTCATAAACTAGTGAGTTTTCTTTCCTTTATTCTGTGTTGAGTCTGTTCTGCCCATGATGCTAATTGGGGAATGATCTCTCCCCTGCCCTTATCTCGACTCCTGAGCCTCTCAGTATCTATTTTCTCCCCTGTCCAGCTGAAAAGGGGAGCAATAAAGCAGCTTTGGTGGGTGTCCGGCCTCCAGCCAGAGCCAAACCAGCACACACAGCCAGCATTGGCAGCATGGCTCAGCTGGGACAACCATGGGCTTGCACGGGGCAGGAAATTGGTCCAAGGTGACCTGAAGGTCAAATTCCTGCCTGTGGCACCTCCCCTGCCATGAATCAATGATTCTCAGGCAGGAGCAGACGGGTCTCTCCTCCTTTTCCTTGACAGCATCTCATTTCTGAATCCTGGCAAAGCACTTGTCTCTTCCCCAAGAACCTGGAGCAATAAAGCCCGTGACCTCTTTGCTGCAAAACTCTCACCTGCATGAATAACAATAAAAATATACAATATTTTACAATCTGCTCCCTATTCATTAGGACTTGCTGAATATAATAAAGCTGCCAGTGGACCAGCTACTCTTGTAGCTCTCAACTCATGCTGAAAAATATAATTATATTGCAGTGAGGTTTGTAAACAGCCCCAGCCTTGTTTATTATAAGCCTCTCTCTAAAATCCAATCAGATTAATTTTATATGCAACTTTAACTGCTGCTGCTAATTTTAGGTAATGTGCTTGATATATTTCTTTTCTGTGCCTGCATGAACTAGATGTAGAATGGCAGATTTCAGGAAGGGGCTAGTGTCCACTTCCCCATAGAGGCTGGTCCCCCAGTTTTAGGGCTCAGAGGATCAGGATGAAGCGTGGATGGATGACCAGGAATCCCCCTTCCCAGCCTGAGCCACAGCTTGTCACCTGAGGGTGCTCCTCATTTCTCATTTCTCAGTGAAACTCTTTTTGGTGCAGTGCTCCCACAAGGTACCTCTTCAGCTGTGGTGTGCTAACCTGGGCTCATATTCCTACCTACACCTGGGGAGGTCACTGCCTTGCTGAGGTTGGAGATGCATATAGTAGAGCTACTGGAGAGGGGACAAAATGGGCTATGGAGATGCTGAGGGGACTAGAGCATCTCTCTCATGAAGACAGGCTGAGGGACTTGGGACTTTTTAGCCCAGAGAAGACTGAGGGGGGATCTTACCAACGCTGATAAATACTTGAGGGGTGGGAGTCAGGAGGATGGGGTCAGTCTTTTGTCAGTGGTGCCCAGGGACAGGACAAGAGGTAATGGGCACAAACGTGAATAGAGGAAGAGCCACCTGGGCATGAGGAGGAACTTCTTTCCTGTCAGGGTGGCAGAGCCCTGGGACAGACTGCCAGTGAGGTCAGTGAGTCTCCATCTCTGGAGACATCCAAACTCCACGATCCCGGACGCTGTCCTGTGCAGCCTGCTTGAGGGGATCCTGCTCTGGTAGGGGCTTGGACTCAATGTTCTCCAGAGGTGCCTGCCAACCCTGACTGGTCTATGATTCTGTGATGAGGAGCATGAGAAAAGGGTCTAATATCCAAAGGTCACACTGGTGGCATGAGGGGAGAACTGCAAAACCAATCTGCTTATGGTCAGACCAGAAGTTGTCCCATATTTCGCACATCTTGGGTCTGTACTTGAGCTTTGCTTCATTGCCCCCAGGAGCTCAAGCCCCTGCTGTCCTCTTTAACAGAAAGATGTAAGCAGAAAGGATGGCTTTGTACATAGATAATTCCCTCAGTTGGGAACTCTTCCATTTTGTCCTTGCCCTAAGTTTGCTGCTGGTTTTGCTGTGTGTGGGAGAATCTTTGGTCTGATTCAAGCCCAATATTTTTGCACTTGCAGTTGATACCCAAGCTCTGCCTTCTCCTCTTAGGTCAGACCTGATTCAGGATCACAGGATGAAAAGTGATTACAATAAGCAAAGGGAAGGTGGGTGTTGAATACCTAAGTGGATTTGTATTTCTCCTTAAGCATAAGACCTTTTATTTTTTTTTTTAAAGTGAGAGAGGGAAAAAGGAAGATTAAGTGAATTTAGCAAGGAGTTGGTCAATCCTTTAATACCATGAGGTCAGAGCCATCCCACATGGATAATCAGTTTGCTTTCAATTTCTCCTTGGTGGGTTTCTGCTTTGAAAAATCTCATTTCAAGACACAAAGAGTCAGGTCAAGGAAGTCACAGCTCCTAATTATGTGAAATGAAGTGGGACATAGTGGATTTGAAGCAATCTGGGCTTTAAGCATCTGTGGGAAAGTTTTCCAAAGCTGCCTTTAAAGTGGGGATTGGATTGCATCTAACCTAAGGGTGCTCAAGGATGGCTGCGAGATGAAACAGAGAAACCTTCTTTCCATCACCCACAGGGGGCAAAACCTGCTCCAGCCTTTCTATGTTTGTCTCTGGGAAGCAGAAATTAAAGGATCTTGTTCTGCAGCATCATGTAGCTCTCAACTGAATGGCCAATTCCCAAAGGGCAGCACTTCCCTGGTTTTCTGAAACAATTATTTATGTCTCATCTGCCTTCCTCATCACCAGTCTCTGATGATGATGATGAATCTGGTAGGGAGAGATGGAAAAACTTCCAAGAGCCTGGTTTTCTCCCCACACCTTCCTGAATCATCCTTCCAAAGCAGATGCTGGTCCAGCCCAGGTCACATCTCTGGTCACAGCTCAGGCTTTGTCCTCCCTGTTCGACTCCACTAACAAAGTGGTGCAGGTTCACAGCACTTGGAAGCTGCCATCTCTTTCAGATGCTCCTTCCAGTCTCCCAACTCTAAAAGCTTTTTGTGTCTCCACTTGTTGCTGGAGAGCACAAGGAAAATCGCTTCCCAGGCAGCTCAATGTCACTTCAGATGTGCAGCCAAGGATGGGACAAGCTGCTGGCTGCTCTGAGGAAATCCACACACTTACTCCAACTTCTCTGAAGAATAAATCATTCACAAGCTGACAGAGACCCTGTTAAAACCACTGCCTAAAGCAAACTGCAGACCACAGAAAATGTGGCATTAACTTTTTAATGACGTAGCCTGAGCAGACTGCTGCTGACATGAAGGAGGGAGGCTTGGCAGGAAGAATCCCTCTGCCAGGAGGATCACAATATCCCGAAACCAAAGAAAGACCACTGTATCCATTTTAAAACTAAACTGCAGTCAAGTGCAGAGGGGAGAGAAAAAGGCAACCTGAAGGAGCAGCTTGGACAGATCTCCTGTGGGTGAAGCTATGGGAACTGAAGGCACTAGGCTGCTGAGATGCCATGGACTGGGAAGCAAAGGCACCCCAGGGCTGGGTGGCCCCAGAAAATCACAGAATCCCCCAAACTGCCAAAGAACTGTATGAGGAAACTGAGGCAGATACTAGCATGTGAAAGCTGCTCACTTTGAGTAAAATCAGTATCTTTCCTCAGTTCCTTAAAGGCAATTTTATGTGACACCCCATGCAAGGTGTCTGGCTATCTGCACCACCTATCATGTGTGACCCCAAGGGAGGGGGTGCTGGTTTATTGGGGAGCCCCACACAGAAGTACTCCTTGCACACAGCAGACTTGGCAGTGCCTTAGTCTGGGGAGCACTGGGCTGTAGCCCTAAAGCACAGCCACAGCTCTAAAGCTGCGGGCACGGTGTCCATGGGCAGCCAAACAAAAGCAGAATTGGATCCAAATGGAGCAGGGTGATGAGGACCTGGACTAGGAACAGGGGATGGACAAGACAAAGCTGGAGAAGATGTATTTCACTGCCTGTTCAACATTGCTGCATGCAATCTGAGTTTAGGTAAAGGAAAAAGAAGAATCACTTTCTAGAGCTGCTCTTTGGCTCCATTCTCTGGCTTGTGGCTTGAAGGAAAGACTGTTCTTCTGGCCAGCAGACTGCCCACAGAAGCAGTACCATATTTTGGGGGAGGAAGCAGCTAGCGAGGAGGCTAAGAAGATAGAAGAGGGCTTTCAGGAGAGACAAAGCAAAGAGACGCTTTGGCAAAGCACTGGAGAGACTTTGGTCTTCCTTCCCTTCACAGGTAGCATTTGGCTTTAGAGGAAGTAGCCTTGTAAATAAAACCACTCCATTTTTAAACAGACCAAGACCTCCAGAAAAAGAGCAGTGGAGAAAGGAAATAATTGACTGGACCTGACAGATTTGCTGATAAGAATGGAAAGAAGAGGGAAGGCTTTCCGTGCTGGACACGGCTTTGGATCTAACCAGCTTGCTGGGTAGAAGATACAGAAAAGAGTCTTCTCTTGCTGGAGAGCTTTACCATCTGGCCAGGAAAAGGTTCCTGTGCCTGGACTCTGCCCTTTATACCTTGGTTTTTTTTCCTCCCCCAAAACCAGAGCCCAGATACAGCTCCTCAGCCCTGGCTGGTGCTATCCTCCATGGCTTCTTCAGCTTCTCCTTACTAACAAGATGTTACTCTCCATCAGCAACAAGCAAATATAATTTAAGAGGGAAGAACACAGGGGAGCGCTTACAGTTCCTCTTGGAAAGGTGTTCCATGCTCGCTCTTTATTTTATTACCAAGAAACTGCAGCCCAGCAGCTTGCTAATGGATTATATAAGTAGCTTTTCCTTATTCAAACACACAGACTTACACTCGACATGCTGGCAAATAGTTATCTTTTAAATGCAATGAACAGGTTTTGGATGTGTCGCAGCCAGAACTTCAGCTGCAGATGCAGGCAGAATATTGTTGGGAAATGAGAATTACAGCCTTTGTGGTGTGTGTTTGGGAGTGGAGGTGGGAGCTGAAATGCCTCCCCTGAGCAGAAGTTCCCCTGCAAAGAGGTACCACCTAGCCTGGGATTATCCTGGGTTTTTGGTTAAATGATGGTAATTATGCAGAATCTGGCCATGCTGATTAGATGGAGAGTTTTACAGAAAACAGAAGTCTGTGAAAGGATTATGAAGTTTTAAATAAATACTTTCTTAGACCTTTCAGTGCATGGAAATAACCATGCTTTCATCTTTATGACAGGTAAAGAGGGACATAAAACTATTGGAGAGTGTCCAGAGGATGGGAACAAGGATGGGGAAGGGTCTGGAGGGGAATTTTTAAAAGGAGAGGCTGAAGGCCCTGGGTTTGTTCAGCCTGGAGAAGAGGAGGCTGAGGGGAGACCTCATGGGGTCTGTGGCTTCCTGACGAGAGGGAGCAAAGGGGCAGGTGCTGATCTCCTCTCTTTGGGGATCAGGGATGGAACCCGAGGGAACAGCGTGCAGCTGGGCCAGGGGAGGTTTAGGCTGGGTGTCAGGAAGAGGTTCTGTACTGAGAGGGGGCTTGGGCACTGGCACAGGCTCCCCAGGGAAGGGGTCACAGCCCCGAGCTGGGCTGAGGGCAAGAAGCGTCTGGACGATGTGCTCAGTGCAGCTCTGACTTAGCTGCCCCTGTGTGGAGCCAGGAGCTGGACTGATGGTCTCTATGGGTCCCTTCCAACTCAGGCGATTCTAGGATTCTAAAAAGCCCTGTTCAGGGGCCTCTGTGTATTCAGAAAACATGATTATGCTTCTCACAGCCAAGAAATATGCTTCAAAAAATAGTGATCTTCTGCTTTGAGAGATTTTACAGCACATTGATATGTATATGCACAAAGTTTTCCTCTGCACTTGCTTTGACCAGAAATGCTAACACTTCATTTTGCTTTAATGAGAAACTTTAAGCTCCAAAAATCAAGAAAATGCCCTGAAGCGATTTAAAATAAAACTTGACAGCACCACAAAAAACAACCAACCTTTATCCCAATCTCTCCTAACCAACCTGCATCCAATCTTGTTTCCATCAGATAGAGCATCCTGGATAAGGAAAGTAATCACAAACAGTGTGTAGACAGGCTTTTAAGCACCTTAAAAATTTAAATGAATTAAAGGTGTAAATGCAAAGGTGTTACATTAAGGCCCCTCATAGGCACTTGCTAATTCCAAAATGGAATGGCACTAATTTGATTTAGTTTAATTGATGCTGAATATGAAGATACACTTAATTAGACCACCTTGAAGAGAGCCTGCACTAGGATTTAACACCACCTGACCTGATCCCTATGCAGGTAATTCAGGCCACTCACAATGGACTTGCCTTCAGCCATCACCTTGGGTGCTCAAGCCTGAAGGGCTTCAGGAATGGTGTGGCCAGCAGGACCAGGGCTGTGACTGTCCCCTTGGACTGGGCACTGGTGGGGGCCATCCCACCAGTTGAGGAGCTGGAGAGGGTCCAGAGAAGAACAGTGAAATAGGGAAGGGTCTGGAGCACAAGTCTGATGGGGAGAGGCTGAAGGAGCTGGGACTATGCAGCCTGGAGGAGGCTCAAGGGAGACCTGATTGCTCTCTGTAAACCTCAAAGGTAGGGAGGGGGGGCTTAGTTTCTTCTCACAGCTAACTAGCAATAGGATGAGGGGAAATGCTCTCAAGTTTTGTCAGGGGAGGTTTAGATCAGATATTAGGAAAAATGTGTTCCCTAAAAGAGTGGTCAGGCATTGGACCAGGCTGCCCAGAGAGGTGGCGGAGTCACCATCCCTGGAGGGGTTCAAAAACTCCAGGACATAGGTTAGTTGACATGGTAGTGTTGGACAGATGGTTGGATTTCATCATTTTAAGACATCTTTTCCAACATTCTTTAAAGTTTCAATGATTTGATGATTCACTTGACCAGCATTGTGCCAACACCCAAGGCAGGTGTAGGATCCCAGCTGGTTAACACTGATATTAGATGATGGAATTCCAGAAGAATGACCCTCAGGTACCATTTTTTCCAGCACCAACATAGAGGAGCCCTATTTGCACCAGCCTTGATGAATGTCCTGGCTCTGCCCCCCTGGCTATATGATCCCCATTCAACCTCAAGTGACCAACACAAAAGCACCAAAGCCACTACGGTATCAAAACACCCATAATGTGACAGGGTCTACTGACTCACTGTCCCCAGAAATTTCAATCAACCAAGAGAGACAACCTGGGGAGCATTCCCCTTTGCACCAGAGAAAGCCAAAGAGGAGAGCAAATCCAAATCCTTTGGCAAGAGCTTGCTGGGAACTGCATTTAGGCAGTGTAACAAATTGCAGTTCAGAGACAAGAACAGCAGTTACCAGCTACTATGATAAACGACCAAGTTAACTAATAGCTTCACTCTCTTTTCTTTGTTTCTTTTCTTTTTTTTATAGTTTCTTTTTTTTTTTTTTAATTCTACTTGCTCCAGCAGCAAAGCCTTGTAAAGTTGCATTTAAATTAAAACAATCCTCCAGCCTGGGGAACAGAAACACAACAGAGCCATCCATTTCCAAGAGAAAACGGGGCAGGAAATCCAACTAAGATTTATACAGTTATTCCTCTGTAATTATCCAGAAGAGAGAGAAAGCCCACGGGTCAGCAGTATCTCATGCATTATCACACCCAGCTAGCTTTTTAGGCTTTAATTTCGTTTTATATTTTTGCAATCCCCTGTCTACATCCAGATTAACAGCCATGTGTTGGGAAAATTAAAGCACGGTGCTGAAAATGGGGTGCCATGCAGCTGTCCCCCTCCCCTGTGGCATGTGGATGCCATCCACCAGCATGGCACTGCCACGTGGCAGTGACCAGGATAGGTGCTCGAGCGTGACTGTCACTTGCTGGCAAATGACCAGGCTGTAAAATGACCTGATGTAAGGAAATTAAGAGTAAAATGAAAAGTAATTCAAAGAGAAGAGGGGGGAAAACTAAGGAGCCCTTCAAGCTCTGATACTTTAATTTGCCTTTTTCTGTAATTGCTTTATCCATCTCTTTTTCCAACCTTTAAAAAGCTTCCTGGGCTATCAGTGATACTTTTATTTATGGCAGGAGAAATACTGGTGCTGGTGACCCACAGCTCAGCCTGGCATTTGAGTGAAGGCCACGTCCTTCTGCTTTCAGCTCTGAGCAGCTGGCCGTGGTGTCCCATCCCTGCTCAGAGCCGGGGGATCTTCCACTGGCCCCACTGTGCTTGAGCTCATTTTTGGGTACGGGGCTGTGTTTGGGTCTGTGCTGAACAGTCTCCTTACTACAGAGATGTTTCATTCCTGCTGAGCAGTGTTTACACAGAGGCCAGGCCTCTTCTGCTCCTCACCCCACCAGCAAGTAGCTGGGCATGCACAAGGAGTAGTGGGGACATGGCTGGGACAGCTGAGCCCAATGACCATGGGGATGTGCCAGACTATCTGGTGTCATGCTTGGCATGTAAAGCTGGGGGAAGAGGAAAGGGGGGAATATGGGAGTGATGGTGTTTGTCTTGGAAGTCACCGTCACAGGGATGAAGCCCTGCTGTCCTGGGGATGGCCCAGCTCCTGCCTGCCATGGGATGTGGGGAACGAATCCCTTGGGCTGCTTTACCTGTTAAACTTGTTCATCTCATCCCACTTTTTTTCCCCACTTCTACTCTTCTGATTTTCTCTCCCATCCTGCTGTGAGGGGAATGCGAGAGGCTGCGTGGTGCTGAGCTGCTGGCTGGGGTCACAACACGACATCAACAGACAGGGACATCCCAGGAGATGGTGTAACTGGGAAGAAGAGCAGGAGACCTGCCAAACCCAGAGTTTCCTGTCCTCCTCCCTTCTTACCCCAAGCTGGGTCAAGGGTTCAATAGATGTTGGAGCTGGACCCAACATCATTCCTCACTGTGGTGAGGCCACAGTGGGGACTCAGGACCATTGCTGATCAGCTCCCCCATTTATCTCCGCTGGTTTTATGGGACTTATTCTATTGCAGAGGGATGGGCTTGGCCGCTGTGTCCTGATGGGCTCAGACAATAAACTCTTTCAGGTGTTTCAGTTTCTGGACTTGATGATCTTAAAGGTCTTTTCCAACCTTGTGATTCTGTGATTCTGTGTTCCCTCCAGGCTGATAATGATGAAGGACCGAAGGAGAATTAGAAAGGGGAAGTCTGTGGAGGAAAGAAGACACTGCTCTGAGGCAGGGAGAACGATATATGTGATTAATTACCACCAAAGTGCTCCTGAGAGGAGAAAGGAGAAGCTGCAGAGACTCTCATATGGAAGAGACCATTGCCCTTCATCTCCTGCCAAGACCTAGAGGTGCTTTGCTCCTGGATTGCTGTTCATGTTCACAGCTGGGTTGAGCTGATGTTCATCCAGAAGGTGTTGTTGCTTTCCATCTGAGAAAACACTGGGAATTTTCTAACATTATGAAGGCACCAACTTAGAGACATTAATATGAACAAGGTAATAACTGTTTCCGATGTCCAGGGTAGAAATAATGTGTGGAGACTGCAGGAAGGCACCAGGTGAGGCACTGGGAAATTCTCTGAAGGCAACGACAGGGCCACCAAAGTCTGTGTTCAGAGGGTCTTCATGGACAGGCCTACCAGCACTGGGCTAGTGGCACAGGAGATGGACCAGACACCTCCCTGTGGTCCCCAACTCAGTACAAAAAATGCTGATTAGTAAAGAATTTTTTACAACAGTGTTCAAAGCTCATTAAAAGAGCTAAGAGAAGTCTTTTTTTTTCTATTTCAGGGACGCAGACTTTCTAGGACACCATCACATGTGCAGATGAGCCTGGGATAAAACAGGTGCATAGAGGAACAGAGTTTTATTATCATGATTTTCTGCTTAATTAAAGATCCTCCTCTTGAATTACTGCAACTCAATGTGGGTGCGCAGGACTTTATGTGGCAGCAGCTGAGGGCACAGACCTCAGCAGATTTAACCATCAGCAGTGATTGAGGCTCTGGAGAGTTTTTTCCATCTTTCTTCCAAAGGAAGATTTTTGTTTAAAGACTGTTGGGAGGTTTTTTTGGTAAGAAGTCATCTCCAGTGTCCTTGTGCCTGCACAAGCATGCTGGGACTGGCAGCTCCCATACTCATGAATGGGATTTTCCTTATATTGTTTTTAAAATCCTCAAACATTGCAAAGAACTGGTATTTTCCCCAAAGTGTTACAGGGGAAACAACTCATAGCAGAAGTGCTAAGCCTCATGGACAGAGTGACCACACTGACAGCAAAATCAGCTCAAGCATCTCAGCAGTCCAGTTTGAGCAAAGTTCACCAAAAAAGTCCCAATAAATCAGTATTTTTAATATTCTTCCATGTGGAGATCAAGCTTAAAAACTTGTTCCTAGAGTCATTAATCACACAGTAAAGTAAAAATAACAAGCTGTGTGTCCTTCTGAGGTTTTAAGATGGAATTTGAAGCCCTTTGATGGCAGCCAGTGCAACAGCTTTGGAGCCATAGTGTGGGGATCTGTGATTCCCAAGCTTGTAATGACACTCAAATATTTTCCATGGGTTTCTTCCATTACAACCCTAACCTGACCACTCTGCATCGTATCACATATTCTCTAGTGGGAAATATTCAAGCTATTACTAGGAGATTAGAGACTGGGCCAGGAGAACTGTATTCGATCTTAAAGCTCCCCACCCCAACAAATAAAAAGGACTTGGACTCCAGTTCTCTCTTAGGATGAGGCTATTTTACAGTGACTCTGCAGGTAATTAATGATCATGTCAGGGCTGCTTTACATTCCCAGAGTGGTGTGCAGGAGCTTAACTATAAATTAAAACACCTCAAGTTTTTTTATTGGATTCTTGTACCATAGTTCACTTACAAAGGACAAGTCTTAGAAAGGTCCAAAAATTAACTCGCCTTGTTTTCCAGGCTGGAGATTCAGATCTTACAAATTACAGCTTCAGTAGGGAACAAAGAATCATAGAATCAGAGAATGGTCTGGGTTGGAAGGGACCCCAAGGATCATGGAGCTCCAACCCCCTGCCACAGGCAGGGCCACCAACCTCCAGGCCTGGAGCTACACAAGGTTGACCAGGGCCACATCCAGCCTCCAGGGACGGGGCATCCACCCCCTCTTTGGGCATCCTGTTCCAGCCCCTCAACACTCTTTCTGTAAAGAACTTCCCCCTAATATCCAATCTAAACCTTCCCTCCTTTAGCTTCACTCCATCCCCCTTGTCCTGCCATTATCTTACCCTTGTAAAAAGTTGATTCCCCTACCTAAGGAAAGACAGGGATCACAGGGGTGAAACAGAGGGGTAAAGGGAATTTCAGTCAGATCTTTTATGATCATTGAAAGCATCAGCTAGACCTGGATTTATTATTATTTTGTCAACTACATTTTTTTGGCATCTAAAAGCACCTCAGAACATTTTAAACACTTCGGCAATAACAGCGCAAAATCTCACTCCAAGTGTTCAAGCCCGTGACATTTTTATAAAACAGTGACAAAATAGAATAGTCTTTCTAATGTTAGAGTCAAAAAAAAGCCATGGCAGCAGGGGAGAGGGGAGAAATATCCTCTTACAAAACCTAGCAGCTTCCATGTCTCTGCAAGGTTGGGTAGGTGATGGTACAGGGTATTTTCTGTGGGTTGGTTTATGATGGGTGTTTGAGTGGGAACAATTTTGATTTGTTTCTGTAGTGGGGATATAGATGGAATTCCTGCAGAGCTTCAGGTGTGGGGTGTGCTTACACACAGCCTTTTCTTAGCTGGGAATACACAGGGTCCCTCTTCTTCACTGCTATGGAGTTTTATTGCCAGAGAAAATACAGTGGGGGCAACTGAAAAGTTGGGTGGGAGAGAGAGTGGTGCAACATGTGATTGCTAAAGCTGGGCAAAAACTCAGTGCTGCTACTTCGTGGCTTCAACCATCCCCTCCACCAAGGACAGAAGAGCTGGGAAGTTTGATCCCTTGAGACTAGGGCAGGTTTTGAGCAACACTGACCATTCAGACCATGGAGGCTGAAGGTGCTCACAGGAAATACCAGCAGCAGCATTATTAAGGGTTGGACTCAATGACCTCAAAGGTCTTTTCCAGCCTAGTGGTTCTGTGAATAAACTGCTCCCCCCAACCCTGCAACCATCTCCTCTCCATTTCTGGCGTTGGATTTGGCCTCCATGCATCACCATTGTTTCCCCAAGGCTATCATTGGCATCAGGACCTTTTTTAGGACTTTTAAGTCTCTGTGCCTTTTTAAGAGATTCATGGGTTACAGGTCCTCTAAGATAGCAAGGGACAGGTGGGCTTCAATTTACTGGGGAACCATTAATTTTTCTCCCCATGATTATTTCAGTAGTGTCAAAAGGTAGAGGTGCTTCTCCCAGCTGAGTCATATCCAACTAAAGTAACCCCATCACTCACAGGAAGACTGTGATGAAGAGTCACTCCTTATATTAGCAAAGGACAAACTAGGTATTAAACTGCTATTTATTAAAAAAACTATTGGTACCTATTGAGGGGCAATGTCACTGCTTTAATATCCAGAAATGATCCTGTGCTGTATTCAAGGATTGCTGCTGTCCTGCATGGAAATGGGTGATAAATACAATTGGTATCACTCTGGGTAAGAGGAGGAACTCAGTAATTGCTGGAGGGCTGAGCTGGAGCTGCAGCTCCCACCACTTGGTGCAGCCACCCTGCTCGGGGCTTCTCACCACCTTGGGATGAAAAGCAGCAGGAGGACATTGTTCTGGCCTGGTTTTTATCTTAACCACTCTGGCAAGAAGAGCAGAAAAGAAGAAGAGACCTGAATGCAAACGCGTTTCTTCTCTAGTGCAAACGTGGCTGCCAGGAAAAAGACCCAAACACCATGAAAGCAGCACTGGATCATTTTTATTCTCAGATAACCTTAACTGGATTCCTGCTTGGTAAGAAGACTGGGGCTTAGAGGCTGATTTACCACCCATCAAACTATTTATCTCCATTCTTGACTTCATTGCCAGCAATGATGACTACAGAATGAGATGAATCCCTTTGCAGAGCAAGTCAAGAGTCCAGGCATCATTATCCATCTTGCTGCAGAGGAGAAACTTCTTCAGCAGAGAAATAATAGAAAAAAGTTGCTGAACTGTCCTTTTCCCACCCTCCCTCTCAGAAGATGTAAGATCTGCATCTTGGTGGAAAAGTGAAGTTAAGTGGGGAAAAGGAGAACAGCTTCTGTTAAGCTTAGCTCTCTATTGGTTCCTGCAGTGTCACATCTCACTGAGAGCACGGAGCAAGTGTCCTGATTAAATAATAATAAACCTTGCTGTATTTAATCACTGGGTTTTATAGTTAATAATAAGGTTCCAAACTCCAGGCTGTCACTTGTAAAGGGAGCACAGAAAACATGAAGCAGCAAACAGGCTTCATCTGAGGAATAGGATCCTTCTCTCTGAAGGAGCAAACTGGCTCAAAGCACTCAAGGACAGCCAAGGACAGCTCAGGTTGTGTAGAAAAGACAAGATTGTTTTATTTCAGAGAGAAATAAGACTGAGGAGACTTGGAGTACAGCTACAGCTTCCTGGGGCACAAAGAGATGAACCCTCTGAAGGCACCAGGTGCCTGCATGGGAATTTCAGATTCCTTAACTCCCAGAGATGCCTTGGAATCACAGTGCACCTAATGAATGGGGACTGTGGCTGTGACAGACCTTGGCCAAAAGCCACCAAGGGGGTCAGATATTAAGAAAAATGACCCAAACACAGGCTCTAGGTTGACACTGGTTACCTTGGCCATCCTCTTTACAAGCCCTTTTTCCTCTGTGGTGAAAACAGGGCAGTAAAGTGAGGCAGAAAACCAAGATCCTGAATAGTCCCCTTTGCCAAACAGGAGTAACTGCATTTTTTACCAGACCACCACCCCAATGGGAAAGCTTACAGGAAAATATTTATATGAAGATGTCTGCTACCCTAAACAGGCATTTTAAAGACAAGAACTGTGGCCTTTTCTGACCCATAATTAACAGCGTTTTCAGAGCTTTTCCATAAATCATTTAGGGATTATTAAATAAAAATCTCCCTCTCCGCTTTTTCTGCTTAACACTTTACATTTTGCCTTGCTTTCTGGTTTATGCACTTCAATCAAAATTGTCCACTTTTTATCTCAGCCTGAAGCCCATTTGCAGCACAGAATAAAACTTTACACCCATGAGAGGAAAAGCAAAAAAAACCCCAAAAATAAAAATTGGGAGGCCAGAAATAATCTTTACAAATTACCAAATAAAATAAGAGGTATCCAATTTGCTTGCCTTGCAAGTTGGAAGTACAGGGGGTTAGAAATGCCTTCTGTGCCACAGAATGGTAAAAATTACTCTTGACATTCAGTGTTTCAATTCAGGGGGGTGTTTCGGAGCCTCCAGCAGATTTTGTCCTGCTGTGACGTATAACAAATGGATCCCTAAGCATCCCAAACACCAATTTACCATTTTTCCCAGTTTGAGAAGACAAATGTTTCAAATTGTACAGCGTTAAAGATGTGATCTGTATTTTTCCTTCCATTGAGAGGAAAGGTCAGAGCGTATAAAGATTTTTTTCAGCAAAATACAAATTCTATTTCTGACTCATGCAAAACCCCAGCTGCTCTACAGGAACTTGCAGCCCTTAAGTTAAGCCTGAAGTTTTTCCTCTTCTCTTGAAAAGAAAAAAAAACCCCTCAGTGAAATCATTGTTCAAAGCATTGCTTTGGGCTAAATCTGGCTGATTTAGGTGTCATTTATGTTGACTAAGAGTAGACTTACTACTAGACTTAAGTTATGGCAGATGAATACATCCCTTTGTGCTTAAGAGTGAACTAGCTTAGTTGATGGTGGGTTGTTGAAATGGGTTGATTGCCATATTCAGTCGTTTTGAATAGAACCAGCCTTGAGATGAGCACTACAGACTGCAGCTCTGCTCTTTGGGGCTGCTGTCTTGCCCTCTGTGGAGCAGGAAAGGATCTTTCTGGGGAGCCAGTTTGTGAACCCCACATCTGCACCTCGGGCCCACACAGACCATAACAGCACAAAACCAAATTATACAGAATCACAAGGTTGGAAAAGACCTTTAAGATCATCAGGTCCAACCAATCCCATCCTAAGCTAAACCAGATCCCTAAGTACTTCATCCACCCTTTTTTTGAACACATCCAGGGAAGGTGACCCAGCCCCTCCCTGGGCAGCCTGTTCCAGGCCCTGACAACTCTGTCAGTAACAAATTTTTTACGAACATCCAATCTAAACCTGCCCTGGCACAGCTTGAGGCCATTTCCCCTTGTCCCATCTCCTGTCCCCTGGCTGAAGAGACCATCACCTATCTCTCTATAACCTCCCTTCAGGTAGTTGTAGGTGGGGAGAAGGTCTCCCCTCAGCCTCCTCTTCTCCAAGCTAAACACCCCCAGCTCCCTCAGCCGCTCCTTATAGGATTTGCCCTCCAGCCCCTTCCCCAGCCTGGTTGCCCTTCTCTGGACAATTACTGTCTGGTTCACGTTCTCGAACTGTAGCTTGGACAGACTGAAAAAAGCAACTCCTGCTGCAGGATCCCATCATCACCCACAGGGCTTTCTGAACAGAAAGCAAGATCAGAAGGCAGCTGTACACGAGCAGATCGCTTTCACACTGTCAGCATGGAGTTCAAGACAAGAGTTTGGGACAACAGAAGGAGAGGAGTTGTAACAGGGACCAAAAGTGGTTTTGGCTCCTGTTTCCCATGGAAAGCTCAAGTGCTTGCTCTTCTGCAGGAAGAAACACAAGCTGAAGCCCATCAGCTCTCCTCGCTGCTCCAGAACCCTCTGACCCCAGTCTAGAAACAGACACATCAGCTCACTTCAGCTTCTCTGTGATGCCTTGAGCCAGGCTGGATGTAAGGGATCGGATGGGCATCGAGAAGGAATTGCAGTACAGGAACCCTGATGTGTTATTTCTAATTATCTTCATACAAACGAAGCAACCAGCAGTGGGGCAGCAGGGAACAGCTAGTCACGCCTCAGCGAGCAGCAGCCTTCTGAGAGGTCCTAACTAACTTCACGAGACAAAGAGGCTAACGACCATATGCTCAGATAGCACTGTCACGAGCAGCACAATAGGCAGATGAAATCATTTAGCCCAAATTACTTCCCAGCACTGTAAAAAGCCCTGATAGCACGCTTCTCACCAAGTTTTCATTCTTCCCAGGTTAAAAAAAACCCCAAAAACCAACAAACCCGTCACAGCAATGAGGTGTCATCTGCTTAATAAATCCTCCCAGGTAACAGCTACAGAAGTAACACAAATAAAGTAGGCAAAAAGCAACTCTGTAAACATTTGATGTTTTCTCTCCAATCATTAAGCCTTGGGACATCTTCCATAATTCCTCTCTGTTTGCATTTTAAATACCATGTAAATTATTTTCTATTCTTCCTCCTGTCTATTTTCTATCATTAACCCTGTGATATGACCCAACAGCTGTTAAGTTCTTCAAGAGCCTTCAGGTTCATCCTGGCTTGTATCAAAAATAGTGTGGCCAGTAGGTCTGGGGAGGGGATTGTGCCCCTGTACTGGGCACTGGTGAGGCTGCACCTCCAGTGCTGGGTCCAGTTCTGGGCTCCTCACCATCAGAAGGACATGGAGGTCCTGGAGCAAGTCCAGAGAAGGGCAACCAGGCTGGGGAAGGGGCTGGAGGGCAAATCCTCTGAGGAGTGGCTGAGGGAGCTAGAGATGTTTAAGTCTGGAGAAGAGGAGGCTGAGGGGAGACCTTATCACCACCTACAACTAACTGAAGGGAGGTTGTAGAGAGGTGGGCGATGGTCTCTTCAGCCAGGGGACAGGAGATGGGACAAGGGGCAATGGACTCAAGCTGTGCCAGGGCAGGGGCAGAGCAGATATTAGAAAAAGAATTGTTACTGAAAGAGTTGTCAGGGCTGGAACAGGCTGCCCAGGGAGGGGCTGAGTCACCTTCCCTGGGTGTGTTTAACAAACGGGTAGATGAGGTACTTAGGGATATGGTTTAGTTTAGGATGAGAATGGTTGGACTTGATGATCTTAAAGGTCTTTTCCAACCTTGTGATTCTGTGATTCAGGGGCACAGTGTTCCCTCCACGTCCTGAAAGCATCCATTGCTCTGCTGTTCCCTTACAAGTATGTTAGCTCTGGTTTTGATAGGTGGTAAAACACTCACTCCGAACTGCTCACACCACGTCTCTGAACCGGCTTCAAGGCACCTGCAAGCCTTTCCCCCCCTGCCCCTCCTCCTTGTTCCCTGCTAACAAGCCTTCTCCAGTTCAAAAAGAAAAAAACCCCACATCAACAGTGTTGCCTTAATGGATTTTTTGGCTGTTTCATTTCTGTAAAAGCATTGAATTTGAGTACATTTGGTCTCTACAACTGAATGGCTTTTTCATCGTTACCTTTCACGCTAGGTCCTGTACACAGCTTACAACCAGCAGAGCTACACTGCCCTTGTGGGATTTCTGCTTTACTGCTCCAAGGAGCTGTCAGTCCTGGTGCCTAAACACATTTAAACAAACTGTCATGACATTTAATCAGCCTACGTGGGGCAAACTGAACTCTCCTGTTATCACTGAGAGCAATTTCAAAGTAAAAGCTTGATGAAACTGCAGTCCTGACCTCCTCCCCTGCCAGCTCAGTCAGGTCTCTCCCAGCCAAGGAACTTCTCCACTTTTAAATCAAGTGTAATCTTTAGACTTCTACTTTCCACTTCCTTCCCTTGCTGTGTTACTGTAAGAGCAGCATCTAGGGACAAAAAACCAATTCTTTCTCTTCCTCCTCTTAATCTCCCTAAGAAGGGAATGCTTCCAAATCACAGCAGGCCCACTACACTGCTCTTAAAACAAAGCAAGAGAAGATGTGTTTGTTAACATGCCCCTACAAACCTTCTACTTACATCTTCCTAGTTGTTTTCCTGATCTAATTAGTGGTGCAGAGAATTAAACCTCAGCCTTCAGGACCAACAGCTCCCCAGGAGAGCGATCCAGCTATAATACTATTTAAATATGAAACAGCTCCTGTCCTCAGTTAGAGTTGAGGAGGCATAAACCAGAGAAAGTTGTAATTACTAGCAGTGATTAAGAATTGGGAGTTATTGTCAGGGAGTGCAGAGCTGCTTTATGCAATCCTCATGAGGCAAAGAGAACATCTCTGCAGCTGCTGGGGGGGCACAGGGGGGGAAATTGGTTCTGCAAAACATTATTCAGCAGACTTGCTAACATGGGCACGCACTGCTGGTCCCTGCAACAAGGAGGGGAACAACCCCACAGTGCACAGGGTGCCACATCCACATGTTACCCACACTGCAGTCCTGGGGGAAGGGTTGAGGAGAAGCTCTAGGCTCAGGACCCTCCGAGGATCTTCCTCCCAGTGCTTGCCCAGATGTCCCCCAGTCTGCGCAGCCACTGCACACAGAGTAATTGTTTCAGAAGCATCTCCTCAGGTCCTGCCTTGTCTGCTTTGAGCAGGTCCTACAAATTTCATTCAGTTCTTGTACCACAAGAGCTATTGTGGCCCAACACTTCCAGACCATGCCTGGGTCTGCAGACCTCCCTCACAGACCGCACAGTCATCTTTTTCCAAGCTGAATACAAGCCTAAATGGCTCTTGTGGAACAAAACCATTGAGACCATGATCATCCTTCTTGCCCTTCTCTTCCTGACTATCACTCCTATTAACAGAAGTCCAAAGAGGCACAACATAAATTCAAAGTGGGAGGAAACCCCAGATTTACAGAGTGGCTTAGGGATGTATATTTTGTTACTCATTTTCTGATGCCTCACACTTGATGGTCTCTTTTAACTACTCCTGAACACTGAGCTGATGTTACATATATCTCACTTGTCCTGAGTCTAGGCATGAAAATAGTGTGGCAATCACATAACCCAAATCCATACGAGGCTCACCATCATCTGAAGGCAGCAGTGGAACCAGACCGAACCCTCAGGTCCCAGCTTCTGTCTCTGGAGTTGGGGCTTGACCAACACTTCTGTGGACACACAGTCAGATTGGGAACTGATAGATGGCATAAAAAACAGAGTCTCTGGGTGAACTACCTGTTCTTCAAGATATTTTGCAATCTGTGCCAGCAAGACAGAGCTACCTGAGCAGGTATTAAGCTGACAATGTTATGAAGCTGCCACACAACCCCAGATGAGATGCTGGTTTGCTTAATTCACAATTTCCACCTGGAAATCAAGGGGAATACTTCCAGGTTGATTTAGATCACGGCCTCCTGAGGCTGAGGGATTCCTTACAGTGGGTATTTACCTGTACAACAGGTTCCCCTCTTGCGTAAGGTGAATCTCTAGCAAAGACTGGAGCCCGGGCTGGATTTATAGCTGGGGTTCTGAGTGGGATCTCCATCCCACAAGATGCTGTGGATTTGTCCACATTCAACTAAATGTAAAAAAGAAACCCAAACAATGACACCTTTGGATGCTTTTTCATAGCTTACAAGAGAGTCTTAAGAGCTGGGAAAGAAAGAGTATGTTTATATCACTCTCCTTCTCCTCCCCCTGAGAGGAAGCACAATACACCCAGATTCCAGAGGATTTGCATCTTTTAGGTGACTCAGCCAGTAAATGCAATTTAATGCAGACAAGTGTAAAATGCTAAGTCCAGAGGGACAAATGCTAGACAAGCGAGTGAAGCTTAAATGGAGCAGTCATGCAGCATGATGATGGTCACAGAAGGGATTTATGGTTCAGCATAGAAAAATCCCTGCAGTCATGACACCCTCCCCTTATCACTGTAGTTCAAATGGCAAAGCACGAGCTGAACAAGACAGCCATTCCTACAGCAGCTTGAGAGAGAGTCTGTTACAGCTCTCCTCCCAAAAGGGACAGTTGTTCATGGGGACTTATCTTCTCCCAAGAAGTTTAAGACTAGTCAGCAGACTGCAGGACAGCTGGAGCACCTCGGTTGGCAAGCTGGAAGCATCTGCAGTCACCCACCACCCCTAAATGCAGCCTTTAGGGAAGGGGTGATCAGCACCAGGAGAAGACTCAGAGCTCACCATCAAGTTCCTTGAATTTTAGCCCTACTGTATGAAAATGGATGCTGAGACTGAGCACTGGAAAACCAAAACTGTAATTCACATGCCTGCCTCAATGTAATGCAAGGGGTTTAGATCATACTCACTCCCTGGTCACTTATGGATTCAACCCAGCTGCCAGTAAAACATCCTTGAGGCTGAATTTTAATATGATGAAATTACTGGAATTACTGTTTTAACTAAACAGCCTTGCTTGAGCCCATCGATCACTCTTGAGCTTTGGAGGCAGATCTTGAGCATCAGCAGGCAAGGAGCACACAAGGGGGACACATGGATCCCTCAGTGGACAGTGGGCTCTGCATCATGCACCCCATCAGTTCTCCCCACTACAGAGGCAGCAGCCAACACCTATCCAGAAAGGAAAAAATTAATTCCTATTGACAACAATTTATCACTTGTCAGTTGATGACAGCTGAACAGTGAGGCTGGAGGGGAGCCCACAGCCACCTCTCTCTTGCCACATTTGGTGTCCTTCGTTATTTCCAAAGAATATGGACTTATGCCATGCCCAGCCACAGGCTTTACCATTCAGCTTCATTCGAAAAGGCACACTAGTTTCCATGCACCTGAAACACCACCAGGTACACTCCAGGAATTTAGCTCCACAAATAAGGCTCCTCGTGCATTCACAAAAAAGCCACATCAGCTTCTTACCCATCACTTCGCCGTCTAAAGTGACACTTGAAACTCAGGCTTTGATACAGTCTCCTTAAAGGCTTTCTGACACGTGGTTTCTTAAGAAATCTTCAATTAATAAAACACCCCACCCAGCAACAGAAAGCTATTTCAGGCTGCTAATTATCTTTATTACCTTTGCTTTAATGAAAAGTGCATGAGTTGCTGTAAGAGCTGCTTCTCCCCACCCAGCCCTGCTGTCCTGGGGATGGCCCAGCTCCTGCGTGCCATGGGGAGCGAATCCCTTGGGCTGCTTTACCTATTATTCTTACTCATCTCATCCCACCTTTTTTCCCCCCACTTCTACTCTTCTGATTCTCTCCCCCATCCCAATGGGGGGGGGGGGTGAGCTGAGGGGGCTGCGTGGTGCTGAGCTGTTGGCTGGGGTTACACCATGACAGTACCCATTAAGACATGGAGGTGTCTGGAGGAGGCATCCTCTTGGACTGAGCTGGAGAGAGGCAGAGCTGAAGCTCTGAAAGGAGGATGTGGCACACTGACCATCAGTTAGTTACCATCTGCTCACACCCAGAATACTTCACATTTGCACAGCAACTGAGACACCCCATTTGATCCCAATCCAAAAATTCTGAAAGCTGTTCTTTTACAAGCAAAATCCTTTTTCCAGGGAACTGGGACTTGCTGTCTGATCTTAGACCTGCACATGAGTATTTTCCAGGGAAAAGAAGTACAAATCCAATGGCCAACAAAAGGAAATTAAACCTACCACAGACACTATGCCTGAAATTATTGCTACATCTGATACTACATTCTCTAGACAGAAAACCAGCAGGTAGAAATAACATTCCTATCTCTACCTTATCCCAAAAGAAGTAGGGAGATAGAGTTGGCAGCACTTTGTTGTACATTTCAGGCTATTTTTTTTCCCTCCTACATAAAAGGATGCTGTCAGATGACTCGTGTTGTTCTCAGGGACAATTCCATAGGATAAAAAGACCCCAAATCCCACAAAAGCCTTCGAGTTCTCCATAGAAGGGACCTCTTTTGTTAAATTGCCAGTTATCTTCACACAATAATGTTACCCATTGACTTGCTGCTTTCTATAAGTAGCTGCAGGGAATACTATAAGTATTGTGATAAGCAAAACTGTTTCACCAGGGCTAAATTGGCATCTTTATTGCAGCACTGCAATTTGAAGCCAAAGGACTGCTTGATGTCCGGGTGCCTTTTATTACAAGATTAGGGTTACAGCTGCTGGGTCTGAACTTCACACTCGCCGAGTGTGCACTGCACCATGTGAATGCTATTATCACTTCCCCACGACCTGCTGTAGGTCTCGAAAAACATGTGAGTAATACAAAGGCTCAGATATGAAATAGAGTTACTGTAGCTTAACAAGCTACCATGCATCAACTGAGCTGTAAAAAATAAAAATAAAAGGAAAAAAAATAAGAAAGAAAGAAAAAAATAAGGTTCCTTATGTGCTAATATCCCTGAATAAAATCACAGTAAAACATACTTGGTGAAAAGGGCTTTGTGTCAGTGTATTTTGCCTGTGTTTGGCTCCAGGCTTAGCCCCCACTGCCTGCAGTGTAGGGCTCTCCAGGAGCTCAGGACTTACAGGATCATTTTAGGGGGACAGCTTTACACATTGCTTTGCCAGAGAAGCAGAAATCTGTGTTGGTACCCACAGAACCCCAAAACTGTATAGCTCCTGTGAGAAATGCCAGGCTGCTTTGAGGGCAATTACCCTCAGTTTCAAACCCACACCAGCTCTTATGACTTCTGTACCTTGGCTCTCCACCCAAATACCACATTCTTCCCCTCCTCACCCCCAAAAAACCAAAGTAAAATCTCATTTGGGGGGAAGATTAAGAAGGGACAAGCAGCCACAGGCTGCATTCAAGCAAGCATCCCTGCTCCCTTAGGACCTGATGCTTTCCTGGAAACATCCTATTCCCGCAAGAGCATTTTTAGCTGGGTGAACAGAAAGTGTTTTAGCTATGAAACTGCTTGCCAGACTCAGTATTTATATCTGCACCCTCACCATCTGCTGCAGCTCTTTCCAACTCTTTGGCAATTTCAACTTGAAGCAGCTCTATAGCAATTGCCCCCTCCTGACATCGCTCATCAAGGTTCCTCTGCTCTTAGTGCAACTGGCCTTCCTGAGGGGACTTGACCCCTGTATAAAGACTTGTCCCAGCTACATGAATCACCTGGAAGCTTTCCTAAAGCCTGAAGCCCAAGAGGAATCACCCACACCCAGGGCCCGCAGGGACAGGGCCAGTAGCTCTGTCGTTACCTCCCACCTCTGGAAGCAGGCTTTAGCTCCTCTTTGCTGCAGGTCACACAGTCAGGCTAAAACTCCTGTCTTCTTGGGCACAGCCACACACAGATTTCAGAAGCCCCCACCCAGAGCAAAGTGCTGGGTGACAGCCTGTCTCCTTTCCTCCTGCTCAGAGCCTGTGGGTGCCCTGGGTGGAGGTACTTCTATCCTCTGCTCAAGCCAGGTCACACACCTGATTACTGCTCGCAGCTGAAGCTCAGAGTCACAGAATGCTTTGGGTTGGAAGGGACCTCAAAGATCATCTAGTTCCCCCCTGCCATGGCCAGGGACACCTTCACTAGACCAGGTTGCCCAAAGCCCCATCCATCTTTGCCTTGAACACCTCCAGGGATGGGGCTTCCCCTCTTTTAACTTGTTTCTACCCTCAGAAGCAAGGGAGAAAACTTCTTGCATTCGAGTTTCCAGAAAAAACCCCTTTGGCTCCTGGTTTCTTACTGTGCACTTGTCCTTATCCAGCATTTATTATTATGTACAGCTCAGCTATTCAAAGCAAGTTTAATTTACCTGCAGATCATATTACTAGCCCACATTTTCAGATTTATATCTCAAATGGTTTCTTCTTGCATTGCATGATTATCTGAATGGAGCATGCTGCTGTGATGGATGGACCTCAAACAGTTGGTGGTTCAATTGAGTAAGAGAATTACAGAAAAAGCAGGGTTTTTTAACTTCTATGTAATTGCCCAACACCACAGAAGTCTACAAATCTTGGCTAGCAATATCAGATCCACATGTGATTTACTCAAACACTCTAAATCAACTGCTGGAGAAAGTATTTTTCTCTTTGACTACAGATAGAGAAAGCCTAGTCTTCTAACACAGGCAGCACAAACAACTCTCATAGCAGGGAACAGAGCCATGATATTAAACTTCCTGCATTTGCCTATTTCCTGCATTTTTGCAAGACTCAGGAGAGCGTGTCAGTTCAATTTCAGCAATTTTCTTAGAGAGTGGAAGGTGGAAATGCAAAAGAATTCTTTATATTCTTTATTGGTAGTGATGGTAAGTTCTCCTGCTCTCATTCTTGCTGCCTGGCTTTCATTCCATAGCTCACATGACACCCAGCTACTGAAATCCTGCTTGTACTATCCCTGAATTTTGTACCATTATTGCAACTGAATTGTTCAGAAATGAGTTGTGTCATGTCAGCACCTGCATCATGAACTGAAGGGCTTCTGGTGGTGTTGGTGAGCTTCAGGGCCAGCCTCTGAGGGCACGGAGTTTAGTTTATAGGCTGCAGAGAGACAAATTCAGAACAGCACAGCCCTCAGCCAGAATGAATTTCAGCTACAGATGTTCTTGTCCCCTTATGATGATGGTCATTAGCTCAGGCCTCTTCCAGAGAGGTTTAATCTGACAGGTAGGAGTGACAGTCACCCCATCAGCACAGGCACCGGTGGGAAAGGAAGACCTGCCCAGGAGCCAGCCCTGCTGCGTGGTCCAGAGAGCATCCCCTTGCCTCCTCTCTGCTTTTGCTGTCTTGCTAATCAAAGCCCAAGCTCCTGCAGCTCCCCCCTACAGTATATTCACCCTTGGCTTGGCACTCCAGGATCCACTATGTTCAGATAACAGGGGTACAATAATGTATTATGTGTGGGTGAAACCTGCCCCGCTGCAGCAGTGGGTAGAAGCTTTATACTTGTACAGCTTTACATTCAGGAGGGTTGCCCCAGCCTGTTGCCTTCACTTCAAATGCAGCTTCCAGGATTATAGCATCACAGAATCCCAGACTGGTTTGGGCTGGAAGGGACCTCAAAGATCATCCAGTCCCACCCCCTGCCATGGGCAGGGGCACCTCTCACCAGACCAGGCTGCTCAAGGCCCCATCCAACCCGGCCTTGAACACCTCCAGGGAGGGGGCAGCCACCACCCCCTGTGCACCCTGTACCAGGGCCTCACCACCCTCAGAGGGAAGAATTTCCTCCCAATACCCAGTCTAAATCTCCTCCCTTCCAATTTAAAACCATTCCCCCTCGTCCTGTCACTCTAGGCCCTTCTAACAAGTCTCTCCCCAGCTTTCCTGTAGCCCCTCCAGGGACTGGAAGGTGCTGTAAGATCTCCCTGGAGCCTTCTCTGCTCCAGGCTGAACCAACCCAACTCCCTCAGCCTGGCTTCAGAGCAGAGGTGCTCCAGCCCTCTCATCATCTTCCTGGCCTCCTCTGGGCCAGTTCCAACAGCTCCATGTCCCTCTTATGTTGGGGACTCCAGAGCTGGACACAGCACTGCAGGTGGGGTCTCAGGAGAGGGGAGCAGAGGGGGGCAGAATCCCCTCCCTTGACCTGCTGCCCACGCTCCTTGTGATGCAGCCCAGTTGGCCTGCAAAGCACCCATCCCCACCCCTCTTCCAGACAACACCTGTTGATATAGCTTGTTCAGCCATATCCAGCTTGGGGACCCTAGACAAGCATCTGGACCTGTGACCACCCAACCCAAAAGGTCTCCTGTGGCCCTTTGATAAAGAGCAAACCCAAGTTCTGCAGAGGCGATTCACCCCCTGCTGCTGCCGATAACTGGTTCCAGTGCTTATGCAGAGGCACGGGACTGCAGAGCGTTTTCTCCTTAATTCATTTTCTCTAAATATGACTATCATGGTGAGAGATATATACATACACAGGCTTGTAAAAGTACATTTTTATGCCCCATTTCAGATAAACAGCGTAATTAACACAACAAAGCCCCCATTTGAAAATCTTGTGTAGCGTTCTGCTAAGAAAGCCATCCAGAGCAGGTCTGGCGTGTGTTTCTTGATTGGAGAGATGTCTGGCTGTTCTTTAGCAGTTAAAGCTAAGTGGTTTCTATGATTTTCTGTTATTTGAAGGAGGAGGATGAAATCAAATAAGGGATTATAGGCAGTATTGCAAAACACTGAAACACACCCTGCCAATCACAGCATCCATCATTACAAAACACCGTGTCGCACTCAGAAAGAGCCATTACCTCCCCTTGCAGAGCCTCCATACACAAATCAGACCAGGAAAAGAAATAGTGTTTGAAAAAGGTTCAGGGAGATGAAGACATGTCAGCACAGCACGGGTAGTGAGAAGTGTGTGCAAGGGGGGTAAAAATCAAGCTAATGGCAAGTTTTCTGGGGTTTATTAAGCCATATCACCCAGAGGATGCATTTCTACCCAAGCTCATCCTTAGGACAATTTTGCTAGAGATTTCAAAGCATTCTCAAAAAAAAAAAAGGGCAAGCAGGTGCTAACAGCAGCTTTCTGTTGGGGTTACAGACAGGAGAAGATGCGGGAATTTAGCTGGAGGGACAGAGGGTCCTCAGAGATTCCTCTGGGCAGGATTTTGTCTCATCTACACTTCATAAATGGAAGCTCTTCTGGAAAGTCAGAGCTTTCAGCTGTCCCATGACACATCCAGAGCTGGCTAGAAGGCTGGTTAGCTGGAATCTAGTTATCTGGGCTAGACAGAAAATCCCATCAAGCGTCTGTTCCTCAATGTCACTGTGGCATCTTCACAACAGCATCTCAAACTGCATTAATGATTTGTAGCTGGATTTTATCTACCAGTAGATCCATACTGCAGAAATTGAAGTTTTTATGTGCTTTAATTTTCATCCTTCTTTATTGGAGGGACAAAACAATAATGAAAAATTGGAAAAATGATTGAAAACTAGAGAAGCTGTTCTGAGAAGTTAGCAGCAGTTTTAAGAGTTAATGGGGAAAGTTGCTATTATGCTCAATGCATGGAGTAGAATAAAGACTGCCTGATTTTCACATTGCTTCTATAATTTCTCTCAACATGATCTAAAGAAGGGTAAAAATAAGAGCCTAAGTAATGTTTCCCATGATTTCCCTCTAGCCAAATTCTCAGGGGTGGGAATGAAGCCTGATGCCCTCCTATGAGGCTGAGCCCAATCCCCTGGGTTCTGCAACATTCACACTGGGCTTTTGATGGGCCAGGAAGTGATGTACCTCCAACCAGCCCATTTTAAGGACACATCTAGGAAGAGAAGGCAGGACTAACAGGCAGGGAAGCAGCGGTTCATCAACAGCAATAACAAATAAACAGTTTTTGCCAGCTTTGTAATAGCTGCGGAGGGTCTTTAAAGCATCAGATTTCAGAGTCCTGTGATTATATGCAAGTCATAGCACAGCCAAGAAATTAAATTTCTAGTTACTGTGGCTATAAAAAGTTGGGAGGGAATGGAAATACATCCTAAAGACTGAAAAAAAAAAAAAGACAATGACAAGCTCTTGATTAAAAAGCTGTGGGTGTATAAAAATGACAAATTTTGGAAGGTGTGTTAAGGAAAGTTTCTACTGTATAATTAGGAAACCACCACAGGCTTGCTGTGGTGTGCTTCGAAGAGGAATTTACTACAGAGCAAGCACTCTTGTAGGGACAGACTATTTGCTTTAATAAGATTCTCTCCTTGTGTCATCCTCTGGGACACCATCCTTCTGTCTGAAGAAGCATTTAAATGCCTGAGTTTTGCTTAAGGTTACAGCCTCTCCAGATAATTCTAATTTGAGAAAGGGAGGTAAAACAGACATAAAGGAAATCACAATGCTGCTCTGGAGGCACTGGTCCATGGCTTAATGCAGCATGCTCAGAAGACAGTTGTGCCTTGTCTCCTGAGAGGACACAAAGCAAAAAGGTGCCTGAGGATCTTTCTGCCCCATTCCTTGTTAAAACATTGTTTGAAATTGCCATTAGGAATAGTGTCTGAGGTTGCCCACCTTCCTCTTTGCCACAGCACACTGCAGGGGCCTCCACTTTGCCCCAAGGAGAGCACTGCCTGTAAAATCTGCACCCCAGAGTCCCACCATCCTGATTACCCGTGATGCAGACACACCCACACACACTTTGGGCTTTGCTTTGGTAAGGTGCATTGTAAGGCTGCTGTGCCCCACACCTCAGGAGAAGTTCTGCATCATCCCAAGAGCCAGAGGGAATGTGTGATGATGATTATTAGCTCATGGTGAGACTCATGCTGCCTTGCCCAAAGACTGTGCTCAAGGTTAATGACAGCTAGCTGTGGTCCAGCTAGTTCTGCCTCCTACAAAGAAAGGCTGAAGGACTCAGGACTTTCTTAGCCCAGAGAAGACTGAGGGGGAATCTTATCAATGCTGATAAATACTTGAGGGGTGGGAGTCAGGAGGATGGGGTCAGTCTTTTGTCAGTGGTGCCCAGGGACAGGACAAGAGGTGATGGGCACAAACGTGAATAGAGGAAGAGCCACCTGGGCATGAGGAGGAACTTCTTTCCTGTCAGGGTGGCAGAGCCCTGGGACAGACTGCCAGTGAGGTCAGGGAGTCTCCATCTCTGGAGACATCCAAACCATGTGATCCTGGACGCTGTCCTGTGCAGCCTGCTCAAGGGGATCCTGCTCTGGTAGGGGGTTGGACTGGATGTTCTCCAGAGATGCCTGCCAACCCCCATCATTCTGTGAGTCTGTGATTCTGTGATCCTGTCATGGTCATGATTACTGGCATGTGGAAGCAGATACCTGGCAGGGCTCACTAGAGCTTGGTGGGTACCTATCTGTGAAAGTGGGACCTGGGCTAAGGTACAGACATCCTTAAGTCCAGAATTGCTAAAACTTGGACAAGTTGTGAAGAGGAATGGTTTCTGTTCAGCTGATCCCTATGGGACAAGTAGCCCAGTATGGATTTTAAGGGAACAGAGGCAGCAGGCTGCCCCTGGTTCAGTCTGAGTGCAGGGATGCACTCTTCACTCAGTACCTTGTCAGCAGCCATGTGTTTGGAAAGGTTGCTTTCCAATTGCTCCTGGCTTTCTGCTTCCCTTGGAGAAGAAGCACCAGAGCTGGGAGAGGAGCATTTTCTCTGAGCAAAGCCCTGACTCCCGAGCTGTTGCTGTCATTTTGTAGATGCTGCTCAGGATGCGATGGTGTTATCTGGGAGACAACTCCCCTCACCTCAGTCACGCTTTGCTGCCTTCAGAGCTCTGCTGCTTCTGTGCACGTCTGAGTGTGTTTGTCTGAAGTTTGCAAAGAACCTTCTCAAAGCACCACAATTCCATCAGTCCCCTCACAATGCAGGGAAGTGGAGATGCAGTAAAAATGGCACTGAGCAGACCTTTTGCTACAGGCAACAGATTATTAGTCTCTTCTCTGTGATCCCACAGAACCTGGCATAACTGCAGGCACTGCTTGGATACAGAGTGCATTTAAGGTATTTCACACAGTTCTATCATCTATATTTATTTCCTGTCTGTTCTACTTTGTATTTTATTCACTGATTTTGTATTACATTCATTTTAATAAGCATTAAAGGGATTGATGCTGAAAATCCCCCACACAATAGGACAGTCCATGTCAAAATGGACTGCTGGCTTTGATGTTCTGAGTAATGTTTTATCAAACAGTTTTGGATAGCTAGAATTGCTGAAATATTGTTGTTATGACAGTTTTTTCCTTGATTCCTTTCCCATATGTCTCTGGTTCCAAACAGTATGAATGCAGAAAAGGAAAGAGGAAGCTTCACTGATCAACCATAGACAAAGCGAGGGTGGAAACACTGTCAGGCTTAGTGGAAAGAGGTTTGAGCTTAAAGAACTTTGTACAATATGGCTTGAAACAGATGTGTGAAGCAAGCAGCCCTGCTGTTTCTGGGTGTCAAACACGGCTGCTGTAAGAAGGACTGTGCAGTCAGAACACACATCTCCCACCAGACCCCCAGTATCCGGGGGTCCAGGAACCAGCTACACGAAGCCTTCAGCTCTCTGCATCTTCCACAGAACATTTCATATGGCAAATTTATGACCCAAAGTTTTCAAGCCTTTTAACAGTGGACTATCGGCATGGGAATTAGCTTGCAACACCACTGGCAATGGCAGAGAAGGATCCTGTGCTGGCTTGCAACCCTTGCTGCTGCCAGGGGAAGTATTCTGTATACTCCTTCCAGCCTGCCTGTGCTTTGCTGCTCAACAACTTCCCCAATGCATGGGCAGGGATAATGGTTCATTGATTAATCATGGGGAATGAGGAGAGAGAAAGCTAATCACGATGTAGTGGACAAAGATAATCATTACCCCTGATGTCGGGCACGCAGAAATGGATCAGGTGTCAGATGTCTGAACTTGTGCAAAGGAAGTCTTTGCAGCAGTGCACAACTCATTTCACTGTCATGTCAGACACCCTCTTACCCCATCCTCCTAAGAGATACACAGCTATCACAGATAACCTGGAGAAATCATTGCTGATTACCAGCACCATGAAACTCAAGGACTTCTTCCCAGCTCACTTGTTTCTTCTCTGACAGGAGTAAGCAATCAAAAATGAAAGAGGATGTCACTTCTTAATAGTCTCCCAAGTCAAGCAAGGCTATTAGGATATAAATATACGGTCTTTATTTGCAAAGAAGCATAAAAGAAATTGCTACAAAGGCAAGCAGAAGTAATATCCAGAGATATCCATCAGAGGGATGCAGAACCAGGCAAAAGTATCTCAAGCAACAGAGATCTCTAGCCTGAGGACAAAGCTCCATTTGCTGAGAAAAAGTGATGTAGGATGTTTATGCCAATTATGATAGCAGCATGTCTGGCAATCAGTTTGAATCCCTGTGACCAGACCAGCAAGCAATAAAACCTGCTTGGAGTACAGGCTAACAGCCACAATGGTGATGAGTTGTTCCTGAGAAAGGTTTCCTCTCCCCTCAAATCTTTTTTTTCCATTGAGTCACCCTGCAAAGGTACTCAAAGACTTCTGGAAACCAAGGACTTCAGGGGCTGTGAAGAGCAGCCCTGAGGCTGGGAGAGGTGAAGCCATACACAGGCAAGACTTGGTGTGGGAAGAAATGAAGGTCCATGTTTAAACCTGGGAGAACAAGAGGCCACTTCAGTCATGGAGATAGGTGTGCAAAGGCAGTGCAGCAGAGCTATTGCTCTCGATGGGACAGAAAGCAAGAAGGAAAATAAATAAAACAAAGGTCTGCCCACCCAGCTTTATCACTTCAGAGTCTGACATGACAATTAGCCCAGAAAAATTCAGTATGAGAGCAAGTGCTCTGCCTGCTCCTAGCACAGTGTTATACTGAATCCCTGATCTTTTTAGGGAGATGTTTTCTACTGGGAGACAAATAAGCTCATGCAAGCAAAATCCAAGCTATGACTTTCTTGTTCAGCAGGGACATTTAGCCAGCTACACATTTCACCCATGTACATAGCAGGTAACTTCAGTCAAATAAATAGGCCATGGTCCAGAAGTTGGAAGAGGTAAAAGTTTGCAACTCCTTCACTCCCAGTCACAACCAGGCCTGGAATCCTCCATGCTGTGGCAGCCAGAGGCCTGGTTTCCAGGAACTGCTGACTAAGCAATTTCCTATTACCCAGTTAGTGTATTAAGGGATGGGAGGGCAGGCACAACAAAGGCTGCATGTGCAGCTTGTGTTAGTGTTGTTGTTAATCAGAATACAAGCAAATTATTTCTTCCATCTGTGACTCCCACAAAGAAGATCTCCCTGCTGCTCTCCTGAGCTGCTCTGCTCATCAAGTCCCTTTGTTTTGCATGTCACGCTGGCCAGTTATGACAGAGTAAACTGGATTTGCCTTCTGGCAGTAATTTTTTTTCATTAGATTTGGGTTTTAAATGCACTGAACATGAGAACTTTTGAAACTTCATGACGCCTGAATGCTTGGAGCACTCATTAAACATTTAGTGCGTGAAGGAGGGGAAAAAAGGCAAACAAACCAACAGTGAGAATCCCAGATGAAGTATAAAACAGGGTAGTGGAGTTCAAGGCAAACTTTATTCAGGGGCAGATTTCACCCTCTGCTTAAGGATGAAGGAACATTTGTTCTTCCATATTCAGCAGTTTCTGGGACCTGGCAAGCTCCAACACCACTCAGGGCTGTTTTAAATTGCTGCCCTGGTACAAAGGCATCTGTGGTGATCTGAAAGCATATGGAATAATGTGAATACAGAACATGCCCCCGGTTCAAAGAGCCTCCATCCTCCTCTGGCAGTGCTGGTTTGTATCCCTCTGCTCCCAGCTGGGGTAGGGGAGGCAGTGGGATGTCTGGGCACAGCAAGAACAACCTGACACGGAGACGCATGGCACAGTTCCCCGGGGCCTGGGATGGTGGCAGGTTGTCACCGTGTCCCCAGCACTTGCCTGAAGGTGTAAATACAGAGCTAACAGGCTGACTTCTGAAAATACATCGATACCACAGGAGAGGCAGAAGGGAATCTTTTCTTTACCTGATGTGCACAGAGTTTTCAGGGGTAGATAACGCCCATGTTTATCCCACGAGTTACGCCAGGCACTCTGGGGGAATGTGTGATGAAATCCCATCTTCTGTGACATCCCTGGCTCCCTATGCAGTTGGGCTTTTGGCATTGTGTGTCTGTGTGATTTCTGGAAAGAGCCATAGCTGTGAAAACAGAGCATGAAGCAGTGGGGCTGGTCCAGCTCACCACTCGTGCACAGTCAGAGGTTTAACTCTGGCACAGAGCACTGCAGCCAAGGGCTTCTCTCCCAAGAGGCAATCACGTGCCTGGCTACTCTGATCCCATCAATGGCAATGCCCATCGAGGGACTGGAACTTTTCACAGCACAGCTCTGGATGATTTTAATGGCCTCTTCTTTATTAAAGGGAGCTGCAAGTACCAAATGGGGAGGAAAATTGAGATTCAGGGGACTACTGACAAATCTCCCAGTTTCATCCAAAGTTTAAAGTCACCAAGAACAGCTGTGTGAGAGAGAAACCAGTTCCTGTGCTATGTGGGCTTCTGTCCTTGGCACAGTATTGAGTTAATCTGTGGGAATATCAGGATGTGGGAAGCTGCTCAGTGGCTCTTGCACAGGGCAGCAGCTCAGCACTGGACAGAAGGCTCCTTTCATTCATTCCACAAGAATAAGGTTTTTTTCCTGCCTCCAGCCCTAATTTGGAATATGGAAGCTCCTGGATAAGATCTGAAGCCTCTCAGCTCTTCTACAGCTGTAAGAAGTCCTGATCTGTAAGAAGGATACTAGACTTGAGACTTCCTGATGGAATATACTGGAGTCTATGCCCACATGCCCAATCCTTCAAACCTTTGCTATTGGATCACTGCTGGAGTCCTAAGACCAGCAGAAAGAAGCTCAGCACCAAAGGATATAAAGCAGCTTTACGTCACATCTGCCTGTTTCTAAGAGTTGTATCAGCAGAACATGGATGGAATTTCTTGTGTAACTCAAACCCACCAACACACCTTTTGTCAGCAGCACCAACACAACCACTCCATACCACAGGGAAAGTCCCTCTAACCACAGCCACACAACCATTGCCCTAAGGGGCCTGCAGGAGGAAGCATGGAGGACAGGGTTAACCCCATTTAACAGTAGACATCTACAAGGTCACCACCCATACCCCAGCGAGCCATGTTTTCTATTCCATTAAGCAACAGACACACACAGAGCTACATGAAAGGTGTAATTAATCCATCTGGGTGATGTGCATTTTAAGGTCCTTATATTCCCCATCAACTAGGAAGAGGGGACCAGGGAGCAGTGGAGGCTCCTGTACCTGATCTGAGTAGTCCCAGTGGTCACCATCTGCAGATGAACTGTGCTCAGTCCTTGATGCTGAGAACGATTACTTAGATTTTACCCCCAGATCCTCACTGCTATGAGCACCCTGGGCTCATCTTACAGAATGGATGTACTGGCTTAAATCCAGCATTGAAATTACCTGTTAAGCACGGGGCTATCTGAAAATACAATGGTAAAGTCAACACAGAGCGAGGTGTCAGGGACGCAGTCTTCAGTGAGGGATTTAACCCAATGATTTTAAATATAACTCCCTGTATTTGCAAGGGTTGAAATAATTTTACAGCATCTTGAATGGCAGGTTATGGGTCATCATCCATCAAAACCATGGGCAAGCAATGAACAAGGTTGAGGATGGGTGATTTAATAACAAACAGATAAAGCACCCTGTTCTTACAGAGCATGGATATTATTTCATTTTCTATTTACTGTCAGGATCTCCATGATAAATAGTCCTTCATAACTTTGATTCTCACACCCTAGAGTTATTAAACTTAATTGTGTTTCCCCCCATGTTTTATTAGGGCAGGGATGAATTTTCATGATTCATCCAACATTTGTAATTTGTGATAATCTCATTGTTTTGCTCTTTGTCTCAGCAGCTATAATATTAACCTAGGTCAATAATTCTGTCAAGTGGGAGTGATGATACTTGAAATAGGGAATTTAAAGTATGGGAACTACATCTTATCTCAAATATAAAAAAAAGAAGAAAATCTTGGATCATCACTGGATGAACGTGTCAAGAGCAGCTGGGATGCATGCAGCCAGGGAATATCTGCCTATCACATACTTTCAATATGCTTATATGATGTAAAATCCTCTTCCATTAGCCTTTGACTTGGATACGATTTAACACTACAAGGGTTTTTTTCCTTCCCACTTCAGGTTCCTATCTAGCAGCATGTGCTGAATTACCCTAAGATGTATCTTGAATTATCACCAGGGCTTGGAAGAATTTCAGGGTCCATCTGCAACCCACAGAAAACTCACACAATCGTGTCCTAAGATTTGATGCATGGATTTGGACATCACCACACCCAGAAGCTTTGTCACCTTAAACCTTTTAGTTCAGACCTGCCACAATTTACACCAGTTTTCTTTCTAGAGGCTGAGCTTCCTGGCCACAGATACCATCATGGTTGTCTCTATACCCCAGGAAATCCAACTGGGAAGACTGGTCTTTAAAGAAAAGGAATGTGGGGCACATTTACAGCACTGCCATGCATGCTCAAAGCCAAATGTTCCGCTCAGAGTGGAAGGCAGACACTTTCATTCCAGATTTGATGTTGATCCTTATTTTCTGTCAAAGACCATATTTCCAAGGAAGCCTTCAGAGTAATCCTGCATATTACCCTTGCCAAAGTCAGATCTGAATCCCCTGAGAGTCATTATACTTGAATCAGCTGCCACAAAGACCTAGGTCTCACGGAGTGGATGAAGCAGGGATATCAGCAAAGCTGCAGCTTTCACCTAGTGCTGTGAAGAACTGTAATATATTCCAGGGAGGCTGTATCCCCGGGTCTAGAATTACACAGATCTATATAATGAATAAACCATTCATTTCCTATTGTGTTACTGGGACTGTAATCTCTAGAAATCCAAAATTACCTGGAAAAGAATATAATATTCAAGAGGCTCGTACCAGCAAACTAGCCCCCAAAGCACAGTGTTCAGCTTCTGGCACAGTTTCAAGTGCCCTCTTTGGTGGGAAAAAGTTCCTTCAGTGCTCTAGTAATTTGTTAAATTGAGTCTTTAAAAGCTCTGAATTCCCAGACCATGGGAGAAGAATATGCACTGTCTTAAGCATTTTGGGTCATATTATCAAGCTCTTCTCTGCAAGCACAAGGACTAGATACTGAAAATAATCATCCCTGAACACATGCACATACATTACCACCTCCCCTCCTTTTCTCCTCCTTCCTCCCTTTCTATTCTGCCTTTACAAACCCAGACAGCCCTGTAATGCCATCTCTCATATCTGACCAGACCTGTCCCTTCAAGAAGCTGGGCTGGTGGTGTCCTACCATTGCTCCTAGCACAAGGTGGGCTTGTACTCACGTTCATTGTGTTCCCCACTCTTTGATTTGCTCTCTGCCTGTCCCCACCATTATAATGTTCTCAGGACTGTCAGTTTCATACCTCGATTCACATCCTGTTCTCTTTTTAATCTCTCTGGCCATCGAGGCGGGGGGGGGAGGAAAAACAAAAATCAATCTACCTTATATATACCACTTTTTGCAGAACTTTCATCTCTGCTTCCAGCCTCCAATGTCTGTTCCTTTTACTGCATCTGCTCCAGTCTGTACTGGTGGAACACAAGTTTGAATATATTTCCACATTGATACCAGACATGGGTTTGGTGGGGTTTTTTTAAATGAAGTTTAATTTCATAAGTCATCAAGCACTGAGCAAGAAAAGGTGCTGCCAGAGCAGCCTTACACATCAGACAAGAGTGGCTCAGATGCTACAGTTTTACAACCAACTGCGTGTTAAGGGAACAAAGGAATAATCATTACATCCCTCTGCCTTCTCCTCTCCAACCTGAATGACCATCTGCAGCCATGCTTGCTGGCAATGGCCTTTAGCTCATTCCAAAAAAGCCCCTTCAGCTCTCATTGCTAATATTTTTCAACAGCTGTGGACCCCAGGGACTTCTCCAGGGCTGCATGACTGCTCCAGATGTGAATCATTTGATGGATGGACTCTTTGAACTGCAAAGCCTGCTCCTGATTCAAAACCAAGATAGCCACAACCAGAGTTTTTCCCTAACCATTCCCCAGGTCAGACTAGTAGATCTGAAAAAGCCTTTCAGGTTTGGATGACTTTTATTGTAGAAGACACAAAGAGGAGAGGGAGGCTCCACGAGAGAAACCATAAAGCATGAGCAGCTCAGAAAATTCCTCTATGTCCATCACAGCTTCCCTGCAGTCTGATCAAGGCTTTTACTTGTTCAGAGAATGGAGATGACAGGACAGGTGCAGTTCCCTTCAGCTGAAATATTTCAACACTATATCCATCTTGGGGGCAGTCCCCCCACCTCTTTGAAGAAGAACCTCCTTTTGCACCTCTGCTTTGGGAGTGGTACCTGTTCCTCAGGTTCTGATGATAATCTCACCCACATTAATCTACTGGATGGGCTGTTTTCAGACTCATTGCTTTGGACAGGTCTACATCAGCTCTGGCTGTGCCAGCCAGATCATTCCATAAGAAGGACACTGAGGTTCTGGAGCGAGTCCAGAGAAGGGCAACCAGGCTGGGGAAGGAGCTGGAGGGCAAATCCTCTGAGGAGCAGCTGAGGGAACTGGGGGTGTTGAGCCTGGAGAAGAAGAGGCTGAGGGGAGACCTTATCACCACCTACAACTACCTGAAAGGAGGGTGCAGAGAGGTGGGTGATGGTGTCTTCAGCCAGGGAACAGGAGATGGGACAAGGGGAAATGGCCTCAAGCTGTGCCAGGGCAGGGGCAGATTAGATATTAGAAAAAAATTTTTGACTGACAGAGTTCTTGGGGCCTGGCACAGGCTGCCCAGGGAGGGGCTGAGTCAACTACCCTGGGTGTGTTTAACAAACGGGTAGATGAGGTACTTAGGGATATGGTTTAGTTTAGGATGGGAATGGTTGGTGTTGATGATCTTAAAGGTCTTTTCCAACTTTGTGATTCTGGATCCTGTTTGCTTTAACTGGAGATATGCATGACCTTGTTTAGGTAGACGAGACACCAATTGCCTGTCTTGGCCTAGCTCTCCACCAGCTCATCGTTTGCTCTTTCAAAACACCACTGAGTACAGTGATATGGAGCAGGCTCCTTCAAAGCTTGAGCTTGGGGATAGTTATTTTGCTCCTCTGGGAAAACATAGAGACTCACAAAGTGTGTTTTTATGGAGACATCCTACCTTGAAAGAGAACATGATGAACAAGGTAGGAAGTGTGAAAATCATTTACTTTTAGGTAGCTGTAATGTCAAACTGATACGTTTCTCATCATGAAACCCACAGCTAATGGTGGGTATTTATGTGCTGTTACTGGAAGCCACAATCTGAAATTTTCTGTTTTCACAGGGAAATAAATAATCCCCACCAAGATTTCTAGATCTTTAGATTGCAGGGAAAGAAACTGGAAAGCTGACTTGAAAGCATCCTTATGATTCCAGATAAAAATGAAGAAAACTAAATTCTTGTTTATATATCTTGTGGTGTTTAGTTTCGTGTTAATTTTTTGGGGCTCATGAATTTTGACTGCCTGAAACTGGAAATACTACTGTGTGCCATTCTGGTAGCTCAGATAAACCTCACAGTGAGCATCAAAAATATCTTAACTTTTCCTTTAAATCACCCTTGTACTGCCAGAATGATTAAAGAAAAAAAATAAAAGAGCTTTTATGTACAAGAAGCTGGTCAGCTGTACTTAAAATATTCAAAGTCATTCTCTTCTTAGCACTTCTATCTTTAAGTTATAAAGCAAGGCTTGCTGGCTGCTGACATTCCTGAATTTCAAATAAAGAGACTTGGAAAGACTGCTTGCTTTTTCTTCTGCATCCTCTTAAAAATGCCTTTAGAAATTATTTAAGGCAAGGCGCCTTCATGGCTTTCAGTTCAGCACAGAAGAGAAACAAAGCTGAAGAGCACCCCACTGATCGGATTAGAAATGCCACGTAGGTTCTTGTTTCAATCTCAAACTTGAATGGAGGCAACTCCTGATTTTGTACCAGCTTTAGTGAAACCAACCTCAGACCCACAAATATTTTACTTTTCAAACAAACAAACAGAGTAAAACAGGAGAGGGAAATTAATTAATTAGTGGCATTTATGATAAAATACCTGGTTATCAAGTTTTCACCCCACAGCTCTTTAAATAAACTATTTTAACCACTTGGAAGGAAGAAAAATTGAGCCAAACCAGCTCTGAATATGAAAACCAGGACATGCAGCCTACAGGGAAGTAAAAAGACCTACACCAAACCAAGGCCAAAACAAACCCAGAAATATAATTCAGATGAGCCAGGTGGCAATCGAGAGGATGGATGTGAGCTTTGCTATTGAGAGCTGTGTTGGAATGCTACAGGCAGACAGATCCACACTCCAAAACACAACACTTGAGGTTTGTATTACAGGACAAGGGTAAGGAAAACACCCTATCTGGATCGACTGGCTGATTCAATCTGATTATTAATTAATTGCACATTAAAGGTGATGATAGCGTTGGGACACCACCAGCTTCTCTGCAGTCTTGGACATTTCCAGCTATAGTCTGGAAAATAAAATGGCACTTGCAGCATCTCAGATCTGTGTCCCTGCACACACGGGTCCCATGTTCCTGATCAACAGGTTTCCCCAGTACTGTCTTATTGAATTTTTGCTGTCAGCAGCTATGGAACTGATTTAATGACAAAAAACACTGATTTGGGGAAAGCAAGAAGTCGCCACTGCTGTTTTATAGAACGACAGAATCATAGAATGGCCTAGGTTGGAAGGGACCCCAAGGGTCACAGAGCTCCAACCCCCTGCCACAGGCAGGGCCACCAACCTCAGGTCTGGAGCTACACAAGGTTGCCCAGGGCCCCATCCAACCTGGCCTTGAGCACCCCCAAGGATGGGGCATCCACCCCCTCTCTGGGCAGCCTGTTCCAGCCCCTCACCACTCTCTCTGCAAAGAACTTCCCCCTAAGATCTAATTTAACCCTTCCCTCCTCCAGCTTCACTCCATCCCCCTTGTCCTGCCAGTCTCTGCCCTTGAACAAGCTGATTCCCCTCCTGTTTCTCTTCTCCCTTCAGGCACTGGGAGGCTGCAATGAGGTCCCCCCACAGCCTTCTCTTCTCCAGGCTGAACCAGCCCAGCTCCCTCAGCCTCTCTCCATAGGGGAGCTGCTCCAGCCCTCTGAGCATCTCCGTGGCTCCTCTGACCCCTCTCCAACAGTCCCACATCTTCCTTGTATTGGGGCCCCAGCTCTGGACACAGGACTCCAGCTGGGGCCTCAGGAGGGCAGAGCAGAGAGGGACAATCCCCTCCCTGTCCCTGCTGCCACCCCTCTGCTGATGGAGCCCAGGATCCCATCACCCTTCCGAGCTGCAAGAGCCACTGCTGGCTCATGTGAAGTTTCTCATCCACCATCATTTCACTAAGTTGCAGTGACAAAGAAAACGTGGCAGAGTATAAACAGTCCTGTGAGCCTTTTTATAGGCAAAACCCTTTGTTTTGGTTTAGTTCAAAGAAGTGTTTTGTTCTGTTTACAGACGCTCCTGCATTTTACCTAAACCAAATGAAAACATCACCTCCATCTGTAAGAAAAAGACTTCAGAAAAAAAAAAAAGAGTGTCTTCAACTTGAAACCACTCTTTTATTTTCCCCACTTATTAAAACTGTTGAAGAATTACAGAAATTATTCGCTGAGGTTTAGTCACTGGGCCTTTGGGGAATCCACTGGAATGCACTGCTGTCCCAGGCTCCCCTCTCCAGAGAGAGGGTGCTAGCATCTTCTAAGCCTTCAAAGCAAAGTTCAAGATTGACTAGACAGTGGCTTACATGAAAGGAGAATCGTAGAGATTAAAGCCTGGCTTTTTTAAAAACTGTTGGAATTGGAGAATAAGACATAATTTTTGTTTTTATAGCATCAATTGAAAAAAAAAACACCCTCACTGTTTTCTTTTTCATGCAATAGGACAATTGACTGTTTGTTTTAAAGACACTTGACTCTTGGAGAGTTTGTTTGTTTTCCAGGTTGGGGAGTTTTTTTTTGGATGAGGTTTACTTAAAAGATCTCATCCTCTCAGTAAATGTTGAGCAACCTGAACAAGAAATCAGGTAGTGGGTTTTTTTTTCTTGCTAACACCTTCTTAGATGTAACATATTTTGATGGAGACTCCTCAACCAGCTCTACCCTTAGCCCTCCTGTAATTGGTTGAGTTACTTGGGAATTGAAATCAATAATTCCTATTAGAGAAAAAAAGAGAGACTGCACAACACTGCACCAGGCTGGCAATACATCCCAGCTGGTGTTAATGCCTCTGCTGCTACAGCACCTCAAGACAACCCTTCTGCAAGGCAAGAGAAGGTCCTTGCAGACACTGGTCAGAGGAAGGGACATGGCTCATGGTGACCACTGCACTGGCCCAGGCAGCAAATTGCCCCATCTCCATCCCAGTGGGGAGATGCTCAGGGGGTGGAACTGCACCCAAGAAGATAAAACCAGCAGTGTTTTAAGATCATTCATGCAAAGATTGTGGATGGAGATCTGCAGTGTTGGGGTGAGAAGCAGCTGGGGGACGGAGTGCTGTGGCAGCAGGATGGTCCTGTTTTGGGTGGAGACCACAGAATAAACAGACAGATCATTTCTGCACAGCTTTAAAGGCCACAGTGTCCTGAGTGAGACCTTTTGCTTCATTAACTGCAAATTGAATATTAAAGTTGACACCCTTAAATATGCTAATGAGTAAAAAGCAGTCATGCTCAACTCTCCACCCAAATCACATTCAATGTCACCCTTGGGAAGGAACGGCTGAGGTTGGGGTAGGGGGTGATTGAGGGGATTGAGAAGGTTACATCTGGTGATGGGAGGAGAAAAAAAAACTGAAGACCTCAAAGAGGACGTCCATGGGCTGTGCTCCTTCTCCTCCACCCAGGACAGGGACACCTTCTTGGGAAGCAATTGTGATCTCATCCTTTTGGTGAGAGTGCAGGGGTAGCATTGTGCTGGCATCTTATTATACTCACAGTCACACATCAGCACTATTGCAGTAAGTGCTTTTATCAACAGCAATCACAAGCTTTTATATCTGTGACTTTAATAAACTTTCTATAAGTTTCAGCTTTGTGGAACTGTCTCAGTGAAAGTCCTTTGGGGGCTCTAATGGGCAAATACTATGATATGTGGTATTATATATAATCCTTTAGACATTGACCTAGGTCAACTAGGACTGGACCCAGCCCCACTTAGTCTCCTCTTGGAAGAGCTCAGAAGACAAGGGGTCCTTTCTGACCCTTGGGACTCAATAGGAGGGATCCCCCTCAGCCATACATTAGATTTTCACCCTTTATGTGATGGCAAGAGAGTAGGAGCAGGGCAGGAGCAGGAGGAGCCTTGCTTCTGGCCATGGCACAGCTCCTAGCACCCCATGGCTGATGCAGTGAGGCAGAGGTCTGATAACCTACACATTACGTCAGCGTTGGCCATAAAGTTATCCAGCCCTTTACCAACCTCAGTGCAAGGTCTGACACCAGATGATAACAAATTACCTCTACACAGAGGGAAGCCAAACAGCCCTTTTATTAGCTTTAAATTTACTGGCTGTTAATTTCATAGGCTATGGGACAGAGTAAAACACCAGGAGGCTTCAAGTTCTGTCATACTCTTTACAGCCATAAACTTCTTTAACAAGTCCTTTGTACATCACTCAACTCCTCTCTTTGTCCCTCCCTGTCTGTATCTTGTCCCCTGAAGGATGAGATGACTGGGAATTCCTGCCTTTCAGTGGAGTTAAAAGTGTTCCAACAAAGCTACATTTCAGATTTAATTTTCTCTCACGAAATGGAATTTTTCCACCAAATCTGTCTGCTCTGCACATTGGAAAATAAAACCAGAAAATCAAGTTCCCCTCAAAATGCCAAACATCAGAAAGGGAAATACTTGTACTTCTCCAATCACCAAGATACTTTGATCTTCAGCTTTTTGCTGGTCCTCTGCTCTCCTGGCCTGTCTAGATTACCACTGTTTGGATGAGGACTTCTCTTTCCCACAGCACACCACCCACACAGGACAGAAATGACTTCAGTGGGGTCTACTCAAAACCACTGGCACTCCAAAGAGTGTGAACAGCAGATAGAAATCTTTCTTTTCAGGACAGGCTCACTACTGAATGCGTGGCAATGCCCAAGACACTGGCCTGAGGAAAAGGCTGTTCTGGATCAAAGAACCACTGAGGCAGAGATAGGCCCCACAGGAGCTGACCAAGCAGAGAGCCAGAGGTGAGCAAGCAGGAGCCAGACCCTTGACACATCTCTTCCAGGGACCTCGCAGAAAGTGTTTTGGAGAGAGGCAACAGCAGCAGGGACAGAAGGGGATCAGTCCACCTGATGTGACTCAGAGGGAGCTCCCTGAGACAATGCTTTCCCCAGCTTCCATCAGACACTCTGATCTACAAGCCCCTAGAATTTGTGTCTTTCAGAACTGCAGACACACATGTTATCCAACCAAATCCCTTTTTATGTGATCTAATTTTTGTCCATATACCTACAGCACCCAGGAACCAAATTAAAATCCATCCTACTGGGTGCCCTACAAGGCCATGGGGAGAGGCACTGCTCACCTCCAAAGGTTTCCAGCACGCACAGACACGTGAAGGGAGATGTAACCAAGCCATGGGGTGCAGAAGGGCAGTGACAGGGAATACAGCTTGGGCCTCCTTGGGCCATCAACTGGTTTTTTGCAAAGTGTGGAGATTCTTCAAATGTTGCCTCCTACTAAGTCCCACAGTTTGATGATTCACAGAATTCACAGAATCACAGAACTGTAGGGGCTGTAAGGAACCTCCAGAGATCACCAAGTCCAACCCTCTGCCAAAGCAGGGTCCCTAGGACAGGTCACACAGGTCGGTGTCCAGACAGGGCTGGAATATCTCCAGAGAAGGAGACTCCACACCCCCTAGGCAGCCTATTCCAGTGCTATTCCATGATGCTTTTGAGTGGCTGCTGGAAACAAGATTTCTTTATCCCATTCTTGAACTTGTGGATTCAAACAACTGACATTTCTGCTGGCTTCTTCTCTGCCTACTTCTTATTGTACCTCTCTCCAGCCAGGATACAGGAGATAAACCTGCAGACCCCCACAGGGTAACAGATGGAACTAACACCAGGAGCCCTAATGAGCTATATGAACCAGATTTTATTAGCAACGTTCACTTGCTGGCTGGGATTCTTGGACACCCAAACCAACCGTTTCTGACCATCTTTGTCCATTCCTTTCCATTTATTTTATTAAATAAATGGCAAGACTGGCTCCCAGCCATTGCCTCCTGCTTTTGCCAGCAGCTCCTGGAGCAGGTTGAGAACCAAAGTAGCCATCGACATTTGTAGACACCTGCTCAGAGATGAAGAAGTCTGGGCCGAGGGAGTAAAACACTGCCAAGAGAGGAGGTCTGTACAGTGTGCAAAGGTGTAGGGTTCTGCTTGTATGGTAATGTTCATTTATTCAGTCCAAACTAATGGCCCATGGATCAGTCCTCAGTAACTGGTGATCCGTTCTGCCACGAAGCACTTTACTTCAGCTCAGTGGTTGGGCACAGATTAAAAGGGGCTGATGCCACATTACAAAAATACTTACTTAATAAAAACAAATTAATTGCCCAGCTGAGGCTGAGCGAGCTGCTGGTTCCAAGAATGGAAGTGAGCAGAGAAGCACAGGGGTTGGAAGGGACCTCGAGAGATCATCAGGTCCAACCGATACTGCATGTGCTTGGGTTCAGTCCAGGAGAAAAGATGGATAAGACCTGCCTCACTCAGAGGACAGAGAAGATCCCATGTGGATGGACAACCACAATAAGATGGGAATGTATCTGGGGTCTAATATAGACTATTCCATAACCTGGAGAGTTTTTTCTCCTTTTGGTTTTACCTGTCTCAATAATAATAGAAAGTGATTGGGTTCTTCCTATTTCTTCTTTCCTTTTTTTTTTTTACTGAAAGAGTTGTCAGGGCTGGAACAGGCTGCCCAGGGAGGTGGTTGAGTCACCTTCCCTGGATGTGTTCAAAAAAAGGGTAGATGAGGTACTTAGGGATATGGTTTAGTTTAGGATGAGAATGGTTGGACTTGATGATCTTAAAGGTCTTTTCCAACCTTATTATTCTGTGATTCTTTTCCTTAAATAAATAATTTCCCTCAACACACACAGCATCTCAAATACCAAAATATACCCAAACTTTGGAAAAAGGGACAGAAACTCAAGAAACAAACTAAGTTTCTGCAGCAGCAACACATTTTCCAAGCTCTGACGAAGCCACAAAGCTTTTTCTATTGCTGGTTTTAATTACAAAAACAGAAGTCAAAACCCTGACATATATGACAGAAGAAGAGAGTGTGAAAATGTTCAAACAACAATAGAAATAATAAGCTCTATTTGAAGACAACGGCAGCACAAATTGCAAAATGTTTCAGAACTCTTTTTTGAAGAGGAAAACCTTCAGTTATATGCTGATTATTATTTTTTCCCTCATAGCTACAAAATCAAATCAGCTCAGCTCACAGAAGATCATCACAATGAGATGTCAGATGCCTGGCAGTTCATCCTGACAGCTCTTCCAAGTATGTTTCTTCTCCCCAAGGTCCCTTCCAGCCAGAGAAAGCCGGTTTGAAAATCTCTGCTATAGGGTCTTTTGGCTAACTGTCTCTCCAGCCCTGGAAGGAGGAAGGATGTGGCTGAAGGACTCTGCCCTTTGCTTCCCATGGCCTGGGGGGACACAAGTATCCCTTACAAGGGACACTGGCAGGGCTGTCTCCAGCTACAGCTGTTAGTATAGGCAGCAAGCCAGAGCAGGAAGGCAACTGTGGTTCTCCTGTCCATCTTGCTTGTTCCACAGCCCCAACTGCCAAGCTCTGCTAACACCCCAGGAAAGATCTGCGTTTCCTGCAGGGATCTCCAGCAGATCTGTGGTTCCCAGTATCCCAGGCAGAAGCCAGTCCTTCACCAGGGTCCCCTGACTGCTCTTCATCACAGCTACCAACCCCAGGTACTGTCCTTGGCCCCAGAAAGCTGGACACTCCTCTGGATGTTGCTATCATCGTCATCACAACAGCAGCGATGCAAGTTTAGCCCATAGCCCATTCCAGCTTCAACTACCATCACCTCACAGAGCCAGCTACGCTCCTCCTGAGGATCCCAGCAATTCCTCTGGAAGGGCTGTGCCATCTCTTTACAGATGCTCACCCAAAAACCCACGACTGTAGAATAACTTCAGTGCATCAGCTGCTTGAAACTGGCTCAGCTGAAGGGAACTCACTTCCAGAAGATAACTGAGGATGGCTGCCTGCCCAGTTTCAACAAAAGATGGATTTTGTAAAGCCAACTAAAACTATGCCATCCATTAGGAGAACTACAAAGCAGAACATTTTAAAGTTAATTGGGTTTGCAATTAAAAGATACACACAACATGTGATGCAATTAATTTTACATAAACTTGGTCAGGAATTAAATGTAAAAGCACTTGGTTACTTCTTTAAATGAAGCATATGTTTGTTTCCAACACAACCAGCTCCTCTGCATACCAAACCAGGAGGCACTGAAGCACTCACACACAACTGCAGCCAGAATAACTCTACACTTTGTATTATTTCAAAGGCTGGACTGTTGTGGAGATGATTTGATTTGAAGCATGAAGGCCAGTTTGGAAAACCAGAGGAACAGCACATGGAGATGGAGCTGTTCCCTGCCCCTTTGCATTGGGAAGTATAAATCAGCAAGGCTTAATTGTTAATCCAGTGGCGTATGGTTTTCAGTTGATAAATATGTTGGTTAGAACTGAGCAGCCAACTGGATTTTTCAGAAGTTCAGCTGTTGAAAAAGCTCCAAATCTGAATTTTCCATGTACAAGCTGGTTCTTACCAAGATACCAGTATAAGGGATTTCTGGCTATGGTCTCCTTGCTTAGATCACATCAAGAAGTCTTCTGCATTTTGGGTAACTGGATGGAGCTGGAAAACTCTTGTCTGAAAACTCCTCACTAAATACCATGCCTGGTCCTGGGTCCAGAGCAGTGGGTCTGACTTGCCACTCCACTGCGAACGTGTTGCAAGGCTTACTCCAGTGACTGCATTCCTACCTGTTGTATCCCATGCTCTGAAAGTGCAGTCTCTGGAGTAGGCAGGATCACCCAGCACTACACATCATTTAGATCTTATTGTGCCAACAGCTTTCTGAAAAGAACAAAAGCTGTGGAAAGTCAGGGCTGGTAAGGTTTTAGGAACAGTTTTAAAACTGCTTGGTCCAAGGACTGTGGGCTTGGACTGGTGGTGAGATGAAGGTCCCTTAAGGCAGGCCCAGCCAGATACCACCAGCTGAGGCAGCAGGTGATGACAGGAGCCTCTTCTTAAAGGACCTGGGGCTGATTTTTAAACCAGCCCAGCTCAGGGTCGGGCCCAGCAGGATTATATCCAGGACCAGAAAGGTGCCTATAGAAAAGCTGGGGAAGAACTGTTCACAGAGGCATGGAGTGATAGGCTGAGGGGTGATGGGTTTAAACTGGAAAAGGGGAGATTTAGGCTGGATATTAGGAAGAAGTTTTTCAATGCAAGGGTAGTAGATCACTGGCAAAGGTTGCCCAGAGAGGTGGTAAAGGCCCCATCACTGGAGATAGTCAAGGTCAGGGGCTTGGTGGGGCTCTGAGCAACCTGATCTAGTGAATCTTACTCCGGGGGTAGGACTAGATGGCCTGTAAAGTTCCCTTCCAAACGAACACATTCTATGATTCTATGATTATCAGCACTGGAAAGAGGGAAATTGGACCTCAGGGACACTCTGCAAGGCCTCCAGCCCTGGGAAAGGGGGAGAAAGGCTCCGCAGGACGGTGTGTGTGTGTGCCCAGGAGTCAGAGGTCTGAGCAGAGGTAACCATACTGCTCAAACATCCCTGCAAGGGCGTTACTCAGCCTTTCAGCATGGCAGAGGTTGTATAAACATTTCCTTTCATGTTGATTAGAGCCCAGCAGTTACTGGACAGGCTGGCAATGGCAACACATGCCCAGGCTGGTGGTAACAGCTCATTAATCACTCAATCAAATAGAAAAACTTGATTCTGTAGGGCTCAAATGCATTTTTAAATTCCTGCAGCTATTTATGCCTTCATCTTTCATTCACTCCTGCAATAGCAGAATTAGGCCTCACATTATGGCTATTGTGTGGACAAGTTTGGGGTTTTTTTTTCAAATTCATACCAGTGCCAGAACCACTGTCTTCCACAAAAAGCAAATTTCAAGGAATGCTTTCAGGTCTGTAGGGGAGTAATTAGAAGGGAAACATTGGCACATTGACATTTTTCATGCTGCATCTCTGTGTGAAGTGTTAGCAAATGCAAACATTGGAAAATTTGTCTCTTATTTAAAGTGCTTTAAATAGGAGCAAAGCCAGATAAATTATTTTTTAGGAAACAGAAAATTGTGGAAGTTTCAGGGGAACCATAATTATTCACACATATGGATCAAACATCAGGAAAAATTCAGGCAGAAAAACCTCTGGTGGCAGATGAATTTCTGATCAGTTCAACTGGGCTGCTTCAACCTGAACACAAGAAAACATGTTGCTGTTTAGAAACAGAACTAACATCACCTAAAATATTCCAAAAGGATCAAAATCAAAACAGCATACTTCCTTTTCCACTTGTCCTGGGTTCTGGCCATTCTCCATTAAAACCCAGTTACACAAAACTGCAACGCCACTGAAATAAACAGACAGGGTTTCACTTGGGTTTCAAAAATAAATGTCATGGGTTTTTTTATTTTTGTCTCTGGTTTCAGTGGTGGGATTATTTAAAGTAATTAACTTTGAGAAATATTATTTCTATGGAGGCATTAAGGAGGCTGCTTTGAAAAACTGTTCCTACACGTGGAAGGAAAGAGGAGGAACACAGGGCCCGGAGCTTTGAGAGGGCAATGGCTGTTGGGATGACTGGTTGGAATCAGGGCATCTCACTGGAGAGGGGATGGTGGGAACTTCTGATCTGGGATCCCCAGTATAGAAAAGACATGGAGCTGTTGGAGCGAGTCTAGAGGAGGCCATGAAGATGATCAAGGGGCTGAAGCACCTCTCCTACGCAGCCAGGCTGGGAGATTTGTGTTTGTTCAGCCTGGAGAAAATAAGTCTCCAGGGACACCTAATTATGGCCTACCAGTACTTAAAGGGGTTCTACAGGAAAGTGGGAGGACTGGTCACCAGGGAGTGCAGGGACAGGACAAGGGGCAATGGCTGCAAGCTGAGAGAAGGCAGGGTTAGGTCAGACATTAGGAATAAATTCTTCACTCTGAGGGTGGTGAGGCCCTGGCACAGGGTGCCCAGAGAGGCTGTGGAAGCCCCCTCCCTGGAAATGTTCAAGGCCGGGTTGGATGGGGCTTTGGGTAAGCTGGTCTAGTGAGGGTGTCCCTGCCCATGGCAGGGGGGTGGAACTGGATGATCTTTGAGGTCACTTCCAACCCAAACCATTCTATGATACTGTGAGTCTATGATAGCCAGCATTGTAACTCTGTTGCCAGACTGCTGGAAAACACTAAAAACTCCTGGGAGAGAGCATTCAAGCATTCCTTTAATAAAAGCTACCTAACATAGGCTGGTCTGGCATCAGCCTCCCTATAGAGGAATCTGCACAAATGAACTGCCCCTCCCTGTGACATTAAGCTCAGGTTTGCACAGGCTGGCTTGTGGGGTGCTGAAGGCAGGATCAAGCAGTACCTCATTTATTTTTTTTTTTCCACTCCCTTCAAGATGTTTTTATCTCCCAGGAAAGGTTTCAACAGCATCCGACAAGGAGACTTTTCTGTCTTTTGTATTTGTGCCATCCGTCTATCACCTGTCCTTCAGCACCATGCAAATTCGCTCCTTCCCACCCCCCCTCTGATGGCTCTTTCATTTCCAGCAGATCTGATTAGGTAAAGATGAAAAGTCAGACAAAAATCGCCACAAGAAATGACTGAGCTCATATAGCCCCTGGGACCAAAAGCAAGGCTAGGGGAAGGGGCTGATGCTTCCCAGAGATATAAGTGCAAAGAAGCTGCAACCTGCTGAGCTGCTCTGCTGATGCTTCTTGCCTGGACCAGGCAGTTTCTTACATGTTCTCCCTGCAGTCCCTGCCCACCTCTGAAATGGGGCTGACTGCGTATCTCTTCATGTCACCCATGTCCCACCTATGCCTCTATCAGGAATATGAGCAATAGGTATGTTTTATCAAATACAAATTTTCCAATTTTCAAGTTAGAGAATATTATAGCAGCTTTTCCCAGAGCCTGGATTTATACTAATAAATCTATTCAGAATCCAATATACTCAGCAGACTGGTAGGCTGGAGAAGTGAATGTAAAAATTAAGATAGAAAAGACATTTCCCCCCCTCCCCAGTGCAAGTAACTAAGCACTGGAACAATTTAGCAGGAATACACTAGAGTTTCCATCACTTAGAGCTGTTAAGTCAGGGCACAGTAACACACATTCAAGTCTTTATGAATTAAAACATCATTTTGGACTGACCTTCTCTCCCCACCCCACCTCAGAGCCGAGGAACAAGTAAAAGCATTGCTGGTTGAGAGAAATACATGGTTTCCTCACTTCCTCTGGAGTTTTAAAGAGGGAAAAAGGAAATCTGAGAACAAGGTGAACTGAATGTTTCACTTTAAAGTGTCAGGAAAGCCCTCTCCATTTCTTTTAATGAATAGTTTAACACAACTAACAGACTTTCACAAAACACGACACTGTGAATGTGCACTACAACCTCTTTCACCCTCCCACAATAAAAAGTGGAGATGAAAACATCCGAAGTAATCTTTTAAACAAGCCTGGACATTTTTAAAGACACTGATTGCTCATTAGAGTGGCCTTAGGGTATGATGCAGAAATGACCAGGTGATGGTCCTGGGACCATGCTGTGCAGACAGACATCCCATGGGTCACAGATCCTCCTGCTTTACCAGGGGGCATGGAGAGGTCTCATGTGCACAAGGCTCAAGGACATGAAATCAAGTCTGCAGCAAAGTAACCTTCACCCAGGTCCCTGGGAATTATTCCTACCCAACACCTCAGCCACTGCTTGAAGCTGACACAAGAATCAATCTGAACAGCAAGAACCAAGCATCTCTTCTCCAGCTAGCTCCCTCTCCTTCAGGCAATTCCCAACCAGGGCAGCAAAGAGACTCAAGAGCCCAGCCTCTGAAACCTCAGTGACTGGCCCAAATGATGAGTCTTGCTCATAGCTGCCCTTTGTTTAGCATCTGGTCTTCTGAAGGCACACTGCTGACCACAGAGCCTTCCTGAAAGGGCCAGAAAACACCACATGAATTTGTCTAACATTATTTCTAGCTAGCAATGCACCCTTCCTCATACCACAGGGCTTGTGAGGAGCAGCATCACTTTATAAATAACAAAGATAGACACCTTCTGAAGCATCTACTGCATTGGCAATCCAGCAGAGTGCTTCCAGGCTTTCACACGTGCTGCCAGGCAAGGTAAAGCTCTGCTTTGGGCAGGGAGCAGGCAAAGCAGGGCTGTGCACACTGGACTCCCCACATCATGGGACAATCTCTGCTAGTTAGTTTCAGCTAACTTTGGCTTCTAAGCAGACATAAAAACTCAAGCCCAGGGCACCTCATGGCACCAGGTGATGTCTAGAAGGTAGCTGGAGGTCACTGTGGTCCAATACGGCCATCTGAATGTGCTGCTCCAGATGTTCCCCAATAGCAGATGCCATCATATCTGGCTGCAGCTGTGAGCCTGGGCTTGTGCTGGTCTCACCCCACAAGATGCTTGCTCTAGCCTTGCTCCAATGCCTTGGGCAGTGACATGCTGGGTAATTACCCATAGACACATCTGTGCACCACACAAAGAGAAAAGGGGTAGCAGAATGAAACAAAACCAACCAGTTCATGCCCAAATTCTTAAGCTTGAGACTCATCTTCTCCAGACTCAGCTCCGTTCTGCAGCTGCCAGCTTCCTCAACAGACAGCATTCATGCTTCCTAATACTTTTTGCAGTGTATCCCCAACGCACAGGGCTTTGCATCACTATGCCACAGCCCTTCCCACCCAGGGGAGCAGGAGCATTGTGGAGCAATTAAAAACAGTGGGTTTTTTTTCCTTCAAATAACTGATTGCTACATAATTAGCTCTTTTGTTCTGGATACACAAACTCAGCTAGTTAATTACAGGCCACCTTGCCAGTGGTTTTTCAATTCTCGCTGGGTCTTGTTGCTGGGAGCCACGTTAAGTAGCAAGGAGGAAATGAAAGCCAGAAAGCTGCTAGGAACAGCAGTTTCAAAAGTCCTCCTGAGTTGTCTGTGAGAGTTTTTACTTTATAGGCAGCCACAACAACTGGTACTTCCATGGTGATTCGCAGATTTGCCAGGCTGGACACTTAAGAGAGCAGGGATGCTGCAATCCAAATGGCTCATTGCATGAGCTTACACATAACAAAGATAGAGCTTAAAAGAAATACAGATCAGACCAAGTAACTCTATCCAGCCCTGGCCTATGAAAGCACATTCAGTTATAGACCTGGGCTGTATTTATCTCTTGGAGATAGTGGATAGCTTTTCATTTCCTTCCTCACAGTGCTGTGCCAGGGGACCCAGAAGGTGTCCCTGCACATGACAGGGGGTTAGATGATCTTTGAGGTCTCTTCCAACCCAAACCATTCTGTGATTAAAGCAGCAAGATAGTAGGGACAGGATACGAATCTAAAGTTTTAAAATTCCCCCTCCCCCATTTCCTTGGCAATGACATCAGTGCCAGTGGTGTTAACCTCTGCTCACATCAGAGCTTCCTCCTCTCTTCCATCAGGAGAACTGGTGCTAAAGGTTTGGGGCATCTTGCTCTGCCCCAGACTGAGGCAAGTCTCTGTAAGCCAGGGAAAACTCTCTAAGAGGACCAAGCTACTCCTCCATGCTCCTCAGCCTTCGAAGAGTTTGGTGTCCTGTAGACGGTCCAGGCTGTGAGAGCACTATGGAGCAGACACAGGGTAAGGACCACAGTAAAGGAATCAAGAGGTAAGAAGTGCCAAACTGAGTCTCTGTGCAATTTGGGGTGAAAAGCGGGCTTTCTGCTATTGGGAGAGGAGATGCCCCCACAGGCAAGACCAGCTGTGGGTACAAGGAGGGCTTCTCCTTCACTTGTACTAGAGGTGGGCCAGGTTGCAAAACCTCCACCCTAACTGTATTCTGTTCAGGCCAGAAGTTGTATTAATTAGAAACATCCAACTTTTTCACAAAAATTCTAATTCAACTTCCTCCTGAAAATCAGTTTGTATGTTTTGGGAGAATTTGTGTTACTTTCTCAGAGTTCAGAGTGTTTGCTGGGAGAAAACACTTTTCTCTGATTTTATACTTTTTTAATAAGACAAAAGTTATTCTTTCACCTGAATTTTTAAGCTTTTACAATTCAGGAACAGATCACACATTTAAAAGCACTCAATGCCTTTTTTTTTTTTTTAACTGAAAATAAAACCTCTCCTCAGTAGAAATCTGGTTTTCTTTTTTCAGAGTGTGAAAACGCCTTTTGCACTGAAAAACGGTTTGGGTAGAAAGGTATTGCTCTGTACAAACATCAGTGCCTTGAGATTCAGTGGGAAGCACACCTCAGTGACAGCATCTCCTCAGCTGGCTCAGAAAATTCCCTGGTTCAAAGTGAAAGCTCCATACTTATCCAAGGGGAAAAGATAAAAAGTCCCAAAGCAAAAACCAAACTTCCAGCCAAGGGCACCAACTGATAAAGGTTTCATTACAGCTTTACTGAACCCTTCTTCACTTGCAGGTTTGAGAAGATGTCTCCAAGCCAGACTGCTTTAGCATCCTCTATTCAGACCACGAGCCACTTGGATACATCTATGGCCACTAGAAAATGAGATTATGAAAGATTCATGCATTCAGAGAAGTACTGTATGCAGACAAAATGGACTTTTAGGAGTGTGGCAAAATTACTTATATTCACCTGACTGTAGATGAAGTCCTTAATGAAGAATTCTTGCCTTTGGTTGTATTATAGCTCCAACTCGTTTTCACTTTCTTCTCTCCCTCCTTCTTCCCCTTTTTCTATTTTTTTCCCTTCTGCCTGCTCTTTTATTTAAGATACTTCCCCTGAAGGAATCTAAAACTGTCCCTTCTCCCTCATCTAAATTCACAGGACAGAGAAGAAATTAATTCTTTAGTCATTGTCTCTTTGACTCAAATCTTTAATTTTCCTGGGCCGATGAGGCTGCCTGATAAGATTTCTTGTCTGCATTGCTCCTGAAGGGGAGCTTTCCTTCTTTCTGCTCTGAGGGAAACAGGGGATTTTTGAGGGGTGAAGTCTTGTTTCTTTGGAAGGTTTCTGGGCTTCTCCTGTGGGCTCCAGGAGAGCCCAGCCATCTGATGGTGTGCTAAGGTCACTGAACCGTGTTGACTGCTCTCCCTCCTGCCAACTGTGGCCACTCAAACACAAACCAACAGTTCTGGGTGTAAAGTGCTCACATGTGGCTGCTGAGGTCTGAAAGCTTCAGCTCTCAGAGTTATATGATTAATCATGAGCCAGCAGTGGGCCAGCCAGTCCAGGGAGGGGATTGTCCTGCTCTGCACTGCGCTGGGGCAGCCTCACCTCAAGCACTGGGTGCAGTTTGGGTGCCAAAGGACAAGAGGGACACAGAAATATTGGAGCGTATCCCAAGGAGGGCACCAAGGATGGGTAAGGGTCTGGAGGGGAAGGCTTAAGAGGAAAGGCTGAAGTCCCTGGTGTCATTCAGCCTGGAGAAGAGGAGGCTGAGGGGAGACCTCATGGGGTCTGTGGCTTCCTGAGGAGGGGAGCAAAGGGGCAGGTGCCATTCTCCTCTCTTTGGGGACCAGGGACAGAACCCAAGGTAACAGCTTGAAGCTGTGCCAGGGGACATTTAAGTTGGATGTTAGGAAAAGGTTCTGTACTGAGAGGGGGGTCAGGCACTGGCACAGGCTCCCCAGGGAAGGGGTCACAGCCCCAAGCTGAGCTGAGGGCAAGAAGCATCTGGACGATGTGCTCAGTGCAGCTCTGACTGGGCTGGGCTGTGTGGAGCCAGAAGTTGGACTTGATAATCCTCATGGGTCCCTTCCCACTCAGGAGATTCTAGGTTCTATGATTATATGAGAAGTTACTCTTTCATCTTCCAAAAAAAAAAAAAATAACAACCCACATACTATAGCCCACAGTGCCCAGAGCAGCACAACCACAGTACTGCAGGGTTCTTCTCTTGACACTTCCAGACATAGAAGGATTAAAAAGTCAGTGAAAAAAATAGCCTTAATTATAAAAAGCCGATACTTTCAACATAAAAAAAACAACCAAAAAGATCATAAGTCTGGCTGAAAAAGAGAACAATCCACTCCTTCCTTACCCAGGCAATGCTGTACCTGATTAGAATTAAATAAATGTAAGAGGAGAAATTTCACAAGTGCTCATTTGCTTTTGAAAGTTTTCTTTTTTTTTTTTGGCTCCTTCCTGCTTTTTCACCACAAATATTCCAACAATCCAAGTAAAGGAAAGGAAATACCTCAAAGCAAGTGGAATTCAAGTAGCCAAAGCTTTACCTAAACCACATCTTTGTGGATCTCAGACAATGCAGTGCCTGTTAACGCAGTCTTAATGTTACAAAGGCCCCAGCACTTGTGATTGCAAATGACATGTTCAGTCCTGGGATTTGCAGTCAGCATGGGCACAGACTTCTATAGAGAGGGGAGTCAGACAGTCCAACACACACATGAATTTCACAGTCTTTGTGTGGATCAACAGCATGAATTAATCAAGGGTAAAAATCAAAGAAACACAGTTTTCTGTGAAGATCTGCCCTCCACTTTGTGCCTCACCCTGCCACCAGCTGGGACAAGGCTCCTTTCAGTAAGGGGAAATATTGGGTCAAGTGGAGCATCTAGCTCCCAGCTCTGAATTCAGATTAAAACACAGGCATATTTAGCTGAAGACACCAGCCTTTGTCATGGATTTCCTTGCTTTCACTGGCTGCTTTCCCTCAGAACATGGGTGCTATCTGGATGTGACCTTCTGCACTTTTGAAAATGTAATTTTATTCCGTATTTCCCATGTTGCAGGCTCCTCTTATCTGTATGTTACAGTTATCAGAATAAACTCTAGAAGACAAGTCCCTGGAGAGATCCTGTATGTACATGAGCTAATACCAGTAGCTAATCCAGGCAAGGAATTTCAAAACATGGATTATTCTTCTATTAATTACAAGAGATAATGGAAACCCCGTAAGCACAATGAGGGGTTGGGCAGCCACTCTCCTCAGAGCCAGCGAGGATAAGCGAAGGACCTTTTCCAGTGGAGATTCCAGCTACAGACCTAAGACTAGGCTTCCTCAAGGGTCAGGAGGAGAAAGTGACCTTCAGTATCACAAAGCTCGAAGGGAAGGCAAGGGAAGAGAATGTACACAGCTTTTGTGTGGAATTTAAACACCTGAGTCTGAAGTGGCAACCTGGAACTCCCCTGAATTTCAGTACAAACTATACTTTGAGAAATTTTGCTCTTTGCTAACCTAGTTCTTACCTACACATTGTGCAGATTCCATAAAGACACCTCTCCACATCCACCTGCCTGCACTGGAGATATTTGCTTTGGACACTGGAAGCTTCCAATGTGTTGCCTCTGCACTGCTGAACCAGCCCCTCTCCAAATCACTGCTGAGGGCTGCATTGAGCAGTTTTTGCCTACAAAGCACCAGCCCCTGCCATACCACCTAAAATTGTCACTCCCTTCAGCAGGAGCAGCAGTGATTGATGTCCTCCTCACTGTAGACAAGCTTCACAAGATGGTCCCTAAGAATCATCCATCCCATCACCTACATTGTTACAATCCTGCATCTGCTGAGAGTGCAGAGAGAAAAGCTAAAAAGCCCTTCTAGTCTCAAAAGGTTGTCTGTGGCACTGATTTACCCAGGGCTGGAGCATCCCTCACACACGTGCCTCTTGTACCTGGCTCAGCACGTGGCCACTGTCCATCCCTGCCTGTCCACACCAGGTCAGATCTCATGATGTTTCAGTAAGGGCAAGGCACTCTACACCTGTAAGACCTTTTATTACATTTTCCATTAATTTGTCCCTATCTATACATATATATTTTTATGTATATATTTGCATTTCTCTATTCCTCTGCATTTATCACCATTGCCCTGGTTTGATCTGCTGGAGACTCAGCCCTGGCAGCGTGTTTGATCCCATAGTTGCTCCAGCTGAATTACAGTTGCTGGCTTCCTGAACTCTCCTAAATAACAGGAAAAGTTGGCAAATTCCAACACTGTCAGGATTAGCCCTGTGAGAGTTGGTTTTACTTTCCAGCCACTCTGCAGCGGAGAAAGGACTGGGAGCAGTCTGTGCAAAATGAGTATTCTCTTTACATTTAATCATCCTGTTATATTAATTAAATATAAATTGATTGTAAAGGACATTAATTGAGATTATGAAGAGATACATTTAGGCGCCCATGTAATTAACTAAAAATAACAAAGGCAATAAACGCAGAAGCTTATTAATACAATAACCTTGCAAGTCTTGTTTGGAGTGTTTCCTCCCCACACCCACCCAATAGCACTGGCTAGCACAAGTTATATCAATTAACATCCCCTCAGAAGATAACACATATTTTCAATTAGCTGGTCTCTCACTTGCTGGCTGTGCCTTTGAGCAGCTCTACCCTGTTCCTTTTTGGCATCCCATTCAGCTCTTTGAATCTCCTGCAGCTCCCTACTTCCATGTTAGCTCAGCTCCTTTGATCTGCGTAATTTGTGAGGGAGTTCAACTGCTGAGCTCTTTCAGAAATGCAACAGCAGAGAACATCAGGTCGGGAACAGGTAGATATGAGTCTGAGTAGCAGATCCAGACCTGGTGTTCAAACAAATCAGTTCTCTTTCTCTGCCTTTCTGTAGACAATAAATTATTCAGGGCATTCTAGTCTGTACCAAGTTTTTTTCTCTTTCCCAAACAGCCCCCAAATGGGCAAAATTGGGGAGGGGAAGACTGCATGCAACAGAAAACATGCATACATAGCACCCAGAGGCTTCTTTTTGAAGAAAAAGGCCTTTTTTTTTTGTTTCCCCCTCTCCAATCAATATCTTTTTCCAGCATGAAAGTCCCCCTTTGAAACACGATTCTGCATTGGCCCTCTGGGGCTAATTAACAGATGCTCATCTAGATGTTAGATTTACCGAGGCTGAAAAAGGAAAAAAATGCTAAGTCAAGTCAGTGTATCACCACTCTTAAAAATATATACATCACTTATCTACCAGAGGGATGAGGTTCTGAAGTTTGTTAATGAATACGAGCCATTCTGCCTCCCTATTAAGGAGTACTACTTTCACTGGAGTCAGACAAGGTTATTGCTGATTGGAAAAATGGGTTTCCCATCCCAAAAGATTTCTAAGGATTTCCAAGATACTCTTACTTTCAAGAGAGGAAAAAAAAAAAAAAATCAAAAATCTATCTATTTTTATTAATTGATACTGCAGAATCACAATGTCTATACTGTGTTGCAAAGAGCATATGAGCATTCCCTAAGCATACAGGGTTTTTTATCTCTTAGTGTAAATGACTATTTCCTAAAGCAAATTGCATTAAAATAAGAAATATTAAAGTAGCCACACTTTCAGTACTGCACACAAAAGAAACACCAATTTCAAACAAAGAACACCACCAGTGGGTCTTTTTTGAAAGACATTCATATGCTTAATATTTCATATGCTTAAATCAACTGTAATTATGTTTTGCTTCTGCTTGAGAACTAGCAAACTGATGAGCACAGAAAACAGGATGAGCGAACTAAAATTGGAGAGGAATCTTAAACCAGGTACGTTTCTTTTATGGTGTTGGTGAGCTCCTGGAGCCCCAAGCTTGGGTTTGTCACAAGTACGGGTGACATCTGGGCGTGCGTTGGTGGTATGCATGAGGCTAAGCTGTGGCAGAGGGGAAGCTATGGCAAAGCTTTTCCAGTTGTGCAGTAAAACTGGGGGGACCAACTGTTAGAAATGCCAAAGGTCCTAAAGAAAGGGCTCACAGTAGACATACTAGTGAAGCAGTAATTTATTACACGTTCTTGCAAGAGCAGGTGATCTAGCAAAGCAGGCACACCTGTGGGCAGTTTGCTGCAGTCTTATACCATATTCCCGTCCAAAATCCCTCCCCTGTTTACCTATGGATTAGGTTTTAACAAGGTTTACAGGCTCAACCTAGGTGCCTTCTTCACACATTGTATGTTTGGCAGGTTCCTGCTTTCCATTAATATTTATGGACTTCCTGAGTTATCTTACACAGCCCTTAACTGTTGTATATCTGTTCTGTCTGGGCCCACTGAAGCCAAATGGGGACCCTCAAATCCCCCAAATGGGGACCATCAAATCCTTACATTCCACCCCATGTCCTGAATCACAGTTTAACCACTTATATGTTCTCACTGTCCGATGTATGGGTATAAGTTTCACCTGCATCTTTCAGCAGAGCTGTGTATTCCTCAGTTTCTAATTGACCCCTTATCCAAGGGAGCAATTTTACCATGATTCAAAGCAAATTTTACCATGATTCATAAGCAAAACTTATTACAACGATGCAAATTATTAACAGTGTTCCCCCTTATCTCATGTACTATCTGTATCGACAAACGTCCTTTATCTTCTTATTCCTAAATCCCCGACAAAGGATTTCTGATGAGGCAGCCCGAGTCCTCCACTTCCCCAGTCAGCAAAGAAAAATACCACAACCCGTTTCAGTTTGCAGAAGCAACATTCCACAGCATTATCCACACAACGCAGAGCCCAACACACACCTCCAACCCTGCAGGAACATCCAGGAGTCACCCCACGCTGTGCCTGCCCTGGCAGAGCAGCACTGGAGCCTGAACGTGGAGGCTGCACCCCCACAAGCAGAGCAGCTCATCACGCCCCTCTGCCGCTCCAGCTGGGTGGAAGCATGTGCCTGTTCACAGCTAACGCCTGCAAACGCAATTATTACATCTAATTTTGCAGATGGAACACAGGCAGACTGAGGTGATGGCTGTGCACACTCCGGGCCAGCATGAACCAACGCGGCTGCCAAACCCTAGACACATTCCCACCCCTACAACACTTCTCTTTGCCAGGCCAGAAAGGCACTTTTCCTCCCCTTCAATTCTTTCCTTGCAGTACAGTGAAGCCTATGAGTCAAGTTTACAAGGATTTATACACTGGAACTAACACAGCTGAAAGAAAAACATCTAAAAACAACAGCAACAACGAGAAAAACCCAAACAAAACTGCAGACCTTTACAACTTTTCCCTCTATGAAGCCTTTACTGCCTTATATTGAGTTTGGTTAGAAGAAATAATGAAGATGATGTGATGAAAGTCAAAGCAAAATGCTGGCATTTCCGTAAACCTTTCCCTTCCCCCAAGCCCCGCAGCAGCATTTAATCCAACTTCAACAGTACTCTTGCATCTTCCAAAATACAAGTTTGAGGTACACTTACCATTTGCTGGGGGTTCACAGGAGGAAGTTCGTGTCCTGCCGCCCTGTGGCGTGTTGAAAGGCACGGACTCGGGTTGTGGTGGATCCAAGACAACTTTGATAACAGCTGAGCAAACTCTCGGTGGCTGAGACAGCAGCCTCGAGTCAGGTTTCAGGCCTTTTCATAAATAGTAAAGCCACAACATCCCTATACAAAAGGTTGTCCCAGGGGCGTCTTTCCGTCTGCATCTATCCTTACCATGACAAAGCCACCGTGCCACCCCCCCTGCTAAACACAAATTTACATCTCTAAACAGCCCTCTTTCCTGCTTTTTCTCTGGCTTTTGCAGCTGGTCTCCAACAAGCAGAACTGTTTCTTTCCCAGGGCTGCTTTTCTACTTCCCACCCCACCCCTCTGGGATGACCAATAGGTTGTGGTTCCCTACGCACGGTGATTTCCTTCCGCTCAGCGTTAAGTCTCAGCCTGTTGTGAACCAGGAGCAGTGGAGGACTTGCCTTCAGAAGCACAGCATCCTCCCAACTTGTTTTTATCATGTTGCTCTTTGCCTTGAGCTCCCAGCTCTGCCATTTGCTCTCTGAGCAAGGCATGTTTCCTACCCAGGAGCAATTAGTCAGGCAGGTGCAGGCCATAGGAATCCAAAAGCTGCAGCTCCATGTCTGGCACCCACCCCAAATTGGGGCCATCTCAGCCATCATTCACCTGGCTCCGGAGTGCTGCAGTCAGCCAAGTGTCATCCTGGGCCAGAAACAGCAGATCATGGTGGACCAAGCATCTCTCCCTATGCTCTGAAGAAGTACACAGCTCATTGCCCAGCCAGCTCTGGGTAGACACCTTCACCATTTGTCATCGCACACGATGGGGATGCTGATGGTTCCTCTTCCAACTTGCAGATGTGTGGTCTTTTCATCCTGCTCCTTCATGTCTCTGGCTCTATTGCTCCCTGGCATAAGTGGTACATTTCTTCCTTCATGGGAAGTGTTGGCCTGACACCCAGCTCATCTTGCCCGACTTATTAGGGAAGATGCACCCAGCTTGCTCTCTTGAATCGTAGAAAGTCTTTGGCTCATCCAGGAACTCCTTAATCCAGCTGGAATGAGAAATGCCAACATCAGCCCAGTGCAGTGGTTCAAAGACAGGGAGAGCTGAGCAGTGTTTTGGATGGTATTATGAGACACAAATTCATAACCATATTTGATTCCTATCCAATTCAATACATTTTCGGGCTAGTTTTCTCCTTTGATACAAGGAAAATTAGGACCGTGCTGAACTTGGATGATAAAATAAAGTTTTAGAATGACCAGCCTCTTTTCTCTTAGAAAAGAGGTTTTGGCAGTAAGAAAACCCCACTTCCACAACAGGTGATGACAAGACCCTTATTATCAACTTTTAACCAGAGTCTACAGTCCACCACAATGTCCCACAAAAGCTTTCAGATCTACTGAGCTGAGCCCCACTGCTGTTTCCACAGAAGCACAGTCCCTACCAGGCTGCCCAGGCTGTTGGTCTGGGATGGGAGCATCGACAAACCAGCTCCTCAGGCAAAAGGGGTGTTTCCACTGAGAGCTATACCAGCTGTTTTTCTAAACTGAGTGAAATCTCTATTACACGGGGCAGCTGCCTACATACTTAATGCTAAAATCCTTAGTCGTCAGTTAAAATCAGTAAGATCATTTGGGTAGGGTTTTTTTCCCCCAGCAATGTTTTAACACCTGTTTGCCCCACAGGCAGAAGCTTCTCCATAGGGGGATGACACAAGCCAGAGAAGATGCCTTTCAACAAGCAGAGCCATGCTAGTAGGAGACAGTTCTTACTGGAAACTGCAGCAGTGTTGAAAAACAAAGTCTCTCCCCCACACACACTCACCCTTCCCAATAAGCTTCATCTACTCCACTCACAGAAAACAAAAACTCCTTAAAAATTAAAAAAAAAAGGCCAGCAAGTAGCACTTAACAGCAGAACAGCTGAAGTTGAGCTGGATTTGAACTCAATCCGAGGCAAAGGGAGCTCTTAGGTTCTGCGGAAGGCGTTTCTACTTGGAAGCACTCAGAGCTCTCTGGATCTGGAAATGTCACAGCAAAGCAAAGGAGCATTTATGTCACAACATTTGGAGTTAGAAGTTCAGCAGATTTGTTGGAAAATGCCCAACTATTCCAGTCTAGCACGGTCCACAGCGCCATACATTTCTTTCCAAGATAATGGTGCAGAAAGAATGAGAAGTCCTCATGCAGCTTTAGCTGAGCGAGCTGGAGAGAAGGGGGGGGATGGTGGTAAAAAAAATCTCTTTAGAGAAACGTTTAGAAATTGGTGACTTGGTTTTCCAGATTTATTTCTTACTCTGCTCAACTGCATTCAGATTTGCTGGATTTGCATATCAGGGGAGATTATTTTTTCTGCTTTCAGCCTTGGAAGAGCAGGCAGGTGTGGAGTAATCAAACACCATTGATCTTTAAATGCTAAGGAAGTGACTGCTGTGGGCCATGCAGCACAACGCAGCCGTTCTCTGGCTTCCTCATCCTCCCTGTCATCTATTTATACATAAAGCCCTGCTACTGTGTTAAGGGTTTATTTCTCCAACCTCGCAGCTGGGCAAGAGTTGCCCTATCTAAGCAGTCTGTAGGTCTGATACCCTCAGAAATTATTTCAGACCCTTGTCCTGACCTCATTGCTCCTCTGGTCTGCAAGCCCAGGCCTATCAGCCTTCAGGATTCATGGAGAAGGCTTTAAAACAATGGGGTATAGCATGGTATTCAATATATAACAATGACATATAAGGGTCTCTATTGTTTTCTTCCATGAGAATCAACACCAAGAGTTAACACCTCGTGAAAAGACCATTGAGAGAAGGCAATGGTCATATTACCATACCAAGGAAATGAGCATGCTTCAGAACTGTTTAAAAAGAAGGGCTCTGCAGCTTTAAAAACCCCCAAATAATAACCTGTCCACGTGTTCCATGTGCTTTCCAAAGTGTTGGGTTTTGTTGTTGTTTTCTTAAAAAAGACCAAATAAAGAGGCAGCACCAGTTGGGTCCCGAGCCAATGCAGAGGAATCACTGCAAGTTTGGGTATGTCAATGGCAAGCCTTGTCAGAAGAGCTCAGCTCTTCTCTCTGCTCAGAGCCAGGTCCCCAAAGGCACCGCAGCCTGAAGCTTCTCTCTGAATGGAACCTCCCATGGTCCATCACAGAGAGAACAAAGGCAGGGCGGGAACCTGGGGCTCTTCCACCAATGCTCCATCCTTCAGGCCACCTGGGACATCACAAGAAGTTACTGGCATCAGCCACGGGACACACATTAGCTGATGATGGATGGGGAGCAATTGAACCCAACTTGCTTTTCTGCAGTGAGGCTGTCTCCAGACAGCAGCCAATGCCGAGTTCTGCCCATTCACTAGACAGATATTGATGACTCAGGAAGAAGATATAGCAGGAGGAGATAAATGGACTAGGAGTCCAGAGTCCCATTCCAACTCCTAACACTACTTTAATAAGAACACAGGCACACAGCAACCGAGCCAGCCAAGCCTGGTTTTGTGAGCTCTGTGGAGGCTTCAAAGAAGAGATAAATGGAGCATCGGTTTCAAGCTGGTGAGCTTCTGATGAATAGAAATGGTTTAGTGTGCATAGAGGATCTTACCAGAGAAATGGAAAACATTCCTCAAAGACTCCGAGAGAAAGTCAATTCCCTTCAGAAAATGAGGCAGTTAAGGCTGGAGGAAGAGGGAGTGGATTAGTTTATTATAATACATGCAGGGTTTGAAGCTCACAGACACCCTTCACAAGATGACTTGGTTGTGCAGAATGCACCGATACCCGCAGAGCTCCAGGCTGAGCCATGGCACAGCGGGAGGGAGCAGCTGAGGGGCTCTGCAGCACCTCCAGCGAGTTCTGAGGCTGGCAAGAGTGTGAACCAACATGACCTTTGGTTTAGATGCACCCGGATGGTTGTTGCTACTAAGGACACAAAAATCATAGAATCACAGAATGTGTTGAGTTGGAAGGAACCTTCAAAGGCCATCTAGTCCAACCTCCTGCAGTGAGATCTTTACTGGAGCAGGTTGCTCAGGGCTTCATCAAGCCTGACCTTGAATATCTCCAGGGATGGGGCTTCCACCACCTCTCTGGCCAACCTGTGCTAGTGATCTACTACCCACCACATTCAATTATAACCCCTGTGCCCTGAATCTAATGGGATGGGCTTTGCACAGCAAGTTTCTGATTAAAGTCCTAGGGTTTCATTACTGAAATAAACCTGCTTCTTGCCTTATGCCAAGGCTCCCAGGGCTTGGTAACGAACCCAAAATTTGGTCATTCTATCTGGATGCCCTGTTTAAATCCAAAGGGCTGGATGATTCACAGGATTGTAGGGGTTGGAAGGGACCTCCAGAGCCCATCAGGTCCAACCTTCTGCCAAATCAGGATCCCTAGGACAGGTCACACAGGTCGGTGTTCAGACGGGTCTGGAATCTCTCCAGAGAAGGAGACTCCACACCCCCCTGGGCAGCCTGTCCCAGGGCTCCCTCACCCTCACTGGGAAGAAGTTCTTCCCCATATTGATGTGTAACTTCCTATGCTCCAGCTTGAGGCCATCGCCCCTTGTCCTGTCCCCACACACAACTGAAAAGAGGCTGGCCATTTCCCTCTGTCTCCCACACAATGCTGTGTGTCACCATAGGAACTACCTTTATCTTTCCAGTCAGTCTTTAACACCTCCTCCTGCCCTACAAGCAACAAGGGGAAAAAAAAATAGCAGAGCCTATCTCCAAAACCCCAACAGCAACACCCTTCTTCTTGGATAAAGTTCATTAAGAGCTTTGTTTTATGAGAGTTTGTGCATTGAAAGCACAAGTTGAGGTTTACTGTGTCTCCTTGGCTAGCAGATAGCCAAAATGATGACGTCCCACGCCTGTACATGTAACATCAAGTCCCTCTCCAAAAAGAGCAATAACTAAATCACCCACTGATGTTAGTGGGAATGGGGATTTCCCCTCCCCCTTGACAACAGCAGGCTAAGGCTGAGACATCACTCTCAAGATGCTCAGTTCTAAGTTTTAGGGATCCCAGCAGAATTTCCCAGCCTGCCGTTTACAGCACCACCACCATTTAGTGCTGCTATATTTACTCACACATGGCCAGGTGCCTGCAGAATAGATGCTATCATAGCTGTTTAAGCTCCTAGATAACTACTCCAGTAGGACAATCCGTTTACAAGCAGTTCTGATGGGGCCATTAGATACACTGCCATCAGTGCTAATCAACACGACTGGAGCTGTTGTGAATATACTTGCAAAGTGCTCCTGTCAGCTCCAAGAAATTACGTCAAACCCATGTTGCCTTATAATTTCCCTTGCAAATTTATCACATCCGGTGAAGGTACATATTCCCCATCATGTCCAAAAGCTGTCAAAAAACCAAAAAGGAAAAAAAAAATAACCAGTAAGGCTTATTTTCTGCTTAAGCATCCCCTGCGATGATGGGTATGGCGACAGCTCATTTTCCCTCTATAATGAGCTCATCAATGTAAACCAGCATTAGGGATATGGCAAAACACACAGAAATCAAGGTGATGTGTGATGATTTCAGATTGCTACTGCCACCTCACACCAGAAACTGGCTCTGTGGATGTTACTATTAGCCCAGAGCTGTTAGTGGGGACAATGTCCAGAGCCACAGCACCACACTGACTGCTGAAGCTCAGCCCATTTAAAAAAAAATAACCCAACATAGAAATATGACTGCAAGTGGATCTAAGGAGAAAATTTGTGGAGCTTCATAATCTGCACCACAGGCTCCTGGTGCAGCTGGGTATTTATTTGGGGGAGTGTGAAACCTGGATTAGGTAGTGGGTTTTGCCAGGACTCTCAGGTGCCTTGCAGTCAGAGACTGCCTTATGCTCTTTTAAATGATGTGGCAAACTGAGGGCATCTTTCTGGCTTTATGTTTTTTTTTAATAAAAGACTCAGGTAAAGAACACTTAGCTCAAAAGAAAGCTTCTGACTCAAGTGTCCCAGGGTACCTTCAAGAGTTTTACTGACAGTGATGGTAACGAAAAGCCCCTAAACAGGCTGCCATTACCTCTGGGCTTCTCCAGGTTGCAAACTGCAGCCGTGGTTTTATTTGGGGATCAGGAGCCCTGAGGACACTGCTTAGCTGGTGGGGCAGAAAACTGCAGAATTTGGTTTATACAAACTGAAGTTTTGCCAGTTTTGGTGTTGTGAGTTCAAGGAGATTTGTGCAGATTAAGTAACACAGCTCCAGGAACCAGGACAACCTTGGCTGTAAAGGGGTTTTTCAGTGCTGTTGCAGAGCTGGCTGTAAATGGTAACGCACACCATAGACCCCAAACCAGGATTCACCATGTGCCATGGGTGAGGAACTCAGGAACACTTGCATTTACATTCAGTAATATCTCTATGTGTATTGGGATCCCTCCACTACCATGCAGACCCCAGCCCTCTCTGTACCTAGCAGAGATAACCCACAACTCAGAAAATCCAACCAACATTATTTATATTTTCCTACACCTCTCTGGCTTCAGACACATGAGCCTAGAAACACACTGAGACCTTGACAAACTGCACGATTTATCAGACCTCCCCCATCCCACCCCCACAAGGTCTCAGCAGTTACCCTTCCCAGCCTCTACACCACTTACAAATACTCCATGTATCCATCTACATGCAGCTGATGGCACAGAGAGCACACCCCAACTCCATGTAGCCCAGTCAAGCCCTCACACACCATGAGAAGGAGCAAGTTTATCATGTCAGTGTCATCACCCTTCTTATTTATATTGGTTGCAGGCATGTCTGGACACAGAGAAAGCCCTGTCACTGTCCCCAACTCCCCTGGGGCACCTCACGGTGGGAGGAAGAGTTCTTCATCTTCAGGAGTCAAACCATTCCAGGCATCATAGTTCAGATACCCAGATATTTTACTAGGGCTATATTTTATAGCATGGTCATAAAGGCAATAAAACAAAAGGTTAATACTAGCAAGTTCATAAATTTAGCAGGCAAGGATTAGTGCATTCTTGTTCATCTTCTCTTGCTTTACTGAAATTTTAGGTACAAGGGTTTAGATTTGCCCTTGCATGAAGTTTCTGAGGCAGAAAGACCAGTCTGGGTAGGTAAATAGTTTAAATCTCAGCAGTAATTGCAGTTGATAAAAGCTCCAGTACAGCCTGGACTGACAAGGAGGTTTATAACAGCACCCCATTTCTGTATCACAGACCAGCGCCTGTTTTCAGGAGGCTGTTTGGGAAGTTACTTTCTGCAGGTGAGAGTCACCAGCCTCAGCTGACAGAGCAGATGACTGAGCACTGCCACGACAGGACAAGAGCCCTGTTGCCTTCCTCTCCACGCCATCCTCCTGTGCTGTTTGGAGCTGAGCAGTTTGGCTTTGTGCTGACACAGAGGAGCAGCAACTTATGTACTGAGATAGGAACATCTCTCAGGATGTGGGGCAATACTTGGGCACAGCTGGGCAGGCAGAGCCCTGAGATCCACATCCCAGGACTGTTCCTGATACACAGGATGGACAAATTGCCACCTTCTGAGGAAGAAAAACTGCTTCTCTTCTGGGGAGGAAGGTCTGAGTGTTGGGAAGGTGTGCCACAGTGCTGTGCCATTTCAGATCAGGGCCACACAATGTATCTTAGCCTGTTATCTACCAGCACAGATTTAAACCTGCTCCCCCTTCCACCTCCTCCAAAGACCCTTAGGAATTAGACCAAATTTGTATTAAAAGGAAATGCCTATAAAATGTTATTAAGATTATTTGAGGGGAAATTATTTATCCTGTTTCTTGGGAGTATTTATGTCCCATTCTCCCTCTCAACCCACTCCTATTGTTTTTTCTATAGCCACTGAAAATATTTTATCTTGAGCCAAGATTAGTTCTGTGCCATTTACTATTCTTATTACAATCTCCATGAGAACAAGCCCTCTGCGTCTTTAATGCCACCTGCAGTCAGTGACTTATAGTTATGTTCCTGTGCTGTGCTACTTTGATCTCCTCAGTATTTGGTTGTTTTTATGGGGCTGCCTCTTCTGTTTTCTCTCCCTTTACGGCCTCGCTAATCTGTGGGAAAGGAGCAGAATAGGCAATCAATCAAATAGCAAAAAAACCCTGAAAAGGACAAAACAGTGTGGTGCAAAAAACCCCCTCCACTTCCAGCTGAACTGACATAATTAGTTCCCAGGGGTATGAAAAGCGTTTCCTCTCCCAGGTGATGTGAGCTTCCTTCCAGAAGCTTTGTAATATACATGTCACAAGATGTCACGCAATGCTACTCCCTGGAGTTTGATGGCCTCACTCAGTCCAGATTGCTCCTGACAGGGTTTATTAAGTCAAGGAGAGGAACAGCAGCAGGAATGGACAATGCTGCTGCACAGGGTTAACCAAACCGGGTTTTAAATATGTTGCTTTAACAAGTACCAGAGCTGACAGTGAGTTCTGTGTCAGAGGCCTCCTACCTTATCAACACACTGACAGAGTTACCTGCTGCATGTCTCCAGGCAGAGCGGATCCCCAGGCAGGGTCACCCTTGGTGAACATGCTGAAGTGGGTACTTCAGCTGTGCAGAAGCCTCAGGTTTGGTACTCAGCACCATCTCTCTTCCTTCCAGAGAAGCTCCTGTCCCACAGGAACCTGCAGCCCACAGACACTGGTAAGGACGTTTCAGAGTCAGCTGAGACTCCACAGGCAGCATCCTGTGCGGAGCTGGGTTGGGGCCATCAGCTGGGACCCACAAGAAGCACCAACCACCAAAGAACTGTGAGTTACCACTCAGCAGGACTAGAAAGGTGCAGGACCCTCTCTGAGGTTTCTTACCATATACCTGACACATGGGTATAAAACACCACAAGCTTTCTTTGTCCACACACAGGCCCACATCAGCTTTTGTGCAAAGTCACAAGACTGCACCTTCCAAAACTCTTCCCCAGCCTCCAAGCAGAAAGCAAAGACATGAATCTTGATGGAATGACAAGTAGGCGAGACAAAGAGAATGAGGTTACACAGGACATTACAAGTAGGATGGGCTGAGAATTATGTCCTTAAGTTGCCTGAAGTTAGCCTTGAAACACAGTAGCACAGACTTTCTGTTCCCAGGAACATTTAACTTTCAAACAATTGATTTAGAAGGAGTGAGGTGGCTGGGAAGATTGGTCAGTAATTTTAGAACTAAAATTGTGATTAAAAACACTTCACCACTGAAAGTTGGGAAGCAGATTGCCTGATGGTGATTAATACGACACTACAGGACTTGGCTGCATGGAAGAACGGCAGAGACTAAACTTGAGTTAAATTCTTATCAAGTGAAATGTATCCAGCATAACCTGATAGGTCTTAAAAGGTTAATGTAAGCTAAATCAATGCTGTCTCCATCCAGATAAGGTGTGGGAAATCGTCCTTGAGTGTGAATGTTCAGAAGTCTGAAGATGAGGGTAATAAAGGGCTTTCATCTTCTACTAATCTTTGCCAAGTCCATTACAATGCATGAGAAGCTGATGGTAAGGATAGCCTGATTTATCAGCCAGTGGACGTTACACTGGAGTAGGCTTTTAAACATCTCATCTTCTTGGTTTATTTTAGTTATCTTAATAAACACTTTAAAAATCCAAATGCCTTTTGGACAGACAGATATGCTGGATGCAAAAGGTTGGCATCACATCACCTTGCCTTCTAAAGTTCCCAGCAGCAAAACACCATGACTCCCTGAGGGATGGGGAGCAACCTGGATCACCTGGGAAACGGTGTTTAAGGAAACCATTCTGCTGGGGATAAGGAGCTAAATGGAAGCAGAGCCTCAGCATGTGCTTGAGCTTCAAGAACACAGTTAAATCCCAGGGATCAAGCAGATTTCCAAGCTCTACTCAAATCCAACGAGCTAAAGGGCTGCTTAGCTTCCATTCTTGACTCTGGAAATATCTCTCTAAATTTATGGCTAAACTTAAAACCTAGGCTTAGATGCTCTTCTGGTGAGTGAAGTTGAAGACTGAGAACAGGGAAGAGAAGCAAGAAGACTCCAGCTTTGTCCCTGCCCAGAAATCACAGCTCTCCTCTTGGCAGCATGTGCTCCTGCAGTCTGGATGTGGTGCTGGTGCTTGCTCTGCTCGGTGTGGCCCAAGCCCAGCACAGATAACCCACTGCTCTGAATTCACCTTGGGCTTGCATCAAGAAACACACTTTGTATATGTGCTTCCAAGTATCTCAGATCATAACAGGAGATGTCAGGGACACAGAGACTAAAAGTGAAAAAAAAACCCCTATAAAGAAAAAGCCTCGAGGTCTGACAGCCCCCAGGCAAAGGCGAATTCCCACCCCCACCCTCTGTATCTAACTTCTACCTTTGCCCAGCCTAGGTTTAATGGCTCAGGTTCACTTCAGACACCACTTCAGTGAGAGACCACAATGTCCTGATCATCTAGTGAGAAGTGTATGTACAAACCATGCAGATTTTAATTAATCTGCAGTTAGTTCTAACCATTAGAGCCTTGGTACAGGGTCCTTTCTACACCACAGCACAGCTCCTTCACCACAGTTTCCCTCCATGCAAGCAGATGGTGCCATGAGGGATGCACTCAGTACTAACTCAGTGCATTATTGTTGCAGTTGATTAAAACCTGAACACCCTGTAAAGCCATAAATTACTATTATGTATACAAACAAGCAGTATATACACACAAAACTCAGAGATGTGTTTTCCCAGAATGAGCTGACAATTACCATGTATTTATAGATTAGGTTTACACAGGCTTTTATAACCAACAGTCAGACCACTTCAGGTATTAAGTGCTTAAAACCACTGATTTGATTAATTCAGCCATGCTCATAGCCATCCTGCTCTATTTCCCTTGGCTTGCAGTCTGCATGAGCATCCCCTGCCCATTGCTGTTGCCCTGTCCCTCTTGTCTGCAATGCCAGCTCTCCCTGACATTGCAGAGCATCAGGACTCACCTCCTTGGACCCATCTGCAGGTGCAAGGACCTTAGAACTAGAAGCAGCCAACTTCAGAAGAGGCTGTGCTGACTTGAGCAGGTTTCCAAGCACAAGATGAGCTTTATGTTAAACACATGAGACTGGTGTCTGTGAAGCCAAGGGGATCCACAATGCTAATGGCTGACCCAAAGCCACTTTCTCATATTCCCCAGTGCAGGAAAGACATGGAGCTGTTGGAGTGAGTCCAGAGGAGCACCATGAAGATGATCAGGGGGCTGGAGCACCTCTCTTAGGAAGCCAGGATGAGAGGTTTGGGCTGGTTCAGCCTGGAGAAGAGAAGGTTCCAGGGAAGACTTAATTGCAGCCTACTGATACTTAAAGGGGTCCTACAGGAAAATGGGAGAAGGACAGGTCACCAGAGAGCGTAGGGACAGGACAAGGGGCCATGGCTTTAAGCTGACAGAGGGCAGGGTTAGGATAGACATTAGGAATAAATTCTTCACTCTGAGGGTGGTGAGGCCCTGGCACAGGGTGCCCAGAGAGGCTGTGGAAGCCCCATCCCTGGAGGTGTTCAAGGCCGGGTTGGATGGGGCTTTGGACAACCTGGTCTAGTGAGGGTGTCCCTGCCCATGGCAGGGGGGTTGGAATTAGGTGATCTCTGAGGTCCCTTCCAACCCAAACCAAACAGTCAGACTCTCATCATTTGATAAAACAATATCAACCTACTTCTCACAGCTGTGTCTGCCTCCCCCTCCTGTACTGTATTTTCCTGCCACCCGTGCTCTTCCCAGCAAATCATCATTTTATAGCCCATGCTGAAGTTTGGCTTTGGAGACAAGAGGAAGAAAAGTAGCACCCCAGCTGCTCAGGCTGAGAGATAGAAGGTGAAACAGTGGTGAGAAGGGCAGCCAAATCTCAGAATATTATTTAGGAGAGTAATAAATAACACAGCCAATATTCGTGGAGGCTTTAATGGGCTTTTATCACCAGAGAGTACACATCTGCAAGAATGAGGAGCAGAGGGAGCCCAGTAACAAGTCCCAATTCTAGGGACTTCCGACACCCAGCATGTTCTGAAAAATGAGGCAGGGGAGTACCAAAGAGCCTGGGAAGAGACCGATGATACAGGTGGTTCTTTACTGTCCCAAACTCTTGGACAGGAATAATAAACCAAAATCCCAGATAAATCTTGAAATAAACAATCAATAGTATGGAGAACTCAGAGCAGTGAGCAGAAGAACCACTGTTGAGGTTCATCCCACCCTCAGCTCTTCCCATGCCCCTTGATGTGAGGGGGCAGAAGGGGATATAGTGAGAAGAGAGGGGCTGGAGAGGAGCAGGGCTTGAACATGCAGAGTTGCTGGATAGAATCATAGAATCACAGGCTGGCCTGGGTTGGAAGGGACCCCAAGGATCACAGAGTTCCAACCCCCTGCCACAGGCAGGGCCACCAACCTCCAGGCCTGGAGCTCCACAAGGTTGCCCAGGGTCCCATCCAACCTGGCCTTGAACACCCCCAGGGATGGGACACCAACCACCTCTCTGGGCAGCCTGATAGGGAGGGCATGAGAGTGTTACAGCCCTGGGCCTTCACCTGGCACTGGGGTTTCCCACTTCATCTGTCCTTGCTTCTGTTCCCAGCCAGATCCCACTATTTCCCCTGTACCTCAGGAGATGTTGCAGCACCCCTGGCACAGCAGCTCGACCCTCGGTGATGATGCTCACAGACCTCTGTAACAGCCCTTCCCAGTGCCCATCCTACCACCCTCCCTTCTCACATAAAGGCAAAGCTGGATGTTTTTAAGACACGGGCAGTATTGTCTGACAGCCCAAGTGTAGTTCAGAGTTTGATACAAGCCTGGCAGTGATAACAATCACCTTGCAAGCAAAGAAAAGCATTTGCCAACCCAGCCAGCTTCACCTCAGCAGAGCAAGCACTATCCACCACAGATCTCACAAGCCAGTCATTTGAAGAAACTCTTTCTGAAAAAAACTTTAAAACTCTTTAATTTGGTGCCACTGGCTAACCAACCCCATTGGCAATTTTCCTCTGCATGGGATAATGGTTGTTTTGCAACTTTCCCACCCACTTGGTTAAACTCTGGGTTTGGTGGGGAAGCAAATAACATCAGGATGCTGATAGAGCTCCTAAAGCTTTGCTTTCCCTTCTGTGCCCCAGCCAGGTGCTTGCAGACCCTGACACAGAAGTAATGCTGCAGCTGAACAGTGTCTCACTGAACTGCTGGCCACAGAAAACACAGAGCCATAAAGGACTCTGGGGATGACAGTAAAAAGAGCTATGGGCTCATCTGGGAAGACTGCACCCATCCACCAAGTCCCAGTCCCTGCAGGACACACTTCAGGGGGAAGAACAGGTCTTAAGATTTTAAGAACAGACCCAAGAGAACAGCATGAAGCTGTGCCAGGGGAGGTTTAGGTTAGATATTAGGAAGAGGTTCTGTACTGTGAAGGGGGTCAGGTATTGGCACAGGCTCCCCAGGGAAGGGGTCACAGCCCCGAGCTGGGCTGAGGGCAAGAAGCATCTGGACAATGTGCTCAGTGCAGCTCTGACTGGGCTGGGCTGTGTGGAGCCAGGAGCTGGACTGATGCTCCTTATGGGTCCCTTCCAGCTCAGGAGATTCTAGGATTCAAGAAGATGGAGGAATGAGAAAATGGTGCTAAGACTATCAAGTGTCTACACCCCCAAAGCCAGGTGGGGAGGGTCCTCTGGACTGGGAGGTACAAACTGCACACACTTGCTCCCTTGTCTCTAACAGCTTAAGCTCCACCATCAGTAAGATGCCATGCACTGGGAACAGCCCTGCACAAGGTGCTCACAGCAGAAAAAGCTTCTCTTAAGCGCTCTTATCAGAAAGCACAGAGACATCAAGACTCCAGCCACTTGCATTATCAAGCCCTACAAAAGAAGCTTAAGGAAAAGCAGCTAAAGAAACAGACTGCAGTAAGGAAGCACCGACCCTGGCAGCTGAAGGCATACACACCTGAGCAGAGCTGCTAAGGCTTCATACCTCCTGATGGGCAGGTCCCATCTGCCTCTTCTCCTGGCTTTCAGGAGGCTCTGCCTTCCAGCAGAGTGGAGCACAGGGGCTGTAAGCAGGTGAATCCTCTTACAGGTAGAGGAGAGGTTTCAGCTGGCAAGCTTCATTCCACACAGAAACGATTTTATAGCTGAATAGTTTTTGCTGTTGCAACAAGACATTTTACCTTCTTGGACTTTGAACTGAGATGCAGCTGAAAGCCTACCAAATCCAGGGTGCTCCAGAAGAACTGTCTGAAAAATCCAAGCTTAAGCTGAGCCAAAACGTTTCCTATGACATGATGGTACCAGCTAAGCTATAGCTTTGTGGAGATTTCCCATCTTCTACAGTAAGTGCTACAAAAACATTGTAGTAAGAAAGACAAGAGCAAAAGGCTTTGCAGGGAACACATACACACCCAGGCCAGCAAAATGTGAGCTGTATATAAGGCTGTTACTCTTACATATACCTTCTAGCTAGGGTATAAAGGAACACTAACACACTTCTTTTTCTCATTAATGGGAAAAATAAGGTGCAGGCATCAGGGCAGCTGCCTCTGGAGGCACAGCAAGTTAATCACAGAATCATTAAGGTTGGAAAAGGCCTCCAAGATCATCTAGTCCAACCATCCCCCCACGACCTATATTACTCACTAACCCACATCCCTGTATACCTCATCCAGCCTTTCCTTGAACACCCTGAGGGACAATGACTCCACCACCTCCCTGGGCAGCCCCTTCTGATGCCCAACCACTCTTTCTGAGAAGAAATTTCTCCTCATTTCTAACCTGAACCTCCCCTGGTGCAACTTGCAGCCATTCCCTCTCATCCTATCGCTCGTTATCTGTGAGAAGAGGCTGACCCCCAGCTCACCACAACCTCCTTTTAGGTAGTTGGAGAGAGCAATGAGGTCTCCCCTGAGCCTCCTCTTCCCCAGACCACACAGACCCAGAAATACTGAGCTACCCACACTGGAATCTCTGCTGGTAGCAACTGCTTCCTCCCAAGGTAGCAAATAAGAACTTTGCAGAGCACAGCTTCAGAGCTCTTAAAATTGCCAACATGCATGAATAATAATAGCTTACCATTAAAAAGGAGGTCTGTATTATTCTTTTGATAGTGTTGCAGTGTTCTTGAAAAATGGGTGTTATTTATTTGATCGTCCCCTAAAGATTCTTTTGTCACAGGCTATTGTGTAAATTTGTGTTCAGACAATTTTTAAAATGTTGAATTATTCACTTGATTGGCCTTAATGTCTTCTCCTGAAACACCTCAATATGGTGCGATTATTATCAATATAGGGAGGGCTAATAAAAATGTGGAAAAAATAACTGCAGCTGGATTTTCAAAAGGGAAAGGATAATTTTCTAACTACTAAAACATTAGTAGTTAAGAAAGTTAAGATAAGGGTAATAAAGCCTTGTGCTTCAGGGCTTTGCAAAAGGGGTTAGGAAGTAATTATTTTAAATTCTTTCTTCAGTATTATGTAATTTAACTCTCGTTAATAAAGGACCCAATTTTCAAAGGCAATGAAAGATGTAGCTAGGAACCAGATGAGATGGTAAAACAGAGAAGTTAGTCCTCAGCTTGCTTCAGTGCTTTCCAAAAAACTCCCCAGATGCTTATTTGCATCTTCCAACTCCTATGATAAAATATTTTTTCTTTCTAAAATGTCAATTTGTTGAAACTGAGGCATCTCACTGGAGTGTGGGGGCATTCACTCATGTTTCTGAGGTCCCAAGTACCTTCATTCAAGGCCCAGAGTTGGATTCATCTCTAATTTATAAGTTTCCCCTGATGAATTAGAGCGATTTCAGTTGTTCACTCCCTTTAAACCCAGAATTCAGAAGGAGGGAAAGGACAGCCTGTGACGCGGGAAAGTGGCATTGCCAAGCTGACCCTGAGCTTCTGCTGTGCAGCGTGTGCTGACAACAGTGTCTGGGAAGCTCAGCCAGGCCCCAGGGGAATTGTCCTTCCACAGACTCCACCACTCATCATAGAATCATAGAATGGCATGGGTTGGAAGGGACCCCAAGGATCATAGAGCTCCAACCCCCCTGCCACAGGCAGGGACACCAACCTCCAGGCCTGGAGCTACACAAGGTTGCCCAGGGCCCCAGCCAACCTGGCCTTGAGCACTTCCAGGGATGGGGCACCCACCCCCTCTCTGGGCAGCCTGTTCCAGCCCCTCACCACTCTCTCTGCAAAGAACTTCCCCCTAAGATCTAATTTAAACCTTCCTTCCTTCAGCTTCACTCCATCCCCCTTGTCCTGGCAGTGTCTGCCCTTTAACAAGCTGATTCCCCTCCTGTTTCTCTGCTCCCTTCAGGGGCTGGAAGGCTGCAATGAGGTCCCCCTGCACCCCTCTCTTCTCTAGGCTGAACATTGGCCTGTTTTGGTTCCTACACCTGGCCCAGGAAACTGCCAGGGAACACCTGGCATCACAATTCTAGGATGGCAGTTCCTCTTCTCAAGGACATGTTCTCCAGGCTCACATGCTCCACTGACTGGGCAAAGGACCACGACTTCTACCTACATCTTCATGCATTCCATTCTCCTTCTGTGTGCTACAGTTTCTTGTATTTTGGTGTATCTGTGCTTTTTTTCCTCCTCTCACTTGTGTGGGAAGCCGGGGCTGCCCCTGGATCCCTGGCAGGGTTCAAGGCCAGGTTGGATGGGACTTTGGGCACCCTGAGCTGCGTGGGGGGTGTGTCCCTGCCCCAAACCAGTTGGGGATTCTGGGATTTCAAAATCTCCTTTGTTATGATATGAACTCCATTCACACATTATCCCAAATCTTCATCTGCTGTGCTGTCTCACTCTCAGGCTGATCATTCTGGCAGTGCCCTTTTAAAGACCACCAGGTAACCAGAGCTCCTAGTGATAAATTAGACCTATGTCATATAGCCAGGTAAGGTCCTTTCCTGGCTTCTTCTTCCTCTCACTGGATATAAGGGCTCCCCTTCCCAATGCTTCTAGTCCACCTTCTGCTTCTCAGCCCAGATTGCTTGTTCCCCATCACAGACCATGGGAGCTCTGGCACCTCTGCCCCCTCAGTGAGCAGCGCACTCTGATAACCCTCGATAGAGCCCTGAGGAGTCACGTAGGTATTTCTGATGGAAGAAACCTGTATCATGAATAATGGAGAAACATGGCAGAAGCTTTTTATAAAACGAATGGAAGCATTCAAATTGCCTCCATAAGGAACCCACGAAGTGTTCAAACACAGTCAGTTATTGAAGTGAAATAAACATCCACCGTAATTAAGAGAGTATGTGGTCGAGTTGTCAGAGATGATGCAACATCTACTTTACCCAAGTTCCCCTCCCCTCCACCCTGCTGTTTTCCACCACACTGCACAGTGTTAAGAGAATGGCTTCAATTAAAACAACTTTCTTGCATTTTCAGACAAAAGCTCAACCCAAACCACTTTTCCTTCATAAGTTTCCCAGCTTCGCTCACACGTGTGCAGGGCACGTGTGCTCTTGTGCATGGAGAAGGGGAATCAGGGGGAGTCCAGTGACATTTCTGCCTCTGCATAAGGTTTAACCTTCAGGCCTTGGTGCATGTTTTACCCTCACCTCTCAGCTTCAGAGAGCTACCACCAGGTTTCATTTGATTGCTTGGAAATAGTAAGTCTTCATCCAGGGAATATCTTTACACTACGCCTTGCTTATCGTTCATGTTCTGGTCCTGGTTGGCCATGAGCCAGCAGTGTGCCCTGGGGGCTCAGAGAGACAATGGGATCCTGGGGGGCATCAAGAGGAGTGTGGCCAGCAGGTCACAGGAGGGGATCCTCCCCCTCTGCTCTGCCCTGGTCAGGTCCCACCTGGAGTGTTGTGTCCAGTGCTGGGCTCCCTGGGATAAAAAAGCCAGGGATCTCCTGGAGAGAGTCCAGAGGAGGCTACGGAGATGATGAAGGGCCTGGAGCATCTCCCCTGTGAGGAAAGGCTGAGTGAGCTGGGGCTGTTCAGCCTGGAGAAAAGAAGACTAAGGGGGGACCTGATTAATGTTTATCAATATCTGAAGGATGGGATGCAGAGGGAAATGGCCAGCCCCTTTTCAGTGTCTTTGGGGACAGGACAAGGGGCAATGGCTGCAAATTGGAGCATAGGAAGTTCCACACCAACATGGGGAAGAACTATTCCCCAGTGAGGGTGAGGGAGCCCTGGGACAGGCTGCCCAGGGGGTGTGGAGTCTCCTTCTCTGGAGAGATTCCAGCCCCGTCTGGACACCGACCTGTGTGCCCTGTCCTAGGGACCCTGCTTTGGCAGGGGGTTGGACCCGATGAGCTCTGGAGGTCCCTTCCAACCCCTGTGATTCCATGATTCTGTACAGCAACTGTGTGTGTCTGTGTGAGTCATCTTTTTATTCTAGCAAGAGTGTCAGGAGCTCCAAGGCTGGGAATGAAGTTCTCTGACTCTGCCTCACCTCCTGTGCCCACAGACCTTCCCTGCAAAGACCAGTACCTCATTTGCAGTGTGTCATCTATTTGTGTGTGGATTGATTTCAGGTTTTTTGGAGGAAAATGGGAACTAAGAGGTTGTGAGGGCAGTGACCTTCTGAAACTTAGTGTAAATTCCTGATTGATGAATGGATAGGCTTTTAGCCATCAGTTTTCAGGACAGCAAGTTGTCTCCCAGCGGTGATGCTTTCGAAAGTTCTCAGGAATTCAACAGAAACTCTAATGCTGGCATCACCAGGAGTCAGATTAAATCCATCCTGCACATCACTGAAAACAGTCTCTAGACTAGAGCCAAGCACAAACCTGTGTAAGGAGGAGCAAATGTCTGCAAATATTTTAAACCCATCTAGATCAGTTCTACCAACTTGTGAGGAAAAAATTATTCACCTGGAGAAGGTGTTCTAGTCAAATAAATCATTAATTGAACGAGCAGAGTAATTGTCCCCAGCCCTGCCTCACAAGGAGGTTTGGTTCTTCCTTCCATTGCCTGTTTTGTGTCAAACTGCAGAAGATGGCTGAGGGGGATTTCGTTCCCTTTGTTTACCAGCTGTGCTGAGTTCAAAACTGCTGCAGCTGAAGAGCTCACCCAGAAACTACAAAATTTAGGTTATGTCCTTGAAAGTAAAAATTTTCAAGTTCCCACTTTATTTAACCTCTCAATAGCTCATACCAAATCTTACCCATTCACAGGACTGAAGACTTCTCCAAATGTCACCCAGCAGCACTGAAGACCCAGTTCAGGGATCTAATATTCCAGCTGTCTGTGTTGTGCTTAAAGATGCCATTGCCATGCTAAAGACTCTGGAATCAGAACTTAATTAGCTGTTTTGTTTTCCATGAATGAAGAGGAACAGATGATGGATTGTTTGGGTTTTTTTTTTCTCTCAAAGTTAAAAAAAAAAGAAGGCAGACAGAAAGATCTCTTTATGACTATAAATTAAGTAGTGTTAACTCCAGAAACACATGGGAAAAGAGCAGAAAATAGCAGCATGATGCTATTTTTACAATCACAGTTTCATTGAAATCAGCACACTTGGAAAATATAGGGGAAAGTACCCAATATCCAGACCAAGCATCACTGACTGGAAATATCCAACTCAATAATAGGGGGTTTCTGCAAACCCCAACTTTGAAAATGTTTTAAAGTAAAAGGTCAGGAGACTTCTGACACTGCACCTTCATGCATGGAACCAGCCCTGTTCATTCAGACAGGGATACCCCACTGAGGTCCCCAGGGAGCCCTGCCATCAGGGAACTTGGAATCATAGAATGTGTTGGGTTGGAAGGGACCTTCAAAGACCATCTAGTCCTACCTCCTGCAGTGAGCAGGGACATCTTCACTAGATCAGGTTGCTCAGAGCCCCATCAAGACCTTGAATATCTCCAGGGATGGGGCCTCCACCACCTCTCTGGGCAACCTGTGCCAGTGATCTATCACCCTGCTATTGAAGAATTTTTTCCTAATATCCAACCTAAATCTCCCCTTTCCCAGTTTAAACCCATCACTCCTCATCCTATTGCTCCATGCCCTTGTGAACAGTTCTTCCCCAGCTTTCCTATAGACCTCTTTCAGGGACTTGAAGGCTGCTATATGGTCCCACTGGAACCTTCTCTCCTCCAGGCTGAACAACCCTGACTCTCTTAGCCTATCTTTATTGCCTCAAATGTGACCTGTGGCACTTCTCATCCTCCTGTGGCAAAGCAGTAGCTCAGCAGCTGGTCTATACACAGGGGTGGAACATTGTGCTAGAGAAACTACACACACACACATCTTCATCATGTATTTTTTCCCATTTCAAGGAACTGTGTGAAATTGTGTATGAAGTAAAAATGCACTGCCTACAATGCCTTATGGATTTAGTCTTGCAGACACTCAGGCATGTGAGTAACTTTCTCTCTGGGAGACAAGATAAATACAAAAATTGCTCATGATCCTAAATATTTGCAATTCTGGGTTTTCTTTTCTTGCCAAAGGCACAGGCATCCCCAGCTCTTAGAGCTGCCTGTGCTTGTCTGCTTTTGCTGTTGCCCTGAGGGCTGCATAGCCCACTGCCTACGTGAGACAAGACTGTCACAGGTATCTGACAGGCTGCAGCACTGAACTGAATTGAGTAACCCAATGGGTCATTCCTTTTAGCTCCGATGTCTCCTGAATAAGAGGATTATTTCATCTCCCCCCTGCTGCCTCCAGGAAGGGACGGGAACAGTGGGACTGTGAGACAGGCAGCAGCTTCCCAACTCTCAGCATCCTGGCTCCAGCACAGGGGCAAAGAGTATTAGTATTTCTCCTCTTTGCTTGGCTCTTGCACCAAGATATAATATAGCTCCTTGTTTTGTAACATCTGCCTTTGCTTGCCACCAGCACCAGCATCCTTAATTCAGGAATGAGTTCGGAAGACACAGCAGAAAGCAAGGACACTGTGGGGCTGGATGGAGAGCCAGGGGCTGGGCACAGAGCTTTCTGTCTATGGGGGGGTTCAGGGAAGTGGGTCAGCTGAGTACCTGACAAAATCCCATCCCTGTGGGCATGGCAATTCTGTTCTCTGGCAGGCAGGATTTGTTACCCTCATCTGCTGAGCCACTGCTCTTTGGGCTGGCTGAGCAGGGAAGAATCATAGAATCATAGAATGGTCTGAGTTGGAAGGGACCCCAAGGATCACAGAGCTCCAACCCCCCTGCCACAGGCAGGGCCACCAACCTCCAGGCCTGGAGCTACACAAGGTTGCCCAGGGCCCCATCCAACCTGGCCTTGAACACCTCCAGGGATGGGGCACCCACCCCCTCTCTGGGCAGTCTGTTCCAGCACCTCACCACTCTCTCTGTAAAGAATTTCCCCCTAATATCTAATCTAAACCTTCCTTCCTTTAGTTTTAATCCATTCCCCCTTGTCCTGTCATTGTCTATCCTTTTAAAAAGTTGAATCCCCTCCTGTTCCTCTGCTCCCTTCAGGACTGGAAGGCTGCAATGAGGTCCCCCTGCAGCCTTCTCTTCTCCAGGCTGAACAAGCCCAGCTCCCTCAGCCTCTCTTCGTAGGGCAGGTGCTCCAGCCCTCTGATCATCTTCATGACTCCTCTGACCCCTCTCCAACAGTTCCACATCCTTCTTGTATTGGGGCCCCAGCTCTGGACACAGGACTCCAGATGGGGCCTCACGAGGGCAGAGTAGAGAGGGACAATCCCCTCCCTGTCCCTGCTGGAAGAGAAGAGAGCCAATACCTGACAACCTCACTGAGAAAAGCAGGGAAATGGCAGGTCCCTCAGCTGACTGTACTTGTGGGGCTTCACCCTGAGCACAAGCTCAGGACCACAAGAATCCCTGCCACATCTGGGGACCTGGACACGGATGGGAATGCAGTGCAGAGATACCAAACTGATAGCTAAACTTACTCTGCATCAAGGAGATTCAAGCAGATGATCAGCTTTAACAATTTTACTTCCTAACCTGAGACCCCAGTTAAAGCAAAATAATGAGATTTCTTCAATTCACAAAGACCTCATGATGCTTAGTTAGAAAGGAAATTGCCTCGTACCAGGGCAGGAGAGCCAGGACAGCCAGCAGACTCATGCTGCTAAACAGGCAGCTCAAATACCATACTGAAGAAGTACCCACAGGCAGAAAGACTGGATTTGAAAGGGACTCTCCACCTTCTTTTCCCTCTGCATAATGGAATCAAGATGGTTTTAGTATAATTATTATTATTATTTTTCAAACAGGATGCAAATGGTAATAGAGCTCCTCCACGGTTGCCTGAAAAAATAATATATATGTATTTAAGTGCCAGAATAAGCTATTCTTGAATATAAACTGATGCTTGGTGAGACTTTTCAGCTTATCCCAAGGGAAAATACATCTAAACTAATTGCATTTCTCCCATTCAGCATCATTACATCTTAATAGTATTTTGCATTTAAATCCATTCAAGGTGGTACCTAGGTCACTGGATCCCATTTTGACCTCGAAGTGGCAGAATGTGTCAATCCTGGCTCAGTAGGGTGCTTTCAGACGTCTGTCTGCTGCTTATTACAAATACAGTATGTATCACATTATGGCCTCTGGCATGAATAATGTGGAGCTACCAAAAATATAGTCGCCATGGCAACAACTTCACAATGATCACAAGGCTGGATGGAAAAGACTGGCCTGGGAAGAGGTCAGCTCCATGTAGATGGTGGTTTGGAGGGGAATGGGGCATGAAATGTTGGCCAACTATCCACAAAATGTGCTATCATGGGAAGGTGACTGAACCCCATGGCTAAGGGCAGCTGTCTCCAACGGTTCTTGATACAGAGCAAGCAACTGTGGCTATGTGGCACTTTGGAGGGGCAAGTCAGTGCTTTAAGAACCTCCAGGTCCAACCCCTCCAGAAATACTTCTGGTTTTCTCTTGCTCTTGGGGACACCTGTATTGGCAGGGTTTATTGTCAGCACCAAGGGATGCCACTAAGTCTCCTCATGTCTCAGCATTTACAAAAGCAAAACACAAGTCTGACACCCAATTGGTGTTTCTCCCATTTTTATATTGCACTCCCAACCTAGTACAGATGATGGGATGTCCCATGAAGGTGGCCTACAGGGAAGCTGGTGAGGGACTCCTTATCAAGGAGTGTAGTGATAGGCCAAGGAAAATGGCTTTCAACTGCAGAAGGGCAGCTGGAGAGGAGTTGGGAGGCAGAAATCCTTCCTTGGGAGGGTGGGGAGGCCCTGGCACAGGGTGGCCAGAGAAGCTGGGGCTGCCCCTGGATCCCTGGCAGTGTTCAAGGCCGGGTTGGATGGGGCTTGGGGCACCCTGGGCTGGTGAGGGGTGTTCCTGCTCATGGCAGAGGGTGGGACTGGCTGGGCTTTGAGATCCCTTCCCATTCAAACTAGTCTGGGATTTTAGAACATTGCACCACTGGCCCATCTTTAGGTTTTTTCCAAGGACCAATATCTTCCAGGCATCCAGGTGGGATTGTGTGAAATTCACCCCCAGTCCACTGTGCAGGATTCCTTCTGCAGTTAACTAATCCTCTGTGATTTCATCACCGAGGTTTTCTTCAAGGATACTTATTAGCTGAAATGCTTTCACAGAATGCTTAGGAAAGGCAATTTTTTTAGCCTGAAGGTTGTTCCTGAACAGCTCACATTGATTGTATGCTATTCCTGACATGCCTTTGATTGCCTGAATCACTGGACATTGTTTCTGGTCTTCAGCCAAGTACCTGAAACGATTAAGCTCCTCCTGACAGGAATTAAAATAAACATACAAATAATTTGTGATAGAATTCTGAAACCACTTAATTTGTGCTTGGGCTTCTGAATTCCCCATGCATTTTTCTATTTCCTATCATCAGTTGTAGCAAATCACATTTCACATTTAAGGCATTCCTGGGTAATTTTGAAGAGCATTTGCTAGTTATCCGTTTCCTTTAGGGTTAAAGCCCCACGTTGCCACTCCTCCCACCCACAATCACTCCAGTGCAGAACAGCAACAGGAACTGAGCAATAAAAACTGCTTCAGAGAGGAGTTTGTCTGAGGATGAGACTCCATCACTTTGTGGTCGGAGAAGGGGGACTAACCAGAAAAGCTCTGTGGCACTGTCTTCAAAGGGTAAAAATCCCGTTTCATTTTGGCAACAACCTTTCCTCTCTTAAACAAGCTGCTCAGATGTAGCTGCTCCAGCTTTTTCAAGGTTCCCAGCCATTTCTCCTTTCCTTTTGCATACAATGATGATGAAGAAAGGATATTCCCATCTGCAATGTACTAGAGGAATAGAAAGCTCCTGAGGAAGCTCCTGGTGAACTATCTCCTCACAGGACCAGAAAGGACAGGGGTTTGCTGAGGTAAATGAAGGGATTGTTTCCCATGTAGAATCGATCCTCTTTTCTGGAAGGAAACCTGCAACCACACTATAATTAGCTGGGCTTCTGGTTTATTTTAGGGAAAGTAAGTCAGAGGCTGATCAGAATGAAAGACACATAAGTCTGGGATAATGAGAAGTTTAGGCTGGGATTTTCAAAAGAGCCTAAGGTTACATCTCTGCTGCAGCTACAGAGCAGTAGCTGTGCAGTACAGAAATATTTGACCTAGTCAGAAATGCTTCATGCCTCTTGGAAGCTTAAATTAGTCCAGGCTCAGCTCTGTGCTTGTGGAAATAAACTCTTATCAGTAATGAATTTAAGATGTCCTCATGCATTTGGCTGTGTGTAGAGTGGGCAGAGATGTAGCTACACTGAATGTTGCTATTTCCATGCCTTCAGGTCTAGCATGAAGGGAGCCATAACAAAGCAGGTAGAGGAAGAGCTTTGGGGTGTAACACTAGGTTTAATGGGGTGTGTGCCTCCCATACAGTTTTAAATCTCTCTGTGTCCTTCTCCTCTATTAGACCAAGTTAGCTTCAACTCTATTTATATAGGTTCATTGCAGCAATCAATTCTTAGAGGTAGAGCAGTGCCAGGGTCAGCTCTTTGGGCACTGTATAAGCACATCACTCTAAAGTCAAGTATTGTGGGTTCACTACGGAAACTGGGAGTGAGATGTGAGGCAAAAGGATTTTTAGGGCTGCACTTCTAGCACCTACAAACTGAAGAAATGCCGGTTCACAGTGGTGAGAGATGGTGAGACATGCAGATATGCATAGAGGAAGCACTTCACTGTGCTGCTTGCACACAGGGAGTAGGATGGACAGCTGCTGTGCTGGGAATGATTTGGTTTTGTTCTCATATAAAGGCTTTTATGTGTCCATGTCAACTCTTACACTGATGCCACAGTTCTGGGTGGTGTTTAATGGAGATGACTCGAACAACCTTCTTTGGATTTCAGCCAGCTTGCTCATGTTCCTGTCGCTCCCCAGAAAAGCTTCCTTCTGCATGTTCCTGCTCACAGCTCCGTGTAGGTGTCCTGTCCTCATGTAAGCACAAAGACTGCTTCCAGATCCAGCACCAGCTTTGAAGTAATCTGGAACTCTGCCTCTTTGGGACATATGTTAAAAAAAGAAGCTGCACTCTCTGGGAACCTCATTACTGACAAAGACACACGTGATATGTATACCCTCAATATTGGAAATATTTAGGATAATATTAGGCTTTGCTTGTTAGCATCAAAGAAATTCTAACTGGATTGGGAAGGCAATTTCTGTTATGGTTTGTAATGTTCTCCAGTGAGAGCCCACTACCTCCATGTACAATACTTGGCAGAGATGCCTTTTTCTGAGTGGATGAATCCCCTCCCTGGTACCTCAATCCCTGTGACTGCTGTAGCCACCAGCTCACCCCCACTCCCACAGCCTGGGCTGTATCATCTCAATGGTTTCACCGCCTGGACAAGGACCACACAGCCAATCCAGTAACAGACATCTTGAGATGAACAGCCACACAGCGTCTGTGTGTGCTTAGCCAAGCAAAGTAATATCACCACGGTCAGGTAAGTGTATTTTCCTTGAAACAACTCTACCATCGCTCTCCCATGGCTGTGAGTTATGAGCCCATGGAAGTCCAGATACATCACTCCAAGCACCAGTCCCAGCGTGGCTGAGGAGGACAGTTCATCACTGAAAGTCCCACAGTCTGGAGCAAACATCCCTCGGCTTTTAGCGACTGTCATTCTTTCATTACTCACTGCAAATGGGAGAACACCAAATGAAAGGCGCTCTCCCTTCCTGCAGCGGTTCAGTAGGCGGGCAGAGATCGCCAAGGAAATACCCTGCAGGATACGTTGCTTAACTTAGAGGTCTCTGTGCTCTAGCTCCTTATAACTTATTCATGACTCATTACTCTTTCTGTGGTGAAAATTGAGAGAAGCCCATTAAGTAACTGGAATGCATATTTATTCAAGACTAAACAGATGTTGTGGAAACGGGGCTGCAGATAACAAATCAACAAGAGAGGCCAGATTTTTAAAGGCAGAACAGCAAAAAGCACAGGGGGAGGCTTCAGCGCTGGCTGAGAAGCTCCTAAGCACACGAAATGAGTCTCCCATCCTCTCACCAGTGCTGCAAAGGCACTGGGTCAGAGGGATTTCCAGCGTTACCCTCTGCATCAGGAGCCAAACCCACCTCAACCGCCTTGCATTACATGTGCCACAAGCCTGGGGGGGCTGATCCCACACGACTGCAAACCAGTGCCACTCTGTAGAAGCTAGGAGAGATAATTTATGCCCAGCTGAGGACCCTACTCTTCATGTTTTGTTAAATTCAAATGTCTCCATCCACCATTTCTGATGAATATTACGAGACTTTCTATTTTTTTTAATTTCTCAAATGTCAAGTAGATCTTTTACAGCAGCTCTTAAGAAGATAAAGGGGATTAAAGGATCATTTTATCCTATTTAAAGCTAGCTCTGAGACGATAGGAGTAAACAGGCACATTTTAAAGGATGTTAATCTCGTCTCTTTTTTATCCCCTCTTTTCCTTTTCTTTTTCTTCTTCGCTAGCAAAATTTCACTTTACTGGATATATTCACTTTTGTGGGTGAAATGATTGCAAGAAGGCAAATTCTGCTACCCTTTCCCCTCACTTCAAAAAAGCAAATACAAAATACCACTCTTGATTGCAGTATTAAACAGAAGTTTAAATTGGGCTGTCAATCACTGGCTTAGATTCTATGGTGAAAAGATGGAGCGAAGCAGAGGGAAACAAAAAGTTCTCAGGTGAATGGAGGAAGCCTGTCCCTGCCACTGGCACACACAAAGCAAAGCAACTGCTTATTAGCAGCAGACTAATGGGAACAAAATTGTTTAAAGAAAACCCTGTACCAGAAATAAGAGCTTTGGAGTGTCCATGGGGATTTCAGACTAAGCTGTCAGGAGACAGAGAGGCAGAGATAGACTTGTTAACCTCTCGTGTGAGATGCTTGGCTCACGCTTCATACTTGCAAACTGAACCCCCACCCGTCCCCTTGGCTGTAGAACATGGCTGGGAGAAGAAACCACATAGACCCCACAGCCAGACAATCAGAATTGGCCCTCAGCACGATTTCTAGGGCAGGATCAGACCTGCGACCCTGCCTGCTTTACTCTGTAGGCTGGGGTCACCTGGTGGTTACTGTCTCCTACCCAAAAACACATGGAGGGAGGGACCATGTGTCTCTGGATGAAAGCTGGTTTGTATCTGGTTTGCTCTGCACTGCAACAGCCCTGGAGTGGTCTCAGGGGTGGATGTGACTGTGGAGGGTGGTGACAGAGTGATGGTGCTCTTCTGAGCAAGCTCCAGAGCCGAAGAGCTGCCCTGTGCAGAGCACAGGAACAGACATGGGTGCTCATGTGCCTGGCTCATAAAGACATGCCCAAGTTCAACAGAGGAACCAGCACCTTTGGTACCAAACCTTGCCAGCTTGGCTGATTGCGGGGTCAGGGCACTGAGGTGCTCCTGAGGCTGTCTCCAGCTTGGCTCAGGAGCAGACAGAAGACCATCACCACGTCCAGATCAGACAAGTTTGGTCTTATTTACAGACTGTATCCAATCTAGCTGGTAACTGCTGATTTGCAGAAGGCCTCAAGCATCATCCACTGCAAAAAACAGTCTCAGCTCTCTGGCACATTACAGACACCAGTGAATTGAGGATGTACCAGGAATCTGGCAGCTAAACACCTGAGTAAGACTCACATGCAAATGGAAAGAGTGCAAGAAGTTTCTCGAGGTGTTGTTTGAAGCTATAGGTTGGTGTCGCTTCTATAACAGAAGCTCTTGGTTTGCTGCACATCTGGAGCACCCTGTGAAACCCTGGAGGAGGAAACCAGTATAGATGCTGGCAACGTTTAGCACTCATGAGAAGGATGCTGAGCAGGGAGGAATGAAGAGGTGGACTGATAGCAAATGAGTCTCGTTTGGGTCTCAGCAGATGCTGAATAATCAGGTCTATTATTCTCCTTGGTAAGAATAAAGAAACATTTTCAGTGCAGGGAAACTTCTCTGCACACTGAATTATGTGCTTCAATTGCTGTTTCTGTGAACACCACCCTGAGATCTGGTAAGTGGCACTCACTCCTCAAATGTCATCTCCAGGAACCCAAACCCAGTGTGCACTGTTATACAGATGCAGTTTTCAGAAGGAAGCACCATTACAAAGCAGAAGGAGGCAGATGACTTCCAGAGCAGTGCCAATAGTGCTGCTATGAAGCTGCCTTGAACATAATTTTAACTAACCAAGCATCTGTTGGCTGGCGGCAGAGTCAGATCCACTAACAACACAACAGTTCCTCCCTGCTCAGGCACAGATGTAGATACCTTCCTGTCCTGCTTGCTGAGGGCTGGGGCAGTCACCAAGTGCCAAGCCAATCTCTCTGTGTTAAGATCCCATGTCAGATCCCTTCTTACACCTTTGCAGGAGCAGGAGGCACTCCACCGGTACAGACATACAAGTTTCTCTTCTCTTCCTAGTGAGACCTCATGGATGGTCCCAGGAGCCACTGCCCTGGCCTTCCACCTGACACCCTTCCTCCTGCTGCCTCCCACTCCATGAATCTGGATGCTGCAGGTCCCCACCTCCTTGCCCACTGTGTGCCTTGTGCATGGGAACACAGAAGTGGAAGATGGGGGCAGGAAAACCTGTCCTGGAGTGTGCAGCCAGAGTTACATTACGATGTGTTTAATTTTGGGGCATTCAGTGAGGGTGGATCTGAAAGCAGCATGGTCAGCACTAGCTGTTGTTGTAGGAGCTCCTGACTGGCATCAGGTACTGCTGTTTCCAAACTAAGGCAGTGTGGCTTGAGCAGATGTGGTTACTCTGTCTCTCAAAGAGTTTAAGATTTGTTCATTCTTTGTTTATTTCCCTTAATCTAAAATAAAAGTCATTGAGAATGAAAGTGCATGTTTTGCTCTTTGTCTGAGAAACATAACAAAGAAAAACAATTGCAAAGGAAGGCAGTACATTTCACTTTCAAGCTTTCAAGGGATTATTACCAACAACAGGAGAGAAAAAAAAAAATAACAGCTTTTGAAACTTAGGGGAAAATACTTTGACAGCATCCCCATTAAACAGCTTCCCTCGTCTTTAAGCTGCGGTAATTACGTTCACTTAATACCAGACAGTAAAATATTTACTAACAACACAGGGAATTAAATGAAGTTTCTGGCTGTGCTATAGCTGTCCCTCCAGCTCTGCCTCTCTTCGAGCATCCTGCAAGGGGAGTTTGGATGTGATGTTCTGCCCTCATGGTCCATATGCTAAAAGCAAGAACCTCGGAAGCAGTTATCCCTATGATGGACCTGCCTGGGAAGACCATTGCCTGGGATGAGGTGGAGAGGTACATGGTGAGCCTGGCATGCCTCAACAACCAGTGGGCCTTCATCCCCAGGCAGGGTGAGACCTCCCTGCCCAGTACCTCCTTCCCAGACATTGCTGAGCTCCTTCTCTTCTCGAGCATCCCAGGGCTCCAGCTACTTCATCCCCCAGCTCTGAGGCAGGTGGGACGAGTGTCCCTTAGGAACACACCTCTCTGCCAGGGCTGGGCAAAGTGGAGTCTCTCTCTACAAAGACTCTTTCCAGTTATTTTCCCCCCACTTTGCTCCATTCCTTTTTATACTTGCTCCATTAATCCCGTCAATCTCTCAGGCAGTGAAGGAACACTTCACAGCAAGCTCCACTAGACTGAAGTCCCCACATAGTTCAAATCCCACAAATCCACAAGGATCTAATGCTGAGAGACCTGATTCTCCTCTCTCAGAGGAAAATTAATTAAATCCACCTTTAGTAATTGGTTCATTCAAAACTAACAGCCTAGATTCCTACCAGATGCAGGGTCATTAATACTGATCATCCTCTGGATGAAAATGACTCTTGATTAATATGAAAATATCCTTTTCTTTTTTCACAACAAGGGAGTCCAAACTTTGATACCCATAAAAATCACACAGGACATTCTGGAGGAAGGACTGTCAAAGAAAACAGTAACCTGGCTTATCAGGGACTGTCACAAACCAAGCTCCAGCACAGCCTTTCTCAGAGAAAAGCTGCAGAGATGGAAAGCGAATGAGTACACAGCAGCACATCGATCCCACAGCCTGGAGCCTGGCAGATAAAGACTTTAGGAAAAGGTTCCAAAAAAATAATTTGGACATACATTATCTCAGACAATGCAGCAGTGCACTCAGCATCAGCTTTTTGCTAGACCCCAGTCGGGGGGTTCATGGCCTGAGCAGTACCACTGCAGACCACAGATATCTGGCCAGGGAAGAAATAAAACAATGTACAGAATGGAGAAGAATCAGCCTGTAGCTACTGGGTGTTTGCTCCACGTGTGTGACACAATCAAACTGGCTCTTCCCTTTTCTTCTGTGCTGTGTTGCTGGTCCCCTGTTTGTGGATACTGTAAAGGAGGTGTGAGCTGTCATCTGGTTCCTCTGCAAAAAGAAACAACTTGTTTTGTGGGTTTTTTTTTTTTTTCAGAAAGTAATGCTGGGCTGAGACCAGAGGATAGGGCATGTCAGTGCTCCACACAATGCATGCACCAGCCAGGCTGGGTGGCCCAGGCTGGGGCTCACGGGGCTTCTTGGCGCTGTGCCAGGCGGCAGCTCTACAGAACTCTCACTGGTCCTTCCCTGGGGACTCTGTCCAAGCCACTGGACTCTGCTCCTCCGTGCACTTTACAGAATCATTAAGGTTGGAAAAGGTCTCCAAGATCATCTATCATCTAGTCCAACCATTCCCCTACCACTAAACCATGTCCCTGAGTACCTCATCCAACCTTTCCTTGAACACCCTGAGGCACGGTGACTCCATCACCTCCCTGAGCAACCCGTTCCGATGCCCAACCACTCTTCTTGAGAAGAAACTTCTCCCAATCTCCAACCTGAGCCTCCCCTGGCACAACTTGCAGCCATTCCCTATTGTTCCATCACTATTTATCTGTGAGAAGAGGCCAAGACCCAGCCCACCACAACCTCCTTTCAGGTAGTTGGAGAGAGCAAGTTATCCCCTGAGCCTCCTATTCTCCTGCTCACTACAGCTCAGGGCATGGATCCCTTTTTCCTGGCAATCATAGGGTTTCCCCCACATAGTTGCCTGGAGGCTTTCCAGAAATATTGGCCCAAAAAAGGTTTTATTGCCTTTCTATGGGAAGGGGGTGCTGGCAGCTGGCCCTGATGCATAAAGGGATGGGCATAGCAGGGACAAAGCAGTAAAGGAGGGATTGAGGAAAGGGTATTGGACAGATTTGAGACTCCTATTCCTGTGGTTGCCACCAAGGCTGGGGTGCCCTGCAGTCCCCCAGCAAGCCACTGGTCTGACAGCAGCTTCTCTGCCTGTGTTGCAGTGCTGAGGGTGGGCTGGCCCTCACAAGCCTGTTGTGAAGAAACAGATCTGATAGATTACAAGGAACTGAAATACAAGGGGCCTTGGAAGTACCTGGGTGAGAAGGAGGGCACATTCAGAATCTCGTGAGTTGGAAGGAACCCGTAAGGATCACTGAGTCCAACTCCTGGCTCCACACAGCCCAGCCCAGTCAGAGCTGCACTGAGCACATCATCCAGACGCTTCTTGCCCTCAGCCCAGCTCGGGGCTGTGACGCCTTCCCTGGGGAGCCTGAGAGAAGAGCATCACTGTGCTGCCCACTGTCACCTGTGGACCAGGACGAACCTCTGCCCCAAAGACAAACCAGAAAAGACTGAAAATGAGGTGCAGAGTGATCTGTTGCTTCACTGCCATGGGGTTGTTGAAGTCCAGCCCTAAACAAAACAGCACTTTGTGTCTCGGCCATGCTCCAGGGATGTAAGCAAACGCTCAAGTGCTCTGACAAACTGGAGCTTAAAGTGAACAAAGCTAAATTGACTAAAGCTCAATTTAACTCTGAGTAAGCATGTCCACACAGGCAGATAATATGGTTTAACCAACCCACCTGCAAAGTTAATTTGGATTAATTTTCCCAAAAACTCTCAAGTTAAGGGAGTTCTGCATCACCAATGGCCTGGAGAGTGTTAGGAAAATGACCTCTCCATTAACCTGCTGTCACTAGTTTCCTTCTCAGCAGCTGCACACTACTTCTTTTCTAGCAGTTTACGCTGGACAATACACCACCATGAGCATTAAATTGCTCTGCCACTTGCCAGACAACTTGAGCCACGTAGATGGATTTTAAATCACCATGTTGGGCTAAAGAGGTCTTCTGCAACAAGTACCTTACCCATAATTGGAAATTTCTTTAATACTTCATTGATTGATTTCTTTATTAGCTTTTGACGAAGTTTAACACAGTAAACAGAATCGATCCCAGAGGCCAAGGGCTGGGCCGGCTGCTTTGTGCCTGCTGAGAGTAGGCTGGATTCTTAAATTGAATTATAGTTATTGTTCTGCTTATAGCATTTTTTAAAGCCTCATCATGACAGATGGCTCTCTAAATGATAGCAGATTTGTATTTCATTAGGACACTTAGTCAAAAGATCAATACTGCTTCCATGCACCTTTCTGAGAACACATCTACAGACCATACAGGCTGCTGGGGGCTTAATGCGATTTGGATAGTATGGGCTACAAATCAGACATATGTTTTATTTGTAATAATGTCTCATTGATTCCAAAAAAAGCAGGTCTGGAAAACCAAGTGCTCTTATTGTCACACTTCATCTTTTCTCTGCGTGGCAGGGAATGGTGGGGTTTGGGTGCTGGGAAGGATGGTGGGCAGTGCAAGGAGGTAAGTCTGTCTGCATAGAGCCTGGGCACGGCTCTCTCCAATCTCCATTGCCCTCTTGTGGTCCTCGAGCAATATCTCATCCGAACAGAAACCTCAGCAGATCCCCCAAACTCTTTCTAAATTACAACCTAACGCACCGAAGGAGGCTGCTTCTGCCTTAGAAGAAAGGCAAAATATTTCAAAAGGGCTTTGCTTTGTTTAACACCTTCCCACTCCCTCTCACTGTTCTAGCCTTTCACACATCCCCCCGCAATCTTCATCAGCGTCATTGATTCAATCCAGGAGTTACTTTAGAGTTACAGGCTGTATTGATTGATTTGGGTTGTAATGAGTCTTCTCAATGTAGGCAGCGGTGCATAAAAAATTAGTTTTAAACCTCCCCCTTATGGTGCATTGATTTAGTGTGATTAAAAGTGGATATAAGGGTTTAGCTGTCCGTGCTAGCAGTGCACAGATTCCTCCACAGAAAACATCTGAAATGATGTTTCCAAAAATGCTGATAGCACTTTAAGGTCTCACAAGCAATGGGCATGTGACATCCTCCAGGTTAATGGAGCTGGTGGTGAGAGGAAGACTCCTTCATCTCTGGGGAGGAAGGATGGGCACACCAAGGAGTTCCTGCCCCCCCTGCTCTGCAGGAGACATGCTCTCCAGGATGAGGAGCACAGTTCTCTTAAGGAGGACTGTGCACCAAGGCTGTCTTGGCTGCCATTCAAGACACCTTCAGACCAAGGAAAGGAGAACAAATCACCAACTGCCAGCACAGCCATCAGGACAGAGGCCATGGCCCTTGTGTGGATGCAGCAGACAGGCTCAGCACCTCCTGCAGCCTGACTCTGAGCAGTTTTGAAGCCAATCCTTCCTTAGCCCCAGCAAATTCCTTATTCATCTGGAGGCACTGGGAAGAAGACTGTCTTGGAGCCTTTTGCTACATCTAGTGACTTACATGAGTAGCATCATTCCAAGAGGAAGCAGAGAGGGATTTGGACCCAGGTGTCCCACAGGCACCAGTCTACCAACCGACTGAGCTGCAGAGCAGCCAGTCTAGGACTGACAAGCTTCATGCTGTGCTATCCAGATGAAAGGCTGCAGGAGGTAGAAATCTGACAAGTGCTGGATGAGAGGCTGCAGGGGATGTACTGGGGGGTTAATGAAATGAATTTTGATCACAAGCTTCGCCCAAAATGTCCTGGCAGCTCTTTCTACAGTATTCTTTCCAGCTCCCAGTTGTACCCCCTGAAAACTCTTTGTGGTCTCCCCAGGATCTGACTCCTCTTCCTACACACCACAGAGCAAGTCTCATTCACAGAACTTATATTGCAAACAGACAAGCAGCCACCAGTACCCACAGCATCAATGAAGCATCCCACCGTCTCTCCCAGCTGCCAGCAGTGGGAAAAACACTTCCTTAGGACTTCAACAAGTCTGCCAGTGGTTTCACTCCCATGGCACAGACAGGCTGCAGCGGGGATGAGTCCTGATGCTGGTGATAGCCACAAGTACATCCCAAGCACCCACATCACCCAGCACCACTTGCACCAACCCTAACCCTCCAACAACACCATGTCACTGACCTCACCACTGTCACTTCTGATTTACATCAGGAGCACCAAGATCAGTCCCAGGCCTGCCCTATTTGGTGCACATTCAGCTTCAGGAACCTCTGACACTTGGAGAGAGAGAGAGACAGAGGGAGGGGAAAAAAAGTCTTATAAAACACATTTTATGTTGAGCAGCGCTTACAGCTTCATGAATTGCAAAACCATTTTAAAATCTTGGTATTACAGGAAAATCCGTTCTGGTTCACTGCCCCTGTCACTAAAACTCATAGCATGCACCTTGCCAAACCAATTAAAGCCCACCCTTAAACTGGGATCCTGAATCGTAATTTCTGGGCCAGTCCTCACTCCTCTAAACAAATATTTCATCTTCCAATACAATTTAAGGAGGATGGAGGGAGAGTCAGAAGTAGGGGGAGTATGTTTGTCAGAGAAAAGCCAGAAGAAACACAAGAAGCAGATTCTTTATAATATAATATCTTTTCAGTTTCATTTCCTCTCTTTTGTGTATGGAGTGGCAGGAATAGCAGCATCAAAAGCTCTGAGGGCAGAGAACTCTTGACCCATCCCTGACTTGTCATCATAAAGTCTCCTAGCCCCAAAGTCCCCATTATAGTTTGGACTTTGAAGAGCAATAAAGAATGTCAGGTTGACAAATATATGTTATCAGAAGAGATTTCTTCTTCAGTTTACAAGATGATTCCACAGTTTTATTGCACCTCTCTGGAGGTCCCAGGCTACGGGCTGTTATTTTTCTGCTCCCATTCTGAGAAATGAACAAACACATCACATTAGGTTTGTGCCCAGAGTAGCTGTCACTTCAGGATTAAAAGTTTTAATGGCTAAACCTTAAAAGGTCAATGATTGACAAAATCAAAGCAGATAGTTATGAAGGAAGGAAAATATAGATGACAACGTTGGCTCAAGCTAATAGGGATACACACTTCTTGGTCATCAAACTCCAAATTCTGCTGTAAACTGACTTCAGGGTGTGGAGTGGTGCAATGATTGATCCAAACAGATGAAAATGAACAGAGACACTTGCTATAATCACTCCAAATTTCAAATGCTTCTAGAAAACTGGAATTTTGCAGAAAAATCCTCAACATACCTCATGGTGAGAATTATCCCATTATTATCACTCTTACTTGTTTCTCAGGTGTTCTTAAAGCCCCAACCGATTGGGACAACCCAATACAAACTGACTTTCAAAGGACTGATGACTCAACAGAAAACAGAAGGCAAGTGTTTGGCTAAGAAAACAGAAGGTCTTCACTTTTACGGCGTTCCCTGGATTTCCCTCTCCTGGTACCTTAACCCTGGGCTGACAGCAATGATCATAGAATCATAGAATGGCATGGGTTGGAATGGACCCCAAGGATCACAGAGCTCCAACCCCCCTGCCACAGGCAGAGCCACCAACCTCAGGCCTGGAGCTACACAAGGTTGCCCAGGGCCCCATCCAACCTGGCCTTGAACACTTCCAGGGATGGGGCACCCACCCCCTCTCTGGGCAGCCTGTTCCAGCTCCTCACCACTCTCTCTGGAAAGAACTTCCCCCTAATATCTAATCTAAACCTTCCTTCCTTTAGCTTCAATCCATCCCCCTTGTCCTGTCATTGTCTACCCTTTAAAAAGTTGATGTGAACCCTCCATTGCCTGTCCCCCTTACAGGTAGATGCCCTGAGAGCCGGAGCCCTGTACCACACTGCTGTGCAAGGAGAAAGCCTGGCCATATGGAAAGTAAGAGAAACATTCTCATTCCTGTCACTCAGCCTAGGATTACTTTCATAGTCTTCCTCCTCCTCTCCTTTTACTTCCATAAAATAGGCATTTGAATAGGGATACATTAATGTCTGATGAGAAGTCAGATTTAAGCTCTGAGTGGCACCATTAGCTGAAACAGGGCTGCCGTGAAGTAATTCTCTGCTCTGCTCAAATGTATGGGAAAGTAGCCTTAAAATGTATATAAAATGGCTGGAAAATGCTCACTACTTGTCCTTATTACGGTGCTTTCAACTGTCAACATAACAGGAGCTGTCCTTATGGACTGCAAACGACATGGCTTTGACTCACAAGAACAAGGGGTGCCCAGGCTGGTGTCCCGACCCAAAGGCATCTACCCACACCAGACTGAATAAACAGTCCCAGCAAGACAGTGGGCAATGTCTGCCTGCACTGATATCACGGAAATCATTAGCTTTGAGCAGCTAGGGATCTGGATCATAAGTCTTTTTGTCTCCCCATGCTTTTTCCACGGTGTTGCTATGCCCAGTTAAACAGCTGCCATGCTCTATTACAGATAGATTTAAGTGGCAGGTGAATGTGTCTTTGGACAGACAGGCCAGCAGACACAAAGACAGACCGTGCACCATCCCTTCTATATTCTCTGCTGTCATTTTTCTGAATGTAATTTCAATATAGCCATTGCTTCATCAAAAAGACATCTACGGGCTTTGTACCAGACCATCTGTATTTCTGCCTTAGGCACCTGAGCCTACGTTTTGGAGTGCATCTATACTTAATATATTATGTATTTGTATGGTAAAGTATGTTTCTAAAGCATATCTTTAATGCATTATACTTCTTAAGTGTGGCATGTACTATAAAAACAGGTCCTGTAGAGATTTAAAACCAAGAATTCGTGGGCCAGTCTGATGGGTATTTAAGTAGATAATAGCTTTGCACCCCATGAATGCAAAGATTGCAGAAAAATACCTACTGGCAGTAACTTGAAGGAAAAGGCAGGATGATGTGTTCAGTTCACCACACGTGCAGAGTCCGTCCTGGATGTGCTCGGTGAGTGGAGAGGTACAATTAGGTGAGTTAAGCACAATAACAATGAACTGCTGCATAGTTTCCACTGCAATAAAAATGATAATGATTCTGCTGAAAAATATCATTTCTTCACACTCATTTAATTCTGGAAATCTAAATTCACAAAGGAAACAAGAAGCCCTTTAATCTCCTGGTAGATAAATAGCCCAATTTTATTTCTACTATTATTTTTTATCCCTTTCCAAGACATTTTATAAGACTTCAGAACATGAGAGCACAGTTTAATTAACATTATCACATTAAAAAGCACAGCCAAAATTTTCATGGAGTTTTAATTGAAATATAATACTGTCTCACCTATTTTTTTTATTCTTTTAATTTGCATCAAGCATAATGATGAAAAACACAGTCTGCACCTATTGCTGGATGGCATGTGTGCATTAGCAAAGAGGGTTTATCAAAAGTAGCCATTTGGATAGCTTAGGATGATCTTTTCTTGCAGAGATGCACCTCGTGGCTCCATGAGCACAAAGGCATACTTTCCATTTCCTTTGTTCCCACCTCTAAAATGATTGCTTTGTCTCCATAGGTGATGCCACTTACATGCAAACACTTTTTGGATGGAGGTTTGTGCACCTGCTTCTCAACCGAGCAGAGGATAATAAGGCAGCTTTGTACTCAAATAACATCTTCCATCAGAGGATCTCTGAGCTCTTTGAAAATGCTGCAGCCTGTCCCTCAGCAGCCTTTCAGCAACAGGATTCAAACCTGGGACCTTTGACTAAAAAAATGCAGGTATTCACCACTGGTCACAGCTGTAGATTGTTCCTGGCATCTCATTAAAACTGAGCCAAGACCAGAAGGTCACCGGAACCACACAGAGCCCTGCTAGTCCCCAGCTATTTGTCATGGCCATGAATGTGGGTAGGAGGTTGCTCTGCCCACAGAAACTGGCAGGGAACAAAGCACCGTGGGTCACTCAGCAGCACAGTGGCAGAGTCACTGTTCCCAGATGCTCCCTTGGCTGTGCCAGCCCAGGAAATTATAGCTGACACTTTCCTTTGCAAGGACCAGGTAGGCTACCCAGGAGGTCTGGCCATCACTATCTTATCTGGCTTCACAGAAGCTACATGTCCATCTCCCCCAGGCAGTAAATACATGAGTTGTCCCTTTGGAGTTTTACTCAGTCCCAACCTGAGACTGAGAGACCTCTCTCATCCGAGGATGGCGAACGCCCTGTGACCAGAGCCAACCTGCTGCTGATGTCAGTACAAACTCCGTGTGTTTGAGCAGGGTGAAGATTTCCTATCAGTGATAGATTGCTTTGGGAAACTGTTTTGTCCTTGTTCCTAGAGTGACAAGCTACAGGACAGCCCACACTGCTGAGGTGCCCTGAGCCAGCCCTGCACACCAGCCTTGTTTCTCACCTCCACGCACCCAATGTGCAGATGCAGCTTTCCTCTCCACCGGACACTATTGCTGCTGCTTTTGACAGAATCAGAGCTCAGCCTTGCTCTGAGAAGCCTGGTACAGCTGAACAAGGAGCTGCTGAGCTGATGCAGACAGCTGCAAAGCATGTTCTTTCATTTGCTGCAGGCCAGACACAATGACTGTCATCATTTCCTCTGCCCTTTATCACACCTCTGGACACTCCTAGGTGTTCTGCTCCATGAATGATTTACTTTTTAAAAAAAGTTTATTTTCCAGCTGGTGACTGGTAACTTTAGTTCATTATTTAATCTTAGAGAAGCAAAGGCCAAAAGTGTTTTGCTTATTTGGTCAGTAGCTGGCAAACCTCCTACATTTGATTTCCCTGAGGCTGTTGACATCATCAGGAAGCTGCAGTAGGAACTGCTGCTCAGAACTCTTCTGCTGCAATGTACTGCCATCAAAACACGTTCTGCTACTCTAACCAACTTCTAAAGAATTATATATGTTTTGAGGATGGGTTTCAATGGGAAATTTCCCAGAGCTTGACATTTCACACCAAAGAGGGGGAAAGTGCAAGAGAGAGAGATGGCAGGAAAAAAATAAACTGCAAGTTGTGTGTTAAGAAAATATTCTGCTTTTGTTCTTCGCTGGAAAGAAAAGAGGATTTCAAACTTAATAAACAAATCTTTGTTCATTTCTTTTTTCTGGACAGGAGCACTAGAACCTGAACAGCCACTGAAGTCAGTTTCCAGCCTGTTGTTTTCATCCATTCCTGTTCTAGACCCTGCTTTCTTTTTCTAGCTGTCTACATCAGAAATCATACAGCAAGTAAAATTTTCTATACCAGATCAATACATGGGATTATGTGCATCAATCTGAATAAACAACCTACCTTCCCAGGAGCACCATGAATTTCACCAGGATCTAACTATGAAAACTTCATTCTCTCCCTCCCTCTGTCTAAATATACAAATATATATATTACAAGTCCATACTCTTCTGCATATACCCACGTGTTTAAGAGGCCACACGTTTCCTAGGGAACAGAGAACTTTAAAGCAGCAGGTTGGGGGAAGCCTGTGCCACTCTCTAGATTTGTAAATGGGTAAGGTGACCTTAACTAAATGTCTTTTTGGCAAAAGGATATTACGTGTTCCCTTCCTTGGTATAGACAAAACATCTTTAATGAATTGCTTGGGAGCATTTTCCACTGTAAATTAGGAATGGTACCCAAATAACTGCGGTTATAAATTTATATTCTTTCTCAAAGCTCTCAAGTTCTTGGCAAACACAACAAAGGACAGATCTGAAAACCAAACTTCAATTCTCCTTTCTGTTTCCCCCATCCTAAATCAATAGATATATAAAAGTAAGAGATGAAAACAAATCATGATCATGCTGCAGCTTTCAGGGGGAAATACCATCTACAAGAAAACAAATCAATAAAGCTTCGTATTCTTGGACATGGTCTTCTGTTTTGGTCAATAAATGCACCATGTTACGCAGTATATCACTGGAGCCTGCAGCAGTCTGCCAATGACTGAGCACGTATATTTGGGGTGGGGGATGAAGTGGTAACTCCAATTGTTAAGCAACTGTATTTCTCAAATGTAATCTGGTTTGGTTTGGACTTGAGAATTATTTGCCCTGCCAACAGGTGGGGACAGGCAAAGCTGAAGGACAGCAGAGTCTTCTGGAGCTTTCTTTGCATGGTTTGCTCCTCTAAAATAGACAGGGCTTCCTTAGTAAAGTATTTTTGCATTGTTTCAGTTTGGAAGGTTCAAGGCCAGGTTGGATGGGGCCCTGGGAAACCTTGTGTAGCTCCAGGCCTGGAGGTTGGTGGCCCTGCCTGTGGCAGGGGGTTGGAGCTCTGTGATCCTTGGGGTCCCTTCCAACCCAGACCAGTCTGGGATTCTATGATTTTAACAGGCAAATTGACAAAAAAGCACATCTGAAGGAAGAAATGTAGGGGATTGGATTGGATTGGATTGGATAGTCTCTTTCATGTTCAAACTGGGCTGCCCCAGTAGAGAAAAGCATTTTTTACTATATACCCAGGAAAACCTCACTTCAGAATTTAGATCAAGAACCAAGGAGCTGCTTTATTCTCTGCAAGAAGGAGGCAGAACCCCATTATACCATCTAGAACTCAGGCACAGTTCAGATGGCATTTTCTCTATGAATATTAACAGGAAACCATTCAGGAGGGGCTGCAGGGTTTGGGAGCAGCTTAAAATGTTCTGTGCACTGATGATGGAAATGCAGAGGTTCAGCTTTCAAGCTCACAGCAGAAGAAGAAATGTTTTGTATCTCACCCCCATCTTTTTACAAGGCTCAGTGTAGTGCTGGGCACAGAGGAGTGCAACAACCGACAGAGGGTCCAGGTTGTCTGTGTCATTAAAGAAAGGACAGGTCAGGTCATTCATTAAACCAAAACAAATATACTCTTCTCTAAGAGTACGGACGGTGACAGGTAATCAAGTCAGCACAGTTTAATGAGCAATGGGTTAAATCGATGTATTTTACTTTGGACTAGACTATGAACACAGTCAGTCACTGTGGCTGGCAGAGAAGTGGTAACTCATCACGCTCCAGCAACTGAATTGGATTTGATCAACTACAGCTCTTGCCAACATGACCAGTGTTTGCAGGGATCTGGAGCACAAGCAAAGAACGATGGAGTGAATAAATAGCCACAAGCTGCCACAGCTCATAATGACAAGAAGGTGCTGCACATGCTGCTTCTCTTTGTTGGACACCTCTCCTCAAACTGCTGCCCTCATGAAATCTGTCATGACTTCTCCCAATAAAGATCTTCATTTGGCTGGATGGGCCTCTTCCGAACAGCACAAAGTAACCATCTGTCACAACAAAGCGTCATAAGGCAAATGAATCCTTCTTGGCTGCCACAAACAACACGCAGAGCTTTCCGGTCTATTGATTTTCTTTCTGTCTTTCCAAGTAGAATATTAATACATGTCTCAGAAGGGTAAAGTCAGAGATTATCTCAGAGTTAATAAAGGAAGGTGTCTCGCTTTGACACACTATATCCAGCTGCCATTGCAACCTGTATTGTTCCTGAGTGTTGGCTAACCTGAGCGGTATGCAATTCCATGAGAGAGGCTGAATGACAGATCATTCCCCCACCCCAAATTTCTCTCCTGTTGCTCCAAAGCACCTCTACTGACACAAATATAAATGAAAGCCACTCTTCCCACTTCTCAGCTGCCCGAAGTACTTCGACCACTTCAGGAGATGGTTTAGAGGTTATGCTAGTGTAGCACTAATGGTTGGACTTGATGACCTTGAAGGTCTTTTCCAACCATGATGATTCTATGATTCTGCCATCCACCTGCCAACAAAGCATACTATTGGAGGCACATTGTAACTCCTGGTCTGTGTGGTTCCCAGCCAGCCAGTCTGATGCAGAGGGGTAGAGTGAGGAGTGGAGAGTGCCTGTGCACACCCGACCTGGCACAGTACGAATCCAGTCTTTCTTTCATTGATCTGTAACCCCAGGTGAACAGCTTGATCTTCCCCCTTTTGTGCAGGTTTGTGTCCTGGCAGTGCCAAACCAGCACTTGAGATCCTCAACTGAAACAGGCAGGAAAAACACAACCCTTCGCTCCTGCTTCTGTCCCCTCAGCCCGATTGATTATGCTCACTGCTTGTTCCTCTGGCTGTTAATAATGATGATCTGCAAATTTACAGCTGATTGCTCAAATTGGTCAAATAACATTAATCAGATAAATGCTTTAAATTTATTTTCCAGCACATTTCAAATGATTATCTGATTAATATTTCCCCCTCATGTTTTCAAAGCTTAATTTTTTTTTTTTCAAACTAATGAGAACTGAGATGAATCACATCACCCTGTGCTGTAACCACCATGATAGACGTGTTTGTTGAAGGCACAACATTTTCATGTACCTTTAAATACTGAGGAGTCTATGCAGCAACAGTTGAATTATCTTCTGGGACAGTTACTGCTGAAAGCCAACGCTGGGTAGCTGAATCCACGAACAAAAAGATAAGGAATATCAGCTTCCAAGGACTAAGCCAAGGCACAGCAGCATCTATCGAAGCATCTATTTACCTTGTATTAATTGGGAAGAAAAAGTAGGCAGCTGGCAACCTCCTTCCAGTGCTGCCTTCGAGTGTGTACAGCCTGTGCATTGGCAGTAATTAGATCATTACTCACTCATCCTTTTAGCAGGTGTAGGGCTCCTTGGGTGAGTTTTCGTTCTCCTTGAAAAGCACAGGTAGAAAATTACAAGTGAAGTCCAGGCACAGTACTCAGAAAATAATCAGAATTAATCTCTTCTCATTTCAGATGTCTAACAGGGACATGTCTATGTATCTGCTGGTTACTCCAGGCTTACCATAGAATCATCATATCACAGAATCACAGAATCACCAGATTGGAAAAGACCTTTAAGATCATCAAGTCCAACCATTCGCATCCTAAACTAAACCATATCCTAAGTACTTCATCTACCCTTTTTTTGAACACACCCAGGGAAGGTGACTCAGCCCCTCCCTGGGCAGCCTGTTCCAGGCACTGACAACTCTTTCAGTAACAAATTTTTTTCTAACATCCAATCTGCCCCTGCCCTGGCACAGCTTGAGGCCATTGCCCCTTGTCCTATCACCTGTCACCTGGCTGAAGAGACCATGACCTATCTCTCTATAACCTCCCTTCAGATAGTTGTAGGTGGGGATAAGGTCTCACCTTATCATGGTTGGAAAAGACCTTTAAGATCATCAAGTTCAACTGTAAGTGCTACACCACCACCATAACCTCTAACCATCTCCTGCAGGACCCCATCTACCCAATTTTTTAACAGATTCAGGGACAGTAATTCTACCACCAACCTGGGCAGCCTGTTCCAGTGCTTCACTACTCTTTCGATGAATAAATTTTTCCTAATATCCAATATGAACCTCCCCTGGTGCAACTTGAACCCATTCCCTCTTGTCCTGACACTAGTTATTAGGGAGAAGAGGCCAACCCACACTTCACTACACCCTCCTTTCAGGGAGGAGCTGTAGAGAGCAATGAGGTCTCACCTTGGCCTCCTCCAGGCTGAACAGCCCCAGTCCCACAGCCTCTCCTCATGAGACCTCTGAAGGCTTCCTCTGAAGTCAGTGGAATCTTCAAAAGGACATTATTTTGATCCAGTTGAGGTGGCTGTCTGACTATGGGAACAAGTCACTGTTGCAGGAGCCTATTTCCTCCCACCAACTTTAGGACAAGTTTACAGTGATTAGCTTATGTTTACACACCTAAAAAACAAGCACCAAACCTAGGGCAGAGGAATGCCCCCCTCAAATCAACATGGTTTTCTATTTCTGGGCAGATAAATTTGTGCATCGTACGGTGCAGGAACACATAATGCCTCAGCAAGAAGGGAATGTGACAGTTGCCATGCCCTTGGATAAACCCACTGTGCTGCCCTGAGACCTTCCAGTGTCATCACTTCCCTCCTGTAAAGTCACCAGAACAACCAGCACTATAATTGTCCTCCCTGGAGTTGAGCTACTACCCTAAATGCCTCTGTACCTTCAATAAACTCTCCATGTGTGCATGAGGGTGTGCAGGAGGTACAGTAAGAGGAAGGAGGCAGCTGGTTGCTCCCAGAAGACTGATCTTGGTGGTGGATGTGCCCTGAGCAGCTGTGAAGGACTTTGAAGAGGGAAGCAGCATGTCCCATGGAATGGCTATGGTGATTTATGGGCTGAAAAGCAAGGGAGGTGAGATAGACCACCCTGTCATAAATCAGTGTGGAGCTTGTCATCATCCCATTGGCGGTGAGAGCACAGCTCTTGTGATTTGTAGCAATATTAGCCTGCCATGATTCATCTGTGATGCCTGGCCCTTCCATTGCCCTCCAAGCAAGGGAGTGAAGCCTGGGCAGCTGTCATCTGCTGGTATCAGGACACCCAAACACACATCTTGCTTTGTTTCCTAGGGCTTGTTCTGCTTCCTTATAACACGTGTCCTATGTATGCTTCATTGTCAAGCATGAGGATCAGGAATTCCCTTTGTTAAACTCCATAAGCCTCTCTCCACCCCCTTCTCCAGCCTGCACCAGTGCCTCTGAATGGCCACACAACCATCTGGTGTATCACCACTCTTCCCAATTCTGTAGCATTTGTATTCAGACACCAAATGCACTTTAGACCTGCCCATACACTTTAAGAAGGTATTAAGTGTGAGAAGAAATGAGTTAATTTGACCAAAAATCACTCAGCAGAAATTCCAGAACTGGGAATATAGTCCAGAGCACTGATGGATGTCTTATCATCTAGGCTGTACTGCTTCTCTTGGCCAGAAATCAATGGAGAGTTATACCAAGGCTATTATTAACATCCCAGTCACTACAGTACAGCCAGAAGCTCCAGCGGCGTATTCTTGTGCCGTGGTGCTTGGCATCACACACACAGAGCAGAGAAACAACCTTCATGCCAGAGAGCTCAGATCTAGACCTGCAAGGACACAGTGGGGACTGGAGCCAGCAAATTACTATCTGCAATGCTTCTGGAGGAGGCACCAAGAGCAAAACACGGGCTCTGCTGCCCCTCAGAATCAGGGATGTTGCCTGATGTGTGCAGACACGTACGCATGGATCCAGCCTCTGGGTTTGCTCAGGCTGTATTTGGTGTGGATGGAGAGTCTTTCCCCAAACAGGTTCCTGTGTATGAGCATAATCATAGCTGGAAAACATTGCTACTGCTGAAATGAAACAATGCTTATGGCAATGCAGGCTGCTGTCTTGGATAGCAAAAGCTGTGATTTCAGTGAAAGGCAAGTATTAAAGTTTTATTATTGAAAAAACCTCTGCTATGGGAAGATACAATTTCTAATGAAACACTCCAGTCCTCTCAGAGGTAATTCTAGACACAAGATAGGTACTTTCAGTACCATTTTGCTACTATGATATGAAATTACTGGTTCCACTTTGAATTTATTTTTTAAATTCTTCTCCTTTTAACTAAATAAGATTTTTAAAAATCAAATCACATGACTTCTTATGAAAATACTGATAGCAAGTAGTGCTCAGGATGTTTCTGCTCAAGATAGCTTCTCTCTCATTTTATGGAACAACACCACCACCAAAAAAAGGGCAAAATGACATTTTAAATCTCAACTAAATGAAAATTGGCACCTCGTCTTGAAATATCGATTGAAATATTTCCTCCAAGCCTTAAATTATACTGTGTTTTCCACTGCTCATTCTCATAGGAGACAAAGCTGCACTAAACCACGTACTCGCACAAGGAAAGTACAAGACTGCTGCATGAATCATAGAACCATAGAATCCCAGACTGGTCTGGGTTGGAAGGGACCCCAAGGATCACAGAGCTCCAACCCCCCTGCCACAGGCAAGGCCACCAACCTCCAGGCCTGGAGCTACACAAGGTTGCCCAGGGTCCCATCCAACCTGGCCTTGAACACCCCCAGGGATGGGGCATCCACCCCCTCTCTGGGCAGCCTGTTCCAGCCCCTCACCACTCTTTCTGTAAAAAACTTCCCCCTAATATCTAATCTAAACCTTCCTTCCTTTAGTTTTCATCCATTCCCCCTTGTCCTGTCATTGTCTATCCTTTTAAAAAGTTGAATCCCCTCCTGCTTATAAGCTCCCTTCATGTACTGGAAGGCTGCAATGAGGTCCCCCCACAGCCTTCTCTTCTCCAGGCTGACCCAGCCCACCTCCCTCAGCCTCTCTTCGTAGGGGAGCTGCTCCAGCCCTCTGAGCATCTTTGTGGATTGTGAACTGCTTTAGCTACAGAGCTCTTCGTAAGGCTGACAGGAATCACGCCTTTTAACTCCCCCTCCCAGTCTTTCCCCGCTGGACCACAAGTCTCCTATACAGTGTACTTAAAAACAAGTGTGCTGGATTTTATTAACGTTGTTACAGAGTCCTTCCACGTCTCACTTCTGCCTGGTCTGTAGTCTGCAGCAGCAGCGTTCACACCTATTGTTTTTTCTCATGTTTGGCCTCTTTATTGTCTGGTGTAAAGTATACCAGCAAAGCATTGTAAAGCAAGACGGTAAGTGGCAGAGCACTATTTTATACAGTGTTTGCAGGAGAGACGGAGCTTTTTTTCTAATAGAAAAATAAATCCTCCTTAGACAGCCAGTAGCCACTTGGGTGAGTCTTTCCTACGAGTGCTGCAGTGACGGATGCCCAAGGATTTCTAGTTTAGAAGTAGTATCTCAACGCACTGACTGCTTTCTCATACATCCAGATAGTCTGTCCATAGACAATGGACTGACACAGTGAATGGAGGACAAGAATAAATGGTCTTACTTTCCTGGGAGCTGTGCTGGTGGTCCCTGTCTTGGTTATGACAGGAGTAGGAGGGCCCTGCACGTGCCTGAGGTACTACCTTCCTTCATCTAGGAACGGGCGGGTGGGCCTGTGCTCTGACTCTGAATTAGGTGCCCCAAAAATGATCAGGGGGCTGGAGCACCTCTCCTATGAAGCCAGGCTGAGAGAGATGGGCTGGGTCAGCCTGGAGAAGAGAAGGCTCTGGGAGACTTAATCATGGCCTATCAATTCTTAAAATTCTCCAGGAAAGTGGCAGAGGGACTGGTCACCAGGGAGTGCAGGGACAGGACAAGGGGCAATCATAGAATCACAGACTGGTCTGGGTTGGAAGGGACCCCAAGTATCATAGAGTTCCAACCCCCCTGCCACAGGCAGGGCCAATGGCAATGGCTTTAAGCCGACAGAGGGCAGGGTTAGGTTAGATGTTAGGAAGAAATTCTTCACTCTGAGCGTGGTGAGGCCCAGGCACAGGGTACCCAGAGAGGCTGTGGAAGCCCCATCCCTGGAGGTGTTCAAGGCCGGGTTGGATGGGGCTTTGGGCAACCTGGTCTAGTGAAGGTGTCCCTGCATGGAGTTGAAACTAGATGATCTTTGTGATCCCTTCTAACCCAAACCATTCTATGATACTACAATTAACTGCTCAACCTCATCTTCCTCAGGCTGGAGGCTGGTCTTGTACACGTAGAGTTAAAAGAGAGGACAAGGGAGAGGGGATTGTGAAATTCCATATGTTGCCCTGAAAAAAAAATTCCAAATATTTTGCACAATTTTGCAACTATTTTCCATTTCATCTCTCTCCTTTTTAATTGGTTCTTGTTTTCCTTTTCACCTTTTCCCATTCCAAGCATACAGAAAGTGACAGGAGAGGCTATAAAGCAATGAGAATGGAAAGCAAAATAAAACCTTAACCTTTTTTCTCCCTCCACCCTAGCTTTTGGTTTTCAAGTTGGTTTTGTTTTTTTTTTTAAGAAAAGGTAATTTCATATATAAAAAAATGTTAGGGAAAAAAGCATTGTGTCAAACTTCAAAGACAATTTGAATACCAGTGGGCTCCCTCAACTTCAAGTACCTGTACTGGCAGCACAAGGGCTGGGATCAAATAATTGAGGTTGTTCACAAAAAGAAATAATGCCATCAGCTGTATCCCACCCCGAATTTTGGGTCTAATTACTTCCCTAGGGTGCCCTTACAGACAATACTTTCCCATTTGCAACTCTCTTTGACCCTCTTTGATTTCCTGTTTGCTCAGTTCAGTTTTACTCTCCAGCCACTTCTGAGTTCACAGTAAGTTGTGGTTACTCATAAAGTGTCAGTCAAGCAATCTTGGGTGGAAAGGTTAATGCAAATAAGGTTCTCACTGTTCCTATACACTCTCTCCTTCACTAGCAGACAGAGATTTCCTCTCCCTCTGGAGCATTTCTCTGCAAAATAATTACCTTATGCAGATGAAACATGCTGAGACTGAGTTATTCCTCTGTTTCATCAGTGGATGACAGAGGCATCACTGATGCTCTGGTGCTTCGTGCCAAGATGTGAACTGGTGGGAGCTCCCTGCTGCTCCCCAGTGACACTGCTGGGTGCAATGCAGTGTCCCTACACACTCTTCCACCCACATTCTCATACTCTCAAAGACACACTCCCAGGAGATGGTTTCCACAGCCCTTTGATGTTGCCAGCAGAAGTGGGACAGCTCTCTCATTTAGCCAGGTCCTGTCCCTGTGGTGCAGGTTGTTTGGAGGACCTGAAAGCCTTGCAGATCAGAACAATGAGGAGCCGAGCTCAGGAGCACAAGGCTCCTGTTGGTTTCTCCAGTGTCAAGCCCTGCCATCCTCCACACTGAAGGTGGTTTCTGCCTCTCCACCCACCTTGCACTGGAACAGCCAGACAGACTGCAGCAGCTCCATGAATTAATTTTCTGAGTTTGGATATTTTAAGTTTGATGCATATCATCACAAAACATATAACAAAGGCGTGAGTCAACGTGAGCAGCTGTTCTTTTCCTTTCCTGAACTCCTACATGTTCCATCCCTGGCACCCAGAGCTTCTCCCTATGGCTGTGATTTTGTAGAAGGCAGCTCCCTACACATTTGCTGAGAGCTATGGAGACAGTGCTAACTGATGCTAAGATTGGTCAGGGGTGAAGGAGGGAGTTTCCATGCAGCAGGTTGGGCAGGGAGTGCTGCCCAAAGGAGTCCCCAGTCCCCTCCCAGGCTTGGAGATGCCTGGCCCCAGCAGGGAGGGTGGTGGTGAGGAGAGAGCTTTGCTCCCCAGTGTGCAGCCCTGGCCTGAGCTGCATGGAGCCACACTGGCATGGGCGCTGCTGCTGCACTGGCACATGTTCACCCATGAGTCTGGTCACATCACCAACTCAAGTGAAGGCCACTTTGTCAACACTGCCTCTGAGGCATCAAGCTCCTTCCTCCTTGCTGGAGATATTTTTTCCCTTCTGCCTTCCTTCTTTCCCAGTTGGCTTTAAATAAACCCATCTGGGGCAATGAATCCATTGCGCTCTTCGCTGCTATAGCATCAGCACCCACTTTGCAAAGTGTAGGAAAAACATTCAACATATCCAGATGTCCAAACTCTGTTTCTAATCAAGTACATTCTCCTTTTTCTCCAGTCTTACTCACTGGAAGGAAGCAAGCCTGGATGGAGGAAATCTGCTGCTTATTCAGGAAGTAATAACAATAATAATCTGTATTATCTCTACACCAAGGCTTTTCCCATAAAGGACTGCACAGTACCTAACTATGTAGCATATACTTTGTGTACCTGCCTAGTACAGGAGCATCATGGCATGCTGACATGTGTTCATACACCTGAAGTATGGGAGCTTTGCACTTGAAATGCCAGCAAAACACCTGCATATAAATCTGTGAACTCAACATATAAATTTTCAGTCATGCAAAAGCACATTTCGTAATTCCTATATAAAAAGCAGTGCATTGTAACAGTTTTATTATAATGGTAACTTGAGGATGCTTCTTGTTTATGGGATGCAATAACCACATCATAGACAAAATAAATTCTAAAAGGCAGTGGTGGACTATTCAGCACCAGAGTTTATTAGCTGAGGACAGATTTATCACCAAGTCAGCTGGAAACACCCCATCTTGCAGTTGTTATTATGATGATACTTTTAATTAAATATTCAAATACTAATGGAGGCTGAGGGGAGACCTTATCACCACCTACAACTACCTGAAGGGAGGTTGTAGATAGGTGAGTGATGGTCTCTTCAGCCAGGGGACAGGAGATGGGACAAGGGGCAATGGGCTCAAGCTGTGCCAGGGCAGAGCAGATATTAGAAAAAAATAATTTTACTGAAAGAGTTGTCAGTGCCTGGCACAGGCTGCCCAGGGAGGGGCTGAGTCACCTTCCCTGGGTGTGTTTAAAAAGGGTAGATGAGGTGCTCAGGGATCTGGTTTAGCTTAGGATGGGAATGGTTGGACTTGATGATCTTAAAGGGCTTTTCTAACCTTGTGATTCTGTGATTCTGTGAAAAGCATTCAGGAAAGCCTTTCAAACTACAGGTGTAGGAAGGAGCATTAGGAAAGGCACTGGTTTGGTCCTTCCTTTCCTTCAGCTACCAACCACCCCTGTTCCACCCACACTGTAAATTATCTGCATTCCACACAGTCTCCTCCCCTTCCTTCTTTCCTTCCTTCCTCCCAAGGAGGAAATTTATGTCTGTAGGATAACAGTCCCTCTTGCTGGAACAGAAGTGGGTGTGTGACTGTCTCCCATCCCTGTAACACTGACAGCAATTTCCTCTGAAGTACCTAACAGCTTGCTGATTGTAAAACGAGGTGTTAAGAGAGACGTTTGGGTCGTTATTAGAAAGAGATACTTCCCTTCCACTCTGCATACCAATCTCTGGCAATCTCCATAAACATGAGGGTTTGTATGATATAGCACAGCCTCACCTTTATTTATCAGCAGTTGAGATGGGGCGGTCTATAGCCATACAGCATACTAACACTGCTCCCACTCTCAGCTATATATCTACAGGGGCTGCAAGACAGAAACATTTCCAACTGGCAGTTAAGTTTGAAACTTCAAAGGGCCCAGAACTAATTTCAGCTCAGAACATGGTGGAGTAAAGAGAGGGGTCGTCTGGCAAGTGGGGCCTCGGGGGTGTTTCAGGCTTGGCTCTCTACAATCTGGAGCCACAGAGAAAATATCCTGTCGTTTGTTTTTATTGCAGAATAATGTTGCAGTTCTGCTTCGACTCACGCCAGGCTGCTGCACAGTGCAGGCACTCTCAGGAGGTATCTTCCCCTCAGCTCATTCCCTTGGTTCTTACTTTGACTTCTTAAGCACGACAGTCTGATCCTGTTTTTTACTGAGCTACCTCAGATTTGGTTGCTTGTGTTCTAGTCCAGACTGATAGAGACCCTTTGTTTAAGTCCTGTTTCATACAACGCAGAGTTTGACAAGCACTTTCTCCAACAGGCCAAATCATTGACATACAACTCCAAGTGAGATGGTCCAACCCTCACAGCTAAAGATTAAAGCCATAACTTCAGATTTTTTAACCCATTTATAATCAGTAACTGCATTTGCTGGTTCCATTCTGTCCTAAATTGAACACACTGAATTTGCTTTGCCTTTTACACCATCTTTCCCCATATTAATGGCATTCAGAAATTCTGTCTTATTCTCATATTCTGAGTTTTAGAGGCAGCACATTTTACTCAGAAGAGTCACGCCAACACAGCATAATGAAACACAACATGATTAAGTCTCTGACAGCAAACACTGTTGGAGATAAGCAAAATGTGGTCTGATTGCTCTGAATTCTTATACTCTCATGGCAATATTATTTTATTCAAATGAAAGATCATTGATCTTACTGGACCAAACTGTTTTGATAATGCTCCATATAAAACTTCCATACACATATATTATTTCCTACCACTGAATGTTTGGACTTTAGCAGGATGTGGCTGCTGTGCTGAGCCACTCGCTGCCTGAGTCAACCCTGCTCCTTCCTGCAAAGCCCAGAGATTGCTGAGAAGCCTTTCCTTCAGCAATTTATCAGGGCTTTCTACTTCTACCTCCACAAGATCAAAGCCTGAGTCTGAATTGCAGCTGGCAAGGGCACAAAGAAAAGGAAGAGCTCCTTCCGCTTTGAGGGCTGCCAGTCAGGGATATTTATCTTCCACCTGATCCATCCCTATCAAGTCCGTCATCTCAGATCGATTCACAGCTTCATCAAACATCACAGCTCCTCATTAAGCAAGGCTATAAAATCAGGTAGATGAATGGCACTGATGCCATAGTCTGCCAGGCAACGCTGCTCCAGTTTTCTTGAAATGCCTTGGCTTCCTTTCTCTCTTTTCCTTGCTTAAATATTTCTGAAAGATGTTCATATGGCTCTTAAGCAGTGATGGCTGTGAGCTGTGGGAGCTGCTGTCCCCTATGGGGATATCAGCAAGAAACTAATTTCACTAGGTGGTTATACAGTGTGGTTGTTCTGAAAGACAGGATCTGAAAGTTTAAGAAAATGGCCTGTGATTCCTCTGGAGAGGGAATGATTTCAGCTTCTAAAAACCTGGACAGTTTGATTCACTCATCCTTTCCACAGCTCTGTTGTCTCCCAGTGGAAAGCCATGGGAGTGGGATACCTGTTTCCCTGTTCAGGCCTTTCAAAACACCCATCCAAAGGCACAGTGAGCCATGCCAGGGTATGCCATGCTGGGAAATTCCTTGTGAATTGTAACTTTTTTGCCACTATTTTCCTACCTGAGCAATGAGGATGACAATATTTTACCTCCCAGTGTTCAAGTGAGGACTAATTGGTATCAGAAACATGCCTGAAGAATAGGTTCAGACATTCTGGCTACCTGGGCACAAGATCAACTTGCATTTTCTTTTATTCCCTTTACTATCCAACTCCAGAGTAACACAACACAAAACTCAACACACAAAGCAAATCTAAGCAAGCTGGAGAATTCTGAGGATACCCCATGAACTTGGAAGTACCTGAAAGGAGTTGCTAGAAATTATTTATGATGGTTATAGTTTGATTCATCTCCCTCATTTTTTACTGCAAACCTACAATAGGTGGTGAAAACACCATCACAAACTGGGGGGTCCCGTTAAGCCCCTCTGCACCCTCTTGAAAGACCCTGCAGAGAAATTCTCTTTGAAGCCCAAGCTCAGCATGACCTGCTGACTCTCCCAGGCTGGTGTCTCTGGTTTTTTAGCAGAAACAGCAAAGAAAGCCTGAGGTTCTTGTTCAGGCTAACCCTGAGAGCCTGAAAAGCGTGATCATGCAACCTCACAAGTTTTGTGATCCCATGGTGGTCAAGTTAATGAGACGGAGCTGAGGCAGAGAGTGGGCTGGTACAGAACGATCCCAGAGACCAGCCACTAAGGAACCAAACAATGCCACAGGTACAGATGTGTAACACATTTGCTATGCTAAAACTACACATTTAATTGGTAGAGTAAGTACAGACCTGGCTTTATCACGAGGTAGCAGCAATAACCAAAGTAAGGATTTCTACAACACTTGAAAAATCTTTAGCTTCTCCTCCTGTCCACACACTAATAAATTCATTTACCTGGCAGCTTTTTGGGGGAGGAGAATAGGGAAAACAAGGACAATTCAGAAATTTCGAGGCCTTGAGAAATCAGTTCTATGTTAGCACTGAACAGCAGCAAGGAGAGGAAATTGTGCACTGCAGATGACAGGTCACTGACCTTCGCTTCGAAGATTTTAGAAGCAGCAGCAACACCAACAATAAAAACCAGCTGGAGGTTCTGATCTTTCTGAAACAGAGAGTTCAGTTCTGGCTCACGCTGAGCTGAGATTTCATTTTGTCATACAACTGTGATTTAACAGAACATTGGCCTGAGCACAGATATAGCCCTGACTTGACTTACAAGCACAGAATTTTGAGTGCCAGCACAAGGTACTGAGCAGGACAGCAGAGTGCCTCAGTCCCTTTGCTGTGTTACCCTGGCTAGTCACCAATTTTGCTGTAGGAACCAGGCAGGTGGCTCAACAACCTGGGGTGGTATTCTTCCTCTGTCTCTACCCCATGCTTTGCCCCATCCTAAGACTCAGCAATGGGAGCAGGAGGCTAACACCAATGTTTCTCAGCTTTCAAACACATGAAACACAGCAGCCATGCCCACGGAGGCAGCAGGGGAGATAAGCTCAACACCCAGTGCTGACAAGGAGCCATGTGTGCACCGAACTGGAAGCCAATGTAAAGCGTGTCATCTCCTGGGTGGGAAAATATATCTGTTCTTATTTCTAAGTCAGTGGATCTAATAAAGATGTTGCTCTTATTTATCTTGTAAACATCTTCTTGAATCTCCCACTGTCAGCTACCATTATTTACTTACAAGTCTCCTGATAATGATACAGATCATCATTCCTCAGTTCCTCATGTCTCTGTGCACGAGGAAGCCTCAGCTTTCCTCTATAAAAGATAAGCTTCTCACAGCCCACTGAGATCAGCAAAAAAAAATTTATAGAGGTGACCAGACACTTAGAAGGAGAAGGCGAAGAAGAAAAATGTCAAAACTGCCAGTGAAAAATCAAATAAAAGAAAAATTAAACTCATGATTTGTCAAAGCCAATTCAAGGGGTTTTATGTCGTGAATTTTGGATGCATTCAGCTGCCAGGGCTGCACATCCAGTTTATTACATCTCCTACCAGTGTGGGTGGGGAGGCCAGTGCTGCCCTGGCCTGAAGGCATTTCTCTCATGGGGGTGCAGGGAGCAGGGTGGGCTGTGACAGTGTGACCCTGCTGCTATGCGTGGCTGGGGCTGTGAATCTGCACTCTGGCAGAGCAGCATTACCAGAGCACTCTGATGCACAGCTCAGGGTGGACGTTTTCTTGGTGCTTTGGGACACTGCACCTGCTGATGATCAAACTGTTGGTGTTTTAAACATCATTTTGCTCAAGTTGGAGGGCTTTTTGTGTAGAGCTACTAATTAAGCAAAACCAGCAGTGAATGAAACAGTGATGCCAACCCTTTTCTTGATCCCCAAGGATACTGTTAGAAAAATACCATCCAGAGCACTAGCAAAAGGTCACAGAATCACAGAATCAATGTTAGGAGTTGGAAGGGACCTCGAAAGCTCATCCAGTCCAACCCCCTACCAGAGCAGGATCACCTAGAATAAATCACACATGAATGCATCCCAGGTGGGTTTGGATGTCTCCAGAGAAGGAGACTCCCCAACCTCTCTGGGCAACCTGTCCCAGGGCTCCATCACCCTCACAGGGAAAAAGTTCCTCCTGATATTCCCATGGAGCTTCCTCTGCTCCAGCTGCACCCGCTGCCCCTTGTCCTGTCACTGCCACCCCTGAGCAGAGCCTGGCTCCAGCCTCCTGACTCTCACCCTTGAGTAATCTGAATAATCAGAAGCAACTGCTCATCTACCATTTAATCACCTAGGACCATAGTAAAGCACCAGAAAGTTTCTCTACTAATTCTTGGAAGAGCCAGGTTGAAAGACAGCAGAAGGGAATTTATCACTGTGTGAGCCAAGAAGTACGTTATGAATGAACGACAGGCTGTCCAGAGCTCAACCAGCAAAGAGGAGGAACAGAGCAGGAAGCTTCTGTTCATCCATATATTAACTACTGAGCCACATGCTTCTGCCAGTGTGCCACTGGTGCTTGGCTGGCCATCAAATAAATTCAATGTTTAGAAAGGATTTGGTTCCTGATGGATGCATTCCTGAAAACGGATAGTCATAAAAGAGAAAAATAGACTGGCTATGCCCTGGTACCAACAACCTGTGAAGTCATTATCATCAGCTCCCCTTTGAATTAGGATTCTGTGCCTGTGCACTGCACTTTCCACAGTAATTTATCAGCACGTAGATTTATGGACTCCACAGAAGCTGTCTTGGTCATTGTTTTCTCCTCCAGTTTACTAGAAACACCTCTATTTAGATTTTGTCAAGATTACTGCTCCTCTGTGTCACTGCTAGGTGGGAGTAGTCTGGCCTCCCAGCAGTGCAACTGAATACTGATACCAAGAGGATGAAATCCCAGCAGCTGATGGCTCTTGAGGAGTCTTGCTGCTTGCCCTGCCTCAGAGGGTCCCTGAAGGATCCAATCCCATCATTGTTTGGATTTTCAACGTGGGGAAGTTCTTGCAGACTACACACCCCTCACAAGGTTCACCTTTGCATCACCTGGTGTTTCCATGGCTCCTTGTCTACATGCCTGAAACAGTTTAAGCATGGAGCATGGTCACTGCTGAACCACAAACTTCCCAGTTGATGCAGTGGTGGATGAATAACAGTTCCTTCTGAAACACATGGTCATTTCATTCTTATATCTGGACAGAGAATCTCTGGGGTCTTTTGAATTCCTGAGAACAGTGGGTTAACCTAAGCCTAACAAAGCCAGACTGTGCCAGACTCTGCGCTGGCACACATTCCCCGGCTGCCTCAGCCCTGATTTACACCAGCAGAGTCCGTCCTGATGTTCCCTCCCAAATTGGTTTTATTTTTATTTGACCAGGTCTATTGACGACACCAGCTCCAGCAAGGAAGTAAATGGTGCGAATCAGGATAAAAGCAACAGGGAACATCAGAGTGATGAAAAACAATGTTTATGAAACAAAAATGCAGAAAAACAACAGGGAAAGGAATATTACTTTGGAACTCCAGCAAGAACATACTACAGAAAGCCATTTTTTCCCCCTCAATATTGAAGGGAAGGAACTGATATAACTGGAAATAATCCAGCTCCCCTGACAGCATGAATAAAAATCCCATATGTACAATGTGTGCTTTCTACAGATGGCAGCATGTGGAAAGATCACAGAGTTAATGAACAAAAATATCACCGTAAAATGACCTGATGCTGTGTGCACTTCCCAGCTCCTTGTACCTCTCAGCTCTTTTTTGCTCCTGTGCACTTGTTTTCGCTGCTGAACTCCAGTGCAAGCACAGCATGAGGGTGGTGTACCTGTCACAGGTCTCCTGGGCCCTCTGTGGCTCTACATGCTCTCTCAAGCTCAGCTTCAGACTGCAGTTCATCATCATAAGGCAGACTCTCAGGTATGTAGGAATTGGCTTAGCACAAGCTAAGGTACTTTGCATGGAATGGGGGGAATGTGGCTGGTATCTCCCCAGGAACACAAGCTGTCACTGCTGTGACAGGAGTGGTTTCAGTCTGGATAAAGCCCACAGCTTCTTCCTCCAAGAGATGCCCTAAACAGTTCAGCTGTTTGTAGCCTGGCCTAACAGAGCTGGGTAAAATGAAGGTGTTTATAATGGAGCTGGTGTCCCCAGCTTCTCCCTGTAGATGGTGGAGGGGCACAGACACATCCAGCAGGACACTGGGACATCATCCTGGGACAGGTACCTACAGCAGGCCGCATGAATTACTCCTGGAGGTGCCCATTTGTCCCCACTGGCAGTAATGCAGGGGTGTCCAGCTCAGAATCAGGCTCCCAGCTCTTTGTTATCTAAAATTTCATTAGAAAAATCTCATCCTTTGAGTCTGAGGTGCAGCTAATAGCTGGCAGGGGGGAGGGTAAATCACTGAAGAGGCTGACTAAGCCTGTTCTTTACTCTCATTGCCAACAAAGCTCTGTTGGCTCCTTCCAACCTCTCATCACCAGCTTCCCTGGGATTAAGGCAGCCTTGGCTTTGTGCTGGAGAAATGGTCCCCTCACTGAACAGGAATTGGTTGGATTTGAGAGACACAGTCAAACAGGGTGGGATGGGGGGGAGGAAATTATTAGATGAAAAGAAAAGCCGCCCAAAAATTCCCAGCAAAGGCTGAATCTGAACTAAATCTCCTTTATGAAGACTGGAACCATGTTGATTGATACAGCAAAGGAGCAGACCTTTATGGCATGGGTCCTAGAGCTCAGTTCCCTGTTCGATGCTATCTTTCTGTCAGCAGACAGGGTTACAACTCCCCCCATTATTGCACAGTCTTTCCTAGGAGTCCACTATGACTCCATTTCATGATCCTACATACTAAGTCATGAATCTACAGGGCAGTGAAATAGCACCTGAGCTGCTCTTTTCCCTCTCTTCACAAACAGCAGTCCAAGAGAACTGCAGACTCAACAGTTTTATGCTACTGGGAGGTATTTGCTGTGGCTTGCCAATTCTGCCTGTACGGCTGTAGAGCTGGCACTAGGAATGGATCACAGTGCTGTAGGGCTGGCAACTAACAGGTGGGGTACCTGGAAAGAAAATGGTGGAATTCATTAAAAGGTGGAGATGCCCTGGCATGGCTTAGGGCATAAAAAGGATCAAAAAGAGTTTGTTTCCAGGAGGCAAAGAGGCACCTTGTGATTGCTGGGTCCAGAATGCACTGCTAGGTTTTCCTCTATCAGCAAGACACAGCCCAAACATTCCTGGAGGGAAGGGAGAAGTGGGGGCCTGTGGCAGCCAGCTGCTTCTGCCTGTGTTGAATCCAGCTTCTGCCCCAGCTTGCGAATCCTTTGCAGCATCACTTCATGTCCATTGGAAAGCGAAGCTCTTGGCCAGGTGGCAGTTGCCTTCTTCAGGCTCCTCCAGACATGTCTACCCTGCATCTGCATGAAGTCAGCTGGGAGGGTCTGTGCAGGCAGGTGAAATGAATTTCTTTCTTTGCAATTCCAAGAGCATACTTCATCTTAAAGTTAATAATGACTGCACTTTGAATAAACGCTAAAGGTATATTAGGTACAAAATTAAAGTTAAGCAGCTCTGCCTAAGAGACATATTTACATTCAGCAGTGGTAAAACTGGGCAAATATATTTTAAAAATTAATTGTAGCAGAAGTTTATAAGTTATTAATTAATAACCATACTTAGCATTCTGCTTTTAAGAAGTCTGTGGGTATGGTGCATTCTTCACAAAAACCTTTAATAACACTCTTTGCCCACTTGAACAGTTGCAATGAATGGCACATAGCTCAGGTTGTGACTAAATCATGGACAAATCCTTTGGCCCTCCACTGTTTTTTTCATAGGTAGAGACAAAAAGTTTAGTTCTGCAAACTAGATGATCATGGCAAAATTATCAGTACAATTAACAAGACAGCTTACAGATGAAGGATCATGCTACATCCTTCACAAATCTCAGCAAATGCATTCTCTGCTATTAGCCCAGATTCCAATATTATACAACTGCCTTATGAAATTTTAATTCGACCCTTATTGGAGATGAATAATTTAATGGCAGACAGTAACAGACGGTCATCCAGCCTATGGCCCTCAAAGGAAAAAAAGAAGGATGTCAGATGATGACAATCTTCAGCTGATGTAAATCAGCATCACTCAAACAACTCCCATGTGTCTGCACCAATTTATTGGAGCTGACAGAGTAGTCTGCATGTGCAAGGGAGATACTGGTCCAGGAGCAAGAGCACTGGCAATCTGCATTTTGCCAATGAGATGATCTGACTATTAATTACATGGGGATCAGCAAAAGGAGGGTTTTTTGACCCAAAGCACATCTTAGACCAGGTGTAGGTAGTACTTCTACATCAGCAAAGATTTCCCCTTTTCAGGGAATTGCCTCAAAGGTGCATAATTGATCCCTATGAACTGGGGCAGCTTGACCAGCAACAGCAAAACCCACTCCATCTCCCACACTTTGTCCCCAGCTGAGTTCCCAGCTCCAGCTCTTGGCCTGAACAAGTCCTTGGTATGAATCAGCAGAGATCTTCCCAGGGGACAGCTCTGACTCGTACCTATGATGCAAAATGGATGTCAAAAAAAATGATGCCTGATTTACCCCAGCCTAAACAACAGTGAGTCAGAGCTACAGATGTTCGTCTGAATTCTGAAAAGCTGACTCAGTCAATGTTTCTACCAGCCTGGATTTTCATTTTGCCATAGAACCTGATGTGCAGAAAACCTGCCCGTGGCCCCACACTGTGCTGCCCTATTCCATCACCATTCCCTCTTCACTTCTGGATCTGCAAGAAAATAGGGGTAACGGGAAAGAAAAGAATTTACTATTCACTCTATGGAGTAGCTGTTCCTAATTGGTTGCTCCCTCCTTTCACAATTCAAATTCTCTGAGGATGAAGCAGAAGCCATATGGTTAAAACAGCAAAATCTGGGATTACCACTCCATGGCAAGTCCCCATGTTTCAGTACTTTGTTTTCATCCCAAACTGTGATGGAAAGCAAATGTTTGTTATTGAACTTAAACTCCAGAAGTGTTTCAATGAGACATTTTTTAAATGAAGAGAAACAGGTTGACATATTTCAAGCTGAAAGATTTCACTGCTTTTTGTTGAACTGATCTAAAATATTCCCTTTCTGTGATTTCAGTGTTAGGCTGGATTTCCCCCTTTGTGGTGTTAGTGCCACATCACAGCTGAAGATCTGCCATTTCTGGATAAATCCTGCAGAAAACAGAGCATGTACCAGAACTAACTGAACAAGAAAGTCTTTCATTTTTCACTGGAACTGTCTTTTAAAGGAGCAAAGTTGAATTTTCTCCTATTTTAATGAAAGTTGCACATTCACAATGCCCCAACACATAAACAAACTCTTTCCCATCTCTGCTGCTCAAGTCAGACAATGGGCTTAGGTGTACTTTATGAGATAAAATGCCACTGACCCTAAATCCCAGATCCCTGTCCTGCAGTTGGAATAATTTGCAACTTGCAGGTTAATATGAATCAAGGACTTTAAGAAAGAAATGTGTGCACTGTTCCAGGGGGCAGATTTCTTCAAACAGGAGCAACACATGAAATGCTAAGTTATTTATCCTTACAAAACCTGGGACTCTGGGCTCCATCCTGCCAAACTACTGGAGAAGTACCAGGAATCTCCCAGTCACCAGTTTTTATGGAGAGAACTGAGCAAGATACAAAGGAGTTAAACCCAAATCTGTGAGACACACTTAGCTAGAGGAGAGCTTTAGTTTATTAAGAACAGGTCCTGGGCACAGGTGACATTCCCAAGGTCAGAATAAGAGTCAGCATCAGAGGACACCCTCGTGCCCTCGTTTAACCAAAGTCATTAATTTGAAGTATGAGCTCTAACACCCCTTTAATCCTCCTTAACAATAAGAAGCACTATTAAATCCTTAATATGCCTACTTTAATTATAACCTATCAAACACGGAATCAATTCTAAGTGGTAAACACAAAAAGCAGTATCCTGCAAGTGGATGAGATCACACCTTTTAAAATGCAAATTGAGACCAAAGCATTAAACCTATAATAAAGTTCAATTAATCTTTCCCCTTTAAAACACACACAAAATATTTAATCTCAGTCTAATCTCAGAGGCTGGCTGAATCAGAGCCAAGGCAGGCAGCTCCAGCCACATGTAAACAGGCAGGAGCTGGGATGTCTTGTCCTGAGACTCACACGCCTCCAGGGAGGGGGATGTGCTTGTGGGGAGCAGGGGTGCAGATCCATTAAGAGTTCAGAAGGAAAGTGGAGGATTACATGTATTATAAATTTTCCATTGCCTTATGAACCTTTCCAAATTCCCTACCTGAAGATACTTGCACAGGAACTTACCTGCTCCCTAAATAGGGTGTGGGAGCAGTCCCTGACTAGGGCTGGCAGAGCAGCATCCTTGCCCTTCACTGATTTACAGCTCTTTTTCCTGCTTGCTGGTGCTGAGAAGGAGCACAGCAAGCAGAGCTGTAAATTAGAGGAGTCAATTATAGTAGAAGCTGGAGAGGTTCCTGCACAGTCTCATGCTACAGAGGACCACAAAGGATGCTGCAGCATCCTGTGCCTTTCTCATCTCTGTCTCAGTGCAGGACCAGAGCGGTCAAGGTGGGTTGATTGTACTGGAGGAGCTCGTGGTCAGCCCCTTTTACCCTCCTGGAGTACCCACTGCTGCAAGGCAACAGCAGCTCCTCTTGCTGGGGGAGAAAAAGCACTGGCAAGTTGCTGTGTTAACACTCTTGCTTGTGTTTGCTACAGCATCTGCAGGCACCTCCCACAAGCTGCAAGAAATGGGCAGGAATCATGTATTCTGCTTCCCAGCAAGTTTGTTCTCTGCTACTCAATGCTGTAAAAGTTAAAATGTAAATGCCAGTCCTGTGTGTGTTAAAAAAGGCATTTGGGGATAATGAAGATATTTCTGTTTTATGGAAGAGGAATGTTCCAAGCTGGTTACATATTTTAAAAGGAATATTTATATTGTAAACCAGCGATACTTCTAAACAAAAAGTCACTTGAAATACAAATAAAAATGTTTTGTTTTGACAATCTGGGAACAGGATATTTATGTATTATTGAAACAGCCTGAGTATTTCTTTTCCCATCCTGAAATATGAATTCATCAAATTCAGCGTGCTGTTGTGAAACATTTTACTTTAAAAAAAACCTGGCTGGGGTTTTTTGTTGAAAAAACACTCAATTGGAAGATTATAGAGCAAGTCTACATCTGAACAAAGTGGGTGTGGAGGGTTACTAAATCAACACAGAAGGTTTTGATATTGCTTAGGTGCATGTGTTGACACTAGATGCACTGTAGTGGCGAGATATCCCTCATTATCAGTGTTATTTAGCTCAAATAATGGGTTCAGTCCTGCAGAGAATATAAATGTAGCTGCACAGCTGGACAAATAATGACAGTATTTGTCTTCATGTCATTTTTGATGAAAAATATTGGCAAAAAGCCCAATGAAATTTATTTGTAATGAATTACTGGATAATTCAACAAATGAAGTCAGAACAGCTAGAAAACACACAGAGGACAATTCTACCACCTTGCAAACCTTTGTTAACAGCGTGCTCTTTAGAGGGATCTGAACAGACTGGACCAATGGGCTGAGACCAATGGGATGAAGTTTAACAAGGCCAAGTGCAGAGTGCTGCACATGGGACATAATAACCCCCTGCAGCGCTACAGGCTGGGGGAGACTGGCTGGAGAGCTGTCAGGCAGAGAAGGACCTGGGGGTGTCGGGTGACTGCAGGCTGAATATGAGCCAGCAGTGTGCTCAGGGGGCCAGGAAAGCCAATGGCATCCTGGCTTGTGTCAGAAATAGTGTGGCCAGTAGGTCTGGGGAGGGGATTGTGCCCCTGTACTGGGCACTGGTGAGGCTGCACCTCCAGTGCTGGGTCCAGTTCTGGGCTCCTCACCATCAGAAGGACATTGAGGTCCTGGAGCGAGTCCAGAGAAGGGCAACCAGGCTGGGGAAGGGGCTGGAGGGCAAATCCTCTGAGGAGCAGCTGAGGGAGCTGGGGGTGTTGAGCCTGGAGAAGAGGAGGCTGAGGGGAGACTTTCTCCCCACCTACACTGACCTGACAGGAGGGTGCAGAGAGAATGGTTTGACTTGATGATCTTAAAGGTCTTTTCCAACCTTGTGATTCTGTGTGAAACCACAGGTGTACAGTGCTACACATCTACTACATGGGTAAGAAACTTGATGCTTCCCAGCCACTTGACTGGCATTTATGTAAATGCCTGCCAAAGGCACTGGGTAGCAGGAATCCTGGGACAGCCAGATGCTAAATGCAACCTTGGATCCCAATCCTTACAGAAGCAGTTTAAAAATAAGAAATCCATGGCAATATGTCAGCTGATTTGTTTGTCTTTTAAATGCAGTGGAAATAGGGATGTGCAGGCAAAGATAACCGAGATCTTCACAGGCTGCAAATCCAGAGAATTCACAACTGAAACAAAACCACAATTTAATTAATTCAAATCCAGATGAAGAAAACTTTGTACTGAGAGATAGATTAGAAAGATAATGCTCCACAGAGTTAATCTTAGTTACTGCCTGGAAGGGAAAGCCATGTGCTTAGAGACAAAGGAATGGGCAAGTTGAGTTTCTAGTCATTCTCTCAGGTTTTTACTGTGGAATAATCTTGCTAAAAAAATCACCCAGTCTCTGCAGAGCTGCTCTCACACACGTGGTGTTAATACACAGCAGGAGACAAGCAGGGTACTGACAAGACTCCTTAGCTGGAGTCAGCAGACGTACTCCAGAGAGCTGATTTGGTGCTGATGAAGATCTGTCCTCAAGTTCTGATTTCCAGGTGAACTGTCACTGATTTTCTTGGACCCAGTCTAAAGGAATGAGTCTCTTTTCTGCTACAACAGGAATAACCTTTTGCAAAATTAATTAGGTCACATACAGTAGAACTCTTATCAAGAATCAGCTTCTTATCTATGCAGGCTTCACCTGGAATAGGACTTAAAATATTGCTTCTGGAACAGAAGAGCTACCTCACTATAACTAGCATCTTTTTCTGCATGATTGAGAGAAAATTTAAGCTTCAGTGTGACCAGTTTAAGACATGATGCTGAATAGTGCATTAGAGCTGAAAGTGTTACATCAATCTAGCTTGCAATAATTACATCATTTCAGCAAATCCCAGAAACACAGTCCTGAGTCAAGCTCCTTTATTGCTCAGCACTGTAAAAAAAAAACCCAACTATTTGAATGCTTTAAACCCCACTCTGGACAAACTACTAATGGGAGTGAACCATCATCTATAGAGTTATATTTATTTCCCAACAAAAACTGTTCCCTGCTTTCATTTCACTATTATTTGGCTGAAAAGTCTAAGCTGCCTGAGATGCCCCAGAAAGGCACGTGATTGGTGAGCAGTACTTTGCTATTACTACTATGACAGCTTATTATCTTTGCAAATATAGTTACCTGGGGAGAAGACATGTGAGATGCAATATGCCCATCTAGCTCGCATGAGAGAGAGGGATGAAAATAGAATTAAGTTGTGTCACCTCCAGTGTGTCATTTTTCTACAAGCAAGCCTGAACTGATTGATTTCTAGGTCTCCTTCAGCATAACTTAATCAATTCTGAGTAGATTTAGCTGGGCATATGGATGATCATGTGTCTGGCACCCACATCCTCCCCTAATATGGTTACAGGAATTTCAATCAGCAGCACCAGGGAGTCCCACCACACAATCAGTTGAAACGTGAAAGGCTTAATGCATTTTGAGCAATAATTCATCCTCTCTGGCACCTCGGATCATGTGAGAACATGGGTTTATTTCTAGCAGGTGCCTGAGAACCTCTGTGTCTGTTGGGTTTTTTCCCCCCTGAAATTCCTTTACAGGAAAAAGCACCAAATTCACTCACAATTCTTCAGATGGGCCTTCAAAATGGTTATTTTGAGTCTGGGCTCTAGAAGATGACAGGTTGCCTTAAGGATCAACATGTGTTCAATTCCCAACTCATCACTACTTAAGAAACAACAGAGAATGAAGGGAAACTGGCCTTGTCTCATCTCCATAAATGTAGGCATCCAATTCTGGTTGAGATGCCTTTGGCTATCCTGGACACTGAAGGGCCTGGCAGATTGTACAGGGTTATACAAGACCTGAGATATCAGGACTCACAGGCTGAGGCCAGCAGGATCTGCCAGAGCGTGTCAAACATGAGAAACAGCCCCATCCAGAGACCTGAATTAAGGCCACAGAAACTACATAGAATGGGACTGATCCCCAGACAGCTGTTGAAGGAGCAGCAGAAAGCAAGACAAGCATGCTGGACATGGATGGAGGATCGCCACCCTCAGAGATATTGCTGGAGAAAGAATGAAATTTATAGAAAATAAGTCCTTATAGATGGACTATAGGTTCCCTGGGCAACCTTGTGTACATCCAGGCCTGGAGGTTGGTGGCCCTGCCTGTGGCAGGGGGGTTGGAGCTCTGTGATCCTTGGGGTCCCTTCCAACCTATACCATTCTATGACTAGGTACTGAGAAAGTAGGACAGCAGTATGTCTTTTAGCTGGAAATCACAGCTTTTCCTTGCCCTTCAGTGATCTGTAAGCAGGAGCTTGGTGAGGATGGAACCTTTGCTCAAGCTTCAGTCCCTCGTGCTCACAGTCAGTCCATGGCTCTGTCACACCAACAATGGGAGTGACCCTGAGCAGCCAGCCAGCAAGCCCAGGTACATGCTGACTAGGTAGAGGCATGCAAACAGGAAGGGGTGATGAGGTCTGTCAGCAATTATCACGACCTCATGTAGCCCTGAAGCTTTTAGAAGTCTTTTGGATTTCTTCATGATTAACTGAAGGCACTTTGCAGCTCTGCACTTGCAAAAATGGCTACATAATGAGATAATCAGAAGCTGAAATAGTAGTTGTGCTTATTGATTTTTCTTTTTTAGCAAGTAGTGCCTCTGTTTCCAAAAATCTGGTAAAAATGATTTTTTTTTAAAATGGCTTTAAAATTTTTGTCTCGCCTTCCCCCCCTTGGAGTTCTAACTTAAAATGCTATTGACATTTTTTGTTTACTCATAAATAGGTTTTTACTAAATGTAAAAAAAAAATTCAGTGATTATTTCAGTGTCTTCATATAATTGTCAATGAAAATGTTCACAAACTTTTAGGAAGAAGTGAAAAACTGCTCCCACTTCAAAAGCTGCCAAACAGAAAGAACTGGAAAACTATTTATTCAATTACTTGATGTCTGTCTGTCTCTTGGAAAAAAAAACCCAAGAAAAACCAACTTCTGAATACTGCTGGAGTCAGCAAATGGGTTTGAAAAAAAAATCTTCCAAATTTCCCAGATTTATTAGTTTATCACTACAATGGGGAGGAATATAAAAATGAGTGGGAAATACATTATGCAAAGCAATAAGTGACATGCAGCAGAACAGAAAGGCAACGTTTATGCTTTGAGCAGCTGGGTAGGATTTGCTGCCTGCAGAATATAAATGGAGAGCCTTTGATTTTAGGGCAACACTCAACACCTCAGTCTGCCTGCCAGTTGCAACCAGTTGTGGCCGCAGCAAGGAAGGTAGGTACAGGTGATGTCCTGGGATGAAACTTCCCCAGCCTGGACCCCCCCTGTACAAACAGACTCTGACACGTGGCATTGCTGTGGGGCTGCAGCAAGGAGGCAAAGCTTTTCTCTCACCTTCCAACAGGAGGGTCACTCCCATGGTTGGTGTGACAGAGCCATGGACCAGCTGTGAGCACGAGGGACTGAAGCTTGAGCAAAGGATCCATCCTCACCAGGCTCCTGCTTACAGATCACTGAAGGGCAAGGAAAAGCTGTGATTTCCTGCTAAAAGACATACTGCTGTCCTACTTTCTCTTCTTTTTCATAGTTGGAAGGGACCCCAAGGATCACAGAGCTCCAACCCCCCTGCCACAGGCAGGGCCACCAACCTCCAGGCCTGGATGTACACAAGGTTGCCCAGGGAACCTGTAAGTCCATCTATAAGGACTCATTTTCTATAAATTTCATTCTTTCTCCAGCAATATCTGAGGATGGCAATCCTCCATCAATGTTTATTATGTTTGTCTTGCTTTTTCTCTCACCTTCCACACAGGAGGGCAGGCAATGCTCCTGCAGTCCACAGTCCTACCAGTTGCACTCTTCCACTCTCTAGTTCTTCCAGTCTTGTTGTTTTCCATCCCCTCTCTGAAACCTCGACTGATCTGTGCATTTCCTGGTGTCCATTTCTGGGGTCATACATCCATTACTCCTTACAAATGCAATTTGCAGCATCTGTTGCTGTCACAACCCCTGGAACCCTCAGAGAGAGAAAATACTGGTCACTGGGAAGTGCATGGCTTGTTTGCAGCATAGGATATACCTAAGGAAAATTACCTATGAGGATCTATGGGGCACTTCATATCTATAATGGATAAGCAATCAATTTCAGCTCAAGCTGTAACAGCTGTCTCTGACACCATCACCAAGAAATGTTCTGACCACCTTTTGCTCCAGGATTACACTTTCTACTTGCAGAAGTGATGTCATTCTCAGTTCTTCCAGATCTTTGGACTGAAAATTGGAAATGAGGCAACACTGCTTCATGTTGGTTACATGAAATACAGGAAGAAATTAAGTAGGAAAGCAAACCACAAGTGACTACCTGGAGATGAGCATTAAATCCCACCACATTCAGCTTCCTATACTGTTAATTAAAACACGAACTCCAGTCCAAACCTGAGGAGTAGCATATCCATTCTGGCAAGTTCTCATTACACACTTGTGAAAGAGAAAGTGTGTTACTTTCAGAAGCCCTGAAGGTGTTGATGGATGCACTATCAGTCGGTTGATGGATGCACATCCCTGTTGCCCTCTCACAGCTCTCAGGGCAGTGAAAGGTTTGTGACCACCCAGGCTCGGTTAGTGTCTGGATGCTGGTCCTACTTTGCCCTGCAGCTGGGTCAAGGTGCACAGGAGGTACCTTATGTGCTCCTTCCACCCCCATGAAGATGGGAACTGTAATCTACAGAAGAGCAGACAAGTCCAAGAAGCTGTGGAGATCAACCTTTTCTACCACAGCAGTGTGCACCAGAGGCAGCTCCTGGAAGCCCATCAGCGTTTTGACAGTGGTGCTAAGCCAGGTCTCTGCTCTCAGCACAGCTGGATTGGCTTCCTAATGTTTGGGAATTTTATTCATGCCTTCAGGCACAAGGCAAATCACAGAACAGAGCACAGTGCAAAGAGCCCTGAGTCAGCCTTAATACCTTTAGCATCTAATTCCTTGTCAGCTCCAGTCTCTAAGGACAGAATTGTGAAAAACAGACATAGGCTGTGGGTTGAATTTATCACAGTGACATTCATTAACAATATCTCGATGACAGATATTGAAGAGTTAATAAATGCTGGTGAGCACCTTTCTCCCCAGTTCAGAGTTGAGGTGCTGTGGTGGTTTTACCTGGCTGGCAGCTCAAACAACACAATTCTTTGTTCACTGGCCCCTCAGTGGGATGGGGCAGAGAATCTAAAAGGAAAAGATAAAACCTGTGGCCTGAGATAGAGACAGTTTAACTGGACAGAAAAGGAAGGTGGTGATGATGATGAAAGAAGATACAAAACAAGTGATGCACAGCACTATTGCCCATGACTCAGAACTGATGCTCAGCTGGTTCCTGAGCTGCACTGCCTCCCAGTCCACTCCCAGTTCTATAAGGAGCATGATGTCATATGATATGGAAGAGCTTGGCCAGTTTGGGTCAGCTGTCCTGACTGTGCCCCCTCCCAGCTTCCTAGGTGCCCCCCTACCTTCTTGTTGGCAGGGCAGTGTGAGAAGCTGAAAAACCCCTGACTGCTTAACAACACCTAAAACATCAGTGTGTTATCAACATTGTCCTCATGCCAAATCCAAAACACAGCCCTATAGCTGCTGCCAGGAAGAAAGTTGGTGGTATCCATGCCAAAACTAGGATAGGTATCACCCTGATGACTAACCCAAGGTCATGTATCACAAAAATAAGAGAGAGCAAACAAAAACCACTCCTCGAGTCCTCCAGACTAATGCCTTCTCCACTGGACCATCTGCAGCAGATGTGCCAAAATAGATTGCTTTAAATGGCCTAAATATGTCCAACTCCTGAAGTGCTGAATGCCCTTAGCAATGTTTCCTTGCTGCCTAAAGGCATCTGTCAGGAACGCTATTAATAACATTAGCAGATAATGGGTTTACAGCTTTTTCAGATCTCCCCCTGTGCCTTCCATTTATTAATTGTGCATGAGAGTGAAGACCAGGCAGCCATTCTGTGTCTCTGGGAGATCTGATTTCCCTGACATGCAGAATCCCTGCACAGCAGTCCCTGAGGCGTCCCCATATCCTGTGGCTTTTCCTTGGAGCAGAGCAATTGACTGATTTGCATCCCAATCACACACAGGATCTTTGTGTGTGCAGACATCCCCTCCCTGCCATAATGTGCTGGGCCAGTTTGCAGACTCCTCCATTTCTGGTTGAGTCAAAGGGGTCTGGTGTTGAGAGGTTTCATTAATAATCCCAGGTGCCTTGAAACACCACTTCTTCATTACAACAGCAAAGCTCTTAGGAATTACCATTGACCATGGAGCCCTAAGCATGTGATGCATTCATGTTCCATTTGGTGCCTCCTCAAATCTGTCATTTAGATTCCTGTTGCAGCTGTTAAAATTTCATTAGCAGATGTCTTGTGGTGCACCAGCAGTTGCCATTTGAGAGCACTGGAGCTCTTCAGTTCATTAAAGCTACCTCAGAGAAGGCTCAGCTCTGATCTCATCACTGCTCCTTAGTTATGTGCTATATATTTATACAGAATAAGGCAGCTGTGTTCCAAACACCCTGGGTGTGTATGTGTTTATGAGGGGGAGAAAAAAAATCCCAAACCCCAAGTGGTAAATACATGTGGTGGTTTGGCCCTGGCTAGAGGCCAAACACCCACCAAGCTGCTCACTCACTGCCAGAGGGGAAACAGGCCAGGCCTCCATGGGTTGGGGCAAGGACAGTTTACTGCCAAATATCCAAGTGAATACAGAACAATAATGGCCAGTACACTCACACCCAGTGCTAACACAGAGTACCTTATTGACCTGATGATTGCAGAGGGCTGCCCGATGGTGAGAACCACCTGACCCGACGTCCCAGCCACACTCCAACTGTCCTAGAGGCAAAAAACAGCCCCACCCTTCCCCAACCAGCTGCTTTTATGGGGAAGTGGTGTCAGGGGGTGTGGAAAACAGCCCAGGCTAACTCAGCTCACCTGGGCTGACTCAGCTCACCTGTGTTGGCTGATTGGGGAGGTTAACCCTGGCCTGGCCAGAACCAGGACAATACCATTTATATCCAACTGGGCAGCATCAATCTAAAACATTGTGTACTGAGTGCGTGTTAGTAAGGTTCAACCTCTCTTTGTTCCCTGCTGGGACTGTCTGGGTCACTGGGACAGTTGACTTGAGGAGCAGACAACTGCAAACCCACTAATTTGTGCCCTCCACATCTCAGACACCCGACAGCAGTCCTGGCTGGATGGGAGGGAGGTGCTGCTTTCACATCCAGCAGCCCCTCAGTTCTCTAACCCATTGCTTTTAAAACCTTCATGCAGCCAGCTGCTGCCATGGCCTGATGGTGAGTCCTGGAGAGGTGCTGCCTTCATGTTTGGATCTCAAGTCCTTCCTCACCAGGCACTGAGGTCTTGCAGGCTCCAAGGCTTAGAGCGTTACCCATGTGAGGACAACTGCTGCAGTGTCACAGGGAAGACAGAGTGCAGTACCAGAGGGCTCGCATCGATTGCAGCTATCGTGCCTTGCTGATGTAAGAGGCTTGGCTGGGAGAGCAGCTGGAGTGCACAGTTTTTGGCACATCCTCCTCTAGAGCCTTTTAAAAATCCAGAGATAGCGTTTGTTACAGGTGGGGTTAAAAGCTAGGCCAGTGCTGCAGTTTTTAAACACAGCAGCAGTTTGTAAATCTGTTTGCTACAGTACTGGGAAAAAGAACAAAGCAAAAACCTAAACCAAAAACAAAGCTATTAAAAAAACCCCAAACAAAAAACCCCTCACCAAAAAAAATACCCTGAACAAACAGGGAAAGCTTTAATTTTTATAGCAGCATGTTTAGTTAGTTTCATTTATCTGTGAATTTGGTTTGCTTGTTCTAGGCATAATAAACATTGTAAGTTATTGTTAATTCTAGATCTACTGCCTGCTTATAATGATGCTTGGATGGGCTTACTGCAGTCTATCCCTCTTGCTCTCTGGATAGCCAAACCAGTGTAATCTGTGCTGTGATTCTGGCACCCTGAACACTCAGGAAGGAGATGGCTTGTGCCTTCCACTCTGGGTCACAAAGATCTTTGCTGTTCTTCTCTGGATAGCATGTAATAATAATAATAATTTAAAAAAATGGAGGTAAGTTAAAAAAAGGGTCACAAGTGGCAAGAAAAGCTTTATGTGCAGGGACAGTGGTAGAAGGCAGCTGTCCTGCTTTTTTGGCTGGGATAGGGTTAATTTTCACAAGAAGCCAGGAGAGCTGGCTCAAATTGGCCAAAGGGATTATTTGATGCCATATATGCCTCAGTATATAAAGGGTGGAGTTGGCCAGGAAGAAGGGGTCACTGCTCATGGATGGGCTAGGCATTGAGTTCTGGGCAGTGAGCAAACTGCATTGTGTATCACTCACTCTACTTTCTGTCCTCAGTCCTGTTGTTATTTCCCCCTCCCTTTGCTGTCCCAGTAAATTGACCTTATCCCAACCCACGACTTCTACCCTTCCAATTCTCTCCCCATCCGACTGGGGAGGGAGGAGTGAGCAGGCAGGTGCCAGGTGCTCAGCTGCCTACTGGGGTTAAACCACGACAGCAGGTAAGCAGGAATGTTATGAGGTGACTTGAGATGGGGCAGGATGCAAAAGGCTCACCAGTGGAGCTTCTGGGGGTCCAATACCTCCTGGGTGTTGGGTACATGCTGGGTGTCACATACCTGCAGGGTGTTGCGTAGCAGGCAGGTAGCAGCTGGCAAATTCCCCCTGGGAGCACAAGGATCCTGGGCTCAGAGGTGGATGGAAGCCCTCACTTCTGAAGGGCTTTGCCCTGGCTGAATAGGCAAGGCAGATCTTTGCCCAGCCTTGAGTCATTAGCTGGACCAACTTTCAATCTCTATTTGCTCTAAGGAGAGTTGTTCCACTGATTCAACCTGACGGTACTCAATAGCTCCATTACAAAGGATAAAAGATTGTCTTTAGCAGGAAAGAGAGAGGGGAAGAGACAGGAACTAGAGTCTTTAATCAGAAACCTGAATTAACCTTCCCAGAAGGGAATCCATGTGGACTGTGGCTTTTATTTATAAACCCATTCCTCCCTCCAGGCTTTGTTTATTTACAAGGAGAAAGCAAAAGCACTGAGAAAGGCAGTATTATGAGAATATCTTGGCTGAGGGTATCTACATAGCTGTGCTGGAAAGTCCAAATAATGAGAATTAATCTAAGCCCCAAAGCACAATTCAGAGAATACAACTGTTCTCCCAGAAAACAAAGAGGAAATCTCATCAACATCTGTAGAAGGTGCTCCTGCTGAGCTCCAAACAACCTGAACCCCCTTCTCAGGACTTTTGCAAATAGGGAGATTATTTTGCTTTTATTATATTAAAGGAGGGTGGAAGGGTGAACAATTGAGAAACTTCATTATATATTGAAAAAGGGAATGATTCAAGAAAAATGTGTTTTTCCATATGGATAAAGCAGAGCTATTTGAGACTCATACTGTGTTCTTCCTCCACTGCAACTTGCAAAGGCTTTTCATTCTGCTTGTATTTCATGTTTCAAGTGGATTATTTCCCTTCAGTTGATAAGAGTGTAATTCAGTTAGGCCTTGGAGATAGTTATTTCAGTTCTCAAAAGGATATTTTCCATGGAAGGATCAATTTTTTTTTTCTTTTCTGAAAACATCACCTAGAGCTTGTGGAAATTAGATATATTAGCAAGTACTAAATGGCTAATCACATAAAGAGTGAGGAGTAAATTAAACCATGGTGGGATGAAAGCAATACTTTGCCTAACTACGACAAGTTGTGTAACTCAGTGTGTAATAAAGTCATGTTCTGCCACTTCAGGCAGCTCCTTTGAGTCCTCTCAGCTCAGCAGCTCAGGTGAATGCCTTTTTGCAACCAAGGAAACACTGCAGCAAAGTGGCAGGAGAGGTAGCAGAAAACTTCCTTCTCTTCCCTTCTGCCAGCATCTCTGGCTGCTGGACCAGCTGCTCTCAGCTGTCTGGATACAGGAGATGTCTGAATGAGAGGAACATGTGTGTGCTCATCTGGACACTGATGCTGACAGAGCTCCTGTCACCCCCATGGATATCCCACAGACAAAAGGAGCTGGAATGTGAAGGCTGGGGTCTCTTGGGTGAGCTCCCTGGAAAGGCAGAGCGGAACGCTGGCATCAGATGGCACCTCAACACCACTCGGAGTACCAGGGTGTAGGGCTGGACCATTGAAACTGCACTGCATGAGTCAATCACACAGTCCCAGTGCAGCCTGGGTGTCGTGCAATCTTACTGACACCCCCCAGTACACAATGTCTTAGACTGATGCTGCCCAATTGGCCATGAATGGTATTGACCCCTTGGGGTTTGGGATGTTTTTTTCCTCCCCTCACAAACTGATAGGTAATAGATACTGTTCAGATACAGCCACCAGTCAGGACAGTTTATCCTCATGGATATTTCAGTTGGGGTCAAAGCCAGAGAATGGCCCCTGGTCCTTTCTGGGTGACAAGCACAGACAACATGCAGAAGAACGTTTACACAGTGAGGGTGAGGGAGCCCTGGGACAGGCTGCCCAGGGGGGTGTGGAGTCTCCATCTCTGGAGATATTCCAGCCCCATCTGGACGCCGACCTGTGTGACCTGTCCTAGGGACCCTGCTTTGGCAGGGGGGTTGGACCCGATGATCTCTGGAGGACCCTTCCAACCCCTGTGACTCTGTGATTCTATGATTCTATGAATGGCATCTCTAGGGTGATATATGGAGATACATATGGGCCGTATCTGCTCTGTAGTAGGCAACAGTGCTGAAATTTGGCATGCTGGCTGGGATAAACCAGTTACATAGCCACTGCCCCTAGAGATGGGTCTGTCTGAACCCCGCCATCTGTTCCAAACCCTCTCGGCCTTTGTGGTCAGCCTACTCCATGTATGGTCCAGAGGGGAGAACATTTTGGAAGAGGGCAGGCAGGCTTGGGCTCTGGCACACCGGTCACAGATTCATCTGATAAAACCAACAGCAATTTGTCCTTGACTCCAGGCCAGGTTTTCACAGCTCTGTGGCCTGCTTACAGCTCCTGCTGATGGAACAACACAGAAGCAAAGAGAGGGAAGCTGCCGAGGACAGTAGGAGAGACAGCAGGCGTGAAGCTGGGCTGAGCTCTGCATGTATGGCCCCACCACCATCCAATTACCCAGATTTTCATGAAACACAAGTCAGATGCTTGAAGCTTGTTCAGACAAGTGGCTCTGTCGATTTGCTACTGTGGGGACTTGGAAGAGCAAAGCTTATTGATGACTCCTTCCCTTTACGAGAGGAGCTCTGCTGTGGCAGAGGAATGATCAGAGACTGAACCACTTGGAAGGAGCACAGAGTGCCTTGTGGCTACTTATTTATTTTTGGAGACCTTGATAACATCGTGTCAGGACCCCCTTCACTGTTAATTTATAGGGTCATACCCTCTGACATGAAGGGAAAGCGAAGACTGTCATTCATACCTTCCAGGGGAAGGATCATGGCCAGTCTGTCTCCCTCCTAAAATGTGACACAGCCTTTTACCAACTCCCAGCTTCATGTTTTTCCTATAGGAAGCTTGTTAATGCATTAAGTTTCAAGCGTATTTTGTAGAAGACTTCAATTAAATACCTCTAAGGACAATAGCTCATTAGTATGAGATTGTTGCTGTCATTCTCTTCATCCCCTCCTGGCTACTTCTAGCTTGATTTGGGTGAATTACACGAGACTCTTCTGAGCTGCATTCAAATCAGATCTTTGGGAAAGAAAAGCTCTCAGTGTTAGGAAGGGAAGAGGGGCCAGAGGAGCTGTGGCCTGGAATATTAACATGTTACATCAGCTCCAGAGAAGGCATGGCTACTAACTGAGGGCTCTTCTGCCTGCTCTGAAACCAGCTTCCTAACATCGTCCTCTCCATGCTGCACTGCTGCACTCCAATTAGCACAGGTGCTGCAGGATAATCCTGGCTGAGCTTTGGATTTCTCTCCTGTATTTCCTTGCATAAAGGCAGCTTAAATGTAGCCTGTGCATTTTCTGCATGGCTCCAAGGATCACAGGACCATACCTCTAGAGCAGGTGGTAACATTTGCACTTGGATGTTAGACTGCATGGCTTGGTGGGCTTGGTGGGCTTGGTAGCACTATGCAAGGAGAACCGTGAGAAATGTTGAGCAACATCATTACTAATGAAAGTTTAAATGCTTCAGGAAGGGCAAAACCAGCAAAACTGCATTTACAAATGACAAGGTGATTTTCCTCTACCACCCCAAAGAGGCTGGGAAATGTGTGTAGCAGCCAGACTCTGGAGGAAGATACCCCAGCATGAAGAGTACCCACACTGCCTAAATATCCTTTTGGCTAAGACCTGCCTACCATCTGACATGCCATGTGAAATAACCCGATGCAAAGGCACCACACTGAGCCTTGCTCTCCCCTTCCTCACCTCTCTCACAGAGTGGGTGTGCAGATGTGGGCCCATGGGTGGTATGAAGGGTACCAAACCATCACCTCAGCTCCTGTGGGTTCCAGTGTTTTCCCATAATGACATTCATTAGTCTGCTTGACATAAATACTGTTTTCAGGTTAATATGTTTAACTTAATGAGGTATTTATTTTCAGCCTAAAAACTCTTTAAGAAGCTATGTTTTTCTTCCAGTGAGTTGAACTGAGGAGGGGATTAATAACAGGCTTGAACTAGCAAGCTAAGAAAATAAATCTAACAAACTCCTCTGCACAAGTTATGAAGTATGCTCGGATTGATCCAAGCAAAGGCAATCATTTCTGACAGGATGGAGAAAAATAAAACATATTCTCCTTGCCTGCACACCTCACTTATTTCTGTCCCCTGAGGGACTCCACTAGATACCTGCCTCCAGCCAGACTCTGTCCCATTGATCAGAACTCGCTGGCTTCTTCCCTTCAACCAGCTCCCAAATCTACCTCACTACTCAACCTTCTAGACAATATTTCCTCAGTTTAGCCACGAGGATGCTGTGGGAGATGGTGTCAAATGCTTTACTGAGGACCATACCTACTGCCCTACCATCATCTATCCACCTGGTTATATCCTCATAAAAGGCTATTCCATTAGTCAAACATGACTTCCCCTTGGTAAAACCGTGTTGACTGCTCCTAACAACCCTCTTATCCTTGATGTGCCTAGAGACAGCACTAAGGATAAGTCATTCCATCACCTTTCCAGGGATGGAGGTGAGGCTGAGCAGTCTGTAGTTATCTGGGTCCTCTTCTTGCCCTTTTTGAAGACTGGAGTAACGTTGGTTTTCCTCTGGTCCTCGGGTGCCTCTCCCATTTCCCAGAACTTAGCAAAGATGATGGATAGTGGTCTAGCAATGACTTCCACCAGCTCCCTCAAGTCACCAGGAGCAGGTCCAGGGCTGAATGAATAGTCCTGACACACTGCAAGTAGCTGTCCCTGTTTATTGACTGCTGCCAGCTGATACAAAGCTGTTTCTGGTGTTTTACAACCCCACAACTCAGCCACACTTTTGGGTGTAGTGGGCTCTGCACTGCACCCACAGCAAGTACACACCTTGCTCCTACAGTGCTCTGATTGTAAATCTGAACAATTTTCAGTGTGGAGCAGATGTTGCAGGTGGCCTAAATTTCAATTGTTATCATAAACTTAATTCAGTGGTTGGTCTAGAGTATTATATGTTGCTCCAGGACCCCTGCAGAGGGATAGATAATGGCTCTGGGCATTACCAAGTATTTATAGCTCCTGCCTGGTAAGACAGACCTCCCAGCATGAAAAGCATCTGTTGTCTCTCATTTCCCCTTAAAGTAGTTTAAATATAGCTGTCTTACTAGTTGGCAGCCAAAGTTGGACCCCAGATGGGATTCATCTCAGTCCGAGGCACATCTCAAACAGGGGAATCCTACCCTTGGGCTGTTGTGCTCCACTAAAATGGTTAACTTAGATGTAGACCTTAGGATTTATTTCAGTGCCAGAGCTACATTCACTGACAAGCAAAACCTTGTTTTGCTACCAAAAGGGAGCACAGAAACAGGAGGGGAATCAGCTTGTTCAAAGGGTAGAGACTGGCAGGACAAGGGGGATGGAGTGAAGCTGAAGGAAGGAAGGGTTAAATTAGATATTAGGGGAAGTTCTTTACAGAGAGAGTGGTGAGGGGCTGGAACAGGCTGCCCAGAGAGGGGGTGGGTGCCCCATCCCTGGGGGTGTTCAAGGCCAGGTTGGATGGGGCCCTGGGCAACCTTGTGTAGCTCCAGGCCTGGAGGTTGGTGGCCCTGCCTGTGGCAGGGGGGTTGGAACTCTGTGATCCTTGGGGTCCCTTCCAACCCAGACCAGGCTGTGATTCTACCATAATGATGCAAGGATGGGTAAGTGCCCAGCATTAGCTTTCTGTACTAAGTGATATCTCAGACCTAGACATGACTCTCTACTTGATTCACTCTCCCTCCACTTGACTGCAAAGTATGAACCTACAGGAACCCCCCCTTACTACAGGAGCAGTGTAACAGTTACAATATTTATACCAATACGAGGATTTCTCTTTGTTCTGTTCAACACATTTTCCTTCCTAGCCTGCCATGATTTATTCTTTTCAATTAATTTCAGGTATTTTCTGTAATGTCATAGCCCAAATAGCAAAATTAACTCCTCAGGCCTACAAGGTGTTTCTTTTTATATACAAATAGGGGTCTGGGAAACAAAGGCATGGATGGAGTTGAGACAGCTAAAATAAGATTGAATTGTCTGACTAATACATCTCCTGCTGCTTCTTTTAGGAAGTCCAGATGTTTAAGTCCTGCCAAGAATTTTTAAAAAGGGACCAACACTCAAAAGAGATCACAGAGGACTGGCTGCAAATGTAGAGGATTTTTGTAGATATTACTGAAAGGAGGATAAGGATAACATAAGGTGCAAGAAAACTGTCCCTTAGGATCTCTCACAATGGTATTTTTTTGTTTCCAGTTGATTGCATCGTTAAGTGTGTGAATTTTCTTCACCTAAAATGTCAGCTTATTTGGAAAGAAACAAGCAAAATGAGGCTGCTTTAGTCTGAAAAACTAAACTGCAGAGTGCATCTGAAGGCTTCTCTAGGTGAACAGCATCAACATTAATACAGTTATGTGACAAAGATACAGCAACTATTGTTCTGAAATCAACTCCCATATAATTTGTCAAATACAAAACTCATTGCAGTTAATCTGCCATGGATAAATGCCGTTTTTATTTCCTCACTGCAACAAAGAATTGTCTGTCCTTTGAGCATGGTTGCCCTGGGGGCTTGGAAGCCAGACACACCGCCCACTGCACTGCATGTATCCACACATTGCAACACACAAGATGACACTGCCATGTCTGTGTCAAGATAAACACCCTCACAGTAGATGTGCCATCAGTTTGGTTTCTTGCACCCTGATTGCCATGAAATTTCTCAGTATTTCTACTTTTCTGTAATTACTGTGAGGAGTAAGATCACAGACCTTTGCTAAGTACACTGAGATCCAGCAGTTATGACACAATGTGTTTTGAAAATGTTCTTTTCCAGTGGTTCAGCCTTGAGAAAAGAAGGTTATGAGGGGATCTGATCAATGGTTATCAATACCTCAAGTGTAGGACACAGGGGACATGGGCAGCCTCTTCTCAGTGTCTGTGGGGACGGGACAAGGGGCGACAGCCTCAAGTTGGAGCACAGGGAGTTCCACAGCAACATGGGGAAGAACTTCTTTCTGGTGAGGGTGAGGGAGCCCTGGGACAGGCTGCCCAAGGGGTGTGGAGTCTCCATCTCTGGAGATATTCCAGCCCTGTCTGGAGCCTGACCTGTGTGACCTGTCCTAGGGACCCTGCTTTGGCAGGGGGTTGGACCCGATGATCTCTGGAGGACCCTTCCAACCCCTGTGATTCTGTGATTCTGTGATTCTTGGGAGAATGGAAGCTCTGACACAAAAGAGTTTTACCCTAGGTTCCTGGATTCAGGAATGCTCTCACAGAATTCAGTATTAACCACAGCTAAGTCCCTTCAGGGAAGCTGGCCCAACCCCTGGGCTCAGAAACAGGGTGAATAATGGATGGGGAATGAGAACTGAAACTTCACATGAAACCTTTCATCAAAACTAAAGTTTGACAGAGATCTTAACATGGAAAATAGACTTTAATTGGTGAATTATCTGCTCTGATAACACACCCTTTCCTACAATTCAAGAATGCCTTTCTCACTGATTTTTGTTCAAATTAATTTAGCACTAAAGCTTCCCATTAGCATCAATATGACACAATCCAGCACAGCATTGTTAAGAAAAGGATGTCCTATCCAGAAACACTTGTGCCTCTTCCAGGTCTCCAATCCATTTTGAATATCATTTAGCAACTTTTATAGAGTGCAGCTAAGTTACCCAATTTCATGTTTTCTTTGGAGATACATAATCTCTCCCCATGGAGGAAAGAAACTTCCTTCTGGCCAAGCAGGATAGGAACACATGTAATCTGCCTGACTCTGTAAGCATATTAATTGAGGATGGGAAAGAGGAAGAATTATGATCCCCTCTACTGGTGGATTCTATGGAAGGAGAGATTTGACTACTGCAGCAGCTAAGGAGGCTTTGCCAGTGGAAAAGCTTTTAATGTAATGCAAGCAGGAGCTTTGACCAGAAAACATTCCCATTGCAATGGCAGCTTGTCACAGGGGCATACGATTAATTACTACTTACACACCAGTTTGGGCTGGGATTTTCAAGCCTAAATATTCTCAGTTCTCATTAACTTTTAGTTATTGATTCTTGTCTGCTGTATGCATCTTCAACCCTCAGTTTACATAGCTATAACTTTCCAGAGGACACTGAGAGGGAGGGAAGTGCTCCATTTTTACCTTTCTGGAGATTTTTGTGTAAAAGGTAGGAAACTTCTCAAGAAAAAAAGCACACAGAAAGTTCTGCTGTTATTTCAACTTGTACAAAATAAGAACCCTTGCTTGCTTCCTTTATTTTCAAGTTCTCCACCTTATTTCAGAAGATTTACAGAGTTAACCTCTGCAACCAAACTGCATTATCTTCAAGTCTCACCATAGATTCCAACAGTAAGGCTCTGGCCTGCCCTCCCTTACCTGTTCCCTGTATTTGCAGACTTCTAAGATTTCCACTAAAACACATTCAAAACACTAGAAACCACCCATCTGGGCTTGGCCCCTGGCATTCACTAAGCCCCCATGCTTCCCTGACCTGCCCCAATAAAAAAGTCTTTTATACCTTCCAATGCAACTTGCAGTAAACAAGCTCTCTGCAACTGCCAGGGACTCTTCTATCAGCATTACCTGCCTGTTGCTAATTAGATTTATGCAGGTTTGTTTCTGCTCAGGGATCCTTAAATACCTGGTTCCATATCTCTTGGTTCCAAGGCATCTAAGTGGGAACCTGTTAGTCAACAGAATACAATCTGGTGAGTTTGAACACATTTCAAATACAGCAACATAGCCAGGAACCCATCTGTCAAGTGAGCATCTTTGGCTTACAATTCAAACTGGGGTTTTTTCCCACAGAATATGAGAAATTTAAAACATGCTTCTGCTTTTTTTAGAGCAAGGACAGAATAAAGTCTTCCCCAATGGCTTGATGTATCGCTGGAGTTCTTATAGTATCAAGGATGAATCAATACAAAAGAACTATATGAGCACTGGTTTGGACAGTTTGTGGATTGATAGCATTTGCATTAGGGAGACAAGAAGCAGTTTTGGAAGGAAGAGTGGAAATTTTGGTACCAAAAAACCAAAAAGAAGCAAAATAAAAAACCATTTTAACCTTTCTTGGGTGCTTTCCAGCTGAAAAATCTCAAAGTGTTTCATCATTTATGGACAAAGGATGTGTCTACCCTCTAGTCACAGAGCCTAACAGATCGATAGTAGTCTCGCTGTCTGTAAGGAACTCAGTGTGGGCTAATTTACCATCGTCAGGCTCAGAGCTGCCACAGGAGTGGGTGCACATCCTAAATTTAACACAGAACAGGCCAAGGAAGGAGAGCACATGACTTCATCTTTACCATGTCTCCTCCTGTGACATTAGTTGAAGTGCCAGGTCCAGGGCATTTGCTAGAGTGGATCCAGTCTGCAACTCAGCAGGGACTGTGCTGAGTAACACCTAAGGGTGGTGAGGGCAGAAGGGAGCTGTGACCCTTTACAGCACTCTGCATCAGCCACAAAATGCTTGCTCATATGGAGAAAAGCAGGCAAAACATTATGTTTGGCCTTACAAGTGCTCTATGATTCACAAAAACCTGAGTGAACTGACAGCTGATCAAGATTCTCACAGCAGCCCCGACTCCTCAAAATATGTATATGCAGGATGAAGCCTATGCATTGCTTGTGGGAAATGGGACTGTGTCTACATGAAGCAGCATGTGCATTTTGATAAACTTACAGAAAATTACAGGAAGGGAAGTGCTAATTCAGCTATGGATGTCAAGAAGAAGTTCCTATTTGCTGCCTCAATTGTAGACAAAAATGCAATTATTTCCAATGATATTATACTGGATTACACACTGAACCATATTAACATATTCCCCAGTGTTTTGTGATCTTATAATGAAACTCCTATTACAAATCATCCATGAAAGTGATACTATTGTGTGGGGAAAAAACCCTCACACAACTTAGACTTCAGACTGAGAAAGCAATACACCATCAGGTAGTTTAAACTGCCACAGTTTCACTGACAGCTTTCAATGGGGGTCACCACAGGACAAACAAGTGGGAGGCAGGACTTGGCAAAAAGGTACCCCTTCCCCTCTTGAGCAATCACTTGTTTGGTGGATGCTTTATGCCACAGTGTGGGAGAGGGCTTCATGCTCACTGCATCAGCATTACACCCTCCAAGACATCTCTGAATGGAGTGATGATCCATCATCCTGGAGAGATCAGAAGAATTCAGACTGTTAGAGCTCCATCGAGGTCCTGCATCTGGTGACAACTTCCTACATGGCTGGAAAACAGCACCCTGGCTTCTGCATGGTGCAGAAGTGTGGGTGATTACATTGGCTTTAGCCTGAGCTCTAACAGACACTGAGACTGACTGCCACTGATGTAGACCTCTTATGGACCTCAAGAGTTTTGGGTCAAGTTATATTAACATAAAAGGCAGCTATAACTACCATGGAAAGAAACTCAGTTCATTGAGAGAGGTTTTCCTTGAAATTTCCTGTGATAACTTGAATTGCATTCATTTAATTTAGGTTTAGTAAGAATGTTATTGTAGGCTAAACAAATACCAGCAGATCACTGAAGACAAGGATGTGCTGTATTGTTGTAACTGTTCTGGAGAAGATAATTACCTATTATATTGTAAACCTCAAACATGTTTTTAATAATCGTTGTTTAAATAACATACATTAACTGCCTTATTAAAAATTAACCTTTCAGAACAGTAATTTACTGTGGCAACACTTGCACATTTGGAAATCCAGAAGACAGGAGTAGTGTCTAGTGGTGAAATCTGCAAGTTAATGAGTCTTTGATTCTCTCCAGGTCTCTGCCACAGCCTCTCTCTATGATCTTGGTAATGTGACTTTCTACATTACCCTAATGTTATTCTTTCTATTTCTGAATATCATCAGCCATGAGCAGAATGGATTGTACACGCTGTGATTCTGTTCAGGCCACTGTTTTCTGATGCAGACACCTTGTGAAGAGCAAGAACAGGCTGGGGAAGAGGGGAGGGACAGCCCTACACTGAGACAGGCAGGCTAGTGAAGGACTCCATCCCATTAGAGGACACAGCATTAAAACTCAATGAAGGGATGATGACCTTTGCAGACATTTGGAGGCTCAGAGTGGTCTTTAAGATGTCTATTTTCCTCTCTGAAAGCTGGAGGTCTGACCTATACATTGAATGTTAATGTTCTCTCGCCAAGATGTACCTCAGACTCTCAGAGGAAACTCAGCTGATTTCTTTATATTTTGTGCCCACTACTGAAACAAGCACAGTCCTGTTGTATCCTGGTCTACTCTAAAAGAAAATACTCATTCTTGGAAAGAGAGAGAAGGCCTCCCTTCCTGGGAGTTGTCTTTGAGTCCCTCAAATCCCATTTTCTGAGGTGCAGTGGGGTTGACAAAGCACCTCTTTATCAAGAGCATTGCCTGGGGCATCACATCCCTCAGATCCAAAGCCCCTGGAGTTGATGAAAAGGCTCCAGATTCCCTTGGGAAGATCATTGGACACTTTGGTTTTCCCAGGAGGATACAAGTTCAGCGTAAAGGTAAATGTGCCAGTAGAGTCTCTGAACTATGAACATTCCTGCCTCGTAGGAGGCTGGCCCACCCCATGCAAATGTTCCCTGATTAGTTTTTAATGAAAAACAAGTTTGCATCCAAAATAAAATGATATTGTCAGCAGTTAATTATCACTTGTCAAACAGAGCACATGCTGCATTGTGGATTTAATTCTTGTGTAGTTTTGTAAAACTGCATTCCTTTGCATTGGATGAGTGAGCCTCTTTTGTCAAGAGATGTATATTGTCTGAACTGCTCTCAGTGGGTCCTGGTATTTAAATGAGCTTTTGATTTCCTGGAAGATGATGGGCTCAGTGTTTTTAAAGTGGCTTGTCTGGAGATCAGACAGCACAACAGTGAGTATATCCTAATGACTGTTTACATTGTATTCTTACATGATAGAACACTTTATCCTCAGGTATTTCATAAATTATTTGTTGCTGTGGGTCTGCTGCTGGATATAGTGAAGTATTACTTGAATGGCTCTCAGAAATGTGTTTGATGGAACACAGGTTCTGGTACACCTGAGGTATCTTTCATTTAAAGAAAAAGATCATTGGATCATTCCAGCATGTTGGGTTTTCTGCAAATTCATTTTGAATTGGGATGTTCCTTCTGACACTGTTTGTGTCTTGTAAAAAGCCCTTCTCTTGTCTTTTAGTAAAAGTAAATATGGAAGACTAACTAAAGAGTAACTACTCTCCACCAGGACAGGGTTGACTATTCACACAATCATGGCTGAATATCTCATCATCTCCCTGCAGATGCTTTTGTTACATTCTCGTGGGAGGGAAGATGGTCTCCCTGCTTCTGCTCCTATCCAGAAAAGGGTAGATTTAGGTTGGATATTAGGAAAAAAATCTTCAATATGAAATCACTGGCACAGGGTGCTCAGAGAGGTGGTGGAGGCCCCATCCCTGGAGACATTCAAGGTCAGGCGTGATGGGGCTCTGAGTGACCAGATATAGTGAAGATGTCCCTGCTCACTGCAGGGGGGGTGGACTAGATGTCCTTTGAAGGTCCCTTCCAGCCTAATGCATTCGATGATTCTATGATTTCCTGTCCCAGTAGAGGAGACTCTGCAGTTCATAAGTGAGCAGTCTGGAAGGACATTTCCCTACCGACAGAGCCTGGAAGACCTGCACATCTCTCACACCAATCTTCAAACTGCTTGACCACAGAGTTGATGCTCATGCACTCACTGTAATTCCAACAACACCCTTGATACTTATTGAGAGGGTGACTGGCACTATGACCTTTGCAGCATCTGAGGATGTGCCTACGCAGCCAGACCACCATGTAGCATCAGGCTGCAGCAATCCAGGCAGCAAGGGCAGAACAAATACAGTATTACACCATCACATTATGGACTATGGAAATTACCCTCATCCTGACAGAGTGTACTCAATGGAGGATATTTTCTCTTTCTTTTTGGCAGCCTTTATTTCTTGCTGCTCCACAGTTTCTTTTGTCCGATTAGGGCTATAAATGCAGTCATTTAAATGAAGGATTCATGCAGCTTGCATCTGCTAAGTATCTTCCCATTAACCAGATGACACTCCTGCTTTGCATAAGGCAGGAATTCCTTTATCCAGCATGATTAAAGGAAGCAGCACTTTCAAGATGCACCTATAAATTCTTGCATTCATTTAAGCCACAAACAGCATTAGCACAATGGACAGATTGTGTCTAAGGCTAGGAAAATAAAACTGCCACATGATATTGATTTAAGTGTCATCCAACCATCCGCACAGTTCAAAAACCAGAGTATATCTGTGTTAGCACAGCCATCGATAAATACAAGAATTAAGGAGACGGTGTGAAGGAGAGGAGAAAGAACAGCTGACAGCAGCAGAGCCTTAAATCCATTCTCTTTTGGCCTGGGGAAAAGAAAATAGGCATGCAGTCCAGTCCGCCTTAATTTACGATGCTGCCCAAGCCCATGCCTCTTTCGCAGACTCGTTCGTTCCATCTTTATCTCCTCAATCAGAAGACTGAGTGTTGCACCACCATACCCTGAAAGAGCCCAGGCATGCATTTGGCACCCATACAGCAGCTAAGTGCTCAGGAACACACACACTGGTCAGCAACCTGTTCCCACTTGTGGTAACAATGGTGAGGCTGCACGGTTGAACTAAGGCTCTGATGAAGCAGGTTGTGCGTTTTTGCCTGGCCAAACTGAGGAACAGAAGACACAAAAGGCAGATGTAGTTCTCTGCGTTGTCAGCTCAGGAAGCGTTGGGTGCTTTAATTGAGGCTGCAGCTCCAAGAGCCCTGTGATTGCTGCCAGTGCTGCCTTTGTTTTCATACTGCTGAGTTTCTGGCCATCATGGCTGCACAGGGAAATAAAACATGCATGTGACCTCAAGGGAAGAGAGGAAACTCTTCTCTTGGAGGAGCAAGTGGAGGCTCACTCACATTTCCTTTGCATGCTCGATCGAAACAAAACAGGTCCAAACAACCCATGCTCCAGGCTAAGAGCCAGGCTGTACTGGTTCTCTGCTAAAGACTGGCTCCTGTTATACACTTGTAGAGTCCTTAACAGCACCACATGCATCACTGCAGCTCCCTGGCCTGAGAATCCAGGTTGGTTTCAGTTCATCCCAACTCGTATAGAGCACACTTCCTATGTGAGAGAGCTTTCCACCCAGAATAAGGCTGTCCACTTTTATGCAAGGACAAAGTAGAAAGAAAAAAAGACAAGAAATCAAACAACATGAGAATGAAAAGCACTGAACTCCAGGCAGTATTCTCTTATTTTATAATTCCATATCAATGCCACCACCTCCAATTTTCTGTGTGGTGCTGTAATTTCCCTTAATTCAGAACTAGGTTCTAATCATTTTGCATAATTTGAAATATTGTTTCTTTGGGTGAACACAAAAGGTTCTGCAGGGTATTTTTTCTTTGTTGAGGGGTTTTTTTCCCCTTTCCCCAGAGCATTTTTATGAAAATTATGCCTCTACAGTAGCACCCTTTACATAAACAAAAAAAAGGGGGAGGAGCATTACAGGATCAGCCACGATGCTTATTACAGAGGGATAATGTGAGCAGATCCATTTAGCCAATTTGCTTTTTAACTAAGGGTTACACTAAATAGTTTCATCACCATGCAGAGGGAAATGCTTGCTGTACCAATCACACACCTCCCCACCTGCTCTCCTGCAGATGTTGGTGCTGAGGCTTTTTCCAGTCACTTATGCCAGCTAAAGTAAAGCCCTGTAAGAAGAGCCACCCATCATGTCATGTGAAATGCTCTATTTGAACACAGTGGAGTGCTGTAATTAAAAATATTGCAATTGTATTCTAGCCTCTGAGAATTCAGCCGTGTCCTGTGCTGCAGTCCTAATGTGGAAGATGTTTTCCCCATATGTGGATGGAAATTTGACAACACTGCCTTTGAAAGGATACATGCATGGTGGATTTCACCCCCTAAGGAGCTCATGTTAGCAAAAAATGTGTGATGCTTTGCACTTACACTATCACCTTTCATCAGAGAGAAGATCTCAGAGTACTTTGCAAACGCTAACAGGGTGAGCTCCACAGTATTGTGTCTTCAGGAAGTTTTCAATATAACAATCCCAGCCAATTTTTTAGTGAGGTCCTTAACAGTGCTGTGATTTTGTTCCCCCAGGATGTCACTTCATTCTGCTCCAAGAAGGTTGAGGAAGGGTGAAAGAGACTCCTGCAGACTGCTCAAGGACTTTCCAAACACTATGAAAGAAACTTTACACTCCAGTCTTGTGTTGCCTCTAATGCAGATGGGATTGAAGGCAACTGGTAAAATCATCACCAAGGACAGGCAGTACTGCAACTTGATGCTTGAGAACAGCTTTTACCAGCTGCCCCAGGGATGTGCTGGGGCTTTATTTTCTGCTCTTACACCCTGTGCTGCTCATCTCCCAAAGCAGAAGGAGTTCTCCCACAACAGAAATGATGGTTTCTTAGAGCTGATGTCAAACAGCCCTGGAGGTGAAAGCTGGATGGTTTGTATCATAGGTTGTGACTCACCCCTGCAGAAGGTGGGAGCTGGGGAAGAGTGCCCATCCCAGGCAACTGCAGGTGCCCCCACTGAGCACCACGCAGCCACTCGCTCACCATCCCACCACCGCTACGGGATGGGTAGGAGAATGGGGAGACAAAGGCAAACCCTGTGGGCTGGGATAAGGACAGTTTATGGGACAGCAAAGGGAGGGGCAAGTAGCAACAGCAGGACTTAGAGCAGAATATACAAACCAGGTGATATACAATGCAGTTTCCCATCAAACCACATGACCCAGACCATACAGCTCAGAGCCATCCCAAAGCCAGACGATCCTGAAGCCACCCCACTCCTACCCCACTGGCTCAAATTTATACTGAGCATGACATCATGGTATGGAAAATCCCTTTGGTTGATTTGGGTGACTGTTCTGGCCGTGTCTCACCCCAACTTCTGGTGAAAATTAGCCCTATTCTATACAAACTCAGGACACTGACTGTTCTTGATGTTTCCATACAGCCAGCCATGGGACAAGGGCTTCCTCTCACCTGCACTGAGATTTTGAGTTGTTCAGCAAAGGGCATCTCTCTCTCAATCTGCATCATGTAGAGGGATGCCTGAGAACTCACCCTTTTGAGTGAATGCCTAATATTGTCCCTCCCTTATGTTTTTTACATTAAGATTATTTTTTCCTCATTTTTATAAGTTTGGGAACAGCCACAGAAACCATGGAGTCAAGAGCATCAGATCCCTCATATTTTCATCTTTGGGGTTACAATTTTTTCCCTACATCTCTGCAAGTTTGGTGGGGTGTTTTTTTTAAGTCTAGATAAAATGCTTAGAAAGGATGAAAATCCCACAGGACTGAACCAAACCAGAGCACCAACCATCACTGTTGTTTCATTTTGGCTGTGGGTAAACACCAACCTGATTTCTAGTCTCAAAAGTTGCAGTAATCTACCTTGGAAACCAACCTTCCAGTGATGTAAAACAGTGAAATCAAAGGCACTCTGCGGATTTACACCAGATGAAGTCCTGCTTTGCTGAGCCCCGCAGCAGACATTAGGTAATTGCACTGAGAAGTGAATCAAATAAATGCCTTTCTATTTTTTTGCTGACAACTTTAAAATCATGCTTTTCATGTGTGAAATGAAAGATTTGTATAATTGCTCAGCCTTTGAACTCCAGTTTATTAAAACTGTGACATGCACATTAAAATGAGATTATATATAAAGGGAGGAGAAACACATAGTAAGTAATTGCCACATAACGCAGTGACTTGGGAACAGAAATAGCATATGTTTGTTGTCAGTGCTAATGAATAGGCTACCTAGAGTTGTGATGAAGGTTCTTTAAGGGGCAAAGGGAAAGAAAGAGAAGGTATTTTGTGTTTGATCCCTGTGTCACTCCCCTGACAACACCACCTCTGCAAGATAAGCTAGAGGCCAGACCTGACCCCACATTGTTGTGGAAGTTTAGTTCAGTTGGTCCATAGTTAGCTTAGAATCATAGGATGTGTTAGGTTGGAAGGGACCTTCAAAGGCCATATAGTCCAACCCCCTGCAGTGAGCAGGGACACCTTGAACTAGATCAGGTTACTCAGGGCTTCATCCACCCTGACCTTGAATGTTTCCAGGGATGGGGACTCTACCACCTCTCTGGGCCACCTGTGCCAGTGATCTACCACCCTCATATTGAAGAATTTTTCCTAATATCCAACCTAAGTTTCCCCTTTTCTAGTATAAACCCATCACCCCTCATCCTATTGTTACGTGCCCTCGTGAACAGTTCTTCTCCTGCTTTCCTATAGGCACCTCTCAGGGACTGGAAGGTGCTGTAAGATCTCACCAGAGACTTCTCTTCTCCAGGCTGAACAACCCCAGATCTCTCAGTCTGGTTACGAGACCAGAGCCACATCACTGGCTTCTGCACAGAACAGAAACAAACAGGGAACTGATCTAAGAAGCTTCAATGTCACTTGCACAAATTTAGGAGCAGATGTGACTTGCCAGAGTAGCCTTCATATGGGACAGCTTAACCCCAGTGCTGCCTTTTACATTCACCTTTGGTTTTGGGGGGAAAAAGGGAAAAGATGAAAAAAAAGGATAAAAAAAGATTCAGGGAAAGGGAATGTCTGCAACCTCCCTCTGTCACTTGGACCAATTCAGAGCGGAGGTACAAGAGACTAGATGATTCCTGGCTGCTGCACCCCCCAGCTCCAGAAGGAACCTTCACTGCTGAAAACCCCTGAAGCCCTGACTGCTGGAGGAGTGCAGCAGGGCAAGCTTATTTCCCCACGTGTTCTGCTCTGTATGCACCCCCCATGCCTCCACCACTCACCTCCAGCTGGAGGCAGAATAGCAACTAGGGAGACCTTTGATCTGACCCAGTATTTTTCTTTTTTGCCCATCTGAGAAGCTAAAATCCACTCTAATTTATAGCTTCCTGCAGCTTTCTGTGGCTGTGATAACTGGGCTAGTTTATATCTATCACATTCATTTTGAATCCAGTTCCAGAATAGCAAGGAGCGATGCAGAACATGCTGTGACTTTACTGTCCTAGCACCAGGATCTTCTAAGACAAAACTCCTACTGAAACCAGTGAAAATACCAGCTTTAAATAAGTTGAGAGAACACCTTCTGAGAGACACAAATGTTGTTTATGTGCTAAAGGGACTAGTAGAACATCACAATTGCATCAGTGGTGTTCCAAAGATAGGATAGAAGAGAAAGAGATTGGGGAGGCTGAGAAGCCACATCTTTTTTCAACTCACCCACCCCTAGGGAGACCCACAGCCGTTCTGCTACCTAAATAGTAACTACTGAAATCCACTTGCAGAGGCATCAATGTGACACTATGAAATAACAATTTGGGTCTCAGACAGCTGCTCTCCAGCCAGCCACACCAGGCACAGGAGATGTCATCACCAGCACATCTCTGCTGCTCTTCTCCCCAGCCTACCAGGGAAACTGCTGGCAGCTGCTCTCAAAGCTGCCCAAGCCAAGTCATGTCAGCAAGGCATTTAAGCCATGATGCCCATGTACAAATGGGGTGCAGCTGCTAGCAAGAGTGTCTCTGCCAGCAGAGCTGGCACCATTGGAGGGTGGGGAAGGGCAAGGAGAGATGCCCAAGGCACAGCTGAATCTGGATGGAGCTCTCTGTCTGTCTGTCTGTCTGTCTGCTTGCAGCCTCAGGGCCCCCCAACCTACCAGTGTGAAGGGTTTCACTGCCCCTAACAGGTTTCCAGGCTCCCTTTAGAGACAATGAAGAGAGAAAGCTTATTTAGAGGCTGAACCATCTCGTTTCTCAAAGGAGACCATACTTCTTTTTCCCCACTGCTCTTTGCCACAGCTTCCTCTGCTAACAGGCACACACAGCTGCTGCTGGGGGTGATGGAAATAAACCTCATGGTCTTTGTTCCTTTGCTACAGCTTGGGTTCTGCTGCATGATCCCATCCACACATCACCTGGCCACTGAGCTGCTTCCATCCTAACTGATTAGAAGTAAAAAGACAAGAGGAAAACTTGGTGTAAGAAAAAGGAAAACTGACAGGGTTATTTGAGATTTTTCCTCTGTCCTGAAGTGACTGGCAGTGTTAAGAACATTTTTACAATGCCTGTGAAGTATCAGATGGGAACGGTGGTGACTGCGGCTCAGTGTAGAGTCATTCAAATAGGTTCAGGCCATTTCTCCTGTCATCCTAATTATTGCTGTAATACAATGGGATGGAGGAAGAAAATGGAAAAAAAAGTGGCTAAACTGACAAGCCCTTTCTTTCTGCCCTAAGTCCCTCAAAATCCTAGCTCTCTGGATTTGCATAGTTTATTAACAGTGTGTCCTACTAAGTGGAACAAAAGTATTAACCATTCAGGATAAATCCTAATGCCAAGCTAGCTGTGATGAAGCCCCTGTGAGCATCAGCGTGGTGACAGGCCACCCAGCACACTTGGGCAGAAGCTGGGGAGAAAAACCTTCTCCAAGAGACAGAGCAGTCTGCAGCCATCCACCATGGGGCACTGCTTCTATGTCCACTAGGACAGCTCTATCTCCTTGCCCAGGTAAGACTGAAAGAGGTAGAGAGAACCTGTAGGGCATATATGTTCTGGGATCCTCTGCAGAGGCAAGGCAAAGTGTTAATAGTGGGAGGGAGGTGGTAGTGCCAATGCAGATTAAAGGCTCCTCATCCCCACTTTTCCCAGGCTTTACAAACTTGCATGTACCCCTGGGATACCATGGTCCCATGGACACTGGAATGAATCCCTTGTTGCATTTAGCACCAAGCAAAGTTTCCTATAAGAAGTGGTGATGGGGGAGATCTGTATCTCAGGTGTCCATATGCAAGGATATATATGGGGCTTAGCCTACCCCTGCTCCCAGATCACTGTGTGATGTCCTGCCAGCACACCATCTCAAGCAGCAGGACCCAGGCTCCTGTGGGCCCCTGAGGCCTTGCTGCAATGTAAATAACAAAGACCATGTTGCTACACAAGTGGAGAAGAGTCACAAAGACATGATTATTCCATAAAAAGGGAGAGGGACTCAATGAAATGCTGTTTCACAGACTATAAGCTTGTCCTTTCAATTCCTTCATATACACTAACCCAATCATGCAGGGTACACGGCAATATTGCAAAGGCCCCAGGTGCAAAGGTAATGTTTTCCTAAGAAGAAGAGAACAGACAAGGGGGAGTGGGGGTGGGGAGGGGGAATGGCAGTGTGTGTAAATGAAGAATGAGTCCAAAAATGTTCCCAAAACAATAATTCTCACAAGGGTCAAACATTTTGTACAACAAAGAAAGCTGGCTGAGAGATGCCGAGTTCAAACATTGCAACAGGGAGCAAACTAACTGAATTGGGATCTTTCCTCCAGTGTGTCTCCATGTACATGTGTAAATGTATTTTGTGGGTGTCTTGACACAGATCTTGCCATGTATTGTGAACCAGCAGAGCCCAGACAAAGCCATTTAGTGCCCAGGGAAGGTTTCCCATGGAAATAACCAGGCTTTGCTGTGGATTAGTCTTCTGCAAGCAAGAGGTAGCAGCCATGACGGGATGGCTGCTGCACAGGGCTGCCCTACCTCACCAGTTGAGATGGACTCAAATGTCCCCAGCACGCAGTAAACTCATCCCCAGTGAGTGGCTGTTCTCAAACAGATGGCCCTCGCTTTACAGGTCAAAGTAGCATTAAGGAAACGAGCCACAGACCTCAGAACTCTGTGCCCTTGGCTAATCTCAACTTGGCCTTCATCGCCAGGCAAGCTGTCCCTGTAGGGCCAGAATCTGTCCAATGACACAGTGCACAGAAATCCTGTGAAGGATAAAGCATTTGCCAAAATACCACTTTATTTATCCCTCCTGCTATTGAAGCCTCAGTTGTACTTGTGTTCAGTTTCTAATGCATATGCTGACTGTACTACACAGTTTGCTCCATGTGTGTATTGGCAAAACTCCTGCCACGCAGTTATTAAACTCTGATACGTGTGTAGGTGTAGAACTGCAGAGAGGATTTTTTTTTTAAATGATGTATTTTGATCCATCTACAAATATAGAATGTAATTATCTGCAATTACTGCATGCTTATCTAAATAACTGTATACTATTCCCCCTCCTGCTGACGAACATGAGCTTCCTATTCACAGCACAGCTACTACAGCGATTCTGAGTTCACAACTGAGCTACACACCACCAATTACAGAAAGGATGTTTATGCACTGTGTAAGTGCTGAAGCAAACACACACACACACAGAGTCAGAGCTCAGGAAACCATTAAATCTAGAGTGAGGAGACTTTCAAGCCATTCTATAATTTTGAACACGAACAAAATCATATTGAACTTGCAGACTGTCAAGGGCAGAGTTTTTGGGAAGTCCTGCAGCAGATGGGTTGTTTAGTTATGAGATCAAAACTCAATGCTTCAGGAACTGACTTAGTTTTCTGTTACGTTGCAAACTTGCAGGGCAACTCAGAGTACTATGCAGAATATGGGTTATCAATTGTTATGGATAACAGAAATACCTGATTGATTTTTTTCCCCAGATCAGACAACTATAGATCAATTTCCATTTTCAAATTCTTTTTGTTTAGCTTCATGCTCTTTTCATTCCCATTACGCCTAAATGATGAGGCTATTTACCTTACCATGAGTAGTCTAAAGACAACAGATAGAATCATAGAACCCTAGAATCTCCTGAGTTGGAAGGGACCCTTAAGGATCTCGTCCCAACTCCTGGCTCCACACAGGGCCAGCCAGGGATACCCAGTCCTTGGTATCTTTGTGCCATTAGGAATGTGAGTGCAGAAGGGACAATGATTCCAGTTTAATGACAAGGTGGATTCCCATGCTGTTAGTGCAGATGGTCTCTGGGGTCACTGACAGCTGACCTATTCCATTCTCATGGCCTGTGAGATCCCAGCTGAAGGGTGGTAGGGCTGAGTTCATGCTGGCATCTGACAGTGCTCCCTATCTCCCAGGATTCATTCACCCTCCAAACTCCATCACCTGCCCAGCCCCATTTATCACATGTCTGTGTTTACTGTTCTAGTATAAGGAAAGGTGAGGTGGTTCTGGCTCAGCTTTGACCACGTTGCAGGGTCAGACTGCAGGCTGACAGTCACTTCAGCTGACCTGTCCCCTCACTCACAGCCTCGCAGCACTGGTGTGCAGTTAGCTAGCTCCACACAGCAGAGGAACTCCAGCCCCGGGAAAGCCAGGACCTATTGTTCTTGGGGAATTCAGATAACTTAAAGCACTCGCTCACCCCCACCATACCTTTCACTGATGTAATGGAAGTTCCTCTGTGAGAGACTAGAATTTGGTCTCTACAACTTAAAACAATGCTGGAACACAGTCATGCAACTGCCTAATTATAGGGGCAACCCCTCCTTCTGTTGGCACCCAAAGGCTCCCACAAGTCCATACTGGACACTTATGGAGCACACAGAAGGTCAGGGTACAGCCCAGCCATCTCCCACCACCTCTGGTTTGGAGCATCTCATGGCTCCTTCCCTGGTTCAGTGGTGTAGCCCAACACAGAGTGCTCCTGTGTTCCCCATTCTCCAACTCTAGCCACAGCTCACAATTTCCCAATAAGAAGTTCCTCTTTCATTCCAGTCCCAATCGATCGAAGATACAAACCCAAAGCTTTTGTGTGTGTCAGAGTCCCACAGAAGAGCCCTGATCTCTGCTTTTGTCCTCTCAAAATGAATACAATTCAGAAACCAATACAGGCATACATGCAAGCATATTCGTTGCATCCTGTATCTTTACTTTTCAGCAATTAATGTCATTTACAAATCACTTTCCATCACGCAAAAGAATGTTTGTTTAAAGTGTCCTTTGAAATGGCATTTCACAAATAGCAAAGCATGTGAAAGGGAAGGCAGACAGAGAATACCCCAAAATACACCCTGAACTATATAAAATTTTTTCCTGACTGGCTTCACAACATGACATCATTTCTACATTTATCCAAAAAGTTCATGAACTGCTGCCTTCACTAAGGATTCTGATTCCCATTGGGTTGAAACATCTGGTGCATTTGAATTGCAACACTATCCAGAGTTGGGTTTGAAAGTGATTATTTGAAATATAGTTGACCGTGACATCCATATGACAACCAGGTATAAGTACTGAATGGCTGGAGGCAGACTCTGTAGGAGGCCCATCATTGCATTTGCATCCATAGGAAAAGAGACATCGTTTCATCCTTGCAACAATTTACTGGTTTTTTGTTATCTCTTTAAACGTTGCCCCTGTCAAATAATGCATATTCTGTGCATCAGTCTTATATATGTACACATTATACACTTCATGCTTATTACTGCTGCTATTTAACAAAGATTCTTTAACCCTTATGCCCTCAATATGGACTATAAAAAAGGGGGTTGTAATTTTCCATGTCTCTTTTTTTTGATATAGATTTTTCTGTGAAGTAAAATCATTGTTATTATGCCTGAATTTTCTTTCCTTTAAAAAGAAAGAAAAAAATCTTTAACAATAGCAGTGAGGATGGAGAGGAGGTGAAATTACATTTGTCTGCAAAGTGGCTTTGGAATTTTAACATGATGATTTTCCAGGAGAAAAGCTTAAGGGATCATATCAAATGAATTTTGCTATCAGAGTAAGAGATCTGTCTTCAGGTGGGGAAAATATATTTTAATTTGACAGAGGGCTTCAAGGGACTTTGACAGAATTCATTCTGCTGGCAGATATGATCTAGGTATTAGACAAAAACACATTTTGTCATGAGGACACTGTTAGCTGTTTGACATAATGCATTTTGGACACAGTCAGGATGTGGTGGAAGTGACAGTCATTTTCTTGCCAATGAAGCACTGGATTATTGTTTCTGGTTAGAAAGACCCTGCTCTCCTGCTCAAACATTGGAAACAGTTGCAGGGTAGTCCTTTTAAACAGGGATGAATATTAGAAAATGTTTTGAAAAACACCTCCCCCTGCTTTGAGTTCGGGCATCATTGTTGTGACCCCACGCTGCAGGACTCTGGACTGGGGGTAGGCTTGGGTAAGATGTGTCAAGAAGGGGTCTCAACCCTGTTTTCAACCCCCTGCTCAGAGTGAAGGGCACTCTCTTACATGCCACTTCTTCCCAGGGCTACAGGACATGTCATTTCACTCTCTTTGCTCCAGCCAAGGATACGGACACTAACCTAGCAGGGAGTAGGGATGCTGCTTGTTTTATCCAGTGACCATTCCACACAAAATGCAAAGGCAACCCTGGAAAGCTGAGATTAAAATGCAGGACTTGCTATCTCTGGACCCACTGAGTGTACAGTAACTCACATTTCCCCTGGTCTCATTCAATCCCTCGAGGAATCTCTGCAGATCAGTGGTGAAGACTCAGCAGAGGGAAGAGCGCTTGGCTCTGCAGTAAAATCTCTCCTCACACAGAGCTCAGGTACCACATGAGCAAGGGTTTGAACCACATCAGGCTGAGATGGGAACTGAGTGTTTACCTCTGGCAAACAAAACAAGAACTGCAACCACTCAGCCACATATAAATGAGAGAGCAGCTCAATTTCTGCCTTAGGTTTTCCAGAGGGAGCAGCCTGGGCAGCTAGTGCTGGGTAAAGGATTGGCCCTCGGCAGCCCAGGTGGAATGAGGTGCGGGCTCCCAATAAGCTGCCTGCTCCCTGCTTTGCATGGGGAGCCTTCCACTCAGTCACATCAGTTCCAGACAGATTTCTGCCTGCACTTCATTTCTATCTGAGAATGGCTACCTCCTGCTAAAATATGTGCTGAATTGTTAGGGAGGAGATGGGGGGGTCAACACTCCTGTGCTTCCAAGACATGTTGGCTATTACAGAAACATGATATGAAAATTCCTCTTTCAGCTGGATCCATCCCTCAGTAGGGCTGCCACTGCACCTCCCCATGCACCCAACTGATGTTCTCTTTGTTATTTTTCCCTGGTTTCATTTTTTCCTCTCTCTCAGTTTTGTTTTGTTTTTTTTTTCTCTCTCTTTGTGCTTTAAAGAGCTCATCGAGTTAATTTTGTGCTCCTGCTTCAATTTCATTTGGAAAGGGAATGATAGAAGTGTGGGTTCATTCGCTGAATCTTTTTAATAAAGTTCTCTTTGGTTAGAGGAATGTGAGTGATAAATCACAGCCTCCATTGTTGTGGGTTCTGACAGTACCCTGGAAATATTTTTAAACAAAGAAACAAAAAAATTACATATTTATCTAATGAATAAATCCCCCTTTGTGATTTAGCAGCCTAGGCAGGTCTTCACCATGGCAATGTGAGGATATTTACAGTATCTAGGCCAGAGAATAACAATCTAATCAGTGAATCCTTATGTACAGGATCCCCAAAGCAGGAATGAGAGAGTAGCAAGTGTTTCACATGAAAACTCAACAGCATCACCCTGACTCCATGGTCTTCTGTGCATGTGGACCAGGCCATTTTTTGACAAAGGGAGATCTCCAGCATATTGAAACTTTCAGTTTGAGGTTTCACTACATATGATCCTGAGAACTACTGAAGTTTCATGAAAAGACCCTGGCAGGAAATCAATGTCAGAACTGAGGGACACCTCCCTAGTGAAGAAAGTAACCCAGAAGCAGAGTAGCAATCCTGCAAGCCGTGAGGACATCAGGGTGGTAGGAGACTCGTACCTCACTGCATCTCCAGGAGCTGGTGGGAATTCCCTTGAGGGAGTAAAGACAGACCTGCCACCAGTGCTGATCCAGCAGCCCTTCCAAAGTCAATGGGCACCAAGTTGAGGACATAGCCCATGTAGTCTAAGCCCTCAGATAGGTCAGGAGCAGTGATGGCTGATATTCACTGGATCCAAACCCAATGCTGCATGCACTGCAGTGATGCTGTCAAGACCAGCAAACCAGTACACCAGTGGGGATATCTGGCCCAGGCCTGGAGGAACATCTATAACAAAGGACTCAAAGAAATCTGACATGCTACAAGTTCAGTTTGCTTCTGAACAGAGCTCAATGCTTTCATCACCATGTCAGGCTAGGTTTGCAGATGGGGTAAATTCAGAATTGCTCTATGCCCAATGGCAATGCAAATTTACATCAGCTCAGTATGGCCTATGAGCAACATGTGCTTATTTCAGAGGAGAAGGAATTCAATGTTATTGAGGAATGGGGCCTTGAGGAAGTGAAGGCAGAAGTCAAGAGGAGCTCCACTGGCTGGTGTGATTTCAGCCTCTTAATGAAGAGGACTGTGGCCACAGACAGAAATACTAATGCAAATTTCATTTCCTCGCTTGTCAGTAGTGAAGCAGGAAGAGAAAAGAAGTTGGCAAGGACTGAAGGAGGCTTAAGAGCAAAGGATGAGGGACCAGCCCCCTTGTCTTTGGAAGATTAGCTTGGCAGTTGGGCATCTGTTCAGCCTCAGTGAAAGGGAGAACTCAAGATCAATGTGTGTCCCATTATGCTGCTGAATTTCAATGCAGAAAATGTGTGAAATATGAAGTGAAAGTTCAAGCAACTGAGTGAGCCTTTTGAATGTATGTTGGGCAATAATTAGCTAATTAACAGTCTTTTGCTTGGCTGCAGTGGAATACGTAATCAATTTCATATGGAATGTGCTGTAATGAACCCATAATGGGATTCTAAACACCCACCATCACTCGTTAGGCACAGATGAGTATGCATGTGGAAGTCAATGTGCTTTAAGCAGCACTGACCAGATTTTCAGGCAGTGTAAACTGGCAAGGTGCTACGTGCACCACCTGACCATCTCTAACATGGTGGTGGCAGGAGGAAGGAGGGGGGCTCCTTAACTGACTTTCAGCAGCATTCCCTTGAGGGCAGCAGGACCTGTCTCCCCTGTGAATAGTGAATTCCACCAGTCCAGACCAGGTTTGCTGAAGGAATATCCCGGCCTCATTCCAGGTGAGAGCATGTGGCTGTGAGTTGGAAGCAAGGGTAACCATATCCTTCAGCCATGAGATGGACATCTCTACTCAGATCATACCAACATCAGTGGACAGGTAGGAGCCTACAGAGGTAGTGAATAGAGATTGGAAGGGATGTGAATCTTCCTGGCTACGTTCAATGCCTCTTACTTCACTCAGGGCTTCACTCTGTGAGGACTGAATTGCCTTGATGGAGATTTCACAGCAGCAGCAGGTGACATACAGCTAAGATGATATTTAAGGTTTTCCTTGATACTATATTTTAAATGTGCTTTTCCTACCCCACCTCTCACCCTATTCAATGTTCCTTTCAGTTTTGCCAACACAAATGTTTGTGGGACTGCAGTGTAAACAATCACTGCAACAATCTGGCTGAAAGGTGATGGGACAAGGGGAAACGGACTCATCTTGGTATTGTTTATCACAATGCTGTGAAGATACCCTGAGGTGCAGTACCCTACGCTAGGTGAGATGCTCCATCCAAGCTCTAGAACAAGCCATGGTGAGAAGACAGAGGAACTGCAAGGAGGCCTGTGGAGGTGGAGGCATAAACCACAGCAACATGGCAGTGTCAGTTCTCCTGTGCTGGAAGACGAAAAGCAGACTGGAAGGATGTGTCTTCTCCTGGAGCTAAGAGTAGGTTCATGGGAAGGAGGTTACCTCTGCACCCTGCAGAGAGCATGGAAGGATCACAGACTTCCCTGGGAAAGGAAGTGTTGACTCATTTGCTGCAGTGAAATCTCAGACAGGCAGAATGTCCATGAAAAGTTCAGAGGACCAAGAACTAGTTTGAGAGTTCAGGCACTCTGAGATGGTTTTGTTGCTTTGAGAGGAGAAAAATCTGTGAAGTTCCTAAGAGCTACCCTTGGAAAACAGTGATGGTCTGGTGGTGGATTTTGATTAGTGAAACTGTTCTGGAACTTAACTCTCTTATAGAGAGATAAGTGATGGTCTCTTCAGCCAGGGGACAGGTGATAGGACAAGGGGCAATGGGCTCAAGCCGTGCCAGGGCAGGGGCAGATTGGACATTAGAAAAAAATTTGTTACTGAAAGAGTTGTCAGGGCTGGCACAGGCTGCCCAGGGAGGGGCTGAGTCACCTTCCCTGGGTGTGTTTAAAAAAGGGTAGATGAGGTACTTAGGGATATGGTTTAGCTTAGGATGAGAATGGTTGGACTTGATGATCTTAAAGGTCTTTTCCAACCTGGTGATTCTGTGATTCTGAAATTCAAACTGAAAGCTCTGAGGGAACAAGAACACTTTCCCCACCACCACCACCATCCTTCCCCCTTTATTTTTTAACTTGCACTATTGCAGTCTGGGTCACAGGCAGTCCTCTGTATAATTGCATCAGCAAAAGGCAAGGCTGAGGTCTGGGAGTGCCAACCTTTGCCCAGCAATGACAGTCCTCCAAGGTGTTCTGCTGCTGCCAGCCTGCAGTAGCCTTCGAGGACACCTATCGATGTGTTTATCTCTGTGCAGTGAGCGGATTGGGAGCGCCCATTAGTGCTTCCTTATAATTCGAAAAGACACGAATCAAAATAGAGCACACCACACTGTAATATTAATGAACAGCAAATTGATCTATCTATCTTTCTACCTCACGTTCATCACTGCTATGGCACCTAAGCACCAATGGCAAAGTCATCGGTTATTTCTGTTGCTTCCCCACCCGCCCTTGGCTTTTGAAGCAATGCCTTTGGGAACATTGCTATCGTTGCAGCCATCTGATTAATTAAAAAAGAAAAAACAAAAGACACTAACTTAATTCAGAGGCACAACAGCTTTAGCAACGGAGTCTTATTATTTGTCTGTTTTTTTAATTTAGTTCTTACAGCAAACCCTTCATTTTCATATTAATGTGGCAGGATAACTTTCCTGTGCTAGCATGCCACTGGGACCACAATAATTAATGTATCTAATGTGAAAGTTTAAGGTTCATTAGGTTTGGAATTTAGGCAGGTTTTTAATCAAGCATGTTATAGCAAATCATTAAAAGCTAAACACAATTTATAAAATACCACAGTGCTGTTTAGCTGTGAGTTTGCTTGGGGCAGAGAAGGCGGGTCTGGGAAACACTTTGCACCTTTGAGACCTCCTGTCAAATCAATGAGGAGCAGACAACACAAACTGATCTTCTTTGGCAGGGAACAGAAGAAGCTGGGAGGGGGTCGATTTTCCTAATAATAGTGGCAATTAAGAGGACAGCTCAGTTGAAGTCAATTGTGGTAATGGTGATATCCTCTCCCTGCCATTAGCATGTCACTCATCTGAGGAGAAGCAGGTCCTACACAGTCAGCCCATCACATGCTGTTAATTATTGCACGCTGGAGTATCCAAGACCCATGTCAGCTCAGGTCACAAACAACATCCTTGCACCAAGGAGTTTGCAATCTAATCTAAGAGGGTGAGTAGGGATTGCTGTCCCCACTTAGACACTGGGATGGAAGTACAAAGCACCTTCCACGAGTGGTCAGACACAATGCAACGCCCTCGGCAAGGTCAGGATGTTACTAAGCTGAAGGGTTTGGATCATTTTTCAAATATAAATGCCTGAAATTTCAAAGAAAACTGCATTAGGAGCAGCTGTTCTAGATGAGTATGGCAATGAGAGATAACCCCAAAGGAAGACTGTGACAGGACACAAACCCATGGCTCCTAAAATGCCAGGCCATGCCAGGACAGTAGTGTTAGCAGTTGTAATCACAAAGAACTTCTCTGCTCAAAGCAGATAAGCAGGGATTTCTTTATTCCAGTGCTGGGGAACACTGGGGATAGCTCCACCAAAGATGTGTTCACCTCTAAGGACAAAGCACAGCATATTTATACAATTTTTATACCAAAGTCATTGTTTAAAATTGCATAGAATGCTCACTTCTTAATTTGACCCTTGCAGTGATTTGCTTTCAGTTACTTCACTTTATCTATATCCTTATTCTATAAAAATCATTGCTTAACTTTGCTGATAGTTTTAAATACCAAGAGGGGAGGGTAATGTTAGCAATGCCAAAGGTCCTAATGAAAGGGCTCGCAGTAGACATACCAGTGAAGCAGTAATTTATTACACATTCTTCCAAGAGCAGGTGACCTGGCAAAGCAGGCACACCTGTGGGTAGAGTTTGCATCATTCTTATACCATATTCCCATCCAAAATCCCTCCCCTGTTTACCTATGGATTAGGTTTTTCCAGGGTTTACAGGCTTAACCTAGGCACCTTCTCCACAATAGTACATAATACACTACACATTGCATGGCTGGCAGGTTCCTGCTTCCCATTGGTGAAGAAAATTAATATTTATGAGCTTACTAAGTTCTCTTACATAGTCCTTAACTGTTGCATATCTGTTTTGTCTGGGCACAATGAAGCCAAACGGGGACCCTCAAATGCTGCCTTTATCTCACTGCTTAGGCAGCTGAATAGTGGGGCTTGACTGGGACCCAGGGCATACCCAAGCCGAAGGAGTTCAAGGCTCAACCCAGGTTTCAGTTCGTTGAATTATGCAGCAGTGACCTGATGTCTTACAGGATAACTCAATCAGAGCTATCTACACAGCTCCCCATGACTTTGTCTCTGCTGAGATGGGACCTCAAAGCAATTCAAGACTGAGTCTCATTACAACCCCCCCACAAGTCGCCTGATGGCCTAGACATTGCCAAACCTGTTTGTGGAATCCTTGAGCCAGACAATTCCTTACATTCCAGCCCATGACCTGAGTCACAATTAAACTACTTTCATGTTTTTACTGTCCTATATATGGGTGTAAGTTTCATTTATATATTTTAGCAGAGCTGTGTATTCCTCAGTTTCTGATTGAACCCTTATTTGAGAAACAGATTTTACCATAATTCTTTTAACACAACCAACAGCAAACCTTATTACAATAATGCAAATTATAATCATTAACAGTGTTCCCCCTTATCTTATGTGCTATCTCTATTAACAAATGTCCTTTATCTTCCTATTCCTAAATCCCTGACAAAGGATTTCTGATGAGGCAGCCGGAGTCCTCCACTTCCCAAGTCAGCAGAGAAAAATACCACAACCCATTTCAGTTTGCAAAAGCAACATTCCTCAGCATTTTCCACAACCCCATCCTTGCACATGCTCGTTTCATCTTTGTCTGGTCTTCCACAAGTGCAACCAGTCTCTTCTGGTACCTATTGTTTTGGCTCAAGGTCCATAACCAGTACCCATTGTTTTAATTCAGAGTCCATAACAATTCCCACAGTGATCAAGGCACACACCATCCTAGTTACCTATTCCTAAAAGCCTTAACATGCTTTATATTCTCATAGCTGCTATAACTCCCTTAAAATCAAAATCATATTCTAAACTACAACCAAAATAACCTAGTATTTACTAAGGTGATTATAACAGTAGTACCATCAAAGACAGGAGCTGAGGTCTGCAGCTGTGAGGAATTCTGCCTCCCTGAAAAATTCACAGGACTTTAGTAAAGTTCCTATAACTGATAAAACAGACTTCCATACACCTCCCAATTCCAATTATCTCCTCCCTTTGTTCTCTGCATTGCTTTATTTAAGCTTCCTTTAAGCTTATAAGATTTTTTTTTCTTTATCTTTTTCCTCTCCTTTTTCTTTTCTCTTTTCTTTAAATCAAAAAGCTCCTGGCAAGCAGGATTTCCCAAGCTTCACCGGTTTCAATTGCATTCCAAGTAATAATCTTAAGAACACAACGTGCCTGAGACAGCTTAGCTGGGCAATAGCAAGAACAAAAGAAATGTTACAACGTGAGTGTCAATCAATTGCAGGTGTCATTAATTCACTTCGAGTCACCCACTCCTATTCATTCTCCCAGTGATCCATCAGCAGAGGCCCTAAACCTCAGGGCTTCTTCCATCTCCATGGTGGGATATAAAATGCCTGGAAAGAGGATGGCTACTCTGGGTTAAGGGTGCAGAGCAAAGTGATGGAGAAGATTAATGTCCTCTGAATTTTAAAGGGAGAGCCACTGGGCTGGCTGGGAGCCCTGGGACTGACATGCATACACTTTGTCTTCCTGAGGGCTTCGGCTAGTCAAGTGAAACTAGTGAGAATCAGCCTCTTGTGCACCTTTCCTCTCTTCTTCCCAGGCTCACCAGTGCTCCATACAGACATCCCAGAGTTACCTCCCTATACAGGAGGTGTTTGGCAACCTTCACAAACATGCCTGTGAGAACTTACCTGACGGCCTCCAGTGCCTGATTTCTGTCCTGCATTCTGTCTCTAATTCTGTGCTTGGGTTCCTTAGGCAAGCTTTGCTGGCAGGTGTTAATTTTCACTCAAATAGACTTTGCAACATGTGATCTTCATTTTATATCGAGTTGCTGTTTTCTTTCCTGTCTCCTGCACATATTGTCATCCATCTGCTGAAACCTGGTTCGCCTGGATTGAGAGTGCAGGTTTAACTCTAAATCTGATTGCATCAGTCCCTTTTGCCACTAGAATTTCTGGGACAATTAAACAGGCACAACAGATAACCTCTTCTTGGCACCAGACACTTTGAGCTTTAATGGTTAACATCAGCATTTGGTTTTATAAGCAAGGTAATTATAATGGGTGCATAATGCTTGACATCAGCATTCGTGTTTTTATAAGCAGGATAATTTTAATGGGGTGTATCTTCATTCTCCACCTACAGCACTTCATCTTTCAACACAAGAGTAAAACAGATAAAAAGGAAACTTTTTAGCATGCTCTTCCTATAAGGAAAAGTCTATTTTTTTTGTTCATTGCTCCCTCTGCTTCTAAATCTGGACCTTCCCAACACCTCCTGCTGGCCCTGCCAACCACCTAGCTATGCCTTTTTAATTGAGTTTCTTTCTTACCCAGGTCTGTAACAAATGTTCTTGCTCTTGGATAGACGTAGATGAGATTCACAGAGGATCTTTTGGGTGTTGACCACACAGGTGATGCTGATTAAGCATCTGATTTTATTAGTCTTCTGAAGACCACAGTCCTGTTACATGTTCCTTTAATGCCCCAAGAGTTACATAAAGGGTTGAATCTCCATTGTAGAAGGAAGTGCATGGGACCAAACTACATTCTGCTTCTGGATTTCACCATCACTCAGCAAAGGGCACTAGCTGGCTGTGTGCACATGGCTCTAACTCCTTATGATCACAAAGTACAGCCATAAAGATGGTTTATGTGACTCCATTTCACTTTTTGTTTGCAAGGAACTAGGGATGAACTATCAGTTACTGGAAATCAGGCAACGAGCAGCAAGCTCTCCCTGATGTAGCTTTTCAAATCACACTTATTCTGTGATTGTGCCGCATCCTTTGGAGGGTTAAAAAACAACTTTGCCCCTTTTTTGGGAGCTTAATATTTTCTGCAAATGGAATACTGCCAATTACATAATAGAAGTACATATTTTCCCCCCAAAAAAAGTTCACAGCCTGTCATTTTCACAGTTTCTTTTTTATTTTTTCCCTAATTTAGATCCCCATCTAATCTCAGCTTTGTGCAGTGCCATCACAAGCATCAGTGAAGATTCCTTCCTCTGTGGGAAATGATACAATACGTAGCTCCTTCTTCCCAGAGCATACACAGCACCTTGTTAAAAAAGCGAATTATAGGCAGTGATTTACAGCCCACTTTCACCATTTGTGACACTGTGTGGAGTATCTGTTCTTTGAAGTGTACTTTAGTACTAAGGAAATTTAACAGTCTGTAGCATTCCCAAGGTCTTTTGCATTATGAAATAGGGGAGAGTTCTGTAAACCTTGGCCATCTTCTTTTGTTTAGTTTCATTGCTTCAGTGTTTGTGAAAGACAGGAGATTTCTGGAAGGAAAAGATCTGATTCATTATGGGGCAGAGATCAGACAGGAATAACTATGTCACTTGTCCTGCCACAATGGCTGTTCCATCTCTAATTATACAACATCAACCTAAGTAATAATGAAATGCTTTCTTTTCCTGTTATATTGTGCACACTTCACAGTGGAACTCTTCACAGTCAGCCCAGAAAGGAAGATGAAAACACACAATGCCAGGAGCAGGGAAAAGAAAGACTTATGAATCTGAAGGTTATTTTTCTGCTCTCCTGTGGGACAAGACTAAAAGCCAGAATCAGAAAGAATAAAGCCCTGAAGAAACACCTTTAAAAACATTTGACCCAAAGCAGCTACTTATTTTGTGGAGTTGTTTGGTCCTTGCTGACACACTGGTCAGGAACGTGGCTGGAGCTCACCCGGGTTTGTGTGATCTAATGCAAGAGCTAACAGCCAGTGGGACAGAAAGGGTGTCCCAGGAGCAAGGGGCAGCACAGAAGAGCATCTAATGATCTAATCTATTTAGCTTCTCAGCCTGGTACAAATGTGCCCTTCTTGAGTGACTTTTTTCTGTTCATTATCCTTTATCTTCTTCCCAGAGGGAGAGCTGCTTACAACAAAGAATTGGGCCTGACTCTGATGCTGAGTCTGACTGCCAGGGGACAGGCTGAAGACTTCTTCCCAACAGCTAGGCCAAGGTCTTCAAAGGCACTTGGCCCAGAAGAGAGATGGTGATGCTACAGCAAACCTGAACTCACTTCACAGCAGGGTAACCTGTGAAAAGCAACCAGGTAAACCTCACCTCCCTGACCTACCAAGATACTGTGATCTCCACAAAACAAGTACCAAAGCAAAGGCATGCAAGAAAACAGCCTTGCTGAAAACACAAGAAGTTTGAGAGCTCTGGCCTCCAGCACCACATCTTTTAACTACTCTCCTGTGGGAATGCAGAGGTTAGAAACTGCTCACAAATCCTAAGACTGGTGCTGGATTCAGTGTCCCTGTCACCTCATGGCAGGATTTCCCCTCTTGTACACTGCGCAGATTACACCCAGTTTTCCAGGCCTAGTTCTGAATCTGAAAATCTCCAGATTTTGAAGTGGGAAGAAAGATCCTGTCTCTTTTCTCTCCACACTGTCACATTTCACCACCAAACTCCCTGTTTCACTCCCTTAAGGATCTTTTAGCTAGCTTCCCTACTTAAACAAATACAGACTGAGCATTATTTTCCTGTAGGGGTTATGAAATGCTTTATAAAATACAAATTGTCATGTACAATGGCATATGTCTTATGCAATTCAAATGCTTTTCACCCTCCTGGGCATAATTACTGGGAAGAATGAAAAAAGGTTCCTTGAAACCATGAAACTGTTTACATCCCAAGCCCCTCCTGGTGCAAAGGAAAGCAATTTTATTACTGTTTCGGTTGTGATAAACACAGAGCAAATCAGTCATCAATCAGCAAAAGCTTTGTTCATCTGTGAGATGATTCCAGAGTGACACTGACACTACCTTGGTAACGAGCCCCTGTGTGGCTGAAAGGAACTCAAGTTGGCCATCAAACTCCTGGCATTGGAAGACACACGCTGCATACCTCACAAACCTGCCTTCAGTCTCTTGTCCCTCTTCTGCTCCTGCGTGGCAGTGCTTTGCAAAGCAAGATGGGCTCACATGACTTCATTCCTCCTGATTATTTTAGATCACCATGGGGCTTCAAACACAAAATCTGACAAGCAAAACCTGCAGCCATTTACTTAAGTCTAGGCATGATCCTAAGTGGAGAAATAATCCAGTGGTTTCATATTAATCCTGCCAGTTCTGAATTGATGAATACTGAGCTGAAGGCCCTTCCAGGGCAAGTTCATAGCTTCGGGAGAGTTACAGCAAGGATAGATGTCCTTTCATGTGAAATCACAGGCAGTGTGTGATTTGATCAAGGGGTGGCAGTTCTGGGTGGTAGTTTGACAGTCAAAGGACCAATCTGACACCAAAATAGAAAAACCCTGCCAAGAGGCATTTGTTGTTCATTATTTTTTTCTTAAGCTTGGCCACTTCATTGCTCTGAGTCACAAAGGACGGGAACAAGTGGAAGGACCAAGGTGAGGGAGGGCAAAATCTGAAGCTACTTTCAAAGGATGCATCAGTAATGCACAGCCCAAGGTTCCTAAAACCTGGATTAATAGGGGCTGGGTCAGGCTGGGATCTGATCTCACCCTTTGTTGGACTTTTGTACCACCTCACCCTTTGTCTTGTGAGCAGTGCTGGTCAGAGACACTCACCTTTATCACCAGAGGTTACATCTGCTGTGATGAACCTCTGCTGTGACACCTTTTAATGTATGGTCTCCTCTCCCCAAGGTTTTGATATGTTATGCAGCATGGGAGAAGAGCAGAGTGAGGACAAGGGAAATAAATGAGTAGCTCTCACAAGGTATCACCACTGCATTTCCACAAGGAAATGTGTATTTCATAATTCAAAATAATTGTATTTTCATATTCCCACCCACATTCATTTGTTTCTTTAATTCCTCTTATACCTGAACTGATTTATTTTGGTCCTATAGAAAAAAAACACATCTGAAAATCTTAAAAGCTGCTTATGGAACTGTCAGTTCTGTTTGTCATCAGGGGCTACGTGCACTGAGAATGAGATCTGGACTCTGCAAATGGCTTGTCCCTTTCTCTTGCAGACACAGACATCAGGAGATTGTGGGTACAAAGGGGGTGATCATAAAGTCCTCAGCTGTCCTGGCACCCATGAAAGCAGTTCATGGGTGAAGCTGAGAGTAGATGAGTAGATGGTGTGAAATGAGTAGCCCAGAGGAAGGAATAGTAATTTATGTCCTGCATTTGTCATGATTCTTGTCTCTGTCTTACCTTCAGCAACACTGCAATTGATAAACCATCTTTCCAGATGCTCCAGCTAGCCTCTTAATTTGCTTGGTGTCAGTAGTAAATTTGAACTCTTCAGGTCTCTCCATATACCAGATTCTGTCAATCCAACGTGCTGAGGAGGTTGGCTGAACAAGCTATCCTTAATCTCAGTGGTTTATTTCTTGCTTTCTTACACATTCCTTCCTTTTTTCAAAATCTCTTTAGTCATTTAAAACTCAGGACCATTTTTCTCTTCTTACCAGGTTATTCACTTTAACCTCCTTAGTGTACTCCTGTGAAGCAGGTCATAACTTACCCAAGCTTTATATCTCCTCTCCATGAAGCTGTGCTTTTATTTACAACCACTGGGTCAAAAATGATAGCTTAAAATGCTGTTCTTAGCTGACTAACCAGCCTGGAGAACCTGACAGCCATCATGATTTGCTGGAGGCTGAGGCAGAATTCCAGCTAAGGTATCCCAATCTGCCAGGGAGGACAGCACACCAAGGAGATGTACCAGTGTAGCTGTGTGGGAGACACAGCAGGACGAAGGGGACCAGCTCATGAGGGAACTGATCTAAATGAGAAGTGACTCACCACAGTTTTCCTCGTGGTATCACAGCACATTCATTACAGAGTCTGTAGTTTAGGGTAGGACTAAGGAGCAGAAGAAAATTCCACTGGGAATGATTCCCTTATGGTTTCTGTTTAGAAGCTTTAGGTAAAAGTTTAATTGAGCTAGGAGTTTTTGACAAATAGAAGCTCCCAGCAAGGGGAGTTGGAGCTACAACTATTTCAGATCATTTTTGTAACTTTGCTGTAGCTGAGAGGACAGTCCTAGATACTGTGGGAAAGCAAAGGAAACCGCAGGTTTCCAAGAACTAAAGAAATCCAGACAATGCATAGTGAGGATCAGTTTTCAGCGTAAGATGGGTGGAAGAAAAGGACTATTGCTGCCTAATAGCAAACACACTGCATAGTAAGTGATCTGCTCCCCATGCAGGCACCTTCAGCTTGAGGACAAGAGGTCTATCTAGTCTTATCTTCTCATGGGTGCATGTGTGATTTATGTAGTAACTGCTGCCTGCAGCACACAGATTCCACCTACAAATACCTGAATCACCACCTACAACTACCTGAAGGGAGGTTGTAGAGAGGTGCGAGATGGTCTCTTCAGCCAGGTGACAGGAGAGGGGACAAAGGGAAATGGCCTCAAGCTGTGCCAGGGCAGAGCAGATATTAGAAAAAAATTTGTTACTGAAAGAGTTGTCAGGGCCTGGCACAGGCTGCCCAGGGAGGGGCTGAGTCACCTTCCCTGTGTGTGTTCAAAAAAAGGGTAGATGAGGTGCTCAGGGATATGGTTTAGCTTAGGATGAGAATGGTTGGACTTGATGAGCTTAAAGGTCTTTTCCAACCCTGTGATTCTGTGACTCACTGCCTCTAGAGTACCAATGCCCAGGTTGCAGTTCCCCCTTACTCACAGCATGTCCTTTACTCTGCACAGAGCCCCATTCACTATGCAAACCGAGTCCACAGCTCGGATGTGCCAGTGTTAGAATGCATCTGGATGGGCTTGTCTCTACCTGACAATTCATAATTGAGTTTGGCCATTTGGAATGATTTCAGCTCTGCTTGGCAGTTTTGTTACTCTTCTAAGTGTCCTCAGGTCCAACAGTCCAATGTAAATTGAAAGGAGAAAGATTTACATTATCAAAGTCCAACAGATCAATCACTTTCTCTCTGTGGTGATTTGTGGCTCCTCTTTAGATACACCTGTCTGACAAAGACTGTGGGGTTAACTACATATTTTTACAAGATTACACCCTTCTTTTGGTGGAGTGGTCTCAACCATCCTCTGGTTCAGAGCACAAATCATTCTTTCCAGCTTCTTTGTCATTTTTTAGCTTGATGTATAAAGAGTTTTGATAGCCCCTGAAAACTTGCCATTACAGTAGGCTGCCCATGAATCTATTCAGTGACTCTGTGCATCTAGTCAATTTTTGCTGACATTTCCCCCCCCTCTTGCTTTAGATGATTGGCACTGCAGTGATGTATTTTGGAAATGCACACAAGTAGAGCTGATTTTCAGGCTTGACCAGAAAATCGACATTCTTAACAGTTGGGTTTTTTTTCTTTTGTTTTATTTTTTAATATCTCACAAGTAAGACCGAAAATTTCTTATGAAGAACTTTGATCTGAAAGACAGATATAATAAGATCAGAAACATTCTCAACACAGAATTAATAGCTTCCATAGACGAGTTATTGGATGAAGAATAGGAAAAAGTCAGTTTAATGTTGGGCTCTGCAATCAGTGAAACTGGTCCCTTGAAGACTAAACTATTAAAGAATTCAGCATATACAGATATTAAATTATTTTACCAAATCTTGTCCTATATTTGAATGCATTATATGGCCAGACTCTTACAAAACTACTTGAGTGGAAGAAGAAATGTGACCTTTGCCTGAGATTTGCTGTGTCCAGCAGCTTGGCTGGAACAGAAGCCTGATGCCCAGAAATCCTGTACAAAGCACCACTGTTCATACACAGATCAGCTGTGTGCTGGATGCCTCGTGCATCCAGGACATGTACGAGTCACTGAGCTGAGCATATGCTGATTGCCTTCATGATTTTCCTCCTGAAATATGGGAGTGTTGCTTTGATCATTTAATATGTGAGCACACAGAGAAGCTTCCAGTGAGAACACACAGGGATTTCTAGAACAGTAGCTGTAGAGCAGAAATATCCTATCTGAATTTGCTTCCAAATCAGGCATCCTTTTCCACTAATCACCAGTGATTCAATGGTCCCACTTTTACCCCTCCTTTCCTTAGGGGTAAGCAAGTATCCATTGCCAGGAGGCTTCCAGCTCACTTGGATATGTAGTTTAGGCAGGTTGTGTGGGATCCTTCTGTCATCAGCAGAAATTAACATGTCCAGGAAGATAATTCATTCCCACCTAACATGCATCACCCTTTCTTTCTATTAACTATAGACGGTGCTGTGATTACTCATCCAGACAACACACCTAACATTTAAAGAGCTCAGGTTTGGTAAGGAATGTCCTACTCTGGCTCTGGACTAAGGCTCTTTAGCAGCTTTCCAGGCCCTAAAGGGGCTACAGGAAAGCTGGAGAGGGACTGGTTAAGAGAGCTGGGAGGGGCAGGACTATGTTTAAACTAAGAGAGGGGAGATTTAGACATTAGGATAAAAATCCTTCCCAGGGAGGGGGGAGGCCCTGGCACAGGGTGCCCAGAGAAGCTGTGGCTGCCCCTGGATCCCTGGTAGGGTTCAAGGCCAGGTTAGATGGGGCTTTGGGCACCCTGGGCTGGTGGGGGCTGTCCCTGCCCATGGCAGGGGGTGGAAATGGATGGACATTGAGGTCCTTTTTCACCCAAACCAGTCTGGGATTCTATGATTCTGTTCTCATCCCGCAATGCCACTCATTGTGAGCTAGGTCAGCACATGTCAATTCCATTTTCCCAGTGTTGAAACAAAGAAAATAGTTCTTCTTCCCCCTATATCTTTCTTCCACCCCGTTACTGTAATCTCGAGAGAGCTGGTGTTGAGGTGGTTTGGTAGTTATTCTTGCTGCATATGAACCATGTCTAATGCATGATCCTATCACTTAGGTTGAACTTCATAGGAAACAGTAATATAAGCAAGTTTTGCTATAATGACAAAATGATACATGGAAGAATAAAGCATGACACTGTTCTAATGTCTCTTGACCAGGCAGATCTTATCTGCAATCACAGAATCACAGAATCCCAAGGTTGGAAAAGACCTTTAAGATCATTGAATCCAACCGTACCTGTCCTCTACTAAACCATGTCTCTAAGTACCTCATCTATCCATCTGTTAAACACATCCAGGGATGGTGACTCAGTGCCCTCTCTGGGCAGCCTGTTCCACATCCTGACAGCTCTTTCAGTGAAGAATTTTTTTCCTAACATAATCTGCCCCTGCCCTGGCACAGCTTGAGGCCATTCCCCTTGTCTCATCACCTGTTACTTGGCTGAATGGTCTCCATCATGATGGTGTCCATCATCCACCTCTCTACAATGATTGGTTTCTGTTGTGTGATTAAATATGGAAGGGGATTGTTTTGCTTCTCTCCTTCTTGTCTTAATTGTCTCCTTTACTCAGTATTGGGTCAGCTGCCTGAATCCATTTCTCATTAGCAGTAACACCTCTTCTTAACAACAATCATTTTGTAAGATCACCAAAGTGCAACATTCACTCCAACATCTCTGCTCTTCCTTGTGGCCACGTTGGATGTGTCCCTGTGTTGCACTCCTGCTGAACAGCACTGCCATCCTGGACTGGGGCCAACAGCTTCGATTTTGCTCCAGGGGAGAGAGGAGTTGGGTAAGAGCAAACTGAACTTGACAAACTGTGTTCTTAATTCATTTACATCCAATTAGGATTAATTAATTGCTGAGTAAAGTATCAACCCATGTAATTATGTATCAAAATAAATAATCTTATGCACTAAATGAGGCGGCTGCACATAAAGTGGTGAGACACTACTGTTCCACATAGCACTGCCTCCTGCACGCTGGGCTGCTGCTGTAAGTCAAAGCAGGGGAACTCCTTCTGTTGCAGGTGGGCTGATTTTCTCTTACCCAACACAGCTCACAACAAGCATCCAACACTTGTCTGCTCATCCTACTGCCTTTTCCCCAAAGAAGGAATGTGCTGAAGGGCAGGACAAAGTCCTTCCCCTCGAGCCTTCCCTTGACAACTGAAAGAGTTGTCCAGGACATGGAATAGGCTGCCCAGGGAGGGGGTTGAGTCACCCTGTGTTTAAAAGATGGGTGGATAAGGTACTTAGAGATATGGTTTAGCATAGGAGAGGAATGGTGAGGAGCCCAGAACTGGACCCAGCGCTCGAAGTGCAGCCTCACCAATGCCCAGGTACAGGGGCACAATCCCCTCCCCAGACCTACTGGCCACACTATTTCTGACACAAGCCAGGATGCCATTGGCTTTCCTGGCCACCTGGGCACACTGCTGGCTCATATTCAGCCTGCAGTCACCCAACACCCTCAGGTCCTTCTCTGCCTGACAGCTCTCCAGCCAGTCTCCCCCAGCCTGTAGCGCTGCAGGGGGTTGTTGTGTCCCATGTGCAGCACTCTGCACTTGGTCTTGTTCAACCTTATCCCATTGGTCTCAGCCCATTGGTCCATGTACACAAACAGGACAACAGACACAAAAATAATGGGAAAAATGTCTCATTTGAGGAAGAGGAAAGTAGGAAAGGAAACATCATCCTAGGATGGTTTCCCAATCTAGCTTTAGCGCTTTGTTCTCCAGTTCACTGGTAGATACACATTGTTTGGCTGAGCAAATTCAGTGTGACACTCAGAGAGAAGTCGTTCATGAAAAATTGGGAAATTTTTGTCAGGTTGTATAAATGAATCAGCCAAAGTGACACTGTGTAGGAGATAGAACCATCTGAAAAAGAACAAAATAACCTATTTCTTACAAGGTCTAGATTTCACCTTAAATTCAAATGCCAATTGGAAGTGGCACTGAGGGTAATGGACTTTGTGAGATGTTAAATGAAAAAGCACAGGCAGGATAAATAAGCTGAAAGTGCCTCTGTTGTCAATACAGCAACAGTAAAAGCCAAGAGCTGTGAGATGCAGCAGGATAGGACTGGGTGCAGAGTGGTTATGGGCTTCTTTTTCATGTCCCAAAACTGCAAGCTTGAGTCATGCTCCAAGTAGCTGCTAAAAGATGACCCCAGCTAAACTTATTTTAGTGTTGGAGAGCTCAAACTGATGAGGTTTGACACAGCTGTAGTATTCCTCTGTGGGTTCTGGCTGAACAACCAAGTTGCTAGGTGGGATGGGTGGTACCTGGTCTGTGGTGGAATTGTGCTCCTGCTCTTCTATGGGGCACAGACCTACCACTGATCTGGAGACAAAACAAGGTTGCAGTTTCTTGCAGCGTATTTCATATGCTTGCCCTTTTTTGCAAGGATGGATTCCAGTTCCTAGTACAAAGTGAGACCAAACCTCTCTGACCTCAGAGTCCCTACAGCTCTGTGGGCTTACAGTGATGGAAAAAGAAGATGCCTTTGGCAAACATGAGTCAGCAATGCATGCTTGCAGCCCAGAAAGCCAACTGTGTCCTGGGCTGCACCCACCAGCGTGACCAGCAGGTCAAGGGAGGGGATCCTGCCCCTCTACTCTGCTCTTTCAAAGCCCCCTCTGCAGTGCTGTGTCCATCTTGGGGATTCCCAAGACAAGACATGGATCTGTTAGAGTGAGTCCGAAGGATGCCACAGAGATGACCCAAGGGCTGGAGCATGTCTGCTATGGAGACAGGCTGAGAGAGTTTGGGTGCTCAGCCTGGAGAAGAGAATGCTCCAGGGAGACTTTAAAGCACCTTTCAGTCCTTAAAGGGGCTACAGGAAACTTGGAGAGGGACTCTTTATCAGGGGGTGTACTGATAGGACAAGGGGGAATGGCCTTACACTAAAGGAGTGGAGATCTGAGTCATTAGGAAGGAGGGTGGTGAAGCATTGGCACAGGTTGCCCAGAGAAGCTGTGGATGGATGGTGCTTTGGGCAACCTGAGCTAGTGGAGAGTGTTCCTGTCATGGCAGGAGGGTGGGACTAGATGGGCTTTGAGGTCCCTTCCAACCCAAACTAGTCTGGGATTTGATGAGGTCTGTGGAAGGCACTCTTCACTTTATAGGGACAGGATGACTGCAAGGCTGTGTTCTCCTCCTCCTAAACTCAACAGCTCCAAGCCTGCCATGCTCAGCGGTGAGTCTCACTATACAGGAATAATGCCTAATCTGAATGCCTAACCTGTTTGAGTTGGGTTTTTTTCCCTCTGAACATCCAATTCTATGAAAAGAGAAAAATATAGCTTGAAAATATATTTATTTCTAAGTGTTCTGAAGAGCTCTATAGTAGATAGGAGGAATTTGTGTAGGCCCAGCTCTCCTGGCGGTACTCAGTGACCATCTAATCTCCCTGCTATCATCTCAATACCTCCCTAATACTTGTTTAAACAGATCTAAAATTACTCATAGCTCTCATAAAGAAGAGGATGTCGTTCCTGTTCCACCTGGGTAAATAAGCACTTGAAGCAGAGGAGAAGGGAGTGCAGTGAGATCCCCCATAACTCCACCTGCATTAACCACAGGTAGTGTCTGAGGACATGTTTTTATTGTGCTTCAGCAGCATCTCCACCTCTGTTTAGCTTCATTTTTTCTTTCATTGCATGGGTGCCTTATGATTTGTCTGTATTCACTCAGTCAGCTTCCCTTCTTGGTCTGCACAATTTAGACTCACAAAGTCTCCAGAGTGCCTGCTGTGAGATGGGCCTTGGTATTTCATTTGCTTCCTGATTTGTAGTTTGAGTATCACTGCTGAAAACTGCATCGTGGAGTCCATGTCTCTCCAGGCCAGATTTCCAAAGCTATTTAGGCACCCAGAAGGAGCAGAGCAAGCACTCATCTTCCCAGAAGTGCAGGCAAAGCCAAATGCTGCCACCCCAAGGCTGCAGACATGTTTGATCTCAGAGAGACAATGTTATCCAATAACAAGGAGAGAAAAAGCAGAAGGGATGGAAAAATGCCTCTCAAACCTCATCTCATTGATAGGAAAAGCTTACAGAAAAGCTCCTTCCAAAACCCAGAGGTATGGCAGACGCATGGCTGCCAAGGCTTGGCTTGTTGGCAGGACAGCTGTGCCTCCCTGACACAGGCATGAGGAGCTCACACAGGCTCTGCATATAGAATCATAGACTGGTCTGGGTTGGAAGGGACCCCAAGGATCACAGAGCTCCAACCCCCTGCCACAGGCAGGGCCACCAACCTCCAGGCCTGGAGCTACACAAGGTTGCCCAGGGCCCCATCCAATCTGGCCTTGAACACCCCCAGGGATGGGGCACCCACCCCCTCTCTGGGCAGCCTGTTCCAGCCCCTCACCACTCTCTCTGCAAAGAACTTCTCCCTAATATCTAATTTAAACCTTCCTTCCTTCAGCTTCACTCCATCCCCCTTGTCCTGGCAGTGTCTGCCCTTTAACAAGCTGATTCCCCTCCTGTTCCTCTGCTCCCTTCAGGGACTGGAAGGCTGCAGTGAGGTCCCCCACAGCCTTTTCTGCTCTAGGCCCTGTCAGAGAGGAGGTTTGAGGGAATCATTCTTCCACTACTATTTTACCTCCCTTCCCAGACATCCTTCACACAGCAGCAAAGTGCTGGGCCTAAGGTGGGAATTAAGTGCCCAACATGTTTAGTTACACGCTCAGGAAAATCTGTCCCTTTGCCTCCTGTCTTGGGTCTCCCATTTTCTGTCCGTGTGAACCACACTTCTCAAGTATCTTTTCATTTTTTACAACAATACCACTCCTTTTCCTCATTTCATTGTCCTCCATGGTTTTAAAGCATTAGGAACTATTATGAGGACACCACATCTTGGGAACTCATCTGCCTTCATGTTGGAGGTCTCTCCAGGCTTCTCAGACACACTTTTCCTCTGGCAACAAAGGGCTGATAACACTACTCAGAATGGCAGATTGCAGAGGGTGGGCTGGATCCTCCCCAGGAGTAAACTGTGGAGCTCTGTAACTCTGGCAGACCTGCAGTTGTCACCATCAGCCAGGGGATGTCACCCAGCATGTTCAAAGCTGAATGCAAAGGCAACTGCTGAATAGTACTTTACCTCAGCAACACTCTTCGTAGCTCCTGACATCTAGAGCACAGCAGTGTGAGTGGTCCCTTGAGCCAACAGGAGGGTTTAAATCCATAATCTCCTGTATTACAGCCTCTACTGCAGAAACATTTGTCCTCTAACAGCATCATCAGCTGCTTGTGAGACAGAAGAGCAAAAGCTTTTTCACCTAGTTGTTAAGTTTTTTAAGTTAGTAGGAGGTATTCATCTTGCCCTGCCTTTCTGTCAGGTATGAAATGAGAATGTGCAGAGTGTCTTTTTCTGGAGGTAAATTATGTACATCCTTCAATAAAAATAGCTGGAAAGACCCTCTGAATCAGTCCTTGACAATCACAGAAGTAGAAATTTTAAAATTCCACTTCAGTCTACCCCAACATACATTTTCCTGAATTAAGATTAAATTCTTTCATACCCCAAGGCCAGGAGCTGTTTAAACTATAGTGTGTCACAGGAGGAGAGCAGGGAAGACTGCATTCACTCTGTTTTGCTCGCTGCCTATAGAAGAAAATTGATGTCACCTCACAGAAGCATTGGGCTGTGTCTCTTTGCAGGTATGAATTTTCCAACTCTGTATGTAGGTTTGTATCCACTGAATTCTTTCTGTGTTCAAGCAATGGAAGACTCAACACAAAGGCCACGCTTTTTTTTCTCCATGCAGTCAGGCTTTGATTCAGATGGGGAAGAAATTGGCTGCCAGGATGAAGTGTGTGATACTGGCTTCTACCAAGGCTAAGTCCCTGCCAGAAGGAAATGGCATCAATACACAAACAAGGCTGACATTTTCCTCTGGCTAGGTATATGGGCTGCATGTTATTCCCAGAGCTGGAGAGGTAACATTCTCACTGCTGATCAAACCATCGTTACAAACCAGATCCTAGGATCAGCCCCAAGTTGAGTGGGCATTAAGAATCATAGAATCATAGAATGGTCTGAGTTGGAAGGGACTCTAAGGATCACAGAGCTCCAACCCCCTGCCACAGGCAGGGCCACCAACCTCAGGCCTGGAGCTACACAAGGTTGCCCAGGGCCCCATCCAACCTGGCCTTGAACACTTCCAGGGACGGGGCATCCACCCCCTCTCTGGGCAGCCTGTTCCAGCCCCTCACCACTCTCTCTGTAAAAAACTTCCCCCTAATATCTAATCTAAACCTTCCTTTAGTTTTAATCCATTCCCCCTTGTCCTGTCATTGTCTATCCTTTTAAAAAGTTGAATCCCCTCCTGCTTATAAGCTCCCTTCAGGTACTGGAAGGCTGCAATGAGGTCCCCCCCGATTTATTCCCATTCTCAGACTAGAAATTCATCCCCTAGGAAAGAAAGAGGAATCTCTGCTTGAAATGCACCAGAAATCCTGCTTGACAAGTCAGCTGAGGCCAGGCTGGCTGTGCCAGACTTGGGACTGAACAGCAGCAATGCCAAGTCACCTCAGTCAAAAACTTTTCCAAAGCTTAGCAGAGAGAGATGCTGCTGTTGTTCTAAAACAGTTCCTGACCTCCCAGCTCAAGCTACAAATCTGTTTTCCAGAATTTCACAATATTTACTAAGGCACCTTTGCTTCTGTTTTAAAAGAAAAATGTTTCTTGTCCTCTGGGCAGCACAGAAAGAAAACCTGTCAGATGTAAATAGCTGCAGTAGTTGTCCAAAGAACTCCTGCTTCCTATTTTCAGCTCACTGTGTGACTTTGGGCAAATCATGATGTCTCTGCATGGTACCAGTTTAGCAAAACACGAAAGCATGTGCTTATGTCCTGTGGAGCTTTAGTGCTCAGCTGAGTCACAGACAGTCTGCTCCAGTTTCTCCTCATGACATGAGGACTGTGATGTGATGCCACCTCCCTGTATGAAGAATCCTCAGGATTTAGAGATTAACTTTTCCCTAAGGAGAAAACATTCATGTTAGTCTGGCTCCAGCTGTGATTACTTCAAAGGTAAAGATAAAACATCAGAAATATTTCTGTGTGTCATTGTAACCTGATTGTGGTCCCAATTCAGTGAAATAGATCAGGAGAAACACTTTCAAGATGGACAGAGTAGTAACAGGTCCTCAAATGTTGTGAACCAGGACGGGTCCCATTAGTGCAAGTCAGAACTACATTAGCAGAATACCCAGCACTTCTCAATAAAGTTCATATTCCTGGATGTCAACATGTACCACCAAGCTGCTCGAACCAAATGAATCTACACTCTTAGCACACAGAGCTAAACATTCAGGATTTGGTCTTCAACTAGTTGTGGCAGAGCACAAACCTCTGCCAGGACTAAGCCCAGACTTGAGAAGGTGTCATGAAGCAAAACAGTCTCTAGAAGAGTACAGTCTGCCCATGATTTGGGATCAAGTGTGGAATGGGTGCCTTCCACATCCCCCTATTAACCAAATACCTCTGGGTATCTCTCATTTCTTCCTTGTTTGCCAAAAAGTATCTTCCAAAACAACTGGAGAGTTTGTTTCCTCCATCGACAGAGAGTTAACTTCAGCTTTGTTCTGCATTAAATCATGCAGCATATGGAGATACAATTCCAAGCCATCTGGATTATCATTAGCCATCAGGTGTTGTGCTCATTACACCTGTTATAAAGAGAAGGGATAATTAAAGGGGGAGGGGGGGGGGCCTGGGGGAGGGAGGAGGAATTCTATTCCACTTGCAGCATTGCTGCTTTACATCAGTGGCTTCCTGTCCCTTTTGGCTATATGACCAAAGCACTATTTTTTTTGCAATATGCAAACCAAGAAACATTTGCATGAGGCAGAAGTAAAGAAGAGTGAACCTTCTTAGCCTGAGCAGATGTTTTTCATTAGAAAATAATTTGTCAAAAGGTAGAGAGATTCATACTACTAATTTTCAGAACAGCTTCCTTTCACTTTGGAGGGGAACTAGACTCAATTTAATTGCAAATAGGCTGCATGGTCCCGAGAATAAGGAAAGGAGAAGTGATGAGAATGTGTGCTATTTTCTTAATCAAAATCTTTCCCAAAATAAAGAACTTGTGGCTTATTTTCCCCAGAACAATTAATTCCTGCTTTAACCTCATCTCTACTGGAGATGTATCTTCTGAGTTAAAGCAGCATTTAAGGCTACTGGAGATAAACTACAGGAAGAACTTTACTGCATCCATGTCCATGAGCCAAAAAGTGGCCGTTAATCCTAGAGACAGTACATTTTAAGGAGTGGAGACTACACTGGGCAGAGACAGAACAAGCTTCCACATGAAGGGATACAGTTTCTAACCCTGCTTCTCATCTGCTGGATGAGGTAGGACCAGGCTGTTCCTCTGCCTTAGTTCACCCTCCGGTGTAATTAGACTGTGAGTTGTTCAGAGGGAATTCTGATATGTTCCAGGGGGCATCTGACAAAATAAAACACTGTTCTCCATTAGCTTCTCTCAGCAATGGCAAAACTCAAGTATTAATAAATGATCCAGCACAATTAACAACTGCAGACAGGAGCAAAACCAACATGAGAAATTCTGAATCTAAAACTGTTTCAGAGCTGAGCTGTTTCTATCTGTACCACGCAAACACCTCACCTAACGATGCTGACAGCAGCTCCTTGCACTGCTAAACGCTGCCACTGGGTCTCTGCATGCACACAAAACTCTGTAGGCATACCTTTGTTTGTGGTGTGCTGATCTGTAAACATGTACAAACACATATGCACATGCATATGTATCTCCTCTGTTCCCAAAGGAGTCAGGTAAGCACTTGATCTGCCTTCGCTGTGTCAGTAGTGCCAGGCCAGAGGCTGGCTTTTCTTTTCCTTGTGCAGCTACTCCCAAAGGAAATGCTAAAGAAAAGAGCCAAGCAAAATTAACAAGCACTCTGGGTTGAAGTCAAGGAACTAGGTGTGGATGGAAAGGACTAAGTCTAAAGCAACTGCTGGAGAGCTCCAGTCTGTGCTGTTGTGCATATGGAGGTTGATTTCCTGAAGCCAAAGACTGCGACCTGCATCTGTAACAAGTCATTAAAGAAAATAAAAAAGTTCCTACCAATTCTTGGCTTCAGCTGTCAAAGCTTAGTGTGGGGATTTTAAACTGTAAGGGATAATTCTTCCTTCTTCACTACTAAAATCACAAGATTTTACCTCCAACTGAAGGATGAATTCCACTCAGTAACAACAGATTGCTTTTAAATTGACAAATCATACACATGTGCTTCCAGAAGGTTTCATTTCAGGATGTTTTCAGGACATTTTTACAATGCAAACTGAAGCACACCACTTGCAGGGAGAGAGAGACATGTAGTGTACCATCCCTGGCATGGTTAAAGTTCCATCTTGGTCACATGCTTCACCAGATCACAGGTACTCCCATAGAAAATGAGCATAATCCACCTTGCTAGTTTCAGTTGTACCAGGGAATGAGCTTGTTCACTCCAAAGCTGGTCTACTTTGTGGCTGACACACAGGACACTGCGCTGTCATTCAGTGAGGCCTAGACAGGCTGGAGAGCTGGGCAGGGAGAAACCAGATGAGGTTCAACAAAAGCAAGTGGAGAGTCTTGCACCTGGGAAGGAATAACTGCTTGAATCAGTACAGACTGGGGGTGAGCTGCTGGAGAGGAGCTCTGTGGAGAAGGACCTGGGGGTCCTGGTGGGTGACAGGGTGGCCATGAGCCAGCAGTGTGCCCTGGGGGCTGAGAGAGACAATGGGATCCTGGGGGCATCAAGAGGAGTGTAGCCAGCAGGTCACAGGAGGGGATCCTCCCCCTCTGCTCTGCCCTGCTCAGGCCCCACCTGGAGTGTTGTGTCCAGTGCTGGGCTCCCTGGGATAAAAAAGACAGGGATCTCCTGGAGAGAGTCCAGAGGAGGCTACGGAGATGATGAAGGGCCAGATCAAGATGATCAGAGATGATCAAGGCCAAGTTGGATGGGGCCCTGGGCAACCTTGTGTAGATCCAGGCCTGAGGTTGGTGGCCCTGCCTGTGGCAGGGGGGGTTGGAGCTCTGTGATCCTTGGGGTCCCTTCCAACTCATACCATTCTATGATTCTATGATTCTATAAGGGCCTGGAGCATCTCCCCTGTGAGGAAAGGCTGAGTGAGCTGGGGCTGTTCAGCCTGGAGAAAAGTAGACTAAAGGGGGACCTTATTAATATTTATCAATATCTGAAGGATGGGAAGCAGGGGAAATGGCCAGCCCCTTTTCAGTGTCTGTGGGCACAGGACAAGGGGCAATGGCTGCAAGTTGGAGCATAGGAAGTTCTGCACCAACATGGGGAAGAACTTTTACCCAGTGAGGGTGAGGGAGCCCTGGGACAGGCTGCCCAGGGGGGTTGTGGATTTTATAAATCAAATAGGAAACAGATAATTATGGAAAATACTGAAATAAGAAGCTTTCTGCATTTCCTGAATCTCTCCAAATCTGTAATGATGCCCTGCAAACCAGTCAGTGTTTGACTGCTTTAATCAGCCAATGGAGATTTTGCACCTCTGTAAAAATGGGGCAGGAATCTCCAGAGAAAATGATTCCTTATTGACATTTGTTTCTCAGTTTGGATTGATGCGAGAACAGAGTTGCATAAAGGTGAGAAATGACAACGGTGAGGGGGGGAATCTGAACATTTCCCACCACTGCTAAAGTTCCATTTAAATCTGTACCCTGATCTAAATTTCAAACTTCCTAAAAATCTGAGGTATTTAAATCATCTCATTATATATTTAACTTTGCTGCCACATGTGATAAAACCAGCCAAAGCCGTGCTTATAATGTCTAGGGGGCCTTCCTGGAAATGAACACAAAGCTTCAAAATCTCATAAAGAGTTTTAGTCTCATCCTAGCTCTGGGAATATGAAATAACTCCTCTTACCCAGTCTTTTCAGACAGTTTTTTTCCCTCTTTATGAAGACTCCTGAGCCTAATTAGGGAAATAAACAAAAGAGCTTTTATTGTGAGAAGAGGAAAGCTGCTATCAAGGTTGATACCTGGCCATACCCTGAGCTCAGCCAGCCATCCCTGTGCTGTCACTCAGGGTGGCCTGACGACAGGCAGAGGTCACATTAAATCCCTTACCACAGCTGGATCACAGGCTGCTCTGCTACTACCTGCTATTGCTGGGGCAATGCAGATGCTTGCCCTATTTGCATGTCTATAAGCCAGGGATTTCCTGGAACACGGCTATAAATAAATACATACATACACACACAGCATACGTACACAGCAGATCCTAGACACAGACAGATAACACAGCTTCTCTATTCCTAAATTTCCCTCCCCTGCTTCCTATTTGCTTCCCATTTCTGTGGCTGCCTTCCTGTCCTGATTCTGCATAACCAGTTTCTTCCATCCCAACAGCTGCTGGACTAATTTGCAAGAAACAAAGCTTTAAAGAAGTCAGAGCTGTTTGAATTCAAGCTCTCAAGCTCTCATCTCCTTTACCCCTACCAGCTCGGTGACTGGCAGATTGCTGCACTATGTATCATGCAGTGCAGAATTTGAGGAAATTTGGCTTTTGTATAGGGATCACCATTCAAGCAACAAAGCCCTGGTGAAATCAAATGGCTGTTGGCCCCTGATTTCCTTGATGAGATGTATGGAGATGGAAACGGCTTTGGGAACAAATTAAAGTATTTTGGAAGGTTTTTTTCAACAACCCCCTGAGTGATTCTTGCCACAGAACAGTTTTCTCTTTAATGGATTTGGTTATTTTGGTTACTTTGGTTATTTTCTGCCCTAAGGAACCTGCTTTGGCAGGGAGGTTGGACTCGATGATCTCTTGAGGTCCCATACAACCCCTACAATTCTGTGATTCTCTGACATGAATGTCAGTGCCTAGGAGTGAGGAAGCTGTGAGGAAGCCAACCTCAGTCTGACCAGCTGTAAGATAGGAGAAGCTGTTTCCACAGCCAATGCCTTACACCGTGCTGTCCCAGCCACCAAGAAAAACCACTGTTCACAGATGTTACTGCTACACATCCACATTTCTTTCAAACTCTTGCAATACTTTGCTCAGCTCCTTTTGATCTGCCTACCCTGGCACTGAAATCCACACTGGTTGCCAGTGACATTTCTTATTGATTTTTAAAAAGCTTCTCTTTGCCTCCACTATAGTGCTGTAATAATCCAGCTCTGGAACTTCTTTATCATTTACTTTCCTTTTATGTTCCCAGGCTGTTCTTGAGGCACATCCTTCTAATTTATAAGTTTGTCCTACCAAAATGTAAAATAAAATAGAATTGGAAACATTTGGAGCTAGAACTGTCAGTATTTATGCCTCACAGTTGGCAGAATCTCCTTCTGATTGCTATTCAATGGTTTGAATCTCTTCAGAGGTGTGTAATAGAATTTCATTTTTAATCAGGTTGGAACTGCAAAGCATCCTAGGACGTCACTGGCCAAATGCCCTCAGAGAAGTATTTATGTTGTTGTAACACCATCATCGTCCATCAAACACTAGATGTTAATAATAGCATTTAATTTGAAAATGGAGCTTTGCTTTTATGTTATTTCTGTGTGCTTTATGGAAGCAGGAAAGGCTAATTATCTCCATTTAAGAGAAGCAGAAACAGAGGGCACATTGCAGAGCAGGGATTTAAGCCTCATTCTGATCTTTGTTCTCTGTCTGGTAGAAGTATAACCATATCTACAGCTTCAGACAGACAGGGGAGACATCAGATGGCACCTAATACTTGTGAAATCTAGCCCCAGCTCTACCACTGTGAGCTCCAGCAAGCCACACCACCTCAGCATTTCCTTGCTGAACTGGGCAGCTGTGCAAGGAAGGGGGTACAGAGAGCATCCTCTTGGTAGGGAATAGCATGTTGCACCCCCTGTGATCATGGTAACTCCAATATCAGTGTTTAAAGCATATTTCATTTATTTGTTCTCCTTCTTTGGGTTCTGTACATGGATGGACACAGTCAACATGGGCTCAGGTTTCTCTCTTGTCATCTCCAGTACTGGGATTGTATGATGAGATCCTGCTGCCCTTCCTGTTTCAGAGGGGCTAAAGAATCTCTTCTTCCTTGATTGTTTTCTGTAGTGCTGTATCATTCATACACTTCAAACAAAAGTATATGAAAGGGCAAGAAAATGACTACATGCTGGTGTCAGCAACAGGGTACCAACAGCCCAGCCCAGGAACTTGTTTGCACTGAAAATTTCCCTTGCATGTTTGAAAGCACAACCTGAGTTAGGCTGTGTTCTGACACTGCATTTCCAGCCTCTGGCATCTGCTGACAGCCCTGCTGCCTGTCCTGCCTTCACCACACTGTCCCATCACCCTTTTCCCTGTGCTCTCCTGCATGCTCACTGCTGTACAGAGAAGCAGTTCTGTTCTGGACCCACAGCAGTAACAAAAGCAGTGTACAGAAACATAGCAGATCTCTGCATTCCAGGGACAAGGAGAGGAGTCATCTAACAAACTCTTAACTCCTTGAGCAGGCTTGGAGAAAATTAATAGCGTAAAACCTGTAAATTCACTTGGGCACTTTTGCTACAGAGTGGAACAGTTGTCATGACTGAACAGACCCATTGGAGATCTGCAGGGGTCTCAGCTAACAGCCTGCTTCTGGCAAAGGAGAAGTAAGGAATGAAGGAGGCAGATGTAGAGAGATTAAACTTCCCATTGCATTTAAAATCTCAGTGAACTTGTGAAGGATGTTGCATTTCACATGGAGGGTGATGAATCTTGCAGTAAACTGCCAGTGGAGGCTGACATCTTCAGCTCCAGGGTGGGTTCTTGCCTGGAAGTAAAGCCTTCAAGCTCTTCAGAAAGGCAAGCAGGGACTCTGACTTCAGATGTCTGGAAGTTAGATGTCTAAGGCTGATCTACTCACTCTATGTTCCTTTTATAGTCAGGGGCAAGTGAGTCATCTCTTCCCAAACCATGCTGCTAAGCCAGGTCTACTGAATCACCCTCGAGGACCTCGTTTCTCTCCACTGAATATTAAAAGGGTCTGGAGAGAGTGGTTATGTTTTTCATTTGTCTTTTAGATACCAAGTCACTGAGCTGCATTCCACCTTAAAACCAAGCACTGTCTTCTGGCCTTCAAAGTCTGCACCCCAGTGGGCACATCTTTGCCATCAAACTGGTTCCTTTTGTGTTTTGCTCCAGTCTTCCATGTTAAGCAGATGTTCAAACCCTGAGACCCAGCAAGGTATGGACCAACTCATCATACTGGTGTTGACAGCTTGCAATGCTGTATTTGGGATACCCACAGGGGACTTGGTTCATGAAGGCCTTGCTGTGAGCTTGGTGATTAAATCCAACACACAAACTGGAATCAGCAGTGCCCAGTCAAGGTTACAACTGGTTGAATGTTAACAGAATTGAGCTCGTAGGCTTTTTCTTTGGTTACCCCATTACTTTCATTTCAGTTCCCAGTGTTAGGGCTCACTGAGATCCCAGAGCACTGTGCTGTCTAGGAGCTGAACTGGGCCCATAGTCATTTTTTTCTAGTTCACATGTTTCTGTTTTCTAGAGGTCTGAGTGACACAGCATGTCTTGAACATATCATGTATAGAGTGAAAGCCAGCGAGAAATAGGAATGATTAGTGTCACTGAGTTAATCCTCCTGTTCCCAGACAGCATGAACTCCACACACCATTCCTGCCAAGTTAGTTGTTTAACCTGCAGGTTTCACTCACTCATTCACTCACTCACTCCTCCTTTTTATAGGACTTCCACAAAAGTTTGCTTTATATCTCACTTGGATCTTTCTTGTCACAGACTGTGACTGTGATTTCCTACCTGCAGCAAATGTGAAGAAGGCATCATTCCCCTTCCTGCACCCACCTTTTGTGTGTTAAGGCTATTACCACTTAGTTTTCTCTTCTCTAAGCTGCACAACCCAGTTATTTCTCTCCTGCTGGCCACAGTTTTCCAGACCTCTTGATCACTTTATCAGTCTCCTCTGCAGCAACTCTGTTAATTGGTCTCCATCACTCGTGAGCTCCAAACTGGACACAATAACCATGCAGAACCTCCCAGTGCTTAGCAGAGCAGAAGGATGACTCCACACGTCTTGCAAGCCACACTCTGGTTTAGAATGCTAGCAGAAGTCTTCAAAGAGTGACAGTTGTGCTTGGCCTATACTAGCACCTGCTGACCAGCTGCAAACCCAGCTACAGGTGAATTTGAGTCATCCAGAATTTGCACCAGATCACAATTTCTGGTAAGATTCTGAGGAGACTCCTTTCAGAGGAGCCACGGAGATGATCAGAGGGCTGGAGCAGCTCCCCTATGGAGAGAGGCTGAGGGAGCTGGGCTGGGTCAGCCTGGAGAAGAGAAGGCTGTGGGGGGACCTCATTGCAGCCTTCCAGTGCCTGAAGGGAGCAGAGGAACAGGAGGGGAATCAGCTTGTTAAAGGGTAGAGACTGGCAGGACAAGGGGGATGGAGTGAAGCTGAAGGAGGGAAGGTTTAAATTAGATATCAGGGGGAAGTTCTTTCCAGAGAGAGTGGTGAGGGGCTGGAACAGGCTGCCCAGAGAGGGGGTGGGTGCCCCATCCCTGGGGGTGTTCAAGGCCAGGTTGGATGGGGCCCTGGGCAACCTTGTGTAGCTCCAGGCCTGGAGGTTGGTGGCCCTGCCTGTGGCAGGGGGTTGGAGCTCTGTGATCCTTGGGATCCCTTCCAACCCAGACCAGTCTGTGATTCTATGATAAGCTGCACTGCACTGCACACTGTCAAGCACATTTCAGGGCATATTTTTTTCCCCAAAGTCTAAATCCAGTGCTCCAAACACAGTATCTCTGGGGTGAGATGAGAATTTTGGGATTCCTCCACTTTTTGAGTATTGCTTTATTGCAGTAGCTCACACATGTTGAGACAACCACTTCCTTTCTCCAGGAAAAAAATACCTCCATTCTGGATAAAAGCACCTAAGAGCCTCAGCCCATGGAGTGACTGCTGGAGCACATTGCACCAAGCAAGAATTTAATTACTGTGAAAAAAAAATAGACAAAAGCTTGCCTAGGGTCACTCAACAGTCAGATGGCACTGCAGCCCAGGTCTCTGTGTCACTGCACTGCCCAAACACAGCTGGTTTATCATTTCAAAAAGAACAGGAGCTGTTTCAGTGACCCAAACTCAGCCACTAAAATGGAGAATTGTTTCCAAAGGAAATGCCCTCAAGGTGTTTTGATCATTTCAGAGCAATAGTGGAAAGGCTATGGGAGTGGATGAGCTGAGTTAATGAACAAGGTTTTCCCATCTTCACTTGTCTCTGACCCCTAGCTGATGAAAATAGAGGACATTTAAACACTGAAACTTAGAGCCCTACTTTGTTCAAATAATGACTCTGCTTAGCATTCAAGCCCTTGCTAAGGGACAGTGTTTATTTTATTCTGGAGTTTAATTGAATCCCCAGAAGGCTGTCCCTAGGCAAACTCATTTGAGAGGAGGACTCTAAAAATAGTAAGTGTTGGGACACATTTGGGACAAGCGTTAAGAGAAGGTGACTTTTCAGAGCTATAAACCCTTCCCTCACACCCATCCCAAGCATAAAGTTCTGCCAACTCTCCATGAGTCAGTGCTCCTGTAAAGTCAGGACTCCATACTTGCCTCTATTCACACTTTAAATAGAGAAGCACAGACTGATTATGACCCATCTTCCACTAGTGTCATATTGTTAATACTACCAAAATTAGGACATTAAGTTCCAATTTGTGTCACCAGAAAAGCAGAGTTCATGTTCCCACTGGTCATTGTTTCATTTGGGTTAACGTGGCCAGTAAGCACTGGCTGGCTGGAGAATTTGTGCTTTGGAAGAGACAGAAATCCCAGGCCAGCTACAATTCACAAATAAACCCATGGGATTTTTCTTCTCAAATTCACTTTCAGATTAACATTCCTCATCAAATCCTAAATGGTGTCATTAAACAAGGTAACGCAGAGACCTCCTAGCACTGGTCGAAATTTGTTCAGGCCACTGTATGAACACTCTGCTCAAGATTGAAGTACTTCACTCAACCCACATCCCCTTACTCAAGCCTGAAAATATGCATATCCATCCTCTTCAATTTATAAAAGACAAATTGTGCTTTCACTTACTTGGCTGACCTGCCATGACTGCCCTGGAGATCATCCTACAGAGAAGACCCCTGAACCAACAGTGATTTCAGCTAGCAATTGTGACTTGATCCAGATTGTCTATTACATTAACCCCCAAGGACCCCAAACCACATCAGACACATCAGGTGCTCCAGATTCCAGCACGTGAGATAGCTCAGTCAAGGGATTTCAGCCTCTTCCTGCAATGATCCCACAGAGTTAATTCCTGCCACGTCCTGGACCTGGCAACAGCCGCCTGGGCTGTTTCTTGCCAAGTGCCAGTCATTGCTATTGTAACTAACTAGCTAATGGCCTGGCAGGATGCCGTGAGCAGACCTGGGGTTAATGAAGACTTCCATCAAACACCCTTTGCATGGGTGAAGGTGACAAGGAGATTTAACACGCTGTATTTGTTTGGAAGGAGTTGGTGATAATTAAAAATTAAATGGACTTTCTCCGTTATGCATTCATTATTGACAGTTCTATATTAACTGGGGATTTCAATTAATAGTTCTTCTTCACTAGGCCAACTTTTCTAGCAGCTAAACTTATCACCAGAGCTAATTGCTAACACCCCTTTTATCCTCCATCTACATGTGCTTCTAATCTGCAGCAGGAAGCCAAGCATTTCAGGAGATGGTCTTATTCAGAAACACTTTAGGGAGAAGCAGTAGAATGCTTCACAGGAAATGTTCCTACCTTTGTCCTAGTCCAGCTTTCTGCTCTGTAGCAGAACAGAACTAAGATCATAGGATCATAGAATCATAGACTGGTCTGGGTTGGAAGGGACCCCAAGGATCACAGAGCTCCAACCCCCTGCCACAGGCAGGGCCACCAACCTCCAGGCCTGGAGCTATACAAGGTTGCCCAGGGCCCCATCCAACCTGGCCTTGAACACCTCCAGGGATGGGGCACCCACCCCCTCTCTGGGCAGCCTGTTCCAGCCCCTCACCACTTTCTCTGGAAAAAAACTTCCCCCTAATATCTAATCTAAACCTTCCTTCCTTCAGCTTCACTCCATCCCCCTTGTCCTGCCAGTCTCTGCCCTTAAACAAGCTGATTCCCCTCCTGTTTCTCTGCTCCCTTCAGGCACTGGAAGGCTGCAATGAGGTCCCCCCACAGCCTTCTTGACATTTGTTTCCTCTACAGCCAAAATTCCTCTAGAGTACAAAATGCTGACGTGACTCTTTCATGGAACCCCATACACACGCTAACTCAGTTCAACTCCTTCTTTTATTTGATCTCTTAACACTGTTTTCAAGCTTTCCTGTTAGCATTACTATTGCTGTTAACATTATTTATAGCTGCAGCCTTATCATGAATCAGATGAAGTACCTGGTGACCCTGGTGTGTTTCACAAATGCTTACTAGGTTGTTTATTCAAAAAAAAACCCAAACCCACAAAAATATTTAGGGAAGCCTTGGAAACAAGCATTTCTTTTTTTTTTTACTGCATTTTTACTTATTTATTGCCTTTTCAATTACTTTGGAAAATGTTGAGAGGGAAAACCAGGCAGTACTGAATGAAATGTTTCCATCTGCATTAAATAAAGTTTTGAGGGAGTAAAACACTTCTTTCCTTGCACCAAAACTAACAGTAACCCCTAAATATCTATTTATGATGACTTTTCCCTGAGGTCATTCTGCCTGGATTGTCTGTGAAGATAGCTCATTTCCCATTTACATGTAGCTCCCTCCAGTGCCATGGGCCAGGAAAGACCCTCACATTAGGACCCAAGCCCAGGCTGGAGAGGGTATTGATGTGGTGGCTGTTTGCTAGTGGATTGCAGAGACCTTTCTTCTTTCAACAGTGCACCAGGTTAAGGGTATCTGACCAAGCACCCTTGGACAACAACTTTAAAGCATCCCACCCTGCCCCATCAAGAGATCTCACCTACATGAAAACTGTCTCCACAAGACAGCTCTCTTCCTATGAGAATCTGCTTATCAGCAGTTTCTGTGGAACCTTTAGAAAGTGCCATGTGTCCCTGTGACAGGGAACAGAAGACCACAGAAATTGTAGTAACTGGTTGAGACCAAGGGTTAATCTCAGTGGGCACCCACCCTCTAACTCTACCCTTAAAAAGGAAAGACCAAGAGTGGGGCAAGCAGATACAGTGGCTTCACTGCTAATATCACAGCCTCCAGACATTTTCCAGCTGAGAGTATTTCTTCATCTCTACATTTGCCCAATTTCTAAATACCTGCTATGTTACTTTACATTTATTAGCACTCAGTGGGGTTCACCAGGTAACCCCAACACCATTCCAAGTGATACATGAATGAGATAAGCGAGCACTGAATGCTGCTGCAATGAGTTGAGAGACTTGAGTAACTGTTTGCACTCCTCTTGCTAAATCCAACACTTCTGACACAAGGGGAACCCAAGCACCCACCTGAATATGGGCAACATGACTTTCCTAATGGGAAGCAAACCACAAGTTACCTCCAGAATCCCTCAAACTGGAAATGGCATTGTCCTGAGATACCTGGGCTGTGGTTCAGAGTGAAGAGCATCCCAAACTAAACCACTGGCATCATGGAGACCCAACGAAGCCCCCACGCTAGGTGTAACTACAGCTCTGGAAGTCATCGTGCCCCCTCCATTTTCCATGGCAGCAACTGGCAACTCTCCAAAACTTGCAAGCTGACACTGCTCAGGTCTATTCATCTCTCCATGCATGTGTAACTCCCACTAAGTTATTACAATAATAATACAAAACATTTGTAAAGTGTCCTTCACAAAAGGTACCCAAGGAGATTTCATATTCAGGCATAATTAAACAAGCAGTGAACACGACTCTTTCTCATTTAGACTCAACAACAAAACCAGATGGGACTCTTCCCATTTTCAGTCGGTATCAGACTGCACATTGACCTCAGGTCAGGGATGGGGGGCAGCTGCACTGAGAAAGGAAGAGCAGAACTGGGACTGTGGGGGACAAGTCCTTCCTTGCTGACCTGATAACTCTGGAAAAAGTCTTTGGGGTCACTCCTGCATCTGAGAAATACCTCCATCTCCATCCAAAATGGAGACATTTGGAGGACAGAGGTCATGAGCGATGGCAAGGGAGGGCTGAAAGAGAGCAGAGGATGAAGGAAAACAGCATCACAAGAAGCATTTTTTCTAGAGTCAGGGATAGCCTTCTCTGTGGTCGCTGCAGCACGAGCACAGGCACACCCATGCTAGCTTTAATCTACCTTTAGAATACCTTTAATTCTCAAGCCAACAGCAAGAGGCCTGCTTCACCATGGATTTCTCATTGTTACCAATCCCAGTTCATCCCAGGGCCTCAGGAGGCTCAGAGAGGCTGCTGTGGCCACACAGCTATTCAAACCCTGAACAAAAGTGAGCTCAAGTACTACAAATGCATCAGCCAAACCTCTGATTGCCCACAGAGGTGCATCTGTTTGTTCAGGACCTGGCACACAGGGGTTGTGTTTTTGGCCTGTTTTCCATGGCAAAATAGAGGGGTTCACAGGCAGCATCTTGCCCCCAAAATGGCAAAGGCAGCAGGACAAGTGCCAGAACACTGACAGGGCTTAGAAACATACAAAAGGAGAGGTCTGTTTCTCAGGTCTGTTTCTCACAGGCCTGAGGTTTTGAGAGGTTTTTCATTCTTCCACAGAGTGGGAGTCTTGGTTTCTGTTGCTGTTGACACAAGGAGTGGGAAGAAAGGCTATTTACACCTCTTACTTAAGGTCATATGTGACTTCAGACTCCAGACTTCAGCACTGAGGTTTCAGCGCTCACATTTCCTCTGCCCACATAAGGTGACTCAAGGAGTAAACTCAAATATCCTGCTCAGTGTAAACAGACCGAGGGAGTTGGATTGACATGGCAACCCAAACATCCCCACAGAGCAGGCAGCCACACAGATGTTTCAGGAGCAAGGATGAGAGCAGAGATGGGGCAGGATCTCATTCATAGGCAGATTTCAGGGATGAAAGGAACAGAGGCCCCCATGCACCCCACACCATGGACAGTATGACAGACCAGCTGCCTAGTAGGACAGCGTTTTCACACTGAACATTGAGCCCTTCAGATTTAACTCAACAAGAAGCCTCTGTCAGGAATGACAACTCTGTGCAAACAAAGCCTCATGGACACATCAAAAAGCAGGGTGCTGGCCATGTAGGGGAACTGACTCTGCTCAGAGCCCCACTTCACACTGTGGGCAGTGATGATGCTCGTCTGTATTGCCCACTCTCCCTGACCACCTACCATCACATGGCACACAGCCTTCTGTGTGCATTAGGAGGACCTCCTCGCAGAGCCCAGGCTGGAGAAATCAGGGTGTCATTTCTGAAAGCCTCTGGGCTTGTTTGTTTGTCGGGGGTTTTAAAAATTATTTATTATTTTTTCTGTTGATTCTGTTTATAATGACCAACAGAAGGGTTGGGGGGATGACCATTTTCCTGATGGACCAAATTAAAAGAGGCCAAAGGTGTTCTGCTGGACAAGATGGCTTGAGACATAGTGGCAGTGCACATGCTTTCATGACACTGTAAGTGCTGCAGATTATGGGACTGACAGCAGAGGTACTGGCAGGAAAATGAGGTTCAACAAAAGCAAGTGGAGAGTCTTGCACCTAGGAAGAAATAACTGCTTGAATCAGTACAGGCTGGGGGTGACCTGCTGGAGAGGAGCTCTGCGGAGAAGGACCTGGGGGTCCTGGTGGGTGACAGGGTGGCCATGAGCCAGCAGTGTGCCCTGGGGACTGAGAGAGACAATGGGATCCTGGGGGCATCAAGAGGAGTGTGGCCAGCAGGTCACAGGAGGGGATCCTCCCCCTCTATTCTGCCCTGGTCAGTCCCCACCTGGAGTGTTGTGTCCAGTGCTGGGCTCCCTGGGATAAAACAGACAGGGATCTCCTGGAGAGAGTCCAGAGGAGGGTACAGAGATGATGAAGGGCCTGGAGCATCTCCCCTGTGAGGAAAGGCTGAGTGAGCTGGGGCTGTTCAGCCTGGAGAGAAGAAGACTGAGGGGGGACCTGATTAATGTTTATCAATATCTGAAGGATGGGATGCAGGGGGAAATGGCCAGCCCCTTTTCAGTGTCTGTGGGGACAGGACAAGGGGCAATGGCTGCAAGTTGGAGCACAGGAAGTTGTGCACCAACATGGGGAAGAACTTTTCCCCAGTGAGGGTGAGGGAGCCCTGGGACAGGCTGCCCAGGGGGGTGTGGAGTCTCCTTCTCTGGAGAGATTCCAGCCCCATCTGGACACCGACCTGCGTAACCTGTCCTAGGGACCCTGCTTTGGCAGGGGGTTGGACTTGATGAGCTCTGGAGGTCCCTTCCAACCCCTGTGATTCTGTGATTCTGTGAAAAACTAAAACCTGAAGACATTAAAAACACTTGGGTGGTTTGGGTGCCTCGTACAGGGTACCCAAATTGTTGGAAATGCTGTGTCCTTTGCTCATAGAAAATGGTGCTGCCTTCATGGTCATGTCAAAACAGCGTCATGATGGAAGGACAGGGTAATCCAGTGGGAAGGGATGGCAAGAATTCGGCTGCTCCCTCCTGCTCGGAGGCATTCATTTGAGAGTGTCATACAGGGTTTTGTCTAGTTTGGTCTGGAAATTGCTTCAATTCACTTATTTTCAGAGGAAGCAGTTCACAACTGCATTTAACTTCTGGAAAACAAAATTCTCCATGTTAAATTTCCCAGAACTTTTCAGAGGAGTTGATTATTCTGGGGAGATTTGTTTCCCTATTGTGGAGGGGAAAGAGAAGAATTTTTCTTGGGTTAGAAAATCTATTTGCTGGCCTATCCCAGGCTGGTCATGGCATAGGGGTGAACTGACAGCTGCAAAATGTTTTGGGGTGCTGTATGCAGAGTTACCCAGTAAACCACTTTCTCTAACATAATTTGCCACGATGAGCAATCAGTGCTATCCACAAACTGGACAACTGACTCTCACCACTTGCAGGGTGCTGCAAAATAAAATCACCAGCACTAAATCTGCCCTGGGAAGCTGCAGGGCTCTGCTGCCACCCAGGGCTCTGCAGAGCTCGTAGCATCCTCCATCCTCTGGGAAACTGCAAGGCACAAAGCAAAGAAAAAAAAAACCCAAAAACCCCAGACAATAAAAAGAAACCTCACAAAAAAAACCCTGCTGCCCATTTCAGTTTCCTTTAACTGTTTCTTTGGGCTGAGCTCCCCAGCAGTGGGTGTGCTGCATTACAAGTACTCTGGACGGGAGGATGGAGGTGTGTGGCTCTGTGGGCAGGCAGGCTGTGGTGGTGACCCAGCAGCTCTCTGCTGTGGGTATTGCCATACAAGCACAGGAACCTTCAGCCTTCTTGCTCCCTGAACATCTCTGTGAGGACACGTAGCTCGGGTCAGCTCTGTCCTGTCCTGAGGAGCTGTGGATGAATGGCCAAATCCAGATTCTGGGTCAGAACAGACAGGTTTTAATCTCATATGTTGTACTATCATTATAATTGTCATTACATGGCAGTCTGTGAAGTCCCAGCCATGATCAAAGCCATTCTGTGCCAGATGCTATCTGCATTTATACATTGGGACATAATAACCTTCACCTTGAAGACTTCAAAAGACAATGAAATCCAGTGTCATATCTTGAAAAGCATATTACTGAATGAAAGGAATGAAAGGCACCTTTGAGAAAAACAGCTTAAAAACAAACCCAAAAAAACCCCAACAAACTGAAGAGGAGGAAACAATCCAGCCCATGGGAGGGACAATATCTGAGTGGCTATCTGGAAGTGGAGTTCCATTCTCATTTACAGGCCCCTAACCAGTGGATCTAAGCTTACTTCCAGTGCAATGATGCCAGATGTTCCTAGTTATCCTCCTGCAAACCCCTTTGGAGCAGTCTGTGGCCCCCCCAGGTGTGTAGAGCTCAGCCTGGAGAGCTGTAGCTGAAAGGCCAGTGAGCAATGGAAGCTGTCACTAAGAGTTCCTGTTCCCTCACTGCCTGTTGCCTCTGTTGGGTAGTAAGAAGTCTGCACTAAGAAGGCCCCTTGTGTAGAGGGATCTACATGTCGGGGACCCTGAGAGTTGCAGCAGGCAGATCAGAGAGAAATGGGATCAAAAACAGGGCAAGGGGAGACCTGCAGTCTTCAGGATGGTCACAGGGGCTTTGGAAAGGGAACTGTAGACTCAGCTCAGGGATCAAAAGACATGCAGGGAAGAGGCATCCATTTGCTATGACCTGCATGGAACACTAGAAGGCTCCTGGCAAGGACTCCTGTAAAATGCTTTTAAGGAAACTCAGCAGCCAGGGGATAATACACAACATCACTGCATGGATAATTGGCTTAAAGATAGGAAACAGAGTAGAACAAAGAGCTAGATTCCTGCAAAAGATACACTCCCAAGCAAGACCATTGTCTCCATGGTGTTCAGGAGTCACTCTGGGCCAAGAGATCTTGGTGCTTCAGGCTGGTCAGGACTGTGTAACATCCCACTCCTCAGAGCAGGACAATTGTGTCCAGATAGTGACAACCAAAGGGAGAACTTCTCAGACCCTAAATAAGTTTTTCAAACCAGAGGCACTTCTTTGTGTGTCCAGAGTCACAGTGTCTTTCTGTGAGACTCTGAAAAGCACAGCAATGCAGAGAAGGACAAGACATACAGATTTGTCCTTGACTGCATGGACATTCCCAAATTGTTAAGAGCAGTTCCTTTGAAATAAAGTTATGGATGAAACCATCAAACAATAATAGATTAAATTTACTGAACCAATATACTGGGGAGAAGTTGCATTTGTCCTCTTTTCAGAGAACTGAAATTCTCTCCACTGAATTAGCACTTCAGAGGGATAAACATGGAAAGCTGTCAGCATTCATCTTCAGCAGCTTCTCACTAATCATGTACAAAATCCTATTTAAAATGGGTGCATCCAGGAAAAAGGTAGTGCAAAAGGCAATACACAGCCATACCACAGGGCATGGGATAAATCACCTGACCTGGGCAATGTCAAAGAAATGTTCTGTGAAAAGAATATTCTTAACAGCCCAGCTAAGAAAGGAACTTTGTTTCTTTGAATATAACTTTGGAGGAATTCTTTGCAGCTAGTACAAAAGCAACTCTGCCTTCAACTGCAAAGCAGCCTGGAGGTCTTGCACACTGTATTTATATCTTCTAACCCCATGGCTAGTACGCATCCTGCCAAGCATCTGTCTTAACAACTAATGGAGGAATTTGTAAGGAGCTTTGAGTTGGATTCCCAATTGGCTCACAAAGTTCCACATTTCTTCTCAAATCTTAAAGATCAGAAGTGGGTGACCCCATTAGACTTAAACAGGAAATGACCCAAACTCTTCCCCCTACATTCAAACTGACCTGAAGCTCAATTCTTTTGGAGGACTGAAGAGGTTCACATCATCTTTTCCCCTTCATATTTCTCATACTTCCAAAGTGCTGCACTGAAGCACAAGCCTGGGTACAGGATGCCTGCATTTTCCTTTCAACTGCTGGCCAAGACCAACTCTCCAGCCCCCTGCCAGTCCCCAAGGAAAAAGGAGGAAGGTCTTCTCCTGGGATTGTCCAGTTGAGATCCCCCTTTCTCAGAAGAATCACAGAATCACAGGGGTTGGTAGGGACCTCCAGAGCTCATCGGGTCCAACCCCCTGCCAAAGCAGGGTCCCTAGGACAGGTCACACAGGTCGGTGTCCAGATGGGGCTGGAATCTCTCCAGAGAAGGAGACTCCACACCCCCTGGGCAGCCTGTCCCAGGGCTCCCTCAACCTCACTGGGGAAAAGTTCTTCCCCATGTTGGTGCAGAACTTCCTATGCTCCAACTTGAGGCCATTGCCCCTTGTCCTGTCCCCACAGACACTGAAAAGGGGCTGGCCATTTCCCCCTGCATCCCGTAGGATGTGTCTAAAAGTTGCAGGAAGGCACCATTCTTCCCAACCTTCAGCTGTGGGCAGATAGAGAGGTCCTGCCCTGGGGCAGGAGATGCAGAGGACTGTGTTAGCTGTTCTTCTGTGCACAAGGCACTGGATTAAGGGCCATGCTGCAAAGAGGACCCCCTTCTCCCTTTCCTTCTGCATCCAGCAGCGAGACATAGACCAGCTAAATGATGTAGCAGTGTTTCTGCTGGGCATGGTACAAAGGATGGTGTCTCTTGGGAGGGACAAGGCTGTTGAAAGTTGTTATTCCCAACCCTCCAAATCCCCTGAGCTCACATTATTGAGAAATTCAGACACAAAGCTGGTTAAAATGAATACAGATTAGCCACCCCCCCATGACTGCATGGATGCATCAGTTCCTGGGCTAAATTCCTTAACTCTCTATTAGTGGCTAATTAAATCAAATTTCCTATAGCATAGTTGCAGTAATAATGAGCCTGGGGTGACAGTAACATGCAGCATTCAGAATGTGCAAGACAAGGAGAGAAAAAAACCTGTAAGTATAGAAAAGAGCTGGGGGGGAGGCTTTAAGTTGTTTGAACAGCAATGCCACACCTGCCCCATCCTCCAACACATGCTTTCCTGTACCAGGTTGTTTGTCTGGCCATAAAGTTAGTATTTTGTGAATCAACACACAGGACTGTGCCCTGCCTGCTAGCTGCTGATGCTAATTCACAGCAGTACTCTGCATGCTTGGAGCACCTTTCATCCCTGGGCATCTGACAATCCTTCACCAGCAACATTCTCTTCTGTAAATCGCCTTGTCAATCACCATGACACTAATAACAGCTCCCAGCATTTCCAGCATGCTGCCTTCCTCCCATCCAGGTACCAGTCACTCAATGGGGGTTTGTTTGTATGTTGTGCAGTAAAGAATGGGCACTGAGGGGAGAATTGCAGAGGAATCATAGAATCACAGAATCACAGGGGTTGGAAGGGACCTCCAGAGATCATCAGGTCCAACCCCCTGCCAAAGCAGGGTCCCTAGGACAGGTCACACAGGTCGGTGTCCAGACGGGGCTGGAATCTCTCCAGAGAAGGAGACTCCACACCCCCTGGGCAGCCTGTCCCAGGGCTCCATCACCATCACTGGGGAAATGTTCTTCCCCATGTTGGTGTGGAACTTCCTATGCTCCAACTTGCAGCCATTGCCCCTTGTCCTGTCCCCACAGACACTGAAAAGGGGCTGGCCATTTCCCCCTGCATCCCATCCTTCAGATATTGATAAACATTAATCAGGTCCCCCCTTAGTCTTCTTCTCTCCAGGCTGAACAGCCCCAGCTCACTCAACCTTTCCTCACAGGGGAGATGCTCCAGGCCCTTCATCATCTCCGTAGCCTCCTCTGGACTCTCTCCAGGAGATCCCTGTCTTTTTTATCCCAGGGAGCCCAGCACTGGACACAACACTCCAGGTGGGGCCTGACCAGGGCAGAGCAGAGGGGGAGGATCCCCTCCTGTGACCTGCTGGCCACACTCCTCTTGATGCCCCCAGGATCCCATTGTCTCTCTCAGCCCCCAGGGCACACTGCTGGCTCATGGCCACCCTGTCATCCACCAGGACCCCCAGGTCCTTCTCTGCAGAGCTCCTCTCCAGCAGGTCACCCCCAGCCTGTACTGATTCAAGCAGTTATTCCTTCCCAGAGCTGCAGTGTGCTTTCTGACCTGCTTCTCTTACGTGGACAAGACACCCCACCTCAGTACCTCCTAGAAAGCACGTTGGTCAGCAGTGAGGATGCACACCTTGCCTGATCATTTTCAAAGTGAGGTGTTGTGTGTGAAAGGAGCAGTAGCCAGAGCCAGGAGCAGAGAGTCTGTGGGATACCTAGAGCTCAGAGGGGGTGCTGCACCCAAAAAGCCAAAATGTTTGCCCCTAGATTTTTTTGGGGCAAACTGGTGTATCCTTACACTTCCAATGCCAGGCAGCAGCACTGTGTGGAACACTTCCAAACGTGAGCTCTCCCTATGATGATGATGTCTGTGGCAGACTGGTGGTGTAGTTCTGTTACAGTGAGGATTTGGAGGCCCACGGAGGGTCAGGATGGAAAGCTGCCAGGAAGAAAGACAAGATGCTGCAGATCAGAGGTCTTGGACACGAAGCAAATGTTACCAGAAAACTCCCACAAAGCTCATTAGGCTCCTCCAGCTTCCAGAGCCTTTGGCTGCCACAGCATATTTTTCTATGAGATGGATTAAGAACCTCATGTCCCAGAACAAGAGGATCATACCAAAGCAAAGAGCCTTGCACACTGTAGAAGTAATGGCAAATGTATACTGATATTTTGCCTCTTTGGAAACTTTCTTTAAGTGTTTTTTTGGCTGAGTTTCATAAGCAATTTTTTATCCAGGCCAACAAAGTTACAAGTAGCTGATGTGTTTGTGGCCATTCAGGCTGAAGGCTGCACCTCTGATGTTAATTGAATCCTGTGATCCCTAGCATGCCCTTGCAACACCAATAACAGAAACATCTGGCAGAGCCAGCAGAAGTGCATCAGAGCCCTGGTTCCAACAGCAATTAAAAACGGGGCTGGGGAGGGGAAGGGAAAAAGCCAATTACATGTAATTGGATTCAGTAAACTGAATTATCTCACTATTAAAGCAGTGCTTGTTTTTTAGCTAGTGGGACATTCAAACTATCAAAAGCATTAATTGATTCATCCCTTTTTTTTCAAGTGCTTTCTCAACAGTGCCTCTGTTTGAGAGCTGCAACCTTTTGTTCACATGGGGAATCAGGATTATACAGACCATGTTTATATCTCGGTAGCTCTATTCATTCTGACTTTCTTGTTGTGTTGGTGTTTTAACTCAAAAATGAGCTGAGACTCCTGAAAAGCATAATGGAAGGTTTATTTCTTCTTTTGTGATGCCTTCACTGTGTCTGGAAGTGTAATTTAACAAGGGAGAAAGGGAGAGGAATGTTTTGAGCCTGATTCTTAGTCATGCAGGGCTCAGATATGGGAGCTAGGTGGATCAGTAGGAAGTCAACAGGAGCAGAAGCCTTCTCTCTGTTGTTGTGCCTCTTGGCACATGCAGGTGTTCAAGGCCAGGTTGGATGGGGCTTTGGGCAACCTGGTTTAGTGGAGGGTGTCCCTGCTCATGGCAGGAGATGGAATTAGATGGGCTTTGAGATCCCTTCCAACCCAAACCAGTCTGGAATTTGATGATACTATGAATATAGTTATTCTCTACAGCTCCAGGACTACACTAGGGCAAACATTTTTCTATGTCTTCTACAGCCACCTTTCAACAAAGGATTTTCAATCCTCACAGAGAATTCCCAAAGGGGTTCTGGGCCACCACTGAGCCCAAGGGCTCACAGCAATGCCATGAGGAGCCCTTATGCCTATTGTGAGTCGCTAAGAGAAGGTGTCTCCGTAGCCAGGGATGTCAATTACAGAATCAGTTTAACAGTGTAACAAAGGAAAAGAATAACAGTGATAACAGAAGTGATGCATAAATGCAATTACAGACTCATAGGGGTCAGAAGGGACCTCCAGAGCCCATTGGGTCCAACCCCCTGCCAAAGCAGGGTCCCTAGGACAGGGCACACAGGTCGGTGTCCAGACGGGGCTGGAATCTCTCCAGAGAAGGAGACTCCACACCCCCTGGGCAGCCTGTCCCAGGGCTCCCTCACCCTCACTGGGGAAAAGTTCTTCCACAAGGAATTGTTCTGTGAAAAAGTGGTACATTTGTCACTGTGCACAGCTTAGGATGTGCACCCCTACATCTTTCTTTCTGCCTTACTTACATTCCAGCTGAATGCTGGAAAACTCAGACATAAGAATAAGTTATGAGTTATTTAGGTAAATTGAAAGTATTATGTCAATTTGATGGGCAATGTTTCAGGCCAGAATGGTACTATTGGCATTTTCTTCCTTCTGAATCAATATCTCCTAAAGGATTACAATTTAATTTTTAAAGGGTAATTCAATCAAGAATTTGAAAACAGAGGGCATTCTTAAAATTAAACTTTAATCAGATTTTTTCTTTTTTTTTAAATTGTACTTGTGGAAAAAAAGAAGAAGAATTTCTGAACTACCCTTCACCTTGGACTCAAAGGGTATTCCTACTACTCATAGTAGGAATTTGTGCCTTTGCTTACCTTAGACTTGCTTTTGCCTATACCAGGTCTATTCAGACATGTTTCCATTAGTGCCCTGAAGGGATATCTTCCAACAACCCCAAAGACTTGACTGAGCTTTTCATTGGTGACTGCCACCAGCATTACCTGATTTCTCTGTATCTGAGAATGTCCCCACAGAAGTGGGGCTGACTGGCAGAGGAAAAAGCCCATTTGTTCTGTGACAGTGTTCATCCTTTTTTCCATCTTCTGTTGCCTCTGTCTCAAAGCTCAGAGCCAATGTTGAAAAAAAAAATGCAGTTTTATGAGACTCCTTGGATGGGGGATTAACTATCTTTTGTTCACTGGATTTTGTCAAATTAGATGATTTGAATTTTTGCATACAGCACCAAACTCTTCCAGTCCTATTGAAATCCTACTCCTGATCACTTCATACCAGCCTTCAAAAAATATTTGATGCTTCTTCTGGACCATGCAATATTTTGAAGGCCACATAAACAGTGCAAGATTCAGGCAAACAGTGAAGTCTCAATATTTGTGTTTACTTCTCTTATAGCTACACTGGGTACCATAGCACAGAGCTTAGCTTCTCAAAATCATTGCCTTGCAGATGCCTAAGCCACAAAGCACCTGAAGTCTTCAGATACCAAAGTCCTCACATGCAGCACAGCGAAATACAGAAGCTTGGACTTATCTTGTCCCTCCTGGCTGTTCAGTATAGCAGCCAAACCCAGCAGGACACCTGCCTTCCAGCCCTCCTTTGCCAGCTTTAGTACCGTGAGAGCACAACTTCTAGGCACAAAGCTCCTGGGGAGCTGTTTTGGATCTCAGCATCTTTGCTATTGGCACGGCACTTCTGCTGCTAAAATCCTCCTAGTTCCTAAATAAGGCCTGTGGGGCTTCTGTAGCATCACACCTGCTAAGCACAGAGACTCACACAAACTCCCACAGGCACCCAGGAAGCATCCTTCTCCTGTGTGTCCCTCCTGTTGGGCCTGTGCCAGCAGGCACAGGCAGTTCCAGCCAGCTCAGAAACAGAGGAAAGCAACCCACTGCATGGCAGAATTTCAGCCAGGCACAGGAGCACACGGGGCCTCTGCTAAAATGCATAGGGAAGATCGTCAGCCCCTGCGGGAGGGACACAAATGTATGTGAGGAGGCAAGAGAACACACAGGACAAGACACTGAAGAGAGGAAGAGACACATTAAGAGATGTGAGAGGAGAAAATGGAGAAATGTAGGGGACCTATGCAAGGAGACACTGTCATGTCCCACCAGGCAGGCAAACCAGGGAGATTCAGACCTGTCTGTACCTTTGCTACCTGCCCCAAGGGTTAGCAGAGGGTTAGCCTTCCCTTAGCTAGTCTCTTTTAACAACCACACTGGCAAGATTAGCTTCTGTAATCCTCTGCTTGGTACCAGGAGGAACAACAATTACCAGGAAATCCAAGCAAAGCACAACTTTACCTAAAAGTGAGCATGATTATAAAGCTTGCAAAGAAACCCCCACTGCACTGTATATTCAGAGCAACATGTGACAATTAGTAGAATTTAGCAAAACTGGAAATGCTCTTACTGTTGGGTGCCAGGAATAAGGGTAGAAATTGAGAGAGAAAGAGATTGAGAAAGAGAGTAAAAGAGAAAAAATAAGGAGGTATCAACCCCCAGGGATCCAGCATAGATTGTGATAAAGTTGTGGTCCTTGGATGGCAGGAGCGTGTCAGATGTCTTGAATCTGCAGCTTTTATGCTCCCTGGCCCCACCCTTCAGATAGGCTGAGCATATCTTGTACAGGCTCTCTGTGGATTTGCAGAGCGTTCTGGAAATGAGTCGGTGGGGAATGGGGGTCCCAAGTGGTCATTCGAACACCCCGCCATCCCAATTGGGCTGTTGGAGCAACGACCCCATTCAGTGGCCTCACACCAGATTTTAGCGAGAAGCTGCTCTGCCTCCACAGGGCCCTGCGTGCCTGTCCCTGTCCCTTGTCGGATAAGGAGAGTATCCTGTTTATCAGGGTGGCTACTGAGTAAGGGACTGCCCTTGCAAGGACTGTGTCCAGATGGGTTGTTAAATGAGGAAGCTTAATGTCCAGTTTGTCAGCGCAGCTGCTTTGAGATCAGGAGTCTACGGGCCCTTCCAGCCTGGGGAGGGTGGAGGCCCCAGTCCAATGCCCTGCAGATGTCTGTAGGATCAATCCCCTTGTGAGGTGAGATTCAGTCCACAGAACATTATCCTGCCTCTGCAGGCTCTGTTATTTTGCAAGAAAGATTGTTTGAGACAAACCACTCATCCCAGTTCCCGTGAAATGGTATCTGGACACTGCTAGAGATGAGGCTCCCCAAGTTAGATGAGGTACCTCTAGGAGCTGTGGCTGGTGGAGGACCCGTGTCAGAGCAGGTACACCTCCACAGCCACCCCTGCTGTGCCTCGCCTTGATGACAGAGGGAATTAGGTTGGGAGAATTGGAATGGTTTTTTTCAGCACTTTGCTGGTGCTTTAAAGTGGAATTTGGGTTCTGAAAGTAGCAGAGAGCTTTCACTAAGCATTTAATCTCCATCTGCTATGAGTCAAACGCCAAGACTCTGAACACATCTTACCTTATTGGTGAGCTCTTGACTTCAGCAGACCTAAAAGTGCATTGATGGGCTCACTGGGGCTGAGGAGCAGTTGCACAATGAGCCATTAGCAACGGAATAGGAACTGTTGTCTTGACAGATGATGCAGTCAGGACTCAGGGGATGCTGATCTCATAGGAATGCATGACACAGAAAAGGCAAAGAGCACTCGTGTTCTGGGAAGTGAAACTTCCCAGATGAACCTGATCAGTTCTTCTCCAGGGCTTTCACTTCTATGACATTTTCATTAAGTGTTTCTTCTAATATTTTTCATAACTTGCTTCTCAGGCCCTAATCCTACTGCCCTTTGAAATGAAGAACCTCTGTCCATTCAGTGGCAGTAGATCTGAAATCAAATTACTGATGACCAGAAGAGCTTTCCATTTTGCAGAGGTCACAGTGACACTGCAGAAAGCAATGGGTGATAAAACGCTGCTGTAATACACCCTCACCTCAGCAGAGCAAGAGATACTGTTTCAAAAACAATGATTCCTTCAGTTTTCATTAGAAACTCCAGTCAAGAGAACCCTCCACTAAATAATGTGTACCTTACACTTTCTTCATGCAGCCACAGAGCAATTGAGGACACAGGTTTGGTGGAGTAGTGCAATAGGGTGACACATGGCACTAAGAAACATTAATGAAGATAAATATGAAGATAAGGTCCCTTTGGGAGACTATAGTACTAAATACCTCAGAAAATCTGAACTCCCAAGAGGTTTTCCCATAAGCTCTCTTTACATGGAGAAGTAGTCACACACCCCAGATCATCAAGGTTAAAAATGCTTCCTGCTTCATTCTTGTAAGACAATAGTTTTCTTTTAAACTATTGTTTATGTGCCAGATGGGCCATTGATGCTTTACTAGAAATAGAGGGAGTTGTGTAATTATAAAATGCAATAAAACCCCCAAACACCTCTCTAACTGAAGTGTGTTCAGCAATAGTTTAGTTTAAGGTGACATCTAAAGCCTGAAAAACTTGCTGTAATTAACAGTGGAGGAAATTAAACAAAATGACACTGCATATATACTTTTTTCAGGATTTGATGCTACTACAATCTGAAACAAATTGTAGCCAAAAACCCAGATGGAACAGAGTTCTTCCACTAACTAGAGTAGTCAAGCACTAGAAAGGATTTTACCATAGTGAGGTGAATGTCATCATACCCATAGGGATCAGGAATCCAAGAAGAGAGGTTCCGACTTAGCTGGAATAAAGTCTGGGACAGTGATCCAGAAGTTGTTTGCTGCAGCAGCTGCAAAGCCCTGCATGTAGCAGGATGATACTGTTCCCTACACTTAATTCCTCAGTTTTTTCTCCAGTGGTTTGAACACTTTTCAGTGGTAGTGTCTTGTTTTTCTGCACTTCCCCATATAAATATATTCAGAATGGCTGTTCCCTAAATGAAAAAAATAAATAAATAGATTTGGAACAAGCTGTCTATATATATCAGGATGCCAGAAGGGGTGGAGAGAGATGGGTTTCTGTCTTTTCTAATTATCAAGAATGAAATTTTGAGCTATTATTCTCTTTTTGGTTTATGTACCTGGCATTTATTATCTTTTTTAAAAAATTAATTAATTGTAGTTGTCTTTTTTGCACATTTCTGTTTCTTTCTGATTATCAGAGTGTGATGTCAGTTACTAGCTGCAGGCACTGTTTTGTCATAATCCTTTCAGAATAAGAAAACTAAAAAAAACCCCCTAAGAATAACACAATGTGAATTCCAATGATCTCTCCTTTTCAATTAATGGCTCAAATAAGCATTTGATTTACATTCTCAGAGACACTTGCTGCAGGCTAATTAAAAATAACATATTGTTGGCAGATCATTTATTGAGAGAAAACAAATTGACAAAAGATAAATTAAGTTGCTATGTCATTAACTATACAAAAATACAGAGCTGAAATAGTGAATTAATGCATACATTTATCAATTTCTCAACCAGGAGTTAATAGCAAAGCTTAAATTTCCCTGCAAGAAATAGGTGAGAAGATGTGGCTGAAGTGATGTTTTAAGTATTCTGTGACTCACATTTGCTTGCAAGTAAGAGATGGCATTGCAAGGCTTCATGTGCTGAGACCATGAACTTGTCAGTCCAAGATCTTCCCTGCTGACCAATACCAGATGTATCAGGAAAGGATGGAAACAGAGCAGGAGATGATAGTCAGTGAGCAACTAGAAATTTACCTTCTGAATTGTAATGGTTTTGACTCTGTGTTCCTGAGGAATGAGAGTTCATTTAGAAAGGGGTACGAGTCCAATCAGTGGCAATTCATTATTTCATTATATGAATAAATGCCCAGTCATTAAATTTCAGATGCATTTTCATGCTCTTCTCATCATTGTAATATCCCTGGATAATATCAGTTTGTATTAAGCTGTGTGATTAAAAGTTGCCAAAAATGTTCTTCATCTGTTTGATTGCTATTAGTTAAAATGATCAGAGATTTGACCAGGAAATCTGTCCAAGGGAAGATTCAGTACTCTAAATTATGATGAATTTGGTGTGAGAGACATTGGGTGGAACAATTCAGCTGTCTGACTTATTAATGCAAAAATAATTAATACAGGATTGCTCAGGCCTGGGGGAAGAGGAGCTGCTGTGCCATGTGTCTGTGGTGCTTGAGATACATGGGACTCAGCTGAACGTTCCTGCACATTGAAAAGAGGAATGACTCAGGACACAGGTTGGGGAGGATCAGCAAAATACAGCCAGACACAAACTGTCCAGCACCTTCTTACAATGTGGAAGAAGAGAAACAGGGTCTCTACGTAGGAGTTATGCTGGTGGCTGGCCCAGCTCTGACTCACCAAAAGGGAGCATTTGGTCTAGAATAGGAATAGGGAAGGTGATTTGGGTAAGAGCATCCAAGGACTGTAAAGGTGCATGACTCTTCCACTGGTTCACTGAGTATACACACAGTGTATACTAAATTTGCTAAATGAGAAGCTGTTCAGTGTCCTCAAAGAAGAGAAATGCAGAAGGTGAAGACTGGAACAGGTCGATGAGTTTGATTCTACAACGACCAATAGCCCAACCCATACGCCAGGTCTTTGTCAGAGGGAACCACCAAGGGATAGAAGAGGCTGCCAGCAGGAGCCTGCAGTTACCTGCCTGTTAAGACAGAGAGCAGAGAAAGAGGTAATCTGCCTTTCAGAAGGAGGAAAAATCCTATTTACAGATGTTGCCAGAAGACCAGTTTCTCATGTTTTTGGTTTTCCCCCTACAAGTTTCCAGTCTGAGGGTGAAATACAAGCCTCTATCTATAGTCAGCAGGGAGAGATATGGTCATTTCCACAGGCTAAGCCAAATCAGGAACTAGTTTTGATTGCTCAAAATCCCTCTGAGATGAAACTTCTCCTTCCTTTGGTCCTCATCAGAGCCTCAGTTGAGCCTCTCTGGGCTAATCATAGTCTGTGGGAGCTCCTATCTCAGTATCCCTTGCCCATGTTGGTTCACTGCTGTTTTTTTAGAGTCAGGGCCTGTGAATCCCAGCACCCACTTCTGCTTTCTTCATCAAACAGCCCTGTGTAGTCCTTGTGGTTAATATCTGGTGAAAGAAGCCACTGGTGCTTAATGCACCATCTGGGTTTTCATCACTCAGAATGAGGACAGTAATATTTAGGAGCTGCATTTCCAGACCTGCACAAGGAGGGTGTATTGCCATTGTTATTTAGATATTTCAGTCTCCCACCTTGCCTACTGAACAGAGCATGAGCTTTGAATATTGTATCAAACCTTTTCTGCTTCATTGAGCTGCTTTTTTTATGCTCTGTTGCTTTCCTTTAGCTTTTCAAGGTATGACCATTACTGAAACAGAATAATAACTAGTACCAGGGATCCCACTTCAATTGCACATTTCACACAAAAGCCATTGCTTGGCTTGCAGGCAATTGTGTGTAATTTGGGGGGGAAAAAAAAGAAAGAGGAAGAGAAAAATAATTTGTTATACTTCAGCAGGCAAATGAGAGGATCCAAATGAGAGTGGCTTCATAACAGCATGACTTGGTAACCACTCATGAAGCCGACTGGGAAGAGACTCTCTCAGCAAGGCAGTTTTGTCTGCTGACCCCAGTCATTCAGCTGGGAGAGCTTTATCACTGAACTCAGTGGGAACAGAACTGATGTTCGGTGGCAATACTGTCAGGCAAGCCCCTCTGGGTTAGGAGATCAGCTCTGGAATGATTTAGGTGGGAATTTGAAGAGTTCCACTGGAGTACAAAACTGCTTTCTGCTTTCAACTGCAAATGAAAAGAAAATATGACCAGTTAGGAAAAATGTTGCATCCATGAATGCAAGGAGGGAGAGCGTGAGAGGAGATAAGAGTTCTCTGATACTCTGTCTAGCCTTCAAAAATCATGCTGGTAGGTAACTTGTCAGCAAAGCCTGGTTCTGTGTTGAGCCTCCCACAGCATCCATATTGCAAATAGCAGTTTTGAGTATTACTTGTTTCACTCAGGACAGAATGTCCCTAAAGCCTGTTGAACCCCCATCACTGCCACCATGTGTGTCTGCACCAGGAGAACATGGGATTTTGTCTATCTTAGTTTCTGAGTTTTCCTGGGCATTTTTTCTGAAGATGAAATTATATTTTTGTTGATGTTTCCTTCTGATTTTTATCTTTGGAGGTCCCAATTCAGCTTCTGCTGTTTTTCCAAGCTGAGGCTGACCAGAGCCTGGGTTACTGTAAGGAACTAGAAGGAGAAAAGTGACTACATTTTGCAAAAAACCATCCTAACTAGCTGATTTGTTTGAACTAGAAAAGACCTGATTCTACTACAGTCTTACATCATTTTCCCATCAGAGCAGCTTTACCAGCTTCATTGGAATTGCCTCTGATTTACATCTGCATGTGAGAGGAAAATTAAGCCCCAAAATATCTTGTGTCTGAGAGGCAGAAGTTGGAGCCTGTAGGTGTGGTGTTGCTAAAAGTGCTTTGCTGGTTGGTTTGTTCATTGGTTTTCTTTGTTCCTCAACCCCAGCCCTGTCTCTGTTTTAGGAAACTGCAAACAGTATGTTTGTGACAGGAAAAGTTTTGGTTTGTTGGAGGGGGGAAATGGATTTTACTGTTTTAAACCACTTTTTCTACTAAAAAAGAAAAAGGAAACTAGAAAATTTTTTTTCTAGGACTAAAAATATTCCATAGAAAACATCTGTTTGGCTTGAAAACGCCATTCTTATCAAAATAGAAATATTAAAGAGTCAACTCAGTCCATTTGCTGTGAAATGTTGACAGATGGTGGCTACCCTATGGGTTGGCTTCCATCTGTTACCATGTCCTCCAAACTCTCTGCCTGGTATTTCCTGCTGGCTACACCAGTCTGAAGATTTAGAAACACCAAAAATCAGGAAGCCCAAACTGGGTCTGGCCATTGCAGCTCTAGTCTAAGCCTAATGGTGCCATATGTCCCTGGGAATGGATATAATCTTTATTCCCTTTCTGTGACTCATTCATTGGACTGACTCATCCTCCTAGTTAGGCTTTTTAGCCCTGTGGAAAACACAGCTTGTTTTTATCCAGAGCCCTACCTTCCATTTTATTTAGGGTCAATTTTAGCCTCTTTTTATACTGGACCAAGAACACACTGCATCTGTTTTTGCATCTGTCCTTATTCTAACACAGCTGTGCAGTCACCCTCCCTTGGGTGCTGTCACAGCCATAAGCAAATGTAACTTATCCCCACTGCTAATGCCTGCAGGTCCTTTCCATTTGCTTGGTGTTTAGTCTCCTAGCCCTGCCAATGTTCAGTCCAGCCTATGTCACTCAAAGGCTGGATCTGTCATCCAGAAGGACCCATTTCTGAGCTGGAGATGCTTTCCCCAGAACATCACAGCACTGAGCTCTTCTGCCCACACTGGTAGGAGGTGACTAGTAGGTGATCCAAGACAAAGTAGTCTTGAAGAGAACAATATTGTTGTGCTGGGATCAAGACCTGGACATTAATCAGGGCCCAGGGGGACTCTGGGGATATCAGAACAAGGAAGGGAACAGCTACTGTACTGTCTGCTAAACAGAGGACTGAATCTCAGGAGTAATGTTCCCCCTGTGTGGACAACTGGACAGCTTTATTCTGGACAATTTTGTGATAAAGGGGTGACTACAGCCCCAGTATGGGTCACACAGATGCATGGTCACAACCCCACCACTGAATGCACCCATGGTGCTAACAGCCCTCATAGATCCACCCAATAAATACACAATTAGAGTCTGGCAAAGCAGAGACTGTTGACGTCTCTCACAGAAGAGAAGAGGAGGCTTGAGCACAATAAATAGAAAGAGGAGACAGTATGAAGGTGGCTCAGCATACGTAGGCACTCCACATTTCATCTAGGTCCTGTGCTAGTGCCACATGCTGCCATCTGTGTAATGCAGACAGAACAGGAAGGAGCACACCAAGCCCTACAAGGTGCCTCTTCTGCTGCTGGTAGTTTGAATGTTACATGAGTAACTCCCACAGGGAGCAAGGCTGGAGCTACACACAGGTATCCAACCTGCAGGGAGCATCCCTGAGTGATTTCTTAGCGTGGGCTTCAGATGTGATTGACACTGTACCAGTGAGTGGAGATATATGCTGGTGATCCAACTCCTGACCCTGGTAATCATGATCTTCCTTCCCTGAATTTGGAAAGCTGTTCCCATGGAATCCTTTGGGGAGAAAATAAGCAGTAGCTATGAGCAAAGCATACGGTGTGCAGTCAAGATAGCATTTCATTAGCTTGATGATTAGATTCAGCCTGAAACCCTAATGAAAGCAGATCTTGGTAACAACTAGAAATGAAATCCCTGAAGCAGTTTTGTACTGCAAGTATCTGAGGAGCCCAAGTAGCTGCAGGCAGCAGAGGCATGGCTATGATGAATTTAATAAGCACTGGGAACTTTGTTTATATCAGATCTAGAAGGAACAGCCCAAAGCCAGGTTGCTATAGCATATTGTGGTAGCACATATTTTATTTATTATTGAGTGCTATATCAGACAGAATTTTCTTCAGATCCTCCCTTTCCTCCTCATTTTTACTTTTCTCTCATCTGTTCAACTCTCCTTGATGTTTGATATATTTTTCATCCTCTTGTCTTCACTGGACTTTGTCTTTCTGCCACTTCTCCAAAAATTTCCTGTATGGACATGGTCTCAAGAACTTGAAGTCCTCATTGAGGCTTTGATGCAAGGGTGTTTTAATGCCTTACTCATCCCCTGTGAACTCCATCCCACAGCAAACCTTTAGGTTTGGTGTGACTCCGATAGTGCATGTGCCTTGAACTAATTTTCTGAGAGACACCAAGTTCATCCATCCTGAAGCCCATGGAGGTTTCACAGATTGGTTATGTGAGTAAGAAGATGGTAAAAGTAAGGAAGAAATGTGGTGTTGGAGTGTTCAGATCTGTTTCAGATGAACTCAACCAATTTTCAGCCTCAAAATTTTCATGGAAGAAGAGAAAATAATTTGACTTTTAGGATTGGTGTCCTATTGCAGTCAATTAGAAGAGTAAGTGACCTTAGCTGTGGCTGTTACAAAGCTCACAGGAACTGTGACTATTTCTCTTTGTTTCAGGCACTTCATTTAGGGGGCACATAAGTACATTCCCCAAAGACACTGCTTTCAGCCTGCCTGCTGGTCTAAGCATATTTTATTCTGAGACTGTGGATGTCTTTTGAACCTTGGATTTGGCAGACCTCTCAAACTAAGAGCCAGTCTGGTCTGTATGTGGCAACAAGTCATTGAGGACTGAGCACTCTGGAGAGCTTTGTTTTACATCTACCACGGCCAAAGACTTTGAGCTGTGATAAATATCTCCACAGTTCAGAACAAAGAGTCTTCTTGAGGAAACAACCAAAAGCTATATCCAAATCACAAAAAAATCTGTGAGAATCTCTATCCCAGTAAAATTTTCCCTGGATAGAAATCTGCAATAAAGGTAAAAATTAGGATGATTCCCTCTACTTATGTACCAAGGAGTTATTCTTTAGAAACCAGTGTTCAAGTCAAGAAATCACTTCTCTAAATTGCAGCCTTAAGTGTCATTTGGCCCATTAATACATAGGGAGTTAAAGCTGACTCTGATCATTCTTTTATTACATTCTATGGCCTCTAATATCTTTTAGTACTTGTGGTACTCTGCAAATATAGCTGCTTTGTTCCAGGGGCCAGCAATATAATGCTGGAGCATCTTCCCTATGGGGACAGGCTGAGTGAGCTGGGGCTGTTCAGCCTGGAGAAAAGAAGACTGAGGGGGAACCTTATTAATGTTTATAAATATCTGAAGGATGGGATGCAGGGGGAAATGGGCAGCCCCTTTTCAGTGTCTGTGGGGACAGGACAAGGGGCAATGGCTGCAAGTTGGAGCACAGGGAGTTCCACACCAACATGCGGAAGAACTTTTCCCCAGTGAGGGTGAGGGAGCCCTGGGACAGGCTGCCCAGTGGGTGTGGAGTCTCCTTCTCTGGAGATATTCCAGACCTGTCTGGATGCCGATCTGTGCAATATGAGCTGGGGAGCTGCTTTGGCAGGGGGGTTGGACCCGATGATCTCTGGAGGTCCCTACCAACCCCTGTGATTCTGTGATTCCATCTTGGCATCAACAAGAAATGAGCATAAGACAACAGCTGGATGAAAATGTGCTATGTCTTTCAGTCCCGCCTCCTTTGCTTTGGGAGCCACGGCTGGACGTTTAGCGTGTTTTAAGTGAGTACTGTTAGAGGCAAGAAACCCCCCTGGGGAAATGTCTGGCCAGTTCCCTGGGGAAGGGAAGCCCCGAGCCCCAGGTGAGGATCTCTCGGTACTGCCCCTCTCCCCGCGATCTCGGGCTTTTCCTTACGGGCGCTTTGTTACCGCCCCGCCCGTGCCGGTGCCTGTCCCCCCGGCACAGTCACCCCGAGACACTCGGGTCCCAGCCGGCTCTGCCCCGGGCCCATCTGTGGGCGGCAGAGACCCCTGCGCAGCCCGCCCGGAAACAGCCCCCGAGGGCAGCGAGACGTTGGTCCCGCCTCGGTCCGTCTCCAGAAGCGGTCCCTCGGAACTAGTGAGCCGGAACTTTAGTTAAGGCCTTTAGTTAGGAGCATTCCTTGTCCAGGGCATGGTCCTAATAGTGCCCTAGGTAATTTTCTCAGCTGCACCTGCTCCCGAATAAAAACATGCTAAACGTCCAGCAGTAGCTCCCAAAGCTAAGGAGCCGGGACTGAAACACATAGCTGGCCTGAAACCTCCCCAGGGAGCCCAAGGGCAGCCCCTCTGACCCTGAGGTTCAGGGCTTTCCTTTGCCAGGGATCAGTCCTAATATTTCCCTATGGACTTTGCTCAGATGTACCAGCTTTCAATTAAACACATGAGAAATGTGCAGCAGTAGCTCCCAAACCAAAAGAGCAATGACTGAAATACCTTGGTGAACTGAAATCTCCCCCAGTATCAAATAAGCACCCTTAAGACGGTGGGGCTCCTCTCTTTCCTGGATAAGGAAACAGTGCCTGAAGTAATATCTCGGCAAGAACAGCATTCTCTTCCCAAACTGCTGAATATCCCACCAAAGCTAAGAAACCAAAAGTTCTATTACTAAACTATATTCCTGTTGTGAAACCTCCCTCTGTATCACACAAGCACACTTCTGACTGTGGGGCTCCTCTCTTTCCTACCTGAAGAAACAATCCTAACAGTGCCCCATGTCATTTTTTGGCTAGAACACCATTCGCTTCCAAACATGCTGAATGTGCAGGAGTAGCTCCCAAACCAAATACTCTAAGACTGAAATACATTGCTCAATTAAAATCTCTCCCAGTATCACGCAAGTACTGTTCTGACTGCGGGGCTCCTCTCTTTCATAGATAAGAAACAGTCCTAACAGTGCCTAAAGTCATTTCTTGGCTAGAACACCATTCGCTTCCAAATGTTGAATGTGCAGCAGTAGCTCCCAAACCAAAAGAGCAATGACTGAAATACCTTGCTGAACTGAAATCTCCCCCAGTATCACACAAGCATCCTTCTGACTGTAGGACTGCTCTCTTTCCTTCCTGAGGAAACAGTTCTAACAGTGACTAAAGTAATTTCTCAGCTAGAACACCATTCACTTACAAACATGCTGAATGTCCAGCAGTAGCTCCCAAACCAAAAGTTCTAGCACTTAAATACATTGCTGAACTGAAATCTCCCACAGTATCAAACAAGCCCCTTCTGACTGTGGGCTCCTCTCTTTCTTACCCGAGGAAACAGTCCTAACAGTGCCTAAACTCATTTCTCAGCTAACAAACATGCTAAACGTCCAGCAGTAGCTCCCAAGCCAAAGGAGTGAGGACTGAAAGACATAGCTGGCCTGAAACCTCCCCAGGGAGCCCACAAACAGCCCTTCTGACCCCGGGGCTCAGGGCTGTTTTTAATTGAATGCTGATAAAGCCAGAAAATTTACATAGGACTGTTCCCTGGACAAGGAAAGCCCTGAGCCCCAGGGCTACACAGGGAGGTTTCATGCAAGGTATGTCTTTCAGTCCTTACACCTTGTTTGGAAGGTACTGCTGGACATTTAGCTGAGTCCTGCACAGGCTGGCTTTTGACTTGCCTCAGTCAAAGGCGCAAAAATTCCCTGCACAGGTTTCCAAAACTGAGCAGGGAAATTTATCAACACACACAGAATGGCTGGAGAGATCCCTGAAGGAAAAGGACCTGGGGGTGCTAGTTTACATCAGGCTGAACATGAGCTAGAAGTGTGCTTAGGTGGCCAAGGCAGCCAACAGCATCCTGGCCTGTATCAGGAATAGTGTAACCAGCTTGAGCAGGGAAGTGATATTTCCATTATACTCAGCTCTGATGAGGCTGCACCTTGAGTCCTGTGTCCAGTTTTGGGCTCCGCACTACGGGAAGGATATTGAGATCCTGGAGCGTGTCCAGAGGAGGGTGACGAATCTGGTGAAGGATCTTGAGCACAAATCCTGTGAGGAGTGGCTGAGGGAGCTGGGCCTTTTTAGTCTTGAGAAAAGGAGGCTGAGGGGAGATCTTATCGCTCTCTACAACTGCCTACAAGGAGGGTGTAGAGAGGTGGGGGTCGGTCTCTTCTCTCTGGTGACAAGCGATACATTGAGAGGATATGGCTTAAAATTGCACCAGGGTTTAGGTCAGATATCAGGAAGAATTTATTTACTGAAAGGGTTGTCAAGCATTGGAATAGGCTGCCCAGGGAGGTGGTAGACTCACCGTCCCTGGAGGTATTTAAAAGGCATGCAGATGAAGTCCTTAAGGACATAATCAAGAGGTGGGCTACTCAGGGTTAGGCTATGGTTGGACTTGATGATCTAAAGGGTCTCTGTCAATTTAGGTGGTTCTATGATTCTATGACTTGTAACCTGAGCAATGGGTGAGTGAATTTGGTTTAGATGGGTAGGACTTATATTCAAATACCATTGTTAATGAGTCTAATCAATGGATGACCTTCATGCAGCACCGCTGGCTTTTCTCTGCAGAAGAGCCACACGACTGCAAAAGCAGGCACCCTGCACAGCTCATGACTCGGTTTCTGTGCAAGGACACCATGGAGTCAGGAGGTGCACAGGGCCTTTCCTGCTCCATCAGCGTGATCAGGCCACAGCAATCACTGCAGTTGTGTGGGGAGAAGGAAAAGAGGTCTGACACTAAGCAACAGAGGTCAGATCGCTGCTGTAGGTACATCCTCTGGGATTAATTTAGATAGGCATAACAAGGCCAGCTCCAAAACTTGAAGCACTCGAGACTCATGACCTGAAACTTTCCCCACAGGGCAGGTGCCCCTGCTGTTGCCTAAAGAGAGGAAGAAAGAGAAAACCTGAGATTTATTCTTCTTTTGAAAGAGATTATTTCAAATCCACCTCCAATGCACAGAGCCTTTTATACTAAAGGCTATAAATAGCCATAATAGCCCAAAGATGTAGGAGACTCAGGTCTGCTTCTCTCTGCCTCCTGAAAAGATTAGAACTCACTGTCTCTTACCCTGAAGAAAACAGCCTGGCTGCCATAGAGATGTGGTGAAGGTGGAGGTGCTGTCTCCTTTTAATTCTGCAGTTCAGCATCGACACTTCATCTACATGGCTCCCACTTCAGGTGCTTAAGTCTTGTTTTTGATATGACGCTTGTCCTTTTATTTTGCTTGAAGTGCTACCATGGTCCATTAAAGAGTCCTTCTGTTTCTATCTTTCCAGCCAAGGCTTTACTCCACCCCAAGTTTACATCTGATTTCCTGCTTTGATGTATCAACACAACCATTAGGAAACGAAGAGCATTTAATATTGCACAGTCTTGTTTGCAACAGCAGTTGGGTATAACTGCAAAACATCTGGGAGAATATGGGAGAAATGACTGGTAGACAACAAGCTTCAAAAGCTCTGAGCAGTTTGTATGAGAAAGACTTGTTTCCATTAGTAAAATACAGATTTGTTATGACATTGTAAGTCTTAGCTGTGATATGCACAGTATTTCCTTGGAATATCTGGCAGCTGTATCACTGTTTAATATATCTATTAAATACTACATCTAGATGTAAGAGCAACCAATAAAACTTGTTTATTTACCTTTAAAACCTTTGACAGAGAAAAGCATATCACACTCTAGATATATTTCCCCATTCAAATCTACTAGATATTTGAAATGGCAGCAATAAAAGAAAAAAAAAATATAGAGAGAGATTTTCTTCCCAGGTCTGCATTTACTGTGCACAAAACAAAAACTATCAAAATGCATTTATTTATTTACCCATTGCTCTGATCTTTTGAATGCACCAAGAGTAAAAATCAAAGTGTTGCACTGATGTGCTCATACAATTGCATGAAATATCCCAGCGGGACCAATAAGCACTATCTTCACAGAGTTCTGCCCTGTAATCAATCTTCAGAAAAAAAAAAACCCTCAGCATTTTGTTTTTATTGGCATTTATGGTCATATTTATTGTTCCTCTGCTGGGACAACTATGAGTTTTCTTGGCTGGCCTGTGCATGTACACACACATAGCTTCCAGCATCACTGAACTATCAATTCACAAAAATTGCTTTCAATTCTGAAACTCTAACATTTCAAACAAGAGTGGGTGAAATAAAATAGAACATTAAAACATCCTTGTGGGTTCAGACAAGTGCACAGCAACCAGGGAAGACAAGAATAAGAATCTTTTTTTGCTTTCCCACTTGATGAAGGTTACAATCTCTTGGTTTTCTTAACTTTAATATCTTTTGATATTTTTCCAGCCCTGCTATAGCCAGAGCTTTAGACACATGAAACAGTTGTATATCAGGAGGAGCAAAGGGCATCTTGACCTTGTCTCTTGTCACTTTGCTCAGCAGGAGACAACACGCTGTGTTAAATCACTAACGTTTATAACAAGATGAATCAAGGAGAAGGCTGGGAAAAGGGAGAGATAAAAAGCAAGCATGTACTTTATGTGATTGCCTTGAATCTCTCCAAATAACTGAGGAAACGCATGAACAAGGGAAAATTTTGTCAATTTTTTCCACAGCAAATGTAAAAGAGATTGTGATCCTCCCCAGATAATGCTGTTAATATAGTGACTAGATGAACTAGGCTTACTTCTGATCTGAAGCACTGAAGAGGCAGGTTATATTAAGGCCTGAAATTGTTTCTTATTTATTTTCCCTCCTGTGACCGCAGAAAGAACGTTCACAGTGCAGGCTCGAGTGGAGCCAAGGAAGGAGAGAGACAGGGCAACAGGAAGGGAAGGTGCTCCACATGCAGACATGAGAAAAGTAATAACCTACCCAAGTAATTAGACAGGCATCAATTACCAATTAGAATTGCATGGAGCGATAGGATGAGGGGTGATGGGTTTAGACTAGAAAAGGGGAGATTTAGGTTGGTTATTAGGAAAAAATTCTTCAATATGAGGGTAGTAGATCCCTGGCACAGATTGCCCAGAGAGATGGTGGAGGCTCCATCCCTAGAGACATTCAAGGTCAGGGGCTTGATGGGGCTCTGAGCCACCTGATCTAGTTCAAGGTGTCCCTGCTCACTGCAGGGGGGTTGGACTAGATGACCTTTAAAGGTCCCTCCCAACCTTACACATTCTATGACTGTGTGATTCCACCAATGCAGAGTTTGTACACGTTCAATGTGGACATGTGCTCATGTACATGTTTGATAAACCCAAACTGCCACATATATGATAACTGTGTAAAAGGGGAGTGAGAGAGAATTTAGGTGATGAGAGACAAGAGAGGAAAATACTGTTTCTGTATTTTTCCTGTGATGATCAGTATATACTTTGCAGTATATATCTATTTGAGTGTATATACATTATACATCCTTACAGATCATATAATAGCATAATCAATACCTGGGAATCATTAGCAAAGTGTTTTGATATTTTCCATTTTGGAAGTCAATTTTATAATGAGAATGGAAATGAAGACAAATGCAGTTTTATAGTAAGATGGATGGAGACCAAGGTAAGCATGGTAAATCTGTGTTATAGAGACTTACAGATATTAAGTCCAGAACAGTGGTAATGATAAGCCAATCTTACCTTCTGGACAAGATAACCAGAAAAATTCCCTGGAGAAACATTCATTGTTCATCAAAAACTTTTTCACTGATTGAGAATCTTCAACAACCTATGTAAGTTGTTCCAGTGATTAATTAGTATCACTGCAGTCTGGATTTGGATTGGGAAATGAGGGCGAATGATGGGGAGAGAAGAGCGAATTTTTTCATGCCCATTTTCAACTTAGCGGGGAAGAATAGCTGAAATACAGAGGGACTTGCTCAAATGTCCATGGGTGAATATACAAAGCACTGGTGGAAAACATCTGCCAACACAGATCTGGACTTGCCAAAGCATGAAAGGAAGGAGCACTGCCTTCATGCTCTTCATTAAATTGCCTTTGCTTTCCTGAGTGTCCCTCGTGAAAACATCTTTCCAAAGGGGTAGAGAGGGTGAGAGCTGGGAAGGGTCCCTATAAAACCAGTTGCCTAAGTGACAGTCATTGATTCTTGATTAGTTTACAGTCAATGGAGAGAGACATTTCATCAAGTCATGTTATTCACAGAATCACAGAATCACAGAATAACAAGGTTGGAAAAGACCTTTAAGATCATCAAGTCCAACCATTCACATACTAAACTAAACCATATCCCTAAGTGCTTCATTTACCCTTTTTTTGAACACACCCAGGGAAGGTGACTCAGCCCCTCCCTGGGCAGCCTGTTCCAGCCCTGACAACTCTTTCAGTAACAAATTTTTTCCTAACATCCAATCTAAACCTGCCCTGGCACAGCTTGAGCCCATTGCTCCTTGTCCTATCACCTGTCACCTGACTGAAGAGACCATCGCCCACCTCTCTATAACCTCCCTTCAGGTAGTTGTAGGTGGTGATAAGGTCTCCCCTCAGCCTCCTCGTCTCTAGGCTAAACAGCCCCAGCTCCCTCAGCCGCTCCTCAGAGGATTTGCCCTCCAGCCCCTTCCCCAGCCTGGTTGCCCTTCTCTGGACTCGCTCCAGGACCTCCATGTCCTTCTTGTGGTGAGGAGCCCAGAACTGGGCACAGTACTCGAGGTGCGGCCTCACCAATGCCCAGTACAGGGGCACAATCCCCTCCCCAGACCTACTGGCCACACTGTTTTTGATACAAGCCAGGATGCCATTGGCCTTCTTGGCCGCCTGAGCACACTGCTGACTCATATTCAGTCTGCAGTCACCCAACACCCCCAGGTCCTTCTCTGCCTGACAGCTCTCCAGCCAGTCTCCCCAAGCCTGTAGCGCTGCATGGGGTTATTATTCTCCAATGTTGGACTCTACGACGACTAAAAAGCACAGAGCTCCTGACTCAGATGGTGAGTACTGGTTAAATGGTGTGGGTTCCCATCATAGACACCACACTGGTGCTACAACCTTGCAATCTGTTTAAACTGAGGACAGTGTTATTGCAGGGCTCGCCCTCGGGGGTGTTGTTAGAGCACAGTCATTAGTGGCTGCAAATTGCTCTGAGAGGAGCCATTAGAAAACTGTAAAGTGCTACAACTAAATACCCACTTACATGTTAAAAAAGGAAAACCAGATGCACTTGCAAAGTAAAATTGCATATATTTTAGACAAAATATATAAATAATGAAATGAAAATATCCAAGAGAGAGCACCATACTGGCTAGTCCTTTATAAACAGAAGAGTGGGAATGAGCCAGCTACTAAACATGAAGGTTGAGTATATGGATAACATAAGTTATCACAGTTTCATGTGTGGTGTTTCAGAGCTAGTGAGCACCTTCTCATAAAGGAGGAAACTATTCTTGACAATAATTTTCTTTAGCAGCTTTCCTGGAATCTCATGAATTAGTAGAGCACAAAACAAACAAACAAAAATAAGCTTTAAAATATGTTTTTCATTGCATAATGAGAAAAAATGAAGCTACAAAAGTGTATCTATCTTTCTCTATTTTTTTTTTCTTTACACATAGGACCCCTGATTTAATTAGTTGAGTCACCAGAGACTTTGAAAGAAGGTTTCTTCAAAACCCTTTTCCAGACTTGCAGGAATGGAAGTAAAAATAGATTTTAAATTGTTCTTGGGGAACTGCTGTTTACTTTAGAGGTAGATTTAAGAAAAAAAGAAATCTACTAATGAACACTAATGATGGCCTTGTTCCAAGTCTTTGTCAACTCAGTCCCAATTACTCCACTTTCAATCTAGTGACACAGGGCAGCACAGTCCTAGGGTCATTACACAACCAGTGATGGCAGGGCTCCAGATTCCCATTGGTGCCATTAGCACAGTGTGGCCCACTGCTGGGACATAATCAAAAGTCCCTTCCTGCTTCCTGCAGAAATAGCAGAAAGAGAGGTGACAGTGTCTTTCAAGGCCAGGTTGGATGGGGCCCTGGGCAACCTTGTGTAGCTCCAGGCCTGGAGGTTGGTGGCCCTTCCTGTGGCAGGGGGTTGGAGCTGTGTGATCCTTGGGGTCCCTTCCAAACCAGACCAGTCTGTGATTCTATGTGTCTTCTCTGGACATCTGCAGAAGACAAGGGCCACCTGGAGGTGCTGTGCACTGATGTTTTGGGGAACATTTGCCCAGCTGTGAGCTGAGCAGGTGCACAGTGTGATGGGTGAAGAAGTGGCTGGATGGCAGGGCTCTGAGGGGTGTAGTGAAGGGGGCTGCATCTGGCTGGGACTGGTCACCTCAGGTTCCTCAGGGCCTGGTCCCAGGGCTGGTTCTGTTCAGCGTTTGCAGGAGCTGAATGTGCCATTAGCAAGTTTGCTGATGATACCAAATGGGAGGTGCTGTTGACTGTCTTGAGGGACGAGAGGCCTTGCAGAGGGATCAAGAGAGATTGGAGCACTGAGCAGTCATCAACAGCATGAAACAGAACAAGAGCAAAGGCTGGATTCTGCACTAGGAGGGAGTAACACCTCGCACAGAGATCAACTGGGAGAGGGGTGGCTGGAGAGGGTCCCTGAAGAAAGGGATCTGGGCGTGCTGGTGCTCAATAGGAGCCTGCAGTGTGCCCTGGCAGCCCAGAAAGCAAGATGCATCTTGGAGTGTATCAAACCCAGCAGGACCAGTCAAAAGGGGGATTGTCCTGCTGTATTTCATGTTGTTACCACCTCGCCTTGAGCACCCTGTGCAGTTCTGGGGCCGTTTGAGAAGAATGTGAAGGTGTTTGAATGTGCCCAGAGGAGAGTAACAGAGCTGGTGACAGGGTTGGAAGGCATCTTCCTTATATCTAATCTAAATCTCCCCTCTTTTAGGTTAAACTCATTGCCCCTTATCCTATCATTACACTCCCTGACAAACAGCTCCTCTCCACCTTTCCTGTAGGCACCCTTCATGGAATGTTCCCATAAAGTAGCAGGAGAACTGAAAAGTTCTTAGCAAAACCATGAGCTGCTTGCTACAGACCACAGTGACTCTTCAGGGGCCAAATATAGATCTCAATTATTAGCTGGAATAATTTCCTGGCACTCAGAGGGCTTGAACTGGCATAGAATGAACACAAAGCATCATGGCCACATTACCTTTCACAATTTATACCAGTCAAGGGGTCGACTTGGTTTGGCCAAGAGAGAAAGAAATGCAGTTGAGGGGTGGCTCTGTTTCTGAAACCAATTTCTAACTAATAAAATGTTCCCCTTCCTTTTGAAACACATCCTCTCTTGTGCCAATATCTGATTGAATGAAGTATTACTGGGTTGTGTAACAGCATTGCCTAGCCCCCTGGGTCATGTAGAATGAATATTACTGCATTTACCACAATATGGGTGCAACCAATCTCACTGCACAGCCTCGAGCGAGTGCCAGAAGATGTGATGATGGCTACTCTTTAAAGGTAGTCTTTTCATAAGACATGGGAATTTTGAATTAAGCCCTGGGAAAGCCGTAAGTGAAGTGAGATGGTGTTGCAGCTGTTTGGCACTGCTTGTTTTCTGGTGAAGTTCAATCTAAGTCAGGACTTTTGATCCTGAAAACAAAGATTTGTGAGTAAATATACTTAATTTTAAGGTCAGTGTTGAGATGAAAAATATAACTGTGAAGAGTAATTTCAAAATGCAAAATGAAAATGTTCTATCAAAATAAAAGCAGCCTTAAAAGGTGCCAATACTTTCAGAGTTTTCTTCTAAGATACAATACTGATGACATCAACACAATTCTGCATAATCTTCTCTTCTGATGGGACTGCATATCTGGGCAGAGTTTGCCTGTGTGAAGTTTTGCCAGCTGTCTCTGCACAGCAGCCATCACATCTTCATTGAGCCTCTTGAAAATCCAACCATTTATTTTGATGCAAAAAAGACAGCTGTGCTGTTCCAAAATGCTGATGCTGAAAGGAGAAGGATGGTCCTGGTACCTGGGCCTGACAGGTGTATTTATCAACTCTCCATGGGCTCCATTGGGTTTGTTCAGGGGCAATCCAGACTGTAAACCTGATGTGGGAAAGATTTCTCTGCGCACAATTGCCCCACTCAAACGCTGCTCTTTTTTACCTTGTTTACCATCCGCCTGGTATTTGTGTTTCTTTTTAATGTGAAACACCTTTAATACATTAAACAGTGTTGATATGTGAGTCTTGTCACTTTATGAGGTGGAAAACAGTCACTGTCACCAACAAATGAATAATAACAGAGATGAAATATTAGCCATGAAGAGCAGGGCCTGTACATTACTGTGCTAATTATAAACATTGGCACATTCATACATCAGAATTAATTTCTGATAGAAAATGGGCGATGCTCTGTTGCAGTTATCACTGCAGTGAGGCATGTGCAAGCAGGAGAATCACCACCTACTGCTTTTTTAAAAACAGGTGAGTAAATATACAGGTAACCAGGAATCATCTGCCTTTCGTTTCAGGCTATGTCTGGAGCTAGAAACCCCTGCAGAGGGGAAATGAGGCAAAACCCCCACTTTAAGCCATTCTTTATCTATAGTTCTCCTGTTTCAAAGCACAGGAGCCCATATTCTGAACAGGTTGGCCCCCACCAGTCTGGGATTTCCAAAGAGTGGCTGTTCTGTACTCAGACCATGTGGAAGGAGGAATCACCTGTGTAAGTTCTCCTTTCTCCCTGTGCTACCAGGAAGGTTGTGATGACCAGAGAAGCACAGACTGCCAGCTCTTAGCTGTCTGTGCGGCTGAGTAAGCAGCTTACAGGTTCTGCCTCTCTTCCTGGCTGCCACCTTCAGTGGTAATTCAATCATTTATTTTTTCAGAGGTTTCTTCTTAGGCCAGGAACAGGAGACAGCTAACAGCCAGGGTTTGTCTTCCATGGGAAAATTGGGTCTGTGTGGAATCACCAGGTATTTCTGTGCTAAGGGGTGAAGGGCTCAGTGCAGGTCCCAGTTAACTCAATCTCCTGGATCAAAAGAAAGATAGAATCACAAAAATCATAAAAATCCTCTTAACCCTGAATTTGACATTATTACTGATTTTCTAGTGAGTGGTAAAAAAAAAAGGCATTACTGTGTACTGGTGCAGGGTTCCCTTTAGCTTCAGGTAATCAGACAACCCCCTTAAAAGCAATTGCCAGAGCCAGCAGGAAATGTTTACTTGAGTAAGTATTCTGACTAAAACTCAAGGCATTTATTCTATTTTTTGCTTGCAAAAAAAAGAGCCTTGTTTTTGATCAGATTTTGCAAGCATGAACATAACTGTAGCTCTCCAGAGCAGACCAAAAAGAAAAAAACAACAAAAAAAGAGGTTTAATTTGGAATGATGATGGGATCTGATGAAGTTTTAGAAATCCTGTGTGATTCCCAGCATAGATGAGATTGAAGATACACTTGGAGGGAGAACTGGATGAACTGAGAGTCTCTGAGGAGCCCCAAGTGACAGCCGTTCCTTGGATGTGTCTGGCAGAGCTTCATGCCCCAGCTCTGACAGAGGGTGCCCCACCAAAGCATGATGATACTTTTGCTGTCAGAGAAATACTCTTTATGCCTGCATGTGATTTAAATGAATCACTCCCTCACATATCCTGAGGCAAACTTGTTCCTAGCAGAGGAATGGAGCTTTAGATCAGGGGCTAACTGCAATCACTGACACCCTTCGCTCATTGGGGATTCAGGACATACAAGCAAGCAGCGGAGAAAGAAGAGGTGAGAACTCCTAGTAGGGGTCACCAGGCTGTGTTAACCACCATCTGACAGTACAACTTGAGGTAGCACCATGATTTTCAGGTGACAGCCTGTGGGGTGGCTTTCTACATCTCCTTGTGTTAATGAAAATGATTCCATCACACACAGCTGCCAAACAATACCTGGAGGTGTAGCTTTTGTAGTAACTGGAAAATATGACAGCTTGAATCCAGAAGGGGGAATATCTAATGGTCATTTGATGTAATTCTTGCACTCCCTGAACTTGCACCTATTGTGTAGGCACTATGGGAAAACTCCTTGAAAACAACTGCCTTTATCCTCGTTCCTGAAAAGAGAAACATGATGGCAGGCATCAAGGGAGACTTGTTCAAACAGACAAGTTGCATCTAACCTGCAGTTTGGCCTACTCAGAGCCAAAGGATTTAAATTAGATATTAGGGGGAAGTTTTTTACAGAGAGAGTGGTGAGGGGTTGGAACAGGCTGCCCAGAGAGGGGGTGGGTGCCCCATCCCTGGGGGTGTTCAAGGCCAGGTTGGATGGGGCCCTGGGCAACCTTGTGTAGCTCCAGGCCTGGAGGTTGGTGTCCCTGCCTGTGGCAGGGGGGTTGGAACTGTGTGATCCTTGGGGTCCCTTCCAACCCAGACCATTCTATGTTTCTATGAAAGGATGGACCAGAGATCTCCAGTGTTTTCTTTCAGCTTAATTAATCCAATGATTCAAACCAGAAATGTGTTGCAGTAGTTTACCTAAACTGAGTTGAAATCAAATTGAGTCCATCCGTGGACCCAGGGCCTTCACCATTAAAGCAGCTGATCCCCTCATATTCAGCAGCTCTCCTCTTTTATCCTGTGGTTCTCTAGTTTTACTTTGATGCTAATGCTGAAGTAGGATAAAAGGGAAGTGAGGAACTCCCAGCTTCTCACAGATACAGTGTGCAGGTCCAGGTCTCCATGGGTAGATCATGGACCAGAGATGTATTTCATCAGGAAGCTGTTGAGATGAAAAACTGCAGTGTGGTGCCTAGCTGAGTTGGAGACAAGCTAGAACCTCATTCAGCAGTTCTTAGATTTAATATTTTTTTTAGAACTGCCAGAGAAAGGTTATATGTCTTTATGGGGAACTTTTGTTATTTCAGAAAATCTAATGTGTCAGGATGAAAAAACCAAGGCTTTAATGCTCCCTGTATGAGCAAAACCAGCCCTGACGTAGCTAGGAGACCTCAGCTAAAAGGCCCAGGCATTTCTGAAACCAGCAGATGGGCTGCTCACAGGCAGTGAGGTCCAAGCATCCATAAAGTCCAGGCATCCTATTGCTGTGGAGCTGTGAGATGGTTGTTGAGGTCAGGGACCAGTTGAGCAGCTCTTTTACATTGCAACGAATTGGCAGGTCCTTTCAGGCTGATACTGAGGATTTATGTGGGACTAGGTCCAGGACTGAGCCCAGACTCAGTTTTAATCATGCAGCATCAGTAAGAAAGCTGTTGTTTAGCTCTTCATCCAAACCTCTCCCTAGATCAGACTCTGTGGTGAAGGCGAGGAGGAGTTTGGTCCTCTACAGGTGGTAGTAACTGTGGTGTATTGACACACTGACCATGCTGCAGCAAGTGAATCTGAAAAATCCCCCTTTGTGCTGCTCTTCCAGCCAGCCCCTCAATACTGTAATTACCTAGGTGAGTGCTAGCTCATCAGTTTAATACACGTCTGATCCATCTGCCCTATACAGAGTCTCTGATCCTTGACCCTGATCTCCTTTCATCACCGTCTGCTCGTACAAGATAGCAGCTATCTCTTTTCAGCAATGGTCTGTTACACTCCCCATAAAAGCTTTGCTTGCTAACATCCTCAGATTCTGAAAGGAAGCTGGGAGAAAACACTGATGTCTTGCAAATGCTCTCTCTATTCTGCAAGAGCAAGACAGTCCTTTTCCCAGGCTGTAGGAGTGCAGTTCTGAAGCATCGTGTCAGAGCAGGAGGCTCTCATGGTATGAGAAGTCTGAACTTCCCTGAAAAAAACCCCAACAAACCTCTCATCATTACATGCTTGAGCAGATCCAGGAACAAGAAAAAACTCCACATGAATATTCTGGCAGGTACAAGAAAGGGCAAGATTGATCTTGCCTTCACCCTCCCTGGCTTCTCGTCACCCGTGTAATTAACAATCACTGCCCCATGATAGACGGGGAAATTCAGTGCAAATTTTGAATACTAAACAGGGAGGGTGGGTAGGTGCCCCCACCTCCCCCAGATTGACCTACTTAAAGGTATTCTCTGGTGACCTGGGTGAATAGGAGCTTCTTGAGTCAGAGACAGGATAATGAGGTGTGTATCAACAAGCTTTATCGATCTGTACAACCTTGGTAACCACAAAGCCCTGGTAAAAGCTTCAAATCCGCTCTCCCAGCATGCAGTGGAATCAAGATAAAACTGAAAAGGGATTGTCTGCAGACAGCACCTTCTTTGTTTTTTTAAAGCCCTCATCAGGAATCCGCACAAGTATTTCAAAGGAAAGGAAACAGAGATGTTCAAGCCCTTCCATGAGCTGTGGAATAGAGTAAGAGGTGCAGGACAGGCTGTCAACCTCTGTGCAAAGTCCTTGTCTTTAGAGCAGGAGGAGAAATCTCAGGAAGAAGATTTATGGGGTGGAAGAGGTTCAGCAAGTGTGCTGTGGCCCGAATGGCAGCGCAGAGCTGATGTGCAGGTTTTGGATCCAGGCCATGGAACAGGGCTTCAGGGTGGCAGTGCTGGTGGGTGACTTTGGGCAGCTTTCACTGCCTGGATTTTTTCCAGCTGTTTGGGCATTTTTTTTGGCTGAGTTGTTGGGGTTTTTTTGGGGGGGGGGGGAGTGGGAGGTGTTTTTCCTGCAAACATTTCAGTGCAATGCTAAGATCTAAACAGAGTTTAAAGTGTAGAAACTTAGAGGTTAATTGATCTTAGTCTCTTTCAAAGTGCACTGCAGGAAAGAACAACAGAAAACAAGATTTGGAAACCATAGCAAAAGAGATGAGGAAGATGCCCAGAGTGAATGTTCAGCCACTAAAACAAACAGTGGAAGACTTTCCATCTTTGGCAGGTTTGAATGAAAATGTGGCAAATGTCTGGAAGATACTAGTCAGGCGTCTGTCAGGTGTCCATCATTTGCTCCAAAACAGAGTTACCCAAGAGATCAGACTTACCTCAAAGCCTGTGTTACCATCACTGCTCATTTCAGTCTGTCTGGGAACTTAAAAAGCTCTGCAAGAAAGAATTCCTGAGCAGTTTTGAAGACACAAGAACATATGAATAGAGAATCAATTCACAGTTCTCCAGGCCCAGTTCCTCCATATGGGTTGTTCATGTGGGGCCCAGACCTTTTCAACCGGCTTTGTCCTAGTGCCATCACGACTGAATATGACAAAGTGTCAAGACTAAATCAAGCTGTTATTGCTCCTCCAAGACATCTTTTTACCCTCGGATTTGAATTTTTGTGTAGCTGCAGCAAAGCATATGAAACATCTAACAGATGTGAACTTACCATGGTTCCAGCATCCTTCGTGGAACATGTCCCTTTGTACAAATTGCAAAATGCTCCATCTGTTCTAACTGGATTGAAATGTCAGCCCCACGGTTGGGGCAAGCCTAGCAGAATTTGTGTTCAACAACTTTGCAAGTATATTAGATTAGTAATTATCCTGTTCTGGTTTTAAATTCTAATTTCACCTTTTTTCTTACTGCTGCGGGATGCAATATTCATATACAGTAAAATCAAATACTCCATTAACAGCACCAGAGATAAATATTGAATTAATGGAATAATGCAGGTTAATAGTAGATTCATAGGATAATGTTGGAGAATACTGTGTATGAATTATGCTAGCAGCTAAATCACTGCCCCTTGGTATGCTCTGACTGCAGGTACAATAAAAATAGCGGAAAAATACTAATCTGTCTGAGATTTAAATATTTACTGAGAGTAGGTAATAGGTCATGGATGTGGACAGATGATTAGATGAAGCTAGGACAAGCCATAAACACTGAATTTTTCAGTCTCCCCCTTCCTGCTGGGAGGTAACAGAATCCAATGGTTGCTGCTGCTGAACAAATGTTCATTTTCTACCCCAGGATCCTCTGCCTCCCCAACCCTGTCCAGGGCTGATGCACTCAGATCACGGTTCCTCACAAAGGCATCTCATTAAGGCTGTGTGAACCCCTGCAGAGCACTGGCCAATCAAAACCCCAAGCCTTTTAGCAAAAAAAAACACCCCCAAAAAACCCCCAACCCACAAATCCCATTTGGAAATAACCCGACACAGAGATCCAGCAATGCAGAGATCCAGCAATGCAGAGATCCAGCAATGCAGAGATCTGATGACCCCAGGCACAGCCCTGCCATGGCCTCCTGGAGCTGACCTCTCTCATTGCCTTCTGCACCGTGGGTCCCGACCTGTGCTAATGAGGGCTGGAGTGGAGGCTGGTCTGTGGGCTCTGACCACGACCAACATGCCAGAAGGATTTAATTTCCTGCTCTGACCAGTCAGACCTCCCCAGCCCATCCAGTCTGGGGCTGAGCAACTGGACAGACACAGCACAGCTCTGATGTGCCGGCTCACAGCATCAGAAGGCTCTGTCTCCTTCTGCTTGTAACAAAGCCCCAGACCCACCCCCAAATGATTGGGAAGGGCAAGAAGCCTACCATGACATGCTTTTAAACTGTCATAGAATCATAGAATCATAGTGGATGGAAGGGGCCTCCAGAGCTCATCAGGTCCAATCCCCTGCCAAAGCAGGGTCCCTAGGACAGGTCACACAGGTCGGTATCCAGACGGGTCTGGAATCTTTCCAGAGATGGAGGCTCCACACCCCCTGGGCAGCCTGTCCCAGGGCTCCCTCACCCTCACTGGGGAAAAGTTCTTCCCCATGTTGGTGCAGAACTTCCTATGCTCCAACTTGCAGCCATTGCCCCTTGTCCTGTCCCCACAGACACTGAAAAGGGGCTGGCCAATTTCCCCTGCATCCCATCCTTAAGATATTTATAACCTCTCTGTCCTTAATTTACCTTTCGCACAAGTCTAGTCAGTCACTATTTTTTTACACCTGGCTTCATGAATATTTCAAGTAGGAAACTCATCCTGAATTTGTTTCTTTTTTGTCTTTTCTTCCAGGAAATGGATGTGTGCAAACTCCCCCTAATTTATGTAAATACGGAGGCGGAAGAGTTTCACTTCATTGTTACAAATTAAAAGTTCCCTGACATTTCCAATTAGCTGGAGAGAAAAGCAATGCAAATATAAATACATCACAAAGCCAGCAAGTCTGCTCTGGCATAAACAGCACGCTCCCATCGTGACACCAGCAGGCGAGGTTCCAAGGTGTGTTTGTTGCAGCAGAGGTGAATGTCAGGGTGGCCTATTGCCCTGGGAAGGTAACAGAGCATTTGTGGCAGGGGATGGATGAAAACTTGGATGCAAAAAGGGAACTACCATTAGGGCTAAACCCAGCTTGGTGCTGTCCCTATTGGCTGACCGGAGACTTAAGTTGGGGAGAGGAGTATGTTCAGTGCATCAGCATGGTGATGTTTGAGAGGGTTCTGGCTTCTGCAAGACAAAGTTGGTGAAATGCCCTCTCCTGTGACCTGCAAAGCTGCTGCTGCCAGGGTCAAGCCCACTGTAAACATGTCTTCCCAAAATGCCTATGAGTGAGTCTGACAACTGTGCTGAAGAAAAGAAATGAAGGCTGGTGGGGGCATCCTGAAATGGGGCAGGAAAAGGACTGCAGGAGCTCACCACCCTGGATTTATCCCCCTTTATCTTTTGTGCTCTGGACTAAGGGTATCCTGGGGAAGGGTAGGCAGTGGGAAGACCATTTGCCCTGTGTCGTCTCCATGTTACAGGGCCTGTCCTTAGCATGGAGGAAAGGCACTGTGAATGGGGACAGGCAATGGTAGTGTACTCTGTACTAAAGCAAACTGTGGAGAAATTTGTGACACCCTTTTCCCCCCACTAAACTAAAAGGATGTGGGGGTTGTATTGGCACTGCAGGATGCTACCTGCTGCAGTTATCCCTCTGCCCTTTGCCTGGATGTCAACTACACAGATCTACCCATCTTGTCTGATGGTGGGAGGCACCGCGGTGGCCGGGGGTCAGAGTCAAGTGAGGCAACATGCCCATATCTTCAGATGAGTGGCATAAATCTAATCCTGTGTGCTGGTTTGGATGGCATTTTGAGTTTTTGAGGTGATAATGAGGTGAACATCTCATGCCTGGTTGCTGAATATGGTGGTTGCTCTCGCTTCCCCTGGGCGTTCAGGTGCCTCGCAATGGGCATTGCAATGCTCCAGCATTCCCACCAGTGCTCCCTCCAACGCAATGCCACCAGGATAATGTTCAGGAGGGATGTTCACGCTGCCTCCCAGGTCGTTTTACAGCAAATGGCACCCTGGCTTTTTGTGGTGGATGTCTAAAACTCCAGTGATATCATTTCCCATTTTACAAATCCATCAGGCTGCAGACAGAGTTGGGTACAATATGTTCAGACATCCAGTGCAAGGAAAACTAATAATAATACTGATGCTTTTTATTGGCTTCACACACCATAGCTTGTACTTCTCCTCCCCAGGGCCAGATAAAAGTTTTGTGTTGTTGTTTAAGAAAAAGCCCGTTTTGGCACCAGAGCTGGCAGAAATATTGAGAGGCTCATTTCTTCCCCTTCCCTCTCTTCCTCCTCTTGTAATCTTTGATAGAGAAAAAATGGTTCTCCAAAAAAGGTATGCTAATTAACAATTAATTCTTTTATCTTATAGTGCCAAGACTGTAAGACCCAAAGAAGATGTAGAATAAAATTAGTGGTAATTAGCTTTTTAGAGCATTAAATAAACAGTGACATGAACGATGGAGAATTAATGTTATGCATGTACTTTTAACAATATTTATACAGGCAGTTTTTGAACAAGGCCCTGTGGCATTAGCTTTTACTAATACAGGCAAAACAGCAATGAGAAATAATTACGTTTAGTCTGCATTAAGACAGCACTATGGAAATCAAAGGAATAATGAAGAGAAGCCTGTTAATGGGGGTTTTGGAGACTCTATGCTTGAATATAATATTTGGGCTTTGTATTCCTCTAAAGAATTCAGAAATTACCACTCTCCATCATCCCAAGCCATAGGCAAGAGGCTCCTTAGCAAACAGCACTGGTACAATCAGAGCCACCAGCCAAGGGGAAGCTTTCCACTGCGAGGGGTGCTTTGGGCTGTGCTCTTTGCTTCAGAGGTGACTGCTGGCAGGAGTCAGGGAGCAGAGAAGGATGCTCAGCTGCATCTCCCACTGCTCACTCCACAACCCAGCCAGAGCCTTGCAAAGCAGGGCATAACTCAACCTGTGTCCCTGCTGAAACACCTCAATGAGGTGCCCAGATTCCCTGAGGGGCTACTGCTGCCTGCTGTAAATAAAGCAAGCAGAAAGGCTGGAGTCTCTGTACCTCAGCACCGACAAAACCATTTATCTGACTGAATGTATTTATTGCTTGCTATTGCTGTTTTGGTCCTTTGGGACTCCTCTGGGAGCTGGACCTCACCATGCTAACATGCTCAGTGTGTGCTAACTGCCCCACAAACCACTTTGTTAGGGAGCCCTGCACGTGCTTTGCTGTCTGTCCAGGGTTGCTCACACAGATGAAATCTCCTGCATCTGGACATTTCTAACACGCAGAAAGGGATAGAGGAAACAAAACCCTGGCTCCTAATCAGCTGAAATACTCCCAGATCATCCATCTTCCATTATCGCTCCAGCAAATATAAGAGAAGAAAATGAGAAGATATGTAAAACCTTGTTTGGGTAACACAGTTTTACTGCTAATAGGGTGTGCTAATTAAGAAAGGAGCCTCAGCAGATGAATCCTTGAAACAGTTTTTAATTAACACTCTCTCCATAGTCAGAGGGGAAAGAGGGGGGTGGGGTGGGAGGGAGTGGAGGAGGGTCCTCTTTGGTCTCCCCTAGCAGAAGCCCAGAGCCATGCCTGCCCAGTCCTGCACGCTGCCTTCCAGCCTTCCTTCAAAAGTGCCCATCTTAATTAAAAGAGAAGAGGCATCAGTGACAGTCTTCAGTCAGGCATTTAATGAATAGCTGACAGGGTGCTTAATGCAATCAGTCCATTGTCGTTCCAGTGAGATGACAGCAGGATGTATATTAATATCCTAACCTCCATTCCAGAGATCTGGGGGGGGATGCTGAAACTTCCCGTCAAGGTTTATCAGGGCTTCGCCACCACTCTGGTCTGTGTCAGGAGTGAATCACAGGGTTTAAGTCTTGCCAGCCCTGCAGCCTGTGCCACACAAGGGTAGGGACACCCCTGAGGGGCTGTGGCTGTGGGTGACAAGCAAAGAGCAGCATCAATCCTCACTACATAGAGAATTAGATGAGGGGTGAGGGGAGAGAGGGGGAAAGTGGCTTTAGCTGAGCCCTGGGGAATGGGAGGCAATGTGTTTTCTTAAGTGTTTTTTAATTGTTTTCTCTCTTTTTTTTTCCTCAGTACCCTAATCAGCATCTGAAGTTGGTGTTAATTGGCAAGAAATTAAATTAAGCAAAAATTCCCCAAGTTGAGACTGTTTCCCCTGCAGCACACAGCATGCTGCCAGGGAGCACGTGCTGGGCTGTTGCTCTGTCCTCCACCCCACACAGCCCTGCATCTTCCCTGGGCTGTCAGCTCATGTTCAGCAGGATGGGAGCTGGTTGTTATCCCTCTATTAACCTGTTTGCTCCATTGGTTCACATACTGGGAACATTCTTGGGCTCCCAGGTTTGCCCAGGCAGATTGAACTAGAGGGTAACAAATACAGTTGTAATGTCTGGCAGTAGTTTCCTTACTCCAATCACACCTTCTGAAGCTGATCACTCTTGTTTGTGTTTAACTCTTTGGTGTAACCAGAGGGTCTGTGTGCTGTTGACAGTAAAGAGGATTGGGTCTACATCCCCTCCACATCTCCTCCAGTAACCCCACCCAAAGACCATAGCAGGAACCCAGTCTGCATTGTACCATTCCTTCTTGCAATCAGGGAAACCAAGAATTTAAAATAAACAGAACTTTCTTAGGATGGGAAAACAGCAAAACAAGAACTCTGAATGACTGCATTTATATTTTAACAACTCTCATCAAGGCATTTCTCTGCAATTCTTTCCTTGGAGGGGGAATTTTATTCCCTGATGGACAGCCAGGACAATGATGATGCTCCCCTTGCAGAATGATTGCAAGGTAGGCAATGACAGTTCAAACCCTTGCCTTGCTCTGGCTTGCAGCACTAATGGGACTGCCAAGAGGGCATGAGAGTGTTATTTTCTCTCCACAGTCCTTTCAGAGCCAGCCTTCCCACAGAGACAGCCCCAGAGTCCTTGTTAGGCTCTAGTGGTTGTGATGACTATGGTGTGTGGCCGCTTGTCCTTTATCTTCCGACCCACCTGTCTCCCTCCCGTCTGGATCGTTTGGTGGTAATTACAATCCTGGGACCTGTTAGGCTCTTGGGAGATAAAAAGACACATTTTCCCAATGAGGCAGAGGTCATAAAGCACTCAAATCATGTTCATTTGTGGGATCATTCAGGGAAACAGAGCTGTAGGTGAGGCTAAGAAATACCGCAAATAGAAATCAGACAGCAAACACAGGAAGGCAGAGAAGCCTTTGCAATGCCCTCTTCTTGGAAGAAATGCTGACCTAAACACCACTTAAGTCTGTGAATTGAATTGACTCTTTATTTTTTTAACACCCACAGCCTGAGGAGGAATTAAAACTCTGCATCCAGTTCTGATCTTGAACAGCTGTGTTCAGCATCATCAGATACGAGTCACTGTAGAGAGGAGACCAAAGCCCACTGTGCTCCCACCCACAGGTGAGTCAGACCGAAATGCTGGCCCTGAACTCACCTTCCCTGATCCCTTTCTACAAAATCTTTTAATTTAACGTGCCTCAGTTTTCAGATATACTTTCTTTCTTCCTGCATCTTGAAGTTTACTTCCTATCTCCCACCTGCAGCTGAGCTCCTGCACTTCTGCCAAGATTGCACATAAAACAAAATTAGGAAAGGAGAGATCAGCTAATAAGCAGTTGCTATTCATTATGGGAAATTACAGCTTTCGTGTCTTCAAAGAATAAATGCCTGTCAGCTCCAAACCAGGGACCTGTTGCATCTAAATACCTTACTTAAGTGGGTGGATGGGCTTAAACACGCTCCAAACCATTCCTCTTCCTGGCAGAAATTGCTGCTGCTGCCCTGGGTGTCTGAGGACAGACAGAAGAGGTCCATGGGAGGTGGACAGGACATGCTGTGCTCTGCTTCCTTCCCCTGTGACCTGCCATGCCTGGTCACTGAACCTCGTATGGCAGCACATGATGTTGCAGTACTGTCTTTAAAGCACCACAGTGAATTCACCAGTGAACAGCAAACACCTTGAGGTTAGTCCTCATCCAGGTGAACAAAGAGAGTCCTATTTCAAAAGAATCATCCCTCTAAAGATCAGCACCTCTTTTTTGAGCATCCTAGGCTCACTATCCACCCTCCTGAATATGAGCCAGCAGTGTGCCCAGGCGGCTAGGAAAGCCAACGGCATCCTGGCTTGTATCAGAAATAGTGTGGCCAGTAGGTCTGGGGAGGGGATTGTGCCCCTGTACTGGGCACTGGTGAGGCTGCACCTCGAGTGCTGGGTCCAGTTCTGGGCTCACAGAATCACAGAATAATAAGGTTGGAAAAGACCTTAAAGATCATCAAGTCCAACCATTCACATACTAAACTAAACCATATCCCTAAGTACTTCATCTACCCTTTTTATGAACACATCCAGGGAAGGTGACTCGACCACCTCCCTGGGCAGCCTGTTCCAGCCCTGACAACTCTTTCAGTATAAAATTTTTTCCTAACATCCAATCTAAACCTGCCCTGGCACAGCTTCATGCCATTCCCCCTTGTCCTATCACCTGTCCCCTGGCTGAAGAGACCATCACCTATCTCTCTATAACCTCCCTTCAGGTAGTTGTAGGTGGGGAGAAGGTCTCCCCTCAGCCTCCTCTTCTCTAGGCTACACAGCCCCAGCTCCCTCAGACTCTCCTCATAGGATTTGCCCTCCAGCCCCTTCCCCAGCCTGATTGCCCTTCTCTGGACTTGCTCCAGGACCTCCATGTCCTTCTTGTGGTGAGGAGCCCAGAACTGGACCCAGCACTGGAGGTGCAGCCTCACCAATGCCCAGTACAGGGGCACAATCCCCTCCCCAGACCTACTGGCCACACTATTTCTGACACAAGCCAGGATGCCATTGGCCTTCTTGGCCGCCTGGGCACACTGCTGACTCATATTCAGCCTGCAGTCACCCAACACCCCCAGGTCCTTCTCTGCCTGACAGCTCTCCAGCCAGTCTCCCCCAGCCTGTAGCGCTGCAGGGGGTTATGATGTCCCATGTGCAGCACTCTGCACTTGGCCTTGTTAAACTTCATCCCATTGGGCTCAGCCCATCGGTCCAGTCTGTTCAGATCCCTCTGAAGAGCCTCCCTCCCCTCAGGCAGATCAACACTTCCTCCTCGTTTAGTGTCATCTGCAAACTGACTGAGGGAGCATCCAATCCCTTCGTCGAGATCATTGACAAAGATGTTGAACAAGACTGGAGCCAGGACTGAGCCCTGGGGGATGCCACTCATGACCGGCCTCCAGCTGGATTTTGTTCCATTCACCCTCTGGGCTCGGCCATCCAGCCAGTTTTTAACCCAGCTGAGGGTCCACCTGTCCAGGCCAGTGGCAGCCAGTTTCTCAGTCAGAATTCTGTGAGAAACTGTGTCAAAGGCTTTACCAAAGTCCAGGTAGACACATCCACAGCCTTCCCCTCGTCCATTAAGCGGGTTACCTTGTCATAGAAGGTGATCAGGTTAGTTTGACAGGATCTACCTTTTGTAAACCCATGTTGAATAGGCCTGATCCCCTGGCCATCATGCATGTGCTGCATGATAGCTCCCAAGATGACCCTCTCCATGATCTTCCCCGGGACTGAGGTCAGACTGACAGGCCTGTAGCTCCCTGGATCCTCCTTCCGACCCTTCTTGTCTATGGGTGTAACATCTGCCAGCCTCCAGTCAACTGGAACTTCCCCAGTCTGCCAGGATTGCTGATAGATGATGGAAAGGGGTTTGGCCAGCACATCTGACAGCTCCCTCAGTACCCTTGGGTGAATCCCATCTGGCCCCATTGACTTGTGGGTATCTCACTGGCCAAGTAGATCGCTAATCATTTCCTCCTGAACCCTGGGAACTTTGTTATTCTTCCCCTCCCTGTCAGCCAGTTCCTGAGGATGAGTACTCACAGAATATCCTTCTTTCCTGTTAAAGACTGAGGCAAAGAAGGAATTAAGGACCTCAGCCTTGTCCTCATCCCTTGTCACTCATGGCTCCTCACCATAAGAAGGACATTGAGGTCCTGGAGCGAGTCCAGAGAAGGGCAACCAGGCTGGGGAAGGGGCTGGAGGGCAAATCCTCTGAGGAGCAGCTGAGGGAGCTGGGGGTGTTCAGCCTGGAGAAGAGGAGGCTGAGGGGAGACCTTCTCCCCACCTACAACTACCTGCCAGGAGGGTGCAGAGAGGTGGGCGATGGTCTCTTCAGCCAGGGGACAGGAGATGGGACAAGGGGCAATGGGCTCAAGCTGTGCCAGGGCAGGGGCAGAGCAGATATTATAAAAAAAAATTTTTACTGAGAGAGTTGTCAGGGCTGGAACAGGCTGCCCAGGGAGGGGCTGAGTCACCTTCCCTGGGTGTGTTTAAAAAAGGGTAGATGAGGTACTTAGGGATATGGTTTAGCTTAGGATGGGATTGGTTGGATTTGATGATCTTAAAGGTCTTTTCCAACCCTGTGATTCTGTGATTCTGTGACAATGCTTTCCATGGGGCTGTTCAAAGGGCAGAAGGCAGGAGTGCTGGCTCAAGTGTGTGCCCCACGAGTACTCGAGGTCTCAGGTTTATTTAGGACAACTGCCTCATGTCCTGTGCCAGTGCATCTGAGAGGAAGGCAATGTCCAATTTATATGGTCAAACTTTATAGACAACCCTCCATCACAGTTCACATCAAGCTGTTCTGTAAGAGAGGGATGGAAGCTACCACCTTGTCAGGGCAGGGCTTCTGCCCAGGTGAAAGAAAAGAGCTTTTGAATGTCTCTCATCCAAATTTCATAAGCAGAGCAATGTGGGCCCATTTTACAAAGAGGAAGGCACCTGTAGAGAGCTGGGGAAAATCACTGGTTTGGGTCTTTGGATGTCACATCTAGCACCAAGCCTCAATGCTTTTCCACCCCCACTCAGGGATTTTTGCCAGACTAAATTTTGGGCTTCTTAGAGAGTCTGTTGTAGGATGAGAGGGACCCACTGGGGAGGAGTGGGTACCAGTGCCATGGATACAGGGAGCAACAGGGCTTAGAGTACAAATTAAACAACTCCAAATTCCTTATAACCTATATCAGCAACGGAGCAAAATCCCAAGAGCTCCAAATTATACAGATCTGGGGAGGGCTGAACACTGGGGCCATTATTTCTCCCCACTGCAGAGCTGTCTGCAGGACACTGATCCAAGCACAGCATGTGATACCTCACAGCCAGGAAGGCTTCCCAGGCTGCACAGACATGCTTCATGCCTGGCTTCCCACATCAGGCAAGGACACATGAGCACAGCTTTTTGGCCAGTGTCTCCTGCTCACACACTGGTGCAGAAATAAACAGTGTGTTGTCAAAAACAAAGCCCCAAGTGATGCTGGGAAACATCAGTTCCCTTGTAGATAATGTAAACTAGTCCAGCATCCCGAGGATGCTTGCCTGTATGTTTTGGAGCTTGCACAGTATTTGAGGGAGAACAGACAGTATGCTAGGAGGTGTAGCTGTTGCTATGGCTCCCTAATTACCTTCTGTGAGGTTACCATAGAGAAAAAGCCCAGAGCTGTCTTTAGAAACAATAGCACTTCAACTTTGTTTACATGGGCTTTTCAGTTTTTAAATAAAACTTTACATGAGCCAGAAATTGAGCCTTCAGCCTGCTGCAGAGCAGGGAGGGTTTTATCACTGCAGAAACTAAACAAATATCTCAACATTTGTTTCTCTATTTCATATTGCACTGAAACAACATTTTGGGAGGCAGGGAGAGTTGCTTGGTTGGCTAGATAGTGAGTTGTTTTATGGATTTTATGGTTTTTTCCCATTGTGAGAGACCAGAGAAGATGAGAGTTGCATCTGGGAAGAGACAGGGAACACCCTGGGTGTTCAGCAGACACTCTGCTGCAAGGCTCAGTTATAGAAATGAAAAGCTCAGACAGAAATGCAGCATCGAGGTCACACATCCAGAGTAGGTGGCAGGATGGCAGCATTGTCCTGGAATGACACAGGTTCCAGTGCAGACATTGAAGAGGCCCTAGGGAGCACATCAATGTCTATAAACATGTAAAGGGCAAGAATCAGGAGGATGGAGCCAGCTCTTCTCAGGGATGTCAGCAACAGGACAAAGGGCAATGGGTGTGAGCTGGAGCAGAGGAAGCTCCATGGGAATGTCAGGAGGAACTTTTTCCCTGTGAGGGTGCCAGAGCCCTGGGACAGGCTGCCCAGAGAGGCTGGGGAGTCTCCTTCTCTGGAGACATTCAAACCCACCTGGATGTGTTCCTGGGGGATTTAATCTGGGTGCTCCTGCTCTGGCAGGGGTGGGACTGGGTGACCTTTTGAGGTCCTGTCCAACTCCTGATGCTCTGTGTTTCTGTGATTCTGTGTCTGGGCTTTGCTCATGGGGCAGTCAGTCCCTGTGTACTATTGCTGGCCAAAATGAAAGGGCTGTTGTGGGTCTAAGAAATTTCTGCTTACAGAAAAGATGCAAAAATACATTCCCTCAAAACCACATTTGCCAACAAGACCTTGATAGGCAGAACCAACCTTTCCACTGCCCTTGAGCTTCCTATGAGGGCAGGGGATGTACAGATCAGAGGCAATCTAAATGCTGCTTACAGTCATGACCCTGAAGAGTGAGGTTTTTGGTGGAAATAACTTACATTTACTGCACTAAAAATCCTTTTGTGTTGCACAAGGACATAGACATTTGTAGCACTTAGAAGAAAGATGACTCTTACCAGCAGTCCCTTGGTAATGGGTGGATTCATTCTGCAGGTCATTAGGTAGGAAGGGAATTGAAGGTCACCACAGTCAGAGGCTGTTCCCCTTCATGACTGTACCCTTCCATGGGCTGACAAACCCATGTGCTGAGTGTGACCTTTCCAAGACCTGGCTATCTACAAGGCTGGCTCCAGGATAAGTTAGTCATGCAGTCTCCATGCACCCACCCCAAGAGAAGGTGGCATGACCTTCTGGAAGTATTTAAATTACACAGCAAAGGAGCTTTCTCCAGTTATGAGCAGCTATTTGCAGTGCAGGCCTCCCTGATGCAGATCTAGCTGGTAGAGTCAGTGCTGCCTGGGGTGCGTTTTATCTCCTCTTGAAATAGATGTCTACACTGGTTAGAAGACTCACTCCTCACAGTGCCTGTCTCTCTTCACTGACTTTGAAAGGAGTCTGTAGGGTCTACTTCAGCTGCAGCAGCACACTTCACTGACTGCTATCTAAGTGAGATGAATCCTATCCTGAAGTGCTATATTTCATTTTTTAAATCTCTAAAGTGACTGTGCATCTCAGCGATGAGGCAACCCCTGCAAATCCACTGTTTGACCTCATTAATTGACCTCTGCAATGCCACTGACTCTGGAAACTTTGAAGGACGTAGAGAGTTTTCAGCATTTTGGGAAGAGCCAGAAGAGGGTGGCCACAGAGATAGTACTGGGCTAAGAATTCAAAACTGATTCCCTCAGATTGTCACCTCCCACAGCTTGGTACAAAAGGGAATTCAGAAAAACTCTCCTTGTTGTTGCAAAGTTATCCATTACTTTTCACAACGCTGTCAGAAAGACAGAGAATGCCATACCCACTTTTTGGCATCAATAATATAATAGTTTATTAATTCTGCGGCAGAAGAAGTTAATTGGCTGGGGATAAATTATGAACGTAACAGGAGGCAGGGGAGGTCTGTATTACTCTTGCTCACAATAAATGAAATTGAGTATTATTAATACATAGTGAGATTAAAGCAATTTCCCTCTGATTCATGGCTCCTGCTTTCTCTAAACACAATTGAGGCAGACAGAATTGTCTGCTTCTGCTTTCAAGCCTCAAGTGTTTCCATCAAATTTGCACTTGCTTTCTGTCCTAATGAAGAGAGGACAAACAGTTTCCAATGCCTCCTAAACCCAGCCATAGGGAGTCAGAAAAGGAGGAAATCCACTCCACAGTTGTGCCCCTGTTCTGTGAAAACTTGCTGTGACATTTCACCTTGGTTGATCCATCTTTATCAAAGGATAAATAATAACTTAAGATTTCTTGTGTACCAACAGACAAGTGACACTTCTAAATACAAGAAAGATGTAGAACTCTTGGAGAGGGTTGAAGATGATTAGAGGGCTGGAGCACCTCCTCTACAAAGAGAGGCTGAAGGAGCTGGGCTTGTTCAGCCTGGAGAAGAGAAGAGAAGGCTGCAGGGGGACCTCATTGCAGCCTTCCAGTCCCTGAAGGGAGCAGAGAAACAAGAGGGGAATCAGCTTGTTAAAGGGCAGAGACTGGCAGGACAAAGGGGGATGGAGTGAAGCTGGAGGAGGGAAGGGTTAGATGAGATATTAGGGGGAAGTTCTTTCCAGAGAGAGTGGTGAGGGGCTGGAACAGGCTGCCCAGAGAGGGGGTGGGTGCCCCATCCCTGGGGGTGTTCAAGGCCAGGTTGGATGGGGCCCTGGGCAACCTTGTGTAGCTCCAGGCCTGGAGGTTGGTGGCCCTGCCTGTGGCAGGGGGTTGGAGCTCTGTGATCCTTGGGATCCCTTCCAACCCAGACTGTTCTATGATTCTATGATTCCAAGACATGGTGCTAAGAGAGGTCATTAGCCCTTTTCAGAAAGGAAAGGAGCAAACAGTTTGCAAACAAGCTAGAAAAATCAGAAAGCAGAAGACCCAGGGGGAAGCCAAGGTACTTTTTGCTGAAAGGAATGCGTCCTATGGGGAAGGACCTTCCTTGAAAAGGATCAGAGATGACAGCAGAAGAGAAAGGTTGGGTTTTGAACACTGCAAAAAATGACAAGCCATTCAGGCTTCCCCGAAAAATCCATGACTTCTAGAGCAGTGGAGGTAGTGGGGGACCACATGTGGAGGGAAGCAGATGTGAGGATCCTGGTGGTTCAGTGAGTTTAATGGTCCTTTTCATCTGGGTTTGATACTAATGTGGGTTTTTTTTCCTTGTTACTTGAGAGATATTATGGACAGATTGACATGAATTAGGACCCCTGGCTTAGAGTGTGGCAACATCTCACTCTAGTAGCTGACCTGGCTATGAAAGCTGCCTCCAATTTGCTGCTGTCGAATAAGTGAATATTCCATTTTCCCCATAAACAGAGAACACTGTCCTCACCCTGAGGATATTTGGGTTTATTCACACTGTCCATACATCTCCTGTATGCTCACTGCACCATTCTGCCTCTGATTGCTGTTCCTAGCAGTAGTGCTGGCTACTGATGGAAAAATGTACATTGTATAAGAGCAACAAGGCTCCTGCTCCATCTGTCCTGAGCTTACTGTTATCATTTCCATAAGTAAACATGAGAACAAGGGAAATGTGAGTCATTCCACTCTGAATCAGAAGCATTTTATACCCTGCCTGCATGAATGGAACTGCCCCAAAAGAGCCTCAGACAACAGAAGATCTACCAAGCAGCCCACCAGCTATACAAATGCATATGTCAGGTCATCTCTCCATGTATTTTTTTGTAGTACTTCACCCCAATTTCCTGTTCAGAGCTCTGCAATGACTGGGTTCTCAAATCCTAGTCATTTCCCCCCCGCCTCAATGATACCAATTGTTCTAATAGAAGCTATTACCTCTCCCTGCAAACTGTGTCTCCATGGAATCTTTAGACCATCACGGTCAAAGCACCACAACCATTTCCCTGCCTTGAACATCCGTCTCATTAACACCCTCCCATCATTCAGGTGCCTCACCACATTGTCCTCCAGGACACTTCCAGCAGCCCTCCCCTGCAGACCTGTCTCCCCACCTTCTGCAGGCTCGTACCGTGTATCATCATTTGCTGTCACATTTCTCTCCTCAATAGCCTGTGAAAAGAGTCAGCTGTATGACCTTCTCTGTAATGCTGCATGCAGGAGGCTGCTCCCATACCTGCAGTCTCTAATTTTGCCTCCATACCCCCATCTTCCCATCACCCACTGGATTTTGCAGGTCCCTTGGTGGCCTGTCACATGCCTGGGTGTCATGGTGGATGAGAAGCTTAACATGAGCCAGCAGTGGCTCTTGCAGCTTGGAAGGGCGATGGGATCCTGGGCTCCATCAGCAGAGGGGTGGCAGCAGGGACAGGGAGGGGATTGTCCCTCTCTGCTCTGCCCTCCTGAGGCCCCAGCTGGAGTCCTGTGTCCAGAGCTGGGGCCCCAGTGCAAGAAAGATGTGGGACTGTTGGAGAGGGGTCAGAGGAGCCACGGAGATGCTCAGAGGGCTGGAGCAGCTCCCCTATGGAGAGAGGCTGAGGGAGCTGGGCTGGTTCAGCCTGGAGAAGAGAAGGCTGTGGGGGGACCTCATTGCAGCCTTCCAGTACCTGAAGGGAGCAGAGGAACAGGAGGGGAATCAGCTTGTTAAAGGGCAGAGACTGGCAGGACAAGGGGGATGGAGTGAAGCTGAAGGAAGGAAGGGTTAAATTAGATCTTAGGGGGAAGTTCTTTGCAGAGAGAGTGGTGAGGGGCTGGAACAGGCTGCCCAGAGAGGGGGTGGGTGCCCCATCCCTGGAGGTGTGCAAGGCCAGGTTGGATGGGGCCCTGGGCAACCTTGTGTAGCTCCAGGCCTGGAGGTTGGTGGCCCTGCCTGTGGCAGGGGGTTGGAGCTCTGTGATCCTTGGGGTCCCTTCCAACCCAGACCAGTCTATGGTTCTATGATTCTATGCCTGGCAGTAAGGCTGCTGTGCCTACACCAGCTGCAGCAATATTTCTTTGGATTCACACTTTTCTTTAATCTCCCACCACCAAAGATTGTGCTGTTCAACAGGAGACTGACACAGAGGAGTTGATCCAAAGACTTCATGTTCACCACATGAGTTTGTTTTATTTTCTTCTAAACCCAGGAATCAGAGCACTCTTGTTTCTCTGCAGAACTGTAAATTGCAACTAAAGGGTAGATTGAAAAGGAGCCGTTTGTGCCATACAACCAGTGACCTTCCTGAAGAACTTTAATGCCTGAAACATCCTAAAATTTGTTTTGAATCAATTCAATATCACCTCAGCACAAGGCAATCTCTATATCTGAGAAAGGCTGCAAGGAGGAACAAGCTTGTCTGAGCCAGGCTGGCAGTGTGGCAGGTAGGATTTTGATTACAGGAGTGTAGATACCACTTAAAAGCTTCAAATATGTTATCCTTTACATAGGGCCCCTTTATTTTGGGGTATGGTAGGGGTTTTTGTCCTCATAGGTGAGCAGGTTCATCGCTTCTGCTGATGCTAATGGAAATCACACGTTCTTGCTGGCAACAGGGCCACAGAAAGTTACACAAATCCTTTTACCCTTGAGTCAGGTTGGAAACAGCTTTGTCCAGAATAATGAGTGGTCTAAAAAAGGTCTTGCAGTATATTGGAGAGAGTCCTGTGCTGAAGAGGCCCATGCTGGAGTCACCTGCCTTTTGCACTGCGAGTTTTTTACTTGTAAAATCAGGACAAACCCCCTTTTCCCTGACCCTGTTTTCCTCTCAGTCATTTGTACTTTTCACACGGAGGAGTCTTGGAGGTGATTTGAATCGTACCAAGTGCAGATCTGGGTCTTCCCAGCATCTCCATCCTCAAAGAGCAAGCAGGAGCTCCCTCAGTGGAGTTTCACAGCACAGGCCAGCACTCAGGTACAGTTTCTCCAGCCTGGCACCACCACTGCACAGAGCCCTGAAAGGAAGCTCTGTCAGTCATGCTGTTACCCAGATTAACTTTCCAGCATGTGTAACCAGCAACAATGGTTTCCATAGAGCTGTATCATAGAACCATAGACTGGTCTGGGTTGGAAGGGACCCCAAGGATCACACAGCTCCAACCCCCCTGCCACAGGCAGGGCCACCAACCTCCAGGCCTGGAGCTACACAAGGTTGCCCAGGGCCCCATCCAACCTGGCCTTGAACACCCCCAGGGATGGGGCACCCACCCCCTCTCTGGGCAGCCTGTTCCAGCCCCTCACCTCTCTCTCTGCAAAGAACTTCCCCCTAATATCTAACCCTACCTTCCTTTAGCTTTAATCCACCCCCCTTGCCCTACTATTACCTACCCTTTCAAAAAGTTGTTTCCCCTCCTGTTTCTCTGCTCCCTTCAGGGATGGGAAGGCTGCAATGAGGTCGCCCCACAGCCTTCTCCTCTCCAGGCTGACCCAGCCCAGCTCCCTCAGCCTCTCTCTGTAGGGGAGGTGCTCGAGAAGCTGCAAAATGTCATGATGTGCATGAATCCTAAACTCCCTTCCCAGGAGTTAACAGGCCCCACAAGGAGCATTGGAGGGAGCAAAACGTTGTAGCAACGGGGCTGTTTCTCCCATTCCTGGACCATGGATGCTCCTTGTGTCAGCCATGGGTATTCTGCTCCTCCTGCCACGCTGCACTGGAGATATTTCCACTCTGATACTTGGACCATCTTACTGCTGCTTCATTTCTGAGGGTATAAATTATATCCCTGGTAGGCCAGGGAGAAGCTGATGCTTTGCAGCTGAGCTCACTGGCTTGTCAAAAACATCTCAAAAAGAAAAAAAAGAGGTAAAATAATGAAAAGATAGGGAACATGAGACATGCCAGCCTGGGAGCAAGCAGCAGCTGGTGCTGGGCAGCACTGACACCAGAGTGAGCTGACAGCCTGCGGTCACCAGGGGTGTTGCAGGTGGACACTGCCCCCTGTCCCAGATGTCACTCTTCCCAGTCCCTGGGGAGCCAGCACTGTCTGCAGAGCTAGGAGATTGCTGTAAGGGCCAAATGGCTGTGCTGAGAGCCTGAGTCTGAAGCCAACTCACCTCCTTTCTGGTGCTGACCAGAATTTGATTTCTGTTTGTCAGCAAAGGCATCATAGTCCTAAAACAGCCCAGGAGCGTGGCCACCTTCTCCTGCCCTTGACTCGTGCTCAGGGCTTGGTGGGCCAGCAGCACATGAGAGCCAGGGCCGAGGCAGCTGCTGGTGAAGCTCCAGCCCAAAGCCTCTCAGTTACACTGGCCACAATGAGAATCTGAAAATCTGAAACTGACTCTTCATGGTCCCAGGTGGGTAACTGTCCTCCCCAAGGAGCTAATGGCTGTGTTGATTACCTGAATTTGGTTGTCAGCTGCCAGTCACCAAGAGGAACATCACTGGGAACCCAGCTGGGACCCAACTCCAATTGTCTTCCCCTGCCAAGACAACCTCATTTTAGCCATTTTGCTTGCAGTAAACTGAAGCTGGTTTTCCTCCTCTACCAGAGAACATTAGCAGATCTTTGATTTTTGACCTTGCCCATGCCTAGATGATTTGCTCTTCCCTTTTATTTCCTGACAGCTTCCTCCTTGCAAGTCTGCTTCTGCCCTAGGCTGCCTTCTCCCCTCAGGCACCTCAGCACCTTGGTGCCTAGAGGTGATGGGTTAGGAATCACTGATGATTAAACAGATGAGTAAGAACTCTTCTCTTTCCTTGTCCTTACCCTAGATAGCCTGATTGCTATCACTCTCCTGCCAGCCACCCCCCATCAGCAGTCAGGCCTGAACCCTGTGATGGATCACCCCTCCAGGCAGCTAAACAAAGTCCTCCATTAGCTGCCAGAGCCCTGGCAGTGGTAGGACTGTCAAATTGAGTACATGATACCTGAGGCTACTCTACCAATAGACTTCACAAGCAGCTAGGCAGGCATGCCCTGGTGCTTAGAGGATGCTCTCCAGAATGGATGATGGCAGGCGGTGCGGGTGGGAGGGGGGGGATTTGATTAATAAAAGAAGCAATTCTTACTCCCCCGCTCTCCTCTCATTACTGGCATTTGAAAACCAGGATTCACATTTCTTCCAAGCTCTGGTGCTGTGTACAGATGTGAAGCTGTGTCTCTTGGGAGTGCTTCCACCAGCAGAATTCAGATGGGAGGAAATGGGCTGGCGACACCCAGCAGACAATAATCTATTGGAGAGTGTCCTCTGCAGATGTGCTTCCTCTTCATCAGCACTTATTATTATAAATAAGATTCCTTCCCTTCTGCCCCACACTAAAAAGGGACTGATATTTCATCTTCCTTTTTTTTTCCAGAAGGATGAAACAAATGAGGGATAGAAAAGCAAAAGAAGAAGTGTTCGTGCTGGGTGGTAACGACTCCCATGCAGGGAAGATGAGTAAGTCTTCTGGGTGACACCATTTCCACTGAAGCCTAGACACTAGCTTTGCAAGGCAACATCTGTAGAACAACGTGGTCCTTCAGTTTTAACTGTGATGTGCCCTGTGCCAGCTTTCACCCCCTGAATTAAAGCACAGAGCATAGTCTCCTTCTAAAACTTCTGGGTTGTCTTCTGTGCTCCCCTGAAGGTTACTGTAGCCTGCTGGACCATTCCTCGTTAGCAAGGCAAGGCTGTGGCAGGTCTATCATCTTTCTGCTGTCTAGCCCTTTTACCATCCAGCTGTGTTTTAGCAGCTGGCTGTGAGTTCTTCAGACACAGCATCTCTGTCCTGCCAGAGGACAGCACCCAGTTCCTCAGCACCTGAACTTGGTTGGGTCCCAACTGGCTGATATTGATGCTCAACCTGCCAGAGATGACCTCCTACAGCTGGGAGCTGTGGTTTTAGTGTCAGCTCTGCCCATCAACGATGCTGTTGAGCCTTGTGAGTGCTTGTGCCTCTCAGTCTTTGCCAGATGTTAGAGAGGGATGGTGCAATGGAACAGCCTGTCAAATGTTTTGAGACCCACTGCAGAGCAGTGCAAGAGGAGAGCTGGTGCCAGGGGAGATGGTGCTGTCTGAAGCTGGAGTGATGGGCTGCAGCTGTGAAGGAGTGTGGAGAATTGAAAATAATCAGTATTTCAGAGGTCCTGCAGCATGAGACCTTAATTCAGTAGAAATTCATGGTGCTAATCATTGCAAACAGCTATCCTTCAAAATCTGTAGGACACCTTTACCCCGTGTTGTGGGCAGGTTGATTGGTGGGAGGAGTGAAAGGCAGAGGCCTGCTGGCTGTTGCAGAGCTCCTCCAGAAGCCAACACCTTTCCCTCAAGAAAATAAGAAGTGCTTCAAGTGAGGGGGATTATTTTGTTAGACTATATTTCATTTTTTAAGTGGGTGGAACATGAGGTGTTGGTGGGAGGAGGAATAAACCCCAAACAAGAACAGTTGGATGTCTTTCAACACATTGGAATTATGCTGTTTGTTTCTTTTCAACCTAATCTGTGAAACTTGATTTTTTTTTGGATTAAAAACCATTTTTCTTTGCTAATATTTTGCTGTATGGCCTTCATCCCCACACTTTTGCCTTCATGGTATTTCTTTCCTGAAAAAAAGTCTGTTTTTCCCATTATAAAATCCCAAAGAAAAGAGACAGTTACATGAATTTGAACCCAGAGCTATTTTCTAATGGCTCTTTTTGGAAAGTATTTTTCCCTTTTTAGTAGAGTTTTTCCAGTTTAGTAGAGGTCAAATATTTTCAGGGGAAAAAAAACAACAGCAAAAAAATTAACAGGGAGATCTTTTGTCTAAATATTTCATTAAAGAAATGGGTAGAGTGTGTTTTTATTAAGCTGCATCTAATTTAATGTATTAAAGCTTCTGAGCACTGGCTTCCATTTAAATGACCCTTACAGTTTATTTGATTCCAGGAGGGTTGGTGGGGAAAAAAAAAAGCAGGAAAAGGTTTCTTCCTTGAGCAGAATGAAAATGAGAGTGTGGATGCTCTCACCCATCCTGGGAGTTCTGGAAAACTTTGGAAAAAACCTGGAAAAAATAAAAAAACCCAACCAAAAAAAAAAGAGCTCACCTCAAGTTGTTGTTTCTGTTTGAAATGGTTCATTTTGGTTTGTTTTCTCCTTAAAACAAGCTTCTGGCTGCCCAGACTACTGGGACAATCATGGTCTTTACAAAACACCTGGATTGTCTCTGACTTTTGGGAACTCCAGGAATCTGGTAAAGGCCATGGGGATGTCCCATGGAGCTGGAGCCACCCAGAAAGTCCTGGAGAGGAGTGAAGGGATGCTCTTGCTCCAGCTTGGAGAGATTGGAAACCCTGGGGGTGCTGGTCCCACGGTGTTCACTGGGACATTGCTGTGGAGGGGTTTGGCTTTAAACAGGCCCCCCAGGCTCTTGGTCCACAGCTGAGCCTTTCTCCAGGGTTTTTGCCTCCAGTGCAGCCAGTGGAGAGCAGCTTTCCCTTCCAGCTCTGGGCCATCACTCACTGGTGAGCTGTGAGCATCTGCTTCGAGTGGTGAGAGTATGCAAGACAGGAAAGCTGGACAACCCACCTTTGTCCTCCTCTAAATTGTTTCTCCTCTCCTCATCTACCCCAGCCTAAGGCACTTAGGTGCTTATTTCTACCCAAGCCCAGATGATCCCTGCAAGCTGAGCTCTCCTCTTGCCACTCTGCAATCCATGTATCTGAGCCAGTCCAAGTGACCTGGAGGTGAATGAGCCTCCATCCATCCCACCATGCCAAGGAGCTCTCTCCTTAGAATCAAAGTTCTCTTACTTATCCTGCTGCTCTGGACAAAACAACAACAAAAAAACAAGCCAAGCTTCTTGATTTTGCAATCTCCATGGGCGTTGGAGGCAGGGACAGCCACAGAATAGAGAGATCCTGTGCAGAGGAAATAAATAAGATGTTGATTGGCAAGCTAAATCCTCCACAGTGTCGCTGCCCATATGACTGGAATCCCAAATGAGCCCAACTGCAACACGGTTTGTGCTGTTTCCACACTCCAAATGCATTTTTCAATCTATTTCCTTAAGCCTGCAGGACTGCTGCCTCAAATTCCACTTCCCATTTCTCCATTTGGACAGAAACACTAAATACAAGCTTCTCCTTAGTGGCAGCACCTTTAATTTCATTTCTCAGATTCCTAAGCACAAGGGAAGGGTGACCATGTGTTAACAGAGCCATTGTCATGAGATAATGGGCTGCTATTACAGCATCTTTTTATTTTTTACTTATATTTTTTGCTTTTGATGGCTGTGGGCCATTTTCCTGTGATGTGAGAAATGATGTCTTGCAGTTCCTAGACATATTATGGGATCAGCCTTGTCACAGGGCCCAATCAGTTCTGTGATCTCTCTCTTTTGAGAGAGAAAGAAGTAAAAGGTCCCCCCAGGGATGTTGTGTGCTAACATGACAAAATCAGGCCACTGAAGAGGGAATAGCTGATCCCATGCTGAACAAACCCTCAGCCTAAAGATCAGCATCCCCAAGAGGGGCACTCTGCAAGGGCAGGTGAGGACATCTGCCTAGGAATCACCCTCTGCCTTTAAATAAGAGCCTGTCTCCATGGGAAATGGAGCTGCTTCTCTGCACAGCCAGGAGAAATGGAAAGCATCAGCCTAAGCAGATAAATGTTGAGGTCAAAGTCTAAGGATTTATCAAGTCTGGTTACAGTCTCCACTTGCCTCTCCTTAAGGAAATAAAGCAGCTTAAAGGACCTGGAAATATTAAGTCTGAGATAAGCAGCCAGGTAAAACAGGACAGAGGAGCTGAAGAGAGGAGTGTGGACAGCAAGGGATGGCTTCTAGCTGCCACAAAGACCATCCACAGCCAGCTTCTGCATTCCCAGCCTTGTCAGGGACCCAGCCCACCAGGGGATAAAAATGCTCTGGCTGTTCCCAGAATATGAGATTAGGGATGGAGGTGGCCCCTATGGAGAAAAGGGTCTGACTGGCAACAGCATCCGACCTCTTCCCATGAGGTCTTGTTTGTGTGCTGAATGAAGGGGTGGAGATGGGGAGATTGCAGCTTTCTGAGTCCTCCTGGAGTCTGAGAGCAGAGAATCTGGTCTGGGACCAAAAGCTTGCTGTCCACTCCTTGCTGATGCCATGCTATCCTTCAGGTCAGGACACAGCAGTTGCAGAGGATGCTGCAATGCCATTAGTCTTCTTGCAAGGACTTGTGTGCTGCTTCAGGAGCGATGACAGCCAGCTAGGTAACATCAGGATCCAGACAGCAGCTGCCCAGCTACAAGGCTGTAGGACAGAGACCAGGAAGGAGAGATGCTGGGACACAGAGTGGTATGGGTGGGAGGGGACCTCTGGACGTCTCTGGTTCTGCACTTTGCTCAGAGCAGGGCAAAGAGAGCACATTGCTCAAGGCTCTTTCAGAATGAGTGCTCCTACCCTGACCCTGACCCTACCTGTGGCCAGCTCAAGCTTTTTGTTTTGGCCATCCATATTCCCTATGCCCTGGACCAGGGGAATTCACATCACCTCAGTGCCTTGCTTTCCCTCGTTCCTTCACATGGAGCTACCTGGCAGCTAATCGGGCAACCCAGGGTTAATTAGTGCTCCCAGCATGAAAAGTGAGGTGGAAGCCATCCTTACCACCAGCTCTGGCTCAGTGCAGCACCATTTCAGGCAGGCACTGGCATCTTTTCCTCCTTGTTCCCTCCAAGAGCAAGGATGAGAGGGAAAGCACAGAGTCCTGCCAGCCAGTGGTGCACAGGGGATGCAAACAGTGTGCATCAGGCTGGGGCCAAGGGGTAAGTATCATCTTGGTGCAACCATCCCTGGCTGCTGTGGATTCCCAGTTCAGTGCTGCACACCCTGTGGAGGTGCCTGTTTATTTATTTATTTAGGTTTTTTTTTGGGGATGCTAAGGTTAACCAAATGAAACATTACTGATTCGGTGCGAATGACAGCAAGCTAAGTGGTGTTATCTTTAATTACTGTCAGTGTCAAGGAGAACAAGCAGGGTAGTGGTGTGGGGGTGCAGGTCTGGTTTTGGGGGAGGGTAGTGTGTGTTTGGCAAGTGTCATTTGTATTCAGATGGGGACATCTAGTGATATGATGGCATACTGCAGGGACTGAGCACCCGTCCCTGTGTAATGGAGAGGCAAAGCCAGGCTTGCAGCTCCCTCACCCCCTCCAAAAGCAGCTTTTGCTTTGCTGATACTGGTCCCCCCACCTCACCTTCACCAGACAAGGACATCCTTCAGAGGACGGCCCTAGGGACAGCCTGCTGCATCCAAAAGGACTGTGAGTTTTGTCTCAGGGTCTTGTGCATCTTGTCATGGAGCAGGGCTTCCCCAAAGCCAAGTCCCCACCACCAGTTCCCAGCCAGACTCCATCCAGTGTGGTGGGACAGGGGATGTGCCCTGTGAGCAGAGCCTGGCACAAGCGTTGGGCTCCTCTGGGTCCCTGGGTTGGTATGTGGGTACAAGAGAGGCCCCTGCGTGCTGGGGAGCTGTGTTGTGTGAGCCTCCACTGAACACACCAGGGTGTAGCACAGGGAAACAGAAGGGATGGGGTCCCAGTGCTCCCAGTCCAATCCAACTGGCACTGGACAATGTCTGCTCCTAGTTCCTCTCCATCTCTGGATGCAGCCTGTCATCCAACACAGTGTCAGAAAAGCCAACCTGACTTTTACCCAGTGCATCCCTCATCCTGGAGCCAGGGTTGCTGCCTGACAGGCAGCTTGGGGGCCTGTGGTCTCACCAGCTGCCATGCCAAAGAGGCAGGGCATCTCCAGCCCTTCTCTGCTGTAGCTGTTATCCCAAATGACCTCTGCTCTGAAAAGTTACCTGGAAAGAACAAGCACAGGGTTTCTTTCTTTTACACATGCTCTCAGGCAGACAGCCACATCCAGGCCAGGGAGCCCTATGCATTGTGAAGTGGTGATCCTTTCTCTCTCACATCTCTCACACTCCCTTTTAAACACCCAGCCAGCTATCTCAGATTTCAGAGCATCCACTGTCCTGAGGCTTTCCAGAATAGGCTGAGGATATGGAAAAAAATGGAGGTTTGGGTAAAAAACCATGGCCCTGTATGATCCTACAGAAGTGTGACCCAGACCTGCCCTCAAAGACCCTACAGCCCATCTGGAAGACTACCTGGCTCTCCAAGCCCAGACATTTTGATCGGCCAAGCATGGTGGGAGGAGAAGCATCCCAGTGCCCTAGGTACACTCTGGTGACTGGGATCCCATTCCAGCCAAGATCCCCCCTCAGTGTGTGGGGGTGCCTGCAGCATGTTGTCTCAGATAGCTCACATCAAGCAGATGGAGTTCTGTTGGCTCAATGCCTGACCGATCTCACCCCTGCCTCCCCCCAGTTCTGATTTTAGGGACAAGCTCCTGAGACATGAAAAACCCATCTTTCTGTCACTCCCTTCTCTCTGTGTCACTTCCTCTTACTTTGTTCAGTTATTGCTAAAAGGAAACAACCTCTGGGTTTGAGAAGGTGCCATTGGTGCACTACCTGCTAAAAAGATCACACTTCAGTCCCAAACACACTCCCACTTTTACTATTGGGTCTCCTTTCCCACATTTATATCTACCTTAAATACCTTTTCCCCTCACACCTGCTGCTACCAAGATCTCCTACATATATATATTTGAAATACAGACTGGGAGAAGAGCTTCTTGAGAGCAGCCCTGCTGAGAAGGACTTGGGGATTCTGGTGGATGAGAAACTTAACATGAGCCAGCAGTGGCTCTTGCAGCTCGCAAGGCCAATGGGATCCTGGGCTCCATCAGCAGAGGGGTGGCAGCAGGGACAGGGAGGGGATTGTTCCTCTCTGCTCTGCCCTCAGGAGGCCCCAGCTGGAGTCCTGTGTCCAGAGCTGGGGCCCCAGTGCAAGAAGGATGTGGGACTGTTGGAGAGGGGTCAGAGGAGCCACAGAGATGCTCAGAGGGCTGGAGCAGCTCCCCTATGGAGAGAGGCTGAGGGAGCTGGGCTGGGTCAGCCTGGAGAAGAGAAGGCTGTGGGGGGACCTCATTGCAGCCTTCCAGTCCCTGAAGGGAGCTTATAAGCAGGAGGGGATTCAACTTTTTAAAAGGATAGACCATGACAGGACAAGGGGGAATGGATTAAAACTAAAGGAAGGAAGGGTTAGATTAGATATTAGGGGGAAGTTCTTTACAGAGAGAGTGGTGAGGGGCTGGAACAGGCTGCCCAGAGAGGGGGTGGGTGCCCCATCCCTGGGGGTGTTCAAGGCCAGGTTGGATGGGGCCCTGGGCAACCTTGTGTAGCTCCAGGCCTGGAGGTTGGTGGCCCTGCCTGTGGCAGGGGGTTGGAGCTCTGTGATCCTTGGGGTCCCTTCCAACTCAGACCATTCTATGATTCTATGATTCTATGAAATGAATCCTTTATTTCCCAAAGTAGCCCTTCCTATCAGCTCCAGCAGTAGCACTGGTAATTACTTTCTTCCTATTACTTGGTGAGACACTGTGGCTAATTTGTGGGTACACTGATAAAAACCAGAGGTGTCAGGTGATTACACTGAAGCCTGACTGTATGAAAGGTCGGGAAGTGATTTCCCCCACATAGGTGGTTTATTAATTTTATGCCTTTCAGAAAGGTCTACCCATTCCCTGTGAGTGCAGAGAGCCCTGACACCATCAGAGTGCCACCACTGCAATGGCACGCCTGCTCCCGCTGCCTGCGGTGATGCCAGAAGCCCCAGGACAGGGGATGCTCACACCAGCATCCTGTTAGCAGCCTGACTCATGTACTCTGGTGCCCAAAGTCCCTGTTTCCAGGTGATTGATGGATGTGGAGAAGTCGCCCCTTTCTAACCCCTACACCCACCGTATCTGGGGTGTTGCTTCTTCCCTTGTAAGGCAGTGAGAAAGAGCTGGCTGTAGTATGAACCTTACAGCAGCCTGTGTTGCAAAGTTCAGCTCCAAGTGCAGGAACAGGCATTTTTACCCTTCTCTCTCTCTGAAACTTATTCATCAGGAGGTCACACCAGTTTGGGACAGAGATCTGGGTGTGGGGTAGTCTGTTATGACTCCAGAGGCATCCCTTCCCTCACAGGCTGTGCCAAGAGCTGCTGTCTGTTGACTGTGGACAAGTCTCCATCATCGGGCCCCACCTGGAGTGTTGTGTCCAGTGCTGGGCTCCCTGGGATAAAAAAGACAGGGATCTCCTGGAGAGAGTCCAGAGGAGGGTACAGAGATGATGAAGGGCCTGGAGCATCTCCCCTGTGAGGAAAGGCTGAGTGAGCTGGGGCTGTTCAGCCTGGAGAGAAGAAGACTAAGGGGGGGACTGTATTAATGTTTTAAATATCTGAAGTATGGGATGCAGGGGGAAATGGCCAGCCCCTTTTCAGTGTCTGTGGGGACAGGACAAGGGGCAATGGCTGCAAGTTAGAGCATAGGGAGTTCCACACCAACATGTGGAAGAACTTATATACAGTGAGGGTGAGGGAGCTCTGGGACAGGCTGCCCAGGGGGTGTGGAGTCTCCATCTCTGGAGATATTTAAGACCCATCTGGATGCCTGTCTGTGCAATATGAATTAGGGACCCTGCTTTGGCAGGGGGTTGGACCCGATGGTCCCTTCCAACCCCTGTGATTCTGTGATTCTATGGTCCAGGATGGAGACTCGCAGGTGTGCAAGTGTACTCAGTGGTGTAGGAAGTGATGCACCTCCTTGCTCAGCTGTAAAAATACCTGTGTGCCTTGTTCATCTGCCTTAAGATAGACCATCCATCCCCATTCCCACAGGACCTTGTGCAATGCCTCCAACACTTGACCATGCCATCTACTCTGCTTCGTTAGGGTTCAGAAATCCAATCTCCACCAAAGAAGAAAACACTACCTGAGGACAGAAAACTGCCTAGCATTTATTGTTATCTCTAGTCTAATCTCCCCAGTCTATAATAGTGGGGATAGGCCACAGAACAATAAAATGCCACAACAACTTTGAAAAGCAGTTCCTGCCATGATTGGTGATTAAAAAAAAAAATAAATCTAAATGACTATCTGAAGTATAAAGCCACTTACAATTTATTGCTGAAGCTCTGATCCTTAGCAAGTTCATCATTAAAGGAATTACTCAGGGTACGTACTCTGGCTTGTTGAAGCCTCTTCCCAAGTTGAACATAAAATGACAAATAGTAGTTTGCACAACATAAATTTACTAACACCTTAAGCTGCCTGTTCATTGCATTACCGTAGAGGACTAAGAAAGAGGAGCTCACTGCATTTCACAAGAAACAGTAAATTCATACAGCCTGAGACAGGTTTCACTGCCTGGTGTTGCTTGGAGAAAAATCATAATAATAAGTGGTCTGCTACCTACCCATTCATTAGCAGCAATTATACTGCATTAGTGTTACAAATTGCTATTGAAAGATGTTACCAAGCTAGAAGCCCTCAGTTTAATTGAAAGCACTTTTTTATTTGATTACTAATGGCTCTGTGTTATAATATCAATGACCTGCATGAGAAAATCGCTTCCCTAGAGGGATCTTGTTGGCAAAGGAGTTCTGCTGAAAGACAAAGCTTTCACCCTGCCTTTGGGAGCAGTGGAGGCTTCAGTCTTTCAAGGGTGTGCTCAGCACCCCCATGAAGGGAAGGAAAAAGTGGTCAAGGATTTTTTTCCATACCCAAAGGACAGAATTTTATAAAGTATTTTGCCAAGAGATCTAAAAGAACTTGGGACTTGGTGGCAACGTGGAAACAAAGAATGATCAGAGGCAGGATGCAGCAGCAGAGAGGTAAAAGAGGTTCCCTATCTGCACAAGGATTGTTTTACAACCTCCAGTGAGGAGGCTTTAGCTATGAGCCCATCACTCCATAATCTAGGACATTGAAGTGGGTTTTTTATTTCATTGTGTGCAGCATTTTTTGTTTCCAAGATAAGCATGTAATTAGCTGAAAGAAAATGCAAAGAGAAGCTCATCTGGTAGGTTTCCATCTTGCTGCTGTTGGCAATCCATTAATGAAGTCTAATTACAATGTCAAAAGCCCATGTTCTAGCCCAGTGACTAACTGACTTTGGAGATGCAAGAGCTCTTTTGTTGTTTTAAGCCAGGAGAAGTGAGAAGGGAGGAAAAAATAATTGTTAATTAGTTTAGTTCTCTGCTATCTGTACCACAAAACAAAGTATTAGTTACAGAAGCAATTCTATGGCTGATCATATATCTTGGCCCTCCTGCCATTGCTGGAAAAGCATTCTTTTCTATTTACACCTGCAAATTATTTATGGCCCACTCCCATGTTGTGTTCCTTGAGGAGGATTTTATTGTGAGAAATAGGCCTGGTGATGTCAAAAGGGCAGCTGGGCTGGAGGTTTTCAGGAAGGATCGTGGTATAGAGATGATTGCTACAGATTGATACTTGACTGAGTGGATGGGAGTGAGGAAGGGATGGAGGGAGGAAGGGAGGAAGGGAGGGAGGGATGCATAAACAAACTCTAACAAAGATAACAGGTCTTATGAGGAGCAGCTGAGGGAACTGGGACTATTTAACCTAGAGAAGAGGAGACTTGAGGGAGACCTTATTGCTCTCCACAACTACCTAGAAGGAGGTTATGGTGAGCTGGGTGGTCAGTCTCTTCTCACGGGTAAGTAGTGATAGGGTAAGAGGCAAAGGCTGCAAGTTGCACCAGGGGAAGTTCAGGTTAGAAATGAGGAGAAAATTCTTCTCAGAAAGAGTGGTTGGGCATTGGAGCTGGTTGTCCAGGGAGGTGGTGGAGTCACTGTCCCTTGGGGTGTTCAAGGAAAGGTTGGATGAGGTATTTAGGGACATGGGTTAGTGAGTAATATAGGTGGTGGGGGGATGGTTGGACTAGATGATCTTGGAGGTCTTTTCCAACCTTAATGATTATATTCTTCTATAGCTAGTGGAAGACTGATATAATGGTATGCCCTCCATAATAACTAAGAGCTGCTATGTCTCATATAGGGGCATTTCTTTGCTGCATTGAGGAGGGTTGCTCTGAAACAAGGAACTTGGTGATTTAGGAAGACACTGTGTCTCCTAGGTCCTTCCTGAAGTTGGCTTGCAGAGGTGTGAAGGAGCAATGCTTGGTATCTCAGTCCTTCACATCCCAGTTTGAGTCACTAGTCCCTAAACACGGTCCTACCTGCATAAGCCTCCCTAGAAAGCGCTGGGGATGGTATTGCTCCCCAAGGGCATGAACAGCACTGAGATTTATGGAAGCAGGATTAAAGTGGAAATGAGAAAAGCAGGCTGAAAGGATGCCATTTTCTGTGAAGGTGAAGATCCAGCCCTAACAAATTTATCCCATTAACAGAAAAAGTCAGCTAAATGGCTTAAACTGAAGAATTACAACACTAATATCTTATCATGTAGACATTTCCATGGGTACCATGACAGGAATTAAAATTAAATCCATCTTTTAGTTTCTGAGACTATTAAATTTTACTTTCAAAACATTTAAAGAATAAATAGGCATATAAGAAAATTAACTACAGGAGCTCATTTGCATGATTGGCAAACTGATTATAGCTCAAAAAGAAAAATAATGCTATCAGCATCTTATCAGGTGGAAGTGAATTGCCTCTGATCAGCTATTAGATTGAAGAGACAGAAAAAAAGGAGAAAAACAGTGAAGAAGTCCAGAATTATGTCAGAAAATCTGGGCATTGCATGACACCAGGTATTCCATGAGGACCAGGTGTGTATGAACATGACAAACCCAGCCAGTTTACTGGTCAAGCATTCAATTTTCTTCCAAACCCTGTGTCACAAGACAACAGTTTCAACATGGCTAGAGTTTCCCCTCAGTTCTGAGAGTAATAAATGTGGCTCTCAGCTACACCCATGGCTTCATCCCCACCTCACCTGCTGAGATCAGCGTGGCAAGCAGGGAGGCTTCCAGCCCATGGCTCCCTCTGGCCAGAAATTGCTCTTATCTCTTTCCCTGGCTTTGTCATGGTAAAAAACCCCTCTGACTCATCCCTGGGCACATTGTGCTGAAAGGTTTTTTTGACCCTAGTCCATGACCCTGTGAAGTCAGTAGTGGCCATGGTGAGAATTGTTGAATAAATATTTCCATTTTCTTTGATGTTTTCTGGGCTATACCTGAACCCTGGCCTCAAACAGAGGGGGAGGACAAGATTAAGACCTCATTAAGCAGCAGTGAAAAGATGATACATAGCCCTTTTTGATCAACTGCTGGACCTCCATGTCTTCTCAACCACAAGCATTATGGATCCATTATTCCTGACTCATGGAGATGACCCATTATACATTTAACAAAGATACAAGCTGGCCATAGCTCTGTGGCTGAGCTGCCCTCCATTACAAGTGAAGGAGTTCTAGTTTTGTTACGTTAGGAAGGAGGGAAATAATAGTGTTCGGGGGATCTTAGATGATCTTGTTCTCCAGGGCTTCAATCCTTTTTGCCACAGCTTCCAGTGAGCAAGAGTTAAGGGGAAAAAATTACAGCAGACATGAGTGTTTCATTGCTGAAGTCCTCCCTTGGCTTGCATGAATAGAGCTACCTTGCTGGGAGCTGGGAGCAGAGGAATGCTGTCATCATCTATTCTGTCATTTCCAGACCTGTTCAGGTGGAGGAACTTTTATTGAAGGTAGAAAATGTTCATGCATGCACACACACTCACATGCTCCTACAAATTTACTATCATAGAATCCCAGACTGGTCTGGGTTGGAAGGGACCCCAAGGATCACAGAGCTCCAACCCCCTGCCACAGGCAGGGCCACCAACCTCAGGCCTGGAGCTACACAAGGTTGCCCAGGGCCCCATCCAACCTGGCCTTGAACACCCCCAGGGATGGGACACCCACCCCCTCTCTGGGCAGCCTGTTCCAGCCCCTCACCACTCTCTCTGTAAAGAACATCCCCCTAATATCTAATCTAACCCTTCCCTCCTCCAGCTTCACTCCATCCCCCTTGTCCTGCCAGTCTCTGCCCTTTAACAAGCTGATTCCCCTCCTGTTCCTCTGCTCCCTTCAGGGGCTGGAAGGCTGCAATGAGGTCCCCTCGCAGCCTTCTCTTCTCTTCTCCAGGCTGAACAAGCCCAGCTCCCTCTCTTTCTATAAAGAGAAAGAAGTTTAGGTACTGCCTTGTCTCACTAAGTTGTGCACATTAGATAATCCTGCCAAGCATGGCCTGTGGTGTCTGCTTCTATTAAGAAACAAATAAGATGCTCAAGCTTAGAGGTCTAGATTTTATGTGTGTAAAATCAGATGACATAAATTTTATCCCTGAAACTTCAGCAGTTGCTAGGGGTTACTCTGGGATCTGGGGTGTACCACATTTAGCTGAGGATGAGGTTTTGCTACCAAGAACTGACTGCAGACCTTTAGCTGATGCTTGAAAATGTGTTGGCTCATTCCCACAAGTCCAAGAGCCTAATGATTTTTGTTGTAAAAGAAGTTGTTTTGTTTTGAGAGAAGGCTCTCAGGTTCTCTGTGGACCTGTTTCTTCTCTTCCACTGAAATAAAAGTTTGTGGTTTGAGATAAAGCCTTTCCAATCCACTAACACCACGATGGAGAGCTGGTGTTTTAAGGCAACTACTTCAAAGCTTATGCAGAGAAATAAGTTAAATTCGCTTTTAAATTTTTCAGCAAACTTTTAATATTCACCCAAACCCCAGATCTGCTGTGGTGACATTTCTGAACAGGCCAAGTTATTCTGAAAAACTTTTCACATAGTCTCAAGTATAAATATTTTGATACAAAAAATAACAATAAATCGCCCTCCAAACCCACCCCCTGGTGCTCACATTCAGTGATGTGCCATTGTGCCACGCAGAGAAACATCATCTTCACTCCACTCCTACCCAGACATAGACAGCATTTGGTGCTTCTGGCCCAACTCTTCCCTCTTGGCAGTGCCAGCAATCCAGGAATGGGAGAAGAGTCTGAAAGGTGTCGAGATGAACTTACTGGCTTTGAAGGTTCTTAGAGGTGTGGGGTAAGGAAGGAGCTAGTGAGCCTCTGGTTCACTGCAGGGATGAAGGCACCACTTCCATCAGCAGCAGCTTTAGGTGCTAGTGACATTTGTAGCTTCAGCTGAGGACAGGGAGACCGAAGCGCTGAGGAGGAAGGGCACATCTCCTGGGGCTGCTGTTAACAGCACTGCCTTGTGCTTTGCAGACCCACAACAGCTGGCTCATTGCACGTTATCAGGACTCACCAGAACAAGTCCAGCTCAGGTGCTGGTTCACTGAGACCTTGTGAGAGCATTTGCCAGCTAGGAAGGCTGAGGTTTTTCCTTTCTATAGTGGACAGCAGCTATGGATAAACCCAGCTAGCAGGAGCATCCTACCCTATCTTGACTGCCATGCTCACTCAGAGATCATTACTATTTTTTCCCTACTTACTGACAAATGCATCGTGCTTCCAATAATAAGCTGTTCAGCGGCTTTGGCATTTTAAACTCAGCATCTGAGTTGATTTTAAGTCACTTTGACTTTTAAATTAAATTATCTCATGCATAGAAACAAAAGATGCAGAATAACACAGCAAGGATTCACAGAACTTGTAATCAAGTACTTATTAACATGTATATATATATTAAGCTTTAAATCAAAACCAAATCTTTCCAGGTTTGTTTGTTTGGTTGGGGTTCTTTTTAATATATATGCATTCTATACGATGCAACTAACATTAGTATGGTCTAGCTCTCAGTCACACACAGTGCTCTGCCTGTTATACAATGTCTGCTCTACTGTTATACTTCTTTCCTTTTAAACAAATGCAGGTAGACTAGACTCTTTTAACAAAGATACAAGCTGGCCATAGCTCTGTGGCTGAGCTGCCCTCCATTACAAGTGAAGGAGTTCTAGTTTTGTTACGTTAGGAAGGAGGGAAATAATAGTGTTCGGGGGATCTTAGATGATCTTGTTCTCCAGGGCTTCAATCCTTTTTGCCACAGCTTCCAGTGAGCAAGAGTTAAGGGGAAAAAATTACAGCAGACATGAGTGTTTCGTTGCTGAATTCCTCCCTTGGCTTGCATGAATAGAGCTACCTTGCTGGGAGCTGGTAGCAGAGGAATGCTGTCATCATCTATTCTGTCATTTCCAGACCTGTTCAGGTGGAGGAACTTTTATTGAAGGTAGAAAATGTTCATGCATGCACACACACTCACATGCTCCTACAAATTTACTATCATAGAATCATAGAATGGTCTGGGTTGGAAGGGACCCCAAGGATCACAGAGCTCCAACCCCCTGCCACAGGCAGGGCCACCAGCCTCCAGGCCTGGAGCTACACAAGGTTGCCCAGGGCCCCATCCAACCTGGCCTTGAACACCCCCAGGGATGGGACACCCACCCCCTCTCTGGGCAGCCTGTTCCAGCCCCTCACCACTCTCTCTGGAAAGAACTTCCCCTTATTATCTAATTTAAACCTTCCTTCCTCCAGCTTCACTCCATCCCCCTTTGTCCTGCCAGTCTCTGCCCTTTAACAAGCTGATTCCCCTCCTGTTCCTCTGCTCCCTTCAGGCACTGGGAGGCTGCAATGAGGTCCCCCCACAGCCTTCTCTTCTCCAGGCTGACCCAGCCCAGCTCCCTCAGCCTCTCTCCATAGGGGAGCTGCTCCAGCCCTCTGAGCATCTCCGTGGCTCCTCTGACCCCTCTCCAACAGTCCCACATCCTCCTTCTACTGGGGGCCCCAGCTCTGGACACAGGACTCCAGCTGGGGCCTCCTGAGGGCAGAGCAGAGAGGAACAATCCCCTCCCTGTCCCTGCTGCCACCCCTCTGCTGATGGAGCCCAGGATCCCATTGGTCTATGAAAGGAAGAGTAGAAAATGGAGAATGATTGGAGTGTGTTTTGAGCGTTTGACAGAGAATTCCTGACCTTGAGCAGCATGGGCTGTGTGAAGAGCAGAGCGGAGCAGAGCAGAATGCTTTTCTTAGAGTTATATAGTGTCTTGCAATTTTCTGCTCTTTTCACTAATTGCTTTTCATGATGTGCCTGGGAGCAGCAACCCACTGGGTGAGAACTGCTGATTTACTCTGACCTTTTGCATAACATAAGTCGTGGATTTCAATCAATTTGAGTAAAGAGCAGAAAATACACTCTGCAGCTGACAGCAAAGCAAAGAGGTGTGTGAATAAACTTGAACATTGCTTTAAAAATTATACTCTGTTCTTATTCTCAGTAAAGAAACATCTCCCTAGCCCTGTGTGAACCACCCCAAAGTTTCATTAATTTCTCTCCCCGTGTGAAATCTGACTCTTATTCACATCTTTTATTTCTTTTTATTGTGTCTTTCAACCACTTATTAATGGTCTTTGTGCAATATGACCCAGCATGGCAAAATGTGATCCCACAAACTCAGTTTGGGTGAGATTCAATGATCCAATTCACTCACTGGACATACTTGCAGTGAACAGATCCATGAAAATTAGTCTCAGAACTGAAGCTTAGCCAGCTGGGAGAAATCAGTCCTGTCCCTCTGACTATTGGACCTATTCCTGTGACTCTTGGATTATCCATCTGACCTTACCTAGACCACCAACTATAAAGCCAGAGGTTGTGGTTGCCCCTTTTCCCTCCAGCAGTATGGACAAATTTAGGCAGGCAGATGATGTTTGCATCATAGACATTTCCTATCAGATAAAAGGAACCCCTTCCATGGAGGTTTAATGACTGACTGAACCAGCTCCATGTGTGCACCAGTGCTTGTGTCTGCTCCCAGTCCAGTGTTAGCCACCACTGCTCTCATCCCTCACATTCTGGCCTGCTTCTTGCAGTGGCAGCAGCTCCATCCCATGCACAAACCATGATTCCATACTAGTCACATCAGCTTATTTAACTTTCTTTCTATAACCTGACCCAGGTCTTGGTGCCTACAGGTTGTTGCTGCATTGCAACGGTTTGACTCATTTTGCTTTGGCTCTACTTACTCTGTGGCAGACCAATGGCTATTCCCTCTGGTGAAGGGATGAAGGGACTTGTCACACACATTCATTACCCAAGCATCTTGTTTCTCAGCTTTCTGAACCCAATCTCTTTCCCCTCTATGTTCTTTCCTCACCAGACCCTCCAGAAAGCACAACCCAACCCACTGGGTTCTGAGCAAAGAGAAACTTCCAAAGGATATATTTCTGCTGCAATGAATTTATGAGGTCTTCTACTTTTGTCTGGAACTTCAAAATAGATTTACATTCACATGGATCTTCCTCTGTGGATCACAATATCAAGAAAATTAGTTAAGTGGCACAAAAAAAACGGGATGAAATTAAAATCATTGAGACAAATGAAACAAATCAATTCTTATTTTCTTTATCATAAATAAGGAAATAAAATTATAATTCCTCTTAATTATTGAATGATCACTTCTGGCTTTAACCTCAGCTGACCAGAGAGTCTCACATTGCTTGTATAGGACAAGGTCTGTGCAAAAAAACCCCCTTTTCCTAGGTTTCCAAGTTTTCTGAAAACCCACTGAATCTGACCAAACACAGTGCTCCAAAAATAATCTCTAGTCACCAATGTTCTTCTCAATAACTTCACTATGGTGGTCCATACTCTTTATTTTATGAAATAAAAATGGGAGACACTGTTTACCATCTGAGAGTCAAGACTTGTTTGAGCTTTGCTTCAGCTCTCCACTTCTTGAGCGGGCAGAGCAGTTTGCTAATCGATGTCAATAACTTACATATGTTCTTCAAGAAAAATTTAACTGGAATACAAGCAAAAAAGGGTACTGAGATGACTGGGAAAAGGAAAGAGATGTTTATAAGACTGCAGTGAGTGAGCTCAACTGCCTAGCAAATGGAAGGAATAAATAGGAGAAGGAATTTTTAAGGGAGAAGACATCTCTTGCACAAAACCACAACAGGATTAAACCAGTCATGAGTAAACTCAAGCTGGATATTAAGAGAAGATTTCTAGCCATCTGTTGATAAACACAAGCTGTCCCTGGAAATTAAACAAAACCAAATATTTCCTTTCTGGTTTTTTTCTTTTTCTAAACTCAAAAGTTAAGGTATCCACCAAAATTGAGTTTTTTACAAAAAAGGACTTTTAATTTTTGTATTTTTTTTTTAATACTGAAGTCTAGCTGTACTTGCTTTTTTGTAATATATCTAAATAAAATATGTTGGGGGTTTTCATATAGCTCCCATCCTCTTGTTCTTGGATCAACTCCTGGGGGAGTCAAAGAGAGCATTACAAAGAAAGAGAGTCTCTATCTTGCAAGCCAGGCTTTGCAGACACAGGACCCTGGAGGGTGTTGCCCCTCTCAGACTTCCCCAGGAGGAAAGGAAGGTCTCATCTTTAGGAAACTGGAGAATATGACACTTGCCCAGCATGACCCAGGACATCTGTAAGGATGCAAGGAACTGAATCTGAGTTTCCCAAGACAAGGCCCCTAACTTCCTGAGCATTTTTTCTCTCTTAAATATACTTAGGGAGAAAAACAAATGAGTCACCTACTGTTCACTAACTGACATTTAGATGGATATCTCTTGGTTTTGACACAAATAATAATAGAAATCTCAAAGAAAGGGATTAATATTTGACAATGTGTGTTATTTCATGCAATGGATGCTGTAGAGCATCCCTGCATGCAATAACAATGTAGGAGGTATGGGGCCATGGGGAACTCAAGAGCAGGTCTACACAGTCATAGAGAGTAGAGCTGAGTTGGCAGACCTCTCTTGGGAAGTAAATGAGCCTCATCACAGACGTGTGCAGTGTGTCTTGCTGGGAACTGGAAGGGAACATTTGTGTAGCAGGATAAAGGATCCTGAGCACCTGGACTCAGCAAGAGACTGCCAGGTTCCTGATGAGCCTGGCAGGGCAGTTCTCAGAAGTGCTGCAAGATATTCAATATCTTAAATGAAGCCAGAGTGTTTGGGATTCACTATGATCTGCCTTACCATGCATTGCAAGGGGTCAATATTTCACAGAAGACATGTGATTCCTTCAAGAATCTAAAATAACTCTACTAGTTATTTTTTTAAGACTCAGGCTATGTACAGGTCAATGTTCTTCATATTTTATGTTATTCTGTACCTCCTTTTGTCATTACAGTCTCCCAGTCAGGCCTCTCTCAGCCTTTCTTTCACTAGGTTATTCAAATGTGAGCAATTTAGTATTCCTTTTGCCTAAATTTAGACATCTGTAAGTCATGTAGAAGATACTAGATGCTTATTTTAACTTGAAATGTGTCACCCCTGTGCTGTTTGTAGAAGCAGCCAGTGGTTAGCAAGCTTCATCTCAGATGTCCAGTTTTGTGATGATCTTCAAATTAAGCCAAATAATCTCTTAGTTTCAATTTAAGAGCAACTCTTCTTTCCTAGTGTCACTTTTGGTTGTTCTTAGGACCTGGTACTGCCTGAGTTAATTCTTACTGAAAAGGAAGAGAGAGAAGGGGAGAAAGGTGGAGGAAAATAGGAAGAATTGGCAGTTTGTGAAAGGAGAGATGACTGAGGTTTAGGGGTGGCTGAGATTCAGGTAACCACCCAAAATGTGGATGTCTCATGATCCCTCCAAGCACACTGCAAACTTGATACACTGAGAACAGAGAGCTGTTTGTAACATCCCTCTGAAGGGGTATTTTTTGTCCTGCTTCCAGCCTTCAAATGCTGTGACTAATTCCCCCTTTCCCCAATCCCCCAGTCTTACCAACGCAGATTTTCATTTGCAGCTTCTTCCCGATCTTGCTGATGGTTCTGAAGTCAGCTGTGTAGAAGTAGTGCTCAGCTACTGGTTCTGAAGCAATTTCCCTCAGCTCATCCTCAACTGCATTGCCAACTCCCACAGCAAACATCCTAAAGCCTGCAAGCAACGTGAGCCTGTCAGTTGGACAACCACAGAGCATCTTGCTGCTCTGGTACCAACCCCCATCACTTTGTGCATCCTTCTGGACTCACAGGCTCCACACAGCTCTGCAGACATTAACTGGGAAGTTAACCCCTTCATGCTCTACTATTCTTGATTTATTTCAACCAGGTCAACTGAGATTCCAAAAACACTTTTTGCAGGCAAAGCCTTGCTAGAATTGTTATTATTTTCACCACAAGATCAATGTTTTGGAGATACAAGAAAGATGATCACAACGTGTTGGCAGGATCATGCATCCTACCAATAGGGAAGTGGTAATGCAGCAAAAGGAAACAGTGGAAGGTTGCAGAACAGCCTGTAGCCATCGTTAATCACCCTGTGCAGTGGCAAAGTCTCCTGTGCAATGGAGACCTGGAGTTCAGCAAAGCTGTAGCTGAATCTCTTTCTAAAGAACTCATGTAGCCTGTAAAGAGCAACCCATATGATGAGTTAAGAACATGTCTGTGTACTATGCTTCACTTCAAAGAGATTGATCAGCCACCTCTGACTTAAACCCTTTTCTATTGAACTGAATTGCAGTTTTCACATTGACTTGAGTGGTGATACAGGTTAACCCCTGTTTTGAAATCCTTGTCTCTACTTGGCCAGTGTCTAGACACTGATAATACTTTCCTCTCCTCCCCTTTTTCCCTTGTCTTTCTACCTCTGCATTGCCCAAAATTTAGGGTTTTTTCCCAAATTCCAACTCAAGAAACATGTTTGGAGTTAAAGCATCTTGTTACTTATCCCACTGAAAACCCTTCTGAGTAGATGTTGGAGATTTCTGTGTAGGGATAAGAGAGGAGGAAACAAACAAGGCATGAAGTTTTATCATCACAGAGGAATAAATTCTATAGATAGAGCTTATAAGTACCTTTTGTTTTATAAGAGCTAAACATCCACATAACATGGCAACCTGCATTGTAAACATCAGCTTTTCATGAGCTGTACCTGACCTTTATTATTATGTGCTGGCCCTTAGTCCCATCTAGTGGTCAAGACTGAAGTTAAAGGGAAGTCCAGGATTTAGCAATTCATGAGTGTATTCACAGGGGGTGCATCCATTTAATGCAGAGATGTCAGGAGACTGGGAACTTGTTCAGCAGGTCAGCAAAAGGGCAGATCTCAAGATATTTATACTTCACAGTGTTTAGACATATAAATATATCAACATGTAGCCACTGTGCACTATTCCAGTAGAAGCCAAAGAAAGTTTATTAGTGTGTCTGGGGCTTGAAGGGGAGTCCACAGTAACTCCCTTAATCTATGTTTGTGCTTTGTTTATTGTTTTGCTTTTTTTCTTTCTTTTCTTTTCCAGGCCTTACAGGCACACTTGGCTCTACAACTCCTGTTATTCTCCAAGGGGCTCTCTGATGGTCACCTTTGCCTCCCTGAGAGTGCCACTGGTGCTGACCTGAATTTCATTACCTACATCAGACAAATCTTCAGCTTCTCCCTGTGGTTACCTTCACATTTGTGTGAAGCATGCTAGACCAACGTGTATCCCATCCCAAATGTGTGAAACGCCATCCTGCCCATCCCTTCAGCAGGCTTAGCTCAAAGACACAGAAGGGCTGTGGGAACAAAAACCAGCTGTGGGCAAAACAAGATTCATCTGACCCCCAGACAGAGTTTCTCCAAGTCCTTTATGAGTGTGCAAGGACAGTCAGGCAGCATCTCAACACAGTCACTCTACAGTTAATCTTTTTCTATCATAAGTAAGAGACTTCTCCAGGGAAGGAGTCATGCCTAGGTTGATACTAGATGCAGTACCTGGCCCAAGGGAGAAACAAGCCACTGAGAACTGAGGAGACCTACCTAAGTCTTTAGCTTTCTTAGCAGCATCAGTGATGTAATCTTGTGAGCGTCCATCCGTGAAGACTATGCCCACCTTTGGGACCCCAGGCCTAGCTCCATTGATGATGGAAAAGGAACTGTCAATTAGGTACTTCAGAGCCTGGCCTGTCATCGTTCCTTTCTCCATATAGGACATTTTCTTGACTGCTGCTTTGATGTCCTTCTTGTTCTTGAACTGCCCCAGTGGAAATTCCTGTCTGACAGAACTGGAGTACTGAACCAGGCCGACTTGGGCCTGTTTGTCTGATACCTCCAGAGAGTCCACAATTTGGTTGATGAATTTCTTCACCAGCTCAAAGTTCTCAGGCCGCACACTCTTGGAGCCATCGATCAGGAAAACAAGATCCAGAGCAGATCCTGACCCACCACTGCAAGCTGAAGCAAAACATGAGAGGAGAGCAAAAGAAGACATAAATTAAGGCACCAATTAATTATATAGGAAAATATAACCCTAGTGTCATTTTATCGCTCATGAAATTGGCTTCATCAATCAAAACTCAACAACAGTTTACACTAATGTTTTCAAAATAAAGTGCATGGTTTCCTCTTCTGAACAGGACACATCTAACCAGTCTCAACCCTATTGCCACCACAACACTGCAGATCACAGCCCAGCTGGGTGCAAATGAAAACCATTACATACCACTGCAGGTCTTCCCATCGTTGTTCAATGTGAAACCCTCTTTACAAGCACACTTGTACGCTCCTGGGGTGCTAATACAGATCTGCTCACAGTCATGGTCTCCAGTGGCACACAGGTCTGACACCACTGAAAGCAAAGGTGAAGTTGAAAATCAGACACCACACCAAGGCTTCTCAATCCAGAGCTTACTCAACCCATGCACAAAACTTGACATTTGTCCCATACACTCAGTGATAACTATACCTGCTCTGCAGCAAGACAGAGCAGCAGAGGTCATTACTCTTGGATAATGACTAAGATACAAGAGGGAAGGAGAAATTTTCACACGTCTCCTGACTTGAAGGCACATGCAGAACTAGAAATAATCTCCTCACTGAGGGCAAAAGCCATCAGCCTGATGAGGATATCACAATATATTTCAGTCTCCAAAGCTACTGGTTGAGCTTTGATGTCCAACCTACTGTCTGGGCTGGCCAATACCCATTTTTCCAGCTATGTAGTACCATTATGATGAGTGAGTTCATCCCCAAGTAGAGTTTTCTTTGCTGGATAGGATTCATGTCCAAACACACTTGGAATTCACTTCAGAACTACCCTTGCACGTGTAGCTTTCAGATTCTCTCTCTACAAACATTTCTGCCTGCTGATCTTAACCTGGATCTGACTCCTGAGATGCTGAGCAAACAGAAGCTGAATTGCAGCAGCCTGAGCCAGCAGCATTCAGTGACTGACTGTGCTGTCACAGCTACAGAGATGATGGTGGAAAACAAACTCAAAAGTAAACAGATCTGGTTGAAGCAAATTAGTTTACAAATGACAGGGAAATCTGTGGAGAAAACTGAGCATTTCTGGTTCAGTCATAATGATGGGAGGTGGTGCAATGTCTGTCAAAGTTAATTCATTATATCAAGTTATTCATGTTCTGCTCTGAATATATTTTTGTACTTCTTCTGGCCTTCCCCATTCATGTGTACACATATTGTGCCAGCACTGGAAGACCTTTTCCAGCATGTATGTAGCTCATATAATTAGGAATGGTACTAACTGTGCAGATGGCTGTGACATTGGGCTCTCAGGGTGAGTTCTCTGAAGCCTACAGAGATCTTATTAGTCTAACTGGTGGCTGGGTCTCCAAAGGTCTCCCTTTTCCCCACGTGTTTGTTGAGCATTATGGGAAACAGCTTGGACAGAACTGTGCCATTCTTCCATCATCAGTACCCACAAGCCGTGCTTTGCAATAGCAGGTGGTGTTTGGGTACATCTCCAAGGATGGTTTTGTGCAGCTGCTTGCATAGCATGATAACAGCCCACTTGGCAGTTAATACAGTGCTATTCTCTGTTAGCTAGAATAATCCTGCTTCCCTCAGATGCATCTCTGAGGGTTTTTACCATGGGGAGAACTTTGTCATCTGCACGTTACAAATCTGAAAAGCAAGGCACAGGAAGGACTCTTTTTTTCTCTTTATCTTATTGAATGACACCAATGCCAGAACTTCAAAACACATTGTCAGGCCTCAGTATCTGGCTGACTCCTGACTGCAGGGCAGCCAACACAAACTCCCACAAATATTCATGGCCTGCATTCCACCTTCTCAAATTTTGGCTCTATACTCCCTTTAAAAGGGAAGGAGCTGGGCTGGTTCAGCCTGGAGAAGAGAAAGCTGCAGGGGGACCTCATTGCAGCCTTCCAGTCCCTGAAGGGAGCAGAGAAACAGGAGGGGAATCAGCTTGTTAAAGGGCAGAGACTGGCAGGACAAGGGGGATGGAGTGAAGCTGGAGGAGGGAAGGGGGAGAGGAGAGACTGGGGGGAATTTTTTTACAGAGAGAGTGGTGATGGGCTGGAACAGGCTGCCCAGAGAGGGGGTGGGTGCCCCATCCCTGGGGGTGTTCAAGGGCAGGTTGGATGGGACCCTGGGCAACCTTGTGTAGCTCCAGGCCTGGAGGTTGGTGGCCCTGCCTGTGGCAGGGGGTTGGAGCTCTGTGATCCTTGGGATCCCTTCCAACCCAGACCAGTCTGGGATTCTATGATTCTATGATTTGTTCCCCTCTCTCATGATCTCCTGGTGCACTGACACCTGATTATAATATGTGACTCACTTTACATTCGAAACTTTCCTCCTCCCTACAAAGACAGACATTTTCCTTGATGAAAAGCTGCCCACCCCCATCATTTTCAGCCTGAAAGTTGAATCATGAAATTTTACACCTCTTGAAGAAATCGGTCTCAGAGAGTTTTACAGGTCCATCTGTGTGTGTGTGTTTGCAATGCCTTGCCATAGGCACCGTGTTGTATCACACCTTTTAAAACGTGTTGCCACACTTCTGTGCTTTGACAGGATGGGCACGGTGTGTGTGTCATCATGTCACCCCCCTCCTCACTGACACATACAACAGGTATTTATAGACCACCTCCTACAGTCTTGTGGGTGCTGTTTGAAAGTAATAAAGCTTTCTCACTCCATTCACTGGTTCTTGTAGGAGTGAATATGTGTTTGTAGGATAGTCAGACTCTTTTTATATGCTGTGCAGAAAGGCATTAGATAATGCACCAGCCAGGAGAGTCTCCTGCCTCACAAAGCTTGTGAAAACAACAGCATGGTCAGGCAAAGGCAGTTAAGCCTCTAGCAGGGAAGTGAAACCATCCCTTGCTTTACTGGGAATTCAGTACACAATACTGGTGGGGGACATTACAAGCCACATTCTCAAAACTGCCCAGATAGGCTTAAACATAAGGAAAAATATTTTAGCTGTATAAAGATCATGTTTCCCAGGTTCTTTTTCAATGCTTCAAGGAGTACACTGATCATGTTTACAGACTCTCCTGTGACAGTGAAGTCTGGAGACTTCTTTAACGAAAGCTTGAAACTTCCCAAACAAAACCTGAAATTCTTGAAAGGCAACTTCAAAGAGCATCTGTCTTCCATACTGCTTTGTGCTCCTGCAGACTCACGTGCTGGGAGCAAGGAAGCAGATGGATGAAGGAAGATCACACACACGACTTCCATATGAAAAGCTTGTTGGCAGCCACTTCTACCTCTTGGCTCGGAACCCCGGGGTTGTGGCAAGGACTTACCACAGAAGGCTTCTTGAAACTTGTGGGTCAGCTTCTCTATTACACTGTAGCTCTCCACATAGTCCACATGATCATCCAGGGGCTCGCTAGCAATTTGCCGCAGCGTGTGCATGTCCACCCGGCCAACCCCAATGGCAAAGATCTCGATGCCAGCTGCCCTGGCCCTTGCTGACACATCCTGCACTCCGTCCTGGGGACGTCCATCAGTCACCACGATCGCCACCTACGCAGAGGAGTGCAGAGGTGGGGTGTATGCTTGAACGTGCGTTGATACCACCACTGCTTGTGCTGGGTTAGTAAAGAAGGTTTCACATTTCTAAAATTAAAGGAAAAGGAAATGCTACTCTCCCCCTCTTCCTGTTCTTGCTGAGGACCACTAGCCATTCTTTTATGTCAGATTTGTTTCTTTCTGAGCTGGAAAGGACTATTTAATTAAGGGACAACTGGTGTATCTTGCCCCTAAGGAAACCAAAGCAAAGGTTGTGTTCTTCATAGGCAAAGGCATGCTCAAGCCAAACTCTAACTATCTGCATGAACCCCCAGCTGACACTAAGGACAACTCTAACTCATTATGGGACTTAAAGAATCTCAGGAAATGTACTGAGAACATCATGAGGTGAAGACTTTTCCCCATTTATAGATGGAGAAACTAAAGCAGAGAGAAGGAAAAAGATATCCCTAAGGTCACGCTGTGTGTTAGTGCCTGCCATGATTTCAGGTTCCCTGTTCCACAATAAATAGCAGAGATGAAATCCCACTCCTACTAACATCAGGCTGCCCAGAGAGGGGGTGGGTGCCCCATCCCTGGGGGTGTTCAAGGCCAGGTTGGATGGGGCCCTGGGCAACCTTGTGTAGCTCCAGGCCTGGAGGTTGGTGTCCCTGCCTGTGGCAGTGGGGTTGGAGCTCTGTGATCCTTGGGGTCCCTTCCAACCCAGACCAGTCTGGGATTCTATGAACATCAGCATTAAAATGACAGCAGGTTTACGTGGGAGCTAGATTTCACCTTGGATTAGGTGGAGCCCTGAACCAGTGGAGTCCAGTTCCTGTAGTTAAGTTTGTCCATTTTCCTCTTTATTTTTCTTCTGATAAGTGACATTGGCCCAAACCTTTCATTTTTGTTCTTTGCCAATTCATCTCCTCCTGCCACTTTTCCTTACAACTGTTTTGTTTTGATATCACTGTCAACTCCAGAGCAACTGATTGGGATATAGTACAGTATGGAGAAATATAATCAGCAGGAGCAGGTGAGCAGAAAAAAACCCTCCACATCGCAGGCAAATACCCTCAGTAAGACATATAGAAACATCAAATGAAAAAGGCAGAAGAAAAAAATCTGTCTGGAAGGAACAGGGGGTTTGACTGGGTTATCATCTGGCCTTTAAGGCAGTATTTGCTGTTCTCCTCTATGCCAGGTATGCTCTTCATCTTTCTGAAGATAAAATCAGACACACCAGCTGCTTTCTTGGGACAGTGTGATGGCTGTTGTACATCCTTGGGTGGAAAAACACCATCTCAGGTAAGGTCAGGAGTGGGGTTCCCTGCCCTATGCATCCAAGGGTGCTGGCCATGCAGATGAAGCAGTTTCTTTTCTCTCTGCCCACCCATCAGCTGTGGGATGGCTGAATTCTGCAGTCATCAGCTCCACAGTAATACTGCAGTACTACAGTAATCTGCTGCCCTGTGCATACCTTTTCTTCTATGCAAAATATGGGTGAACCAGGAAAAAAATGGAGAGCTTTTCAATCCAGTGCAGGTCTGGGAGATCAGCTGTTTACCTGCATTTCCTAAGGGCTGCAAAATTAAAACTTCCTGCTAGTATCACAATCTGTAACTGACTGCTTCCAAGGGAAAAAAAAAAACCAATAAAATAAATTCAAGTTTTTCCTCTTCTGATTGTGGCCAGAATAAGGAAAAGTGTCACCAGTGGCAGATGTCAGTGTGTGCTGGAAAGGGGAATGAACAAGACACTCAAAGATGGGACCAAAAGGAGACTCAGACTGTTTCTGAAGCAGAAGATAAGCCATGCAATCGTGCTTTCTGCCAGGAGAGAGAGCTCTTGGCTCAGCCACTCAGCAGCTGGCTAAGGAGCTCTGCTTTCTGCAGACACCCAGCAGCTCTGAGATGGGGACTGCCAATTAGAGCTTATCAAAAAGCAACCTGTCAGGAAACAAGATATATTATCAAGTAGCTTCTTTGAACAACGCCACCCTACGAACAGGTTGCTGTCAGTAGCTGAGTATCTTTCTTGCAGTGTTTGTCACAGGATGGAGGTGTTGCATCTCCTCCTGGAATTTCCCTGCACAGATAAAGTGATTCTCCAAGTTTAATCAGTTCCTTTCATCCCTCACATCAGGGTGGCATCTCCACATAGTCCTGAACCCCAGATGTGAACAAGGAGGTGTCTGGTAGCAGCATCCACATCTCAGTCTGATGGGAAAGCTCTTCGTAATGCCTCAGTGTGAATATCCACTACAGAACACTCAAAACTCGTGTTGCTTTCTGACCTGCTGCCTGGGCATCAGGAACTGATCAGTGAACCCCTGGCTAAAATGAATATAAAAGTGAGTCAGACCAAGCATCAAACAGCCAATGAGGCTGTCTGTGACCATGACCAGCACCAGCTGCTTACAGAAAGGGTGTAAGAAATAGAACAACTCTAAAGTCATCTTGCAATCATGGGTAGTTATCCTGATCATAGGAAATCTTGATTTCACCACCATCACCACCACTAAATATTTGTCCTCCCTGCCAGCCTGAGGCAGTGGGTTCCAGAGTGAAAAAAAGTTGTTGGTTTTTTTTTAAACCAACCTCCAAATTCTTTACAGCCACAGGATCTCAGTAACTTGCTCTGTTATGACCTTGTCTCATTTAAAAGCTGAGAGTCCTGGTATGTGCCTTGCTTGGTAAAGAGCAAGAGACAGGTTGGAGGAAAGGAGCAACTGCTGCATTCTGGAGAGGCTGACACTGCTCTGCCGCAGAGGGCTTGTGCTGGACTCAGCAGGTAGCCATGTGAGAAGAATTAAGAAAGGGTGGATGCTTTTGCTGCCTCAAATAGCTGAACAGGATCTTCAGTTTTTTTCCCTAAGGAAACTCTGAAACTTTTGCTTTTCAAGGTCAAAACTTGTACTCATTTTAACCACCACCTTTCATTTTCCTGCTAATTCCTAACAGTCTGGATCCTTCTTGTGTTACTTCTGTCATATAGAAATCCCCTATGTTCTCATGACACAATTTATTCTTGGTTAACTAAGACACCAGAGTATTCATGGGCATCCCTAGGTATTCCTATTTCAGGGTTGCCATGCCTAGGCAATCCAGCAGCTAATGAGGTAGCTATGTCTCATTATGCAGTGTGTAACATGCAAGTAGTAGCAGCACTGAAAGGAGAATTGGGCAGCAAGTTGAATAAGCCCTTGATTTCCTCAGCAATTTGACAATCTATTTGTTTAAAGATAAAAGTAATTGGGCACCCCTGTAGTTTTTGATAAAGGTATAAACAGACTTTCTTCTGAGCTCCTACAGAAACAAATAGTGCTTTTCTCTGTCCTGGGGTGACATTTGCTGCACAGAGAAAAGCAAGACTAAATGATCTTGTGATGCTTTGACCAGTGTCCCACATGGTTGACAATCACAGCACAGCTTTTCACAAAGTCTTGCTGGATTTCTGCTGTGTGAAAGAGCAAAGACCGTGTCCAATGTTTCTGGAAATGTCACCTTCCTAAATTACTGCATGACCTCATCCTCCCAGGCAGGTGATGGGGTGACCCTGAGTAGAAGAGGGTCTGGGATAGGAAAAGTTTGCTGAACTTCAAGGAAAAAGCAAAAAAAAGCAAAAATAACCAGGAAAGCAAGGAATCCAAATGGTTGTGGAATCTCCCATCTCGGAGGTATTCAAAAGCTGTCTGAACATGTTCCTGGGCAACCAGCTCCAGGTGGCCCCACTTGAGCACAGGGGTTGGTCAATATTCTCTTCCAACCTCAACTGTGCTGTGATTTTGTCTCTTTGATCATCTCCAAAGTGGAAGTAAAGAGGGAAAAACATGTAGCTCTTTTCTTTTTTAATGCCTAAGGCAAGTCATTAAAAAAGCCCACTACTATTCTGGTTTTTCAGATATTCAGGAAATAAGGCTTCAGGGAGACAAAGCAACTTGAGAGTTCTTTGTACCACTGTCCACACAAACATTGATGCTTTATCCATGCTACTTCAGTAAGCAGTAGATTTATTTCTTGTTTTTTAAGTGTTCCAATATTTAAACTAAAGGCTTGTTTGGTATATTAGCAGGACATAGCAGCTCTTAAGCATATTGAGATGACAGGAAACCACAAGGATTGCAAGAGGATGTTGGGTGAGATGTTTGGCAGCCCAGCTGCAGAGTAGACAAGAGCAGGAAAGCAGTGTGTGAGGGAGGGAGTTACTTAAATGGTGGAGAAGATATCAGTTAGATAAAGATCCAGGTATTTTCATAGGGAGCTCAGTGAAAATGTCTCTTCAATCTACAGTAATGGTCAACACTGTGTGTAAGGTGTCAGGTTGTATTAAGAAAGAAAATAAAGACTAATGCTGCAAGTATTATAAGAGTATTGTACAAATCAGGACAGCATCCCAGCCCTGACCTAAACAAGGTTACCTTGTCTTAAAATAGATACTGGGGTATTAGGTAAAGACAGGAGAAAATAAAGAAAGATGGTGAGATTTCTGAGGGACATGAATGAATTGCATAACATTCCTCAAAGAAGATAGATCTAAAAAGATCCCATTATTTGTTCCATTTGAATGGGAAACAGTTCGTGCACAAGACTGGAAGTCAGATCCCTCCTTTAGGATCCTTCATTCATAATCCAGGCACCATTCTAGGTGCAATGACTGGCCAGAGGTTTCCTGTTCCTTGATTTCCTCCATCTATTGGATGAGGATGTCTGCCCAGCTCAAAGATTTGAGGACTCTGGAGTGCTGCTGGAGCAGTGTCAGGGCTGTGGTCAGTGTGGCATTATTGGTGCCATGGAGGGCGCTGGAATTACCCTTCCAGCAATGACCTCTTCTTGTGGAAGACAGCAGGTACAGTCTTTGCTGTTCCTTTGCCTCCCTCCATAGCTCAGAGGTCAAATATTGAAAAGAGAACAGCTTCAGCCCCCTTGGTGCCCTGACTGTTTTTCACAACAAGTAAATGTAATAGATGGATGAGAGTAGAAGGGATGGAGCCTGAGAAATAGCAACCTTGAGTTGTCAGGTCCCAATTAATGGCAAATTAGCATCTGCCTGAGATTTCTGCTAATGTGCAGCCATGCAACAACTCCCAGCTTTTGGAAGAAACCTTTGTGTACCGACTGGAAACCTTCAAGCACCCTTACCCACCTGCTAAACAGCTTTGAATGGGAGCCTGATGACATGAGAGAGGGAAACTTCAGAAGGTTGCCTTGCTTTTTTACTCTGGTGGATTGTGAAGCATTTGCATTACAACAATTTGGGAAGATGAGCATTGTGAGTGCCCAGCAAACCTGGATGAAATCGTCATCTCATGGTGGTATGTTGTTGCAATAAGAAACTTCTTGTGTGAGCAAGAAGCAGTGTCCCAAAGGACAGATGCTCCAGGCAGAGAGGAGTGCTAGTGAAGCTGGGTTAAATTTACCCTGACAACTTTTGACCATCTCTGCCCAAAAGAAAGTTGACCTTTCTTTTCAAGAAGAGTTGGGAGGTGGAAACCTCCCAAAGGTTTGTCACCTTTGACATTTAATCCTGATTTGTCCCCACACCCTCAAAAGCACAGAGAAAATCACCTTTCCTCCTTCTCTGATTTTTCCAACCACTCCACAATGAGCTTCATGAAAGATGGAGCATCCAAGACATGGATAATTTGCTTACCTTATTAAAGTTGGGAGACCTCACCCTGGCCCCTTCTGAGTCACTAAAAGCCCGGCTAATGGCAAACTGGATAGCCAGACCAGTCATAGTCCCAGTGGAGAGTGGCTCTATTCTCCGGACCGCTTGCAGGAGACTGGCTTTGGTTTGGTAGGTCTTGAGGGAAAACTCGTTCTTGACTGCACTGGCATAATTGATCACACCCACTCGGGTGGAGTTGGGGCCCACATCCAGCCCTTCGATCACCTGGGACACGAAGACTTTGACTTTCTCAAACTCGTGTGGGCGCACGCTGCGAGAGCTGTCGATGATGAAAACCAAGTCAGTGGGTTTGGTTCTACACAGGGTGCCTGCAAAGGACAAGGAGGGAGGAGAAAAAGAAAAGAAAAAGAAGAGAGAAGTCTGTTAGGAAGAAATTCTTTTCTGTGTGGGTGGTGAAGCACAGGAACTTGTTACCCAGAGAGGTTGTGGAAGCCCCGTCTCTAGAAGAATTCACACACAGGTCGGATGAGGCTCTGGGCAACCTGGTCTAGAGGAGGGTGTCCCTGCCCATGGCAGGGGGGGTGGAACTAGATGATCTTCAAGGTCCCTTCCAACCCAGAACATTCTGTGATTCTATATATACCAGGAGGGAAAGAATGGTCTTTCTGGAGCAGCAGCTGAGGCCAGAGGATCTGCAAGATCCAGTCCTTTCTCTGCCTGTCTCAGAGAGGCCCAGAGAGACCACTTCAACCTAATATTTCTAAATGTTCTTTTTCCTCTCATAGGAAAATATCTGTAAGAAAAGCAGTTACTGGTTGACAACGTGTACTTCTGAAAGAGTGAGCTGATGAGATACCAGCCCTGCACTTGTGGGAGCAGGTTACCCACATGTAACCCCAGGCTATTGCTAATGCCTACATGAAACTTAATTCACTTATGGAGGGAGGAATAAAGCTGTGAACTGAATGAAGCCTGTGCTTGCACTTCAGCATCAAAAAATGTCTCAAAAGGAGTTATTGCATTTTGGACACGGATGAGAAATCCATATATATATATATATTAACTAATGAGATTGTATCTTTGTCATGCATGACCAGCAGCAGTTCAGATTCAGTCGTGAATTGAGATGCCCAGATTAACTAACCAACATAACATGAACCTGTCTCATGTTTTCTCAGCTAGGGGCACTAACAATGAAATACTGTAACACAGCAAAGACCAGCGCTGCTTTATTTCTGTGAGCTGGTGAGGGTGGGTACAACGGGGAGATGTAGAACCACAGAACTGATAGTTAATCTCTACAACCCCATAGTAAGACATGAATATCCACTGTAAAAAGTTAATGGTATAAACAGGACACACTGGCAATGCAAGGAGCTGAGTGATTTTTTAAAATTTTATTTTATTTCTCATTTTCATGCTGTTTTCCATCCTAATTTCAACTGTGGCAAAACATAAAAAGGTCTGATATTTTTTATTATTTTCTAAATGAATTATCCCAGTTTCCCCACTGGATCTATAGCATTCTGTTCTTTTAACTTTTTTTATCATTTAGCCTGTCTCCATAGGGGCATCAAGTGCTGTGTTAATATTTGATTTCTGCAGAGAGGGACTATATAGGTTATATCATAAAGGAGATTTCTGCAGACAGATTTTTAAATGTGAGCTTTTGGGCCAACAAATCTGTTCCAAATTATGACATAAATATTATAGCTAGTCCTCAGTGTGAAATCTAATGGAGCTTTCAGTCTTTCAGACAGATGAAAATAAATACCCTGTGATATATCCATAAAGAATATAATCAGGTTAGTTTCCTGAGAGACACTAATGCTGAATTTGCTTCTGGCTCCCAGAAAGGTCTCTCTAAAAGATGCTGTGTGAAGAAGGGAAGCAGGCAGTGGTTACTTTGTCAGATGCTCTAGTTTCCACTAAAATGCAATATAACCTTTTCCTATGGGGGTGGCTTTGTCTTTGCCACCATAATTCATCACAGAGGAAGGAAAAACTCAGCTGGCTGTCCATCTATAGTATTGCAAATCCCTTTACCCATTGGTTATGCCCATTTTACAGGTTAGAAATGAAGGTACAGAGAAAGTCTTGCAGTTGGTTCCTCCAGAAATAAAGCCCAAATTCCCCTTTGCCACGATGGGTAATGAATCACATTTGGTTTTAGTGACAAACCAAGAAGATAAGGTGGTTGGTTTGGTTTTTTTCCCTAGGAACAATTGGATCAAATAGAAGTTTTGACATATAACTTCTTTTTTTGCATGGAAGCTCTGTGACTTCGCTCTAAATAACATTTTTAACCTCTTTTTATGATCATGAACTATGTTTTGGGGAAATGAAGAGAACCAAAAAGATATTGGGTGGGAGCTTTGGGATTTCAGCCTCTCTGGTGTGCACACATCAGGGTCTGTAGGACAGGCCTTGGTTATCTCCAGGAGGTGACAGTCGGTCACACCTGCTCTACATGACATCTTGACTCAGCTAGTTTATTTTAAAGCTGAATTAAACCAGAAATAAAATCCTTCTGTATTTTTAAAAATGCCCACACTTGAAGCTATTCAGAAATGGCTGAACTTCCTGCACTGATTTAGCAGACAGTACCCCTTAGGGGATCTTTGCCATAGTCATTAAAAGAACAGGAAAGCTGCCCAGTAATTCAGAATTAAAAGGTATTTATTTCAGGAATAGCAATTGCTCACAGAAGGGCTGAGTTGAATGACTGGTCTGTTTAGTTTCCTGACTTCGGGAGTCCTTAGAGGTTTTCCAGCAAGGATATCTTTCACTTTCCAATTTACTAAGGAGAAGCTGGTTAGTATATCAGAAAACTCCCCTTCAAAACCAACAGCTAACACAGCAGTTGCTGTCACAACTGGTTTGCAACTGTCAATCTGCCCAGGTAGATGCATTATGCATCATCATAAAATAACTCAAACATTTTTAAAACCCAGCAGTAACATTTGCCAAGGCAACCTCTCCAGCAGCGGGTCCCCAGGTGAGCTGGAGCCCCTGGCAGCATCCTGCCCCAGGCAGAGGAGAGATGCTTCCTTGCTACCAGACCCTCCAGCCCTTCCTTTTGCATTCAGCACTTGCTGACACTCATTGCAGACTAGGAGTTAGAGCCTGTGCAACCCAAAAAGCAAGTATCTCATCTCCCATCTGGCTGCTCCTTGACACACTTGGAAAGACAGAGTAGGATTTTTCTTAAGAACAGATGAAATAAAACCCAGGAAAGGCAACTGACCCAGACCTTCCTGCTCAGTGAGGTTAACCAGAGCTTGGGGTGTCTGGCCAACTCCTCCTCAAGCTCGCAGCAAAACCAGCCCTCTGCAGAGAGAAGCAGCAGTTTTGGAAGGTAGAGGAGAGCCCTTCTGCCTGGGCCTCCTTCAGCCAAAGCCAGCAAGTCCTGAGGCTGCTGCTACACAGGGGACCAGAGCTGCCCTGATGCCACCTCTGTACAGACCTCCCACTTTTTCTCTAAAGCAAAATAAGAGGCAAAAGCAAGCACATCTCCAGGTTTTGCTACCTTGGGGGAATATCTGAGAAAGCACCTTTGCTTCCCTGACTGGTGTTGGGTTTTTCTTCCTCCTTCATCTCCTTGCCAGTCCTAAAGCAGGCTGGTGGCAAGGAGGTAGAGGACCAGCTCCTCACATCCCACTGGTGAGCTCCCTACTTACCCCTCGGCTGTGGAGGTGCCCCGCAGACTCCATAGCTCTGGAGGAGAAGCTGCAAAGAGACCAGCAAGGCAGAGAAAATCCTGTCCATGGCTGTGGAGGAGCCGGAGGCTGGATGCAGAGTGGCAAGCAAGAGCCTTGGCCCAGAGGTATTAACCTGTCCCTCCTCGGGGAGGCATGAGGCCAGCCCCTGACACGTGTGAAGTGCTGGGGGGGGCACCAAGGGGAGAGAAACAAGCAAGAAGGACTTGGAGAAAATCTTGCATGAAGGTGGGGAGGAGGAGGATGTCCAGCCCTGCTGGCCCCCAGCCCCTCCACAATGGTTTCATTGCTCAGCAGAGGGGATGGGAAGCTATAAAGAGACCCGACACGGCATGGTATGTAGGGAATCTGGGACCGTAACAGTGGGACCAGTGAAACCAGCCCTGGGGAACTGGGGTTAACCTGTCAATCACCAGCTCCCATCTACAAATCCCGAGCTTTGCCACAGTAAGCAAACGGTCTGCGGTGTCAGGCTTGTGTCCTTCCTCTGGCAGAGCTCAGGGAGGGGGCGGTGGTGGTTGGGGGGGAGCGGGAATAAGGGTCACACAAATCATCTCTCAGTCCCCACGTTTGCCAAGTGCAGGGCTGGAAACCAGCCTGTGGGATTGGGGGCTTTGCTTCCTCAGCTTGATTTGTGGCCACATGCTTGGTCACAGGAGGAGGGGAGAGGAAGAGGAGAGCAAGGCTTGGGGAGGCACAGGAGAAAGCATAGGATACAGGACAAATTTCTTCCTGTGGGAAACAGTTACTTCTCTATGAGGCTGTGTCTACTGTACAGGAGAGGTGGGAGGGAAAGAGAGAACTCAGTAGCCTAAACTAGATAAATAGACAAGAAACCCAGGATAGACAGACAGATTAGAAGTTTGATTTATTTTTCACAGCATAGCGTGTGGGTCTGTGCACACGAGGGAGATACAGCTCCTGCCACAAAACGCCAATAATCTAAATGAACAAATAAGACTGATGATGCTAGTGAGCAGAAATCCAATGTTTTCTTTATGGAAGAACAGCAGGGAGATTTGGTACCAGAGTAAGATGAATTTAATGATGGGTTCATCACAAAGCAGTGCATCTATTTTCTTACTTTTTCTTTTTTAACTACTGCATTACACTACTGTCAGTTGATTAAAGCCCTTCTCCCCTGATGCATTAGTCTTTGCTCACCTTTCCAGCTGCACACCCTTGGAGCACTCTTGCATTTCATCTGCATTGTGTTAGTGCAGTGCCATGGCAAACTACCTTTAATTCAAAGCCCAGTTTCTCTTCCCTTAGCCATAGTCACTCTCTACTCCAAAAGTGCTTCAGCAGAGATTGAGAGCTCCTGTGGAGAATGGCTCTTTGATTAGGGAAAAAAAGGACCTGTCCTGAGTGAAGCTGCCAGGCTTTTCTTAACTCTTTCAACATTAAAAGTGTTAATTAAAATATTAAGAGGGCTATGTTCTCATGCAAAATCAGCACAGATTTGTCCCACTGCTGTCTTCCCAGGTACACGCTATCAATCACAGGCTTTCTTCCATCTCTGGAGCTAGCTGGAAGATTTTAGCCAGGAGGAGCAAAAGGGGTTTTTTCTCTCCCTTTTGACCTCTTTCTCTTTTTGAGGCCCTTTTCCAAGCTTGGTGGCATCTTATTTGCTTGTTATTTCAGAGCCCCAGGACTAAAAGGGGGACTGGATGGTCCTGGAGCGTGTCTAGAGAAGGGCAACCAGGCTGGGGAAGGGGCTGGAGAGCAGCAAACCTTCCAAGGAGCAGCTGAGGGAGCTGGGGGTGTTCAGCCTGGAGAAGAGGAGGCTGAGGGGAGACCTTCTCCCCACCTACAACTGCCTGAAGGGAGGGTGCAGAGAGGTGGGCGATGGTCTCTTCAGCCAGGGGACAGGTGATGGGACAAGGGGAAATGGGCTCAAGCTGTGCCAGGGCAGGGGCAGAGCAGATGGGAGGGAAAAGTTCTTCACTGAAAGGGTTATTGGGCACTGGAACAGGCTGGCCACGGAGGGGGTTGAGTCATCATCCCTGTATGTATTTAAAAGACAGGTACATGAGGTTCTTAGGGATATGGTTTAGTAGAGGACATGTATGGTTGGCCTCGATGGTCTCAAAGGTCTTTTCCAACCTGGTGATTCTGTGATGCTGTGTTGTGCTGTGAATATTGCAGATTATGATCATGGACTAAATGAGCAGATGCAGATTTTCACCTATACACGTGTATGCACAAAAACCCCAGTACAAAAACTTCATGTATCGATGCTTATGCCTGCAAAGGGATGCATAGATGTATACCCTTGTGACTATACATGCACATAAACATGATTGCATGTATGTGTTTATGAATATAAACCTGTGTATGTGCACAGAGATGCAGACACACCACTCTCCTCCACACATCGTTGTGTTTATATATGCATGGATTTAGATGGGTGCTAATATATATAAATACTATTCAATTAACATATACATTACAGTGAATAATATATGAAATATAAATTAAGTATATTATATATTAATAATAATATGTAATACTATTGACTATAAATACTCTTCATGCTTATAGGCACACTGGTAAATTTGCTCCCCAAATATACAGAACAGCAATGCCCAGACATTTATGACTATTAGGGAAGAAAGTGAAATAAAAGCATAAAATCAGGGAGATTTTACCTCCAGCTCTGCCTGCGATGGGGTTTCTCCTGTTGCCCTGCCATGCATACAAGGATCTATTGGTGCAGACAGTACTTGCTTGCCATGAATAGGGATCATTCAGAGCCCTCTGTAAATGAAGCCTCTATGGCTGTTCTTGCTGAGGAAAATATAAAGTTTCTCTGTGTCATTTTGCTGTTAATTAGCAAAGAAAGATAAATACATTTCAGGTGAATATTTTCACTAGCAGAGGTTGTGGCACACGAGCAACATTAAAGCTTTGAAAATAAGGCAAGAGGCAAAGGTGTGCTGGATGCTATAGGTCTGCATTTATACCTCTGTAAAAGGCAGTGTTTATTTTTAAAATATGAAACATAATTTTTCCCCAGGCCTCTGAAAAATGAAAACACACGATTCAATATTTCAAGAGGAAAATATGCATTTAAAGCTCTTCCTGAGCCTGCTTGCAACGTAAACAGACAAGCCATTAATGCCCCACGCTGGCCCCAGAGCAGCCCTACCATTCTGCAGAGCTCCTATTGTAGGCTTGACATGTCCTGGCACGAGGAAGGTCTGCCTCTCCCTCCAACACATCCATGTCTCCTTATTAAAAAAGTGCTTGTTTTAAATACCAGGTTCCCCTCCTTCTTTCCACTGCCAGATAGTCAGCAGAAGATCCTGGTGCCACCTTGTTCCCGCTGAAGTCAAATGCTTCAGACTGATGGGCAACTGTTGTGTATGGGCAGGGAGGGTTTTTTCCCCATATAATGGCCCCATTGTATTATTATCTGAGTACAGATGGAGGAGAAAAAGCATGTAGATGCTTTGTATCAAGGAAAAGAAGGTGACAGTGAAAGACAATACCAGCACCCATATACCAGGTTTTTCTGACCTGGGTTTGCACCCTGATCCCTTGCTCTCCACATCTCTGTTCAGATTATGATTGTTGGGACTATTCTCAGGGTGGAGGTGACAAATACCATTTTCTGGAGAAATCTCCAGTACATGATGGGGTGATTTGCTCTGCTCCACCAGCACAAGAGGTAAAAGCTCTTTGCCAATGGCTGCAGCCTCAGCACTCCCACCCGTGGATGGGCTGAGGGGCTGGAGCAGCTGGGGCCTTCTTGTCCTCACTGTTTTGAGATTATGGTTGCTGATACCTGTTGTCAGCCAGCTCAGGTTGAGGAGCTTGGCTGCACTAAGCTTATCTGTAAAGTCTGGATGTCACAGCCCAGATGAGACACGTTTAATGATGTGGCAGTGTGAAGCTCCCCATCAGAGTGCTTAAACTGCTGGGAGACTTCAGCTGGAAAACAATATTGTAAGTGCTTAGCAGGGCTGGAGACATTCACACTGCCCTAACAGCCATCACAGCCAAACTACAGCCAGGGCTTCTGCCTGGAGGTGAATGAGACTGAATTAAAATACATTCCTTTCTAGAGCCAGTCAGGTTCAGCAGAAGACTCCAGTGTGAGGTCAGGTGATGCAGCCTGTCCTCCCCACCACGACCAACTGGGAAACATCATCCTTTGCACCCAGGCACAAGAGAGGTTTATCCTTAGGTGGTTGGTGTCTCAAAGGTCTTCACGATGCTCCAAACTTACCTATGGTTTACTCACCGTGCTGCATTCTTCTTTGGATCCTCCCCTGTCTTTCTAACAACGTTTTGCTGGTTCACAAAATCCCAATGCTAAAATGCTGGATGCCTTCATTCTTTGGCTTGTCAATCTGCCATCCTTGGGATGGGTCAGGAAAGAGCAAAGCCCCATTTCAGAAGAAGTACTAGAAGTATTAAAAAGCAAGAACATACTCACACTGGCAGCTGGGAGAGGTGGTAACTTCATTTGTCATAAGACAAGCAAGTCTGATGACATAAACTATCTAAATGCAGATTCTTTCTCTATCACTATATGCATAATGTTTAAGGAGAATGTAGATCAGATGGGAAAAGCCAAGAAAATGATATTTTAGTTTCAACAGTGCAGACATGCTTTTGTTTAGATTTGGCATTTTACTTTTCCAATTTGCTTTGCTCAAGTTTTATTTTAAAACAATTTTAGGTTTATATTTACATATTTCCAATAAGCATACCATTATTACATTTAATATCTTACTATAAATTTCACACTGCAACAAAGCAAAAATGATAAAAGCAAAATGAGTCACTCCCTAAGGCGCTTCCATGTAAATGACCCAGAACGATGGGAAGGTTTTCTGTGGAAAAAAAGGAAAGCAGACTTCAGGGATCTCAAGACATTTCCAAACTCCCAATAGGGTTCAAGCAGAAGGCATTTAAAATATTGGATTTTCCTTTTAAAAAACACCAAAAAAGCACAGTGTTTGTATCTCTGGGCCATGAATAATTCTTAGAAGGGATCTGGAGATCACAGAATCACAGAACCAAAGAATCACAGGGGTTGGAAGGGACCTCCAGAGCCCATGGGGTCGAACCCCCTGCCAAAGCAGGGTCCCTAGGACAGGTCACACAGGTCGGTGTCCAGATGGGGCTGGAATCTCTCCAGAGAAGGAGACTCCACACCCCCTGGGCAGCCTGTCCCAGGGCTCCCTCACCCTCATTGGGGAAAAGTTCTTCCCCATGTTGGTGCAGAACTTCCTATGCTCTAACTTGCAGCCATTGCCCCTTGTCCTGTCCCCACAGACACTGAGAAGGGGCTGCCCATTTCCCCCTGCATCCCATCCTTCAGATATTGATAAACATTAATAAGGTCCCCCCGATGTTGCTAAGTCACACTAGTTGAGGCAGCAGAGCAAGAAGAGGGTTGGGAAGGGACAAGCAGCCAAATCCTGAGTAGCTTACTGTTGATTTTTATTTCAGTCTAAACAAACCTGTTAGTTGTAGTGAACACAGCTTTCCTGCCCTCCAGCCACCAGAAAACTCCAAAGTTTAGCAAAATGCCTGGTAATTCTTGTGTCTTTTCCAGGCTACATTTGATGTTCCCAGGTGAGTGTTTCTGAGCTGGATCCACAGCCTCCATTTTTCAAACACTCAGAAATGGTGACAGAAGCTGCCACTGAATCAAAGCTCCCATTCTTGCATTTTATCCCCACGGTGTTTCTATTTCAGTTTGTTCCAGGGAGCTGAGGAGTCCCTCCCAGCCTGCTTCATTACCAGAAAGGCTATTTACTGCCCCACCTCTGTATCACGATAGTGGTATTTACAGCAGCGGGATCAGCACAAAGCATAAAACAAGTGATGTAAAGGGTGAAAGGCTGGGGAGAAATGAATGGCTTTAAATACAACCCTTCCGACAGCTCAGGATCAAAAGAACTGCTGTTTATCCTTTAAGCTGCAAATGGCTGGCAAATATCCTTGTGCTCTGATGCTGTAAATAGTAAATGCTGTTTATGGCCAGTCAATGTTTATATGTTTTATGGGTCACATTTATTTCAGAGGGATCATTTTTTTTATTTGCCATTTAAACCTTGCCCACATACCTTCTCTGGGACTGAGGTGCCTCCTGGGTGCTATTCCTGGCTCTCCTGCTGACCACCTGCAAAATTTGGGCACCTCACATCCTCTCTCTGTGCCTTGACACCTCTGTCTTTATAGTGTCACCAACAACGGTGGCCTGGCCCAGAAGTCTCCGAGGTTCTATCTGTCCTACTAAATTGCTTGAACAAATCAGCAATATAAGAACTTTTCATAGAATCACAGAATCACAGGGGTTGGGAGGGACCTCCAGAGATCATCAGGTCCAACCCCCTGCCAAAGCAGGGTCCCTAGGACAGGTCACACAGGTCGGTGTCCAGACAGGTCTGGAATATCTCCAGAGAAGGAGACTCCACACCCCCTGGGCAGCCTGTCCCAGGGCTCCTTCACCCTCACTGGGGAAAAGTTCTTCCCCAGGTTGGTGTGGAACTCCCTGTGCTCCAACTTGCAGCCATTGCCCCTTGTCCTGTCCCCACAGACACTGAAAAGGGGCTGGCCATTTCCCCCTGCATCCCATCCTTCAGATATTGACAAACATTAATAAGGTCCCCCCTTAGTCTTCTTTTCTCCAGGCTGAACAGTCCCAGCTCACTCATTTGTAAAGATGAAGGTCACTGTGCTGGCAGCTCTTTTTCTCTAAGGTGAATGGGCCACCATGCTGGCTGGATCAAGGCAAACCTTACAAAAGGACCAGGGTAAGAAAAAGCAGCAATAAAGTCTCTGGGATCACCCATGAAGAGGAAGAGCTTTGTAAAATACTTTCCACTAGCAGAAATGTTACAAAAAAATCCTGTGGGCAGACACATGGATGAGAGAGATCCTCAGCTGGAGTCCGTGGGGACATCTGGCCTGCTGGATGAACGTGCAGACAGAAAGCAAACGGCAGCAAAAAGATTTGGTCTGATGCATGACCACACTGCCAGTTCCTGTCATTCTCAGCCCACCGCTGGGGACAGCAAGTTGCAGTGATTTCATTTGACTGATACAAGCGACTAATTACCTTAATGAACTGTCTGCTAAAGTAAAGCCATCTTTTTATGCTGTTTGATTTATGCAATGGTAATAGTGCCTGTCCCAGGCTGTAGGGTCTGAGTCCTGGAAGGCTTATAGGTGTCGTTCAAAGCAAGGCAGCAAGAAAACCAAGTAAGGCAGCACAGTCCCTGTGGTGCAGGATGGTCTGGAAGTGACAGGCTCCTGGAGAAACGCCATGCATCCATCACCGGGATTCCCTCCTCCACTCCAGGGCCAGTCAGCACACCGGCTTACCTCACCTGGAGGAGATGCCAGGGAATACTGCCAAGTGGCTGTCTTTGCCCTCATCAAGGTCTATTTATACTCACTCATGGACATCAAAACACCCTTGGGATAGGAGAGACCTTTCCATCACATGGGATGCTATGACTCGGTCTGCCTGCTTTTGAGCACTGTTGTTCCTGTTGCATTATGCATTGTTTTTTTCCAAGTTGCTAGCAGCTCCATCATGCTTCTGGATGCCATCTCAAAGTCTGATGGAAACTGGCACCAGAAGAATGCTTCTGATCCTCCCCAGGCTTTTCTGACACTGTATTTTCTGCCAGCTTTGCTGCTGTTTAACCTCCAGGTGAATTTGTAAAATCAGAATTTTTACTGAGCTTCCACATCAAAGGGTGTCTTACAAAAAGGTGTCCTGGATTGCTGGAGCAACCAGTGCTGGTTACCTTCACCAGAAAACATCTCCCATCAGTGGACAGGTTTATCAAATGTTTGACTAAAAGACTTTGAGTGGTACATGGGAGTGTGTCCAGCACATAACTGGGGTTTGCAGCATTGTCTCGTTGGGACTGGCCTCAAGGAGCCTCAAGGAGCTCAATAAAACAAAATACTCCTTCAGCATAAAGCACAACTTGCCCAGCCTCGAGGACTACCTGCAGATAGTCTACTGGGATTTGCTTGGACCTTGAGAGGCTTTTCTTGCAGTCTCAGGTCCTAAGCTCACCCATTCTGCAATTTCTCTCCCTCCTCTGAGTGTCTTCATGATATCCCATGAGCTGTTTCTTTTTCCTTCATACCTCAGTTTCCCTTTCTGGGGAAAGTGATCAGTGAAGTGTGTTTCTTTTTTTGGAGCAGAGGGAGAGGCATGTCTCCTCCAACTGAAGGCAGGAGAATGTCCAAAGAACAAGAAATTAAACTAAGCAGAAGCATTTAAAGCAACACACAAACACTTAAAGCAAAAGGTCCTTTTCCACTGGAGCTTTTGCTTTGGAAAAAAAGCCATAGTTGGTCAGGTAATCTAACAGACATCTCTGGAGTCCTGGAGCATCTCCACCTGCATGAGATGCTTGGTGCTTCTAAAGGTGGTCAGGTCCCTCTTACATATCTGCTCTGCCAGTGCTGAGATCATCAGCTCAATCTCCTTCCTGCATCAAAAATCTGCTGCTCATTTCTCCTTCCCACTGGGAGGGAAAAAAAAATAGCAGCAATGTGTGCAGCAACGTGAAGCACATTTGTGTGAGTTGGTTCTCAGCCTGTTTTGGAGGGACTCAACATCAGTAAATCAGTTTAGAGGAGAATAAACAGTATAACAGTAGCATATTAAAAAGAGTCTTTTATCAGTCTGAAAACCCAGCATTGATAGTGCCATCGTCTGACTTGGGACAGCTTGTGTGCAGTTTGTGTTGGCCAAATCATCTAACGTGTCAGAAAACCAAAACCACTTCCTGTCTAGGACTCAGCCCCTGACCTGGCTAGAAACTCACAATAAATCCATACATTTAATCAGATTTCAGGGGGTTTTGAGACAGGCTTTCATGGGGAACTATTCTGAGCCCTGGGGAGAAAATACTGCGTGAAGCAGAAGGATCGTCTGGCACGCTGAGAGCCATGAAACATCAGGTTCATTTAGAAGATCAGGTGTGTACCCAAAGGCTTGGCTCTTCACACATTGAAATAAACTCTGTCTCTGCGAGAGGTGTGTTGAATGCACTCTAGCTGCTTTAGCAGTATAATCAAAATCAATTAAATCAAGAGGCTTATGGCTTCTGTTTAAACCTGCTGCCACAACTCAATAGCCAAGAGCGTTATTAATGGAAATTTAATTAGAGGTAGAATTTGAACCATTTAAAGAGGTGGAAAAGGATTTTTTTAAGGCAATTTAGTTGGATCACATTGAGGACCCTTCTTCTGGTTTAGAAGCCAAGCATTTCTCCTAATGATATTTTGGGCAGACCTAGTTAATGGGCTTTTGATCAATCCTGAGCACTGGAAGGCAGCTTGAAGAACACATTCCAGTGGTGTGATGGTTGTCACACACCATCTCAGCACTTACAGGCTCTGACGAGGGATCTTAAGGAAGTATTGTGCTTTCAAGAGCTGGAGAGCTCCCTGGAGGAAAGGGACCAGGGGGTGTTAGCAGACAGCTGGCTGAACATGAGCCAGCAGTGTGCCAAGGTGTCCAAGAAAACCAATAGTACCCTGGCCTGTATCAGGAATAGTGTAACCAGCAGGAGTAGGGCAATGATAGTTCCGTTGTACTCAGCTCTGGTGCGGCTGCACCTTGAGTACTGCGCTCAGTTTTGGGCCCCTCACTGCAGGAAAGATATTGAGATGCTGGAGTGTGTCCAGAGGAGGGCAACGAAGCTGGTGAAGGATTTGGAGCACAAGTCCTATGAGGAGCAGCTGAGGGAACTGGGGCTTTTTCATCTTAAGAAAAGGAGGCTGAGGGGAGACCTTATCACTCTTTACAACTACCTGCAAGGAGAATGTAGAGAGGTGGGGGTCGGTCTCTTGTCTGAGGTAACAAGCAATAGGATGAAGAAATGGTTTCAAATTGCACCAGGGGAGATTTAGTTTAGATATCAGGAAGAATTTATTTACTTAGGGACCCTGCTTTGGCAGGGGGTTGGACCCAGTGAGCTCTGGAGGTCCCTTCCAACCCCTATGGTTCTGTGATTCTGTGAGTCTTGTTTATACATTGGCAAATCTGTCATTGAAGCTTCTACTTCTTTTTTTTTTTCCAGAACAGAACAAGGAGTACAGGCTGTGACCCATGTTGTGGATAATACTGGAATAGTTATTCTGGAGGAAATTACACTTTCATACTGAGTTGTTTTAAAGAGGTGAGCAGCTGCTCCTTCCAGCTACCTCTCATCTGTCATCAGCAACATTATTCACTAATATCTACAGAGACTGACCTGAGCAATTAGAGTTGGTTGTGAATATGTCACAGAAAGCATGCCTGGGGCAGGCTCTTCATCAATGGTGATAATGTAACAAGAGGAAGGAACAGGCTAGAATTTTAGGTGAAATTGCCAGGTTTTCTCTTAGAAATGCCTTCTTTTCCTTTGCAAGATTAACATAGGCCTTAAGCCCAAAGCACCTTTCTTGCAAACTGATATTTTTTAGAAAGCAAACTATTGCTTCCTTGTGAGATACTTCAGACAGCAAGGACAGCATCATTCAGAAATCAGACAGCAAAGTATTAAGCAATTAGCTGTTTGGTTTTTTTGTTTTTAATTGAAACTCATCTTTCAAGTTACACTAAAAGCAAAAAAAAAAGGGCAAACATTAATGTATTAAATGGCAGAGCAATACTGTGACAATTCCAGCATACACTATTGATCGTCATCATAAACATACAGGATGAGAGCTGCATTGTAGTTCATCTGATGTCTTCACTCTTTTGTTGATCCCTTTCCTGCAGGGTCCTCATTAAAAGATGCTGGTTAGCATAGCTTCAGGGTTGACTATGTCAGCGAAAAGGTTCTTGCCTGTTTTCCCTCCACTCCACTTCCTCAATGTCTCAGCTGCTGAGTTAGATGCAAGACACAAGAGAAACAGGATCTTTCTGGCTAAAGCAAGCCTGACAAGGGACTGCATTTCACATTAACCATGTGTCACAGGCTGGTAATGGGAACCTCTGTGATGTCTGGTGCCAAGTTTATTAAAATGAACACTGCAGGTGGGTAGTACCAAGTTGAAACTGCCAATGCAGAACAAGGCACCAGCTCCAGTGGTTCTCCATTACTCTTTGTAGGCTCAGAAAGTGAGGTGGTTCATAATAAGCATGATACTGCCATAAAGTAAGGATGAGCCTCTCAGTGAGGCTGACTATCTGACAGAAGGGATAAGAGCCACCAACAGCAATACTGATGTCATCTTGTTTCCACGAGTGGAGCTTAGATTGCTATGTAGGGTGGTGGGGATTCCTTGGAAGGCAACTCTAAGGCTTCCTCATACGATGGCAGCACAGCCTGGAAGAGAAGACCATTAATTGTGCTCTGGGGATCACATGAAGGATTTCAAATGGATTCTTTACCTAGTTCAAAGCAGGGTTAAAGAACCACATGGGCTGAAAGAGATAAAGGGAAGAAATCCTGAAGTGTTAGAGGTCAGCACTTTGGAACCACTTTACTGCTAGTCCCACCTCCCTCTCCCAAAGCATGGCTGCAGTAAATGGACCAAGGCTCCTTAATGTCCAGAATATAAGCTTCATTGCCTAAGCAAAGAAGCTAAGCTCAGATCATTGCAGAGGGCCATGATGCATGCACAGCATGGGCACACATTGCTGGCAAGACATGGATCATCATATTTGGCAAGTTTCAAGAAGATGGATGCCTACACTTAGCATTCCATATTCTTCCTCTGTAGTTCTCATCCATCTTTACAGTATCTCTAATTTTTGGAAGATCTTCAGTATCTTTCCATTGTGTCACAGCAGCTAGATGCTACTGCTAATGAGATCATTAGTAATCTAAGGACATTTATATTAATTATTTAACAAACTGTTAAGATGAAGGGCATCTTAATGTACCAAATCTCTCAGATGTTGATCTAGTGAAAGGTGAAGACAAATTTAATTTTAAACACAGCTACCACTATTAGGCACAGAAACCACAGTTCAGCTGAAATTGAAACCACATCTCTGGATCAGAGAAGAAAAGTGGTACATTGGCATTTATCTGCTTCACCTGAGTTTCAGGTTCCTTGCAGATACCATTGGTTTTGAAAGGTTTTATATAAAAGCAAAGTTTTAAAAAATAATATGGTTGGAAATTGATTATTAGTACCTGTTAAAGGCATATTTGAAGGGTTGAACTATCTCTCAGACCACCAAGAGCAAAAGCATCTCGTCAGTCTAAACCATGGTGTAAATCTGAAGCAGTCTTTACTCACCTTTTCAACTTCTTCTGGGTCGACTTTTACCTCTTCTCTCTTGCTGGCTTTAATATACTTAAAGCAGTTCAGGACACATTTGAACATATAGGCCTGAAAAGGAAAGGGAAGTGTATTGCTGTGTTGCATGTCAACAAGAACATTTCCATTTTTCCCATCAGCCTGCTATTGTCCTACTCACTTCTCTGGAAGTAGAAGCCTGGGACCATGTGTCCCAGGCCTTAAATCCACCTGTCTTCATCCTTCACTAGAAAGGTGACAACTCCTATTCAGAGCAGTGCAGCAGTGTGGGAAGTCAATAAGACTAGCAATACCAATAAGTATAAAGCACACACTTAAGACCTCTGAGAGCCCAATGTTGTCAGGTAAAGGAAAGGAAATCATATCTTTCATGCTATTTTTCTGAGCAGGCTACAAAGTTTGAATGTCTCAGAAAAGCCCCTTGGGCAAAACATCCACTTCCCAGAGATCCAAAGCTCCCTGGTCAACTAAGACTGACCTGAAATGTCAGCTCATTCAACAAAATCCTATACTTGCAATAGTTACACTTTTCTGACTAAACTGCCTTGCACCTCACAGAGTTACAAGATGCAATAAATAGAGCTTTTCTGAGGAAAATGGATCGATTGATGGATTGTGGCACAAGAAAATAAGCAAGGCCTGTGAAACACACCATATTAACTAAATATTTTCCCTACTCTGTGCAGTGATTCAAAGTCGTGTGCCTCTTATTTTTGTTGGCATAAGACTTTATTTTAAAAACAGTTGACATTTTCAAAGGGATATAGGGAGTTACATGCCCCACGAACAAGCCCTTAGGATTTCCTAGAACAATGAGGACTGTTTGTCTTGACACAAAGCCAAGACAAAGAACGAGAACAAGGAATGAAGTATCTGAGTTGAAGGAATCCATCTCTCAAACAAACTTCCAGAGATGAGGAGCTAAATCCAAACTCTGAGCACCTTTAGGGAATACTGCAGAAACCTTCCCCCTTCCAAAAGCTTCTTCATACAGAGAGCAAACATGCAAGACACTGAAGCCATCGTATAAACCGTACAAAAACCTCCACTCATCTGTCAAAGAAATCCAAATAAATAAAAAAAAAAATAATAAAATCATGCAACAAAAAAATCCTTTCTTTGATTTTGATTCTGGAAAACTGTGCTGCAGTGCCAATCCAGTATTTGCACTGAATTCAATGAAGTTGATTTCAGTTTAGACTGCTGCAAGCAATAGCAGGTTTGAGCGGAATACATTAGTACACACAGCTTATGTAAAGGCAGATGGTGACCTTGGAATCATCCCATCACTGGCTAACTCAAAACACTCAAGAATCACTGTAAGATAGCCTTCTCCACACTGAACTGAAGAAGGAAAACTTCTCTGGCAGCCATTGACATTGTAAGTGGATGGGATGCTTGTCCTAAAGGCCAGGAAGTAAGATACTTCATATGTAATTATGTGAAACCCTTTCTCTCCTTTCCCATCAGAAATGTTTTATTCATTAATAATAAATTTATTTATTTATTATTTATGCAGACTGGTTTCTGCATTCTTATCATCGTGGTGGAGGAGGGGGCTGACTTCATGATACTGAGGTGAGATAAAGATTATTTGTGGATACATGAATCAGCAAGGGAGTCTGCTCTAATACCCCCTTCACTCATTCTGCCCTTAGAAAACTTTGCATTTATGAGGAACTTAAACTTGAACAGCTGGTGATATCATCATTTGGGATCGACAAGGAAGCATGCAACCAGCTACCACACTGCTAAGGAGATGTGAAATTGCACTAAGAGACTTCCATGTTGCTACAGAAGATGATTCCTGCAAAGGGTGATGTTATATGAGAGAAGGGAGAGGAGTGTTACCATCCCCATAGCATTTTCAAACAAATATTTCCTACTAGAGCAGTGAGCAAAATCTTGCAGGTCTTACATCAGAGAATCCCAGAATCACAGGGGTTGGAAGGGACCTCCAGAGCCCATTGGGTCCAACCCCCTGCCAAAGCAGGGTCCCTAGGACAGGTCACACCGGTCGGTGTCCAGACGGGGCTGGAATCTCTCCAGAGAAGGAGACTCCACACCCCCTGGGCAGCCTGTCCCAGGGCTCCCTCACCCTCACTGGGGAAAAGTTCTTCCCCATGTTGGTGTGGAACTCCCTGTGCTCCAACTTGCAGCCATTGCCCCTTGTCCTGTCCCCACAGACACTGAAAAGGGGCTGGCCATTTCCCCTGCATCCCATCCTTCAGATATCAGGTCCCCCCTTAGTCTTCTTCTCTCCAGGCTGAACAGCCCCAGCTCACTCAGCCTTTCCTCACAGGTGAGATGCTCCAGGCCCTTCATCATCTCCGTAGCCTCCTCTGGACTCTCTCCAGATGAGTGTGCAGTGGGGCAGATGCCCTGTCTCTTCATCTGACAAACTTCTAGCTCAGTTATGCGATGATGAGAGATGCAAATAACTAATTTGGGACAGTAATTGCAAGTTGGCAGCAAACAGCACCAGATACAGGGAAACAGCATTTTAGTGCAATAAACACTTGAAATGGGTCATTAAGCAAGTCAGTTTATGCAAAAAGATCCTGGGCAAGTCCAACATATTTAGATGCTACCTTGGCATGGGCATTCAGTGATTTGAAACTGAGATGAGCCCCAAACTGGGCAAATGGCCTTTTTAGCTCTAAAACCTTTCATGTTGTTGTGATGTTCTTCATCAGATCTTTATCACTGGGAAGGAACTCTCCCATGACAATAGTTTTGCTACACATGGGAGAGGGGAGGGATTGTCATGAAGTTTAAAGAATGGAGTTCCAAGTGACTTGTTTTGGTGAGTTTAGTAGAACAAGGAGTACTTGTGCCTGTCCATTTTCTAATTATCCTTTCCCCAGCCCTCCTCCTACAAACTCCAGCACACTAAGTCATTGCAAGCTAAGAAGTCTTGTAGCTAACCCTGCACAAAATTCAAATTAACTGATTGGCCAGGTCAATGAGATTTTTGCTGAAGCCCCCTGCTGCCAGCTGGGTTTCAGGGTTAGCTTCAGTCCTATTATTCAGTATAGGCAATTATTAAAAGAATAAAAAAAATCACATCTGGAGTGCAATCATACAAGACACTCCATTCTACACTGCTTGCCTGGCCACCTGGGAAGACTCTGAATAAAAAAAGCTTTCCAACTAAGAAGTAGTATTTTTCACTGTGACAGAATCTGCTCAAGTACCTGGAAAGATGTGGTTTTCTTAACTGGTCTGAAACCCTGCAGTGAAAAACCTGTTCTCTGATCCATTGAATCAAGATGAATAGAAACCATGTCACAGTGGAGTTTCCTGAGATGTTAGCAGGATTCAGCAGCTCAGGGGTTTTAATTAAATTTCAGGGTATCAGTGTGCATAGCTCCACTTACATCACTGTGGATACAGTGACTTACCCAAGTGGAAGATCTAACCTGCTGCTTAATGATCTTAATTTACATGGCACACAACAGCAGAAGAGTTTCCTACATTTGCTTTCAAATATTTTCTAGAGACGAATGGGCAGTAGTAGCTTCTGGATATGGGAGAGATTTATAACTCACATCTGCAGAAGCATGAAACCAGTGATCTGAACATTAGACCTGCCTCAAACACTATGCTGAGCATAGCTTTTGTTATGACCAAGGAGAGACCAACAAGGCTTTCCAATACCTTGGAAGATTTAAGAGAGAAGTAAAACCAATTAATCCTATCCCCCAGTCAAGAGACCTTCGTTTCTGCCTCCCTAGAACCTACAACCATTTACCTTCAGGAAAAGGACAGCAATGAATGCAATGGTGAAGGTGACCATCACTTTGGCATATTCCTCTGTTGGTAACTTCTCCAGGGCTGGCAAAAAGCTCTGTGAAAAGAGGAAGAGGGTCTCAGTCATAAATGCTTCTTCCCTTTACCAGAGTCACACAAATACCTAGGTTACCCAGCAAGTTTTGCAGCCTGCCTGAGAAAGGTGGGACAGGCCACCTTCCTTTCTTCATCAGAAAGATTACAGGGATATTTTTACCTCCCACTGTTTCCACTCCTTTGGCAAAGACTTTCAGAAAACTATTTAAATGACAACTAAAGTATGAGTGTTTCATAAAGATGAAAAGTTGATGCGTTTTCAGTGCATGCAGGCAGGCTCTACCCAAATCACTCTGCTCTGCAATTTGCATCTATAAGGGTCTTACAAGAAAAACAGGGTGCACCTCTAAGAAATACACACATAAGCAAGCTGTCAGTCAAGAAGACTGTGTTGGTGAGAACATACAGAAAATCCTCTTTTGTCATACAATACAGCAGTTCTGGGTATACCATACAGATCAGAGAGAGTTTACTGCTTCTTAGCAGCGACTGACAGAGACTTCATAGGGGTTCACAGTGTGACAAATCAGCTGGGCTTGATTTCTACCCACCGTGTTGTCTGAAGACTTAAGGCTGAGATAGGTGGGGACCTCCATGTAGGAGCTGCAGAGAGTGAGAATACTCAGGCAGAAGTCCAGCAGCTGCAGAGCCAGGATAGGGATCTTCAAGTGTCCCTGCTGCAAGAAGGGCAGGGAATAGGGATTGTAAGATTGCATCACTTTTATAGATTTTGCATATTTTACACAAGGCCTGTGCTTTGTTCACATGGGCAGCCTGAGCTGTCTAATTCTCTTATACAAGCTGAAGGACAAGCAAACCATCTTGTTGGGCTGATTTCTACAAGCTCCTCAGAGGAGGCCTCTAGCTGGAGCAGTGAAATGCCTAGCTTATCTCCAGCAAACCCTTTGTAGCACAGGCACACCCAGAACAACACCCCCAACCCCCCCCCCCCCCCCAAAGCCTGGGACAGAAAATAAAATCAACAGGAAGATTCCCAGACATGGGAAACTAAACAATGTCCCAGCTGTCACTAGCTTTTCTTGTGCACTCTTCAGCCCCCAAGGATTGCATCCTGTCTCTGGCCAGTGTAGGACCTGCCTTGCCACAAAAAAACACCCACACCCTGAGATAATGATCCTTTATTCCTACATTACACAGAGTGAACTGAGAAGATCACCCCAGCAGTGAGCTGTTACCTACCGTGTGGCTAAGGGAGGACACTGAAATGACCACTGGAACTTGCAGGTAGGAACTGAACATTGTTAGGAGGCTGAGGAGAAAGTCCATGACTTGTAAAGCAAGGAATGGGATCAGGAGATGCTCCCTTTTCTGAGAAAAAAAAAAAGCAATGCCAGTTATTCCTATTCTGAAGAGAATGAGACCACATATCAATACCTGAAAGGGCATATATTGAGGTACTCCATGAATAAATACTTTCCTGGAATTTCTGCATCTAATCCCATATACTGGGGTGAGAATTGATCCAGAAACAATGAAGGGCATCAACATTGATTGGTGTGTGTCGTCCCCCCCACCCCTTGGAAAATTTCTGTGCATTTTCTTTATGTGACATTGACACTTGATTCCATCAGAGCTGTCAATCAGCTGTCCCCAGAGTTTACCACTACAGAGAAAGCTGGGTTCCAACAGCAGTGCATGGTCTTTCTTCTCCTTGAATGGGAAATGAATTCTCAGTACTATAGGGGAGCTACAGTTCCCCTCCAGGATCTGATTTGCAAAAAAAACCCAAGGAAATGAAACAACAAAACATTTCCAAATCATAATGTTTCCATTCCTTAACACAAAAAGTAGTCTTGATGGAAGCATCACCCAGATGTGGTACCTCTGGCGGCAGCCTTGCAGATGATGCTGAGACTGCAAACCAGCTGCCTTCACCTTTTGTCAGCGAGCAGAGATATTTATCTGTTTTTTTGATCATATTTCAGCATTTTCAGCAAGCTTCCTCTAGTCCCCTCCTCTAATACCTCCTAACTCAGAGAGGCCTCAGTCAGCAGCTACACATCATTTGTGGAGAACATACCTTCACCACACCAAGGAGGAGGTTGAAGCTGATGACGAACAGCATGGTGATCAACAGGAAACTGGTGATGACATCAGCTAAAAGTAATAAGAGTCATTACCACACCACTAAAAACTGGAGCCTAATATCCCAAATCAATCACACCTGTAAAGAAGAGCTAAAATGTGACAGCCCAGCAGAAGAACTGTGTGGGGAGGGGATGGAATGATGTGCACCTGTCAGATAGCCCTCTTTTTCCTTTCTACACCCAGATTCATCTGTCTTCAAAGCTTCTGTTTCTGTAGCCACTAGCACACAGGAGTCAAAAGCCTTTATTGCTAGTGCTGAAATTTTAAATATCCTATGCTATAATAGTAAGGTAGGATGAAGTAGGAAAAAAAAAACCAACCCAGAGTGCTTTTAGCTAGTGATTAATAAATCTGATTTGGAAATTACTTTGAATCTCAAAGTCAGAACAAGTAACCAACAGTGAAATCTGGTGAAAAATCTGCAAGATTCCCAAGTAGACAGGCAGCTCAAGTTTTAACCACCCATGGCTGATATGGACAGCTTCAGGGTAAAGTATCTAACCTCCACTCTGTAGATGGAGGATGCAATATACACATCAAAAATTAGTGTGTGAGGAGAACAACATGAGGCAGGTCTATCTCCAGAAGCAGTGCTCCTTGTAGTACTGCAGCCTGTCCTGAGGAGGACTAGAAAAGCCCTGCTTGCCCTGTACAGCACACAGTCCAGCACATTTGGTCTTATATGAGGTCTGAGGTGTCATTTGTAGCAGTCTAGACAGCGTAAGGTTTTCTGTAAATCTGGCTTGTGTTGTAGTTATGCGTGGCTGGGTTCTTGTTGCTTTACCTGAGTTTAAAACAGCAACAGTTTGTTTGGGGTCTTCCACCCTAAAGTGCTTGAATGAAGGGTTTAGTTTTACTAGAAAAGAGCCAAACTCTTCTGATTTTTTAAAGGCAACTGAACCTTCCCCTCAGCTCGATTCTCAAACATCAGAAATGTTTGATTACTGGTTTGCATCCACACCCCCCCCCAACTGCCCAATTTATTCCATGGCTATTAAATAAATCTAGTTCCTACTTCTATCCATTACCTCTTTTACTTGCTTTCGGAAAGAGATCTAGACTTTATCCTTTAGGCTGATGGATCCAGCTGCTCTGAAATCCTTTACTGCTCCATGTCACCCATTTTTTATCACGAAACAGCCCCTCCACGTACCCCAGCTTTGAATGTTTGCCTATAGCTTTGGTACCACATTATATTTTAGTGGATGAGAGAGTATTTCAGTGCTTGGGTAGACACCAAAGTGCCTTTAACTCACTTCCTAGCTTTGCTGACAGTAGACTGAAATACATTGCAGAGATGTTGAGGCAGAAAACCCCATCCCTCTTTTCCAGGCAGGTAACACCAACACTTTACAGCAACAAAACATTTGCATCAGAGCACTCACAGCTACATCATCATTTGGCCAGTTATCCTCTTTGAGGGAGCAAATGCAGCCCAAGTCAAAGAGAAAGTCATGCTGGAGAAGGGAAGACCTACCATCCGTGCTGCCCGTGACATCTGGCAGGAGATGGGTGCCCATCAGATGCAGCAGCTGCAGCATAGGCAAACTGTCAAGTACCACATCCAGGGGCTGCTAAGCAATGTGGGTATGAACAAATGCCATCTGAAGAAAGGATTAAAGATGATACTGAGAAGTTCTGGAGCATTTCCAGGGTTGTAGAGGACCTGCCTGACAGCTGGGCTGAGCCACATCTGGCAGCAAGGGCAGGTGGCACCAACAGCACCTCTCCTCACATCCTCACTCTACTTGCAGAGTGCACTTCATTTCATTTATATACATTGATACAGAAGATGTTTTAACTTCTCTTATTATCTTCTCAAGAATTAGTAATGCACTTGAGTCTCCTCTAGAGATAAGATTTCCTGATGAGGAACCTTTAGTCTGAAGAGAAGCTCTGTGCAGTACTTCCATCCCTGAGCATCAGCAGCCTCTTCTTTCTGGCGCTCAAAGGGCAAAAACCCCCTCAGGAGGCTGCATCCCTCAAAGAAGCCAAAATGGCTAATCTCAAGAGAGGGAGCAGCACTACATGAGTTGCTGCAAACAGAGATGTTGGACATTCAAGATCTAAGGGAGAGATCAAAAGTATCCAGCAAACAACCTACATCAGGGAAATAGAAGGTTTGTTGGCACAAAACAAGAAAATAAGTTTTACTGGTAACCTGATAAAAAACCCAAATGCTGGATCTGTTTACCACAAAGAGAACTGAAACACAGAAGAAGCAATTTTAGAAAACAGAAAAGAAAGAAACCCAAACCCCAACCCAGCAAGCCCCAGTTGAGAACAGGGAGGGAAATGGGGAAAGGGCTTTGCTGCTGAAGAGGCTGCTCACAGCTTTATGGCTCACGAGGGTTGTGGGAAGAGCTTAAGTTTCAAGGCAGAAAATCAACCCCACATTTCAGAAGAAGGAGAGTAGAGACAAGGCTGTGATCTGGTGCACAGAGAACCAAAGATTAACAACCCAGGGCAGCATAAACACAAACCAACAAGAAGAGCTTAACAAAGAAGATAGACTCAGCCCTGGTAGAAACAGCCAGTCCCATTAAACCCCAAACTGCCTGAAGCCATTTCCCCTGTTTTTCCTCCCAGAACTGACAATCAGATGTTTTCCCCAGAGAGGATTTATCTCTTTAACATGGTTTTCCCTTGATCCAAGACAGCTACATTTTTCTGCCTCTTTCTGCCTGGTCTCATGCTCCAGCTCTCTCAGCAGGCTCGCTAATTAATTGGGCAACTGGCCGTTGCTTCTGCAGGCTAATTGCCCATGGAACCCAGCTGAATTTTCCAAGCAGAACCTAGATCAAAAAACCACTAAACAAAATTACACAGAAACAAAAACCCCACAACCCTACAGACACAAAAGGATGGAAAGAAAATGAAAACTAAGAGAAAACAGCTTTCCACATGCTGTCAGCCTCCTATTTGTTCAGAGCAAATACAGTCATCTTTTCTGCTAGCAGCAGATCCCTCCATTCCAGGGATGTTTTAGTACCCATGGACTTGATCTAAATAATCAGTTTTCACATAAACAACATGACTTCTTGACCTTTGTGAGAGCAGATTTGGCAGATGGGCTACAGGAGTAACTCTCTTTGATGCTAAAGGAGTAACTCCCTTTGATAGTGGTAGTTGCTGGCTCTTAGCCCTGTCTGTGCAACCCCTCCATGAGATGTGATTGCAGTAGATAGCATAGGGAGGCCAAATGCCACTTGAAATACTTTGCAAGGTTGGCAGAGCAGTAAGCTACCTTCCATGATCAGCAGTAGGTCCTTGGGGTTTGAAACCCTGGCAGCCACAGCAGATCCTAGAGACAAGATTACTGTGACTAACAGGCTCTGCCCATACCCAGCATCTCTTGTTCAAAAATATGAGGGTATTTTTTTAATATTTCCCTTCATGCTTAGTTGGCCTTTGTAGGATGAATGTTTGTTCTTCTGTACTTAAAACCCCTCAGAAAAGGGCAAAATTTAGGAAAACGTGTCCATGCTTGGGCACCTGTGTAATGTCAAATACAGGGGTATCATTCCACACTTTTCCTCTCTGCTCCTTCCACATGTTCACCTGGCTGCCTGTCCCAGGAATAGCCTGTTTTCCTTTCCTCTGCAGCATCTTAAAAAGTGCCAGAGTGTTCTGAGAATAACAGGGTTTGTCCCTGTAGAAGGTGCACTGGCTCTATGAACAGTTAATGCAGACAAGAGGCAATACTTATGATAAAGGAAATTCCAGGAAGAAATATCTTACAAGAAGTGATGCAGTCTTGAACAGGGATGCAAAGAGGTTGTGGAATTCTAATTTCAGGAAATATACAAACCACAACTGGACAGAGCCCTGGGCAAGCTTCCCAACTTCGGAGTCACAGAATCATAGAATCCCTGACCGGTTTGGATTGGAAGGGACCTTCAAGATCATCTAGTTCCAACTCCCCTGCCTGTTTCAAGCAGGGATTGGAGTGGAGACCTCCAGGAACCCACCTTCCTTTTGCTCTGATTTGATGATTACAAAATCAGGCAAGGAAGAATGTCGCTCTTCACAAAGCCTGGTCAGCTCCTATAGCCTTAGAAAATCCTACCTACAAGACTATTGCAGTTCCACAGCCATCTCCTTGCTGGTCGTGGTACTTTACTGCTGGCAGAAAGTGTGGTGAGAGCATGTCCCCTTTCAGCTGGACCTTCTTCCAAAAGCATCCAGGAATAAGCATCAGCAACACATAAATAAACATGTTCTTTCTAATGTTTTTTCTTACTCAAGTTCTTGGAGACTATCTGAGTTTCCTAGAGATCCCAGGGAATTTAATGAGAAGGAATATATATATGCTGTGAAGTAAAAGCTACTTTCTTTGGGGAGGTGGTTTAACCAGAACGGGGCATGACAGAGCTGCACTAGGCATTTGAAATGCTAGCAAGTAGTACCAAACCCCACCACCCATCCAACAGGAAGAGAGAGCTCTTATTTGCCAAATATCTATTTTTTTATTAACTCCACATCGGGGTTTGTGCCCTGAATGGAGCCAGGAGGGACAGTGAATGAGTTGTAGTATTTCCCATGAATGCAGAGAAACCCCTTTCCCTTTTATGGCCCAATTAACTGGTCTGGGAAATGCAAACAGGGCTCATAAAGCTGTGGTTTAAAGGTGCCAGTCACAGATTGTCAAGGACAACAGTATCCGATTCAGTGTTCCTGATAAGCTGCAGGGAGCTGTTTCTGGACAGCTGCATTCAAAGGATGGGCAGGACCAGCAAGGGAAGTAAGCCTCCCAGTCCCTTTAGCCTTTCATCAGAGGAGGGAGTGCTTTCTGCATAGGATATAGTATGCATAGGATATGGTATATAGTGTACACACAGATCTTCAGGTGTAACTGAGGTATTTTTCTTGGCTGACTGGAGAGAAATTGAAACAACTTTTCCAGTTGTACTTTGTCCATGGTGACAATTTTTGTAGTCATTAATTAAACTGAAAGTGATGAACACTCTGACTGCACACAGGCATGAATTGAAGCCATCCTAAAGATCTGACCTATGGCAAGCAGTGGGGTGTAACCTTTTCAAGGCAGAAAACTAGCCATGTTAGTGGCTTAGGACTGGGGAAGAGGTTTTAATTGAAATTTTTTGGGAGGTGGTTGCTTTTTGGTTTTATTTTTCCAAATAAAAATTCCTTAAGGCATATGCCAGAGCTCATATGCTTTCAGGAATGAAGCACTGCCAAGAAGACTTTTGCTAGAAAGGCTTCTCAGCTCCAGGACAAGATTTCTGATAGGCTGGGAATGGGTGAGGCTGCATGGGAAATGCACACCCACATTTCTGTCTGGGAGATACAGCGTAGAAATGTGAACCTAGTTCTAATTGCAACAGAATGTCCCAAATCACCATGCAGCAAAGTTCATCTTCTGCTCCCTCTCCCTAGACAAAATAGTATTGTGTTACTTCTGGTTAGGTAATAAATTCAGATCTCCTTTAGATTAGCCAACGTCCCAGCATTGACCTCAAGCACAAGAGGTGGGAAACTCATCTTCAAGGCTCCCAAAGACAAAGACTTGGCCTTCTTCCCATTTGAAGCTAACATTTTCAGCAAGTCTTATATTACCTGCACAATCAACTTTAACTGGAAAGCAAACTCCTGAGAGGTGCTCTCAGTCTTGTGCTGCCTATGGCATCTTGTAAACCAAGACAGCAAGGCGTAGCAGGCTACGAGGGACAGAGCATCCCTCTTCTAAGGGCAGGGGATCCCAGTCACCCTTCCCATTACCAAGGCAATCTACAACAATCCCAATTCTCCTTTCCCTCCCTGACCATACCTGTGGAAGTATCCTCTTTTTAGGATCCTCTATTTAAGGATCCCATATCCTCTTTTTAAGGCAGCAAAACATAGAATCATAGACTCACAGATTGGTCTGGGTTGGAAGGGACCCCAAGGATCACAGAGCTCCAACCCCCTGCCACAGGCAGGGCCACCAACCTCCAGGCCTGGAGCTACACAAGGTTGCCCAGGGCCCCATCCACCAAATGGCCTTGAACACCTCCAGGGATGGGGCACCCACCCCCTCTCTGGGCAGCCTGTTCCTGCCCCTCACCACTCTCTCTGTAAAAAAACCTCCCCCTAATATCTAATCTAAACCTAAAACATACAACCTAGAAGTCTTGAGGGAGCTCAGATTCCTTCTATATGTATTTTTTTCTTACTGTATCATGTGAAAACCAGTTTCCCATAAACCTTGCCTCATTTATATTCCTGGGCCATGACTACAGCATTGGCATTATATATTCTGAGACGTGCTTTAATCTGGCAGGATCTACAAATAGAGCAGCAGATGCTGAGGGCATTGACAGAACCTCTCCCCAAATTGTTCTCCAACTCTTCCATCTGGGTTTTGAAGTCAAATTGAACTTTTTGTACTGCTTTGCTGTATGGCTTCCCTGCTAGTTTCTGGAAATAAAAGGGTTGTGATATTGTTTTTTCCAACTATAATCAGAAAACGCTCACAATCTCCCAAGCAGAGCCCTTTGAAATCCTTGGGAAGAGAAGCCAAGTGGAAGTGCTGGGGATTTCATTATGAAATGTTCCTTTTTGTGTAGGAGGCAGTGGAAGAGGGGGAGGGGAAGACCTGTCATTTTGATTATGTGGGAAGAAGTGGGGGGGTTGTGTTGTTAAAAATGGGGCCAATTTCACTTGGAACGGTTATATTCTTAAAGAAAACCCTCCAGATTTGCAGAAGTACATATCTTGCTTAGAAAGCATGTAATGGTTTCATATGGAAATTAACTGAAAAAATCTGTCTCAATGATTTGTTTCTTTTTCTTTAAAGAATATTTTACTTAGATACTAGAAGAAGAGTAAAAAATATTGGCCTTGGACAATCTGTCTGCAAAATATAATGAAAAAAACATGTAATTTTTGCATAATGACAAATTGGGGGGTTGGAGCTAGATGATCTTTTAGGTCACTTCCAACCCAAACCATTCTGTGATTCTATGAGTGTATCTGTGGGAAAGGATTCTAACAGGCAGGACACTGCGCTGCCATTCAGAGAGACCTGGGCAGGCTGGAGAGCTGGGCAGGGAGAAACCAGATGAGGTTCAACAAAAGTAAGTGGAGAGTCTGGCACCTGGGGAGGAATAACTGCTGGAATCAGTACAGGCTGGGGGTGACTGATGGAGAGGAGCTCTATGGAGAAGGACCTGGGGGTCCTGGTGGGTGACAGGTTGGCCATGAGCCAGCAGTGTGCCCTGGGGGCTGAGAGAGACAAAGGGATCCTGGGGGCATCAAGAAGAGTGTGGCCAGCAGGTCACAGGAGGGGATCCTCCCCCTCTGCTCTGCCCTGCTCAGGCCCCACCTGGAGTGTTGTGTCCAGTGCTGGGCTCCCTGGGATAAAACAGACAGGGATCTCCTGGAGAGAGTCCAGAGGAGGCTACAGAGATGATGAAGGGCCTGGAGCATCTCCCCTGTGAGGAAAGGCTGAGTGAGCTGGGGCTGTTCAGCCTGGAGAGAAGAAGACTAAGGGGGGACCTTATTAATGTTTATCAATATCTGAAGGATGGGATGCAGGGGGAAATGGGCAGCCCCTTTTCAGTGTCTGTGGGGACAGGACAAGGGGCAATGGCTGCAAGTTGGAGCACAGGGAGTTCCACACCAACATGGGGAAGAACTTTTCCCCAGTGAGGGTGAGGGAGCCCTGGGACAGGCTGCCCAGGGGGTGTGGAGTCTCCTTCTCTGGAGATATTCCAGCCCCGTCTGGACACCGACCTGTGTGACCTGTCCTAGGGACCCTGCTTTGGCAGGGAGTTGGACCCGATGATCTCTGGAGGGCCCTTCCAACCCCTGTGATTCTGTGAAATGCAAATACCATGTTCAGTTTCAGCAGTTTGGATCACTGTGTTATGCAGAATATATGTGCATACTCTACCATCAAGAAAAAATCTTTACAACTCTGCCCATGTCCAAGCCAGGAACAGCAAAACAAGCAAACCCAAGACAGGGAGGAAGACCTTAAGCTCACCCTTGCTTTATGTTCTCCAGTTTTTACCTGTAAAATTAAGGCTAGAAACATATGTTACAGAAATAAAAAGCTGGATTCACCTACCAATGTTGTGCAGACCCCAGCCACCCAGAGACCAGGTGGGTTTTAGAGCCTGCTTGCTTGGTGTATTGCATGTTGCCCTAACGGCAAAGCTCTGAAGAATCATTGCCCAAAGTAGGCATGATGCAAGTCTGTATTGGCTGTTGAGTTGAGCCACAGCTGCAGAGGACCTCTGTGGACCACAACTATGCAAAGAAGCCTCCACCCAGACTGGGCTACTTTAGAAGTAATGCCCCACTAGAGATGTGAACATTAGCAGGACTCACCCAAATTTCCATTTTCAGCTCACTGTTGATGCTTTTCAATACAGCCTTCGTGGATCACAGTGGTGCCTCCTAAACCCCAGATGGACTCTTTGGAAAAATGTGAACCCATCTGGTAGTAATAACTTCACCCAGACAGTGACTATGCCTGTTCTGATGTTTTTCACTATGTGGCTCCTACCCTGGGGGTGAGTTTGGGATGTGCAGGAATCTACTTTACTTGATTTCCTTTGCCTCCACTTACAGGAGGCCTCTCTGTGCATGCTTGCAGCTGGGAAGGACAGACTGGAAAATCAGGGAACAGGCAAGTCCTTGCTACTGTGGGTTTCATTTGTCTCTGACTATGAACCTTCTCTGCAGGGAGAGACAATGCAGGGTGTGGGACGCTGGTTTCCCTCTTCCTGCACACAGCAGAGAAAGGTTATCTCAACTTGTGGTTTTACACCATAAATTGACTTAGAAAAAGCAAAAAGCACCCCGTGTTTGTTGCTTCCAAACAGCTTCCTGTAAAATTAGCCTGGTTAAGAAGTATTAGAGGTTTGGGGAGTTATTTTTGTTTAAATGGCACCCCACAGGAGGAATCTCGTGCTAGATTTTTCCTAGTTCAAGCCCAAGTCAACCAACTGTGGTGGATATGATGCTTGGGACCACTCATGGGATACAAAACAGCCTGGCTGCTTCTTCCAGACAACCAATGTTCTGCAAAATATACCAGGGGTTGGGAACATCTGGGGATGAAGCCAAAGGGGCAGGGGGAAATGAAGGTGGGCTGTGTGGTACTCTGAAGTGCCTTCAACTGTGAGGCAGGAGACCCCTGCTTGGCATGAGGGATGATAAGAGGATGGCTCCATAGCATCAAGGGCAGGGTGTTGGTGGCAACATCAGGTAGTCTGTGCACCCACAGGATGTAGTGTGGGGCTGTGGTTTCTCCCCACTCTGGGACCTTGAGGTCACTGGCCAGACTAGGTCCTTTGAGGAGCTGGTCAGACACTTCAGTGTTTTCCTGGAAAACACTCAACATGTGCTGGGAGTCAACAGTGTGTGATGGGTTAAATCACCTACTGTTGGTGAAAGAAAAAGAAGGGGAAATCAGAGTTTTTGGACTAAGTGTACTGCAGAGGGAGTGGGAAGGCTGGAGGATTATCGGGGTACTGGAGAGTTTGGGCTGAAGCCCTGATCCACTAAAGACAACTTCACTGGCCTCCACACTGGCCTTCACACAAAAAGCCAACACAGCCATGGCCTAAACCAAAATCCCAATGTTGGTTTTGGGTCTGAGCTTTCAGCCTATCTGCTCTGAATACCAATTTCCAATTTGCTTTGATGAAAGAGGGACCAGTGCAGGACTTTGGGCTCCCTCTCAACTCCATGGACCCCCACTGCTTTCCAGCATCCTGTGACCTACCAATTCTGTAGTAATCCTTATCCAGGTCTTTGCAAAAGCCTTTTCCGCTTGCCACCTCCAGGGAGTACTCAATCAGCAGCAAAACACTCATAACCTAGGAGAACAAAAGCAAGAGACACAATTTGGTGGGCTGTGGGCCAACTTTCTATCAACAAATTCATTTCCAGGGAGCATGCAATGGCCACAGTCCTAAATGCAGGATGGGACTCCAAGTGAGGCAGTCATGAACGGTTTAAAATCCTTTACAAGGAAACATTGAGGCAACAGTTATCAGTTTATTAATGCTTTGGGTTTAAGTGTTTTTTCTGCCAGCTTTCAAAGAAGGATAGAGGAATTTCAAAGCTAATGAGGTTTTATTTTTCAATCTTTTTTAATCCAGAAAGTCCTGGCTTTGCATTTTGAAATGGCCATTTGCTTCAGAATTGAGCTAAATGTGACAAAGGTATGATAAAGTAGAGAAAGGAATACAAAATAATAAACTACTATCTGTAAGTCCACCTATACTACTTCATTGACAAAAATATAGTTTTCCTTCTCTTATTAATTTGAGAAAAATTGAACCAGAACAATTTTCTCTCCCTTCCCCACCTCGTTTCCAAGTTGAACTATCAAGGCCTAGACTCCATGGTTCATCCCACTCTGTGTTTAGCAAGCTGTGGGGTGAAGTCTGGAGCTGTGGTTTCAGTCCTAGCATTGAATTTTTATGTCCAAACAGTGATGATCTGAAGGGAAAAATCAATTTCCAACCCCCTGGTTAGGGAGAGCTCCTGCTCCTTGTGGGGCACTGGGTGTTCAGGGGCTGCAGAAGAGCTCTGTGAGGCTGGAGACCTCACCATGGAACACATCAAACAGCAGGTCCAGGGTATTTCCATGCAAGTAAAACCAGGAAACGAGGAGCCACAATACCAGACACCCCACCACATCCCTCCTGAGGATAGTCCTACCCTGCCAGTGTCTATGCTACAAGACAGCTCATGCCAAGGGAACCAAACCAGTTGCAGATCCAAGAACAAGAAGTCACAACAGAGCATCAGTCACTGCCCACAGTGTTGTCACAGCAAATGACACATCTTGGGGTAAAGGATTACTCCAATGCCATTTATTGCTCCTTCATCACCTTGCTGACAGTTTCAGCACAGTATAGTGAGATGTCACATTTCTGACTCCACCTTGTGCACCACTTTCTTCCTTGTTCTCCCATCTCTGCTGCCCTCCCTCATGCCTGCTATGTCATTCATTTCTTCTGCATTTTTTGGCTGGAGCACAGCACGGCCTGCCAGCCCCATGCCTGCAGCTGCACTTTCCAAAGCAGCATAATCTGTGCTGTGGTATGTTAAAATCAGCTTAACAGTGTAGGTAGCTGGGGAGGAAGCCTGCTCCTGCATTCCCCAAGGATGCAGGAAACATGGGCTTGTCACCTACTGCTCCAGCATAGAGCCTCCCCAGGGGCTGCAGGTGGGGTCTGGGCCTTCTCCATGGGCTGCAGGGGCATCTTTCTCTGTGGCACCTGGGGCGCCTCCTCCCCCCCATCCCCAGCCTTGATGTCTGCACAGCTCCTCACATCTTCTCACTCCCTTCTCCAGTGGCAAAATGCAGCTGCTTGTGGTTTTTTTTCTCCTATATGTGATTCCCAGAGGCACTGTGACCATCGCTGATGGGCTCAGCCTTGGTCAGCAGCAACTCTGGCCTTGAATTGGCCAATGTTTACTTTCTGGGGCCTGCAGAGAGCTTCTAGCTGCTTCTTGCAGCAGCCACCCCTGCAGCCCCCATTCTCTCCCAGCACCCAGCTACGTAAAACTGTGACAGTGGTGAAGAGGCAAATGGCAGAAGCTGTTTTATCTGAACCTCACTCTGCAAGAACCAAGTTTGTATCTGCCACCAAGATCAGCACAAGCTCAAGTACTGTGTAGCTGAAATACCTTTTTCACAATATTTATAACAGCTTTTTGTTTCAAGAACTGATGCAGGCACAGAGGAACCGGAACTCTTGTGGTCTGTGCTCGTGTTTGCAACCTTTATGTGTGGGGAACAGCGCAAAAACAGCATCTGCAGGAAGATGGGGCAAAACTAACTTCAAGTGAGCAGAAGAGAGAATATTTCTTGTCTTTTGCAGAGCAATGGCTGGAGGTACCGTACAAGATCCAGGCAGATTTCAGGCTGGATCAATGTATAGCCTTGATGTGCCAGGGCTGATGCTGCAAGCAAACTAAACAAAGAGGCATGGAAAGAAAGAGTTTGCACTGCTGTGGAATGGGGAAGCAAGGCCAGCTGTGATGGCTTGCAGCAGACAGGAACTGAATGCAGACTTTCCCACTGCCTCTGTGCTAGCTGCAGGACACCTAGAAACGATCATCAGAACCAAATTCCTGAACTTTCTGTGTCACAAGTTCAAGTGCAGTTTCCAGAGGATCTGTAACACATCTCCTGAGAGCACTTTGCTCCTAGAGTGAGCATCCAGCAAGCCACCCTTTTGCTGCAGTGGGTACTGTGACCCTGTGTCCCACCACTAGCATTCCCTCTGAATTTAGAATACTGTCTAGAGTCTGAGTTGGAAGTAAGGGGGTGCCATACATTCTCCTGGCCTGTCTGATATCAAAGTGTTCAATAGCTACATGAGATTTTTATTATTTTTCCCCCCATTTTTTTGCCATGCAGTAAATGAACTTTGCAATCTTTTCATGAGGCTGATGATAGGAAAAGGAGAAACATCTAGATCTCATTACACAGGGACACAAGAAAGTTAACATGGATTCAGTTTAATGTACCAGCATTTGGAGTCCTATGGGAGAACTGAACCTTATCAAGGATCACACTGCATCAGTCTGAAGTTTCTTTAAACTTGATGGTCTCCCCTGTGATGGAAAGGATCTCTTAACTAACTACACATAGAGAACACATGCTGGCATCAAGTTCCCTAACCTGCCTGAGAGGTTTCATGCACACAGTCCCAAAGAGATTTCGCTTCCTTTATTGCTACTGTTGGTCAAACCCCTGAAATGGGAAATATATGAAGAAACTGGAGGTTCAGGTTTCTGTGAAATGGAGGCCTGAGCAGAATGGATGACCTGAGCCCTAAACATCAGTTTCATTCCTGAAAAACAAGTGAGTGAACACATGACATCACATCCCAAATGCTCCCATCCCAGTTGGATTTACAGCCTGAGCACAGTCAGAGCCTAAACTTCAGCTTGAATAACCATCTCTAATATATATCAAACAGGGGAGCAGTAGAACAAAGAGCTCCTGGTTTCCTTGCAAGTGTTGAAATGAGACATACAACCAGACACACTGCAGTGCTGTGAAATAAGTACATGTCAGATAGAAAACCCAAGTCCAAGCTGAAAGGTTAAGGAGAAGACTTGCAAAGTGAAAGTTGGTTTAAACTTTCCATTTAAAAAAGCTTTTGCATAGAACAAGCCACTGAACTGCAATGAGGTAAAAACCAGATAATCATCTGTGTGTCTTTCCCTTGGCTCTCCACCACGAGTGCAGTGTGAGGACCAGGGCACCTCTCTGTCACCTGATTTTGGATTTGACACACTGCTGCCCAGTGGTGACAATCTCATTTCTTCCTGCAGAGGATATACTTGTAAGGTGATGAAACCTCTGCAGTGGGCTGCTTGCCTCAATTTGTGAGGAAGGTAGAGAAAGATTGATGTGGCCTCTGCCTGGCACTCCATGCTCTGCAAGGCTATATGTAGTCTCACTCCAGATTCACCCTGCAGCTCCAGAAGAAAGGGAAAGGTTCCCATTTGGGACTAGGCTGCTCAGACCAGCTTCAACCTCCCTTTCTTATTGCTTCATCATGACAGGAGAGAGGCAGGCTTAAGACAGGAAATTCCACCTCCCATCACTCAGTTCATGGCTTGCTTGGTGTGCTGCAGCCTCCCAGCCCCTCCACCAGCCAGCCCTTATTTATCTCTGACACCTGTGACTTATGGAGAACATCTCTCATCCTGCTGCTTCCACCTAGAAGGAGTGCTTCAAGTTTCTTGGTAGAAGGTTTGCAGCACCAGGAAATGAAGTGACTTAGCCAAATAGTGTAGGACTGAGGTAGAGCCAGTTGTTAAACCAAGGCTGCTAAATTGGCGGTGTCTTGCAAGGCAGAATCTTAACAGCATGACACAGCCCCTGTTCCCTGGTGAATAATTTTGCTGCAGCTGCAGTAGGGTTAAACAGCTGTTAGAGGTTGTATCATGGGCTTTTTCTTTCTGAAACATGCACAGGTTGACTGATTTCCAACTAATTTATCTTTATGCACATGGCCTTGGTGTGATGATTGCTCCTATTTTTTTACCACACTCAGTGTTTCCACAAGAGCCTGAAGGCAGAATGAACAGGGGTCACTGAGGGTGGTGACACACTGATGCACTGGGGTGCTGCAAAGCTTTCTGACAGGTGACACCCAGCACTTTGAAAGCAAATAGCACCACATTTAAATGCTGTACTTTCAGTGCCTCACTCCTTTAATTTAAAAGTGGGTATGGTGGCAGGGTAGGATGAAGTGAGAAGTGGTTTTAGTTTCTTTTGGCTTCCAAAACATTTCATCTTGTTCCTTCCTGCTGCCTCCTTTCTCCCCCTCTTGTCTGTACAACAGAGATGCTCCAGGATGATGAGGGAGCAGCACAGGGTTTGCTGAACATCTCAGGTCAGCCACGACCTGGTGAAGGTACAATGGATTGCAGCTCTGTACCAACAAGAGTCACATACACAAGTGAGGACTGGACTTAGGGAAGGTCCCAGAGATGATACTCTGCTCCTTGAGTTAAGGAACTGACAAAGAGGAAAGCTCAGCTCAGGTGCCAGATCAAGCTATAAATATACTGCTTTTTAATACCCCCTTTGGCTCTAATCAAGAACTGGTAGCAAATGAATTGCAGAGATTCTCCTATGCTGCATGCACAGGGGCAACTTTCTGGCCTTGTTCTTGAAGCTAACCTCAAATAACTTGACCTGGGAGAAGCCAATGAGCAGAAGGACAAATTCCTCCATGCTTTCTCTGAAAGACACATGCAAGTCACCTCACAAGACCCAGTAAGGCTTTGCCAATCCCACAACTCTGCCCTCTCCTTGTTCCTCTCCTTCTTTCCCATCTGTTTGAGAATGCCCACGATTTATTTCAACTGTCTATGGAGAGATCAGCTGTGAGACAAATCTAATTTATAGGAAGACAAGACATCACCACAAAGCCTGAGAGCTTGTGTTTGATGGCATTACTATCACCCAGCATCACTATGATTCATCACTAGGACCCACAGCAATAATTTATACTGATGCAAACCAACAGTATTGATGTAGCAAATCATCCAAGTTACTGCTGAGTTATAAATCCCCTTTTCTTTTTCCCTCCCTTCGCCCAGCTGCATCTACAGGTTCAGACACAGTGGAGAAGAGGTAGGGAAAAAATATTTGCTCTTCTGTGTTATGTCTTAAAGCTGTAAGACAAGACAATCCCTAAAAATCAAACTGTAACCCAAGGGTTCTGTGTCAAGGAAACCCACTGTGATGATACAGTAGGTACAGACACCCTGGGACCCACAGAGACTAGGGGCTGTGGTTTGTAGTGCTGGTCACTCTGTCAGGAGCCAGGAGCAGGTTGAAGACCTGAGGGCTCAGGCTGCCCCTGTCCATTCCATATACCTTCTACTAGGTCAACCATGGTCTTCAATAGCTTCTCTGCCTCCTTAGTCTGAACTCAAGTTCCATGCTGGTTGCTAATTCTAGTTGCTAGTTGCTAATGCTTCCTGGCACTACATCCCTTGCATTGATCTTGTACATCATGCCTGTGCATATCTTACAGTAATCACTTCTGGTTTGGCAGACATGCACAGAGTTTCAGAGGGTGACCCCAAACCTCCTGACCACCAGCCACATCCTGTTACTTGGCTGAAGAGACCATCGCCCACCTCTCTGCACCCTCCTGGCAGGTCAGTGGAGGTGGGGAGAAGGTCTCCCCTCAGCCTCCTCTTCTCCAGGCTGAACACCCCCAGCTCCTTCAGCTGCTCCTCAGAGGATTTGCCCTCCAGCCCCTTCCCCTTTTGTATATTCCTTTTGTATAAGAATGTTGTGGTTCTGGTGTTAATGGAAAAGTCCTGAAACCTGACTCGAGCCTGCTGCCTCAGCCATCGAGAGGGGATAGAAGTTTGCTCAGTTGTTATTAAAGTTGTTTTTGATCCACCACAAGCAGAGTCTGTGCTTTTCAATACACCACAACTCTGGATGTCTGTCTTCTGTATTCTGTCTTTGCTATCTTGCAAATAAAAGCAGCTTCTCTTGCCTGCCATCAGTGGACCTTTGAACCTCTTCTGCAAACCCTTTCCCCTGAGCTCTGTGAGGGTGCACTCCCAGGCTCTCTGCCTTTTGCTGTTCAAAACTCACCTGATCTCTTCAACACACCCACGAAATGTTACTGAAATAACACATCTTTCATATGATGGCACTGGTAATTGTTTTCCCTGTAAGCCACCAGCACCGAGAGGTGATGTCTCATTCTTTTCTGTTACACACTGGTGTAAATCAGGAATCTCTGTTGTTGTTAGTAGCACCATGGGGAAACACTTAGGAGAAAATGGTGCCTGAGTTCAAAGCTTTTGCTGACTTCTGAAAATGACAAAGGAGACTTTTTTTATGAAAAAAAGCTAGGAAAAAATGCTTCATTTTCTACACATCTATTTCACTACTGATAGCAGATTGCAGAAACTGTCTTCTTGTTCCCTGTCTTGTGATTCCCATCTTTGCACAGACCTTTAATTTTGCCAGCTTCTCTTTAGATCTCGGCTATACTTCCTACAAGGGTCCCATTTCTAAAGAGTTCATGACCATCCCTCTGTGATGGCTATATTTTTAATTGGTTGTCAGAAATTGCTTGTGCTCTGCTGCAAACTCTCAGCTTTCATACGCTTCAATTTTTGTGTCTTGGGGTCAGGAGAATGCACAAGAAATGCAGAGATTCCTTTTTTCTTTAAAGCTCTGAGCTCGTGGCAAACAGACAAGGAGCCTGCCCAGGGTGTAATATACAGATGCTCAAAAAGCAGAAGGCAAAAGAGGCTGTAAAATTGCATGATTCTTTTAACCAATCTCATAATGTTTTTGAGGTCCCTGAATGATTAAAATATGGCATGGAAATGATGGAAATGCCACTGCAGCACCTGGCTTTGAAATAATGCCAGGGAAAAGATGTTGGCAGTTACACTAAGATGTGCTGTAGACCCAAGTTTCTCTGCTCTCCTGCTCTGGGCCGGCACAGGACCATCTCCTGCCCCAAGCCAGGGAGGTGAAGATACTCTGCAGTATGCCCAAGCACAGCCACCCGCCTTGCTTGCTGCCTCCAGCAACTCACAGTGCTGCTGCTCCTGGAGTCTTTATGAAATCCTATCATCCACTGAATGCTCTCCTTTTATCTTAGTATCCAAAACACCAACTAAACTAATCCACAGATTTCTTTCACCTCTCATTTAATGAGTTGAGGCCTCCAGCAGTGTCTGCAGGCACAGCATCGTGGAAGTCAAACCCTACAAACCAGCAAGTCAGACCTCTGTCCTGCCTGTGTGGGTGAGGAGGGGGCTACAGTGCCATAAGGATTTGCTCAGGCAGCTTGGATTACCCTTGTAGGCTGGTATGGTTGGGGGACCATAATCTATACAGCATGTGTTTGCAGGAACAGTTCCCCTCACCCATGCTTGGAGCGGGTTACAAGCCCCTGTGTAACTGTTGTCACCCTGCAGAGTCCCAGCCTGTGACTCTGCACACTGAGTGTCACAGAGGGGATTTTTTTTCTAAGCACCTCTGCAACTGTGAGAAACCACATCCTCAGCACGAGTTAAAGGCACCTAAAGGCATCTCTCTGAAACCAGCTGGAGAGGAAGAAATACCCCTCCAGGCTCTGCTGCCTCCACACCCACCCCCGAGCAGTTACACCAGCTGCCTGGCAGCTGAACGCAGCCACAGATCAAAACCAACACAGAAACCAAACCAGTGTATACAGTGTCCAACTGGCCGTGGAGAGAGCAGGGAGGCAGCTCTGCCCGTGTGCCCTTTGCTTGCCTGGGGCCTGAATCCCTCCTCCCTCCAGTGACCCATAACTGCAGCACACCCACAGTTTCCACTGACAGTGTGCTGCCTGGTTTCTAACCAGAGGGTCCAGGTAGCTGTGCTGAGCCCTGGCCAGGCCCCACACCCCTGCACGGGTAAGAGCTCCTGCACTGAGCTGCAAGGGAAAGGCAGGAAGCAGAGTGAGTTTCCATGAGTTCCAATCAGCAGAGCCAGGGAAAAAGCAGTTAAAAAAACCCTCCTGGCACAGGAAATATTTTCCTGCTTCCCCCCGCCCTTGCCACCTTCTTCTCCTTTGCCCATCCCTCTGAAATCATTGGTTTGTCTCTTTTGGGGAACACAGAAAAGTCATCAGCCAGGAAACCTTCTGATCTGCAACGATTCCACCTACAGCAAAGGTTACCCCTCCGCCTCTCCTTTCCTGTCTCCTTCTCCGTGTGCCCCCCTTTCAGTCCTGGAACTTACCATGTGGAAGATCCCTAGAGCGACTGTTGCTGTTTTGATGTTGAAGAAGCAACATTTGGGGGGCTCGGTGGTCGTTTGGGCAGTCATTTTCTGATCCCTCTGCACAGCTATGAGCGAAGGAGGTTGAACTTGCAGCAACCGCCCCACTGCAAAGCCAAGAGAGCAGTGCAGCTCCACTTCCTTCCTGCTTTATAAATGTGTTAAGTCATCTACAAAGTCACATGAGGTCTTTGATATCTCAATAATAAAGACAGCAAAATTGTGTTGCCTTTCTAACAGATCTTTAACTACTTGCACATCCTGGGTGGAAATGCAAGCACCAGTGCTGCTTCAGGCAGGTGGTGTCCAGCAAGTGAGATGGACAGGGAGAGGAGGGCTCCAAAGCAGGGTGCAGCTTTGTCCTACAAAAAATAATCAGAAACAAAAGCAGGGGGCCAAGAATTTCACCTTAAACTTGACCTGCTGTTTTTGCAGTGAGGCATCCAAATTCCTTAGTTTGAAGCGGCTTGTTCCTTGCCAGCAAAGTCACCATTCCTTGGAAGTGCTCCTGGAAGCTGATGCTTGAGACCAGAAGGGTGGTGAGACTCCAAGGGTCAGGATTTTTGGCTGAGATATCTGCAGATTTGCTGCCGGTTCCTGGCATAGCTGATGTGATTTATGTTAGTCAGTTTCTGGAAAAACAAAGCAACAGAGACCTGATCCTGATGACTTAGCCACAGTGCAGGTTACCAGACTGTCTACCCCTGCTTGAACTAAAGCTGTACTGTAAAATGTGTTCTTTCCTATATATTTATTACCATTCTCATCAAGCTCATTATTTTTTCTTCTCTTTTCCCACTTTATGGGATAGAAAAGTAATCCTTTAGACCTTCTGTAGAGCAGATTGACCTGAGTTTCTGGCTTCCTGGGAAAGGTCTGCTATGCTACAACAGGGTGGCAGCTCTCCATCAGGTAAATGTACCAAGAAAGATAGGCACACTCAAACAAGCTCTCAGGGGACTTGTGTGCCAGCCCAAATGTACTCACTGCGTTTATTTTTCCATACTTCCAGCAGCATTCCTCACCAGCATAGCATCAGGGTCCTACAGTGCTTAGGCAGAGAGGTTTCTTGATTATTCTTATGAAACTAAATGCACAAATTCCACCTCAGTGCCAGGAAAGAGCTGTTCTGGAGCCCTCCAATGCTGTACTGAGTTCTACATATCCAGCTATGTTATGGGAAGTGTGCTGGAAAACTTCAGTTTGGCTGAGGGGATGTTCCCAAATGCCACAGAATTTCCACAGGGATGTGTTTTTAGAGAAAATCAGGAGTTTTGGGCAGCAATATTATGAAATATAAGTAGCTGAATGAGCCTGGAGATGCTGCATCTGAGACAGGCTCAACTCAAAACTTAAATCACATGGTCCAGGAAGGATTGGCCATGCCTTTATACCCAGAGCCAGGGATCTCTGCAGCACAAAGACATTTCAGGGCAGGGCAGGGTCAGTGCAGTTGGGTCCCGTTGCATATTCCCATGGTTATCTTTGGAATCTCACCAAATCTGACAGTTTATTATGCAAGTCCCAGGTTTTGAAGTCACATGGTTCTCTCTCTTTTCTTTTTATTTTGTCTCCTTTAAGGATGGCTCTGTGTTCTTCAGTCCTGGAGTTGTGGGAAACTGTTTACAAATGAGAGATAAGTGCAGCTGAACAGAAGGAAAAGGAAAGGATTTCCTTTTCTACTTTCTTCTTTTTGCACTGTTTTGAGATCACCCTGCATTCTAGCCTATCCCAGACCAAGCTGCAGAAGAAGATAGCCTCTTCTTCTTCAAAAAACCTGATGACAGCAGTACAACTTCTGCCATGGAGTTATCAGGAGGCTGAAAGCAGCCTTGGGGTACCCCTGGGGACCAGCTGTGAGTCAGTGTTCATACTGCTGTGTGTAACTTGTGCTCTCCACCATCCATGTTCAAGTTCACACACACACAAAAACTCAACAAAACCCCAAAACCAACCAAACAAAAAAGGACAACAACATTAACAGTTTGAACGTCCTGGGAGAAAGTGGAAATTGAGTCAGTTTTGTCACCTCTGGGTTACCCTAGCTCAGAGCTTCATGGTCAGCTTGGTGAGGTTTATTTCAGTCCAAGTCCATGGTTTCAACTTTGGTTGAAATTATCCTTCCAAACCCAGCTGAGCCCACACTGCTGAGCCCACTGTAATTCATCCTCACCAAGACTAGAGAGATCTGTTTTCCTTCTACACAACATTCCATCTATGGTTCCCAGTGGGCTCAGAAGAGGTGGCAGGCACCATCATCACTTTTCTACAGATGGGAAACTGAGAAATGTGTGCAGAAATACCCCAGTTCCTGGCCACATCACTGGGCAGAAAAGAGCTGGGAAGGTAACCAGTGCCTGTGGATTCACAGGCTGCTCAGTTTATGAGGAGAGACTTCATTGCAGGGAAAACATGAAATTTATAGACTCTGAAATTATAGCATTGGCAAAAGATGGCATCACTGTAAGTTATATTTCTGCAATCCACTCAAAACCTGCCTGGCTTCTGAACAGCTCCAGATTTCAAGGATACATTTTTTATGCAGAGTAAATTTGAAGTATGTTTGGTCTCACTCCTCCCCAGTATGAGATTTGAGAGATTCCACCTCTTTTTAGGATGGGAAATAAAGTAACTTCTACAAAGTATAGTTATGGGATCTCCTGCTACAAGCTGCTCCTGCAGCCTCCTGCCTTGAAATGCAAAGGCAAAGCCATGGGAGCAGCTGGGAAATGCTCCTTCCAGACAGATTTTGTTTATTTACAAAGGTAAAGATTTTGTCAAGCATTATCACAGTGCTGAAGCTCTCGGGCTGCAGCCCCCACACCCCCCAACTGTGATCTTATGTTTGTTTTAAAGCCATATCTTTCTATCAATCTTCCTTTAAGTATGATGGGAAATATTTTCAAAGCTGTTTTAACCACTGAAGGGGTTCGTCTTCCTTTGCTTCAAGTGTCTTTGCTGTAGGGAGCGCTTTGGGGTTTTTAGGGTTTTTTTTAAACACAACTGAAGAACAGCTGCATCTCCTGGGAACACTTGGTGATCCCAGCACTGTTGGTGAGTGTCAATCCATTTTGAGAAACTCACCAGTCTTGCCTGTTGCTTTAATCTCCCAGATTAAGGCTTGTCTAGGGGTCAGGACCTTACTGAGGCACTGACCTCCCCATACAGGAGACATTTCTGCCCCTCTCCCCCTTACGATGGGCTGAGACCAATGGGATGAAGTTTAACAAGGCCAAGTGCAGAGTGCTGCACATGGGACATAACAACCCCCTGCAGCGCTACAGGCTGGGGGAGACTGGCTGGAGAGCTGTCAGGCAGAGAAGGACCTGGGGGTGTTGGGTGACTGCAGGCTGAACATGAGCCAGCAGTGTGCCCAGGGGGCCAGGAAAGCCAATGGCATCCTGGCTTGTGTCAGAAATAGTGTGGCCAGTAGGTCTGGGGAGGGGATTGTGCCCCTGGACTGGGCACTGGTGAGGCTGCACCTCGAGTGCTGGGTCCAGTTCTGGGCTCCTCACCATCAGAAGGACATTGAGGTCCTGGAGCGAGTCCATAGAAGGGCAACCAGGCTGGGGAAGGGGCTGGAGGGCAAATCCTCTGAGGAGCAGCTGAGGGAGCTGGGGGTGTTCAGCCTGGAGAAGAGGAGGCTGAGGGGAGACCTTCTCCCCACCTCCACTGCCCTGCCAGGAGGGTGCAGAGAGGTGGGTGTTGGTCTCTTCAGCCAGAGGACAGGAGATGGGACAAGGGGCAATGGGCTCAAGCTGTGCCAGGGCTGAGCAGATATTAGAAAAAAATCTTTTACTGAAAGAGTTGTCAGGGCTGGAACAGGCTGCCCAGGGAGGGGCTGAGCCACCTTCCCTGGGTGTGTTTAAAAAAGGGTAGATGAGGTACTTAGGGATATGGTTTAGTTTAGGATGAGAATGGTTGGACTTGATGATCTTAAAGGTCTTTTCCAACCTTGTTATTCTGTGATTCTGTGTGATTACTTGTCCCAGGTTATGAGCAGAGCAGAGCAGGGCAGGATGGTGCCCTCCACCTGCCTCTGCCTTGGAGCCCTCGCCCTGACCACAGCCTTTGAGATATTCATAGCTCTGTGAAAAGCTTTCCTTCCTGTGGCCACTGCTCCAGCTGAACGAGTGCAAATGCCTAATATTAGTCACCAAGCCTAAAAATTGTCTTCCCCCAAGAGAGACAACGCTGTCCCCTGTGTGCCTGCACAGCGACAGCCTGCAGATGGTCATGGACCCTCCAGAGATGCTTGATGCTGAAGCAGCAGGCACCTACAGTACCATTAATTTAAGTTTGACCCATGAGAATACAACAAGAATCCCGTACTAGAGATGTATTTTTCATGAGCTTTTTAGACAGCACTTCTGCCTCCTTAATCCACATCATCTGGAAGAACGAATCAGCTCTTGTGTGGCAGAAACTGCAGCTCTGGAGATGGGGAAAGGGAGGTTTGGTTGGATATTATTTCTGACAGGACTGTTTATTTTTTTTTCCTCCTCCAGACACAGAGCAGTGTTATCAATACACACTTACAGGCAGGGTTGTTTTGGGGTGGGTTTTTTTTAATTCCAAGCAGTATCCAAGCTTTACTCCAGTGTTTCAGAGCTCCTGCTTCCTAAACTCCATTAAACCATTAGGTAGAGAGAGGAAGGAATGGCTATTAAATGATGAACAGTTGCTATAAGTTTTAATGGACCTCAAAGTAGGTTTAGAATAAACCCTACCACTTTGGAGTCACTTTTGAACCAAATCAGGTCACTATTGAACCAAATCACTTGTGACTAATCACTAATTCTGACATCACTTTTGGTTGTCACCATTATGGTGTGTTCTTTTCAGGCTTGTTGAGGTTGTTTTAGTGCATTTTTCAGCATAGCCTCTCCCTACTATTAAAACCATATTCCAGCTGCAAAGATGCACTGGTACAACATGAAATTGAAACCTCTTCACATGCACAAAGCTGTAGACGAGGACTGAAGGCAGCACAAATGTCACACCTGCATTTCTCAGCACCCAGGGACAGCTAGAGCACACCAAACCACAATTATGTCTGGAGCATCTTTGAGGAAATAGGCTTAAAAATAACAGTTGGTTTTAAAAACTGATCTGTTTAAGCATCTTTCATTTACAAATCAGTTGCAAATATAGGCTTTACTTTACCTTCTCCACATGAAACATATTTTCCTTGGGGTTTGCCTCCCCTCAAAGCTACTTTGTGGGTCCAGCTGAAGGAAGGTGCAGGAGGATCAAGTATTTCCTGCTAATATGAAAAGCTGGTTCATAATTTGAACATGACTTTGCTTGAAAAGTGTACTTTCCCTTTGCAATCCCCCCTCTCCTTTTAGAGGCAGACAGAGGCTTGCTTGTGTGTTTGAGCATACCATACCCAAACTTAGCTCACAACGTGTAAAAACAAATAGAAAGTATGGCCCAGGCTGGGCCATTGGCTTCAAATAGTCGTGAATGCCACTGCATGTTTGGCTTACAGCATGATCCTGAGTGGCCCCTTTCAGTGGTCTGCATACCAGCCTCTTCAGACACACGGAATGTTCCTGAAAGATCGGCGTTGTAGGAAGTCAGTCTGCTCTAAGGAACACAGCCTTGTGTTTGCCAGGGAGTTGTGGACATATATTTTATATAATTTGCAGAGCCTCACCCCTGACTTCTTCCTGGAAGCAGTCACAGGTGGGACCTGTCGTTTGAGGGGTCTTGGTCCAACCTGCTGGCAAGAGAAAGCATCTCCCATCAAGACATCTTTAGAGAGGGCATGAGGAGAGAGGCTGGAGCAAGCCATGTGCTGCTCTCCTTTGCACCCACAGCAACAAATAGCTCCCAGGTTTGGGTGTGTGGCTCCTCGATGGGAGCAGAGTCGAACCAGAGTGCAGGACAGCTCAGATCAGAACCACCAGGTTGCCTGCATAGCTCAGAAGGGTATTAACACAGCCACACATTCCCTCTCTAAATCTTTTTGCCCACTCCAGACACTGTTTCAGGCAGGCACTGTTCTATATAAGGACAATTAGGGAAGAAGTGAGAGTCCTGAAAGCAAGAGGTCGGGTTAGGAAGACAAAGCTCTTAGTCTAAAAAGCCTGTGCTGACTTCACAGATGAGGAAACAAAGTACAAGGAAATTAAGAAGCTTTTCCCAGAGAAACAACCAACCTACAACAGAGCTGACTTGTACTTAAGCTTCCTGCACACGAACCTCTAACACCCTCCTGGTAACAGGCTCCCAATTTCCATGCAGCCCTGATCCTGTTTAGGCCGGGTCTGGCCCCAGCCAGTGGGAAATGTTTCTTCTGTCCTTCCTAATTGGCTTCCTCCAAAGCACTGCTTCATGTATTTGCACTTTAGAAAATGCCAAACAACAATGTGAGAGCCTTAATGAGAGAAGTGCTGCATGCCAGCAGAGCAGTAAATCTCCAGCAGAGGCTGGCACTGGGGCTGCTACCGCAGATTCCTGTTGCAAACCAGTTGGGCTCAGGCATCTGCTGCTGCCAGGGAAGAGGAGAGTTTGGTTAAGTGGCTGACAAATGGCTTCTGCTTGTAGAGTCTACTGATTAAACCAAATGTTCTTTCCTTTCATATCTATTTGCAAGAGGAGGTTTGCAAAAACACAGCTAGCAAAGGATGTGACAGAAGCGAGATGATGTGCAGCCACTGCCACACACCAGGTTGCAGATGAAAGCATTGGGAGGGGGATAAGGGGAGCCATAGGGCTTTCTCCAGATGTCAGAGGGTTAGGAATATTTCCACCTGCTTGTGAGCTCTGATCAGAGCTCTATGCCATAGGGTCCTGCCTTGGATCGAGGTGAAGGATGCTTGTAGGGAAAAATACTCCACGATTGGTGAGGTTTACAAGCCAGTGCTGTACCATGTCTGCTGAGTCTGTTCAGCTGAACCCCACTGCAGCTCTGGTCTTGCAGGGGGGCGTTTCCTGCTTTCTAGAGGCAATTACTTGGGGTCCTCTATTCCCTCTACAAAGCATCTTGCCTCTGAGCAGGGGTGGAAAGGTGAAACCTTGCATTCGGAAGCAGTTACAGCATAATGTGTGAATGACATCACCATGATTTAACAAAACCACATTCAGATATGCCTTTAACAGAGGTGAAAAACAACATCCCAGAAAAAGTTACCACATCTGTGCTTATTGAACAGGTTGTTTCACTGGGGATATTTGGGGAACATGTATTTGTGCAGGTGAATAGCAGGGATGTGGCTGTGGATGGGGTTACTGCATAGCTGGATTTCATAATCCTCCCAGCCTTGCTCCCCCGAGATCTGAGAGCCATGCCACCCACTCTTTTCCTGAGGTCTCTGGCCCTCACCTGCTTTGTGCAAACCCTCACTAAGCCCAGCAACAAAAGTTTTCAACCTGACAAGTTTTTAGACCTGATGATAATATTCAGCGAAAGGCATTTGCAAGTGTCAGATGTGATTAGTTTCTGAGTAAGACAACTAGAAAACCCTCCCCATAGTCCCATGCAGACAGAAGCTCTCTGAGGATTCAGAAGACAAAATGATCATTTTGCTTATTCTGAGTGACAAGAGCAGTCTATTCATTAACATGACTTCATCCATCAGTGCATTATGCTTTATGTCTATGCTGATGTGTGTTTTGCCATTTCCTGCTTTTTTATCACCATTATGTGACATGCTTTATTCATTGCACCAGGATTTATATCTGCCCTGTTACCAGCTTTATTCTTTCATTATATTTTATATCAGGTTTTCTATGCTTGATATCCATACAGCCTCCCTCTAGATATACCTTACTGTGTTTTACACATTACTTCACATGTCTTCTGCTTTACTCAGACATAAAAAATAATAATAGTGAGTATATTTAAGTGCTCACAGAGGTAAAAGACTACTGTTTTCATTCAGCTACAGTGTTAAGCTGCTGTGTTAGCTTTTGCTCACAAAGCTGCACAAGAACAAGACTGTCCCTTAGTTTTAAATAGGGCAGCAGTTTCATCAAAATAGTCCTCCAACAAGGATAAATTAACAAACAGCTACTTCTGTTTCATTGTTTTTCATACAAATTATTAATGGAGAGAACTCTTCCACCATGGCCTAGCATCATAAAATTGAAATGGGATTCTACTCCCATTAGGACACTTAAATTTAGGTGGCTACTTGTGTGCCAGGTATCCAAATTGCCAAGACATTTGGTGAAGATCTGTCTCAGTGGAGGAAGCTGGAAGCTCTTTAGGTCACCTTAGAGCAAACACTCATAAGGGACTAGCTCCATTCCCCTCTTGGCTCTGTGGGCTGCATCTCCTAACGGATTTCACCACCAGTGAACAGAGATATTCCCATCTAACACCAAAATGCTGCTTCTTAACCTGGAGCTAAACCCCACCCTGGGTATCCAATCTGAGATACATGGGATGATTCCCTCTCCTGAGTGTAGGAGCCTGGATGAGTAGCTTGGACTAGGTACCATAAATAAATGGCTTGCTAGCAGAGAGGAATCCCTTTGGCAATGTCAACAGGAGCTGCCTCCACACCACTGAGGAAACCGTGTCCCAGACCACCTCCAAAACAGAAAGGACAATCGGGGTACAGAAGGACTTTGAGGACTGTCCTACAATCCCTCTGCCTCAGAGCACCTGCAGCTTTGAGAGGCTCTGCTTGAGAGGTGGCTGAGGCATGGGGGATCCACCTACGTGCAGGCACAAGCACCAGCAGTGTGCTGCTGGTACAACGTGTCTCCAGACTTCTGCAGCATCAGCACACATACTGGACTCCAAAGGACTGAGGGTGCTGGTAAGTGCCGGTCCTCATCCAGCAGAGAGGCCAACCCAGGATCAGGTCAGGCCAGGAGAGGCACACTCCACAAGAGCAGTTCACATACAGAGCCAAATTCACCTTATTTGAGGGCAAAGGAGAGCCCTGTTCCACAGTTCAGACCTGGACCCTACCCATTGCAAACTGTGGGAGCTTTGCCCAATTAGTGGCTTGCTGCTTGCCACAACAGGAAAACAACATATTTCTGGGACATAATCACCATGTAAAAATCTTATCCCTTTTGCCTTTTCCATCCCCAGGTTTGTTGCTTATTGCTCACTGTAAGCATCTGCAATTACCTTCCATTGATGATATTTTTGTTCCTAGGCCTGATTTGCCCAGGAAACAAACAAGCAAACAATGGGTTATTTAGCTGCAAAAGAGAACAAGACTGCTTGCTGCTACTTTTGAAAACCCCAAAAGATTTATTAGGAGACACCAAAAAAGGTGAGTGTTTTCTGCACAAAGCTTGGCAGAACATACTGTATGAATAACTGAATGACCTTTCAAATATTTACACGTACATAGGGGCCTGTATGGAGGTTGCTTATGCTCCTTCACCCACTCTCAAGCTTTCCACCCAAATTGACTTGCAGCAGATAGAGAAATGCTGAATATGTTTTCTTTTAACAGACCAGCCATGGCCAACAACAATAGCCAAGAAATGTAGGAAAACATGGACGATTTGCACAGTAGAGTGAAGCCTCTTCAGCACTGTGAAATTCAACTAAAGTCTAAACAGGGCTCAAGAGAGCAGAGAACTTCTAGGAGTCAGTCGTGCTGATGAAGGAGTGAAGGGCAAGTGTGGACCATAAAGATCCATTGTCTTGATTGGAAAGGAAATTTGCTGCATCAAACATGAGCATCTTAGTAAAATGTATCTGCTTGTGCTCACGGTTTGGGAGACTGTTGCCTATCACAGAATATGCATCTCAAAGTCAACAGGAAGGCTGTTGAGGGAAACTCTTGAGATGGCTTTGAGAGAAGGTATGAGCCTCAGTCAGCAGCAGTATGTTGCTGGGACTTGGGTGCTGTACTAGTGCTGTCCTCAAGATAGGTGGTCTTTCCCCAAAACTACCTTGCAAAAAGCAGGATGATGAGTAGGTACATACAGCCATTGCTGATGCACTACAAATTCTAGTGGGTGCCACCACTTCCAGGGATTTCCCAACTTTGACTCCTCAGATAATTTTCTTGAGTAAACACTATGATTAAAATTAAATTCTCTCTCAAATGAGCAACCTCACATGAAATAATTGTGGCATTCTTTGCCTTTAGCAATGTTTCCATTATTTAGCCATAAGATCAAGTCTTTGCTTGGCAGGAAAGCTGTGCAAGCCATTCCTCACAAGCATACATGGAGCGGAGAGGCACCAGGCTACATCTCACACCTACATATGGAGCACTTAACCCAAGCAGGTCATCCTGGAGCACGTCCCTGGGAGACAGTTTTCCTGTATAAATACTCAGCGTCCCATGGCAGAGGACGATCTTGGCTGGTGCCAGGCAGGGATCAGGACTGACTGCCATGCCAAGGCAAGCAGAAGTGCAGAGGCTACCATGCTTCAGCACAAGAGATTTAGCAGTATTTGCATGGTGCAGCTGGTGTCCCCTGTGCAAAGACTTTCAGAAGATGGAGAGATGGAAGAGAGGGACAGTGGGGTTGGAGGGATTTTGTCGCTCAGGGAGTGAAGGAGGAGACCTTGCCAACTGATCCTTGCTCTGCCACTATTTTCATCTCTCAGGAAATAGAAAGAAGCTATTGTGCTGTTCACAGAAGTGACATCCTCCTGTTTGTCTCAGAAACCTCCCTGTGAAGGCATTTCCCCAAGGTTGTGAGCCCCCTGCACTGCCTCACCTTGTCAGGCCATGCCTGACTCCAGATCCCCCTAAACCCAGCTTTACAGGCTGCTCTTAGATGGGTACCCCACAGCAGGTCATGAAGCACCCCCAGGGATGGTAAATTGCAGCTTCTGAGTGGTTTTGTTTTTCAGCAAAACCCAATCTCAGCAATGCAGCTTGCTCCCCAGCCTCAGAAATCTCCCTCAGATGCAGGCAAAGCAATGTGTGCTGGGCAGTTCTGCATTTGTGTTTGGCAAGTCTGGGTCATATCTCAGCTGTGCCCTGACCACTGAGATGCCCTTGAGCAAGTTACTACTCTCCTCAAACTCCTGATTGCTCTGGGGAGACCTTAAGCTTTACAGAGCAGTTGTGTCTCCAGCACAGCAATGGCCTCTTGATGGCATCATAATACAACTGATCGGGTTGTTGGCTGAGAGGGATTGGGATCAGGCTGGGAGCATCTTTAAGACTGTAGAGAGAAACCTTGCCAGTGTTTTTCACCCATTCCTGAAGGGAAGCATCAATCTTACAGGGTTGCAACTGGTCTTTTCTTGTGACTGTCCTCACTGCCATTGATGTTAAAATACTGCTGCAGTTTGTGTGTGTAGATCGCACAAACATTCATCTTTCCTGCCCGAATGAGAACAGGCTGTTTTCTCCAGATGTGACCACTGTAACTGTTTATAGGGACAGACCCTCTTGTGCCAGTGCTTCAGCTGGAGCTGTAGCACAGGGAAACGAGCTCCATGTCGTGGGGTACAGAAAGGTGAAGTCTAGGCCAAACTTCTGAAGTCCTCAGATGAGGATCAGCTGGAACCCTACACGAATGTATTGAAACTTTGCAGAGGGGGTTTTTTGTTTTGTTTTGTGTTTTTTTAATCTTCTACCCACAAATTATAATACAAACCCAGGAACATTTTGGTTTGCCACTTTCAAAATGAAACATTCCATCTTCTCAGGTTGAGATAACATCTGACCTTGAAATATGTTTCAGTGTTACGTATGGTAAAAAACCCTGTAGCAATCAAATCAAAACGTTTCACTTGACCAGATTTTAACAATCTTGCTTTTCAAGACACTGCATTTTTGAATACTTTCCTTTCAGATTGATTTTTTTTTAATTTTTTTTTTCTTCCAAATTTCACAACTGTCTAAGGACCAAAAATGCAGTTATTCCCAGATGTACTGTAATTAGCTGGTGCTCTCTGTATCTCTTAAGAATCCAATCAATGATTACTCAAGTGAACTACAGAGGCCTTGCAAGAATTTAAGTAGGGTAGAGTCCTTAAGCTGATTTTCTGCATAGAGATTAATTTTGTCGTGGTTAGAAACAAATGGAATATATCCTGCTGTCTCTGTCCCCTTGTGACTGTCCTTATTAAGGGTCTAAGCTTGAAATTCTTGGTCAGACCTGGCTCCCACTGAGTTAATGAGGTCTTTGAATGGGATTTTGAATTGCTTTTGAAGAGAGTGTTTGGAGCTCTGTGGTTTGCACAAAGAGCCCTTCTTTGTTCTCCTTGCAGAAGACCCTCACCTTGAACTGCACCCATCTGTCACCCTGTAACTCTGACATCAATGCCCCAGGGCAATATCCTGCAAGGAAACTCAGTTTTAGTGAAATGGCTGAAAATGTCACCCTTACTAGACCCCTGACTAGGTTCCACATGGCTTAGAAAGACCATGATGGCACACACTTCAAGAGGCAGATACTGTGTTGCCCACAGAACTATTAATTTGGGTGAAATTATCTGACCAAGCAGTTGAGCAATTCTACTCCAGTGGGAAGTTTTTCATCAGTCAATCATTCTGTGGGACTGGACTTAAGCATTCAATCACCATGCCAATAGCTTAGACAGTTTAGTGCATTCACCTAACATAAGAATGTGAAAGTGGAAGAAAATATATCTTGGCTGTGAATCTTGGAGAGGTCTTGTTCAGACAAACTCCAGCTGGAGCCAGGCAAAGTGGGCAGGTCAGCTTTGATATGTATCATAGCTAGACAAGAGGCAAAGGAACAGAAATACAAGCAATACTTCATTGAAACAAAACTTGGGTTAAAAACCCCAACTATAGTTATCACAGGGAGTTTCATTGCCATAAGTGGAATGTATAATAATTTAAAAACTGATCAAAAGTTCTTTAACATGTACAAAAGAAATTTCTGTGATAGCTTCTCAATGTAGTGGTTGAAGTATAGAGTTGATTGGATATTTTTTAAGATTTCACTGAAGGAAAAGGAGAAAAAAAGAGCTGAAAACATTTAGCAATTACTGAACCATTCTTCTCAAGCAACACAGACTAAGAACAGAATAAAATACAAAGGAACCACATCCTCTCCTTTCCACACTCCAAAAAAAAAATTGATCTAAGCAGAGTTTTATATATCCCAGTAGGAGAAAAGAACAGAGATTCCATTAAATTCACTGATGACGATGTATTTTATATGGATGCAGTTTGGATGGCCTAGTGATAATTCTCAATGGGAAATTTCTAAGACACAGACAAAGAGATATTCTTTACATATTCATTTGCTGTTCTCATGGATTTTAGAAGTACTATGTGGGTAGCAGCTACGTATGTTTGATAGTAGCTATAGAGGAACCCGATCAGCTGGGAGTTTCTTTTGATCTGGGTAGCTGTCCAAAATGTTACATTTATTTCCAAGTTTTCTTTTATGTCTTTGAAATTCAGCCCAGGAGCCTCAGAAGAATTGTGTTCTGGCAACACATCCCCTTTCAGGTCTGCTTTGGACCTGAGGAGGGGGTCTGGATTTAACCAACACTTGGCAACACAATCCAGCCTTTATATCTATTTCCTTCCCTGCTGGATACCCAGAACAACGTGAAAAAGAAAAGTTTGGCAAACTTCTCTTTAAATTTTGGGTAAAAAAATGTTGTAGAGAAAAAGCTTTTTACTCTAAACCAGCTGTGTCATGTGTAAATGGGATCTTTTTTTCTCCATGGTTTGGACTATTAGACTTTATATCAAAGAAAACTCCCTAAAATGATTCTCCTGCTGTCATCTATGCATCTGACTGCCTCTATTTTGGGATAGTGCTTCAGAATCCCCAGGCATGGGCTTTTCTTGTCTGTGTGGAACAACCCTTCGAGATCTGAGCCCACCTAACCGTTTTTCTGCTGGCACTGGTTATGTAGTGCAATACCCTGGATGTCTATTCATCATACTGGTGTGGGGAACATCTGCTGAAAGCATATATCATCTTCATAAGTGTGTTACTGTGCATGAATTACAGAGGTGGGAAGGGAGTAGACTGTGCAGTCCAGTCATTGGAGCCTTGGAGCCAAATTTTCCCAGCATGAATGAGCAGTGACTCTACCAGTTCTGGTTAAGTGGGTAGGTGTGACCTGCAGCTTTCCTTGGAAAAAAATCCTTATTTACACCTGTATGATTCAGAGAAGCATCTCTGACATCTCCACCTCTGCCAAGTCAAAGAGTCGGTGTGAGCATGGGGAATACTTGACCTCAAGGGGCCACCCATCTAGAAGCTGTTCTCCAAAACCCAAAAAGAAGACACTCCTAGAAAGCCCCATTGATGTCTCAGGGGGAGGATTAGAAAACCACATTAAATGTATTCAAACAGAAGCCTTGGACTCATCCAGGGAAGTGGTTTCCCACCATCACAGGCCCACAAGCTCCTAGCAAGGAAGATGCTACTGCCTTTGCTCTCCTTGCTGGCCTCAGGTTTACCTTGCTTGCTGCACATAGTTGTGACTTAGGGCTCCAACTTGTCTAAAAGGTGCTTCTGAGGGGCCAAATTGTGCTTATTTTTTTATTGGTGTCCTTATGGTGCTTTTATTGGTGTTACTCTATCTCCATTGAATCCAGGATTGTGAACACAGAGCAACCTCACTTCAGTCAATGGTGTAAATTCACTACTAAGAGTGTTTTTACTCTAGTTTTATGCCAGAATAACTGCAAACTCAATATGAATGAAAGGAAAAGTCATTTATATTCCTGGCCAGCTTTTCTTTCCCAGCTTCTGCCCAGAAAGAACAATTTCATATCTATAATGTTCTCTTGCAGCTGTGGGAAAACACAGAATAAACTAGTCCAAGGTAACAATGATGTTTGCTACACAGTGTTAGATTTTAAAATGAAGAAATTAAAAACTGCTGGCTTTTTTTTTTTTAAGAATAACATAAAGAAACAACCCAAACTTTCACCAGAATGAAATTAGCCTGCCAAAAAGTTGGGAAATAAAAGTAGCTCATTAACCCATGTGAAGAAAAATGAAACAGAATTTGTTTCTAGTTAGGCTTGCTGGCTACAGGTGGGAAACTAAAAAGGAAATCCCCAAATCAAGCAGCATAAAATAATTTTACCATACCAGATCCTGGATATTTCACAGAATTGCTGGGGTTTTTTCCCCTTTACTCACTTTTCAGATGTGTTGGAGAGAAGTCAGAGCATCTAAGTTTACCATGTAGAGAAAGAGGTTCTGATGTTCTAGGAGAACAGAAGCAGCTTTGTTAGAGATGGAATTAATTATACCTGCAGAGAATGGGAGTCACCTGTCCTAACTAGCCCTTAAAAAGATCATGCAGGAAAAGATATGACTGGGAGGATATCTCTTCCAGCAGTAGAGAGTTCATAGTTTACTGATAATGGAGTAAGTGCTATAGGTTAGACCTCACATCAAATGAAAAATACCCAGTTCTTGTTAAAGAAAAAAGCCCCAAACCCTCAAATTTCCTTAGTTTCTTTAGTCATTCATTTTCAGCATTATCTTGCCTTTCTATTAGTACCATGTTCCAACTGTAGCTAGGCACAGCAACGATCAAAGGCAAGATTAAATGCTGTAGGCAGCATCCTAAACAGGTTCTTTACCCTCTGAGCATTGGTTCAAGTTACTCTATATAGCAGCCTGATATTGAAGCTACTTGGGATTCCTTTTTCAGGAGAAAATTCTGCCTTTTCTAGTTTGCCCACCTCCACTTGTTAGCTTGATTGTGTAGCCCTGAAAAGATTTGGGCTTTGTAAGTGACAGCCTGCAAATGAGATTCTTGCCTTTTGATTGCACAAAGCTGGAAATCTCATCACTGCAGCTAGCTTGGACTTTCATGTGCAGACAACACATTGTGCAGGAGAGCCAAACAAAAGAGATGCAACAAGCCAGGTTCTTTGTTTAGGGAGAAGGGTGGGGGTTTTTTATTGTTGTGTTACAGCATTTTTTGGACTGAAGAAATGGGACTTCATGAAAATCCCTAAATAGGAGTGTGGGGTTCAGTTCTGGAGTGTAACCTATTCCCTTGTTGGCTGGCAGAAAACAGACCAGTTACACACCACTTTTTCTCAATAGTCACATGAAATAAAAGCAATAATGAAAAGGCAAGACATTAGTTCAGTACCTGCTGTACTCTGAAGCATGTTAGTATTCTAACAGAATAAAATCTTTGGTAACTTCTGGTGCAGGCTGATTTGACAGTAAGAGAACCATAGCGGTTGTCGGTGACCTTATCTTAGGAGAACAGCTCTGAGTACACCCCTCAAATATGCCCTTTTATCTCCTAAAACTACCCCAATTTACATACTAATTTATTACCTAGGCAGGCTTGCATCCCATATGATACACTGAGCAAGACCTCATTCCAATGGTTCAGATTACATTCCTATCACCTCGACCTTGACAGCAGCATTAAGACCCCCTAACACATCACTTCCAGAATTCACAAATATATCAAAAAATGCTTGCTTCATCACAGCCTCACTTCACTAATGTCTCATAAGGACACTTGATGCTAAAACAGTGTATTATCTCCTCCTCGCACACTCTAAATTTACTAGCTGGTATAATACAAGATTAATTGCTTTCATTACTCCACCATATTAATTTTTCTTATGTTACAGTAAACATAATATTCCTATTCTATATGTGCTGCTAAGGAATTTAGCAAATGTTTTGATCAGGTCAATTAAGATTTTCCTTGTTTAATGTGTAGTCCTTTGTCACCATTATCTTTAAAAGACTTAATCTAAACAAATACCTTTCCACAGACAACACTGTGACTGCACCATCTACACTGGGAATTAGGGAGTTTCTTTACAGTGAGGCTGAGAGGTGGGAGATGGAGGATGCAGTCAAAGGGAGGTGAAGCACAGGCTCTTTTCTGTCTTTTACAGCGTAGCAGAAACCTGGCTGCTCTCAAGGCACCGGATTTTTGCTGCGAGGCGCCAGATGATAGTTTAGCTCTCCAAGTCCAGATGTGCCAGACACACTTCATTTTCCTAACCAGTTACACTGGGGCACCAGGAAGTTTAGAAAGACTGAATATAGAGTTCATATGTCGATGATAGAAAGCATCTGGGACCAAACTTCATTTGTGTTTGCATTTTAACCATGTAGATTCAGCCCAGCCTTGTGTTGCTGCACATATGAGGCCATCCTGCTGGTCTTAATCGAGTTACATCCCATTTGCACCACTGCGACGCCAGGCAGAGTCTGCCTCCCAAAATCCAGGCCATGGAGAGGAGGTGCAGAGCTTTAACTCCAAAGTTTCTTTAGCTGAGAAGGTAGCGAGCCAGCCAGAGGCACGTCGGCTCCTTCCTCGCCTTCTGTTCCCTGTCATCTCTCAATCTGTCACCATCTCTCCTGCTCTTTTACTCATCTTCACATGTCCAACAAGCAAACAGTGAGAATCACTGTCGTTCCAGTGTGCTGGTGCCAACTTCCAGCTCAGAACTTGGATCTGCAGCGCAAGTGGCTGCAGTGCTGCTCACGAGGAATGTGCTGGACACCGTGAACCTGGCAGCACGAGTCCAAACACACACTCCTCTGATCTGTGCATTGTCCCTTTCACTAAATATTTCCAAATGAATTGCACTAGCCTGAAAACACGGGGTGGGGGATTTAGGAATCTGGAGCTGCTGCAGCAGGAATTTGAGAAAAAACCTGGATATTTTGTGAGGGGGTGAGGCACTGGAACAACTTGCCCAAAGAAGCTGTGGATTCTCCATCACTGGAGGTGTTCAAGGCCAGGTTGGATGAGGCTTTGGGCAACCTGGTCTAGTGAAGGGTGTCCCTGCCCATGGCAGGGGTGGTTGGAACAAGATGATCTTTGAGGTCCCTTCCAACACAAACCATTCTATGATTCTATGAATGGTGCAGCAGGTTGTGCTGCAAAGCAGCTCCCTGCACCAAAGCCCTTGATCCAAAGCACTCAGCCATCGATGAAGAGCAGTAGGTATTGCTTCTGACTTGGCACGTTTATTCCCTTGAGGGGACTCTAGGGGTTTGTAGGTTGATGTGAACAAGGTTTTTGGTGTAAATGACTCAGAGTATTTGGGGTGCTGATTTCCTCTAACCCTGAACACACCTCCTGCCCGGAGGCACGGCCAAGATGCTGCCTGTGTTACACTTAACCTCAGTCAGGCCCTGGAGACCAGATCCTGTGTGGGTGAGAGAGCTGCCATGTGTGAGTGAGAAGAGATGCTCCTCTTTTGCAACTGAGGAAATCAAAGATTTAACTGAAAAAATCAGCTCATGATCCTTCCTTCTGATTTTCTCTACTTTTATCACTTACTGTGCTCCAAAATCAGTTTAGCTTGCTTAATAATTTGGACAAACAATAGATTTTCATGTATTTCCCCCTATTTTCTTGTAAGTATTTTTTGATTTTCCCCTATTTTCTTTCAGCCATCCTGCTAGGGATGGTAACCCTCCACACAGGTCTGCAGAGCCTCCCTCCACCCCACATGTGGTTGGGAAGGATGGACAGAGTACCACTGAGAATTAAAAGCCAAGATGAAAGCAGAAGGAATTCATCTGCCTGTCTGAGGTACAACGAAATAATGGGGCTTTGTATGGAAATGAAGTGGGAGGCTGGAGAGGTGTGCATGTTTATAATTAATTATAAACATACAAGCAAGAACTTTATCAGCTGTGGTGCAGAACTGTTTGAAGCTTGGCCTGGGTGTCCCCAGACAACAGATCAGGATTTGTTTATTTATTTGTCCCTAATGGAATACTTACAAGAAAATAAGGAGAAATCCATGAAAATCTGTTGTTTGTGGAAAGAAATAAGCCCTTTTAAAATTTATTTTTCTTTTTAATGTGAGGGGTGGGGATGGTGCAAGTTCTAAATACTGGGCATTGAAAATGCAGCACTACTCTATTACATACCTCGTGCCTTCATTCTACATACTGGGTGTTTTCTTGGACTAAAATTCCTGCAATAACTCACAATTCTGTTTCCTAAAAGATGGAAGGACCTACGTCTTGGCATTTGCATGTAGGTGATTAAAGGAACTTATACATTCATCTACAGAATCCAGATACTTTTTGTTTGGGTGAAAAAAACCCAATCAAGCCTTTCCCAGGAAAGCAGAAGATATCTAGGAAAAAACCAAAAATTAAGTGAAAACCTACTTTCCTTTCAAAAACAGTTGTAGTGGAGCATTTCCATCCAACTGTAGCCAAGAGCCAGGGTAATGCAAATCTTTCTTTAATTTTTCTTGGCACTTTACACCCTTTTTCTTCCAGAACATTCCTCCTCCTCCTCTTACTCTTCAGCAGACTAATTCCTGCTGTTGCTTTTAATCCCATTAAATATCCACATTTATTGTGGCATAACTGAATGAATTTTAAATGGTATCATAGGCCCTGAGTGTACAAAAAACAGGTCCAAGCAGGGTCCTTTGGAATGCTGTCTGCACTTATAGAATCACAGAATCACAGGGGTTGGAAGGGACCTCCAGAGATCATCGGGTCCAACCCCCTGCCAAAGCAGGGTCCCTAGGACAGGTCACACAGGTCGGCGTCCAGACGGGGCTGGAATCTCTCCAGAGAAGGAGACTCCACACCCCCCTGGGCAGCCTGTCCCAGGGCTCCCTCACCCTCACTGGGGAAAAGTTCTTCCCCATGTTGGTGTGGAACTTCCTACGCTCCCACTTGCAGCCATTGCCCCTTGTCCTGTCCCCACAGACACTGAAAAGGGGCTGGCCATTTCCCCCTGCATCCCATCCTTCAGATATTGATAAACATTAATCAGGTCCCCCCTTAGTCTTCTCTTCTCCAGGCTGAACAGCCCCAGCTCACTCAGCCTTTCCTCACAGGGGAGATGCTCCAGGCCCTTCATCATCTCCATAGCCTCCTCTCCAGGAGATCCCTGTCTTTTTTATCCCAGGGAGCCCAGAACTGGACACAACACTCCAGGTGGGGCCTGAGCAGGGCAGAGCAGAGGGGGAGGATCCCCTCCTGTGACCTGCTGGCCACACTCCTCTTGATGCCCCCAGGATCCCATTGTCTCTCTCAGCCCCCAGGTCACATTGCTGGCTCATGGCCACCCTGTCACCCACCAGGACCCCATAAAGACAAACCAGCTTTTGGTCCTTCATTAAGTTCCATGATTGGTTCATGCTTTTTTCCTAGCAATGGCAGCATCTCGCAGCAGTCTCCATGAAGGCAGCACGTCTGTCACTCTCAGCCTCCAGCACTCTGCTTTGACGGTAACTGTAAAAAAACAAGCTCTGTTTCATAGCAGGCTAGATGCTGGAATGCCATAAATCCCACCACACACCTTTTTAGAAACAGCTTTTTTTTGATTTTTGAGGCGCTCCTGCGGGTTGGGTAACATAGACCCTGGTCTTGTGCTGGGGACCGTTGTGAGACTTCATGGTAACCTCCCTGGTGAGTTCTTCATCCTCAGAAAGTGAGTCCAACTCCCTTAACCCATCTGCTTAAATAAAGACTCCCTTATAAGGCATGTTTGTGTGCTGGCTTTCAAGGCTTTTCATTCATTTTTTTCCCTTTCCTCTTCCCTCCTAGAGCAATGACTGGATGTTTCTTTTCTGGCAGTGGAAGGGGAGGAAAATGTTACGGAGATGGGAAGGCCAACTGTATGTGATTTACTCTGCCCCTGTAGCAGAGAGCACCCTTATCCAGAAGGGGCACTTTTGCCCTGGGCCAGGCTGTGATGGTCTTCCTCCAACCCTGAATAATTTCTCAGGTCTCTGAATGGATGAGGAGTGTCTAGTTCCCTCTACACCTCTGTTTCCCAATTTCAGGCATCTTTGCTGAGCTCTTTGCAAGACATGAAACTTCCCAGAGGTGATGAAGGGATCTGGGCAATGGGTACTGAAGGTTTTTTTTACTTTTTTTTAAATTCCACTCCAAATTTCTGTGCAGGAGCATCTCAGACACTATTACTTCTAGTGCCACTGATCAGCGAACCAGCCCTATTCTGTGGGTGTCTGAGAAGACAACTCCATCCACGCCCTGTCCTGAGTGGTGTGGATGTTATGAGGGGGAGAATGTGGAAATAGAGAGGTCAGATTGTGGACAAAATTACCTGCTCTCCACATCACTTTGAGGCCAAAAAGAAGTGCCAAAGGGAACATCCCAGTAAATCTGTCTGTCTCACCTCTTTTTCCTGGGAGAATGCGATTCCCCAGCAGCTCCCACCATTCCAGTCATTCGGAATACTTCATTTAACTAATTTTCATTTTCAGAAACATCCACCATGTGAAGCTGAAAATCTTTGTTATTTTAAAATGTCCAAGGCAGCTGGTTCAGGAGGGGAATTTTTTTTTCACTTTTATACCTGAAATAAAGGTGACCAGACACCTTCAGCCAAAAACCTTGAATCACACCTAATGGGCATTTCCCCAAAGAAGGCTTCCTTGGGAAATCCCAGCTCTGCTTCCCATCCCACACTGATTTCCCCACCTAGAACAGGTGGTTGCTGCAAGGTTGCACCAGACACCCACATATCCTTGGATATGTGTCCAGAAATAGAGCATTTATGGTGTCTCTTCCCTTTGCTGTGTACCCTTTTTCAAGTCCCAATTATACTCCTGTTCAAGGTGTTCTTTAAAGATCTTAATTTAAATTAAAATATATATTTATATAAATACATAAATACATAAATATATGTGTTTATGTATATATATTCCCACCACAGACCACAGGAACCACGCCGATTTCCCTATTGGAAAAAATAATACCCCTTAAACATTTTTTGAATAACTGTGGTGAGAAGGACTGGTCCCTGCTCCCAGTTCCCTCCTTGGGGACCAGATTTTATACCCTCCCATAGGTCCTGCTAGAAAATGTGTTTGGTGGTTTCAGCAGGTTCCCAAGCAGATGTTTGTGCATCCCACATTGCCATCACAGAGAGGTATCTGTGCACGGGGTGACAGCAGGTCAGGAAGATTTGCCACCAGGTCCATGTCACACCCATCCTGTCCCTGCCTGTGAATCACCCCCTTGCAGGAAAATATGGCTTTGGTGCCACTTCTACCCATAGACTGCAACACAACGGGGCTCTTCTGCAAGAAATCATCACCATTAGAGCCAGTAAGTAAGCTAATTCCCACAGGAGGATGGATCTAGAGTTCTCACTTAGGAAATAACCAAATGCATCATTTTTCCCTCAAGTTAAATGACAAGAGATTGAAAAAAAATAATAAAATCTTTTAATTCAACGGTGTAAACAAGTAATGCATTTCAGGTTATGAGCACATCCAGAATGACTCCCTCAGGTTTTATCAGAATGAAGAACACTCTTCAACTTGAAACAAAAGATTTTACATCAGTTTCCAGCTTTTTTATGATTTCCTTTGCTTGGAAATTGGTATGGATTTCTTTAAAGCACATAAACAAGTTTTCATTTTTAAGTGTTGCCCAGTTCCTCCTAGAAACGGAGCACTCTGTCTTCATTGTTTTCCTTGAGCAGTTCTAACAATCTGGTTCTTAAATTCTGGGGTCCTGACTCTCTTTTCACAAAAGAAACCCTTTTATTCTCACTCTTCCTTTTATGCTTTTCCAGCAGAATCCAGGTGAGTCACAACCCAAGGGTCTGACTTCGACATTTTGTTGAATTAACTATCTTGATTTATGGCAGCATAAAAGGGAATAGATTCTCACCTTAAAACTCCACTTCTATTTCTGCGTGAAATGAACTGAAAGAAGCAGCATTAAAGGCTAGTGTTTTTAAATAAGTCACTTCATATATATTCATGCAATTTGCACTCTGAGGAGCTGCTGTGTCTGGATATAGCTTTCATGACTATTCAGTAGATTCTAATCACTTAAACCTTCACATCCCTCCATGTGGATATGTGTTTGTTTAAATTAACCAGTATTAAAAATATCCCAGGAAGCTATCACTCTCCAGATTGGGGACTCTCTACCATCAACAGGGGCAGAGCTGGGCACAAAAGGGCTTTCGTCTGCTCTGAAACCCAAACTGCATCTGCTCCATAAATAGCAACTTCATAATGCTGCCTGTGTCCAGGCCTTCATGCTGTGTTTATTGCTGCAATGGCTGACTAGAGAGTGTAAAAAAACCTATTCTTGAACAAAGGATTTGTGAGTTGCCTTCAAAAATATCACCACCTACAAATCCCTCACTCCTGAATCTGCCTGTTGTTGGAAGGCAAACAAGGCTAAATGTCTGTGTAAGCTGAGAAGTGGATCCCAAAGAGCTGACAGCTCTTGATTTACAGGTAGCTGAAGTGGCAGCCCAAGCTATCCCATGCTGGAGGCAGCTGGAAGCAGAGCATGTGCTCCCTCTTCTCTCAGTCATGCCCATGTCTCACACTGAGAGCCACCCATGCCTCTGCAGCTCATGCACTGCATGCATCTGTACAGGATCCTGCCTCCGTGAGAGAGGACACTCTGGTGGTGTGAAGGCCAGCTGGCCATGTGGAAACCCACCCTCCAGAAGCAGAATAGACACATCCATTGATAGTGCCAAAGGTCCCAGTAATGGTGCCAATCTGAGATCCATTGAGATAGTGATGAACATGCACAGTCTGAAGGATTTGGGTTCAGGTGTCACACCACCCCCATTTGGTCCTCCAGGCCCTAAGGGCTGTGTCTGTGCTGGGGCTGATGGAGTTGCTGACATGTAGCTCTCCAATGGCACAGCCTCCATGCCATTCCTGAGGAAATCATGTTTGGTTTCCATCTGCCAGTCCAGACAGGCCGTGTCTCCCATAGATCCTGAATCATATCTGTCAGTCCCATGTAGATGACTTTAATGCTCTACAGCATCTGAATTTGTACTAAATAACTACTTGTCAGCTACTGAATGAAGCTTTGGGTCTTCACCAACTATAAAAAGACCTTAGATTCCTGGGTTATGTGCAGGCACCTATATTTAGGTGTGTTAACCTGCAGTCAAATCTTGAGATGGCTGTGAGTTAAATACAGAAGTCTGAACTGATCACTCTTGTCTCTCTTCATCACCAATGGAGAGGAACAGATACCTCCTGGAAACCCCACATATGACAATGTCTGATTTAGGAGGAGATGAGCCAGGTTTCAAGGGCTGACTGGCTGCGCCTCAGCACTGAGTGAACGGATTCTCTCCCCATTTCTTTCAGTGACTACTAATTAGTCACTACCTCTGAATCAGACATGCCTGGAGATTAGAGCTATCTCTCATCCTGTATGTGCAAAACACCCAGCAAACTGTCCTCCAAACCAAATCACAAACTGCAGAACATAGACTTTCTTCCAGATAAAAGATTTTCTAATGAAAATGGCCTTGTGGAGTCCAGATTATTAAATTAAGTAGAGACCATTAAAATACAAAACAGGTGGATGCTCTGGTAATGCCAGCATGTCCATCACCTGCATGTGAAAGGCTTTCTGTGCCTGGGCTGTGCCTTCAAAGCTCCTTTGTCAGCAGCGGTGTTGAAGGAGTAGGATTCAGATCTGTACCTCAAGGTCACCGAAGATTTGGCCCAGTAAGAATAAGGTTTCAGAGTAAGAAAACACCTCTCTCATCATGTGTCCCGGCTCTATATTCCCTAAACATCTTTCTGTTTGTGTCAATATTTATTTAGCAATGTTTTTCTCTGGTTGAGGAGAGTGGAGGGAAGAGAGTAGAAAGGCATCAAACCCAATGAATAGTGTTTGAGCAGGCATAGGGCTAGCCTGATCTCAGCTGTATGATACAGGCTTTGGGATTCATTTATGTATTTATGGGTTTAGAAGCTCAACCAGTTGAGATGAGGGCAGAACCCAGACCCTTCATCCTGCCCAGATCCCTCTCTTCAAAAAGCCACCTATGATGGCTTTGGCAAATGCTTCATAGAAGAGAAACAAAATCAAAACCAAAGAACTATAAAGGCAGCTTGTCTTTTTTTGTAACTTTGGTTGAGTTGCATTCTGCTGCTTTACTTCATCAGAGCTACATTCTGCAGAGTATTCAAACTGTTCAGGATTAAACATATTCTGAGACTCAAGACCAAACCTATTACAACAGGCACAAGATATGTTTAGATCTGTAACACTGGCCAGGGTGGACCTAACAATTTTCATGTCTTTGTGTAAGTTATAAAGATGATGGACAAAATGTGGCACAGTGACAGTATCTTGAGAATGATGGGAACTAGAAGAATAAAGAATATTCTGAAGGGATGAGAAGATGTAGAAATTAATCCTCTGAAGACAGGATATCAAATATTTTGTGACATGCTATTGTTGGAAAGTCCCCAGAATGAAATTGATATATTAAAAGCAAGTGAATGTAGAGAGTAGACAGCACTTGACAAGGAGATTGCCTCAGAGGTGCCAAGAGATTACTCACAGGCAAACCCATGAAAGCTTTTCTGGAGCAATTAATGTTTTCCCTGCAAAACAAAACCTGAGATGAGAGCAATTAGAAGCATTTCTGAGCCTCACAAGCCCCTTTGCTTAACACAGAGCTGCATTCAGGGAGGGAGACAGGCTTTGACCAAAAAATATGGATTTTACTGAAGTTCATTTTCCTTTCCAGACCAGTTAGAAATTCATGCTTACAGCAGCAATTGGTGGGATGCCCTAAACAAGGTCCTGACTGAAGGAGGTTCACTCACGTACCACTGACAGTTCTCTTTCTGAGAGATCTCAGATTCCTCTTACACTCAGGTAAATTCAGGGAACCAAAGTTACTGCTGATTTGCAGTGTCAGAGGGAGGAGTTGTGAGCTGGGAGTCATCTCTCACAGGACTGGACACCCAACCTTTAGTCCCTTAACCTAAGGTCATCACTGAAGACTCCTTCTGGAAACAGAAATAAGCAGGAGCCTTCAGGGACCAGTTCATCCAGCATGTCTTTAAGTGTCTGAGGCTAAGAAGAAACAGGTTGCAGAGGTGTAGATGTCTAATTATTGATTATAGAGAGTATGACCAAGGCAGACTTAGACATCAGACTTCTAGACACAAAAGATAAGGCAGACCTTTCACACTTTTCCCACAAGTATCTCAGGGAACTGAGGGACAGGGGACATCACCACAGCTTCTACCCATCTGTCTAGTCATTTTCCCTTTGTCATAGCATAATAGTTATATTTCATCTAAAACTTTTATTAGGGTGATATCAAGGTCAGCAAGACATTAAAGAATTTTCAAGTCCATGAGTATAATTATCATTTTATCCTTAGGGATAGCTTGGCTCAGGACTGGTTAGATCTAATGGGTTGAGAGAAACCTGGACTGTGCCTGACCCACAGTGCTACTCTCAAATCTCCCACGCCATGGTATTCTAAATCTTAAATGAGATAATTTTCCCATTAACAGAAGAGACCTGAAAAAGGAAAACTGTAATAATTTTCTGAAGGCAGAATTTTGTGAACGTGATCTTGCCAAATAGCTGGTCAAGAGACCTGTTCAGATCTTAGGATTAAAAAAAAAGACCAGATGGTCAAATCTCCAGACTCACAGGAAAGTGTCAAAGGTGCTAAGGGAGCTGCTAGAACTAGAAAGATGGTGTATCAAAAGCTTCCTTGGGAAATTAACAGTGGACAGAAGTAATGTGTACACACCCCCTGTCAAAGGAAAATGCTGTAAGGAACAGCAGAGTAAACCTACAGGCCTGTGAAGATTGACATTGCCAAAGGCAAAGATTCTAGGGAACAAGGAAGAGGGACAGATGAGGGGGGAAAAAAAGTAAGTTTTGATTTAATTAAAGAGAACAGGCCTGGATTCACAAATGGGACTTCATGTATAGCAAGCCAGGTGAAGCATTTTTGGCAGAGAACACCATGGAGATGGTTAAATGAAATTTTAGGAGTGAGGTGCAATGAAAGCAAACTTCCAAGGTCATCACATTACTGGAGCCAGGAGTGAGAAACAGAAGAACAGTTGTCTGGTATAATGACTTTGAGGAAGCCAGGAACCTGAAGGAAACATCTAGGCACCCACATGTATCTTAATATTTTTTTCATGACTTTGTAGCACTTCCTGCTCTGCCCTTCCTGCCCTGCTCAGGCCCCACCTGGAGTGTTGTGCCCAGTGCTGGGCTCCCTGGGATTAAAAAAGACAGGGATCTCCTGGAGAGAGTCCAGAGGAGGCTACAGAGATGATGAAGGGCCTGAAGCATCTCCCCTGTGAGGAAAGGCTGAGTGAGCTGGGGCTGTTCAGCCTGGAGAGAAGAAGACTAAGGGGGGACCTGATTAATGTTTATCAATATCTCAAGTGGGGGACACAGGGGGAAATGGGCAGCCCCTTTTCAGTGTCTGTGGGGACAGGACAAGGGGCAATGGCTGCAAGTTAGAGCATAGGAAGTTCCACACCAACCTGGGGAAGAACTTTTCCCCAGTGAGGGTGAGGGAGCCCTGGGACAGGCTGCCCAGGGGGTGTGGAGTCTCCTTCTCTGGAGAGATTCCAGCCCCATCTGGACACCGACCTGTGTGCCCTGTCCTAGGGACCCTGCTTTGGCAGGGGGTTGGACCCCAGGGGCTCTTGAGGTCCCTTCCAACCCCTACAAAAAGAGGCTGGTTATTTCCCCTTGGTAAATCCATGCTGATTTCTCCTCTATTCCATTTTCTGATGCATCCCATGGGCACACAACACTCCAACACTGGGGAAAACATGATAAATGCACTGGAGAGAGAGCAGCAAAACACTTAATTTATGGTACCATGTACAGGTTTACAGACACACTTAGACATTTCACCAAAACCATCTAATTTTCATGCTTAAATTATGTTTTGCAAGTAGGTGAGGCGAGAAGCCTGGCTGCAAACTCTTCTGATGTGTTTTGATTGACTGACAGGAGTTGGAGTAATGAGGTTTTGAAATCAGTTCTTGGCCTTTCCCTGAATTCTCACAGCTTTTATTACTTCTGCATCTCTAGCTGAAAATTCATCTTGCATTCCCAGAATGCAACGAAAGTATGAAAACATGAGGATTAACTCTGTGTGCATAGATATATCGCTGGCAGAACAGAAGTTTCACAGCAGCCTGTTTGTGGGCTAAACACCATCAGAAGTGAAGCAGATTGTCCCAAACTGACTCAAGTGTTTGTTTTTTGCCTTGTTCTTTACCTCTGATCTTGCTCTCTTTGGCTTATATCATGATTCATTCCACTGACATCAACATCACCCATCAAAACAGGACTCTGCAAACAAAAATTCTGGCTGACACAGCAATATTCAGGTTTTATTTGTGCTGGAGTTACCTTACTGACTCCAACAGTCAGATTTACAGCAGTCCTTACAGGAGGGTCATGCACTTTCTGTTGAGAAATGGCCTGTTATTATGTGCTCTACCCCCTCCTACAATGCAAATCAGAGATTTTTCTGATTCAGTAATTCATGCTCAGGGGACTCAGGTATGCTTTAAATATGATGTATTCTAGATGTATTTTGAAGCAGTGTTTCTTCTCTGCTTTTTCATGAGACCACAAAGAACTATGGTCACAAAGGGATCTCTCTCTCTACTTCAGAAAGACTTCAAGGTTTGTTTGGGCCTTTGGAATAAACCAGAATTGACTTGTAACACCTTGTAATTTTTTCAAAACCACTAGGATTAAAAAAAAAAATCTGTGAATTGTGTTGTCTCAGAGGATATAGTCTTACTGTATAATAGGCATGGAAATAGTGTGAAAAAAATTGCTCCATGTTGAATTATCTTCTTTTATTCATTTCTCTCCTGAGCATTAAATACAGAAAAGGATAATATATAGACATACAAGATAGCTAGATAGTCAGGTAAACAAGTAGAATGGAATAGAGAGAGATGTACACAGCTGTTACAGAAAAAGCTTTAAGTATCAAGGAGCTCAAGAATCATCCTCAGATGAAAGATGTGGTCAAGCTGTAAATTAGATATAGCTTTTAACATATCAGCTTTTTTATTAAGCATGCCAGATTGATTGATTTTGGTGCCAGACAGAATGACATCCTATTACTGGAGTGGAGACTCTCAGGTATTAGAATGGTACAGATCACATCTCACCTTTATGATCTTCAGGCTGGTGTGTGGCCTGAAAGGGAAGCCCATTCCAGTGTCTGGCTGTGGTCTGCAGCCTGCCACACTCCACATTGCATGCTGTTACTCTCCACTTCCAAAAGGGAGGATAAGCATGGGCTAGAGCTGGCTCCATCTGGAACAGGACAGGAGAGTTCTTAGGTGTCCATGCCATCTCCAAACCTTAAGGTCCTCGAGGTGGGGTCTTGATGTGTCTCCCTGGGCACATGCAGTGGATAACTAACACACATGTGACTTATGAACAGATGGCTCCTTGTAGTTGCCATGTTCCTAAGTCCCCTCACAGTCCCATCTGTACAATAGCTGCATCTGGTCTCACCCTAAAGGCTGGGACATTGCAGCACTCTGCCAGGCTGGGCCGAGCATTTCCCAGGGGTATTGCACTGCACAGCACAGCAAGAGCAGCACCAGGGCATTTCACCAACCCCCTCGGTAAATGTGTTTATCAGTGAGGTGTTACCTCAGTGGTTTAAGCTTCCTTAAAATAAATCAGCATGGATTAGCTGCTGTAAAGCAAAAGGGACTTGAGTTTGTTTTCCATCACTGTGTCTCTGAAGTGTTAAGAAGTGCTCTTGCCCATTTTTGTTTTCCTGCAGGCTGTGCCTAACTGCCAGCTAGTCAATTATTTATTTATTTTGTGCCAGTTCAAAGAGATTGAGGCATGTTCATGCATTTCAGTGAATTTCCAAAGAGACTAAAGCCTTGAACTCAAATGCTTCTTTCAATGCACAAAGCTTGGTCTGCTAGGTCCATGGAGAACATGTGTCTGAAGATCACTCTGTACCTGCATGAGCCGTAAGTTATGTGGCACAGTCTGAGCTCTGCTACCTCACTTGCAGACAGAAAAGTTTGCTGGTTTACACATTTAACCTGGAAAAACTACATAGCTGCCTTCTCTGGAAGATGCTAGAAGCAACAGAGAGTTCTTCCAATGTGGTTTAACCCACTTTGCAACCTGAAACACTGTAGACTTCTTCCTCCCTCATTTACTGTCATGTCCCTGTATCTTAAAACATGGTTCTTGATGATTTCACATAACCTGGATACCACTAATAAAGGCTTTTACACAAGTAATAAATATTTTTGCTTTAGTATTTTTCTGAATAGCTTTTTAGGTGTAGAATCATCTTTTTTGTTAATTTTAGAATCTAGGTTTCTAGGTTTAGAATCTTTCTTCCAGGCTATATACACATCAGTGAACAAATAAATTATGTCCTTCTGCTTTACACTGAATTTAGAAATTTTATTAGGGAGCCCTAGTAAATGCATTTTTCTCTTCCTTTTAAAGTGATCAGCCATTCATTATGATGCAGCAGGAAACAAAATTGCAACCCAAATTATATAAGTCATTCTTGAGATTATGGGACAGCTGTCCTAAAAAACATCTAAATCAATGTAATAATGAACACATTTTCTCAGCTGTGTCTTCTTCCATCAGTGTTTAGCCTTATGGCTTAGAAATATTTATGCTTTAACATACAGTAGGAATGAGGTGACAGAAGTCACATGTCTAGTCTCCTGTGGTGGTTTGACCCTGACTAGAGGGAATATGTCCTCCAAGCTGCTCGCTCACTCCCAGAGGAGAAACAGGCCAGGCCTCCATGGGTTGGGGTAAGGACAGTTTACTGCCAAATATCCAAGTGAATACAGAACAATAATGGCCAGTTACACTCACACCCAGTGCTAACACAGAGTACCTTATTGACCCGACGATTGCAGAGGGCTGCCCGATGGTGAGAACCGACTGACTCGACGTCCCAGCCTCACTCCAACTGTCCTAGAGGCAAAAAACAGCCCCACCCTTCCCCAACCAGCTGCTTTTATAGGCAAGTGGTGTCAGGGGGTGTGGAAAACAGCCCAGGCTAACTCAGCTCACCTGGGCTGACTCAGCTCACCTGGGCTGACTCAGCAAACCTGGGCTGACTCAGCTCACCTGTGTTGGCTGACTGGGGAGGCTAACCCTGGCCTGGCCAGAACCAGGACATCTCCTTTCATTAAGGAGAAAGACTCTGCATGAACTGCACGTACATGGGAGTAACAGCACTTGAACATCACCTACAGTCAAGAAAATGTCATAGATGAGAACAGTGTGAGACAAAGTTCCCACAAGCATTCATTCCTCAGGGATTTTCTGGGTTACACACTAGAAGTAACTCAAATTAGATGTCCTGAATATAGGTTTGGTATATTTGAATAAATATTGGGATGTACCTGCCTCCAGAATATCTTCATTGACAATAAATATGTGACTGAGGTGAGAATGCCACCGTAAAAAATCTACCATTCATTTTCTAGCCAGGACATCCAAACCAGGGTGGAAGGTTTCTACTACTTAGATCTGGGACATGCTGCTTCATGTCTTATAAGACCTTTTTCCTACTGACATTGAGTTGATTTGACCAGGCCAGAACAAAGGGTGCCTGAGTCCACACCGTGCTGTATTGATCACTGAAGCATTTTGTGATCAAAATGAAGTCAAATCAGCTGAATTCACTGAAAGAATTCTGTGGAGGCTTATTAACTGCCTCAGGGCTTAAACAGTCATCAAAAGCCACCATAGATGGCTTTTCATCAAAATGGTTGAGGAGCAATGACACAGCCACTTCCACCAGTTCATCTGTGACCTCCAGAAAAGGAGTTGTCACCACACCTATCAAGGTGGGAGCATCTTAAACTGCCCCAGCAGCCCTACAGATTTTGTGTGACCACATATATAGTCTTCCAGGGTTAAAAAATTCTGTGCTCCTATGAGGTCATTAAGCACATCATGTTTGTTCCTGTCTACTCCTTGCATTAAAAAAAATGTGGTTCAAACCCAAAGCAACAAGAAACTGAAGTCTCAATACTCCCAAACATTTAAGCACTGAATTGAGCTGCCCTTTTTCATCACAGTGATCATAGGTTAGAAGTGACCCTGGCTTTTCAAGGCTCTGAGAAATGGTGCTGTGCTTTCCTGTAAGCCTCTACCTTCAAATCCCAATGGCTTGATGCATCATGACCATAGGTACAAACTGTTTGCTGGCTCAGACATTAGAAGTAGCTGCCAAAGTTTATCAACAGCCTCTCTAGGCACACTCAAAGGAAAACAACAGCCCTTCCCTCAAATCTGCTTGCACATTCACAGGCATTTGGAGTGGGATGAATGAAACCTCAGAGAGGGGCTGTTTGTATTTTCCTTCATAGGACTGGTGCCTCTAACACTCTAGGCTGTGCAGATCCCAACAGATCACATCTGTGCTCCCCAAGGGAGTTGTGGGAATAGAAAAACGTCCTAGAAATGCAAACACTGGTCCAAGAACACGCATCTCCTGGGGATATGGTCTCCTTACGTGCATGGGGAAGACATTTTTGAAAAGCAACACACACTTACACAAAGGGGAATTTGTATCAGTCACTGTGTATGCTTGGAAGGGGCTTTTGGACATCTTGTTATCATAATAAACCTGTTTACAGAAAGAATTAACACCTTCTCACACCTGCCTGCGTGCGAGGGGACCGCGTTCTTGCTGCTCTGTCCACAACTGCAGGCATTATATAATGTCTCAGGGAGTCTTCCAACCCTGATTCTCTCTGAATCTATGATGATCCCTAAACCCTCACAGAATTAACATTGCCCAAGGAGAGGCTATGATCACTCTGTTGGCACACATCAGAGTCCCCTTTACATCAGGGATAGCTCAAGCACAACTGTCGTGCTGCCCAGGAAGCATTCATGAGATGCATGGAGATAATTCAGTGCCTAATCCAAAATGAGAGCCAGAGGTCACCAAATCAGTATAGCAGAAGGCAGAAGCAGAAGGCAGAGTCAAAGGAAAGCAAGGGAGATGTTTCTTCACAGAGATGAATATCTTTACACAGAATCTGGCTGTGAAACTCCTGCCATAGATGCCATGAGTTTGTAGGAGAAGGATGGGCAAGTTCAGAGAAAAATCCATAGGATGTTATTAAACACATAAAAATCTGCATTAGGTGAGCAAATATCCACAGCTGAAAATGGAGATATACTGGAAAATTCCATGTCCTGTTCTGCTCTTTCCTAGGAGGCTAGGTTTGGCCCCTGTCAGAGACATGGCTGGACAGACACACTTGTTCTTACCATCCAGTGGACTGATGTGTGGCTGCAGCAAGGCAGTCAAACCTCCCTATGAGTGCATGGGCACAGAGCTGTGCATCAGCCCAGACATGGTGGCATTGTGCATCCCCAGATGTGCATGAGAGGATGGATCCTTTCACAGCCAGCACAGCATGGCATAAATCCTCCCACACAGCTTTCCTGCAGCAAAGCTCATACTGCCAAAACAGTGGCTCACTGATCCAAACAACATAAAGTCAAATACTTGGGGCCAGTTGAGAGATTTTTAGAGGAAAAAGGACTGCCACACAAGACCTGCTGTTCTTCCAGGACTAAGAAGCCTGTACCTGCTCACTAACAGTTGATTCTGTGTTTTGCCACACATATATATCCACTGGATGGTTACTGAAGGTGTCAGATAGTGGTGTAGGAGTAGGAAACACCATGGGCTGGCTACCCACTGGTAGCCAGCATGCCATAATGAGCAGTAACTTAATTGCATGACAATATATCCTTAAGTATCTGGAAGTCCTACATCTCACTATTATGTGGAGCTACTCATTGTCCCTGGAGATGCCCTTTTCTTGGCCAGATGAAGTCCTTTTCTGGTTAAAATGTTCTTGGGCATTGAATGAACTGTAAGAATGAAATCCCACAGCATGAAGACCCTTTCCAAGAAGGGGCTTGAAATTCCTATGATGAACTTGTGACTATGCATGAGACCTTCAACCTACATATAATTTGTCTTGATTATCACAGAAGAGAGAATTCCAGTGTGGAAGTGAAGCTCTTCCCTTTAAACTATCCTTAGATAGAGGCTATTTTTGACACATCTCCTTTTAATGAACTTGACTGGAAAGAAGGAACGTGGCATTGAGCAGGTGAGATATTTCAAGCATTCTGCTGTGTCTTGGTTCTGTCCTCAGAAGAAGTAGTAAGCAAGAACATGAGTAACTTGATGGTTCCTTTTCCTGTCAGTTTACATGAATATTGTGATACCTGTTTGGATTTGCCTCAGGTCCTCAACACCACACGGTTTCAAGCTGAATGATGAAGAAAAGTAATCAAGCAACTTCTATGAGGCTGACTAGCAAGGCTAAGCCTTGAAGTTCAGATCTAGACCAAGATTTCCTCCATGTTGAGAAGTGCAGACAGCTACCCGGGTAGGAGAACAAGCTTTGAAGATCATACCTATACCCAAATGTGGGAAGGCTTCTGGAGATCCCTTTTGAAGATGTCAAGCAGTATTTGAAGGAGCATGGGGGAGTGGGATGGTTTTTTGGTTGGATTTTTTTTCTTTCTTTCTTTGGTTTGGTTTGATTTTTATGCAAAGACACAGAATTCTACCTTCATTACATCAGATTCACTTGAACTTCCCAGATTTTAGCGTTTTCCCATTTCTGTCTGTGCAGATGGCTCAGAAACAGTTACATTTAGATGGTTACACTGAATATTGCAACGTAGCTCAGGTTTGGAAACCTCAGGCTTTTCACTACAGCTTCAGACCTGCCATAGTCCAGTCCCTTCCTAATTAGCCCTGACAGCAGAAAGGGCCCTACAGTATTCAGCTATCTCAGAGTCATTATGAAATTAGCAGGGTGCCTGATTTTGCTTTGAAGTCAGTGAAGTATATCTGATGTAAAGGTTGAGACATGGTGTGAGGCCACACACTCTTAATATCTGTAAAACGATCCAATAATGAAAAGATTTTTATAAGCACAAAATGTTGCAGGAGTCAAAGATACAGAAATTATACTAGAAATGGAGCCAAAGCCATAATGACATCTTAAAGCCTCATATCTTGATCCCAAAGGATCCCATTAAGAAATAGTAGTTAGAGGACTCATCTCACCTTACATAACCTGTCTTGATGCTTCCTCCAAGGCAGGTATCACATCCTGGACATGCACAATGCAAACATTCCTTTAAAAGATTTTGACCTAACTGACTGAAAAGCCCAGTTCCCATTAACATCACTATAAGCCCAGGGTTGATGCACTGATTTCAGGTTCCTGCACCGACACCACAAAGAAGAACACAGCCTGTGGATTTTACAAGCTACTCAGCAGCTTTTCAGCATGTAACTAAGGCCAGGAAAAAGACCTGGAAAAGAAATCACAGAATCACAGACTCACAGGGGTTGGAAGGAACCTCCAGAGATCATCAGGTCCAACCCCCTGCCAAAGCAGGGTCCCTAGGACAGGTCACACAGGTCGGTGTCCAGATGGGGCTGGAATCTCTCCAGAGAAGGAGACTCCACACCCCCTGGGCAGCCTGTCCCAGGGCTCCCTCACCCTCACTGGGGAAAAGTTCTTCCCCAGGTTGGTGTGGAACTCCCTGTGCTCCAACTTGCAGCCATCGCCCCTTGTCCTGTCCCCACAGACACTGAAAAGGGGCTGGCCATTTCCCCCTGCATCCCATCCTTCAGATATTGATAAACATTAATCAGGTCCCCCCTTAGTCTTCTTCTCTCCAGGCTGAACAGCCCCAGCTCACTCAGCCTTTCCTCACAGGGGAGATGCTCCAGGCCCTTCAGCATCTCCGTAGCCTCCTCTGGACTCTCTCCAGGAGATCCCTGGCTGTTTTATCCCAGGGAGCCCAGCACTGGACACAACACTCCAGGTGGGGCCTGAGCAGGGCAGAGCAGAAGGGGAGGATCCCCTCCTGTGACCTGCTGGCCACACTCCTCTTGATGCCCCCAGGATCCCATTGTCTCTCTCAGCCCCCAGGGCACACTGCTGGCTCATGGCCAACCTGTCACCCACCAGGACCCCCAGGTCGTTCTCCGCAGAGCTCCTCTCCAGCAGGTCATCCCCGGCCTGTACTGCACTGCCTGCCCTCCTTCCAGCAGAAAAACTAATATTATTAAACATTCTGGCTTTCAGGCTCCAAGGACAGGCGTTCCACACAACAGCACAAGAAGAAAACCTGTTTTCAGTGAAGCCTCTATAGCGTAACCCAGTTGCAAAGCTCCTGGCTCCTCTCCCAGTCCCTTTTTCTTCCCACTGCTGGACTGAGTTATGTTTCTTTGGGTCAGTCAAATCATTCATGCCAGGGTCAGCTCAGATCAGCCATTCTTCACCTCAACTCACCCTGTGAGCAGTTGAAGTTTTTGGCAACCTGTGTCCAAGGAGCAGAGGAGTAAGAACTGCTCCTGTGGTACAAAGTATTTTGAAGGAATTGCAAAGCAAGGCAGTGTTCAGTAGAGAAAGTTGCCCCATGCTTTTAGAAGATATGAAACTGTCTTAGAATCACTGAACCAATCACTCAGGTTGGAAAAGACCTTTAAGATCAAGTCCAAGTTGATTGTCCCTCAAACAAGTCATTGTTTGAGGGACAAACCATGTCCCTCAACACCACATCTACAGGTATTTTAGATCTCTCCAGGGATGGTGACTCCATCACTTCCCTGGGCAGCCTGTTCCAGTGATTAACAACTCTTTTGGTCTAGTCTAAATCTAGCCTGGTACAACTTGAGGCCATTTCCTCTTGTCCTATCACTTGTTACTTGGGAGAAGAGACCAACTCCCACCTGGCTACACCCTCCTTTGAGGTAGTAAAGAGCTATCAGGTCTCACCTCAGCCTCCTCCAAACTAAAAACCCCAGTTCCCTCAACCACTTCTCATCACACTTGTACCATAGATCCTTCACCTGCTCTGTTGCTGCTCTTTAGTCACACTCCAGTTCACAGAGCCTTTCTATCCTCCAACAGGATAGAAAGTTGTGCAGGAGATCAATGCTCCTGCACAACTTGGTGTCCTCTTAAAATTTATTGAGGGTGCCCTTGGTCCCATCCAGATCATTGATAAAGATACTAACTAGAACTGGCCCCATTTCCCCAGCTCTGGGGAACACCACTTGTGACTGGCCACCAACTGGGTTTAACTCCCAGACAGTTTTTGGGCCCATCCAAGCCATGAACAGACAGTTTCTCCAGGAGAATGCTGTCAAAAATGGTGTCAAAGGCCAGGTAGACCACATCCATAGCCTCTACCTCATCCACTAAATGGGTCACCTTGTAACTGAAGAGGATTAGGTCAGTCAAGCAGGACCTGCCTATCATAAGCCCTGCTGACTGGGCCTTGTGACCATATGGTTTGCTGTTCATCTATGGAACAGGTTCTGGTAGAGATAGATCAACAGGTCTCACTTTTTCTTCTGTCTGCAAGATTTTTAAGGTAGTGTCTTAGCAACCTGAATTGCAACAGCCTGTGATCCAGCCCCAGTGTTGTGCTGAATATCTTCATTCTGTGTGTGAGACCTGTCAGCATAAATACGGGAGGTGATGAAGGAAAAGAGCAAGATATAGAACCCAGGTCTAGTTACTGGAGGTGTCTGAAATCAGTCATGGAAACCTGTGCCAGAGAACATGGTTTAGACAGGCTGGGATTACACAGGGTGGCTCCCAGTCTGGTTAGGCACATAGTTTCTTCTCTTTGCTAAACCAGAGAAATTCATTTACAGCATGAGGATTTCCTGGGTGATACTTGGAGGAATGCAAGCATGGCCATGTTTATCATCTAAAGATAAAGCCAAACATCATCTTACTACTAATTTAAATGAGGAGGACAACCATGTCCCTGCTGCATATTTTCACTCTAGGGTAGATCTGATAGAGACATCACTGAGCCTCTGGGCACACCAAAATGTTTATTTCTTGCCTACCAACTACACTCACTTGTTTATTTTTTTTTAATTACTTATGTAAAGGTTCATCTGTTTGGCTGGCCCAACTCCCTCACTTCCCCAGCACCTTGGTCAACCTGCAGGACTTTGTGAGCCAAAGCTCTGGGTTTGCCAACCTCTTACACAGCAATTTAATGTGTAAGAATAATCCTGCACTCCTGGGACTTGCAGCCCAGAAAGCAAACATGTCCTGGGCTGCATCCTCAGCAGTGGGACCAGCAAGTCTGGGGGGGATTCTGCCCCTCTACTCCACTCTGTCCTCTTCCCTGCAGTGCCGTGTCCAGCTTGGAGGTCCCAAGGACAAGGAGGACATGGAGCTGTGGGAGCGAGTCCAGAGGAGGCCACAGAGATGATCTGAGGGCTGGAGCCCCTCTGCTCTGGGGCCAGGCTGGAGAGCTGGGCTGGTTCAGTCTGGAGAAGAGAAGGTTGTGGGGAGACCTTTAATCCCCTTCCAGTCCCTCAAGGGGCTCCAGGAAAGCTAAAGCTGGAGAGGGGCTGGTGCCAGGGGCAGGGAGGGAGGGAAATGTCCTTCAGCTGCAGGAAGGGAGCCCACCTGGCTAGTGGAGGGTGTCCCTGCCCATGGCAGAGGGGTTGGAGCTATATGGGCTTTGAGGTCCCTTCCCACACAGTGTGAGATTCTGGGATGATTCTATGACTTTCCATTTACCATTGGGTATTAATGATGTGGGCTGCCTGGTGAGTGACACTCTGAGGAATTCAGGTTCTCCCTGGCACAGAGTGAAGTCATGAAGTCCCTGGAGGGATTCATATTTTCCTTTTCCTTTCTAGTCCTGTTCCAAGAAAAATTAAATGCCCTACTTTCACCTTAAGCTGTGGTGATATTAAAATCCTATTACATCTTCACTGACAGTCAGGGCACATTTATATGACTGCTGTTAACTGTCAGGGCAGAAGCAACAGGCAAGTCAGGATTCCCAAACAGACTACTCCAATTAGCTTCATGGGATGAATTTATTTACTGATGAAAATGACCAGTAGCTGACAGAAATCATTTGCCAACTTGAGCTGTATTCATCCAATAGGCTGGAAAATCAAGCTGAAGAAGAGTTCAGATGTGATGAAACATCTTTTCCTGCTCTGTCCAAAGGGAAATATGTGGGGGGGTTGTTTTCAAATTCTTAGACACCAAGGATGGCTAAACATTTTGTTCAAAGGGAAAAGCAAAGAAACAGAAAGTTGTGTCAGACTGGAACAGAACTTTAGGTGAGTTGATGTTGGGGGAGAAAAAAGAAATGTTTTCATTTCTGACAAACAGACATACTCTTGTTTCTAATTCTCTGAGCAGTAGTTTGGGCAACCCTGCTCTGGGGATCCCAACAATTTTTCTTGCCATGAAAACATTTGGACTAGCATTTGCAAACCTGGATAAATAAAATCCTGGACCTTCCAAGGGTGCCTATGCCCTGACATACTCAAATGCCACAGCCAAGGACAGGCAGAGGCCTCACATTTCTCCACCTAAATGCCTCAGCACTTTCACATCAACCAGGCTCTGGCAGTCTGCATGTCTGTGATGAGTCAAACCAAAGGTTGTTCACCATCTTTGACCCTTTCAGTGGCTTTTTTTGGACCATGCCAGGTGAGACACCACTGCCAACAAACCCACGTGCCTTTGTGTCATTGCAGCTGCTTGCGTCATGCTGCCTGTCACTTCTCCCATCACATCCTGACTCCTCCAGGACACAGCCCAAAGCAGCCCAGGCACCTGGATTCCCATGAGGAGGACACCCAGGCATGTGAGCTGGTCAGTGTACTCTGAGCTGATGCCCATCAGAGGCACCCAAAGGAGCACAAGGTGCTTGACCTCAGCACAGCTGCTGGGCAGCCACAAGAACAGGCACCCAGGAGCATACCTCCAGAGACCTCCTCTCCGCCTGGGTTGTCCAAAGATAAGCACCGATGCCACCATGCCAAGACTGTTGCATCCTGCTTTGCAGCCCTATGAATGCCTAAGGAAATCCAGGAGCCAACCCCACTGTATTTTTACCACTTGTTTCCTCTGATAACATCTTCAGTGAGCAGAACACTATTCGCTGCCACATTTCCCTGTCATTGCAATGTAGGACATGTTTGTTTCTCTGCCAAATGCACCAGGTATTCCCAAGTACAAGGAACTTTATGTGCCCTGAAATGTCCCCAAAGCAGCCAGGTACAAGGCACCTGCTCCCACTAATGATCTGGTTACACTGAGGAACAAGGGCCTTGTTTGGTTGCCAAAGATTACAGGTGTGTTGGGTTAAAAGCCATCCGCTTCATGAAGCACATCCAGGCAGAAACAACCTGCTGTGCTTCTGGATGCTTTAGGTGAATGAAGGTTAAAAAAAACCCCCAATCCTTATTTAAAGAGGCAGCAGGAGGCAATGGGCAGGAAAGCCATCAGCAGTGATGCTTCCTCACCTGATGGCTGGGAGTGGATTTTTTCCCTTCCCTTCCCTTCCCGCCTCAGTTTCCATCAGATGGGAAAATGGATGATAATTTCCTTTCCAAAGCACTCTGAGCTGCTGCTAAATATATCCATGGATATTATGGAGCACCATGTTGGAGTGAGCAGAAAACACCCACTGTGTTGTGTGTGCCTCCACCTGCCCCAGGTGAGTGGAAAGAACCAAGTGCACACAACTGATGCCTCTGTTACAGGGCTTAGCATAAAGCACTAACAAGCAGATTCCACCCTATTTTTGTCATGTTGTGCAAACATACTGCTGACACTCGATCATTTCTGTCCTTCTTTAAGAGAGGCTAGCCAGGAAATATAGAAAGGAAAGTAAGCACCTGCTTTTAATAGCAGAATTAGTAGGTCATTACTAGGACATTAGGTCAATGTCAGTTTTCAGTATTTATTAAAGAGGAGAGGAAAACATATTTCTATCTCTCACTAACCTGTGAATTTAATGCTTTTGGTTTTTTTACAAGCAGCTGCACTCTAACACAAGCGATTTCCTGCATTGTTTCATTAAGGTTATATATACACACATATATATGCTTTCCCTAATAATCATGGGCTATTTCTTTCCCAGCTATTTGCATTTGAGAGATCTGCCTGAATTAATTTCAGACAAAATGTAAATATGGCACCTGGATTCTGATCAGGAGAACAAACTGTCTCCAGGGTTTTTTTTTTTCATGACTGAAGCAAAATCTTCAAGAGGAAGAGGACTGGCAAGCACCCATCTCCTTCCCCAAGCGTGTGCTTTCATAATGTCCCTTCATTAAGCATGGGAGGGAAATGTGAAGCTGTATGACAGATATGGGATGGGTCTTGTCTTCCCATCATGGGGAAAAAAAAAGTCCTAAATGAACCACCCCTCTGAGGTAACGAATGCAAAGATCATCCAACCTTTTGGCTTGAAAGAAAGCATCTCTTGTTCGGTGTGTATTGCACCCAAACTGGGGAATTTGGGTTCCAGCTCCATCTGGGTTATGTCTCTGAAGAGCCAAGCTCCTCTCAGGTTTGTGGCTATGGCACAGTGCGCTGGTCTGAGAAGATGCAGGAGGTTTTGTCCCTTCAGACAAAACTGAATTCAATTGACTGAATTCAATCCTCGCATTTTTCCAGGGAAAGATTCCTTTGCTGGTGCAGGATAAATGACTCCTTGCTTCTCTCCAGCTGGGCACAAGTGTCTGTCGAGCTTCCTGCCTGGGATAAAGTGTTCATCCTGCTGTGGTTTTGCACTGAGAAGAGCTCAAAGTCTTTATGAAAGCCAAACCAGGACACCTCAGCTGATGTCCATTCATTTTCCTGAGGATGTTTCCCATATAGAGTCCCAGATGAGGATGAGCAAAGTGGTAAAAAACAAATTCCCATTGCAACCAATAACTGTAGATGCCCCAAAGACTTTCCAGAAACACCAGAAGGATGGCCCCTCCACTCCTTAAGATCAGAAAGACCCCTAAAAAGCAAGCATGGATTTAAGACAGCTGCATCCTCTGTTAAGATACAGACAATTTGTTTTCCACAGCGTTCAAGCCCCAGCTTTGTACACCTTTTAACCAGGAGCTGGGCGTGATCTGGAGCAAGCTACAGCCCACAGCAACATCTACAGGCAGAGCAACATGCTGCAAGCAATCAGTTTTTTTGCTGCTCATCATTAAACTGGCAGGTGCAACTCCAGAGGTGGGCTGGGGAGTCAGTGGTCAGTGTGAATTCCTGGGGGCTCCAAGCTAGAAATGTTTTGCTCTGTATGGTGAGAACCAGGAGGCAGGCATGAGAAAGGTGAGGATAAAGAGGCATTCCCCCAAATGTGTCTGGAGGGGTGGTCTTAAATACCCTCATGTGCCATGCTCTCATGGGCTGTGACATAGTGGTTTCATTTTGTGGGGAATAAGAGAGAGAAGAAAGGGAATGTAACTCATCAGAAGTTAAACTAGAAATTGTGCTGGCACATTGACCAGGATGCTGCGTGCTGCAGGTGATCCAACCAGGCAAGCCCCAAGAGATGCAGCAAGGGGGTTGTGTGTCTGCATGAAAAGACCAGGAGCCACTCAGAGACCCTCGATGATTGGGACTAGTCGGTGGGGGTGGCAAATCCACAAATCTACTGCTCTGACTGCCCCATGAGGTATGCTTAATCCAGTCCATCTCTAAGGTCATGTCCACTCTCAGCCCTAGTGTCCCACTCCCAAGGACGTGTACAGGACACAAGCAAAGCGAAGTTTTAGGGTTCATTTTGGTGAGCAGAAGGGTCTCCAGGTCTCCACTGGCTGCTGGTGAGCAGCTCAGTGTGGTTACTCATGCATAGACATCTCTTGTCACTTAATTACCCGAAGGTATCTCACATGGCCTCCTAATGTCCAGAAAAGAATTGGTCTCCTGAGACCCTTGTCACACTTTGGGTGTTCTCAGGGTGTTCCAAATGAAACAATTGTTCAAGAAATTGCATTGCACCCATGATCTCTATTGACCCTGATGGGAGGATAGACACTCAGCACATATGGAGCCATGTACATTAAGTCATCTTAATCTGCAGATGAATCTTACCCAAGCAAATGAGTTCCATGTGCTTAAGCTGATCCTCTTCATCTCTCTGTGTAGATGGACACTTTCTGTCCCCTTCAAATCTCTGACAACATGGTTTCAGCTTTCTAGCTGAGGAGCAAGTTTCCATCCCCCACCTTACTAAAACCTTTGGGAAGGGAGTGCCTCCAGGCATCACTCTGCAGTCATTTCTACAGGCTTGCAGCTTTTTTTTTTGGAGGGGGGAGGTCTTAAATCCCCCTCCTGTAATATGAGGGCTGTGACGGCTCTCTGCATTTCCAATTATAAATTTTGCAGCATCTGGTCTCCTGAGAATTCACTCCATGAGCATCACACTGAAATCTCAGAGCTGAAGATACAGAAACCTTGGAAATGTTTCTCGAGGTGCAATTTGCACAGTGAGAAGAGCATGGGGCTGCATCTGTTGAGTTAGATCAAGGCTAAATAGCTCATGACTGCACATGTATCCTAAGAGAAGTAATGCATATGTTCCCCTAAAATGCTATGGCAAAAATGATTAATGAGTAAGAGCAGAGAATGAGTGTCTTTTCTATTTGTTGGAGAAATGCCTGATTTTTGTTACATACTCTCTTTTTGAACTCCAAATGAAACCATCCAAAGTCTTATGTAAAAGATGGTTCCAGGGCTACAGCTTCAGGTTTCTCATTTTGTTGTGATGCTGGACAGTTTAAAATGTTTCCTATCCCTGAGCATCTGATCTACCCTTTTTTTAAACACACCCAGGGAAGGTGACTCAGCCCCTCCCTGGGCAGCCTGTGCCAGGCCCCAACAACTCTTTCAGTAAAAGATTTTTTCCTAATATCTGCTCTGCCCTGGCACAGCTTGAGCCCATTGCCCCTTGTCCCGTCTCCTGTCCCCTGGCTGAAGAGACCATCACCCACCTCTCTGCACCCTCCTGGCAGGGCAGTGGAGGTGGTGAGAAGGTCTCCCCTCAGCCTCCTCTTCTCCAGGCTGAACACCCCCAGCTCCCTCAGCTGCTCCTCAGAGGATTTGCCCTCCAGCCCCTTCCCCAGCCTGGTTGCCCTTCTCTGGACTCGCTCCAGGACCTCAATGTCCTTCTGATGCTGAGGAGCCCAGAACTGCACCCAGCACTTGAGGTGCAGCCTCCCCAGTGCCCAGTCCAGGGGCACAATCCCCTCCCCAGACCTACTGGCCACACTGTTTCTGATACAAACCAGGATGCTGTTGGCCTTCCTGGCCACCTGGGCACACTGCTGGCTCATGTTCAGCCTGAAGTCACCCAGCACCCCCAGGTCCTTCTCTGCCTGAGTTCTGATGCATCCAGTCCTTGCCCTATTACTCCAGGCTGTTTTGCACCCCTGCAAAGACTTCTGCTGGCCAGGCAATGGTTAACACCTTGAAATCAATGCAAAAACCTCAGAGTTAGCAATCTTTACTTTCAGTCAATTCCTTTCCCCTTCCCTTGCCAGTGGTCTGACTTTGAAGCTGGATCTTGCAAAACTTGCATTCATTAAATGGGCCTGACTTTGGAAAAGCCAAGAGAAATAGAAAAAAAATTAAATAAAATCCCCCAAATCTTTGAGTCTTGTTTCCTTAAGACCACAGCCTGGCTCTGCCAGACGGGCTTAGCCACAGGGGTGAGCATCCTTCACTGTGCATATGCTGGAGGGAGGAGAAATCTCTGTGGATGATTTCTGGACCCATTTATGAGCAGGAAATCTATGCCAGCATTATTCACCTGCCTGTTCCAGGACCAGTGGTCTCCAGCACACCCAAACACATGGTCCATGGTGGAGCAAATCTCCAGAGCCGAGAGAACTTAGGCTCGCTGCCGCTCTGCCTCCCTTTCCATGAGTCCATCATCCCCCTCTCCCTGGCTGCTCTGCTTTATTACTGCTGAGCAAAGTATTCCCTCTGCTGACTGTATCAAGTAACTCTTTATTGATGTGCCAAAGAACAATTTTATTTCTTTTTTGGTACAATAAAGAATCATTGGCTAAGTCTGCAGTAAAATCACCGAAGCCAATATATCTAGGGATGAACGAGCTAAATAAAGTTTGGGGCAAGCTTTTTTTGCACTGAAAGGTCCTATGGGTTTGCACCCAGCTATCAAATGAGTTATGTTTAGAAAGCTTAAGAGCTTGATCTTCCCCTGGGCTATGTCTGGTGTGTGCAAAAAGCCTAGATATTCATTTTTAAGCTAATAAACCAGCACACATGGTCTGCTTTCTCAGGCTATGTAGCACTGTTAGAATTCAGAAGTGTTCCAGCCAAGCAGTAAATTTTGCTCCTAACTTGTGTTTGCCTCTGGAAGACCCTGTTGTTCATTCCCAAGTTACCTCTATATTTTTATTTTGACCAAATTTCAAAAATAGTAATGGGATGGTATAAACCAACTGAATTGTGGCAGGAGGCACTATCTGCAAATTGCTTTGGATTCTTGAAGAATCAGGCTATTCTTGGTTGTTGGTTTTAGTAAGATTCACAAGATTTATTTGTCCATCACCTAAACACTAAGGACACAAGCACTGCTTGCTCCCATGTGTCAATAACTGCAAGAGAGAAGGTGGGGATCTCTCTGCATGGGTGATAAGGATTCAAGCAGCCTTGTATAAATTTCACTGTGCCATGTGTTGTTACACATGCGAGTATCTGGCAGCAGAATGAAACTCAGAAAGCCCTAAAGCTCTGGGCAGAGCATACAGTCCTGCTCAACCCAGGGTGGCATCAGAATGGGATGGGAAGAGGTGGCAATGGGGACAGAGAACTCCCCACCATGGGGTACCTCTGATTGGCATAGCAAAATGGAGATAGATGGAGACTGGGCACTGGGGAGGGAGCACAGCTGCTCAGAAGGGAAGAAAGCACTTGCACAAGAGCCCATGAGGATGGAGCAGCCATGAAACGATTCAGACTGGAAAGCAAAAAGCCCTCAGAGCAATGAGTTTTAAGAGCAGCGTTCCTGCAGCTGAGGGAATGAGATAATTTAACATCAGAGCCTCATGATGTGAGTGTTCCCATCACATGTATGTCCTGGGGCACATGTGCATGCATGTATCTTTCTGTGGGGCATGGCACAGGCCATGTAAAATGGGTTACAGTCTCATGTGCTGGGTGAGCAAGAGGCAGGAAAGCAACCTTGTGGCTGGATTCTATTATTCAGCTCATTGGCAGAAGCATCTATGCCTGTTTAAGATTAATTTTAACTCAAATTAAATGATTTGATCTATAAAATTGGGTCGGTAATGTCATGTTTTGTTCCCTCTGTGGAAAAGTCCGACCATTCTTACAGGAACAGCTCTATTCTTGGCTCCACGAGGAACAAAACCTTGTAATTTTACATGGCAGTTATGCTTTCTGGTGATTCATATTGAAAGAACAAGTTGGGATAAATCTTTGGAGCACTGTGTAGAACACCCCCACCATTTTTTATGGGTCCCTGAAACAGGAGTTCAGTCTGAGTTACTACACAGGGCCAGCTCTCAAATTCACATCCTGATATGAAACCTGGATCCTTGAGCTCCAGGGGGTTGGCTCCAGAGCTGTGGGCACAGTTTCTGTCCAACAATGAGCCAGGCACTGCAAATTTGTGCTTAGACAGCTCATCACTACTTAACGTGCCCTTGGAAATCCACATACACTGGGGACTCTGGATGCATCTGTGTTAGGAGCTAAAGCTGCAATGCTGAAGTAGGTCTATCTCTCTCATTTCTGTTTTAGATGAGGTACAATCTCCTTTCTTTTCTTTTTTCCCTCCCCAAATCCTTAAATGCTGTATGTATCATCCCATTCTGCTAGAAAATACTTTAGAAAAAAAAAAAAAGAAAAAAAAAAGAGAAGTTAAATTAAATTTGACTTCTCTATGCAAATCACAGCACGGTTCCATACATCAGTGGGAACATAACCTTAACCATTGTCCTCCAAACAGCACTAGGGAATGAAATATATGCAACTCAGAGTTAACCTTAAACCATCAGGCCTTGGTCAGTCAGACGTTAAGAAGGGTAATACCTAATTAAGGTATTTTTAAAACCATCTGACATTAATTTTTATAAAATGGAAATCTGATTTTAATGACTTTAAGGTCTCCTTTTCTATTAGTAACTCTGAATGTATTTTGACCTGTGGGTGGGACAACAAAGCATCCCTTCCCCGTTGCACAGGAGGGGTTGGGGTACGTGCACCTCTGCTGTCTGTGGGACAGGGGAGAGCTGCCTGTTGCCCAGTGGGGGTTTGATGGAGGTTGCCTTTGGGAGAAGCCTTCAAAACTGCAGTGTGGCCATGGTAGGGCTCTCTCTGTGTCCTACCTGTCACTATGACTTTCCATGTGACTACAGCATACAGCTAGTGACAGGCGTGACATCCTCACAGCGTATGAATTCATCGTAATCCTGATCTTGCCATTTTCTGGTGTAAACTTGAGGAGAGACAACAACATCGATACCCATTTTAGAGCTTCCTCAGGAGGAAAGTGCCCCTTTGAGGATTGCTTTTCAAATGCTAAGGAGTTTGCTCTACTCATAGAACCAAAACAAAAGCCATTACACAATGAAGTTACTACCCCCAGTGCTGCATTGCCATCAAACCCTAGCATGGCTAGTGTTCAATTAAAATGTAATCATATCAAAGGCATTTTGGAGTTGTATGACAATGCCTGTACACAGCACTAATACTGTAATGACACAGTAATCAAGTCTCAGTTGCATCCTATTCAAGTCCCAGCTGTTCTGAGTGAGGTATAACTTCCATCAGAGCTAATTATTTCATATTAATCTCAATACTTTAGCCCATACAGCTTTATAATATGCAGATAATGAGGCTTCTCTTGTTGATGCCACAAACAAATGAGTTGGACCTCCTCTGCAGCATGGCCATAGGAGAGAGACGGAGTGACTGATTGCGACAGGGCTCCCACAGAGGGATGTGAACAATTTAATTGTGATTGGGTTTTATAATTGGATTTTATTTTAATGGTTCGTGCTGCTCCCAAAAGGCTCTTGGTGCGGGAAGTGCTTTATAAATAACATTTATTAATTGTTGTAACCTCTTTTTCTTTCATGAAAGAAAGCAGGGCTTTCTGAAAGCAGCTCATCACCCCTGCTCATACCATCCAGAAGGACCTCCAGTACAGATGCAGCTGAAAATCATGTACAGCATCTTCCAGAGTGATGCTCTCTGCCATGAAGGGAAAAGGCAACACTCTCCAATCTGAAGACGTTTAGCACCATGGGTATGGCTGAGGAAAAATACCTGGGGAAGTATTAGGAGGGTTCCCTGGCAAAGGAAAGCCCAGAACCCCAGGGTCAGAGGGGCTGCCTGTGGGCTACATGGGGAGGTTTCAGGCTAGGAGCCTGAATTTTCTCTGGAGCAAGCTGTAACCGCTTGTTTTTCACTGTTAACTCATGAATCAAACTTTCAATGTCCAAGTTTTTTTCCCGCAATCAGTATCTCATCCATGGAATGATAAAAGATTAGATCAGGATGCGTTTTTCGTACTGGAGCAAGTGCCGAAGCTACATAAGCCTGGAACATAGTTGGTGGATTTTTCATGCCTTGTGGGAGCAATGATACCTTTCCATGGGTCCATTTTTGCTTATAGTAGGGATTGAAAAAGCAATTTTTTCATAGTCATCAGGGTGTAAAGGAATAGTGAAAAAACAATCTTTTAAATCAATGATTAAAACGTCCCAATTTTTAGGTATCATGTTTGGAGGTGGCAATCCGGGCTGCAGAGCTCCCGTATCTCCCATCACTTCATTGCCTTTTCTTAAATCACGCAACAGGCGCCATCTCCCGTCCTTTTTAGGAATGGTAAAAATAGGCGTGTTCCATGGACCTGTGGAAGGCTTCGTATGTCCCTTAGTTGCTCCCACATTAAATCTTGTAGTTGGGCAAGTTTTTTCTTGAGTAAGCGCTCACTGATCGACCCAAATAGTGGGTTCTGTTTTCCAGGTTAATTTTAAAATAAGCTGCCCACTTTCAATGGTTACCATCAAAAATCCTTTGGCTTAGTAACCTTGCTCTCAGCTGGGTAAGAGCATCCCTGAACCTGCAGCACAGAATCACATGGGAACACAAGGATATTGTCAAGGCCTATGTCTTCAGTGAAGAGAGCCAGGCCGCTGGCAGGCCTGCTGTCTTCCCTGACAGGGAGGTGTTAGGTTGGTTCCCTGTCAAAGGAAAGCCCTGAGGCCTGGAGTCAGAGGGGCTGCTTGTGTGCTCCCTGGGGAGGTTTCAGGCCAGCTATGTGTTTCAGTGCTGGCTCCTTTGGTTTGGGAGCTATTGCTGGAAGTTTGGCATGTTTTGAATTGAAGGCTGCTTCAGCCGAGAAAAACCCATAGGGAAGCAGTATTAGGAGGGTTCCCTGGCAAAGGAAAGCCCTGAGCCCCAGGGTCAGAGGGGCTGCTTCTGGGCTCCATGGGGAGGTTTCAGGCCAGATATGTCAGTGGGGATTGAATATCAGATCATTTCCATTCACGACTCTCATTTCTTCCACCCAAGCTAAGGAATTAACCCAGTGAGTTTCCAGCAGCAGCTATCCATGAAGGAAAACAGCCACTTGAAGTATCCTGTGGCCGTTTGGGTTACTTGCATGGATAATTAGTCATGAGGCTTTAGGCCTAAAGCTTTAATCCAGTTTCCTTTAAAGTTAAAGTGAGCTTTGGCCCTATATGTGTTAGGGTGCATATAGCTTATGGCAACTCTAGTATAGGCTGAAAACCCTTATAAATCCTGTCTTTCCATGAACTCCTAACATTTTCTGAACCTTTCATCTTTTGGACCTGATTTTTCATGCTTGGTCTCTGCCAGGAGATTGTTCTTAATGGATGATTTGAACACAATCCCTCAAGCCATTTGAGTTCAGGGACAGTTAAACACACAAAGGCTCGTCTATATTTAAAAAAAGAAAAATGTATTGTGATATAAGTGAATCAATTTCAAATCAATCTTTTACAGACGGGAACCAGCTTATTTCTGTACAGCCACATGTCATAACTTTGTGGAGCATAGACAAATTCACATGCCCCGATTCCAATGTGTGTGTGTCATCATTGATGCTGTAAAGAGATCACGGTGACAGTATCAAATACCACTGATCTTATCCAGCTGCATTTCAGAACTGGTTTCCTCAATAGGTCTAATTCAGACCCATGGACAGCAAGAAAATCAGTCCCTTTGCCACTTCTTGGAATGAATAGCTTAAAGGTCATGTATTCAAGAGGCTGAGAATGGGAATTTCTACCCTAAACTACAGCTGAACAAGGGGGAAAATCCCAGAGTGTGCTCAGCAATCACAGCGTGGCTCTGGGATACTGTTTGGGTAATAGCCATGAGGAATGTTGGTGTGATCCTACCATGGTTAATGGAACAGACTGCATGAGAGTAAAACAAGGTACAGATGCATGGCCATGACCAGACCTCCTCAGGAACACAGTGTATTTTTGGGGGGCTGCCCAGAGTGATGAATGGATGTGAGGGTCTGCTAGACTGATCAGAAGAGCTTGTTTTCTAATGAGCTCATACACATGTGCATGTTATCCATATGCTTGTGCACCACCATGAAAACATCGCACCAAGCAAGAAAGCCATTCATTTCTAAAGAAGAAAGGCATTCATCTCATTGTAGAAAATCACCTGTGAACTCTTACAGTCTTCATTACTAAGAAAAAAAAGGGGGAGCATTTTCTACCAGAAAGACAGCAGTCAGACAAGAACACCACTAACAGCCTGGAGAGATCTTGTCTTAAGGAGGACACTCTTTGTGTGGATCCAACACAGTCAGAAAAAACAATCAGCTTTTCTTCACCATTTTGCATCCATGGTCACAAATAGGTTTATTATTGTCAATTAGCTGTGTCTGGGGACATTACTGGATGGCATCAACTTGTTACCTGTTTCACAGATGGGAAAGTAATGTGCCCAGATGATAAATTGCTCTTCAGACAGCAAATCAACAGCAGGGTTGGGAGCAGAAGTCCTGATCGTTGATCTGTTCACGGATTAGAGAGGCTAGTTATAAAAAGGTGGGATTTGTTCCAGAAAATTCCAACATTTCCAAACTAACTCCCGTGCTGGGGGCAATCCAGAGGCACAGCATCAGGATTTCCTGGGAAAATGCCATTCCCAAGCATTTCAGCTCAGAACTGTCAGCTTATTGCTGTGATGTGGTACAGCTTCTCATCGTGATGGCCAAGTTATGTGTTTTGGGGCATCATATAAACGCTCCATCCATACTGGAATATAAAATTCATGGCTACAAAGAACAAGACAATTAAGTTACAATGATGTGTTTGGCACAACTGCCAACTGCTTTCCAACCACATATTTCACCAGAATTGCAAAGTTCAGGCAAAACAACCTGAGATAAAATGACATTTTGAAGTCAAAAAGGCTTTATCAACTTCTAGCTCCTGGGGATATTATACCAATTACTACTTCTATCTGCTAATGTAAGAAAGAAGTGTTTTTAAATACAAAATAATTGTTCTGAATTATTTCTCTGAATGCTTACGACTCTTGGAAAGAGAAAACACAAAACCCTTCTCATTGCACAATTAGATTTAAAATTAGGTAAAAGAATAGCCAAGATATATCTAGTCTGGATATGGTTGAAAGGAAGTAGTAGATGATAAGGGCCAAATGCTTCACTGGTGGGACTCAAGAGCAGTCAGCAGAGCAATGCTGGGTCCAGAGTAGCTTCTCCTAAAGAAAAGCCTTCAGCATATGTTAATGGCAACAGCTCACAGTGTGTATCACACAAATCCTGTTCATGTCCAGAATTCCTATCACTCTATTAGTGTCACAAGTTATTAAAAGGACATATCAAAAATAGGTCTCTCCAAGTGGAACCGGTAAGAAGTAACCATGGCTATTTGATATAGTCATAGCAACAAAGGAGCATCACCTTGGCAACACACCAGGCTTATTTACCGAGGTGTGTGTCAAAGCATATTAAAGTCATTTATATCTGAATGAGTTCTGATGCCATCTTCTAATCCTCCCAGCTCCCAAGCAGCCTCGCAACAGCTATAGAAAAGTAATCAAAGGAAGGGTTTGTGTCATGTACTGTGTACCACACTCTCAAATAAAGGCATTTTCGTTTCTGTCAGATTTCTGACCTGTTCAGAACTAATCATTTGCACGCGACTGAAATAATAAAACCATCAGCTGGAAACAGCTATGATGGAAACCCTTGAGGTGAAAATTAAATGTAGAAATTAAAATGGACTAGCACATGCCCCTGCCTGGAAATGTAGCTGGGTTTCAACAAAGACCCACTGCTGTCGGAGAGAACATACCAAGCCCAAGCCAAGAGGTGGCAAGATGATGGTCAGCTTGCCAAGCACGACTGTCTGCAGCACCATCATCTTCATCTGAACTAGCTGATGAGCATCACCATCAAGTAGGAGACAGCATTTTTAATTGGGTCCATCAAAAGAGACAAATTATTTGAGTATAGACTGTCTAGATTTGTAAGAACTGTTCATACCTTGCAAGGAAACACGTACCTTTGAGCCCATAGGATCACGATGCTTAAAAGAATAATTTAAAAAATAAGAAAGCCATGATCACTGCAGCACAGAACCCAGAGGAGTAAAAGTCATCTTGGTACAAACATGCTGTTGTGCAGGGGAGCAAGTGCAAGCCTTGACAGCATCAAAAGCACATAGAGTATTTGAACACCACGTGGGATTCATTTTAGAGCTCTCTCCTCTAAGCCTTGATTTGACTTTGACACTGGCACCTTTATATGTCCTCAAGAGTGCAGCTGCAGGACCCATTGTCATTCGGGTGCCACTGCAGCAGATTAGTTGGCAGAGCAAAATGCATCTTAATAGCATCTTGTGTTGCAAAGATGCTTTAACAATTTAATGCAATTTCCTTACAAGCATGAGGGGCAGCAGAAGCTTCTTAAGCAGCCACTCAATTAGCTTTATCCCTCTTCATCTGCTGAAGTTTACTCATGAGAGGTCACCTTGAAGAATTTGTCTTTTTCTGACTTCTTTCTCTCTCCCTTGAGTTAGGGATTCAAAGAAACTGTGGAAAAAGAGGAAGACGGATACTTTAATTCTATCATGTACCACAGTCCCCACTCGCATAGCAACACAGCCCTGGGGGCATGACACAGCCCTCCATCATGGTGTGGGGCTCTCTGCTCAGTATGAGCTCCACAGGGTTGAGAAAGAAATCATGAGACACTTGTCCTACCTTCCTGTGTGGGATTGTCCTCTCACTTTTCCTCTAAAATCTCTGCTCCAATGACAAGATCTCTCCCCATACCCCCTCCAATGCCTCCTGCATTAGGATTTATACAACCAGACTTGAGACTTCTCTTAGACCATAAGAATTGCCTTCTGGAGGCCTCCAATGACTGTAAGGGAGGGTTAGGTGATGGGTAGGCCAGTTCCACACTGCGATCTCCTCATGAGGTGATTGACACCTCTTTTTTTTTGTTTGTTTGTTTGTTTACTCTCCTTAATCTCTGTCCTCTTTGTTTAGCCTGATGCTCAGAGCAAGGAGTGACTCATAACAAGCCTAGGCACGCACTCCAGGAATGCAGCAAGATCTTTTGACTTGTGAATACCTGCATTATAATATTTTAAAGGTTTTATAATAGATTGGATCATTTCAGGTGCGTGCAGCATAGCTAGCTGGCAAAACTCAGCCAGAGCTTCTGAACGTGTGTGAGGGAGGTCGTATTTACCACTCAGATACACTCAAGACTCATGGAAATGTCACCAGCCAGGCAGGGATGAAGCAGCACTAGGGCTGTTCAAGGCTATTATTGAGAGAGACAGCAGAGTTATGATTATACCTGTGCCTCTGCACAGTGAAATCCTTCAGAGAGAGGTCAGCAGGGGCACCAAGGAAATGAAAACACTGAGACTCTCTCATTGCAGGGAATTGCTGCCCATGGGACAAATTCAGCTCTCCACGGGCAGGCACAGCTCCTGAGATACACCAGTGAGACCTTTACACCACCTCTGAATACAGTCCTGTTGCAGGTAAGCCAGGGAGCATGTATGTGGCACGAGGGGTTACGGCAACAATCCTTGGCTCTTTCTGGGCTTCTTATGTGCTTCCAATCTCAGCAAGACCCTGCTTATCCAATCTGAGATATCTAGCACTTCCTTTACTAATCTAACACTTGTTTACTTTCTCCCAGGAGTTGTGAAGTTTATTCTGTGCTTGGAGACAACTTCAGGAGCCCAAACTAAGGCCACTGTGCTGCTGCTAACACCTCGAATGCCTCTTCAGCCTGCACTGGTGATGAGCAGAGCAGCAGGTATGTGTTACTGGGAAGGGACACCTTTGGTGTAAGGCAGAGAGTGTTAATTAATTGCAGGGCAGCTCTAGCTTCTCAGAATATACCAAGAAGAAATCAAGTGGTGCAAAAATACGCAGGTCACCTTCAAGCACCAGATTCTGCATCCCTACAGAGAGAGGTGGGAAGCAGCCACAAGGGTGGGAGGGATCATGGGAGGCTCACAGCCCTGCCAGGGAAGAGGTCAAAATTCTTCTCAAGGATACTGTGGGCTCTGTGCAAATATGTGCTTCAGGTTGTCAATGGGAGGAGTTGGTTCCTTATGCCAGATGGAAAGAAATGTGGGGTGATCCTGTGTTGCTGCCCTCCAGGCAGCACTCACTGAGGGCTGAGGCTGACCCTGGTAAAGCCATGCTGTGAACTCCAAGGAACAGCTTCATCTCCTGGTTTCCATGTCGGATGTAAGTTCTTTGGGACAAGAGCTGTCTCTCCCTGAATATTGACAGAGGACCTAGCAGAACAGAGCCCCAAAACATGGCTTGAGACAGGGACAATTTGGCTGAGCTGAGGGAGGTATCTTTGCAACTAAAAGACAAACCAGCTCTGACACCATCATGCACACATCTGCAGCAAGCCCTCCTGTGCTTTAACCTATGGCTTCCCAGTAGTAATGAGGAGCCAAGTAATGTGGAGCACAGAAATAGCTCACTCACTAGGGCCAGTGCCTATTTGCAACCTCTGTTTCATTCGTAGGGAAGGAGTTGTGCAGGAGCCTGAACACGTGCTTGTCCTTGGCCATGGGTTTGGCACTTGGCTCTGTTAAAAGTGACAGAGTGCTCTGCAATCAGGAGAAAGAAGCATATTAACAGGAGGTGTAAGTTCATTGTAACAGACCCCTATTCTGCTGGACAAAGTCCTGTTGTCTGCAACTGTTGGGAAAAGCTAAAAGCAGTATCAGCTCAGTTACCTGATATTCAGCAAACAGAATCACAGAATCATAGAATCACAGAATTGTAGGGGTTGGAAGGGACCTCGAGAGATCATCGGGTCCAACCCCCCTGCCAAAGCAGCTCCCCAGCTCATATTGCTCAGATAGGCGTCCAGGCGGGTCTTGAATATCTCCAGTGAAGGAGACTCCACCACCTCCCTGGGCAGCCTATTCCAGTGCTCAGTCACCCTCACTGTGAAAAAGTTCTTCCGCATGTTGGTGCGGAACTTCCTATGCTCCAACTTGCAGCCATTGCCCCTTGTCCTATCCCCACAGACCACTGAAAAGGGGCTGGCTGATTCCCCCTGCATCCCCTGCTTCAGATAATTATAAACTTTGATTAGGTCCCTCCTTAGTCTTCTCTTCTCAAGGCTGAACAGTCCCAGCTTACTCAGCCTTTCCTCATAGGGGAGATGCTCTAGGCCCTTAATCATCTAACACAAGAGCAGTGAATGCACTGAGTGGAAAGCTGAGGTTGCCACCCTCATTTCTGTCCCCTGCATCCCCGAATGTGCCTAGTGGCTGTTTTATTTGCACTAAGAGCCTCTGCCTGTGCTACCCCATAGGATTCATCCACCTTAATCTGGGCATCTTACATGGCTCATCATGTTGCCTTGTTGTCAATAAGCAAGAAAAAAGTGCTGCAAGAACAGGATTCATCTACCCCATTTTTGACACCTGTCTTGGGATGTGATGAATCACTCTGGAGCTGCCTGTTTTTCCATGCTCCCTATTCGATGAGCTGAGGGACACCAGCTCAGATGATTTAGATACTGAAGTTTCTCTTTCCTAAGTTAGGTATTTAAAACCTTACCCTTCAGGTGGGAATGTTATACCCCCAGCCCCCCACCCTGCATGTCCTCTCTCAGGCTTACTGGTATACAGACTTGCTTTCCCACTGTCCATGGAGATTTCATTTTTGTGTTTCCTGAAATTGAAATAAAAGGTCTCCTGGGGTGTAAATAGATGTTCTGCAAACACATATTTTTCTCTTTGTGTCTATGGAAAAGAACATAATGCCAGGGAAGTTATTTACTTCTGATAGCATGTCTGAAACCTTTCATGCATAAATATAAACAGCCTGCAATGGAGTGAGGCTTCAAAGTCACAAATCCCAGAGAAATACTTTCCCATGAGTTCTCAGTGGGTTGAAGGAATATATAAGTTATGTATTCTTACCTTGTTACAGACGACTATTAGAGATTTGGGCTGGCTTATATAGATCAGCTAAACAAATATACTTTCCCTTCCCAGAAATGCCATTTAATCAAACTCCTGTGTGCTTTATGAAACAAGCTGGGCAGGTCAGCCTGAGTGGTGTGAAAAGGCAAAGCACAACCATAAATAATGGAATGGTGACAGCATTCAAGGAAGGGAGGAGGATTTGTCACCGATCTGATATTCAATTTATATTTTCAACATTTTTTTTTCATTGGCCAAAGGAAAAGCCATCAGAGGGACAGATACAGGCACTCACACGCTTATATAAATACCTGGATTCATAAAGATTTTCCTGGAAAACTTTACTAACTCCACTAACTGTGTGTGTGCTCTCAAGCAAAAATCCACATAGGCTACTTTTTGTAAAAAGCATATTCTTTGGAAAAAGATTTCAAACATAATGGGGGTGCTTCAGATGTCTTCAGGCATTTATCCAACCCTTCTACATGGAAATGGAGCGATGACTTAATACTTCAAACTTAATAGCACTTTTCCATTTCATGGGCTTGTTTGCTGCTTCTTTTCTTTCTTCTTTTCTTTTCTTTTCTTTTCTTTTCTTTTCTTTTCTTTTCTTTTCTTTTCTTTTCTTTTCTTTTCTTTTCTTTTCTTTTCTTTTCTTTTCTTTTCTTTTCTTTTCTTTTCTTTTCTTTTCTTTTCTTTTCTTTTCTTTTCTTTCCTTTCCTTTCCTTTCCTTTCCTTTCCTTTTTTTCTTCTTTTCTTTTCTTTTTTTCTTTTCCTTTTTCTACTTTTCTCTTTTCTTATTTTCTCTTTTTTTTCCCTCTTTTCTTCTTCCTTTTTCTTTCTTTTGGCCATATCCTTGATTTCTATTCAGTGAAAATGTTCCCTCACAGCTCTGTTGCTTGATGATCCCCTTTATTCTGACAAGAACAACTCTGGAAATGGAGTGCTAACTGGCATCACAGAGATGCAAAAAAGGCCCCATTTGGGACCTTGGACTCTTCCTGCCAGGTGCTGTACCCAACAGAACAGAAACCTTCCCCAGAACCACTGGAGAGCAGCCTGTGATACCATATGTGGATTCTGGGATACCATATGAGTGGATCCTGGGAAGCAAGGAAGCAAAGATGGCATTTGCTAAGGTGTTGGGGCTTTGCTGTGCTGAGCTTTTAAGAATCCCTGAAATTTCCAGGCCATCATTTCAGCCTGTTCATTGCAAGGAGGCACTAGACAATAAGATCTGCCAAGGAGAGGGATCAAGACAAGGAGCTCTGTTGAGACTCTCAGCTGACATTTCTCCATGTGTTGGAGCCTACAGAAAGCCCCTTTTCCCAACCACTGTCCAACTCCACCCCATGCCAGAAGTCATTTCATGCAGTTGGGAGGTTTATAGACAGAAAAGTGTGTGTAGATGCTGTACAATGATGTGTCTTACTTACTGAACATGCCCAGTGCATGGCTACCCAGGGAAGCACAGTGACCCTTTGGGGACCTCAACCCCAAGCTAGCCCACAGACCCCCTGCATCCCAGGGTTCATACTAATATCCAGCAATAACCCCAGAGAGACAACAGTTCTGCTGTCTGCAGAGACATCAACAGGGAACAGCCCATGCTGTTTTATCAAGCAACAAACCCAGCTTGCCCCCACCCTAGCACCCTTTGTCAGTGCTGCTCCTCCTGTTCTGATCACATTTGGTTATTGTGCTTCACAACTGGGGTCACTCTGGTGCTCTACACACCAGTATCACACTCAATTGCTACATGGGTGGTGAGACTAGAGAAATGTGGGGTTTTATGAGCATGTGCCAGTGCCAGAAGGACGTTCCTTCCCTTCCTGTCACTCACACAGCTCCAGCCACAGCATCTTCATGCTCCTGCCAGTGGCCCCTCTCAGCATTCCCACCTTGCCTAGGTCTCTCAAACACCCACACAAGGGGAAGCAGCACCCAGTGTGCACAGCTCCAAGCCCTGGGTCAGCCCAACCAGGGTGAATTTGGGCAGCATGGCCCTTCCTGGGTGAGAATTTCCAAAATCCATGGAGTACTTGAAAACGTTGCACCCTTGCTGCTGGTTGTCATGCATCGTTCCAAGTGACTGCTGGCCCCAGAATTCACCATGGGAGGATAACAGTGATAAAGGGTTATATAAACCTCATTTCGTCAGGAAAAAAGATTTAAAAATTAAGCTGGAAAGCCCCTTTCTCTGGAGATTTAGGGTGCAAGCAGCCAACAACAGAGAGCTCCACGCAGAGCCTTTGAGGTGCAGGACTGAGCACCCTGTGTCTGTGACATTCAGCCACAAGAGGGGACCCTGGAGGTTTGGAGGGGACCTGGGACACCCCCAGCTGCCTCAGCCCTCCAGCACCCCGCAGCTCCCCAGCTCCAGGCATCCCCCAGTCCACAAGAGCAACAGGGCTCACTCACAGGCTCTGATGAAGGTTAAAGGTGGGTTCTTCACTCCTGTGTTTTTCTCAGTTTGGGAATAAAATTACACATGGGATTTTTTTTATCATTATTTTTTTTTCCCCCTGAGACCTTGATATTAATGAGGTTAATTTTGCACCAGAGTGACAAAGAGAATAATAAATAATAAATGAGATTTAAATGGACCTGTCTTTCAGAAAAGAAAATAACACAGAAGTATTTCTTTTTCCTTGCCACAATATAAATGGAAGCAATCTGGGTACAACTGACCCCTCTCTATATTACCTGTAATAATTACTTAATTATCACGGATAAAAATATCCCATTATCCACATGCCCTAATGAGCCTTGGCAATACTGCAGGGACCTGTATTTGAAAGGGAGGAGACGAATTACAGCCTGAAGCCACATTTGATAAGGCCAAATCCACACAAAGAGCAGCGCACCGTATAGCCTGTCCCAGTAATGTCAGTGAAACAATTTGTGTAAGTCAAGCAGTGACACAACAACCCTATTAAAGGCAATGGTTAATTAACTGACAAAATTACTAACCACCTACTTAAAAGACTGGTTTCCTCAGTTTCTATTTGCTGCACAGCTTCAGAATGTACCAGGTTGATTCACTTTTGGGCAAAACCTGCTTCCCTGAGGACTGTGATTTTTTGCAGAGGGTTTCATCTACTCAGGCTCCCTCCCCTATAAGTTTGGTCTAAATGCACATTTCCACCCTTCTAGGGAAGATGTTCCTGCTGGGATGGTGAGGGATTGTCCCACGAACCAGTCACCAGCAGAGGGAGAAGGAGCAGCAGAGAAGAGGGAAGGATGGAGTAACCTGAAGGAGAGATCCTAAATGTCATGGCTAAACCCAAACAAGTCCTTCTAACCTCGCCCAAAAACATGCATCCCCGCAATTGCAGCAGAGCTTTCCAAGAGGCAGTGAGAGGAGGTGATCAGAGGACACGGTGTCCTGGATGGAGAGCGAGATGCAGAGCTATCACAGAGCTATGAACCATGAAACGATGGTCCTATGGGGACAGCAGCTCCCTGGCCCCACTGCAAACCTCCTGCACTGCGGCAACTCAGGCTGGAACAGGTGGGAGAAATTCATGCCTGAGCTGCATCACACAGAGCACTGAGCTTTCCTATTAGTCAGGTTTTAAACAGGCTTTCACATTAATGAGTTTTTTAAAAAATCTATCCAAATTGTCTCTCCAGGCTTCTCTTCCAGCTCATGGAAAGACCAGCAGCATCTACAGAAGGAGGTTCCGTCCATCCTGAGATTGGGAAGGATAAGAGGCTTCCATGGGATATGGGGCATCTCTGCCCTGCGGATGTGGTTCTCACTCTTCCTTCTCTAGCAACACTCAGCTTTGATTAGATGCTTAATTTTTGCATGGCTAAAGTTAGAGCAGAAGATTCCTGTCTTCAGATAACACAGTGTTTCCCTAAAGAATCAGACAAAACTTTAAACCCAGGCACACTAAACTTCCGAAAGCCATGAAATTTGGAGAGTTTTTTGAGGAGAAAGTGAAGTGATTTCTGCATTTCACAGAACAGGGATGGGTTTACTAGGTGGCAAAACTCTCCCTCCTTTTTCAATCAACTCTTTATAGAATTGCTCTGTGAGAAATAAATATTACATATCAGCTTTATTTGATCATAATTGAATATCCATCAACCTATCTGTCTATCTAGCCATCTTTGTATAATGCTGGAAACACCAATCTCTGACATAACTGGAGGCCTGTTAGAATTTAAAATTAAATTATTATTGTCATTGTTAATGGATGTTCATATGCTACAATGCTGAAGCTAGAGAAGGAAATTGATAGTTTATCTAGCTAGATCATCCTACCCATACAGATAACATTCAGAACTGCCAATGAAGGCACAAATATTCCTGCATGTCATTCTCTGCAGGAGCAGAGCCTTGCTGCCTATGCAATCAAGGTCTTTCCAGAATATACACAAGGCACCATATAATGGATTTTTCTCCTCCTCCCATCAAAACTATGTTCAAGCTGTACACACCAGCCTCTAAAATTGCATTAGAGTACCACTAAGCTGCAGAAGAGCTATCGTCATCCCACTGATGTATTTATTTAGCTGTGTTGTGTCTGCTGGAGAAAGACTAGGCAATTTTAAAAATTGGGCACCTGTTGGTCAGACAGCTCAGGATAGATGAGAAACAGAGAACCAGGCAGATTCTGTAGTGACTGGTGGTTAATTTTCCTTCCCTTCATTTAAATTCACACCCTTTGCCTCTCTGCTTTCAATATATTCAGAAGCTCGAAGGGGAAATTGCTCCCATGGTGTTTGCTGTTGCACAGTCAAGCACCAGATTTCTCCAGCAAAAAAAAAAAGCTTTCTCAGCCCCAAACATGGAATACACATTCAGAAAAAGTTAAAAACTAAACAGATGTAGTGCCAGGAAAAACACAGGGCACACTGCAATGCATTCACCTGCAAAACAAGAGAAGTAGAAAGAACTTTCTGTGTCCTGGAAATGGCAGCCTGCTTTTGTCCCTTGCCCATGCTGGTGTGGCCAGCATCATCCCAGACAGGCTTTTGAGCATATTTCCACTGGGGATTGTTCAGGACAGTCTGTGCTCTGCTCACAGATCACAGCAGAGACCTCAGCAGCCCTAGAAAATCAGGAGGGGATGGGGGTGCTGAATAGGCATCCTCACTCAGCCCATTGAACCAGCTCTGGAGATAGCTTATAAGGACATAGTGCTCTCAGTAGCTCCCAAACATTCTATTTCAGGTGGAAAACCTGAATTTCTGAACTGCTATAATTGCACTCAGAGCTCCTCTGTGAGATCTGAGCATCTCTGGCTGTGCTATGGCACAGGCATAGCAACTCATCCCCTGGAGATGCACAGTCTGGCCACATGAGCAGGTACAGACACAGTGTGTTCATGCAACAGTCTCTTGGTCTCTTGGCCTCTCTGGCTCGTGTTTTACCCACTTGAACACAAACTGGAAGAATTAAATGGCTCTTGACTGGTTCTCAACTTACTGTACAGAAAGGGCTATGAATTCTAAAGGAAGGGAGCAGGGAAGTTAATTAAAGCAGCATTTGCTTTCATCCCAGAGGGTACTGCAGCTGGAATTCAGTGGAACAAGGAATGGAGGAAAAGTCCCTGCAGAAGTGCCTGGTCTCTGCAAAGCCCAATCCCTGTGCCAATCCTTGTTCCTGTATTCCTGTTCCTGCATAGCATCCATGCTGCTTTGGCTGAGATCTGGGTGAAGGTGAGAGCCTCCTTGCCACCGTGGTTCTGGTTTCCAGCCATTTAGTTGTTGTTCCCCAGCACATCTGATACCATCTCCAAATCTTCCAGAGCTCCAACTCACTACAGAGATTTCAAAACAAAACCAGAGAGCAAAGTGAAGGAGATACCAGGTAGGCAGGGCTTTGCCTGTAGGCAAATATATCTTAATATGCTGCATTAACATTTAACAACCAAAGTCAGCAACACCAATCACAGCAGTAATTACACTGCTCTTGACACTGCCCCAAGGTGATGCCTGGAAATTACATAAATTAGCAGATTTGATTGACAAGAGAGGGGTTTCCCACAGCCTTCACTTGGCCATAGAGCCCTTGTGCTACAGGTGTCTACCTGGTCAAGGCCCAAGGGCTCATCAGCCCCCAAAGCAAATGAATTGCTGCTTTGTGTGTGTGCAGATAACTGGATTAGTCACAGATCTTTTTTTCTTTTTCATTTTTTTTTAACCCCTGTTAACTTTGCCCTGCCTTTGTGGGCAAACACACCAGCAGGAGCTGCCTGAGCTCTCTGTCTTCCCAGCACTGTTGCATTTTCAGGCTGTAATGATGTGATTATTATTTCCATCACAGCACAGTCTGCAGGTCACAACCAAAATCAGGGTCCTACTGAGGCAGGTGCCATGCAGAGCCACTTCCCCACACAGCATAGCAAACATCCATGGCAGTGCTAGGAGCTCACTGAGGATTTCTTAAGTGCCAAACCAGCTCTCTGAACTCTTTTGTAGGTGCTTGTGCATGGTACAGACTGTAGTGGCCATACAGGAAAGCCATGTCACAGAATCAGAGAATCCCAGACTGTCAGGAGTTGGAAGGGACCTTGAAAGCTCATCCAGTCCCACCCCCTGCCAGAGCAGGATCCCCCAGACTAAATCCCACAGGAAAACGTCCAGGTGGAGTTTGGATGTCTCCAGAGAAGGAGACTCCCCAGCCTCTCTGGGCAGCCTGTCCCAGGGCTCCAGCACCCTCACAGTGACTAAGTTCTTCCTTATATTCCCATGGAACTTCCTCTGCTCCAGCTCACACCCGTTAAATTGTCCTTCCTGGTGTGGGCAACCTTCAACCCCACAAACCAAATATTTCTGCAAGGAACCTGCATGTTTGTTATACATGCTCAAAAGGCAAAAGCTTTATTTAGAAAAAAAAAAAAAGAGATGAAAAATCAAGGCTTCATACACCCCCCACTGAGCACTCTCCACACTCCCCCTTCCCTTCACTGCATCTAATACTGTAGCAGATAACTAACTGGCTTGTTAGTGTTTTAAGCAGGTTTTCCCATGAATATCACATAACCTTAGGCTCTCAGAGTGGGGTAATGGAGACTGCTACGCTCTCTTGCTTGGCCACGTTACAGAGATGATTGCTAAGCAGGGAGATGACATTTGCATGATTTACAGAACTTAGAAATTCCTGCTGTGGTGGAAACACTCCCTCAGATTAGCTGCAATTCTCCTGCCCAGCTCAATCACAGCCCTTCCTGGCTGCCATGCCCACAGCTCTGAGTGGGAAAAAGATTGTCAGCAGGGTAAGTATCAACATCTTTATACATCTTTACTGGGGGGAGGGGAGGGGGGAACTTGGGAGACATAAAAATGTCATAAAGCTGCTGCTGACAACCTCAACTGTGGCACACCTCTCTTCTGTACTGCTACCCTTTGGTTTAATTTGCTCATAACTTTAGCAACCTTCAGACATTTGAGCTGAAACTGAGCTTTAGAGCAGTGGTGAAAGTGCAGCCCAGCATGTCTACGCTACCCAGGCTGAGTGCCAAGCACCCACCAGCTTCAGCAGCCCAGTATCAGAAGCTGCATCCATCAGGGAACAAAAATCTTCAGTATCTGCCTTCTGGTGATGCTGGGGATGCTCACCCTCTGCTTTGCTATTCATGGGACAGAAATCAGCTCTTCCAGAAGGTGTCTGGGCAGGCAGTGTCAGCACAACAATGTACTAACAGGGACAGCCTGGCCTCACCTTTGCTAACCTCTGTACCTGATGTGTGTGGGTAAAACCCCTCATCCACAGTCCCAAAAGAGCCCTCATCCATCCCACCCTTCCCCCCAAGTGCCAAGTGTTTAAGGGAGGGCCATAACAATTAAACAGCCTCAACCCCTCTTACCCTATCTGTGCCTCTGTTCTTGAGCTAGACAAGCTCAAAAACAAGCTAGAAACAGGAATAATGATCAACAATCTCTTCTTAGAGGTTTGGTGCCAAGTCTTGTACAGTCTAGTCCTGGATCTCAGCTGAGGCTGCCCAAAGCATCCTTACAGCTCAGGGAAATCAAATATCTGTACCAGATCTGTGTGCTCAGCTGAATTGAGCTTTGTTTGCAGGGAAGAAATCAAGGGGATGGAATTTAAACCGGAGTAAAGGAAATAACAGAACACAGTGTGTTTAGCTGCTTTGCTTCACATAGGTGGGAAATAATTGGGAGGTAAGCTGAAGGCTGCAGATCAGCAGACAGTGCTCCATACCTGCTGACAGTGCACCTCTGTTCCAGGACTTAAATTGCTTTATAAATGACAAAAATCATATTTTGGTCTGAAACTTTATGTTCTGCAAATTACTCACTTTCAACCTTTCTTTAACGTATTAAGGGAATTTCTTGAGGCAGCAGTAGCTAAGAACAGCTGCTACATGGTCTAAACCTACAGCAATACCATTAAGAAGAGGTTTTCCCCCCCTTCCCTTCCCTTCCCTTCCCTTCCCTTCCCTTCCCTTCCCTTCCCTTCCCTTCCCTTCCCTTCCCTTCCCTTCCCTTCCCTTCCCTTCCCTTCCCTTCCCTTCCCTTCCCTTCCCTTCCCTTCCCTTCCCTTCCCTTCCCTTCCCTTCCCTTCCCTTCCCTTCCCTTCCCTTCCCTTCCCTTCCCTTCCCTTCCCTTCCCTTCCCTTCCCTTCCCTTCCCTTCCCTTCCCTTCCCCTTCCCTTCCCTTCCCTTCCCTTCCCTTCCCTTCCCTTCCCTTCCCTTCCCTTCCCTTCCCTTCCCTTCCCCTAGAAAGCGAACAGCAAAGGAACAGAAGCTGGTAGAGCCATGGAGATGCACACCATCACAGGTCTGTTGGGCGTTTTTGCTTCCTGGTCCATTTTTAGCCACCCCAATGATCTTCCAGAAGATCTCATGAGTTGCAGCACATGGATCATAGAATCATAGAATCATAGAATGGCATGGGTTGGAAGGGACCCCAAGGATCACAGAGCTCCAACCCCCTGCCACAGGCAGGGCCACCAACCTCCAGGCCTGGAGCTACACAAGGTTGCCCAGGGCCCCATCCAACCTGGCCTTGAACACCCCCAGGGATGGGGCATCCACCCCCCTCTCTGGGCAGCCTGTTCCAGCCCCTCACTACTCTCTCTGTAAAAAACTTACCCCTAATATCTAATCTAAACCTTCCTTCCTTTAGTTCTAATCCATTCCCCCTTGTCCTGTCATTGTCTATCCTTTTAAAAAGTTGAATCCCCTCCTGTTCCTCTGCTCCCTTCAGGCACTGGAAGGCTGCAATGAGGTCCCCCCACAGCCTTCTCTTCTCCAGGCTGAACCAGCCCAGCTCCCTCAGCCTCTCTCCATAGGGGAGCTGCTCCAGCCCTCTGAGCATCTCCGTGGCTCCTCTGACCCCTCTCCAACAGTCCCACATCCTTCTTGTATTGATTGGGAGCCCCAGATCTGAACACAGGACTCCAGATGGGGCCTCATGAGGGCAGAGCAGAGAGGGAGATCAATACTGTACCTAGTGCCCTGGCAGGAGGAAAGGGAATGCTTTAGTAAGATCAAAACTTAGAGCAGAGGAAGTGCATCCACCATCTCCACTCTTACAAACGTGAGGTTTGGTGGAGCTTCTTGGACTTTTTTTGCAGGTAGTCAGATCTGATGTTCATATGGGTCACTGGTTCTGTCTTTTATCTGTTGGTAAAGCTTCTTATCCCAGGACAGCATCAGGTTTTCCAGCCCCCTACCAAACCAAGAGTAGGTGTTCTGAGCAGACTGCAAAGCCCAGACTTGTATCACTTGTTTGGAGGGGTGTGGGGTTTGTTTGTGTGTTTATTTTCCTTTTGTCAGCAGTAGCAGCTGAGCTGAAACTGAGGTAATTGTCACTTGGGGCTGAGAGAAAACTCACTTCTGTATCCTGAGAAACAGATATTTCTGAAGGCTGCTCAGTGGAAAAACAGGCATCTAGCAATGTGATGTATTTTTTTTTTCCCATTAAATATTTAAAGACAAATCAAAAAGTCTGTTTTCTCACTGGTCCCTGGGAAGAGAGGGGTATTTCCCTGCTGTACCCTGGGGACCTGATCTGCACCGTCTGCTCTTGGGGAGTGCAATGTCTCCACGACTGAGACAGAAAAGCTGACAGGGGAATGGTCCTGCTATTGGCATTAATTAGGCAACCCGGGAAGTGGCTTTTCATCCTGCTTTCTGTTTGCTTTTTAATCAAAGCTGTGTGGGCTGTCACAGGCAGGAGGGGGAAAGCCAGGGTAGATGCTCTTCTAATGTATGTTCATAAGCAATTTGGAGGACTTTGAGACATGACTCTGTGTGGCAAGCGAGTGGCTTGGTGATTAACAGCTGCAAGTGAGAGCCACGAAGCTACAAAGATCTTCTGTCAGGTCTGACTCGCCAAGCAAGAAAACCCCCAGATATTAAAATACACATGTAATTCAATTGTGCCTGAATTGCCATTGTCCAGAGCTTTGTGCCATCATTTATATCACAGCAAAGTGGATGATAAAATGTCACCAGCTGGATTTACTGGGATGCAGCACGGGCTCTTCAGGCTGCTGTATAAATAACGGCAGGAGGTGTCGGACAACAAATAAAGCAGACCTTTTCAGTGCACGTTGTTCTCCAACATCTTGGCAGATCCAGGCTGGGTTGCAGCATGATTGCACACTAGTGCTGGTCACCTTCACACAGAATCACAGAATCACAAGGTTGGAAAAGACCTTTGAGATCATCAGGTCCAACCATTCCCATCCTAAGCTAAACCAGATCCCTGAGCACCTCATCTACCCTTTTTTAAACACACCCAGGGAAGGTGACTCAGCCCCTCCCTGGGCAGCCTGTGCCAGGCCCCACAACTCTTTCAGTAAAAAGATTTTTTCCTAATATCTAATCTGCCCCTGCCCTGGCACAGCTTGAGCCCATTGCCCCTTGTCCCATCTCCTGTCCCCTGGATGAAGAGACCATCACCCACCTCTCTGCACCCTCCTGTCAGGGCAGTGGAGCTGGGGAGAAGGTCTCCCCTCAGCCTCCTCTTCTCCAGACTGAACACCCCCAGCTCCCTCAGCTGCTCCTCAGAGGATTTGCCCTCCAGCCCCTTCCCCAGCCTGGTTGCCCTTCTCTGGACTCGCTCCAGGACCTCAATGTCCTTCTGATGGTGAGGAGCCCAGAACTGGACCCAGCACTCGAGGTGCAGCCTCCCCAGTGCCCAGTCCAGGGGCACAATCCCCTCCCCAGACCTACTGGCCACACTGTTTGTGACACAAGCCAGGATGCCATTGGCTTTCCTGGCCCCCTGGGCACACTGCTGGCTCATGTTCAGCCTGCAGTCACCCAACACCCCGAGGTCCTTCTCTGCCTTCTCTACCTTGGAGAGCCCTTAGTCCTGCCTGCATGTGGCACAGGCAAGAGGCAGGAGGGACCCTGCTGATTGCAGATGCACCCAAGCTCTCACCCAGCACCAAACAGTTGCACTTCAGCTAAGCATCCGGCCCTGGGTAGAGAATGCAGTTCTCAGTCCTTCATAAACTCAAAGGAACCCTGCAGAAAGCCACCTTCATGCACATGTACACCCAAACCACCTCACTGACATTGTTTTTTTAAAGTAATCAATCATGCAGAGGCAAAATATGACTGAGTAAAGAATTAAGGCTGATGAACTCTGGTAGAGTGACAGTTAGTCACATAATCACTTCCAATAGTGCAAAAATGCCGATCCCACAGAGAGACTGTGCAATGGAAAATGAAGTAGAATCACTAAAGACTCCCAAAACATAAATCACAGCAGCATTTATTAATCACACAAAATACAAACAGTCATAAATCTATTGCAAACAAGCAGACCTGGCCATCCAGAGGAGCAGGGTAGAATAAAGTGGAAGGAAATGAAAAAAGAGGCAGTAAAAATTGGGAGAATGAGAAGCCCAGGACAGGGGAAAGGTACTTAAGCTTAACATTTCACAGGAGAATGAGCCAAACCTTTCCTTCTGCTGTTGCTAATGTCAGCTTTTGTGTGAGTGCCCTCTCATTCGCAGCAGCTTGTTGTGGTCTTGGACACCTATTAAGGAGTGTGATGGCCAGAGCTCCCAGGGATTTGGGCTTTGTGGTGTCAGACATGCATCTGCTCAACCTTAGCCCAAATTGCTGCTCACTAATTGGGGATAACACACTCATCCTCACTGGTGCGAGCTCTGAGACTGCAGCAGTGCCTGGGTGAGGGGGCAGCTCCCCAACTCACACCACCTCAAGTGTCTCCATCGCCTTCGGTGGAACAACATCAGCTACAGCGTGGGATAAATGACCACAAGCGATGCAGAAGACTGCAGTTTCAGGAGAGGCTGCTCTTGGCAGAAGGTGATTTTTAAGTAAACTGTTGATTTGCAGGAAAACTTCATTTTTTTGGTCCTGAAATGAAGGAGAACTTGAAATTAGCTCAGGAAAAGGTTTTGGAAGGACTAAAAATAGGGTGGGAAGGTGAAGGAGGTGTTGAAGAACTGATGGGTGTGGAGTCCTCCTTCGACCTCCTTGCCCAGGAGCTGGGGTAGCAATGCAGGGGGTAGAAGAGCCCAGTGTGGGGAAGAATGAGCCCTCCTTCTCCTAGGACACAGTCATCACATCTGACACCATGAATGCTCAGTCTCTCTTGCTGATTTTCACTTTGGATTCATGATTAATCGTAGACTGCTGGATTTAGGAATGGTTTCAGGCAGAAAAGCATTGGTCTACTCATCTCACACCACCCTTCAGAGGGATGACCATCCGAGCAGTATTTTCTCTACCCACATTCACTTTTTCTCTTAAGAATGTAACTGGCTCTGAGTTATAAACTAACATTTTGATAGCTTGCAAGTTATGCCTCATAAAGTGCTTTCTGCATTTTTGAGGGTCATATCCAGTCATCTTTTGTTTTAACTGTGACCACAACTCTTCCTTTTAGGACAATTGCATCACGTCTCCTGCCTCCCAGGGTGGGCATCCTTGCCTTTAATCTCCAGGGTATCCTGCTGTAAATCTTCTCCAGCCTCTCCACTGCAGCCAAACAAAGAGACCAACTCTGCAAACTGCCTGAAAGAGCTCTTTGTTCTCTCGCTGTCATATGGGGCTGCAGCACAACTTTCCAGACCACTAGTAACCATTTCAAGTTTTACTTCTTATTTTCTTCTTTTTCCTTTTATTTTTCTTTTTTTTTTCCTTTTTTTTTCCCTTTTTTTTTTTGGCATTTAGTAATTGTAGCAATTTCCAGCTACTTGCAGTAACTATTTTGAGTGTGGAAAGTTTTAAAGCAGCAGACCATGATCATTTTCACCCATGAGTCCTAAAATAATTGGCTAAGGTGAGCTCTGGCCCAGTTGTGCTAATTTTTCATCATTGTGGATTACTGGGAGATCTGCAGGAAATTGAATGAAAGCCAATAGTGTGTTAGTCTTCAAAAGTAATATATCTAACTCGGATGTTTACTGCTCAGTTAACTTTATGCTAGTCCCTGAGAACTAAATGAGAGACCAGTCAAGGACTCAATGGAGAACAACCGATGAGGATGTGATTAACACCAGTCAATAAGTTTTGCTGGTTTCTCCTTTTTCCTTTGTTTTGTCAGAAATAGGTCTTGTAAAAAGAAGAATTGATTTCTGCTAAGCTTTGGGTATCCTGTTGCACAACATTCTGATATATTTATAATGAACTCAGTGCCAAATTAGCAATGAGTGCATGTTAAATGGACTGAGGTTGAGTTAGCTGACAGCTATCAAAAAGCAGTTAACAGCAGGGAGGCATGGCTGAATGGGGATGTTACTTCTGGATTCTGCCAAGACTACTTCCAGGCCAAGTTATTCAATATTTTTTGCAATGATCTGGAAGAAAATCACTGCTGATAATTATAGATGTCACAAAGATTGGCAGAGCAATTAACAACTGTGAAGATAGTGCAGTTGGAGTAACCCGATTTCCTTATTAAATCCGATCCGTTCAAACGAAGTATAATTTGAATAACAACAAATTTGAGGCCACTTAGTGAAAAAACACAAAAACAAAGGCCAGGCCTCCAAAGCAGAAAACATTTGTGGAAGCACAGCTTCCAGCAAGGGTGTGGGAGTGAAACTTCCTGATGGGCAGCTGGGCAGGAGCCCCCACGGCGGCAGCATTGAAAAGTGGGCTTACATGATGCTGGGGAATATTAAAAGGGGAATTAATGAGTGGGAGTTTGGAACTGACTTTCCCTGTGGTTGTGGCTGGAAGAAAGTCCTCGTTTTGGGGCTGACATTTCAAAAAATGTTATTAAAACTTGGGGTGGGGGGTGGTACGGGCAGTGGAAGTCCTTCCAAGTGCTGTCAGAAGCAGCAGAACTGTCTCCCAGAGACAGCACACTGAGGCTTTTTAGCTCATCCGAGGAAGATCAAGAGGTAACTTGATTATACTGCATAAGAACCATCACAGGGAAAAAATATCAAGTACTAAAGGGCTCTTTAATCTTGCAGGGAGCGACAGAACGAAGACCTAATAGCTGGAAGTTAGAGCCAGACACATGTAAATGAGAGAGGCGGCACACTTCTCTAACAGCAGCGCTGATTAGCCACCGAGACAAATTGTGGTCATTTTGGGAGAACATTGTGTCAGCATTCAGAGCACCTACTGCTTTCGTGAAATATCATTCCTGATTGCTTTCGCCCTTGGAAATTAGTTTGTCCATTTTCCAGCAGACCGTGAGACGAAGGGCTTTGTTCAGGGGCCACGGAGCATCCTGCCATCCCCCTTGCTGGAGGTGGGGGGGTGTAAGCAGGGACTAGTGGGAATTCCTGCCCAAAAGATGATGTGTGGCAACAAAATTCCAAGAAGACTAAGGGGGGACCTATTAATGTTTATCAATATCTGAAGGATGGGATGCAGGGGGAAATGGCCAGCCCCTTTTCAGTGTCTGTGGGGACAGGACAAGGGGCAATGGCTGCAAGTTGGAGCATAGGAAGTTCCACACCAACATGGGGAAGAACTTTTCCCCAGTGAGGGTGAGGGAGCCCTGGGACAGGCTGCCCAGGGGGGTGTGGAGTCTCCTTCTCTGGAGAGATTCCAGCCCCGTCTGGATGCCGACCTGTGTGACCTGTCCTAGGGACCCTGCTTTGGCAGGGGGTTGGACCCGATGAGCTCTTGAGGTGCCTTCCAACCCTTATGATTCTGTGATTCTGTGCAGCTGGCAGGAAAGCGGGGCTCCCCTGAGCCCCAGCTGCCCAGATACAGTTCAGATCTGCCATTTCCAGGCAGACAGGGCATTCTCAGTTCATCCCCTTCACCATATTTCATCGTGCCCTAAAAACCAGCCACGTTTTGCAGTAACACAGAGGAGAGAGCAGTCTTATAAGATTTAAGGTCAGATTTGTAGGTACAAGATTGGAAGCAAAAGGTGAGAAGTAAAACAAATACAAAACACAACCTGAGCTGAGGTTTAACAAGCATATACCTCCCCTGACATGACTCCGATCTCAGAGCTAGTGATAAGCGTTCACAGCAACAATCCATCTTCCAGGTGTTATCCTCATCTCCAAACACCTCCCTCCTCCACGAAACCCCAGCTGCTGTTCCTTGGAGGTTTGTTTCATATGTGAATGTAATAGTCCTTGTTTGCCCTACGTGAGGCCAGGTCTCCTGGGTTCTTAAAGGATGCCTGTACTCATGCCCCATCTCATCAGGAGCTGGAATGCTTGTGATGACTCTTCTTGGACTGAGCAGTGAGTGTTTTATAAGCAATTCCCACTTTGTTTCTAGCTGGCTTGCTGGCATGACTGCCACCCACACAGCTGGATGGTTGTTTTATCATGGGTTGCTAAGTTGCTCATGCTAAATATTATATGAGACATCAGGTACACAGACGTCTCAAGAAGCACATTTTGGCTCATTACCAGCTTCTTGCATAGACCACACAGCATGGTGAGAAATGCAGATGGCAGCATGGTAGCAAGCAGTTTCCCCACCCCTTGCCCACCTTGGGAACACACTGATAGCACAGTGCCCGTGCACAGAGTGAAGGTCTCATCTGGCATATCCTGACAGGCCCTCTCCATGGAGGAGATCAGACCCATCCCTTTGACCCTGAATGAGCAGTTGCTTCACAGGGTACAGGGAATCTCCCAGACTTGAGTGGCAGTGACAGATGACTTCTTCTCCTGCCAAGCACTAGGACCCATTGCCCAAAGATATGTCCCCTGAGCAAGGAGGATCCGAAGACCTGGGACTGAGGGAGGTGTGAGAAGCAGGGCAGATCTTAGCTCCTCCAAACCCCACAAGATATTATGGAAGGGGCAAGCTCTCTGAGAAAGATAGTCCTCATCTGGAGTATTGTGTCCAGTGCTGGGCTCCCTGGGATAAAAAAGCCAGGGATCTCCTGGAGAGAGTCCAGAGGAGGCTACAGAGATGCTGAAGGGCCTGGAGCATCTCCCCTGTGAGGAAAGGCTGAGTGAGCTGGGGCTGTTCAGCCTGGAGAAAAGAAGACTAAGGGGGGACCTGATTAATGTTTATCAATATCTGAAGGATGGGATGCAGGGGGAAATGGCCAGCCCCTTTTCGGTGTCTGTGGGGACAGGACAAGGGGCAATGGCTGCAAGTTAGAGCACAGGAAGTTCTGCACCAACATGGGGAACATGAGGGTGAGGGTGAGGGAGCCCTGGGACAGGCTGCCCAGGGGGTGTGGAATCTCCTTCTCTGGAGAGATTCAAGACTCGTCTGGACACCAACCTGTGTGACCTGTCCTAGGGACCCTGCTTTGGCAGGGGGTTGGACCCGATGAGCTCTGGAGGTCCCTTCCAACCCCCTGTGATTCTGTGAGAGAGAAGAGATCTAGATGAGGTACTTAGGGATATGGTTTAGCTTAGGACAGGAATGGTTGGACTTGATCTTAAAGGTCTTTTCCAACCTTGTGATTCTGTGATTCTAGGATGGAATGATGTGTTGAGGGAACTGCACACAGGTTTTCCTGATCCCTCCTTGACCTTATTAGCACTGCTTCTGAGTAATGTCATGTGTCTGTGTCCTCTGAGTTGGTTATTTTTGCACACTCTTGTTCTGAGAGAGTGAAAACAGACAGCAGAGAAGATGAAGTTCAGGGTGGGTGGAGCAAGTGCAAGTTAGTGACTGAAGTAATTTGTGGAGCTCAGCACTGGGGTGCTGGGCAGACTGTGGTGTAGCACAGACACCAGTGCAGCATCCGAGGGAGAGGAGCCACCTTGCTGCACCTCTGATTTCTCCTCTGCTGTGCCAATGTTCTCCTGCACTCAGAAGATTCTCACCTACCAGGATTCATGAATGGGGAGATAGAAAGGAGTGGAGGGAGGCTTGCTGCAAGCTCTGCCTGCGTGCAATTTATTTGATGTAGTAAATAAAGGATTATAACAGAGACCACCATCATTCTCTGAGAAACACCTGGGGTTTTTTTTGCCTCTGTTGCAATTACTTCATCTGCCAACATAAACAATAAATTCTGTCAGACCATTTTTTAGTGCATTGTATATGTCTCTGACTGGTGCTTATGTCAGGACACCCTTCCTTCATTTTAGCAAAGACTTTCATTAAGAAATGTTCAAGGGGGAAAGAAACAACACTTATTTTAATAGGGCGAGGGCAGGGTAGGGTGATGAAGCACAATGAAAAAGGAAACGTTGTCACTATGTCATGTTTAATTTGGTTCCTTGCCAGGTTGCTAAATTCAGTTCAGATGCATGATCACACCTTAATGAATTCAACGGGGAAATTAAAATTTAACTATCTGCTCATGAAATGTTCATGCTGTTGGTTGTGTTTAATGACTAAAGACAGGATATGTTGAGTCAAAAAAAGGGAGATACCAGTCTTTTTTTGCTATCAGGACACTTCATAAAATTTATTTAATCCTCTGAGTTTCATATGGGTTTAGGCAGAAAATGGGTTCCTAGGAACTTTAGGGACAGGGGTTTTCTGCAGTTATGTTAGAGGGTTGGCATCTGCATTGAGAACCTCCAGGAACTCAACAGCCCAGGGGCTGGCTGGTGTAGAAACCTGCAATGTGGGTATTAAAGCTTCAGCTCTGACCTCCACCTCTCAAGTGCCTTTGAGCATGGCTCCTAATCCCTGACCAGCACCTCTCTGTTTCACTGTATTCTGCATTGCTGTTCAAGAGGCTTTGGCTTATGGTGTCTCCTAAGGTAGAAGAAGCCATGAGCAGGCAGTTGGGCAGGAGTCTGCAAAACTTTGAGACTAAGCCCTGCTAGGAGTCCCACTTTGGAGAGACACAGCAGCCCTTAGCAGGTCTGCACCCTTCCTACCTCCAGGACAAGGTGATGATGACAAAGATGCCACAGTGCTCCATGTGGCTTAGATGTGTCCTTGGCTGGGAGGGGGCTGTAATCACTCAGTGGGAGCCAGTCACAAGTGTTACCCACACAGAGGATTCAAGGCAGCACTTGGCAATTTATGAAAGACCCTGTGTCATTTCAAAGGTCCCCTGTGGTGTTGGGGATCCAGCTCATGGGGACCCTTGACTCAGGTCCTGCAGTAAATCCTTGCTATTGACCTGCAGCTTTGTGAGGCTACCACTTCACCCCTCTGTGCTGTAACATCACCTCTACCAGGTGATGGTAGTAGTCTGGATACTGTGAAGATGAATGTATTGTAGGTGCCTGAGGTCTGATGGGGAGGAGGAATAGACAAGTGTCACAACAGGAGGGGTGGATGCTGTCACTGCTCTGCTGGGCTTGACAGCAGCAAAGCACCCAGACTTGAGCTGCTCTGTGGGTGGGGATCTGAGCTGGATCAAGAACTTCAAAGGAACCTGCAGGTATCACTGGGAGGACTTATTTTTTGAAAAAACTAGAAGATCTGTGCCTCTCCAGCCCCATCAAACCCTGATCAGGGCTCAGATCTAGACACAGAGCCTCTGCTATCAGTAGGAAGTTTAAATCAGCTACGTATCTTGCAGAGCAATAAGCAGTGAGCAAGGCCCCCTAAAATAATGTCACAGTCAAGAGGCTGGGGTAGATGGAGGTGGTTTAGCAGTGTGGCTAAATAAAAACCATCAGTATTAGTTTTGCTTTTACTCTGTGTTGTTTGCAAAGTTATACAGAAACTGCCCTACTGATCACTGAACACTCCATAAAACCAGGGAGTGGGAGGCCTGGAGAGCTGCTAAATCCAGGGAAAGAGCAATCTTGCTGCAGATGTCTGATAAAAGAAGCATAAAAGGCAAGAAAGAAAAGGTCAAATAAAAATGGCTGTGGAGGCGGCTGTAATAGCAACACATCCCAACTCCCCCTCCACTGATTCCTGGGGAACATGCAGGAGATCCAGGGACAGTTGAAAACCTGTTTAACCTTCATCAGTAAGGGCTGGAAATACCATAAGTGTCCCCAAATTTTACTCATTTCTGAAGAGATGAGGAATAAGCCCTTTATTTGTTGAAAGGAAACCTATGAGGAAACAGCCCTGGTCTGCCTGACACTCACTATTATATATGTTTCCTGCAGCCTTGGGAGAAACTTTAACCTCTCCATCCTTCCAGGATGCTTTAAAGCAGAGCAGAGGACCTTCTGCCTCAAGAAAGCATGCCTCCTTCTCTTTTCAACTCGTAGCAGGAGTCAGTTGAGCTGAAAACATGGTACATCTTTGAATTGTATTCATTTTAAGAACTTTCAGAGGCAGATCAAAGGTTGGAGGGATAACTGTTAAACTGGCAGTACTTTGTAGTCTGAAGAGCTTTCTTTTAATCTAGTCATTTGTTGTTGTTGTTGTTTTTAATGGAATATTCATTCCTATTAAAGAACCCATCCAAGTCTGAAACCCCTTATGCTGAGAAGAATATGCATGTAAGTGATGGTCCCTGCTTCCACCAACGTACAGTCTCAGTAAACAAGACAGGTGATGGGCTGAGAATGGCAAAGAAGGTCTAACCAAGGTTGTAATGCCAGCTGGCAATGCAGCCATGAGCTGAGTACAAGAAGAGCATATGGTGATGAAGAGGCAGATACATTGGGTTTAAGACCACAAGGAATGTCTATATTCATCAGACTGGCCAGGATGCCAGGGAAAGAGAAGGTCTATTTTGCCCATGGTATGTATGGAAACATCCCACTGGTCCATGGAGCATCTCAGCTTTATGCTTTTTCAGCCAACAGCTGGATTAGGGCACCTGGAGGTCTTCAGGCTGACAGAACTTGGCTGGAGCATCAGGGTCAGGAGCTGCTGAGCTAGAGCATGTCTCAAAGAGAGACATCCTCCACAACACTGAAGCTCTAGAACAAGATGAACAAGCTGAACATCTCAGTGATTCTTCTGGGTGTTTTAATACTCCCTGTGAATGCCTTATCTGTCCTCTTAGTTTTTCCAGTTTAACCTTCCCTCTCCCAGAGCTCATTACAGACCAGACCATCAGACTTTGTGGGATCTTATCCATGAACATGATCACAGTATGCATCAGATTTCAACCTTCTACAGAAGACCCAACGTGGCACACCATGACCATCAATGTCAATGTCCTGCTTTCAGACATGGATGTGGTGGCTGAGCCACTCAGCCAGTGAGAGGGAAAGCTGCAGAGCTCCTCTCTGTGCAAGGCTCTAAAGAAATGCAGACCTCAGGCAGCAGAGCAACGACTCACCTGCTCTGTCACCTCATATTTGAGATGAGCTGAAGATCAGATTGTGATCAACAAATGATGGCCACAGCAGGGAGAGAGGCCATGGATTTGGGCATGACACCTAACCTCCGTGCAGAAAAGCTTCTTGCATAGGTTGGCAGTGTGTGTCTGATGCTCAGACCTGCACACAGTGTTTGTGCATAGCACCTGACCACCTATGTGCAGTCCATCTCCTAATTGGCACAAGAGGGCAAGCCAGCAGTCTAAATAAACCCATCAGGATTCAGGAGAGTTTCTTAATTAAAAGGCAGAGGCAGGAAGGTTGTAGCCAGCATGGACTGGTGGACAGGGAGCAGCTGAGAGCAGGGAGGTGGGACTCAGCACCTGGGGGAGAAGGAAAGGGGACATTCTCTGTGGTTCTCCCAAAACTGCCCAATGGGATTGTCCACTCTCACTCAAACAGCCCACGCAGCTCTGCTATGCCTTCCCTTTCCCAATGGCAGATTATTATCTGCAGACATACAAAATAATGCAAATGAGCCTATAAAGATGTTGATTGTGCTGAAGGAATTAACTGCTCATTAACTTAAACTTCCTATTCAATTGTTTTCATTACTGTCCCTCCTTTTCCACTGAGAAGAAAGGACACATTCCAGCCCCACGCTCCCCACAAGGCTGCTCAGCCCTTCTCATCCCCACTGGTGCTGCTGACTGGCAGGCAGCGACCCATGTCTGGGCACATCAGCTCAGCTAAAGGCCACAGTGAGAACCCCAGCAGGCAGGACACACGGCAGGTAGTATGGCTGGGAGGGGGCTTTGATCCCATCTTCATCACTGCACAACTTGGATGGAGTTAGATCACATCAGTTTCCCCATCTGCAATATAATAAGGCTGATGAAGAGTTTGGAAATCCACTCATGGAAAACAAGAAATGAAAGCCTGTTGGGGGGCTGTTAGTGTTACAACAAGATTCAGCAGCATGTTAGGAAATGAATTGTGAAGAGTCATTTTGTGACAGCCAGGGAAACAGCCAAGCAATTTAATGCCCACAGTAGTTGCCATCCCTTGGCTTTGTCCACAGATATGCCTAGACTGATCTCCCAAGTCATTCCTCACATGGGCAACTTTCATCTCTTTCTACTCAAGTGAGCCCTGTAAACTGCCTGGATTAAAAGAATGAAATGAGGTGCTCAGTGTTTACCCAGATACTGGCACCATCATTAATGGCAGCGCTGGGAGATGCGAGCGGTGTCTGTGTGGGCTCTGTAATCCATCAGGGAGGAGAATCAGGTTTGCCAGCCAGTTGGGTTAAAATATTTAAATGAGAGGTTTCTGCTCTTCAAGACAGAGGAAATCTTGCCAAGGAATGTATCTGAAAAATCACAGCTCATCCTGACACCTCTCAAAGGGCCGTTTAGTCTGATCTGCATACTGGAGATACCCACCCATGCTGCTGGGTCCCTGCAGCCTGGCTGCTGCTTGACACACGCTGAGACCTGCCAGAGAAACTGGGGAACAAGCTAAATCCAGGTTGGAAAGGAAAAGCATAGGAGGGAAGGGTAATAGGCTTCTCCAGCACTACAAGAAGTCAAGAACAGCAGCACAAGGTCAGCCTGCACATCCCTCTAGCCCTGTTTCATCTCTCAGGACAAAGGTGAACGTCCAGGCAAAGGGATAACAGAGCAACTACATATCACACTCCCCTCCTCTAGTGCCACCCAAGCCTTTGAGCATTTGCAACTCAGGAGTGGTTTCTAAGTTTCCTCCTAGGCACTTGCCCACTTTACCATTGTAAATTTCAGCAGATTCCTGCAGCAAGAATTCCCACAGCCCAGCTCCGTGGTGGGGGAAGAGCTGCCTCCTTCCATCTGCTTTGGACCTGCCTCCTGCCAACATAGTCCCTGTCCCCTCAGTCTCTCCATTGATTAGAGTCATAGAATCCTTTAGGTTGGAAAAGACCTTTAAGATAATCAAGTCCAACTGTTAACCCAACGTTGCCAAGCCCATCACTAAACCATGTTCCTAAGCACCACCACATCTATGCATCTTTCAAATCCCTCCACTGCCCTGGGCAGCTTGTTCCAGTACTTGACAACCCTTTTGGTGAACAATTCTTTCCAATGTAAACCTCCCCTGGAACAAGTTGAGGCCACTTCCTCTTGTCCTATCACTTGTTACTTGGAAGAAGAGACGAGCCCCACTTGGCTACACCCTCCTTTAAGGTAGCTGTGGAAAGCTATAAGGTCCCCCCTCAGCTGTCTTTTCTCCAGGCTGCACAACTCCAGTTCATGCAATGATAGAATAGAATCCCAGACTGGTTTGGGTGGGAAGGGACCTCACATCCCATCTAGTTCCACCCTGCTGCCATGGGCAGGGACACCCTTCACATAACACATGGCAAATCCCCATGTCTACCTGCCTTCCCATGTAGGGGTGAGATGATGCTCCTACAGCACTGCTGAGAAGGATGTTTGGAAAGGGACTGGGCAGCATGTACCAGCCTCAGCCCTTCAGCCTGCTGCATGTCACTCTTCCTCAGCCCCTGCTGATGATATTTTATCTCTGTATTATTTGTACAGGTGCAGTGATGTAGCATGGGGGGGGCCAGGGAGGAACCTGTCCAAATCTTTAAAATTTGATGGCTCTTTTCTATATCTGTCTCTTGTTCAGCAAAGTGATGGCTGGGACACAGCAGAGCGAGCTGCCAGCAGTGGGGGACATCCCTGCCATGTGCATTGGTGGGCACTGAGATCAGCAGCCCAGAAACCCTGTCCTCAGTGTCCCCAGCAGTCCCCAGCACTGAATCACCTGTCCAACCATGGGATTCAGTGCTGGAGAGGCCCACAGCACAGGCTGCTCACCAAGCCAGAGATGAAGTGCCAGGAAAGGCTGGGAGCTGGGAAAAGGGAAAAAAGCCCTGGGAAGAATAGACTTAACAGAAAGAGTCTGTGGGTTGTTGAAGACAAGGTTCAACAGCTGTTTGCTGTGGTCTGTAATTATCAACAGAGGAAAAAGGTACCTGATACTGGAGATGCTTTCATCCAGCAGGCAAAAACCTGATGAATCCGATGGCTGGAGGCTGAAGTTAGCAAAACTGAAATGTAGGATGCAAATATCTAAGACTGGAGATAATTAACAAGCTCCCCAATGGCTGCTGCTCAGCTGCTGCAAGCAGATCAGAGGCAGAGCGGGCGAGGTGCCGGCATCAGGCTGAGCTGCCAGCACTGGGGCTAGCTGCCTGTCCTGGTTTAGCACTGCATGGCAGGTACACAGCAAGGCACAGCCAGCTCCAAAGCCTTGGAAAAACTAATCTGGTGTTTGCCTAAGTATGAAAAGATGAAGGAAGGTCCTAACCTATTTGTTGTCCATCACACGCTGCCACACAAACTTCATCCTCATACTTCAGCATCGCAGGAGGAGCCACTTGGACTCAAACCCTTTTCTGCTTGCAGAATGTCCCCAGGTAGCACCTAACCCATGGGACACAAAGAAAATTAGAGATGCTGAGTACCCTAAGCCATGCCACACACAGAGATTTTAATGAGGAGTCTGTCGCTAATGCCTTTGGTGTTTTGTGGGTTGTGACGTGTCGTGGGATGTGTCACAATGCTAGTGTGCTATGGGGGGGTTAAGTGCCTACAGCAGTGAGTTTCCTTCAGCTCCTGTGTTGTAAGGACTGCAAGTCTGCATGGGGTGTATCGTGCCTGATTAATTTTATGGACTGCAGTGGGTCAAGGTTGATTTCTTTTCCAAATAAAATACCAGTTTAAGAGTAGCTCCATGTGCTAGCTAGCTTGGGAACATGGGGTGCCATTTTATTGGCTTGTGTAGATTGCTTGCTGCCTGTTTTTATTCTTTAATAAAACCTTTTGGCAGAGCTGTGGCTTCTTGTTGCCTTACACTTAGGGAGAGAACAACCAGTGCTCAACTGTGACACATAAGTTTACGAAACCAGCTGAGATATGCAGGGAGACCTCTAAGAACAATGAAGGCAGAGCTGCTGGCTGCTAACAAGAAGGAAATATGTTATTTTTAGCTATTCAAGAAGGTGGAAGGTGAAAAAAACAACCCAAGAACAAAGAAAATCTACAGTCCAATGCAGGAAGCCAAAAAGCAATGCCAAGAAAAATAACAAGCCAAGTCTCTAGCAGTGTAATGCTTTCACTGTTGGGAAGGAGGGGACCTTGTAGCTGACAGAGCCCCCCAGGATGTGAGGGGTCTGCCCAGGGCTCAGGACCTTGGTGTTTCCTGCTCAGGGACCCAGCCTGCAAATCCAGGCTGGGGCAAGCTGAGGTCTCCCTTCAGCTCTGGTCCCCAGGCTGTGTGTGCATCCCGCAGACAGCTCAGCTCATTAGCAGAGCAGGGACTTTTGCAGGCCACTGGGGCAAACCTCCAGCTGCCCAGCTCTGCACACCAGGACAGGGGAGGAAAGAAGCAGATGAGCTGACGTAAGCAAATAGCAGCCCTCTTGGCAGTCCAGGGGTGAAGTGCAGACCAAATCCTGAGCTGTGCAGAGAGGACATGAGAGCAGAGCTCTGGGGGATGCTCTAAATCCAGCTGTGCATGCGAATCCCCCAACCCACTGTGAGGGGAGGGGGTGTGTGCTGGTGTCAGTGTGAGGGTAGGATGGCAGGAAGGTGATGCAGGGAGGGTAAACCCATAGGCTGACTGAGGTGTTTGGGTGGTCAATAACTGACTGTCCCCAGGACTCAGGGGTGATGGGAGTGACCTGCAGCAGCGAGCTGCTGCCTGGCACAGGGAGCTCCTGCCCTGACACCCAAAGCAGTTCCTACTGAAGGGACGAGCCACAGAGGCCCAAGCTGTGTTTAACATCACAGTGAGTCCAATCCCCTGTGTAAATGAAGACCAGAAAGACAATTCCTCTTCCAGAGAAGATGCATTTGCTGCATGTCCAAGAGCACAAGCAGTGCAAGAGCAGAACAGAGACTGTGACCAGGAGAGGAGCAGGGAGTATTTTTCACACAACTAATCCCATTTCTAATGGGAAAGATTATTCTGGGCTGGAACTGACTTCCTGCCTGTGAAACATCCTCCCACAGAGGAGCTGTTGCATTATCCTGTGTTACAGGCTAACCTGTGCCTTCACGGATGAGCACCCCACACTGCAGAAGCCTGATCCAGCACTGGAGAGTGCATTTCAGCTAGAAGCTCCATCTCTGGGAGCACCCTGGAGCTGCCAGGCAGCGAGACAAAGTGACACTAATCAGCTGGTGAATACAACCAAATTAGGAGAAGAAAATAAAACCTAATTGACTTGTCCAGTGGGTATGTCAAGGGCCTGGGAGGCAAGTCACCTCTCTCCCAAGCTGCTCCATCACATTCCCATGGCTTTGCAGAGGCACCTGGAGAGAGCGTTCACTGGGAACTGGGAGCTTTGCAAATCCTCCCAGCATCTTTGTGCTTCCAAAAGGAATAACACTTGCCAGGAGATGCAGGCAGACAATGCACACCATGCCTGGTCCTCTCCCCAAGCGTGGGGCCACTCTTTCCTGAGGCTGGCAGGGGATGCTGCATGGATGGGCAGTACTCCTCCTTCCAGCCCTGCAGTTCTGGTCCGGCCAGGTGTGATCTGCAGGAAGGCTGTGGTCCCACCTGCACAGCCAGGCACTCCCTCTCCTCAAAGGGAGGTTTTGTAGGAAGGGAGAATTAAAAACCCTTGGCATGGTACAGGAGAGACCCCTGGGGTTGACTTCATGGCTTCTTTCTTTGATTGTTGAAAAATCTTTTTCAAAAAGTGTATTGCCACACATTAACCCTTTTGCCCTGCTGATGCTCTGGTGTCTCTTTTCACCTCTGGAGTTCTCTGTGCTTCTGGCTCCACCAGTTTCAGTCTGGCCAGGGGCCAGGCAGCTGATGGCACATCGTGAGCATCTTAACCACTAGCTCCAGCCCTACAAGGAGTTCAGTGCCTCTTATTACAGATACACAAATACCTGACCACATCAACTACACAGCCTGGCACAGGGGTGCTACAAGCCCGTCACGCTTGTGACCCTGGGGGCTGCTGTGTTAATTCATCCCCAACACAGTTACAGCTTGTTACAGGAGCTGGCAGCAGTGAGAATGATAAGAGCTGTGCTCCTCATTTCCCATTTGCTTGATCCCCAAAGGGTCCTTTGCATCATGGAAGTCCTGTGTTGAGACCTTGGGCTTGATTTGTCTTTTATATGCATGGCTTTTATGCTTACTCAACTCCATCAACTGCAGGCAGGACATTGCATATGTTCCCTTTGCAGGCATTAGCTGGTCCATCCCAAAATGATCATGGCACAGCAATGTAAAGAGATGTTTAACATCACAAACACACTGGGCTCCTCTGGCTGTGGGAAACAAACCTTGAAATGTTTTTTAACCTGAAAGCACATTATGCAGGAAGGTATTCCCAAGCCTGGAGATGGGAGGCAGCTTGTCCCATCACTGAAAGCCCAGCTTGCCCTCCCAGCCAGGCACTTCCCACCAGCACATCGCCCTGGCTCTCAGCAGATTCACTCCTCCCAGCCCACAGCGATTTGCTTTTCTTCTCCAAGTGTGACAGCTCCTAAGGCTGAATGTGAAACAAAAGGTGAAATTATTGTCAGTTAAAGTCATTTCCATCCCCACCCCTCCACCTCTGATGTAGCTGCTTATATACTTGTATTTGCACAAATAATGAAAATCCCTTGGGGAAATCATGTTATCTCCCCCACTGTGAAGCAGCAGGCTACCAGCAGATGATAAAACACATGAAGATAGACAAGGCAAGCTGTAACTGCTCTGCTTCCCTGGAAATCTTCCCCTTTTCAGTTCTGATGGAAACACACTTTTCCTCTTGTATAAAAAAGGTGATAGGACATTTTTCTATATCTCTCTACATGAGAAAGTGAAACAGAGGTGCCCCAGTGCTATTGACTGTGGCTGCCCCACCTAGGAGATTCTTGCTATCATTTGATATTCAAAGCTTTTGAGTGGTATTTGCATGAAGAGCTTCCCTATGTGGCAGAACTTGTGTCTCAGGGAAGATGCTTTGACTTTTGATGGAGGGGAATGGAAGAGACTTTTGAAGATGGCCAGCAATGCCTTTAGAGCGTTGGTGTTTTGGATTGTAGCACAGAAAAAAATGCTCCTAGGGAGCAGAAATTGCCTGTTTCTACAAATTCAAATTATTGCAAAGATCAGGGGTTTCCCTTTATATCTCGTGAGTAAATGCACCAGAGCACAACCAAAGGTCTTCCAGCCTCCTTTGTGAAATGTCCCCCCTCAGATACAGCTTTCAAGATAGACCAGAGTGCTACAGAAAAAGGCTGCCAGCAGTGCAGTCATGGATGGTGCTGGACTAGGATAGACCATGATGTCCTAGGCAGATAAAATCACAAAGCATCTCATGTATTTAATGTGCTTTTGAAACAGCCCTGACACAACAAGGAGAGAGAAGATCCTCTTAGATCCCCCTAAACTTGAAAAGCAGAGAATGAAAGAGCATCCAGATGACGGCTGAGTCTGGACCAGTGCTTGGACCGGGCTCTACAGAGGCTGGCTGAGGAGGATCCATCAGAAGTACCTCACACCCAGAAGCACCTCATGATGGCAAAAGGAAGCCTGTGATGAATCCACAAAACATCTGTATATTTTAAAACTGTGTTTGTAGGGTGGAGGGAGCAGGACCACAGCACCACGTTGGTCAGGGCCTGATGGTGGCAAGCAGTCTGCTGTTCCAAACTCAGGGACAACCCATTTTTATGGTCACCATGCATTCATTCCTATGCCTGTGCAAGGGGAGTCCCTCAGACACATCCCTCCACTGCTTTAGACATTACAGCAAGCTGCAGCCAGAGGAGCTCGTTACGAGTCTATTGGCCAAGTGCTGCTGTCATTTTCTGCACAAAGCAATAGTTTCCAAGCCTGATGGATTGAAAACAATTAAGTGGCTTCTATTCCTTTCTTTGAAGAAAATACAGGCATGAGCAAACTCTCTGGCAGTGCATGTTGATTTCTGATAAAATAATTAATCCAAATGCCTATGCAAATCAGGTCTGGACGATAATCACTAAAAAAATTTAATGCTGTAAATATAATGAAAACATAATTAGCAATTAAAGACAGGGGTGACAGCCTGGTGCTGTGGATGGAAATAATGGGAGTGTTGTTCTGCCTGAATGCTGGTAGAAAGCAGCAGCCTTTCAAGGCTGCTGTTTCAAGTTCTGCAAGACACTAATTGAAAGACATTTTCCTGGGTGAAGACCTCAGCATCTCCAACAGCTTGGGGATTACTGAAGCACTGGGGAACAGGCTAATCCTGTCCTCCCTCAGAGGATGCTGGCACACGTGCTCATCTCCCAGGCTCTGTACTGGAGCTCGGCTCCAGAGCAGTTTGGCTGGAAAACAAGGAGCTATTTTGGACAAAACACTTGCCCATGGCTGCTTGTCAACCTGGAAGGGAGGAACCTGGTGACCTGAGGGGTCACCATTCAGTCCTCCATCCTCTTTCTTGTGTTTCTCTGCAATTTACCTATTTGTGAAGATCCGAGTTTTCCAAGGTAAGGGTTCAACCCTTTCCAAGGGTTCAACTTTGGCAGACATGACTTACAAAGTATTTGAGCCTGATCTCTGTGAGAAGCAGGGCACAAAGACCTCCCAGTGGAATGGAGGAGCCCATAGAGGTTTATTCTCCTCTCCACCTTAATGATGGAGAATTAGGAATTTAAATGTAGAACATTCAACACCAGCTTTCCATACTTTGGCCTCCTCCCCCTGCTGAAATCTCTCCTTCAGTCAAGAGTAGCAACTATCTCTTGCCTCCTTCAGAAGGACAGTGAGGAGGGCAATTAGGCAGGACATGACTTTTTGCCAGTTGTGTGCCTGCACCTCACACTGATGCCAGTAGTAGCTGAAGGGATAATTGAGCCACTGGTGTTTATAAAGCTCTTTGAGTTCTTTGGGTGAAACATGGGTGTTTATGAATCATAGAATCACAGACTGGTCTGGGTTGGAAGGGACCCCAAGGATCACAGAGCTCCAACCCCCCTGCCACAGGCAGGGCCACCAACCTCCAGGCCTGGAGCTACACAAGGTTGCCCAGGGTCCCATCCAACCTGGCCTGGAACACCTCCAGGGATGGGGCACCCACCCCCTCTCTGGGCAGCCTGTTCCAGCCCCTCACCACTCTCTCTGCAAAGAACTTCCCCCTAATATCTCATCTAATCCTTCCCTCCTCCAGCTTCACTCCATCCCCCTTGTCCTGCCATTATCTACCCTTTGAACAAGCTGATTCCCCTCCTGTTTCTCTGCTCCCTTCAGGTACTGGAAGGCTGCAATGAGGTCCCCTCACAGCCTTCTCTTCTCCAGGCTGAACCAGCCCAGCTCCCTCAGCCTCTCTCCGTAGGGAAGGTGCTCCAGGTGCCATGACTGTGATGGCAGCTCCAGGGGCTTGCACAGAGGCTGACATCTCAACCTGGGCAGCCCTTTCCATCCTTCCAACACTGTGTTCATGCACTAGCCTACACTGCAGTTGTTTTGCTCAACATGTAGCACCAAGGCTGGGAGGGTGATCTTTTGGGACAGTGTATGTGACCTATAAAACCCTCCAGTTCCTTTTTTTGTTTGGTTTTTTTTTTTACAGCTCAGAAAATTAAAATTGTGCACTGGATGGTGATGAGGGAAGGAGAGAAGCTGTATTTTTGTTCACCATGCATTGCTCCATCCCTGGGACTACTCTGGCCTTAGATCTTCACAAAAGCAGATGGCAAAACCAGCCTGTTCGACGCTGAGGTCTGAACTAACCCATTTATCTCCACTGGCTGAAAAACAAACTTTCTCTTCCATTGGAAAGTCTGACATTTTGAGCTCCTTTTTCAGTCCAAATCCAAAACCCAACAACCCAGGTTTAAAAATTCCCCCAGGCAGAGAATGTCCTGAAAATGTTGCTGTCACACCACGGAAATATTATCTCATATCTGGCCAAGTCTATCCCAGGATCCAACCCAAAATCTGAAGTCTCAGTTTTTAATAACAATGGGCTTTAGCTTAGGAGAGCAAATGTTTGAGTAATGTTAAAAAAAAAGGTCTGTATGTTATAGGAGGAAAATTTACAAGTTGAAACTATTCATTTTTGTGCTTTCCTCGGTGAAAAATCTCTTTAAAATCAGTATTTTTCTATGGGGTTTTTTTGAATGATGGGTGTCACGTTTTTGCAACAGGAAACACCTCTGCTGAAAATGGCTTAGCCACCTCTCCTGTGGAGCTTACCCTGTGCCTTGTCTTTCTAATCAGAGCCCCCCTCTGCCCTCTCTCCACCCCAAGGGTGGTATCAGTGTACTTGCACTCACCTAACGAACTCATATTGTTCCCAAAGACTGCTTCCCATCCTAATACATTATGAGAGTGATTAGGAATGATTTTCCTCCTTACCAACACGTGGTTGAAAGGGGTTTTGGAGCCCTGTGAAGCTCAGCAGGGAGGATGGTTCCTATCTGGACTGCAGAGCAGATGTGCCAGGAGCAAGAAAGGTCCTTGGCTGCTGTAGGGATGGAGCAGGCTTGTCCTCTGCTCAGCAGGGTTTCATCCTTTCACCCTCCTCACCCAAGTGCCCAACCTCCCCCGTGGTCACCCTTCCCTCTCCATTCAACTCAGTTCCATGGGACCAGCTCACCCAGACTCTGTGTCTAATGGGTCTCTTTGCTTGACTGCTTTCTTATCTGTTGCCCAAAAGGATGCCACTAAACCCAGATGACTGGAAACAATTAAACAAGATGCATCCTGATGTTTGCTGCATTGATTAAAAACATCATCCAGACACCATGAAAACTGGCTAAATTTGCCCCTAAAAACTCTGTGTTGGGGAGATCATTTGTCGCTGAGCCTGGCATTAAAATGGAGAGATACTATACATTGCCACAAGAGATTTATATCTAAAGTAATAACTTAATGCCACGGCAAATGCTTTAATTTCTTTGTAGTATAAATTAGCATACTAATCTGATAATAATCCATTACAGCCTCAGAAAGAAAAAAAGGAAAGAAAAAGCTATCACACATGGCTGATCATTATAGGAATTGAAACCAAGACAAAGGATGGCACTGTAATTTGGCTGAAATTTCATGGTCATAACACTGGGAAAGGTGAGGAGGGGGTTAGATCATGGAAACACTAAAGGGGCCATGAAAGCAAAGCCAAAACTTTGTCTGTGTGTTTACTGGTCTCTCATCATCTGTGAGAGAAGCATTTACCTGGGTCTACTGAAGTGAAAGGTTTAACATGGGAACGGTGCCCAAACCTGGCTGGGGCTGGTTCAGTCAATCTGTGGTCTGTGAATCACAGAGAGTTGGTAAGGTAGGAGAAGGTGGTGTGACTGCAAAATGCCCTCAATGAGGGGCTGTCAAAAAGCAGCTAAATAAAGAGAGAGAAAACTGACTCCAAGACTGAGAAGTCCACACTGACCACAACAGGAACTTGGACACGTGCATTACCTATGTCCAGACACTTAAAGGTGTGTATCCCAATATATGGGGCTGTGCCCATCTTTACCTGCACAGCAACCCCCACAGCAGCCTGCCAGCAGCACACCCCAGACAAATCCTTCCAGCAGAGCCAGGTCTCAGGAGGAAGGGTAATTAAGCATCAGAAGTGATTATCAGGAGATACAGTGGTGTCTGCATCCCTTGAAATCCCCAAATCCAGACAGGGCAGCTTTTACAAAGCTACATCGCAGCTCAACCTGTAATTACAGGCTGGGCGCCTGTCAGGAGATAAGATTTTGTGGTCTGTGGTTATGCAGGATGATCGCAGGCTGCTGTCTGTGCTGCTGGGAGACTCAAAGCAGTGTGAGGAACGCTCATTTTCCAAGGTAAGCACACAGAGTCACAGAATCACAAGGCTGGAAAAGACCTTTAAGATCATCAAGTCCAACCATTCTCATCCTAAGCTAAACCAGATCCCTAAGTACCTCATCTACCCTTTTTTAAACACACCCAGGGAAGGTGACTCAGCCCCTCCCTGGGCAGCCTGTGCCACAGCCCCACAACTCTTTCAGTAAAAGATTTTTTTCTAATATCTGCTCTCCCCCTGCCCTGGCACAGCTTGAGGCCATTGCCCCTTGTCCCATCTCCTGTCCCCTGGATGAAGAGACCATCACCCACCTTTCTGCACCCTCCCTTCAGGTAGTTGTAGGTGGGGAGAAGGTCTCCCCCTCAGCTTCCTCTTCTCCAGGCTCAACACCCCCAGCTCCCTCAGCTGCTCCTCAGAGGATTTGCCCTCCAGCCCCTTCCCCAGCCTGGTTGCCCTTCTCTGGACTTGCTCCAGGACCTCAATGTCCTTCTGATGGTGAGGAGCCCAGAACTGGACCCAGCACTTGAGGTGCAGCCTCACCAGTGCCGAGGAGGTTGGAGACCTGGGCCCTGTGTGCTGGGTTTTTAGGGTTTTTTTCAAGGGTGTTCTGTGTGTTTCAGAGAGTGTCTCCAAAAAAGTGTCTAGAAAATCTATCTTGCTCCTGAAATGAAGTGTTTTGGCAGAAATAGCTGAGAATTTAACTGGAAATAGTTCTGAACATTTTAATAGCCAACAAATTAGGCTGCCTTTTGTGGCTATGAATTTCACCAAGCCCTTAATGCCAATATTCTAGTTAAATTCCCTTAAATTTCCAGAGGCAGACTGGGGATTATGCAGCTCTGTGCCTGAGATTCCTTTTCCTCTATTACATTTGCCAACAGAATTCAGGGTCCCTTTTCCCCTTCAATATAGGAAAAAGCTCTTCATCTTGCAAAGAAGAACTTTCTAGTTAAAAGACTTGCACAAATTAATACCAAGTAAACACATGGCACCCAGCTTGTACCGTGCAGCATCAACAGCACCAGTAACACTCACCAAAGAACTCTTACTTTGGTGAGTAACAACTGGAAATGAAGAGTTTTTATATCATCCCCAAAATGGTTTATGCTCTCCTTGCTGAAAGGAGCTCTTTAAAGCAGGGGTGAGGTTTGACTTAACTCAATTTTTTTTTCACTTTAATTTTAAGGGATTCAAATTATTTCTGTGAAAAAAGGTTTCTTCCTAGTTAAGTTTTTATTATTTTAGTGCTACTCTCATGCTCATGGGCATTCTGTTCTAGCATTGCAGCTCTCCCTTGGGTGGGGCTTTTATTTTTTGGGGCTTTTTCTGCAGTTTTTTCTATCCTGTGAATAAAGTGGGATCTATGATAGCAGAGTGTCCCTTTGAATTAACAGGTCTTTTCTGAATGCTGCAGAAGAGAAGCTGACACCTGCCAAATTACAGATTCCAGGCAGAGGTTTATAAATTGGGAATACCTGCTCGTTTTCAAAGATCATAAAGTGTACAGTTTTTTGCAAACTGCAAGAATTCCACCTCCATAACCCACCTGTTTCCAGCTAAATGAAGCTGTTGGGCATTTGAAGGTTGCTAGACAGCAAAAGGTAATGCCATGGAAGGGTAAGGCTGAAATTAAGCCAAAACTGGAGTGCAGGGAGGTTTTATTCACACAGAAAATAACCCCAAAATTCAGGCAACTTCAGAAGCAGATTTAAATGTAGGTGTATGAGTAAAGTCTGGGTTGTGATGTAGTAGTTTCTAGACTGCCTGATTAGCCTTAGCTGAAGAGCTAACCTTAAATACCTGTATGACAGCGTGAGATGTTTAGAGCCCAAAATATCCAATGTAAAAAAGGAAAGAAGGGAAATGAGATTTAATGTAATTGGCAAAGGCACCAAGATGCCACTTGCCTGAGTCAGGGCCAAGGAGGAGGTCAGAGCCAGCAGTGATGCTCAGGAGCAGCATCCACTGGGTTTGCACTGCTTTTTCATTCTCTTCAAACAAGAGGTGAGGGAGCAGAGTGGATGCAAGAGACTTGTTTTTCTTGCTGTAAGGCATTGCTCAGGAAGGATTGCTTTCACCCTGTTGTGGTTTAACCCAGCAAACAGCTAAAGCAACCACACAGATATTCATTCACTCCCTGACTCCCCCACCCCCAGTGAGGTGGAAAAGAGACTCAGAGAACAAAACTAAGACTTGTGAGTTGAGATAAAGTGGTTTAATAGGATGGAAAAGGAAGAGGAGGATGAATAAATAACAATAACAACAATAATAATAATCATATAATTAATATATATTATATTGTGGTGGTTTGGCCCTGGCTAGAGGCCAAGTGCCCACCAAAGCCACTCACTCAAGCCCAGAATATATATTGGGAGGCTTAGGATTCAAGGTAAGAACAGAGGGATCACTTTCTTCATGGGGTCCTACCCATGGCAGACAGTCCTTCACGAACTTCTCCAGTGTGAGTCCTCTTTATTGGGGAGTCACCTCCTCACCACGGGCCTCAGCAGGGCTCCCTTCCATGGGGTGCTGAGCTTCAGGCCCAAACTGCTCCAACCTCATCCCCCCACAGAGTCACAAGTCCCCTGGCACACCTGCTGTGGCATGGATCAATATCTCCACAGGCTGTAGATGGTCTCTGCTCCCCGTCCTTATCCATGGGCTGCGAGGGGACACCCACTCCACCATGGTCTTCTCCATGGGCTGCAGGGGAATCTCTCTCTCTGGCACCCAGAGGGCCTCATTCTTCCCCCCACCCACCTCCTCCTTCCCTGGCCTTGGTGTCCACACAGCTTTTACATCTTCTCACTCCCTTTTCTGGTGGCAAAACGCCCCTGCCTGCAGGTTTTTTTCTCCTATATGTGATTCCCAGAGGCGATGTGACCATCGCTGATGGGCTCGGCCTTGGTCAGCAGCAACTCTGGCCTTGAATTGAATCTGGGGCCTGCAGAGAGCTTCTAGCTGCTTCTTGTAGCAGCCATCTCAGCAGCACAGCTACGCAAAACCACAACATATATACAATAATTGTATATTATATGTTGTGTTGGTGTTGCTCTATTATTATTATTTATTTTTATTATTATTATTATTATTACTACTATACAAAGAAAATTATGCACATCAGCCCCTCAGACTGACCATGACATCATATGGCATGGAATATTCCCTTGGCTGTGTCCCCCCCGGCTCTTTGTGCACCCCCTGCATTCTCACCAGTGAGGTGGGGTGAGAAGCTGAAAAGCCCTTGACTTGGTGTAAAAATTGCCCAGCAGCAACCAAAAGATCAATGTGTTACCAACACTGCTCTCATCCTAAACCCAAACCACAGCACTGTACCAGCTGTGAGGAAGAAAATTAACTTTATCCCCTCCAAAACCAGTATATGCCTTTATTTCTATATTTTTTGGTCCCTGTTCCTTCACACTGAACCTGTTCAGCTCTGTGTTGCTATGGCAATTAGGGAGGTGTTGCACAGCCCTTCTGCAAATGGCAGCAGCCCTGCACAGGCAAACTGTCTTGCAGAAAGGAGGAGATCTGAGCTGGCCTTTGGACTAACCAAAAATGACATTTATAAAGCTGCTCTTGGCATGTATCACGTCTAACGTTCCCCCTGCTAAGGAGAAAGACTTTAGATAGGTACAAGTGAGGCAGATGGGTACAATGCACCAAGCCGAGACCTTGTCTTCAAAATTCAACCACAAAAGCAACTGCTTCACAGCAAGAATCCAGAGAGTTCTTTCTGAAACATTAAGAAGCAAAGAGGCAAAATATCTCGGGAGAAACAGCTCTGATATTTCTGAGGCAAGCAATTAATCTTGTGAAAAACGTGATTTTCAGAGCGAAGCTGAGATTTCCAAGGGCATCAGAAGAGACTCTGGAGATCTGAGCTGGCTCCTCTGAACCGTCCTCCCAATTAGCTTCAAAATCCTCAGCCTAGATGCCCAACCAGCGCTGAAACTCTGTGTGTTTCTTTCCAAAGCTCTCCATCACCTCAGTACACTAAGCTTTCCATTTGGGGAACTTCCCAGCCCTCCCAGTTCACATGATTTTCCGCAGGATGAGATGGGACCCAGAAGGATGGTGCATTTCATGTCCATGTTTTCCCTGCAATTTCCTGGGCATGCTAAGTTGGCTGGGATACCAACTTAATTTCTATCTTGGGGAATCAAGCTACAGTCTCACTTTGAAATGTCCCCAAGCGCTACACCAAAACCTTGATGCATATAAAACTCCTGAGATCCGGAGATCCCTCGATGGTTGTTCCCCCCCCGGCTCAGCCTTGTCCCACCAGTTAGATGAAAGCATACTGATATTGGTCCCAGCTGGTCATTGAGTCATCCTTAGACTTGCCAACTTAACAAGAATTAACATTAATTATCCCTGTCAGCAGTTTGAGCCCTGGGATTTCCCTTGAGCCCGGCACAGCTCCATATGACATGGGTTAAATTTATACAAGGTTTTGGAATACCCCAAGTGCCTGTAACATCTGGCACAATTCAGGGTTTCCACGCCCTTAGGGTCTCAGACCTGTCACAGATGGGTTGACCCCTGAGGATATAAGGTCCCTGGGTCAGGACCTATTGATTCTCCAGCGCTTTGTACAGCATTTGTCAGTGATTAGGGAACAGGAACTGAACCCGAAGTGTGTTGATGTGGCCTACGTGCATATAGACACAGTCATCTGGCTTGAGGGAGCAGTTAGATTAAAGGGCATTTTTGTTTATCTATCCCCTCTTTGCCCTTTTGGGCTGGAAGGAAGGTTAAAGAGGCTGTTTCTGTGATTCCATAGCCCAGCATGCTGACCAAAACAGTGAGCAGCATTTTGCTGTCTGGTTTTGGAGAAGTGTCCTGGAAAGGTTTATATGGGAATCAGCAAGCAAAGAGCTCTTAAGACACCTTTACCACCCCTAATTCTGTGAGTAGGGGCCAAGGTAAGTCACTATCACTATCCCTATTGTGCTGGGGAAACTGAGGCACGGGAACAAGGTGACTTGCAAAAGAATGTCCAGGTCACCGGTAGCAGAGGGGGGTGCTGAGATGCAGCAGGCTGAGGCTTTCCTCACCATTTCCGGACCGTGAAGCATGTTTCACAAAGTGTAAAGATGTATTTTAAATAACATAGAGGGCTGCCATGCCCTGCTGAGCACTGCTGCCTCTCCTGGAGATACCTACTTATCTCCTGGAGATGCCTATTTAACTTCTAGTTTGGAAATCAAGGTACCCTCTTACTTTGAATGTTCCCTGCACCAAGCCCTGGGTGCACCTGTCACAAGCTGCAAATCAGAGCTGAGGACTTCACCCTGGCAGGGAAACAGCTTTAGGTCTGTCTGGAGCACTTTGGAGAGGGCAACAACCTGCAGTCTAGTCCATCTGCAGCAGCTTAAAGGCACTGGAGGGGAATAAACATCCCCTGCACGAGGACAGCTCCGCAGCAGCAGTGCTGAGTGTTTATCTGCTCTGGGAAGGTTATTCATTTAACAGCAGCACAACTTTTTCATGGCATGAAAGCCTCTCAGGAGGGCAAGCCTTGAACCAGACCTTCACTCCCCCCCTGCTCCCCAACCCCCTACTCAGAGCATCCTTCCCTCCGCCTGGCCCTGCCACCGGCCGTCAGCACCTTGACGTAGGGCAGTGATTAATTGTGCGAGCTCCCCAGCTCTCATCTGGGGCTAACTGACAGGAGGTGAAGCATGACAGTGAATAATGGCAAGACCTCTGGAAGTCTGGGAGAAATTAAATCAACGAAACAGTATTTGTTCGCTTTCCAGTCCCCTGTCCCCTCCCCTCTCCCTCCCTCCATCCTAATGGCATTTCAGGCTGTTTGGCTGCATTCCCCACCTCATAAACCAGGGCTCAACATCACTGAGAGCAATGACTTTAAAACCACCATGGATGGGCTGTTGGCTGTGGTGGTGCTGGGTTTTAACCCTTTCCCTCCTGGGGAGCGGGGTGGTGCAGAGGCAGAAGGAGCCCCGCTACTACAGCACTCGTGAAGAGTCACTGAGATGAACTGGGGTTTTATTTTTAACTGACTGTGAAAATTGCATGTGCCCAAGAGCCTCAGAGACTGAAATATCAATTGCCCCAGGCAAGGCAGAGAGTAAACGTATTCATTTTTCATTCTTGGCTGCTGGAGGGAGAAAGTCATGTTGCATGCACGGACCTCTGCCTTCCCAGCATAATCAGTCCTTGAGGTTTCTGCTCCTGTCAAGGGCAGGGACAGGACCAGGTTCTCTTGGAGATGCCCATCCCTGTCTCAAGGCAAGCAGAGCCCTGGCAAGCTCATCCCCAGCTCTGACAGCACCACATGGCAGCAGCATGACCCACCTGGATCTGAACTCTATGACATGCTCACAGACCTCCCAGGGACACTCACTGAGCAGCAGTGACATTAGTGCTGCAGAGAGTGAAGCTTCTCTGCATCTTTGGGGGCTTGACTTTGTTTGTTTGTTTGTTTGTCTTGCTGTTGGGTTTTTTTTGGGGGGTGGGGGAGGTGTTGTTTGTTTTTTTTCCCCTAGGCTGGTTCCTGAAATCAACTCAAACTCATAAAATCTCCTGTTCTGTTGGGTTCTGTGCTTGCAGTAAAGATGAGTGCCCTGCAGTCAGGGTGCTGGGGTAGGAGACCTGGCCTGAGCCCCTCTTGGTGACTTGCAGTGATGGTGCAAGGGCACTGCAGGGATAATTCAGAAAACAGCAGCATTTTTCCACTTTGTGGTGGCATTTCAGGCTGTTCGACCCCTTTCCCCTGGGGCTCCCCAGCACCAGGCTGAAGTCAATCCCTGTGTCATTAAACATCCCAGTGTGTAAGTCATGTTTAAGAGCATCCCAGTCCATAAACATCTCCTTCCCAGGAGAAGGAGTAATGCATTCAGGTCACAGGCTCTCTCCCTAAGGAGAATCAAACCTGAGTTTCCTACACGGTGAAGGAGCTCCTCAAGTACAGACAGAGTGAATAAGGATGAAATAATGCTTCTTGGGCCTCCAGCTTTGTTACATACCCTATAAATGATTTATTTTTAATTACAAAAAGAGCTACAAGCAGCCTAAGCCCAAACAACTTATATTTATGTTGTTTACAACCAAATTTTTATTTATTCTTTGATTATTTTGCCATCATCTTCTAATCAGTTTCTTTCTCACATGGGAAGTCCAAGGTGATGCTTTGAGAGTTAAAGGAAAGGCTTTGAAATATCAGAGGAAAGTCTCTAGGCTAGGTTGCCTGTTTCAGCTGCTGTGGACACCTAATCTGCTGAGATCTGTATGCAGAACTCCAGCCTGGAAATGCCAGGGAAATCAAAGCCAGGGCTTTCTTCAGGTGTCCCCATCACAAGCAAAGAGTCAGTCCTCCTTTTCTCCTCTGTAAAAAGCAGGTGATGCTCTTTTGTTGTTGTTGTTTTTAAAAAGGCAGCATTGCAACAGAGAGGTTTTTGGTGGAAAAGCAATGCCTGGGATTGGTTGTGGCCTTCAACAAAACCCTGAGGATGTGCTGTGCTGTGTCTCTGAGCATGTGCTGTGCTGTGGCTGGGCACGGATCTCTGCTCTGGCTCTGAGGCAGTGCAGAGCAGCTGGGAGATGTCAGAGCAACAGCAAAGCTCACCCCTCTGTCACAGGGAAATGGAAACAGGCTTCAAGACAGAGCAAGCTCCTGGGAACAAAGGAAAGCTTGCACACCCTCCGTGTGACCCCTGAACCCCATCCCACACCGCTATTTATACATCAATCTGCGTGTAAATCAGGGCTCTTGTGTGCTTCACACTCTTTTTCCAGCTTTCTATTGGAGAGAGATATTCCTAAATCCCTGACCCTTCAGGAACAGGCCTGTTCCTCCTGGCCACGGCTACCTGCCTGGCTGCCTGCAATTACACAGCACATTAGCAGCCTTATTGAGATTATGTTCTGCCAGCTACACAAATGGGCTTCTCTCCTTCCAGCAGTTGCAGGCGCAAAGGACCCTTTGGAGGGGGCTTGGCAATTAAGCTGAACAACAAGAGCTCCCAGGCCCTGACTGGAGTCAAACAGGGGCTGCAGCAGCACAAACAGGCAGCAGCTCTGCTTGGGCTGGGCAGATTTTTTGTGCTGAGGCATGTGGTACTTGAGGGACTGCTGAGGGCAGGGCAAGGGGGATGGAGTGAAGCTGAAGGAAGGAAGGTTTAAATTAGATATTAGGGGGAAGTTCTTTGCAGAGAGAGTGGTGAGGGGCTGGAACAGGCTGCCCAGAGAGGGGGTGGGTGCCACATCCCTGGGGATGTTCAAGGCCAGGTTGGATGGGGCCCTGGGCAACCTTGTGTAGCTCCAGGCCTGGAGGTTGGTGGCCCTGCCTGTGGCAGGGGGGTTGGAACTCTACGATCCTTGGGGTTCCTTCCAACCCAGACCAGTCTATGATTCTATGATTCTATGATTCTATGACTGCTCTGCTTTTGAAAGGAAAGCACATTCCTGAGGTCTGTTGGCTTCTGGGTCACACCTGCAGGTAGAGCAGCTTGGCAGAGCTCGGCAGAAGTCAGCAGGGATTATCAGATGTAAATCAACCCTGAACCCGTTTCACATGGTGAGCACATCTCTCAGAGCATCACTGCTCTGCTGAAGCCTTTCTGTTGACTTTGTCGGGTGCTGGCCCGCTTCCTAAAACAACCTGGAGCCAAGGACAGCAACGAACTCTTGCCTATGGTTTGAACATCCATCTGTCTCAGGAAAGGGGGAAGGTGCCACATCGCCCTTCTGCAGAGAAGATGATGATATTCCAGCTCCCACCAGGGAAGGCTGTTGTGTTCCTGATGGCTGGACCTGAAGCTAATGATTAGAGAGGACATTCATACAAAAGCAGGACCAGGGTCCCTGCTGTCCCATCCAAGCGATGTCACTGGTAAATTTTCCCCACCCCTCCTGCAACCCAGTGTCAGAAGAGCTGATTACTCCGGGGGAAGCCACAAGAGCTGTGGTTCCTCTTCTCACCTGTAAACCTGGGATCTTAAATTGCTTTTGTAATTTCATCCAGATATGTCATTCCCATCGTAATCATCCTGTGGTGCTGCCACGCCACATCCCACAGCACAGCAGTAGGCAGGAAGCCTGTCTGGGTGGGAAAGGGAAGAGACAGGCCATTAGAACACCTGGGGTCCCATCCCCTGGTTACCACACCCCCAAAGGGCAGGATGTCCTTGTGTCCATGCTGTACATGTTTTTTTTTAACTCCCCATGTCCCTACTTTTCCACTTGCTGGAATCAGAGAGCATAACTCAGGGATGAGACAGCCTTGGGTCACTCCAGCATGATGGAGTGACACGTTTTGACATTCATTTACTTGCTCGCTTCCTGGGACAAGATACATGGTAAAAGCCACTGCAGAGTTGTACCTGTGGTTTCCTTTGAGCAATCAAGTCTGAAGAATTTACCCCAGCCTGGCTGAGCTGTGTAGGCACAGTGCATAGGCAAGTGCAAGGTAACATCATTTGCTTTTCATTTCACCAAAGACAGATAGAGCAAAGCTACATGTCCCATGTACAGAAGACAACCAGCAAGGTACCATCCCTAAGCACCCAGTGACTCGCTGGGCTGTGCTAACACAGAAATGAGACCCCCCCCATCCCTCATCTCAGCAGATCCAGCTCAGTGCTGTCCTTGTTGAGAGGATGCCACCCGCCTGCCACCCACCACAGCTTCTCCTCTGTGCCCTGTGGCAGAAAGCAATGCATCTCCTCTGTCCCAAAATGATTAGCAGCAGAAAGACACCATCTGCCTTTGCCACGGGAGCATCCCTGTACCCAGGGGCCCATGGAAAAACAGCCTGTTCGTGGCACAGCCGAATGGGCCAGCTCCATCCCCAGCCATGTCTGTGTTGCAGGGAAGAGCCTGAGCCTTGTCATCACCCTGCAGCAAAGCTTTTGCTTTCATCTGGCCAGCTGGCTATTTGACTCAGAAAGCCAAGCTGTGCTTTGAGGAATAGCAATGGGCTGTGTCTTCAGCAAAGTCTAGTGTAGCAGAAGGCAATTGCAAGGGAAATTACATCTAGTGGAAGCAGGTAGCCAGGCAATGATGTGAAAAATGTTTTCCCTCCAGTGAGTGTGTGCATGCTGCTGGCGTTTTGGTTTCCTTTATTTTTGTAAAAGGCAGATCAGGACTCGATGCTCACAGTTTACTGCAGGGAAAATGATTTCACGGGTCTGAGCGCCATGCAGTCACTTCCAGGCATAGCTGCTTGGGCTTGGTACACCTCCTTCCAGCTCCTATTGCTTTCACCTCCACAGCAGGGACATCCTTGCTTGGGGTGGGGTGAACAGTGGAGCTCAGTGGTGCAAATATCAGAGCAGCGGTGAAAATATCTCTGCATCCTTCAGGCCAGGGAAATGGTATTTGAGGAGGGGAAAGCCTCTGCAGACAGTGAGCTTGCCATCCACAAGTCTCTTAAAATGCTGAAATCCTGCTTGCACCAGTGCTTGGGGACCTCCCTGCCCTGCACTTGGTATTTCACCAAGCAGTATTTTTTTTCCCCAATACCACATAAATTTCTCCTCGTGTTTTCCTTCTGCAAGTATTTAACATCACTAATTCATCCCCCTTGCCAAATGCCAGGCTGTCTTCCCTGGTTTCTCTAGCTCTCCTTTGGGATGGGAAGACCTGCCTTTCGTGGTGAAGGAGGAGGAAGGGCCAGATAGACCTGCAATCACAGTAACCCGCTTACAGTCCTCACTGGGGCTGCTCCAACCTGATTTCCACCCTGTAAATAAAACTTCCCTTTCCCAGCCAAAAATAAAAGTGATCTTCTGAGCAGTTCATGACTAACCCGACTCATGTGGGATCTCTGGGCCTGGATCTATGCATCCAGGTGTGAAAATATCAGCTCTGGGTTATAAACCATTCTGTCAGCCCTGTGGGACAGGAGATGCCCCAGAAACATTACCTGCAATGCTATTACTCTCTCAGTGGGTCAAGTCCAGCCTGGGTCTGAGCAGCCTCTGCACACTGATTTGGGAATCAAGGAGTCACTAAATTAGTTTTGTGTAGTACACAACTCATCAAAGATTCGAATGTAATAACAACATTTATAATGGATTTAAGGTGAAAAAAACCCTATTCCCTTCATGCATAATTTATTTACTCCATATATATATATGTGTGTTTGAAAATGTGCTGTGTTAGCTGTGAAAACAGCACAGTTAGCAAAGGGAGAGACACATCCCCACCCATCCTCTTCATCTGATGGGTCAGAGACACCTCAAATCATCAGAAGGTACTGGCCTTGATGAAAATTTCAGACATTTCAGTCCGAGTTCTTTCTCAGAAACAGACCCCAGCTCTGATTTCCAGACCTAGTGCTCCATGTCTGTGTCCTGCTGAAGCCCTTGGTGGCAGTCCTCAGCCCAGCTCATATGGCAAATGACCTCCAGGAATGCAGGCAACCTGGTTCCCTTCTGTCTTGCACCACCACTCAGTGTATTCGAGCAAGATGGGCTGAGGAAGACACCAAACTCCTTGTTTTTACAACCAGAGAGTTTGGGATGATGTTGTGCAGATGGATGCTCTAAGACCATGCCTGTATCTGTGCTGAGGTCTTATAATTGTGTTGCACAGACATGTGTAAGGCAATTTAACGCTGGGGGAGATGTGATGGCTGCTGAGGGTTTCACCTGGCAGGTGCAGATGAAGCAACCATGGGGAAGAGCCGGGAACGGGAAGGGGGGCTCATAGAATCATAGACTGGTCTGGGTTGGAAGGGACCCCAAGGATCACAGAGCTCCAACCCCCTGCCACAGGCAGGGCCACCAACCTCCAGGCCTGGAGCTACACAAGGTTGCCCAGGGCCCCATCCAACCTGGCCTTGAACACCCCCAGGGATGGGGCATCCACCCCCTCTCTGGGCAGCCTGTTCCAGCCCCTCACCACTCTCTCTGTAAAAAACTTCCCCCTAATATCTAATTTAACCCTTCCCTCCTCCAGCTTCACTCCATCCCCCTTGTCCTGCCAGTCTCTGCCCTTTAACAAGCTGATTCCCCTCCTGTTCCTCTGCTCCCTTCAGGCACTGGAAGGCTGCAATGAGGTCCCCCCACAGCCTTCTCTTCTCCAGACTGACCCAGCCCAGCTCCCTCAGCCTCTCTCCGTAGGGGAGCTGCTCCAGCCCTCTGAGCATCTCCGTGGCTCCTCTGACCCCTCTCCAACAGTCCCACATCTTTCTTGTATTGGGGCCCCAGCTCTGGACACAGGACTCCAGCTGGGGCCTCAGGAGGGCAGAGCAGAGAGGGACAATCCCCTCCCTGTCCCTGCTGCCACCCCTCTGCTGATGGAGCCCAGGATCCCATCGCCCTTCTGAGCTGCAAGAGCCACTGCTGGCTCATGGGAAGTTTCTCATCCACCATGACACCCAGGTCCCTCTCAGCAGGGCTGCTCCCCAGGAGCTCCTCTCCCAGGCTGTGTATCTGTCTGGGCTCATTGCTGGTCTCATACTGGCTCTTGGCTGCACAAATTAATTTTCTCCTCCCTTCCTTCCCTGCCTGGCAAGATGTTTAGCACAGGTCTTCTGGGGCTTAGTGACCTCTCTCTGACCTGGTAGCTGGGTCTCAACATGCCCCAGGGAAAAGGGAACCATAAATTTACCTTCACTCACTAAAATAAATTACGAGAAATTAATGTCCCATAATGAGACAATTTGTCATTGCTGATAGGCCCGGCTTTAACGGAGGGTTTTAAAACAGCACCATTAATTTATATGGCTTTGCTATTTAATATTTAAACAGGATGAATCTTGCTATAAAGGCAGTTTGCTTGGAAAGCAGGCAAAGAGTGGAGGAGGAAAGGAGCAGGGGTGCATGTGTGCCTAGGGAGCACAAAACTGCCTGTTGCCTTCACTTCAAGGAAAAGTAGGGTCTTTAGGCTCTATAAATTTGGCTGATGAATGCAAGTCCCCTTGGGAAACAGGTTGCAATGCCCAAAAGGTCAGGAATTAAAATGTGTTCCTTAAAAACTGGAGCATCATATTTCCAAGGGCCTGTCCCTACATGTCCAGTGAGGTGTTGCTTTCTGGTTTCCATTAATTAGTCCAAAGTTTGCTCATCTTCAGGACAGTTATTTTCTGGTTAGCCCATGAGAAAAATCAACAAACAAGAGGTTTCTTCCATCAGGGCTGCCTGTAACACTGACCCCTCATACAAAGCTTTGCAGGGCTGCTACAGGCTTTACAGATGCAGATAACCAGAGAGGTGCATGGAGGAGAGGATCTCTGCTCCTATGGTCAACAGCCAGTCCTTTCCCTTCCCTTTGGCTTCTGCAAATGCAGATAGAAAGTTGCATAGCAGGGTTGGTATCTTGTAGCAGGCAATGAGCAGCTAACTTCTTTCTGCATTTTTAAGATAGCTCCCCATGTTTTTACAGTGTTGTCCTCTCCTTTTACTGTCAGACTGCCACACTCTGTACCTAAAAAGGCTGAAGTGCCAGGACTGAAGCACATAAGCACCAAAGAACATCCAAATCCTTTGAACTGACCTCCTCCTTCTCCTCTTTTCCTGTAAGTCCTGCTCATGCTAGGCAAGATTCCCATTATCCTCTGTCTCCTGCTCTCCACTGGGACTCTTGCCAAGCCCTGGACCAGTCTCCCGAGGTCACTGGATGAGCAGTCCTGATGTAGTTGGCTCTCTCTCTCTGTTCTTAGAAACAGCAGGGAAGTGGCAGCTCATAAAGCTCCATGGTGCCTGCACTGCTCCGTCTTGCACACAGCCAGCCCTGCTGACTGCTCAGCCCATACCTGCCTGGCTTGGGGCCCTTGGGGAGATACAGTTAATTAAACTACTGTTTATTGAGCTCAACTGACTCCCTTCTCCCAGAGATGATATTATTGTTGTTGGTGGTGGTATTATTAATATTATTATCCATAGCCCATTGTTATTCGAGAGATCTCTGCTTTCACTCCTCTGATAAGGGGCATATTTGCCCCGCCAGAGTGGCCACCCATCAGGTTCAGGAAGGGAAGGGTTTGGTATCAGGCATGTTGTCTGGGAGCCCTGCAGGGACTCAGCAGAGCAGCTCTGCACCAAGCCAAAGGCAAACACCCAAACTGCTGGAGGTCTTAATTCTAATCAGATTTACTTCTTACATTTCATCCTAATTAGAAATAATTTTGGTGGCATGTCCTACATTACACTCATAAATTAAATATTTCGATACTGAAAAACACTCAGCTCAATGCTGCCTTGGAATTACATTGCTCATGAAACAAAGGCAAAGCTACTCCATTAAAAATATTGTTCCCCTAGAAAAGTCATTAGATTCATTTGCTGCAGTGAGTTATCATGTATGAGGACAATATGAAAATGCCCTGAAGGGTCTGACCTAAAGCATATATAAAGTCCTCTTGCTTTCAGCATGGACTTTCTGCTCCCTTTATCAGAGCAAAACCTCAGTATGAACCTTGTGCTGGTTGCTTCATTATCCATCTTATAGCAAAGACCCCACACAAGACCTCCTGCTGTCCAAAGGCCTTTCACCCTAGGACCATCCATACACAGGCATTCTCCAGATGGGAAGACTTTTAGCAAACTCTCTTTTACTTTCTCACCTGATCCTCTGTCTTTCAAAGAAGGACATTTGGCAACTCCTACAGTGCTGGAGGCACTGTGAGAGGACCTGAGCTGGCTCATCTAAATGTCCTAGCAAGTTGACTAGACCATCTATGAATCACTGAATTAATTTTCCATCTAGAATTCCCTGAAAACAAAGGTTTTGGACTACTGCAGTTTATGAACCTGATTTAATTCTGCATTGGGATGAAAGGAAGTCTCCTTTGGTAAAAGTAATGGTGTCAGAGCTTCTGGCCCAGAATTTGAAAGGCCAAGATTTCAAATCAGAGCCCTGTGCTTCTCTGTAGAGGACAGAAACATTCACCCTGGACTTCAGAAACCTTTTGCCTTAGAAACATGATGGGAAAAGATTCTTGTCACATGTTTCAGCTGAAACAAAGCATTTCATTCTGAGGAAAAAGGAACTGGGTCAAAATATGCTGGCTGGCTGTCCTTCTGGGGCAGACATGGATCTTTTTTATTATTGCTCTCAAGATTTTCTCTAACCTCAACTTTATCTCCTTAAAATGATGATCGTGACACATGGGCAGTGACTGAACCCCTTGTTTCACACATCAGAAAGGCTTTGCACACCCAGCTGTACATTACATGAGAGGATACAAATTTAATCTCCAACGTCTTGCCCTTAAGGTGCTGGAACAGGCAGTTATTTCTGGGGACACCAGGCTGTTTTCTCCAAAGCAGAACTCATTTCACGTGCCTTCAAGTTGCAGGGTGAGGAAACTGCCAGCATAAAGCCTGCATTTCACATTTAGTGCTCGAGTTAAACTGGATTAAGATGGGAGTGAATTTTTCAGCAAAACACATTTGAAATTAAGATCCCTATTCTGAACTATCTTAATCCACTTATAAATTTCCTGTGGGGAATTTGGATGCTCTTATTCCAGAGGAAGGGTGTACCCACTGGGAATGAATAACATACGCTATCCCACTTGCACAGCTTCTTTCAGGTGGTGTTTAGGGCTCATTCTGTCATTCTGTATGTATCTTTAACAAATAAAACACTTCATGAAACTTAATCCGTCCTTCAGGAACTCAATTACCTTCCTTGTCAGTTTTGGTGGGTAAATTCATCCCTGATACTGCTGTATTAGAAGCAAAGCCCTCATCTGGTACATGTTCATATGATTTTTATGGCATGCACCTAGACAGAGAACTTTGCCCTTTTCTCTTCAGACTGCACACCAACTCTATTACTCTTTAGGGCCAAAGAATCAATGAGTTTAATGGAGCAGACATCCCATTTCTTTTTATGGGATTTAACACAGTGAAAATCACTGTTTCTGGTAGTAAAATTCCACGTCTGACCAAAACATTTTCTATGTGGTTCCAGTATCCTCCATCCCAAAGTGCAGATTAAGGCCTGGAGCTTCAGAGAAAAGGCAGAAGCACTCGTAATGTGCTTAGCCAGTAGTTCAATGGGCAAAAGCAAATTCATTCCTCTTCCCTTGCAAGTGTTCTTATGTCCTGAAGCATGAGGTTTCATTACCCTTATCATAGCCTTAGTTTGCACAGCATCAAAGGTTATTAATGGTCATAAAATTACCTATTGCCATTTCATCTGTAACCACTGTGTTTCTTTTTATGGCAAGCTTGTTCCACACTTTGATTATCCAGAGCACTTGCAGAACAATGCTGTAATCCTGCAAGTTGGATCAGCAGTCATTTTATTCGCATTATCTATGTGCACAATAGAATATAAGCAATAATCTCTGCCTATTATTCTGACAACACAAAATCCCATTAAGGTCAATGGTTCAAGAACTCATTTGACTTTGGGGGAGCATGGGCTCATTAAAATATAGCACAAATGCCACTTAAGGGGGACCCATAAGATCTCTGGAATTGGGAGCAGAAGGGTTGTATTCTTTACTCTTTTCACTCCCCACCACTGATATCAACAGGAGGGAGCATTGAGTAATGGTATTTCCATCCTATGAGAAATCCCAGTGTTTTGGGAGTTTGTCTTCAACCCAGACTGGAAGGAAATTCTTGAGATGTTGCACACCCCACTTCACCCCCCACAAGGCAGAACATTGGCAGCAGGGATTCCAGGCAGCACCCTGGCACCAAGTAAAGACCAAGCATCCGTGGAGGAGAAAAATCCTCCCTGCTGAATGATGTGACAATCACAACAGGAAGATCAAGAAACAAAATGATAAACAGGCTGTAAGGGACATAAAAGAACAAGAAATAAGTCTCTTAATTGTTAAGGGAGAGATCAAAGAAGTGGCTGGTGCCCTCTTCAATAGATAGGACAGTTTAGGACAGTTTACGTGCGCAGTGGAGTCTGATAGAGGGTGAGCAGTGTTTGGCTGGATGACATGGTTTGTGGACCTAAAAGATGCAGGCTTATAGCTGCTGTGACCCTGGACAAAGATACACAGACAGTGGGTGATGTCCCAGCAGGATGAAAAAGGACAGGCATGGTGCCCACAGGTAGGGAAAGGGAGACCCCACAACTATGTATCGGTTCCCTGGTTCAGACCACACAGATAACCAAACCAGTCCTCTGTAAGCCCCCAGGATAACGAGATGAATCACAGCCAGAACAGCTTTGTCAAGAACAATCCAATCTCCTTGTGACAGGGTCACACGTTCTGTGTATAAGGAGGAAGGATGGGTTCTTGTGATGCTTTGGATGTTGTCCCACATCACATGCTCAAAAGGAAGGTGGGAGGACACAACTGGCTACTTAATGAGTCCAAATCACTTTTAAAAAGCCTGTTCAGAGAGTAACTGGCAATTTTCTGAGCTGTTTGAGGTTGAGCAAGAATCCCACCTCAGACTTGGTGCTATTAGATGTGTCCATTGCTACCTTTGATTATAAACTGGAGAGTGTTTAGGTTAGGTGTGGAGGAAGCTACAAATGCTGGCATACACGATTAAGATAAAGACAGGGCATTAATAATTGAATACTATAACACTTACACACTATAATATTTGAAATACTGTATCAGGAAGGAAATGGCTAGTTCCTGCTCTGTGGAAAAGAACCAGGGAGTGACACCATCAGTGCATAGAGTCAGCATCAGCAGAACATGTCCTGGTATATGCAGGAGACTTGGAGCAAGGTATGGGAGAAACCTTCTCCTCATTTTGCTCAGCCCAAAAAGGTCTCAGCTGAGGGTGAGAGTTCAGGAATGGATCCAGAGAGGATACTGATATCCTGAGGACAGCAGCAAGATGGTGAGGGGCTGGAACAGGCTGCCCAGAGAGGGGGTGGGTGCCCCATCCCTAGGGGTGTTCAAGGCCAGGTTGGATGGGGCCCTGGGCAACCTTGTGTAGCTCCAGGCCTGGAGGTTGGTGGCCCTGCCTGTGGCAGGGGGTTGGAGCTCTGTGATCCTTGGGGTCCCTTCCAACCCAGACCAGCCTGTGATTCTATGAAGAAAACCCAACTTGGGGAAGGACTGGATGAGCTCTCTAATCTAGGGAAGACTGACCAAGGGGAATACAATAACCATCTGCAAATACATAAAAGGAAAAGGATGAAATGAAAGGAGTTGGCTATTGCCCATCAGCTTTGGAGACAAGAAATAATGGTTTCACCTCCCTCAAGGAATATTTATCTAGGCATAACAAAAGCTTTTCTAATAGTAATAACAGCACAGCTCTGAAACAGACTGTGCAGTTGATTGATTGCAAAATCTCAGTTTCTAGAGGTTTTTAGGAGCAGGTTATACAAATACCTGCTGGAAAGGGTTTCTGCAGAGCAGATCCTATGTTGTAGCTGTGACTAGATTAAATGCCTTCAGTCCCGTTGCTGCAAGGCTGTACTCATATATAAAATGTCATTCTTAATATCAAAAATCCATGTAAGATGGATGGTGTTATATATTTATATATTCAGATTTGTAGATATACACTTGAATATTAACCTTTATAGACAACAATCATATAGAAGCTTATATATAATGAATTTAGAAAAAAAAATGCAATTTATTTGAAATGAGAACATCAGAGTTCTCAATTTCTCAAAAAAAAAAATCACAGAAATCAGCCATAAAAGGTTTTATTAAAAAAAAAAAACACACAAAGAAGCAACCCTGCATTTTCCAATAGGAAATGTGTCAGTTTGAAATGCAGACTCACCCTAATTCCCAGCAATTAACTCTGAATGGCCTCCAGAGAGTGTTCTGCTGTAAAGAAGAGTTAAAACATTAACTCACTAAGCTCTCTGAGTCTTTACATGCCACTTATTACTGTCATTAGTAGATCCTTATCATCGTGGCAAGGATATTGATGAAACAGGGAAGTACTGGGTCCATAGTGGGAGGCTTCCCGACATCGCTGGAGGGGCAGGAAATCACAAAATTCACAGGTCTTTGGCTCCCGGTGTTACAAGCAAAGAAACTAAATCCTGTGGAAAGGCAGAGCCTTGTTTAAAGGTTACAGGATGGACACAGCTCAGCACCCAGGGCAAATTTGAACTCAAACTGCTCCTTCTAAAGGCCAGAGGATGTGGGGGTCTGCACAGGGGCATGAACTCAGGCTGGAAAGAAGGTCAGATCAGGGTTATGAGTTCTTCCCCTTACTGCAGCCAAGAAACAACTTGCTTTTGCATACGAGAGGCTCCTTGCAAACAGCATTTCATCCCTGCAGCTTTCTCAGGAACTGAAATCCGTCACCCGGCTTGGCAAGCCTGGAGGGCAGGGAGGTGAAATGTCTCTGCAGAGGTCACTGGGTGAATTACTGCCAAGCCCAGGGATGGAGCTCAGGAGGCCCCGTGTCTGTTTTGCTGCTCAGGTCGCTGATCTGGGCTGGTAAGTATTTTTATTAACAAAAGACGAAGTTCAAAAACAGAGAAGTAAAAGGCAGAGGAACAATTAGTATTTACCAGCAGATTTTTCCAGCTCTTGGGATGTTTTTCTCTTGCTCCTTTTCTCCAGCTGAGACAGAAATGGCTCCTCTGTCCTTCAGGGATCTGCCCAGTGTTTTAATCTCAACAGTGATTTTGCAGGCGAGTTTGCCTCTCCGGCAACAGCAGCAACCCAGACAGCTGAGATCTCTCAACCTTTAAAACAAAAAAAAGAGGAGTATAGGGCCTAAGGGTCCCTTCTTCACTGACCTTTTCCATGCATTTTCATCCCATCCTACCTCTGCCACCCCAATTTCCTCCGTTGCCTTTCCTCTCGCTCTCACAGCAACAAGTGCTCCTCGCTCTGCTGCAGCTGCCTCCGCCGATTGACACGCTCCCTGGTTTTGCCTTTCTAGGGACACACAGAAATAGCTGCGGGTTCCCAGCAGAAGCGGGAGGTGGATGGAGGGGGTGGAAACGGCAGAGAGAGAAAACGAGGGCTTCGGTCCCGCTGCACTCCTTTGGGGCAGCGCTGAGTGTGCGTAGGCAGAGCAACGCCCTTGGAGCCGTCAGTGCCCGTGTGTGGTAGGAATCATAGAATCACAGGGGTTGGAAGGAACCTCCAGAGCTCATCAGGTCCAACCCCCTGCCAAAGCAGGGTCCCTAGGACAGGGCACACAGGTCAGTGGCCAGACGGGGCTGGAATCTCTCCAGAGACGGAGACTCCACACCCCCTGGGCAGCCTGTCCCAGGGCTCCCTCACCCTCACTGGGGAAAAGTTCTTCCCCATGTTGGTGTGGAACTTCCTGTGCTCCAACTTGCAGCCATTGCCCCTTGTCCTGTCCCCACAGACACTGAAAAGGGGCTGCCCATTTCCCCCTGCATCCCATCCTTCAGATATTGATAAACATTAATCAGGTCCCCCCTTAGTCTTCTTCTCTCCAGGCTGAACAGTCCCAGCTCACTCAGCCTTTCCTCACAGGGGAGATGCTCCAGGCCCTTCAGCATCTCCGTAGCCTCCTCTGGACTCTCTCCAGGAGATCCCTGGCTGTTTTATCCCAGGGAGCCCAGCACTGGACACAACACTCCAGGTGGGGCCTGACCAGGGCAGAGCAGAGGGGGAGGATCCCCTCCTGTGACCTGCTGGCCACACTCCTCTTGATGCCCCCAGGATCCCATTGTCTCTCTCAGCCCCCAGGGCACACTGCTGGCTCATGGCCAGCCTGTCACCCACCAGGACCCCCAGGTCCTTCTCCGCAGAGCTCTCCTCCAGCAGGTCATCCCAATGTTAGGAAAGTCCCGACAGTTGGACAATCTCAACAGCAAGAAGGTCACTACCAAACTGCCTTGAAGATGTGGCCCAACAAATGCCAGCACCACCTTTGTTCCCACGTTGGAAACATCAAGCAGTGTCTGTGATGAGCAAAACTATTTTAAGAACAGTATGGAAAATTTTTATGGGGGTCATTTTCCAGCTGATGTTCATTCCTTGCACTGAACACTTTAGTGGTGGATAACCTCCACATTTTTGGGTGGGAAGGAGAGGCAAACTGCTGCTGGCAGGTCTGTCAGGTCAGGGGATTGAATTTGCCCCTCCTCTTATGTTAAGAGGAGCCTGGTGTTAACCCCATCCATGCCTGCATGATGCTCAGTGCACATCTAGTAGCTGCTGGGGAGTGGGACATTTCCATTCCATGACTCACTGAGCACTGGCCAAGTATCAGCATATATGAGGTGGGAAACTGAGGCACAGAGGGATATCCCTGATGCTTAGAAGATCTCAAGTGTCTAGACACAAGATTCCTGTCTCTGCAGGAAATCACTGCTTTTCAAAGCCCTCACAGGCTGGAGGAAGGCAGAAGGAGTGGAGAGCCACAGAGATGAAAGCTGTGGAAAAAATAAATTAAAAACCCCCTGAAGACTTGGGAGCAGCACGGTACCTGCAGAGCAGCCAGCACCACTCATCCTGCTGCCCTGATGATCTAAATCCACCTGTAACCCTTAACAAATACTTTAAGCTCTTTATTTATTCTGGATTTGTGCAGCCTCAGGGGAATTCCTGCATTCTAATGAGTATGGCTTTCACCCAGATTACTATTATCATTTTCCAGAAGCGTTTTACTCACTTAAAACCTCTCATCTCTTACAAAGGGGTTTCCTTGCAAGGAAACCTGGATCCCATACTCCTGATGAGTCCTGCACAAAGCAGGCAAGATAAGATACAGACAAACAGCCACCCTGTGATCTACTTCTTGCAACCTTATTGATAGGAATCGAGGTTGGCTGCAGTACTTGATACCCAGACCTACTGATGTCTGCTGTATCTCAGCCCAGATAAGGATCTTTTACCCTGTCCTTCCTGTAGCTTTGACAAATAATCCAAAGATCAGGTCCTGATTGTTTCAGCAGTGAAAGGATGTAGACAGCACAGCTCAGCTGCTCCCAAAGTTTGCAGAATCATCTCCTGCCTTCCTTTTTTCAGCTCGGTTTCTAAGGTTGCAGCCTTCAGGAGAAAGGTGAGTTGCCCTGGCAACATCTCAACACATTGCCTGGACATAAATTACCTGTCAGTATCAGAAAATGATGAACTGGGTGAATCTGCAGGGTTTCTCCTTCTAAGCCCATTTCTATTCTTCCCCTTTCCCCAGATAACTTAACTGGTAGTGCTTAAACTCTGTAGTAAATAAGAGAAAGTTTTAAGAAGAGAAATCATCCATTTCTCAGAACACAGTGAACTTCTACTCTGCCTGTAACCAGGGGACCCATCCGGGAAGGTCCTGCTGCTGTGAAGTTCCACCCATAGAAGCTCTTGGACCACAAAGGTTGAAGGTGGTTGATGGTAGGGAAAGGGAGACCTGGTACAAAGGGAAGGCAAAGGGAGCTGGGGTAGTTGGCTTCTGCTCTGAGAGGTGCTGAGTGTCCCTTTGCTCACCCTCTCCTACCGAAAAATCAGGGTTTCTCTCTGAACCCTGCAGGGAGGATCAGGGTGAGGGACCTTGGTGCTTTCTGAACCTTAAGCTCTGGTTTAAATCTGCAATGGGAACACCACAGGCTCCACATCTGCTCCTTAATTCCTGCCAGCACCAGCAGGACCTAAGGGAGATGCAGCTTCTCCCTGCCCAGTGCAGCATGAACCCCTCAAGCCAGCACTCAGGAAGCCATGGGGATGTTCAATGCCTTCAAGAGATGCCCATTTCTCTGTCTTTTCCCAAAAAGGAGAGGTAATGTACACCACAAAGCATGTACACTGCATGGTGAGAAAGGCCAGGCAGGCAGAGGCTCAGCAAGCTGAGCAGGGAGGCTCCTCTTGCTCACCAGCAGAGCTTTGCTCTTCACACCAGGAAGAGCTGAGGTCCTCAGAGGGTAAATAATTCAAGAAAATTTATGTAACCGTAATTCAAGCATGTCTGTGTGTCTTTGTTAGATCTCCCAGGCCTCTATTTCCTTGAGAGCCTTTTCCTGTGTTTTCTCTTTGCAGGAGATCCTGAGACCCAATTTGTGGGGAGAACAGGGGGACGATGCACTCACTCCCTTGACACATGGAGCAGGGTGATGCCCAAAGGTCTCCTACCAGCTCTGGACGTTCATACCCCATGACCCATCCTGATTTGGGATTCTCCACCCTGTGCACACTGCAGGGAAATTCTGAGAGCCAGCCAGCCTGAACCCAGCACATCCTAATTCAGGCCAGGATTAAAAGATCCCCAAAGAATGACGTGTCCAAGAGTCATTAACATTCAAGGGGAATGAAAAAATCTCAGCCTCAATCTACAGTGAATGTTTTCACTGCTGCTGGAGTTTGGATGTCAGGAGCATTTCCACGGTGCAGGGAGATTTCAGTCCCGAATACAACTACTTTCATGGAGTTTAAATTTAAAAGTATCTTGCTTTTTTTATTCTTTCTTGGGTTTGTGGGATTTTTTTTTTCTCTTTTCTTTCTTTTTCTTTTTTTTCCCCCTCTTGCATTTAATAAGAAGAAAGAAAGAAGGGGAAACATCAGCACAAGATCCTGTCAGTGCCAAGCCTGATGCTGGCAAGGTGGACAGCATTCGAGTCGTGATCTTATTATTAATTTCAAAGTGAATTTAATAGGTTGCTTAATACTTAGTGAAGGAAAATAGCAAGAAGAAGAAAAACACAGTCCAGAAGCAACATTATGGATGTTAAACCTTGTGCTTCAGGGTTTTTCTGCAACCCAGCTCCTAGGCTTTTCTTCAGTGACAAGAAACAGAGGCGTTTTCCTCATCAGAGCTAATTAACTTCTAATAAGGACAGCACAACAAGTGCTTTTGCATGTGAGTTACCAGGTCAAGGTAGGGTTTGCCTGGCCAGCATCTTCATGTATAAACTACCTCCTCCCCTCATGGGGAGCTTATCCCACGGTGCAATAACTGATTCAAGTCACGTCAGCCTCATCCTTCTGGGAGAACAAGCCTGTAGCAACAGGGCTGAAGCTTATTGAGGACAACGTTCCCCATCTGCCCGACGTAACGGATGCGGCGCTGCGTTTTGCGTCCCCTTCGGAAGCGGTTGGTGCCAGCCCTGTCACAGCCCAGCCACCAGCCAGCGGGGGCGGCTGCTTTGATGCCATCTGGTCGTTTCTGAGGGGGATGAAGCAGTTACATGGGGGAAGGAAGAAAAAATAAGGTGATGCTGTTAGCCGCACGCGAACAGAATGGACAGGGGGGAGCGATGAAATGTTTCGATCAAAGTTAGGATTATTTTTAAATTAAAAATTTATTATTGTTGTTAAGGAAAGCTTTGTGAATGCAGCTGCTTTTAATTGCCACGTCTGGCTGCATGTGTGGAAATAAACCAAAACATTCCCACCCGTGTATCCCCACGCTCACTCCTCTCCTGCCCTCTTCTTTCTGGTAGTGGAAAGGGCAAAGCAGAGGGAAGGGATCAAAACCTGAAGGCAGTGTGGTCACATTTCAGCAGCTGATCATCTTTTTGTGGCCAGTTTTATTCCTCCATAAGAAATGTAAAAAAATCTACAGCTTTCTGGTGGGAAAAAATATTGCAGACCCTCCTCTAAAAGTCAACTTGTACATGTTGGCCATAAAGTACATAATGCCCTACTATAGGACATTAAATTATCTTTCTTTCTCCTTCTACTTTCCCATAAATGCTGTTAAATACCTTTAACAGGTAAGGAAACTGAGGCAAGGCAAGATATAAAGTCACACAGTAAGTCCTGGGTGGGAACAAAGCGAAGCAGAGATTCACCTGCTCTGCAGACAGGTAAATATTTGTTGTTCAGCTGCTGGTTTTAATTGGGACTAATGAGTAGGCTCTTCTTCTCCCCTCCACAGTGCTCCTTCCAACGACTGCTTCAGAGGGATGGGGACAAGGGAACACGTCCTTGCTCTGTCCTTTCACATGAATCATCTCCATAATCCTTTGGGTGAGTGGCAGAGCCCTGTTCCTGGCCAGGCAGGGGTCTTGGGTGCAGCAGGAGGTGGGCATCACTCGGCACACTCTCTTTAATGGTTGCAGCAGAACAGTCCTGTCAGGGCCCTGTGCTGGGAGGAAATGTTTATCGAGCATGACAGACTCTGTCAGATAGCATAAGGAGTGGCAGGGTGATGGATACAGCCTTTTCTTTCTCTAGCTCCAAGGAGCATTTTGCTTTTTACTTGGCGTTAGGGCAGCCAGATCACATCTGCTACAGTCTTTAGACCCAGTTACGGCAGCCAGCAGTGATCCCCTTGGGATGAGCAATGGAAGTGCCCCCAGATGATGTTTCAGGAAGCTGCTGGGGTGCAATCACCATGCTGGGTATCCTCTGACCTGCTCTAGCAAGAGGCATCAACACAACCTTCACTCAAGAGATACAAAGATGAAGCTAAATGAAAAAAATGAGAAATCCTTGGGGAAGAGCAGAAGTCCCTGAAATTATGCATCCTCCAAACTGTCATTACACAATTAGTCACCAGATCCCAAACCTCAGCTGGAGCATCCCCAAACAGCACGGGGACCCACACCGATGCTCCCATGGCACATGTCAGCACCGCCCCATCCCTAGATACCGCCTCTCGCCTTGGATAGAAGGGACCATCTGAGGCTTTTGGGGACCAGCACGAGAATAATTGCTTGCATTTAGCAGCCAGACAGGGTATTTATAGAAAACCATTAAAACAAATCCAATCTTCTTACGTCCTCTCTCCTACACTGCTCATCACATTTCATTTGCTCTTGAAAGCAGCCTGAGCCCGAGGACATCGCGCTGTGGGGACCAGATCGCGCTCACGCTCGTTTTGTTTTTATCTACATCTGGTAACTAGGTTAAAATCTAAAGTAGGACTAATCAGGCTAAAAATAACGCTGCTCCTACCACAGGATCAGGCCATCATTACCGTTCACGTCAGCGCTAATGTGAGCGTGCTTCTGGCGCCTGACAAATAGCACAGCTTTTAAAGGTAATTTAATGAAATTGTTAAGTTTTCCCAAGCTCTGCCTTCTCAATGCATTTGTTTGTATTTACACACTGTGCTCTGGAGCATTCCAGCCCAGCACTAAACATCACAATGATCTTGGGATTATGAAAACTCTTAGAAAAGAGATTTAGGTGAAAAAAAAATAATAATCAGTGGTATACCTTAAGTTTTGCCTAAGCATAGGGGGGAAGGGTGCAGAGGTTATGTGGGATGGATGGCATTATTCATATATGGATGGGGGTTTTTGGGAGCAGGGATAGATTTGGTGGCTGGGTAGTGCTGTCCGACCCAGAAAGAAAGTGCTCTCTACTCCCACGCAACAGTGAACCCCCCCAGCCATCACAGCTGAAGGTTGAGAACAGGTAAAACTCATTAATCCTGTGGCACTTGGAAGCCCCACTCAGTTCATGCCTTTAGTTGACAGTTCCTGGCAAAGCTTGCTGTGTTCACAGCTTGTTCCCTGCCCATCTCCTGTGGCCGTGCTGGACTCAGGGCACTGGTGTTGGTACCTCTTTGATCCATCTCAGCAAAGCTTCTCATTCCCTCACAAACCTTCACCCCAAATTTCTCAGTGGCCTTTACCCATTTCAGTTCATGGACTTCTCTAAACAAGCTGAGAGGGGGAGAGACATCCCACATGGACAGAAACCCTGACACAGAGGGGTACATGCACTGGCTGTCCCAGGAGGACTGTTCATGCAATCAGATTTCCAAGCATTTTGCATTTTTCAGGAGACACCAACCAGCAAAGGCAGGGGAAAAGACATCCAGGTGAGCTGGATTTAGCAGGGAACAACAGATCCTGAAGCAGAGGGGGTGGTTTGGCTCTGTGTTTGTACAGCGCCAGACACGGGTAAGTCCCCTCAGTGACTGCTGAACTGTGAATTGTCACAGCTCCCCCAAATCCCAAGTTTCCTCCTTGTCTTTGAACTCATAGAATCGTAGAATCATAGAATGGTCTGGGTTGGAAGGGACCCCAAGGATCACAGAGCTCCAACCCCCCTGCCACACTCCAACCTCCACCTGGATCTACACAAGGTTGCCCAGGGTGGCCTTGAACACCCCCAGGGATGGGGCACCCACCCCCTCTCTGGGTAGCCTGTTCCAGCCCCTCACCACTCTCTCTGGAAAGAACTTCCCCCTAATATCTAATTTAACCCTTCCCTCCTTTAGCTTCACTCCATCCCCCTTGTCCTGCCAGTCTCTGCCCTTTAACAAGCTGATTCCCCTCCTGTTCCTCTGCTCCCTTCAGGGACTGGAAGGCTGCAATGAGGTCCCCCCGCAGCCTTCTCTTCTCATGGGCAGGCACAGTCCTCCCCAGCGAATGGGAGCAGACCTGCATACTTACATTTCAAGCTGTTTCTTACTTAGGAGCCTCTTGTGTCCTTGGATATAAACAGTTTTAGGAACAGAGCCAAATCACACCCCAGGCCACAATTTATTGTGTTTTTTTAAGAAAACGGGAGCGTAATTGATCTCTGCACAAACTCTCCAGAAAAATCAGCTCCATGCAAGCCTTATCTCAGTCCTACTTACAGCATCTCAACATAATGGGGGCTATTTATGGCCCTGCCTCCTCTAAAATAAACCACATTCTTTAAGCCATTTGCAAGCGAGATCATCTCTTTTTCTTCAGCAAATGTATAAATAATGATAATGCAGCTAGAAACATGCTTTATAACTAGGTCTTTGGCAGCACAGGGAGTTGCATCAGTCTGTGCAGATGTTCAACCTCCATGGACCGGCACATGGTGCCTCTTCTTTATAGTCCAAAAACCTTTTGCAAACAGAGAGGAGGTATTTGTATTCCTGCCCTGGCTCAGCCTCTTAGGAGGCATCAGTCCCCCAGAAATACAGATGGATTTTATTCATTTCCCTTTATCTCCCACTACAGATCACCACCTTACTCTCTGGAGGTGCCAAACTCATCCAGTCTCCTTTCAAACAAGGATGCACCCATCCTCTGCCTCGCACCACCGTTTGCAGCTCAGCACTGGGCAGGATTGCTCACTAGCCAAGTGCAGGCAGTGGAGGGCTTGCTTTTCATTGTGGGCATGGTGTCCAGCAAGCAAAGGGTAGAAAAAGAGAAGGACTAACACTTGCATTTGCTTGCACTTACACAGCCTTGCAAACCCCCCACTCCCAGCAGAGCTGTAGCAACCCACCCAGTACAGCAGGGGGGAGATGTTAAAAGCATAATAGTATGTATGTGGGTGCTCTGGTTCCTTGTTTCAGAAGATCACTCAGATCCTGGGATGTATCACCAGACGTGTGGCCAGCAGATCAAAAGAGGGGATTGTCCCCCTCTGCTCTGGTGAGATCCCCGCCCCCAGCTCTGGAGTCCTCAGCACAACAAGGACACGGACCTCATGGAGCAGGTCCAGAGGATGCCATAAGGATGATCTGAGGGCTGGAGCAGCTCTCCTACAAAGACAGGCTGAGAGAGCTGGGCTGGGTCAGCCTGAGGAAGAGAAGGCTGTGGGGAGACCTCAGAGCCCCTTCCAGTCCCTGAAGGACATACAGAGAAGCTGGGAAGGGCTGTTTGTAAGGGCAGGGAGCGATGGGCTGAGGGGGGATGGGTTAAACTAGAGCAGGGCAGGGTTAGGGGAGACCTGAGGAAGAAGTTCTTCACTCTGCGGGTGGTGAGACCCTGGCACAGGGTGCCCAGAGAGGTGGTGGAGGCCCCATCCCTGGAGACATCCAAGGTCAGGGTGGATGAAGCTCTGAGAACCCTGCTCTAAAGTTGTCCCTGCTCACTGCAGGGAGTTGGACAAGATGGCCTTTGAAGGTCCCTGCCTACCTAATGCATCCTATGAGTCAATGATTCAGCATTCAGCCTAGCCAGGTGCTTAAATTAAAACAAAACATGTAAAAATTGTCAAGTTTTCTATCCTGAGGACAGGATATATTTTTGATCTAGAGACTTCCTGGCCTCCTCTCAGTGACCACAATGCCTGTACACCTGTGCCTGCAGCAGCAGATGTACTTCCATCAGTCGGCAGCGGGGTGGGAGGAAGGAGGCAGAGACACCACATGATTCGCCCACGGTCCCAAAACCATGTGCAGCAGAGACAGAATTAAACCCAAAGGCCCAAACTGGGTGTCAGGTTTCTTTAATACCATCAAATATTTTTATTGTTCCTTCTGAATTTTGCACTTAGCACGAAACAGTCTGTTCCCCAGGAGAACATTTAAGATCACATTTGGCACGTACTGCTTGTCCCCCACTCAGAAGCACAGCCCTACGGGGATTGGCTTCCTCATCAGTGCAGGAATAAATTAGGCAGGATGCAAATTACCCTTAACTCCTGCATACGTGTTGCCCTGCACTGCTGAGGACATAAATGTGTATTAGCAGTGGAGTTATCAGAAGAAGCATTAACAAGAGGTCTGGGAAGGGATGGATAGAGATATCCTTGATTTAAGTAAGGGAGAACAGGGAAAATGCATATTCATATGAAGCCTCCTGGGAAAGCAATTTGTAGGAATAATGTATGTTTTCATAGTGTGGAGAGCAGCCAGCTGACATAACATATTCTGTAATGAATGGCTGAGAAAGTGTCAGAGTCAACAGCTATCCATAATCACCAGCACATCAGCGCTGCCCTGCGAGTGAGCCAGACCTGCTCCATGCTGTGAGACCCATGGCAGGACAGAGATGCTCTTTGATGCAGGTGTGGGGTGAGAGTTTTGGCTGAGCAATCCTGGGATGGAGGAGATAAGACTCACTTTCCTCACACTGATAAAAGCATTTCAGCCTGGATTCAGACTTTGCCAGGCATGGCTCAACTCTCTTCTCTCAGCCCGGCTGCAGACTGTGCAGGCATTGACTGCCAGCAGTGGGGTTTGGGAGACAGGATTCAAACTGGGGTGTGGATGACCCCAAAGTACAAATCAACTCCAGCTTTAATGCCAAAGTTTTGGTGTTAAATAAGACAGCACCTGTAGATACCTTTTTAACAGTGGGTGGAAACAGGCTGGAAATGAGCAGTGAGCCCCATGCTGATAAAACTGGTCGTACCCTGAGATTTCCTGCCCCACGCTGATGAAACCTTTAATAAAATAAATAAATTCCTTGCCCTGGTTGTGTGGGTGAGAATTACACGCTTGTCAGATGGTCACAGCAGCAGATTCACTCACAAGGATGAGTACAAGCTGGATGTGGAGACAGGACAAGGGGCAATGGCTGCAAGTTGGAGCACAGGGAGTTCTGCACCAACATGGGGAAGAACTTTTCCCCAGTGAGGGTGAGGGAGCCCTGGGACAGGCTGCCCAGGGGGTGTGGAGTCTCCTTCTCTGGAGACATTCAAGAGCAATCTGGATGCCTATCTGTGCAACATGAGTTAGGGACCCTGCTTTGGCAGGGGGGTTGGACCCGATGATCTCTGGAGGTCCCTTCCAACCCCTGTGATTCTGTGATTCTATGTCCGTGACCAGGGACATACTTTTGTCTGAGAACATTGCAGGCTGGCACAGCTTTACTTGCTGCTGTTTAGCCTCTGGGAAGTAGAAGTCCTTTGTCCCTTTAGGGGTGAATGAGACCTCTGCAGTGACACCAGCTGCTGCAATGCCTGCAGCCTGGCAGCTGTGGGTCTTACACACGTGTGTTTGAGTCCCAGTTCCTTCCTTTACTATTTATCTGCTGTGTGATTAAAGCCATCCTGTGCCTGGGTTTGGTTTTCTAGTGTTGCCTCCCTCCTCTGTGCCTGAAACGTTGGTCAGACACAGCAGCAAGCACGACAAACGCTGTTTCTTCAGTACAAAGATGGGAGCTCCTGCTTCTAAACGAACTCAGCAGAAAAAACAGGAGGAACAACCCGATGTGTCATCCTGCTTTTATGAATCCAGCACGCAGAGCGCAATTAAGAACAAGATCACTCAGCAGTGGCTTTCCAAAGCCTCTTGCATTGCTTTTCCCTGCCTGGCAGGAGGGAAGGGAAAACATCAGCCTTCTCCAGTGCAGCTCTTGATGGTGAACTAATGCACAGCTCAGAGCCAAGATGAAGGAACTGAACCAAATCTGATTAATTAGAGTATCCAGACAGGCAGAATCCTTCCTATGCTCCTTGCAACACAGCAACAGAGTTTATATTTTACCTGCATTCAACATAGAAGGAATAGAATCATATCCTAGAATCATATCATAGAATGGTCTGGGTTGGAAGGGACCCCAAGGATCACGGAGCTCCAACTCCCTGCCACAGGCAGGGCCACCAACCTCCAGGCCTGGAGCTACACAAGGTTGCCCAGGGCCCCATCCAACCTGGCCTTGAACACCCCCAGGGATGGGGCATCCACCCCCTCTCTGGGCAGCCTGTTCCAGCCCCTCACCACTCTCTCTGTGAAAAACTTCCCCCTAATAACCAATTTAAACCAGTATCCTGCACTGCCACTGTGGTACTTGGTTCAGAAACAGTGCTGCCTGTGCATGGGCAAAGGAAGGCTCCCAGGGACACTATGGCTTTCAGAGGCTGGACATGGAAAAAAATACATAAAATACCAGTCCTGTTTCAGGCAGGAGCTCAAATCCTTTTCCAGAGTGAGCAGAAGCTACTGTCCGTTTGCTGCCAAGTGATCTGCAGGAGACAGATCTGAAGGACTTTCTAGCTTAGCATCACATGGGCAGCAATCAGATGATGCAAGCCAGCTCCATGGGGAGAGCAGGGATTGTAGATGAAGGCTGAGCAAGATGTTCCCTCTACATCAAGGTCACTGGGGGCTTCAAACCAACCACGGCTTCATGGTACTAAAGCACTCATCACTGCTACCACTGCTGCTGCTCTGCAACCAGAGAAAAACTCTCCCGTTCATATGGGGCCAACTATCCAGTGTAAAGGCTACTAAAGTCTAGGGACATGCTTCCATTAGTTCTGCTAATCCTGGATTTGGACCCCAGAAATAGGTTTCACAGGAGCTGTGCTGGACATGTTGCACCACCAAAGGGCCCTTTGCAGAGATGGAGTCTCCTTTATGGTTTTTGCAGCATAGGTAATTGTGCTTACGCTAGCTAATTGGGAGATGCTCAGGCCTGTGCCCTTGAGCAGGGCTGGCTATGCTGCCAAACTGCTAAAATGTCCCCAGTAGTGTTCCCAGCAGACATTTGGGTTGCCAGCATATAGATGTCCATGTTTGGGAAGATAAGGCTACTTCCTTGAGCTATGTTCAAGCTGTGCCCAAGCATCACCCAGGACAGCCCTCCTTGGCACAGCCAGTGTCATGCCAGGGTCCACGCTGACAATCACAAGGTCTGCTCTTGGACAGGTCCCACTCCAGAAATTCCCTGCTTCTGTCCTATTTGCAAGTATAGACGAAGCTCAGAAAGGCAGATGGAGGAAAGACAACTGGCCCCTCCTGCTACCCCTCTCTGGAGTGATTTACAAGCTATTTGCAGCCACTGTGGGTGGATCTGCACCTTCCAGCAAATTTAATACAGCGGCTTGTCTTCAACCACCAAGAACATGCCAGCACAGTGGCCCAGGAACAGAGCAGGTAAAGAACGATAGGAATTCATTAAGCAGCACAGCGTGCTCCCACACCCAAGTGCTTGGCTGTGATTTCACTCCATTCCTAAGGTTTGTGGATCATGTGGTAGGAGAAGAGTCTTACTCAGCTCTGAGGATGTTGATTTGTTTCAGAGTTTTTTCCCTTTTATTTCTCCCAGCCTTCTCTGATTTCTCTTTCATGCTCTTTTGACAGATCTGTGTTAATTTGTTCACTCAGATATGTTGACTTGGTTGATTCTCTGCCTTGGCATGATGCCATAAAGCCACCCACATGAGGTGGGATAACTCCCAGGAGTCTCCTGAGTGGACTGGAAAATTCAGATTGTTGTAGCCCAACCTGAAAGGAGTCCAAGTCCTGAATGCTCCAAACCTGATATACCCAGAGCTCCTCATTGCTTTTGAAAATATTAACACTAAGAGTGGCACTGCTGGTGGCTGGCTAGCTGTATCATGAAACTGTCCAATTTTATAATGCTCTCTGGGGGTTTCTAGTCTGGGGAATTTAGTTAGAAAACTTGCTTTAGACTTTTTATTCACATTCTTGAAAGAGAAGCTCAAACAAGATACAAATCATAGGCTGAAGTGCTGTTTAACCAGTTCTTAAAAACTTCCAGGGCTGGCAGTTCCTTAACCGCTCTTGAGCAGCTTGAGTCTCATCCTTTAAAACAGAACCTATTCCTCTCTGAAACCACAAATTACCACAAAATTGTTCTCCATTTCAAACTTCATATCACTGCAGTAACTGTGAAATTAGACAGCAGTCATTGTGTGCAAGCAGTGAACTTCTTAATGATCCCTATAGATAAAATGGCTTTGGTGGTGTTACTTGGGAAGGTCTTTTGGACAACTGGACAGCAGAAGCATCGTGCAGCTGCCAAAAGCCTGATCACAGTGGGGAGAACAGGTAGCTTGGGCTGAATTCCCTGCTCAGAGGAGTGGTGCACACAAGCTGGCAGCTGAGTTATGAATTGAGTGGGGTTAATCTGGCTCTAGAGAGCCATGGAGGCTCCTCAGGGAACGCCTGGGGTGCAGGGGAGGGAATTTGGAAATGGCTCCGGCAAGAGGGTGCACGGGGCTGGAAAGCAGCTGTCACCAGCATTACTGCAGGATTAGTCTTTTTAAGTTTTGCTCTTTATAAGGCATGCTTTAATGTTACAAGGAGATGTGTAACCACTCCTGAGAACATGATGCACACTGCGGATGTGCAGCACGACTCTATCCCCTCTGCTCACTGTCCAGCCAACTCTTTCAAACCTAGAAAACCTTTGCAGAAGGCCAAATCTGTGTGAGTGTCTCTCTACAAATCCCCAGGCTACCAGAGCACTAAAATCCACCCTTCAGCTTGCTTTCAGCAGCCTGAGCTCCTGAAGAAGAGTCAAAAGGATCCCTGCAGCTTCCCAGGGGCTCCAAGTGACACCCAGTCTCTCCTCAGGCGATGCTCGCTGCGCTGCCAAGGTTCAGCCTCTTGACTTCCTCTTGTGGTGGAGTTTCTCCTTGTCATCCTGACCCCATTTAGTCCTTGTGCTTAATGAATTCCTGGCACTTTATTAACAAGGGATATTCAAGTGTGATAAAGGCCGTTTTACAGCGTTGGATGAGTTGCAAAGGGAAGCAGAATCGAACGCTGTCATCAAAGAGATGCTTAGCTACAGATTATAAGAAATCTTTACATAGCAGCAAAGAGCATCTTGCAGCACAGAAATGGGACTCAGCAGACTGGGACTCATGTCCTTGCTATGTCATGGACAACCTGTATGACTTTGCTGAGCATGCAAAGGGTCTAATCCTGCAAAGTGCTGGACCCTGATCTATTGATCCAGCAAAACTGAGCAGCACCTGACACCCATAGCATGCCAAGAGGAGTTGTTACAGAACAGTGATCAGCCCTGACCACCCTGAAGCATTCAGCCCCTTTGTCTCTCCATCACACATCTGCAGGAGAGGAATCACAGTGCTTTCCTGTGCAGACCAGAAAGGACTTCTGAGGGTTGCTATTGGAGCATCTCTGAGCCACCACCAGCCACTCGCGATGCGCTTGTGAGCTAGTTAACACTACCAGATACCTCACCTGGAGACACCAAGTGGCAGGACACACTTGCCCAGAGCCAAGGAGGAGTCTGATTTAGCTGTGAACTAATCTCCATGCCCTAGTTTTGCATCCCATCACCCCAAACTCCAGACTGTCACACCTCAATACTTGCAGGTAAGAATCCAAGACCAATCACTGCCTCATTATGGGAGTCAGCAACTGCTGCAAACCTGGAGCACCTCAGGAAGCAAACAGGACGTGTCACCCATCACCGTGCTGGGAAAACCACAGGTCAGCAGGAGCTCAGTGCAGGCTGAGCTCTCCCAGGCAGTCTTCATTTCATTTGCATGACATGTATTTAATTATTTTCTTTCTGGTACAAAGCTGATGCATCTGAGCTCCTCTGCATTAATGAATTGTCACAGGCAGTGCCCACTTCAGCTTTCTCCTTGCTGTATCCACCTGCATTACTTGCTCTGTGATGGGTGTTTCTGCTATGGCTCCTATCTGTGCTGTTTCACTCCAGCCTTTTCCTGCTGCCTTGTCTTTTCTGCTAATGGGGAATAGTCCTCCTTTGCATTTCTAAGGGCTCTTTCATCCAGGGATCCCAAAGCACCCAGCCTCCTCCCTGCTGCTGGGAAGCAGACAAGGTAACAGTGTAATTTGTGCACCCAGCTGAAGCACTGAGTAGCTAAAGGGATGGATGCAGCCAAGACCAAGGAATGCCACAGCAACAGGAGTATGAAGCATTAGCATGGTGCAGATTTGGAACTCCTTAACCCCACGGAGGGGATCAGCATCAGCTTGGGCTGGCGCTGCAAGGACCAGGGGTGCTGCTGTCACTGTGGCCCCAGGCTTGGGGCTTTACACACCCTCTTCCCTGCAGAGAGTAAGCGTGCCTTGAGGTTCATTCTGCAGCTGCAAGTTTGAACTTGGATTTAAATGTTGAGAGCTGCATTGGTGATGTAGGTCCTGAAATCCCCCCAAATTTTCCCAAAACATATGGTACTGAGTGACATCAGGCTCACTGTCCTGAGAAGGAAGAGGTAGAGCAACCCTGCAGATCAAATCCATAATGCTGTGTTGCTGCTGTCCCTCCTGCTGCCCCTCCTACCACACAACCAGCTGGTGTCTCCCCCCACCAGACAAATCCTTCAATGCAGGAATGGCCTTTTCAGGTTTTTTTCCCCAATCCTAAGCCAGAGCCACGAGCAAAGGTTAAGCCATGGCTGAAGTTCAGCCCTTCTTAGGAGGATGAGAAGACAGAGGAAAATAAAGGTTTGTTGCTAAAGGAGAGGAGGCTGAAATATTATTATTATTATTATTCCTAATGAGAAAGATAAAATGTTTTCATAGATATACAGACACAGATTAGAAGAAGGGTTACATTGCTGCAACGAGTTGCATGCACTCAACTTAGTGTCTGGTGAAATTCAGCCTTGCCACCATGGGGACTCACTGTGTCCTGTCAGCAGGTGTCAGTTGGTGGACTGGAGAAGGCAAATACAATGCCTGTGTTTGACAGACCTGGAAGCACAGGCAGCCTGATTTCCATATCCCAAAAGACCCCCAAACAAATCATTAAGCAGTTTCTAAGCACCTGGAGGATAATAAAGTGATAAAAAAACAACCTATGTGAATTTTTTTAAGAACAAATCTTGTCAAACCAATCTAATTTCTTTCTCTGACAGAGTGACTGGCTTCATAAATAAGGGGGGAACTTTAGATGTGATAGATCTTGACTTCAGCAAAGCTTTTGACATGGACTCATGTGACATCCTAAATAAATATAGTTTAGGTGAAACCCAGGTGAGGCAGATGCAAACCTGGTGGGAAAATTGTACTCAAAGAGTATTTATTCACACTTGATTGTCAAAATAGGGAGGATTTCTCATCTGGGGTCCCACGGGAAACCGGTCCAAGTCCAAACACTTCTCAAAAGAACACAGTGATGGCAAAGATAATACACTTTAAAATTATCACGTGTGATCCAAAGAGGGGAGACAGGCTTGGGAAGCACAGGGTTAGAATTCAGAGTGAAAAGGATGCAAAGTAGTCTGAAACAAGTAAAGGTAAAATTAAAAAAAAAATAGATTTCATTAAGTAGAAAGAAACTAAACAGACAAGATGGGGTAAAACACCTGGCAGCAGCTTGGCAGAGAAGGGACATGTGTGGGCTCTATCTCCCTTTTCTCTGAATATGAATATTTATTAGTGGGGGGACATTGCTATAGCCTGTGTTAGGATCCTTCTTGCCAACCCTAGGAAAGAGCAAGTGATCAGTTTATTCCAACGATCCCACGGGAGTAAAGATGCAACAGAGACATCCTCAATAATGACAAGGTGGGGAGAGCAATAGGGGATGTTTCTGAAACAGGAAGGATAGTCAGCTCTGAACAAGGCACTCTGAGAGGATGGGAAGCATGCAGAAGAAACTTTCATAGGTACCAGGAACAGACAGACTGACATCCTCCCACAGGACAGTAGAGCAGGCTGGTCTAGATGATACACTGAAGCTTGTGTCCAGCTCTTCTTTTCTGTATCTTCCTCATCTTCCAGACCAAGTATCCACACCAATCTGCAGAAGAACTTTTCCCCAGTGAGGGTGAGGGAGCCCTGGGACAGGCTGCCCAGGGGGTGTGGAGTCTCCTTCTCTGGAGAGATTCCAGCCCCGTCTGGCCACCGACCTGTGTGACCTGTCCTAGGGACCCTGCTTTGGCAGGGGGTTGGACCCGATGAGCTCTGAAGGTTCCTTCCAACCCCTGTGATTCTGTGATTCTGTGTCTTGCAAGACTACAAGGACCAGCCCAGCATGCCCTGCCTTCCCCTACTAACTAGTATTTTAGCCACGCTCACACTTGAGTCGTGCTGCATCGATGCGTTAAGGGACGATACGACTCGAGCTGCCTCAGAAGACGTTGGGTAGTTTTTCAGGATGATCCTTGCTGCCCTTTTTGCTGTAAGCAGACAGGCTTACATGATTACACTGTCAAGGCACGGTGGCCTTGTCTCTGCAGAACAAGAGGGGTCGTTTTGCCAGTCAAACCATGCTGACATCCAAACACAGCACTGGGGTGTGTGTAGGATGCAGGCAACTGGCTCCTTGGAGAGCATCCTTGTAAATACCAGGGACACCCATTCTGACACCACCAGTTCTAGGAGCATCCAATGCATCCACCCTGCTAGCCAGAAAAGGGACAACCACGGTCATAGAATCATCATAGAATCATAGAATGGTCTGAGTTGGAAGGGACCCTAAGGATCACAGAGCTCCAACCCCCTGCCACAGGCAGGGCCACCAACCTCAAGCCTGGAGCTACACAAGGTTGCCCAGGGCCCCATCCAACCTGGCCTTGAACACCCCCAGGGACAGGGCATCCACCCCCTCTCTGGGCAGCCTGTTCCAGCACCTCACCACTCTTTCTGTAAAAAACTTGCCCCTAATATCTCATCTCACCCTTCCTTCCTTTAGTTTTAATCCATTCCCCCTTGTCCTGTCATTGTCTACCCTTTTAAAAAGTTGAATCCCCTCCTGCTTATAAGCTCCCTTCAGGAAAGGGGAGTCAGGGGTCTGACAGCCAAAAAGGAGTGATGCAACCTGCTCTGGGGACAACCCAGGGTCTTGCATAGAACTTCCAGGGTCCAAACAAGTACCTCCTGCACCACATTTAGGGGACAGTTTCCCAGGTGGAGAGAAGAGCAGTTTTTCACCCCTCAAGAGCTTAGGTTTGGTCCCTGTGTTTATCCCATGCTGATGCATTTGGATGTTAGAAACACATTAAAAATGCAAATAGAGGCAGATCCTAGAGAAGCTGAATGTCATCCCTCTTTGTCTTTATTTAAAATCAAATCCAGCTTCATTTTAATGTCCTCCTTGGGCTGGGGCTTAGCAATAATTTTCACTTGTATAAATACACTCACAATGTGTGCATACATATTTATGCCCTTCCAACAGGAAATAAAAAGTCATTGATAAAGCATATTATTTCTACCACTACAGCAATAGCACAGGCAGCAACAGCAGACACAGGGAAAGACCATCTCTCTGGGGCTTTGGCAGAGCACGGGTGCTGAGTTTACCCCTGCATGACACTAGCTCTGGGAGACAGAGCATCCTGCCTGAAATACCAGCCTGAAGAACTGTAGCATCCTTGTCAATGATGACATCCTTGTGCCAGTGCCCAGGATGGAGCATGACATGGATATTTAAGCCAGTCACTATGTCTGAGCTGTTTTAATCAGCCTGGCAAGTCCTGCCTGGGGAACTGCGGAGGAGAGCAAACAGCATGGGAGAGGATAACCCCTGCTCTCTCCAGCTGAGCTGCACGACAGCATTTCAACAGCAGCAGATTAACAAGCTCCCCCTCCCACTTCAGGCGGTGGAGAATCATGAATACCCACACAGCTGATGCTCAGGCTGTTTCCTATCTAGACAGGGGCACTGGGGTCCTCTCGACGTTGATGTGGTGCAAACCTTGCCCTGGGGTCTGATCTCTGGCAGGTGGCAAAGAGCACTGGCTGCTGGCTCTCTGCTACAAAAATAGCTGATGTGCACATGCTTTCTGTGCATTCAAATCCAAATTTCCAGGGAGGAGAGGAACAGGCTGGGTCATGCTGTCAGAGCAAAGATCAGCTTTTACATCTCTCAGGATCTTCTCTGGTCGTCTCCTCCTCCTCTATACATTAAATTTTTCCCTACACTTCATCAGTCAGTGTTGGCATATGGAGCTGGGCACCAGATGGGATCCTTGCCCTTCAGGTAGGTCTGGAGATTGCTCCCCAGTGGCTGAGAGGGTGGATTTGTGTGTCAAGAGCCCTCAAGACCCCAAGCCTCTCACTCTCCTGCAGTTCTCTTGCATGACCACAAGTAAGTCACCCCTGGCATGTATGGATGGACCAGTGCTGCTTTGCCAAGCCTGATTTTGGCCACTGTGAAGCATTTGGGATGCCTCACTGCACCATCTCATGGGGGTGATGATGCAGTGTCAGTCTTCCCCTGCCATCAATTATTACATTTTGAGTGCCATTGCATAGCAGAGAAATGCTCTTTGTGCTCTTTGCACCTAGAAAAGAGGGAAATTTGGAACAAAGGCCATTTTCTCTTGTGGATCCCTGCAGCCCCAGCAGACTCTGATCTTCATTAGAACTCCAGCTTCTGGTGTAATTGAGTTACAGCTTAATGCACTGAATGCAGGAGACTGGACTCCAGTTCAAGTGGAATATATCGTAATGCATTAAGCATTTCTCTTCAGATAAATAACTGGGGAAGATGTGTTTCCATTATTTGTGCATGCCCTCAGACAGAAATGGCAGAAGGCCTAGGAGAGGATTACATTCCTTTTTAATTCAATAAACAAATGTATAATGATATCTCCTGGGAACTATCTTGCAGGAAAAAAAGCAGAGATTTGCCTCCCTGCTCCTAAACTCCAATGCTGGTTAAAAAAAACCACAGAAAAATCTCTTTTTGTCCAGGTTTCAAGGCAAGAGGAGAGCTTTATCCTCACTCTCCTCCTGACCAGCAGCTCTGGGTTAAGCACAGCAGTCCCATTGACCTGGGATCCTCCATTTGAGACCAAATGACTTTTCTCTAAGGACAGAGTAGAAGGTCCACACTTGTTTCCCTACCAGCTCTGGGCAGGCTGTATTTACTGCAGAGCAGTCTATGGTTAGGATCATGAAGAGGCAATAGGGGCTGATTCCTTCATCAGGAGAATTTAATTAAGCCTGCTGTTTAAATGCACAACTCTAAACACTCTAAATATAGGTTGTGTTTTATGGAGGGAGAAGAGGCAGAGAAACCCTTTCTTGAGATACAAAGCAGAGATTTCCACAGTAGAACCTCTGAAACAGCAATATATCCAGCAGCCAGAAGCATCTCAAACCAACTGCTTCATGGTGGGAGAATAATACTCACTGCCATCATCTTCCTCGTGTCCAGTTATATTCATGAGCATCCATCCCTTGTCTCTGCAGGAAGGGGCCTGGCTGGCCTCAAGGAGGAAGGGAGAGCCCTGTTTGTGATGCTTACATGAGAAATAGCGTGTGGTATCTCAGTTTAAACTTCATATTGTTGGGGTCTCCTGGAGAAACGCTGCTCAGCATGCTCTTGGTCTGCCCTTTTCTGTTTCATACAGGAACTGCTGGTGAAATGGCCTTGAGGGGACCCCTGAGATCCTGCCTGTGACACCAAGGGGTGTTGGTGACCCCCACAGTGCTGCCTGCAAAGCACCTACAGCGAAATGGCAAAGCAAATTGCAATCTCAGGGTGGGGGGGTGGGAGGGTCCCCACGTGTTTCCAAATCCTGCCACAGAGAAGAGCAGCAGCATTGCCACCACTTTGGAATCCCTCCTCTCTCTTCCCAGTGCACCAGTGGCAGTGGGATGATGTTACTGCAGAGGAGGAGCAGTGCTGGGCTCAGCAGATTGGCTCTTCTATGGCAAAAGAAACCTTTTTTCCCTTCAAATTTTTCACCATAATAAAGTCTCTCAATTCCAAAAAAGACTAATTGAGAGAAATTCATCAGCACTGGTGAAAAGGCTTCGCTGGGCACAGGACATTACAGGAGGATAACTGGCCATCAAACCCACCTGTATTAAACCAGGGTCCCTACAACTGATACACTCAGCAAAAATGTAAACTGTTTAGGAAGTGCTCCAGGAATTTACAGCTCAAATTTATGGATGTAATTAGATGCTTGGTACCTGGGTGAGGGGAACTGGGAGTCTAAGCTGTTTAGTTGATTCACAAGCCCTGTAGCCAGATCCACACCATCACCCTCAGGTGCCAACCAAGACTGAACTGGGCAGTGGCCAAAGGATTTATCTGAGGTCACCTGGAGAGTCTGTGGCAGAGCACAAGCTGCTGACCATGGACTGTGCTTTCATGCAGCCAGCCTGTCTCCCAGCACAGCTGCAGCCGTTGCTGAGAGCTCATTTAGGAGCAGTAACTTTCCCAGTGAACAAGAGACAGATGTATTTTCCTTGCTGTTATGATCACACTTGTAGGTGACAGTAATAAAACAGCCGTAGTTGTATTTCAGCTGGCTGAGAATCAGGAGAAAGGACCTGAAATGAGTCATTTCTGCCTCCTGTGCAAGCCTTCTAGAAAGATGCTCGAGGTAAGACAACAGCGAACTCCCCATCTGGCAGAGCCTTTGCTGACAGACAGGCTGGCCCTTTCCAAAGCATTCCATGAACAAGGAAAACTCACTGCAGTGGCAAACTGGGGGTCACAGCAGAGCTTCTGCAGACTGTGGTGGTGAGGCTAGACAAACCAGTGCCACCATCACCTGGACAGGAATTATTGTCATGCAAAACCTTGTGTGAAATATTGGTCAACATGGGACCATGGCAGACTGCCCTCAAGCCCGATCCTAGGGCAAGAAACATTCACCTAACACACCTTCTATACCCCAAAAGTAGTGCAATCACTATAGTTCAAATAAATAGCACAAAAACAATTAATAAAAAAATAAATAAGACTTTAAAATGTGGGGAGAACAGCTCTGGAAAGATCTTTACATGGTCCTCACCAGGGAAAAGATGAGGAAACTTCTTATGGCACTGAAGTTTTCTCCTTTGTTTTTGTTTCTCACCAATAATAAATCCTGCAAAGGAAAGCATTTGGGAGAGAAGCAGTTTCCCAAAAGTCTGGAGTTGTTCACTGAACAACAGTGTCATCTCCAAACCAGAAAGTGGTAAATGGAGAAGTAGAGCAAAAATTTGTGAAGCTGCAGCTGTGTCCTGGCCAGGCAGGAGGAGCCACAGGGTTGGGGCTTAGGGACACAGTGAATCTCATCCACTATCACCAAGGATGGGACACCCTTCCCACAGTGCACCCTCATGACCAAAGCTGTTATAAAGCTGCTGAAACAGTGACAGCTTTCAAAAGGGGGGAAGGAAACCCTCCCCATAATCCCCCAGCTAAGCTGTTGCATCCAACCATTTCAGCAAAGGCCATCTCTGTGCCATCTGCTAGCCTGCAGCTAAATCTGTGCCCCAAACACACTCCTTTACTTATAGTCCTCAGAGAGGATTCAGGGAAGAGATGAGGGCTGGGAGGAGAAACACCCTCCTGGTGCAAACCTGTGACCTTTCACCTTACCCTAAATGATGCTCAACAACATTTTAAAATAGATTTATCTGTGAAACCAAGCAGATTTGGAGCATCACCTCAGACAGAACAGACTCCCTTCTTCTTGACCCTTTATCTCTCTGCAGACAGCTCCATGCAAGTTGCTTCCTCCCTTTCCCAGGCTCTTACCCCATTCACAAGGGAGATTCCAGCTATCCCCAGGGAACAACTTGCCCAAAGAAAAGCCTGTGTCAGTGGGAGTGCTCACCTCCCTTCACCTGCCAAATCCTGCACAGAAAACCAGCAGAGCAAAATGCAAGATGAGAGTCAGAACTGTTCCTAGAGGAGTGTTGCTGTGCTTTAAGAGTGGCTTTGCTCTGATGGAGAAAAGAAAGCCAAAAGAACAAACAGAAGAGCATGGATGCCTCAGTCCTGAAACAAGGCAGGTCTCAGGACCCAAAGGGACCAGTGATCCTCAAAGCAGGACCTTTGTAGAATGGAGAATCCAGACTTGTGGCTTTTCTCTGCTTGTCTTTCCTTCCCAAGCTTTGCCTGGTTCGACTTGTGGGATAAGGTGACAGCCCAGCTTCACATGCAAAGAACCAGTGCAGTGACACACTCACAGGCTTTCCCTGTGAGCATTTAAGTCAAAACTCCTCCTAGTTTTCCAAGCAATGTCATCAATGACATCATGCAATCAGAGGAGCATCTCCACCTTCATGGGAGCAACATGAGTGTTTAAATGTCATCACCCCAGCTCATCACCAGCTCAAGATTTTGGGTTGAAAACTGAAAAATTTGGTTCTCTGTGTTTGACTTGATGTCAGCCTCATGTGCATTACCCATACTTTATGTTATCTATCAGCACAGGGTCATCAGACTCCTAACAGCCTCAATATTACTGTGCAATTTCCCTCTCTTGCTGCAAGTTCTTCCCGTGAATCACAGTGGAGGTACAAACACTACATTTAGGCTGAAGGATAGGGTTTTCCAGCCAAAGTTTAATCTCAGTGCAGGACACATAAGAAATAATGTCAATAAAAGCACTTTTTTTCCCCCCCTTTCTGCATTATTGAAACAGTAGACATCATGTTATCAAAACTGATGCAACTCTGGCCAGAAAGTTGAAACAGGAAGAGAGGGGAAGGAGATGAAAAGGGAGAAATTCTGGAAGTATTTCTGCTGAATTTGCTCTAAAAGATGCATCAAAGAAAATTGTGATGAGCCCACACCTTCAGCACCTTTCAAATTCCACAAGGTCATAGCCACCTAGACAGCCAGAAGCCAAACAGACGTGAAAGATTTCATTATAAAGCACAAAACTGCTTCTTAGAAAGTCTGGGTTTGCTCCTGGAGTGAACTTGGACTATGCAATTAGTTTTATCAAGCTGAGGTCCCTCTGCTTGTCTAACATCAGGTGCTGATAAGTTCCCTGGCTCGAGTCCTTGCCATGGGGTTCACTGTGCCTTGGAGGAGCTCTGAAATTACTGCGATAACTCCATGGCCAAAGGTACTTGTCCATGTGCCCACAATCTAGAGACCAGAAATTCCCCACCTCTGGATAATTCATCTTTTTTGTGCTCTCACCATTTGCTCTTTCAGTTGCTTCATCTTTTTCAGAAGAGTTTCCATTGAATCCCTCACCTTCTCTCTCTCAGCCTTAGTTTGAAATTCCTTGCCCATGATGACCAGAGCTGGGCACCATGTGGAGCAGCTGACCTCCCCCTCTGCAATGTATTTCCAGTGTTTCTTTCCCTCCCTCTCAGAGCAGAACACGCTACCAGGCATTGCTAAGAGGGGTGTTCATGAACACCTCTGTGCTCTTTACTCCTCCCTAGGGATCTGCTGCAGGATATATGCATTTGTTTGACTTAGTATGGATCATCTTAGGTTACATTAGGACAAGGAGACCATGAGGCAGAAGATATATCAACATGTAGGATGTCTCCTGTGGAAGGCAAACAGATCTATACCTAGCTTCAAACCTTGTAGAGCCATTTGCTCTCCTTGGAGGGGAAATGCAAAATGCTGCCATTGCACAAGCAGCTGAACCAGTTGCAGGCTTGAAGGAGGCTCAGGCATCCCCATGTAAGGAACTGAGGTGTTCCCAGACCAGTTTGAGGACATGCACACCTCAAACCCATTGTGAACACCGAAAACCATGAGTTGGCCTCACAGAATTACAGAATCACAAGGTTGGAAAAGACCTTTAAGATCGAGTCCAACTGTTCCTGTCCTCTACTAAACCATATCCCTAAGTACCTCATATATCCATCTGTTAAACACACCCAGGGATGGCGACTTGCAAAGAGCCCCAGCCCAAGGTATCATGGCACGCTGCTCCCACTCAACAGCACAAGACCCCACTGCTGAGTGAGGCCCCATCTGGAGTCCTGTGTCCAGATCTGGGGCCCCAATACAAGAAGGATGTGGGACTGTTGGAGAGGGGTCAGAGGAGCCACGAAGATGATTAGAGGGCTGGAGCAGCTCCCCTATGGAGAGAGGCTGAGGGAGCTGGGCTGGGTCAGCCTGGAGAAGAGAAGGCTGTGGGGGGACCTCATTGCAGCCTTCCAGTCCCTGAAGGGAGCTTATAAGCAGGAGGGGATTCAACTTTTTAAAAGGATAGACAATGACAGGACAAGGGGGAATGGATGAAAACTAAAGGAAGGAAGGGTTAGATTAGATATTAGGGGGAAGTTTTTTACAGAGAGAGTGGTGAGGGGCTGGAACAGGCTGCCCAGAGAGGGGGTGGATGCCCCATCCCTGGGGGTGTTCAAGGCCAGGTTGGATGGGGCCCTGGGCAACCTAGTGTAGATCCAGGCCTGAGGTTGGTGGCCCTGCCTGTGGCAGGGGGGTTGGGAGCTCTATGATCCTTGGGGTTCCTTCCAACTCATACCATTCTATGGTTCTATGATTCTATGAGGGCAATGGTTGCAATTTCTGCTACTGCTTGATGGAGCGACTGCAGGACTGCCACCTCAAGCCACAACCCCCCACTGCTGCAGACTGGGCAAGTAGTGGGGATTTTGGGGCTGCTGACAAATTTTGGCACTAACGAGAGAGAACAGATCCCAGCGTGAGCATCCAAGCAGTGCAGAAGGGCTGCATCAAGGGCAGGGCTGCAGAAGGCTTCCAAAAGCACAGCTGACACAAGGCAGACGGCAGGCCCTGCCCACACCATCTGCCTGCTCCCTGCCTCCCCAGGCCCGGCAACTTAGGCAGGAAAAACAACCCATCTCATGCCGACTGGCACCTTAGGGTGCCAAAAGCATGGCAAGAGGCAACCGTGCACTGAGCAGAGCTGGAAACAGCCTGTGCCTCTGGTCCAGCCTGGAGCATGGAGACAGGGGGACTGTGCCATCCCTCAGCTGATGTTTCAGGGGCAGCTACAAACAAAATCTGTCTTTACTGGGGGGGAAAGGAGGTCCCAGACACAGTGAATCGATCTGGGCATGGAAACATTGCTTTAATTATATCTGCAGAGGGAGCTGAAAGGCCACTATCGGCCAGCTCTCCTGCACCTCAGGAGTGTCTGCTTGGTGCTTCCAGGATCTGCAAAGTCAAGGGCATGTCCTAAAACAAGTGACGTTAGTGGGTGTCTTCTCCAGCACATTTTGGACTCAGGAATCCCTCTGGCTCCCACTGATTTCCACTCTGATTCCCACAGAGCCAGGGCTGGACCTGGGATCTGCAGCACATGGGACATTTTCCTGTTACAACAAAGGTCCTGTGAGGGAGATGGGAGTGGGACAGCAGTTCTGCACATCTGTAGCACTGCCAGTGACAGAGCCAGGCAACTCAGAATGGATGAACTTGCCCTTCCCTTGGCATCTGCTGGTGAACACTCCTGGAGGCACAGCATCAGGATAAAGGGCATCTGATCCAGCATGGTTGCTTTAGCAGTACATCTTGTGCAGTTAAAGCAGCACATGTAGGAAAGACCCAGAGGTCAAAATACATTCAGGGGGCAGCAGAACTTAGAGCTGATGTCCACCTGCCTTTCCCCAAAGACTGTAACCAACCAGACCCCTCCTGACCCCTATGCAGGGGATTGTTAACCCCAAACTTATATCAAGTGTATTCCTGACAGGCTCCTGGAGCCACTGGTTCAGTTTACAAGCCAGAAACTCTCTTGTGTTCCCATCTTGATCAGCAGCACCAGCAGTACAAAATCCTCTCTGTGTCATGCCCACAGTGGGACCTGTGCTCTGCCAAGTGCTCTCAAGGAAGTGTAAGGCACAATGTCTGTGAGTTTCTTTAATTTTTCTCCCCTGCTCCAGACTGGACAGATTTGTGTCATACCAAAATCCAATTAAGTCAGCCAGCATTGCTAAACCCTTGGAGCTGAACTAATGGATGTCACCATCTCACTGAGCAACCCATCGGCTCTCTCCTGTGGCTCCTCCATGCAGACCTGCTTCATGGGGTAGGACAGGGCTGCCATCAAAGCCCACATCCTGCTTTCCTCCTCTGCTCAGGGGAAACACAGTCAAGGATGTGTGGCACCACGGGGATACCATCACCAGCAGTGACCCTGAGACCCCTGCAAGAATGTTTGAAGTGGGTAATTAGCTTTGATTAAAAGCCTTTTGCTGTGGCAGAAGCTCCTGTAATTTGCCTGGAGGGGACAGAGAAAGAGTGGAAGGAGCAGCTGTTTGGCTTTGCTCCTCACATACGGGGTGGGATTTCATCTGCTTTTCACTGCCTCGTCTTTCTTCCGTCTCCCAAGGCAACGATGCCATGGCACTGCTCGCCTGCATCCCCTCCCCTGCTCACCTGCATCCCTTCCCCAGCCCTCTGCAAAGGGCTGCAAAGCAAGGCAGGCAACTGCAGACGAAACTGAAAGGGTCACCAAGTCCTGGGAGAGAAATTCTCCTACTTAATGCTGCTGCAAAGGGCCAGTGATAAACCAGAGAGATCAGAGAGCCATCGCAGAGATGGAGGAGCACCCACAGACAGAGCACGGGTGGGTCTGAGCAATGAGTCTTCATCCTCCTCCACTGCTGTCTGTAATGGCATGAGGGAAACTGAGGCAGCATCTCTGTGCCTCCAGATCTGATGTAACATTGGCAAGTAGCTTGTCTGTAAGCCAAGGGAACCAACCTCATGAAACACTCTGATACCTACAGTCAACATGAACTGTTATTTTTATCATTCCCACATGCTTCCCTGTGAGGTGCAGCCTTTGGAGTCCTCAAAATACAGACAATAAAACAATAACTGTAAAAGTTAACAACAGATGCAATTCTGTGGGGCTGCTGGGACCATCCCTGTGAGAGGAGATAATTCAGTCATTTCCTTGCTCTTGCTCCCAAATTAAAATGAATTGATTCCTCCAACGTCAACTTGTTTATCATGTCTGCAGGCTGTCAATACACAGCAAATTCCTCAGGTCCTATGGGCTCCTCCTACCTCAAAATACTCCATCTATCTTTGAGATAGCCTCATTACAATTGCTAAAATAATCCCTCTCTGCAATGTATATATTCAAATACATCTTTGCTGGTGCATCCCAAAACCTCACATTGCTGGTGTCTTTCTGACCTTACTCCAAACCAGGTCCAGGCAAAGGACTAGGGCATCTCCCTGGGAACACAGCAAACCAAAACCCCATCAATTTATTGAGGTGAGGACCAATGGAGTGGTCAGGAAGGGGTAGAAAGAGAGGGGAAGAACACAAGTTGGAGGAAGATGTGCTCCCTACCACAACAGAGCCATGTCTGGGGATGTTCCTGTTAAAGGAGGATTGTTTACTTGCTTTTTCCACTTGAGAACATGGACTCACTGATGCTAATTTTTTTTTGTGGGAGCACACCAGCCTCAGCAGCATCCTCTGAAACAGCCAAGAAGCCGTTAAACCAGGACAGTTCCTTCATGTGATGGAGAGCATGGTTCAACCCTCAGTGCTGCTTGAGCTGCAGCAGGGAATCAAACGGGTGTTTTCAAACCATTGAGTTGGAATATTGAGTCTGGCATTAAAAAATACCCCAAACAAGCCCACTTCAAAAGGTTTTGGGGCTCATCCAGAGGCAGAACAGGCCCAGGACAGTAGCACATTAAATTCAAAGTATAACTGGCAGATATGACCACTGGGCAGATTTGGAAGGGCACATGATGGCCAGACTCCTGCTGAACTCAGTGGGAGTTTCTGACTCTGGCTGTGCATTTAACTTTCATTTTGGGAAGGAAGAAAGTCTTTGGCATAATGCTCTGAGCAGGCTGCTTACCCCCTCATCTTTTAGTCTGGGAAAAATGCTTCTCAGTGCCATGAAGTTGCCTGCAACCTATTCCATTCCTGGATATTGAGGAAAGAACCAACCCTGCAATTTTTCTGAATGATTTTCTAAAGTAATGTTTAGAATGGGGGAAAAGAAATTACCTCAGTTTATAAACCTGATCCTCTTGAATGCTACATGCTGCCTCCTCTGCCTGACAAAACCACTTCAGTCTTCCTCAGCCATTCTGAATCTTCATGAAAACAGGGGGGAAAAAAATGCCTTTGTATTAATTTAATAGATTCTTCATAAAAAAATTCTCCCTATTCCCATGGCCATAACTCCTCAAAGGTAAATGATTCAGATCCCCTGTGTTGTCAGGCTTGTAATGCTTGTCCTCAAAAGCAAGTCTGCTTTCTGCTCACTGCTGATATAGGAGCTTCCCTCCTCCATGAGGACTTGCTAGAAATGCTAGAAATGCTCCTGTAAAGCTACATTTTCTTTTTTTCTCCCCACTCATCAGTAAGAAACCACCCACAGCTACACCCCTCTGGGTGAGGATGTGCCTCTGCAGGAGCATCACATGAAGCCATCACCTCTTGCACCAGCGATTCGGTCGGACAGAGACCATCCTCAGCTGTCTTGTCCCTTCTCCCTCAGCAGACAGCAAACCCAGGCGTGCACAACCAGCTCTCCCTGCAGTGCTCAGCCCTGCCAAACCCACCATGGACACCAGCACAGCTTCACCACCCAGGTCTGCTTGCAGCTGGGGATCCAGCACTGCCCAGGACCCTCACACAGCCTCTGCACCCCATCTGCCTGAGGTGGGCATGGCTGCTCCATGGCTCTGGGTATAGAGATCAATCCTGCTAAAGCTATGCTAAAGACACTAGGAAAGACACTAGCACTTGCTTTCCGGATTCCCCAGGGGTGTCTCATCCATAGGGATAAAGCCCTCAGGGTTGAGCCTGCAGAAACCATCTTCATTAAGGGAAGAGACCTCAATCTCTCCTTAAAAGCCCATCTCTGCACAGTAACCCAATGCACATCTAACTGCTAGCAGGAAACACCAATGCCAGGGCTCACAGGCAACAGGAGCCCAGAGGCTGAGGCTCCCTGTCAATGGCAGAACCACAGGGATGGTGCAACACCCCCAGACTTCCCCAAGCAGATCCCCAGCACCTCCCCAGGATGATCGGTGCCCAGGGTTTAATAACCCCATGCTGTGCCTCTGTTGAAGAGGCACCAACAGAAAGCTCTCCTTCCACCAAAAATTGCTGCCCCAGGACACTTCAAACACTTGCCCCTGCTCAGCCCAGCTGCCAAGAGACCTCCATTTACAGGTCCCCACCCCCAAATTCCACTGGGGAGCAGCCCTTGGGCACATCACAGCTTTGTCTTTGACTTGCATACTCTTGGCCTAAAGAATAAGAATCTCCTTTTATCTTCTCCTCCATGATATCCTTCCAAGGTTTAGGAGATACAGTAGCCCCCAGCCTTCTGATTACACCCAGTACTCCTGCCCAGCCTCCCCCCACCCTGATGAAGAGCATCCAGGACTCTTTGCATAGACATTTGCTTAGCACACCAACGAGACCCAGCAACCTGGCTGAGGCAGCTCTGTTAAAATATAAGTACACAGGCAAGGAAGTCGGCATGAGGGAATCAGTGATGGAAGAAAGGGATTCAGAGCAGCATCTGGAAACAGAGACAGCTGCTGATGGGAGCAGCTGGATCTGGGGGTCAGTGTCAGGGCATTCAGTCAGAGCTGTGAGCCTGACCTTGGCTCTCCGAATCACCCAGTGGTGTACAGACAGGGCAGGTATGCAGTGATGCTCCTCTCCATGAGCAATTTCAACCCTTGGCACATGAGAGACTTTTTCAGATGGAGGCAGGGTTTCTGTGCTTGAGCCCTCCTCCGGCACCTTATGCCTCTATTTCTGAACTCAAAGAACCTTTCAGGCTCTGTGCCATCCTGTGGTGAGGAGTTCCACCAGATACGCATTCCTCACAGGAGGAACAGCCTCCTGTTGTTCATCTGAACTTCTTGGACTGGGAACAGACCATGAACAACAGCCCCTTGTTCCTAGTGATGCTAGAAAAGAGGGTCACAACATCCCATGTGAATATCCCCCCTTTTCAGAGTGAAATCCCATCCAGGACAATGCATTATTGATCCAGAAAAGGGAAAGGAGGTGATATTCAAACTTCATGGCCCTGCAGAGCTTATGAAACCACCCACAGCTGCCAAGGTTCCCATTTCCCTGAGGAACCCACTCCATCTCCAGCTGGTTGCATCCCCAGCAGCAGGTACAGCAGTGGTGGCTGCAGGATGGAGAAGCAAAAGGGTCAAGTGTGGAGCTGTGCTACATGAGCCCAGCTGGCAGCACCCATCCTCTGCTGCAAGGCTCAAGCTCCAAGCTATTCTTTCAGCCAGCCAAAAGGTCATCAAGGCTTTAGCAAAGCTTGGAAATGAATCCACCAAGCTCTTGATCCAAAAGGTATACAGCAGTATAAAAGGGTTAATAAAGCACTGGTGGCCAGGAGTGAACAGAGACCTGGTGGCTGTAGAGCTCAAGGGGCAACAGGATTTTTCCAAACAGGATTTTTTCAAACATGGATCAGCACCAGTTACTCAGAAAAAATATTCTCTCTCTTGTCCTGCCAGAAAATGCTTCCAAGGAGCAGAGAACAGAGGGCTCAGGGGATCACTGCACCAAGTGCCTCTTGCCAAAGGCATAAAATCATAGAATCCCAGACTGGTCTGGGTTGGAAGGGACCCCAAGGATCATAGAACTCCAACCCTCTGCCACAGGCAGGGCCACCAACCTCCAGGCCTGGAGCTACACAAGGTTGCCCAGGGCCCCATCCAACCTGGCCTTGAACACCCCCAGGGATGGGGCACCCACCCTCTCTGGGCAGCCTGTTCCAGCCCCTCACCACTCTCTCTTGCACGAATAAGGCTCCACAAAACCACTGAGATTTTGGGTTGGTTTTGGTCTTGCCCTGTTGTGGCACACACAAACTGAGGCTGCCAATGCAAGAGCAAACTTCTTTCTGTGCATATTCCTCTGCTGCAAGGCAAGCTTGCAGAAACACATCCAGGCTTGCACCAGGCTACGTGGAGTGTGTTGAACGTGGCAGTGACTTGATGGTGTGGGGTTCAGGACCCTGGGCTTGCCAACACTACCTCCATCCACCCGCTGTCCCCATAAGCTTTGCCCCTTTCCCTGTTTTGTCTCCAAGCTCTGGGGACAGGAGCAGAGGGATGCCCAAGGTTCACAACACAGCTTGCATTTCCTTTGTGCCCACAGGCTCTGGAGCCCAGGGCAAGGAGAATCTCTGCCCATGGACACTGTGTTTCCTCACATGGAGCTCTTCGGGGAGAAGAAACCCCAGCTGTGGCTTTTAACTTTCCACAAGTACATATTTCCTGGCAGTTCAGCAGCTCTGGGGTGATTTATTGAAGCTTCACCACCGACATATCCCAGAAGTTCTGTGAGCCATGGATGTGTGTATTTGCATGTGTCCATAATAGAAGTGATTTTAAAATAATCAAGACAAAATGATTGACAGTTGAAACAAGTATCACCATGTTATTGAAACAAATTCTCTTGAGCAGGCCTGATCTTTTCTGCTCAAAGTTTTTGGAAAAGTTCTGCTTCCCCTAAAAACCATGGTGCAAACCTGAAAAGCTCCTGAACTTCTTCTCACCAGCTTCTTGACAAGGGCAAGTTGTTAGGCTAACAGAGAAAATCTCATCAGTGCACAGAGAGGTCTGGGCACTTCTCTGGCCATAAAGCCTCGTGTGGGACCCCCTAAATCACCTCAGTGGGTTGCACCCCACATCCCTTGGCTGCAGTGCCCACGCATCCCGGGTGTCAGGAGGTGCTGGGCTCACCAGGCTGCTGGTTTTCCCACACAGCAGATGGCTGCACGGCATGGATGAGGTTTGGAAAGATAACCCACGGCTGGATGGATCTCCAGAGAAACTTCTTCCTCAGCACTTCATTAGAAAACTGATAAATAAAAGCCATTGTCACACAATTAGATTCCCTGTCTCCTCCAACTTCTTAATCACGTCAAGATTAATTATTGGCACTCTCATTGTTTTGTTTTATGGGTTTCAGTTGTTTGTTCTTTTGGAGCTGTTCTGAGATGAGAAAAGGCTTTGAAGCAGCTTAAATGTGAAGATCTAGGCAGCAGGTTTGTTAAAGTTGCTTCCTCTTAACAGTCAGCTTCATTTTCTCATCGGGGCTGGGTGTTCTGAAGTCATTTAATTGCAATTTAATCTTTCTACTTTCTCCTCTAATATATTTCGGTGCAGTTCACCAGGTTATATTTGCCAATTCATTAACAGCCTCTCTGATATTTGACATTTCACTTTAGGGAAATGCAGGTATGAGATCTTTAATATTTCCAGGATTTCTTAATGAGATTTAGGGGCTATGGGCTGGGAATTCTGATTTTTTTGATTTAAATGTTTACTTCAGGGCAACTTTGGGACATTCTTCTTGAATTTTCTGATGATGCTAAGGACTGGGAGGAGGTTGAAATTCAATGGAAAGAAGCAGCAGCAACATTTGTAAGAGGAGAAACATCTAGCTCCCCCTCCCCTCCTGAGCACACAAGGATTAACAATCAGAAGAGTTTCCTCATTCAAAATCCCAAGCCTTTTTCCAGGATTTTTTAATATACATATTTTAATTTTATTTATTTTATTTTATTTTATTTTATTTTATTTTATTTTATTTTTTCTCCAGAAGCATCCTGGGCTCTGCCTGTGCTTTGCTGCAGGAGTTTTCCTGCTGCCCTCACTCCCAGCAGGCAGGGAGGGGGTCTGAAGGAGCCTGCCCACCCATGACCCCTTCCATTCTTCCACTCACACAAACAGCTGCCCTGAACCCTTGGCAAAGGCCAGGCTGGGATGTGGCTCCCACCGTTTGGCTTTTGCTCCTAAAGCAATCTAACATTTGCCATGAGGGAAGCAGAGGGATGGATAACTGCCTTTTAACAGTGGCTCACCCTTCCTGCCATAACGATTCTGAAATGAACTCCAGTCTTTCCCTGCTCCCTCTACTATTTTGCCTTGAGCTCACTACCTCAACTCTTTTCACCTTGCCTTTAAAGGAAATTGTAAAGATCCAAAATGCACATATATGCAACTAACCACAAGACCAGGCATTTAAAAACACTTTAACCCCCCCAAAAAAAACACTTAAAAGCACTTAAGACTTTCTTTTTAACACTCCATCCTCCTAGCTCTCAAGGATTAGCAGTTGGTGCAGAAAGCCTACAGCCTGCACAGACAAAACCCATCAGATCCCAACGGGAAAGAGCATTAAAATGGAGTTTGCTGGTGTGACACTTGGCACCAGCTTCAGCTCCATTTCATGCCTCATTCTCTCTTTGGACAGTTCAGAGTGCATTGCAGAGAGCTGTTGGGGCATGAGTTATTGCACGTGTGCAGCAGCTCATATTAAGTGATCATTATTAGAAATGCAGAGTCAAATACGCAAAAGTTTGGAAAGACCAGGAATTAAGCCTGCTTTTACCTCCCTAATTAGGCCCCTGGTGAGCATGCATCAACTCCCAGCATTAATCACCTCCCTACAACACTCCAGCCTCTCTTGCTATTGCAGCATTTTTTTTTTTTAGATGACAAAATATTTATTTTCCTGTTAACCTTTTGCAAATCACACATCCCCTTCCCACACAGCAATACCTGCTCGTGCTCTTTCATTACAGGGAAAGGCCTGTGAGATACCAGTGTGCTTTTCTGGGCAGGAGCCAGCTGATGGATCAAGCCAGGCACTAAATGCCATCAGCACAACTGGCACCTGGATGAATATTTTGCCAGGCAGGAGGGCTGTTGCATTTATTTGTTCCCAAGCACTATCTGGATAAAGAATGTTTGATTTTGCTGTCTCTTCTCACAAGCAGCACAGAGCAGAGGCTCCTGGGATTTCCCATCTCTTCCCTCTGCCTCCAGACCACATGGAGCAGCCCAGCACAGCTCTCCCAGCACCCACCCAACCAAGCACCCGACCCTCGTGAAGTTGGGTGTTGGGTGACCTGTGGCTCTGACGGTGTTTTTAAGGCTGGAGAAACACTTGCAGATCCCAGAGATCATAAAACCATAGAATCATAGACTGGTCTGGGTTGGAAGGGACCCCAAGGATCACAGAGCTCCAACCCCCTGCCACAGGCAGGGCCACCAACCTCCAGGCCTGGAGCTACACAAGGTTGCCCAGGGCCCCATCCAACTTGGCCTTGAACACCCCCAGGGACAGGGCACCCACCCCCTCTCTGGGCAGCCTGTTCCAGCCCCTCACCACTCTCTCTGCAAAGAACTTCCCCCTAATATCTCATCTAACCCTTCCCTCCTCCAGCTTCACTCCATCCCCCTTGTCCTGCCAGTCTCTGCCCTTTAACAAGCTGATTCCCCTCCTGTTCCTCTGCTCCCTTCAGGGACTGGATGGCTGCAATGAGGTCCCCCCACAGCCTTCTCTTCTCCAGGCTGACCCAGCCCAGCTCCCTCAGCCTCTCTCCATAGGGGAGCTGCTCCAGCCCTCTGAGCATCTCCATGGCTCCCCTGAACCCTCTCAAACAGTCCCACATCTTTCTTGTATTGGGGCCCCAGCTCTGGACACAGGACTCCAGCTGGGGCCTTATGAGGGCAGAGCAGAGAGGGACAATCCCCTCCCTGTCCCTGCTGCCACCCCTCTGCTGATGGAGCCCAGGATCCCATCACCCTTCTAAGCTGCAAGTGCACCTGCTGGATCCCAATAAGGATCCCAGTAAAGACCCAGTAAATAGAAGCACTTCCCCCTGTCCTGGTTTGGCAGGCTGGCTGTGGCTTACCCTGCTAAAGCAAAAGGAAGAAACAAGTTGGCAAGAAGAAACTATCCTGACTTTGTTTCTGGAGGGCCTGTCAGCAGTGGGAATTTGCCCTTGGGCAGGATTGCAATGAGGCTTATTTGTTTATTAGCTTGAGGGTTGAAAGGCAGAGCTGTCCTTGCAAGGGCAGTTAAACTCTCCCATGCAAACCCAGCAAAAGCAGGTTACACTGAACTGTGCACACTGATTTTGGCTGTGTAAGCCTGGCAGGGAGTGTGGTCTCATGGTTAGACTGAGGCATCCAGGTCCTTTCATCAACTCTACTTACCACACTTAGTTGTAGGAGACCTGCAAACCAGGCATCTTCTCTCTGCTTCAGTTTAAAGCAGTAATTATTTCTTTTTTCTCCCCAGGCATCAAGAGGTAGAAGGGCCTAATGGCTGCAAAGCACTCTGAGACACAGAGGAATGTAGTTCCAAGTCATATCTTAATTAAACTGGCCAGCTAGTGAGGTTTATAACTGGATCGAACACGGCCAAGAGGTGACCTACTGCACACAGAGCTCAGATCACAGGAGCTGGGGCTGAGATGGAGCGGAGGGATGGGGGTCAGGTCTCACCAGAGGACCTGGACACCATCAGCAATGCCAAACTGCACCAGAGGGAGAAAATAAGAGTATTTTTGCAGAGAGAAAATGCTACATCAAGGCTTATGAATCATTTCTGTCTATAAATCCAGGCTCTGTGATGGCTTTGGTTCCCCACGTACTCCCCCTCCTTCATACCAGCATATCGTGCTAGCCATATGCATTGGGTTATTGCCTCTGAAATGAAGCTTAACCTAATAACACTGTCAAAAGTGGAAACACTGTTTAGTCATTAATGCAATTCTAATAGCAAAGTCATTAATTGAAACCAAATAATGCTTTTCCATCCCAGTGACTTACTGCATTTCTTTGTGCTGAAGAGGCCCAGACTTGCATCTGCATCTCCTTTCCACATGAGGCACTGACCAGGACCTGTACCTTTTATCATTTCATATGCCTTTGGATCAGGGGATTTTCAGCTTGTTATTCACTCTTAGGAAATTTAACAAGTCTGCACAGGCTCTTTAAAGCTAATGTTGCATGAAATGCAGGGATAAACCAAAGCAGACAGCTTCATAAGTACAAACATACTATCAAACTGCTCCCATCACCCCATCTATTCCTAATGGTTTTATTATGTAAAATGGTTCAGTCTGGAAAAAAACCTACAACTGCCAACACAGCAGTGCCAAGCAGGTATTTAATTCATTATTTAGACGTGAAATTTAAATGAAATAATACTGTATCCAAACAAATTCCTAACAAGACTTGTTTCCAGCGGGTTCCCAGGTCAAGGAAGTGATTAAAATTGCCATTTTTTTAAATTATAAGAAGAATTCATTTACTCTGGGGGCTTCTCACCAACAGGAATTAGTGTCAAGAGACCTACCTATGGATTAACCCTTGGGAACAGCCCTCCTTATAGCTGTGTCACTCTTGGAGAGAGGCTATGACAGCTACTGCACATGAAAAGGTGTCGAGATGCTGCACTCTAAACCCAGGTCCAGAGACAACGTTGGCACTTTGTGCTCTCCCTGTTTCAAAAAAGCTATGTCAATGAAGAACAACAAATTTCAGTGTGGAAGTCTTGCCCAAACTGAATGGACATCTTCCAAACAGCTTCCAGTTAAACTTCATCGTCTTCAGTTCAAAGCTGGTGAAGTGCCTGGAGTGTATGACAGCTCTTACTGATTATCCAAACACATTTGTTCTGTGGATTTTTTTTTAGAATTCCTTTTTTTTTAAGTCTCTCAGTTAAATCACATTTCATGTTTCTTAATAAACCTGGTTACTTGTGGGTGAGACCCTTCCCTTCATCTCCTGCCTGCTGAGAGCTGTTGTCATGTGCCTGGCTTACAGAAAGGGGAACCCTGGGGGTGCAAAGCACCAAGTTTTATCTTGTTATGATCCTGATCATAGAATCATAGAATGGCATGGGTTGGAAGGGACCCCAAGGATCATAGAGCTCCAACCCCCCTGCCACAGGCAGGGCCACCAACCTCCAGGCCTGGAGCTACACAAGGTTGCCCAGGGCCCCATCCAACCTGGCCTTGAACACCCCCAGGGATGGGGCACCCACCCCCTCTCTGGGCAGCCTGTTCCAGCCCCTCACCACTCTCTCTGCAAAGAACTTCCCCCTAATATCCAATTTAACCCTTCCCTCCTTCAGCTTCACTCCATCCCCCTTGTCCTGCCATTATCCACCCTTTGAACAAGCTGATTCCCCTCTCTCTTCAGCCTCTCTTCGTAGGGGACCTGCTCCAGCCCTCTCATCATTTCCGTGGCTCCTCTGAACCCTGATTATCTATGGGTCTTCCTTTATTCTTTTTTATTTTTGTTCTTCAACTTTCAATGTGTTAAGAAAAAATCCCCACACTCAGAGGCTGAAACTCAACCTGGCCCTTTTTGCTCATATTCTGAGTTCTCCCACTCAGCTGGGAGGTGATTGCTGCCTTGGGTCTTGCAATTTATTTATTTATTTTAAATAAAACAGAGCAGAAAAATACAGAGCCATCCCTCCACAGGAAGGAGAGGGACTTGATTCATTGTAGTGAAACTTTACACAGTCAAAGGTATATCACTGTTAATTCATCTACACATTGAAGAGATGTCCAGAATTTTCCAGAGGACCCAGAGCATGACATACTCAGCATTAAAAAGCCAAGGTGTGTCCTGTCACAGCCTATGTCCTTTAATCTTCAGTGTCACTGGGTAATTTCAGCCAAATCTGACAATGGGGTAAAGGTCTCCAAGCCATTAATACCTTACAGCTTGCTTTATAAAAGGAACAATCTGGGCACTAAAATGACAGATTCCGTTTTACCACCCTAAAACCCTAGACATTTACAATCCTTTCCATATGGAAAACTCATCATGGTCCCTAGATCTGTTTCATATAGCATAATATATTGCATAAACCCACTAACATACCTCATGCATCTATAAATTCTGTTGCCAAAACACATTGTGAGTCAGGCCTGCTTGCCCAATATCTAAAGCCTCTTGTCTGACACAGTATGCCCCAAATCTGCCTAAAAGCCTGTGAAACTTTTAAAGTATGCACACGTACCATTAACATGCCCTAGCACCCTGGGAAGCAGCTCAATAAACTCCCTTGAAGACTAAACTGATGTCTTGAAATATCAGGGGAATTTCCTTGCAGCTTTGGAGCCTGGACTTGTCTTGGCTGAGAACGTGTCAAAGACTGTCCTGTCCTTGTCTTTATAGATTAGATGCTTTTGGTCGCCTCCACTCTCATAAACCCTTTCTTCAGCTGCCAGGAAAGATAGATCTTCTCAGAGGTCCAGGGGATTACGATTAAATGAAGAGGTTGTTGTTGTCATCTTAAAGCCTAAAGCCCTTCTGACCCCCTGGCTCCTGCTGGTCTCCCAAGCTCCCCATGACCCTCTAACTCACGCTCTCACACTCCTCACAGAGAAGCTGCTGTAAGTTGGCTCCTTCCCACCCTTCTTCACCCTTTTTGGGTGAAAATACTCCAGAAATGAAGCCTGCCCATGTAATACAATCATACTGTGGAGGAAATTGTGTCCTGGGACAGAGCAGTGGTCCTTCCAGGTCAGCATCATTTCCAGAGGTGGTGTCTAAGGAGGACATCACCCTAAACCATCCCCAACAGCCCATTTGCAGAGAACAAGCCAGCAGAGCGATGCAGGGCTGCTTTGCTTTAGCTCTGTGCCCTTTGCACCCATCAAGGTGGTAGATGTCAGAGCAGCATCTCTCCTCTGACGCTGAAGAACCATGAAGATTGACAAATTAACTCGAATTAAGTTAGACAGCAAATCAGAGGAGGAGAAGGTCCTGCTTTCTGCTTTCCCATACCTCAGGGAACACCCCAAGCACTTGAAAATGAATGAGAGCTTGGGGGTGGGATGGATCCTGGGGCCCACAGGACATGTTCTGCTGGGTGATGTGATAGCTGTTGGTATGGCTGGGGCAGCAGGAGCACAAGAGGAAAGAGCTACATGTTTCCTAAACCAAACCCTAAAGGGGCTGGATTGCTTACAGGTAGAAACAACCCCACCATCCACACGAGAGGGCTGCTGTTCATCGTGACATCTCACTCATCAGCGAGTCCCAGTTGTCAGCACAGCTTTATGCTGAGGTTTATCTATACCTCCCCGAGCCAGCTGCACAGAATCCCAGAATCCCAGAATCACAGGGGTTGGAAGGGACCTCCAGAGCCCATGGGGTCCAACCCCCTGCCAGAGCAGGGTCCCTAGGACAGGGCACACAGGTCGGTGTCCAGACGGGTCTGGAATATCTCCAGAGAAGGAGACTCCACACCCCCGGGCAGCCTGTCCCAGGGCTCCCTCACCCTCACTGGGGAACAGTTCTTCCCCATGTTGGTGTGGAACTTCCTGTGCTCCAACTTGCAGCCATTGCCCCTTGTCCTGTCCCCACAGACACTGAAAAGGGGCTGGCCATTTCCCCCTGCATCCCATCCTTCAGATATTGATAAACATTAATCAGGTCCCCCCTTAGTCTGCTTATCTCCAGGCTGAACAGCCCCAGCTCACTCAGCCTTTCCTCACAGGGGAGATGCTCCAGGCCCTTCAGCATCTCCATAGCCTCCTCTGGACTCTCTCCAGGAGATCCCTGTCTTTTTTATCCCAGGGAGCCCAGAACTGGACACAACACTCCAGGTGGGGCCTGAGCAGGGCAGAGCAGAGGGGGAGGATCCCCTCCTGTGACCTGCTGGCCACACTCCTCTTGATGCCCCCCAGGATTCCATTGTCTCTCTCAGCCCCCAGGACACACTGCTGGCTCATGGCCACCCTGTCACCCACCAGGACCCCCAGGTCCTTCTTCCCAGAAGCAGCACATCCACATTCAGGGAAGCTCCTCTCTGTGCTTTTAGTTCTATTTAAACACACACTATTTCCCTAAATCTCACCTTGTTACTGACACAAAAAATACCCAGCCTTCCCTCCTCCCCCCTTCTCTGTGCATTTAACATCCAAGTGCTGTTATTAAGGCTCCATTACTTTTACAAAACGTGTGACAGATCAGCTCGTGGTGTTCTGTGAAGTACTATAAATAATTAAACTTCAACTAGACTTGTCAAAATAAATGAGCAGAGTAGACTCAGCTCCGTGGTGCCTTTGATTTTGTTTGTATGTGTTGCTCCTTTTATTTTGTTATCTGCTAAATTAGAAAAATGCAGTGATCAGAGCATGGAGAACCTGCCACCAACCACATATCCCACAGGGATTAACTGTCCCACATCCTGCCTGGCCAAAAGGTTTTGTGTCTTCTGCACTGCCCAACCTCAGAGGGAGCTTGGTGACCAGGTCCCTCTTCCCAGGGGTATCACATATGGGAAGGGAGCAGAGATCCTTCTGGAAGGTACACAGCTCCTCTGCTGCTGCTTTTGAATTATTCATTGGGAATTAATACATTTGACAAATCCAGGCTTCTTTGCATGAATTAGCCACACAGCAGTGGAGATGATGCTTTTCCCCAAAAACTGGGGTTTTTTTGCTTCAAATTGACCAGCAACTAAAAGAAGTGTGGAGAGGCTGTGCAGGGGCTTCATCCCACATCTGCACCAGCACCACACGCTGCTGAGGAGCTACAAGTTCAGACCTGCATCCCTCAGCCCAGCTGGGTGATGCACACTGGTGGGGCATCAAAGAGGGAGGTAGAAGAGGGTGATAGCAGAGCTACACCCCCAAAACACCATCTGGACACAGAATTAAACAAGGTTGATGGATCAGTCTTGCTTTGGGCTGTGCTTCCCCCTTTGCCTGGCTCTGTGGCAGCCAGTGTTGGGGTGCAGATGATCCATGAATGTGAGGGTCCCACCTGATTTTGGGGCAAAGCTGTGCCCATGTGCAAATAGTGTATCTCTGTTTCTGCCCCAACACTCTGCCTGAGAAGTTACTGGCCCAAAACTGCCCCTGGGCCACATCCCATGCCTCATCAGCACAACCTTGTACATGAGGACACCCTAAACCATCCCATTCAGGTTTTAGATATCTCTGTAGCCCATAGGACATCTCAGCCAGGGGAGGGGAGGGGAGGGGAGGGGAGAGAAAGGGAGGGGAAGGGAGGGGAAGGGAAGGGAAGGGAAGGGAAGGGAAGGGAAGGGAAGGGAAGGGAAGGGAAGGGAAGGGAAGGGAAGGGAAGGGAAGGGAAGGGAAGGGAAGGAGCTTGTGGGTCATTGACCTGTCAGAGGGCATTAAAAAGAGCATCCACCTGGAACCTGTAATGAGACAGGGTCTTGTACAGACTTCTGCACTGTCTCAAAGGACAGAGAAAATGAGGAATTTCATAGATAGGACAGAGAAGGTGCAGAATTTGCCACAGCAGCATCCCATGGACAGGTATGTGGTCAGGGGTCCATCAGAGGGGCCTCAGGAAATTCAAGGCACTGCCAGTGAGTCAGACATGAGTTCGAGCAGCCCCAACAGAGTTGATAGGAGGGATGACACCTCTCCTCCTGCTTTTCTTCTCTGGAGAGCTTTACTACTGTCTGAATGTTCAAAATTATCCCTCCTCTTACAGCACTCAGATATTCAGACAGACTGTAAGGAAGTTCCTAAACCTCCATAAAAATAGGATTTAAAGGAGAATGACTTGAGCACCTTCACCTCAAGAGGTTACTTGAAGAACCTGGACTGGCAGAAGGAGATGGTGAAGAGCAGAGGTGTAGCCTGTGCAAGCAGACAGGCAAAGAGAATGTTCAGGCCAAGAAGGGATACAAAGCAATTGATCAGCTCTAGACAGCCTGAAGCACTTCAGTAAGTGACTGAGCTGTCAGAGATGCTGAAATTCTAGCAGGTCTCACCCATCCTGTGCTCCAGCCTTTGCTCACATCTGATTTTGAGGTGAAACAGTGGCTCTATGCCAGATGTAAGAGAAGCTGCTCAAAACAAATTTTCCCTGGCAGTGGTGATTGCAGAGGTGCTCAGAAAGCAGTGCCCCACCTCCAGCTCCAAGTGGAAGATGAACTCCACTTGGGAGATGAACTGTGCTCTGAAGGCAAGGCAGCAGGCAGGTTGTTACACGTTATTAGCATTAATTATCCCACCTCCCCTGTGCAGGCACCTCCAGCAGTAATCATCACACATCAGCCGAAGGGCCACCCTTGCTTTTCTCTACCTCTAATTCCATAATTGGAGGGGAGGAAAGAGGGGAGAAAATCAGTGCTGGAGTGTAAATCGCTATGCTAATCTTCCTAGCACTAATTGTATGTTTATTTTGAAAGGAGGGAAGGATGGTGGGCAGCCATGGGTAATTACTCTCCATCAGTTCATCGGTGCAAGCAGCTCCTGGGAGGTTGCTGGGCTGGCTTGGCTGAGCCTCTGCTGCCTCCTGCAAGCAGGGATAGTGCTCACAGGTTGGGTTACCCTCTCCACTGATCTACTCAAGGATAAGGGGATGCTTGTGCAAGCAGCAGGTTAGGGATTGCACAACTGTCCTGTGCTAGGAGAGCTCAGCCCAGCCCCCTTGGCCAGCCCAGCACACAGTCAGTCCCACAGGCCAGGGAAAAGCAGGGTAAAGCACAGAGAAAAGCCCCTTTGTGCCCATGTGCTAGAGGAGAAGTTTGAATACAGCAGCTGTATCAAAAGCTCCTTTTAGGATCCATCTCACTTCGGGGCCGGTTGTTTTTCAGTCCACTCACATGGCTCTCCTCAGAGCATCTCCTGCCTATTCCTGAGCAGGACAAAGCTGGAGTCCTTCTTTGCCAGAGGAGATTGCTGTGCTGGACTCAGACCAGCAATGCCACACACAGCATCACTAAGTCTGAGCATCTGCAGTGTACAAAGCCAGACCCCAGGGGCAAGGGGAAGCTGGGGAAGGGCAGCAGCCAGGATTTGCCTCCTGTAACTGGTTTCAGTTCAGACAAACAAACAGGCAGACATTGCCAAGCCCCTTGCATCCTTGACTAGCTTCCCTACAATATTTATAATATTTCTTAGCTGTCCTGCCTCCCTTCTCCTGTGCTACAACCCCAGCAGCCTAAGAGGACACAGAATCTGTCTCATTTTCCCATGGCTGCTCTCAAGCACAGTCTAAGACACAAGCCATCCCAGCACACAAACCCTCCCAGCCACCTGGCAGACGGCTTGTCCACCCCAGGAGGGTGAGAGGGGCAAGTCCCAGGGGGTCACCAGGCTCCATCTCCAGGCAGCAGGTTCCCTCCTGCTCGTTATCCCCCAGGGTTGTGCAGAAACCCTTTTCACTGTTCCCACCCATGCTTTAGGGCTGTACAACGGATGGATAAGCACCTACTCTGCTTTTTCCTCCTCTCCATTTCCCTCTGTGGCTGCAGTGATGCTCACTGAGCCTACAAATGCTTTTAAGTTTCAATCCTCTTGCTTGCCAGAGGTTGGTCTGTGCAGTTTGTCATAGCTCAGGTTGTGATATCCAGGTTTCTCTCTGCTTATTTTATTCATGGTAATTCAATGCTATCAGCAACACATTCAGATTTTACCTTAAATCTCATATTCCCAACTGAAAGTCTGCAGGGGGAAGCACACACTTGACATGCTCTAAGCAAACAATATTCACACTTTGCAGCTACCCACCTAGAGGAATATGATCTCCTCAAGTACCCTGGTGAGATAAAGTAACCATTTTCCTGTACACCAGTGACCTGAACTCACAGTTATTCAGCTTAAATGTGGTATCAAGCTCTACAATGCTAAAAATAATTGCAGTTTTCCAAATGCATTACAGAATTTCTTAGAAGATGGAAGTCCACGGAGGATTCCCAAAACCAGAATATAAGGCTAAAGAAATGAAAGAATAATTTAGAGCCTCAGAAATTGGATGTGGTTTTTTTTTTTAATATTGCAAAATTCATAAAATCAATGATTCATAGAAATATTTGCCCGACCATCAAGTCAGCTTTGTAACAGGGTAAATAATTGAGAGGCATTTATTACATTATTTATTTGCAAATTCACAACATAAATAATTCAGGATCAGCTAATTATCTGCAAACTGGGGGCTAAAGGGAGGCAACACGGTCCATTAGCTACAGCCACCCGATGGAATTCCATTCCCCTTTTCCAGGAGGGGCAGGAGCAGGAGGCTACTTCTGGAAAGCAGCAGGGACCTGCGTGTGCTGGCGAGTGGTGTGGTCGACACCCTAGAAGGACAGGAAGCCATCCAGAGGGATCTTGACAGGCTGGAGAGATGGGCCCGGGTGAACCTCATGAGGTTCAACACTGCCAAGTGTCAGGTGTTGCACTTGGGCTGGAAGAATCCCAAACATACATACAGACTGAGAGAGGAGATCCTGGAGAGCAGCCCTGCTGAGAAGGACCTGGGGATTCTGGTGGGGGAGAAACTGAACATGAGCCAGCAGTGGCTCTTGCAGCTGGGAAGGGCGATGGGATCCTGGGCTCCATCAGCAGAGGGGTGGCAGCAGGGACAGGGAGGGGATTGTCCCTCTCTGCTCTGCCCTCCTGAGGCCCCAGCTGGAGTCCTGTGTCCAGAGCTGGGGCCCCAGGACAAGAAAGATGTGGGACTGTTGGAGAGGGGTCAGAGGAGCCACGGAGATGCTCAGAGGGCTGGAGCAGCTCCCCTATGGAGAGAGGCTGAGGGAGCTGGGCTTGTTCAGCCTGGAGAAGAGAAGGCTGTGGGGGGACTTCATTGCAGCCTCCCAGTGCCTGAAGGGAGCAGAGGAACAGGAGGGGAATCAGCTTGTTAAAGGGCAGAGACTGGCAGGACAAGGGGGATGGAGTGAAGCTGAAGGAGGGAAGGTTTAGATTAGATATTAGGGGGAAGTTCTTTGCAGAGAGAGTGGTGAGGGGCTGGAACAGGCTGCCCAGAGAGGGGGTGGGTGCCCCATCCCTGGGGGTGTTCAAGGCCAGGTTGGATGGGGCCCTGGGCAACCTTGTGTAGCTCCAGGCCTGAGGTTGGTGGCCCTGCCTGTGGCAGGGGGTTGGAGCTCTGTGACCCTTGGGGTCCCTTCCAACCCAGCCCAGTCTGGGATTCTATGATTCTATGAGAGCCAGCTCTGGGGCAGCCCTGTGAGCTTGGTGTGATGGGATTCCTGATGATGCCCGAAGTGCTGGAGCTGGTACCCAGCTGCCATCCAGGGTGTGTGAGCTGGCTACAGGCTCCTCTCCCCATCCCCAGGATCTCTGGGCTCAGCACCGTGGATGCAGAATGGGATGTGGGACAAGCTCTGCTGCCTGGGCTGGGTGAGTTGATATCTCCATTGACCTCTCTGCCTTCTGCCTTTCTCCACGCCTGGTGCAGCCACTGTGCACAGGTCAGGACTTCACAGCATCTTTCCAGAGGGTCTCTGGGACATGGGATGCCTGGTGACACTTTTTCTCTTGGTCTGAGGGTTCCAAGCCTGAGGGAAATAAAGGGTCCAGCCCCACTTTTCCTGCAAAAACCTGTATTTTGGGCTTCCCAAGTGCTTTTTGGGCAGGAAAGCTGATGTGAAAGGACTTTGCAGTCAGCAGGAGAGAACAGGGCAGAGCAGAGTCTGCTGCCTTCTCCCAGGGTCAGCTCTGGCTTGTATCCACTGCAAACAGTCCTCCAGGCAGGGAGACCTCACTTGGATCTCTCTCCTGGGCTGGTTCTGTGTTGCCATCACATCCATCACGCCTCCTTCCTGCCTCCAAGTCCTCATTCACAGGGACCATGCCCCCTGCTAGCTCACAGCCATTTGCAACTTCATCAAAATAAAGCACCCACAATCACACACACATTTTTCTTTATCAGAGAGAGAGAAAAAAAAGTGAAGTCTGGGTATTTTCCACTTACTTCTGTCAAGACTTCTGCCATCATTAGCTGAATGTGTGTGGTAAGATGCATTTGTCACTGTCTGGAAATGTTGACTGTGTAAAAAATATATATTATAAACACAGGATTGTTTTGTTTTCTGCTTCTTCTGATGATAATTTTTGAAAGGCACAAAATTCATTATTGAAAATACAGCTCCTTCCTCCCTTCCTCCCTTCCTTCCTTCCTTCCTTCCTTCCTTCCTTCCTTCCTTCCTTCCTTCCTTCCTTCCTTCCTTCCTTCCTTCCTTCCTTCCTTCCTCCCTTCCTCCCTTCCTTCCTTCCTTCCTTCCTTCCTTCCTTCCTCCCTTCCTTCCTTCCTCCCTTCCCTCCCTTCCTTCCTCCCTTCCCTCCCTTCCTTCCTCCCTTCCCTCCCTTCCTTCCTTCCTTCCTTCCTTCCTTCCTTCCTTCCTTCCTTCCTTCCTTCCTTCCTTCCTTCCTTCCCTTCCTCCCATCTCCCCTCCTCACCCCCCACCCCTTTTCTAGCCTACAAGACATCAGCAATCTGACAGACACCCGGCTGCTTTCCACCCTGAACTTCATCAGGAACCCTGGCAGAGTCTGCTTCCTCCTCTCAGATCTGCTTTGCAGCTTAGGAAGAGGTTAGTGTCTGGGGTACAGATGCAAACAAGAATTATAATACAAGATTATGTCCCTGCTTTATGAAATACCACACCAGCAAATGAAGAATTATGCACATAATTTATATAAAGCCTGAATTTCTTATTATGCAGTGCTGCTGTTGTAATTGTGGCAGCAACAGCTGTTATTCTTAATGCATGTTTCCCAGCAGGTGATGGGGACCAGTGGTCCCACTGGAGGGGAAGCTGATGCTGTGGGGATGGGACTGTCACCTGGGGGTGTCCTGCACCAGGAGACCCATTCTCTGTGAAATGGGAACAGGACAGACATGGTGCAGGAGAAGGAAGAGGAGAGGGAGAGGAGAGAGCTCAGGAGTGTGTTGGGGGCTGGAAGGGAGACTAAAAGTGGGTGCTCATGTCTCACCCATTCAGCTGCACCTTTCCCTCAGGTGCCCACTTGGTTCAGGGCTGTTGGGAGATCCCTAGCTCTGGCTCTGCCCTCTCCCAAATGCCCTCCTGCTCAGCAAGTGGCATTTCAGCAGCCTCATCTCAAACACCAGTCTCAGTACTGCCCCGATCCCCTCTGGGAGCTGCAGGGCTCCCTGGGGTGCCCTGTGCAACCCCCTGCCTTGTCCAGATGGTTTCCAGGTGCTGGCCTTGCCTCTGCACCAGGGCAGTGAACCACGGGAGCCAGAGGCACCATGTGAAGATGCAACATGCACATATGGTGTGGCTGGTTCCACCTGGGAACCAGGAACATCTCCAGCCATCCCCTCTCTAGGCATGGGCTTTCCTGCTCTGCTCTTCTCACCCTGCTGATGCTAAGCAGCATGTGAGCACCAGTTTAGCCCATCCATGATAAATCCAAGAGCTATGGTTGCAGTGTAGGTAGCTCTGCCTGGGCTGCAAGGGTGGCTGAGTCCCATCGGTTGGCTACACAGCCCCATCTGGCCATGCAGAGGTGGCTCCTAGGGGGAATTGGGGGAATTTGCCAGTAGCTCCTGAATGCTGAGGACTTACTCATCTCTAGGCTCTCACCTTGCTACAAGCAGATGTTCAAAATCCAATTTTGCCTTGATTTTACCCCACAGGGACTCCCTGCCCTGCTCATGCTGGTGTCTGGGCTCGGCCTGGCAGGGCTTCTGAGGACTGCAGTGACATCAGCTCAGGATGACGAGACTGCCCTGGGACAGGCTGCCCAGGGGGTGTGGAGTCTCCTTCTCTGGAGAGATTCCAGCCCTGTCTGGACACCGACCTGTGTGACCTGTCCTAGGGACCCTGCTTTGGCAGGGGGTTGGACCCCATGGGCTCTGGAGGGCCCTTCCAACCCCTGTGATTCTGTGAGTCTCTGATCCTGTGCCCACCTGTCCATGCCCCAGGCACCCACAGACCAACTCTATCACACAGGCTTATTTAATCAGTCACTGGATCCCAGCCTCTGCTTGCCTCTGCTTGCAGGCACAGCACCCTCCTCCCACTATCCTGCTCGTTTCCCAGCACATCCAGAGGAAAACAGCCCATTCCAGCCACCCAGGGCATCTCCCCGTGCCCAGCACAAGGCTTCACAATGTCCCCTGCATCACTGGGGACCCCAGTTGGGCTGGACTGGAGGTGCTGGGACCGCTGTGCAGTGCAGCCAGTGCTGCCCTGTTCTGCATTCTGCAGCTGTACAGTGCCACCCACCCCTGTTCAGGGGAGGGTGAAGGCTTTGGAGATATTTTCTCTTACAATACCTCTTGAATCTCTCCTCTGATCAGTATGCTGGGGCGTGCTCCATTCAGCACACATCCCCTTGCGCTGTCCTTTGCCAGAAGACTCACAGTTTCCCCCTCTCTTTGCACAGAGCTGCCTTTCAGCTCAGGCCTGCTTTTGTTTCAGGCTTGCCTCTCCCCAGAGGAGTAATTAACTCCAAGTTGTGGCTGGTTTTGCCACCAGTAGCACGAGCCTGGTGTAATGGTCCCTCTTTGACCAGTGAGGAGGGCAGGTTCAGCCCTGAGCTCTGCAGCTGTCTATTTTGGGGTCACAGGCTGTTGTTTTTACCTAAGCCAATGATGTCCACAGCTTGTCAACCTGTGCATCCAACCATCTGGATGCAGTTGAGGCTTTGTGTCACCCCTAGGAAGCTGAGGGGAAGCTACTGCTTCTGGCAAAGGAACAGCATGGTTATTCTGAACAGCCTGTCTGGGCTAAACTGGGATCTTGTCCTCCTCCTGGGAACTGTGAGAGTCAGATCCTGGCCCTTAACTTGTCCTGCAGCTCACTGAAGTCCCTGCAGATGTAATACCTACCCATCCACCAGCGTGTGCATTGTAAGAGCCCATCCAGGATCTCACCTTTGGCTCTCACCTTTCCACCTTTGACTTCACAATGTACCTTTGACAGGCAAAGGAGCTTCCTCAGTCCAGGGTGAGGGATGCAGCCAGGAGAAAAAACATCAAGATGTGCAAGTCCCCATGAGACAGTGTATCAGCAAAGGCATTTCTGCTCCTAAAGGCTGCTGGTCCTGCAGCCCTTGAGCATCCCACAGTGTCTCTGACCCAGCAGGACACATAGGATGGAGAGATGACACAGGGTTTAGCTGTCAGGCATGCAGCATCTGGAGAAGAGACAACCCTCTCCTTGGTCCAGGATTGGCTTGAGCACCCTCCTCAGCACCTGATCCTCATCCAAGGATTCTGGGAGCTATAAAGGTACTGGGAGAGAATAAGACAGCAATTGTCCCTGCTGCAGTAATGGCTGAAGAACTGGGCTGTAACAGGTCACTGGCCTCCCTGCTAACCTCCACCCATCCCATTATAGTCCCCTCCACAGAGGTTGCAAGATAAGAGCCATAGTGATCATGCATTTATGGATTTTATGGATCTTCCTGTGCCAGAGCCACCCACACACCCCAGCACTGGTCAGGCTCCTGCCACAACCCAACCTGCTGTGGGGAAAGGCCACATCCCAGTGCTCTCCTCCTCACTGGGGTCAGGAACTGGACAGGCATCCACTCTGTGTCTTGGTCCAGCCATTAATTCAGGCTGAAATTCCCTCCAGATGGGATCCCTCTCTGCCTGTACAACCAGAGGCACTTTCAGAGGAAACCCTCTTCTCCACGCAAGCCCACGCTTCATCACTACCCATCACTCTCAGAATCACAAATACACATCAAGTATCTCATCCAGGACACCCATCCTGTCCAGGAGTGGCTTTAATAAACTGCAATATTATGCAAATTTGGACCTGATTTGCATTTCTCCCTTTGCACCTGTGAGACATGTGTGTACTGACAGATACAGAGACCTTGCATAGCTCCATCTTTGCTGTGACACCAGGGTTTGTAAGTGAGGTTTGTTTGCCACTTGTAGTATCAGCTGACCATGTCCAATGCCCAACTTACTAAAGACTCTGCAAGGTTCTTTTTCCTTCTTCCTCAGAAGTTCATTGCAAAGACACACATCCCCCTTCCAAAGGAATCTGTTGATAGTTGGTGGGATTTTCAGCACAGAGGGAGGTCTCTGCTGCAGGTTTGGGACCAGACTTGCTGATGTCTTTTCTCTTCTACTCTTTGCAGGCTTCACACCATGCCTGTTGTTACCAATGTCAAGGGATTTTCCAGAAAATGACAAAGTTTGCTCCTAAGCACAGGAAAACTAGCAATATTTCTGCACCCCCACGTCTCCCTGACGATGCCTCTCCCTTACAGTCCCCAGAAAGACACTGAACTGCATTCTGTAGTTTTCCAGGCACAAATCTCACCACATAATTTGTCTTAGAAGCAACATGACCTAAGACAAGTCATGGTTTACCAATTCATTAAAAGCAGCTTTAGGGCGCTTAATATCAGACACAAAACATCACAACTACCCAGTGCCAAGAAGTGTATAAAACTCACTTGGCTGTTTCAAATGTCAGAAATATTGATTAGTTTTAACTTTGTGCCAGCAGCTTTCCTACCCACACAGGTATTATACAGCCACACAACTCTAGCTTTACTCCAGATCAGCTATTGGCCATGCTGGATTAAAGTCACTAGCATGACAAAACCTGATTAATTTAACTAAAATACCATCAAGTGCCTTCACATGACCCAGAGTGAATATCTACTGCTGCATTAGCTAATGAGCTGGTCTGGTAGTACTGCAGCACCACACACTCAAAACTTGTCACATCATTCTGAGTCTGACCTCTTGCAAGGTTCCCAGGACCAATCTGGGCTGGAAATATTGATGGAGCAATCAAAGGAAGAGAAAGACAGACTTTCAGGTGAGACTTGGGGCTGTGATTTCTTCCCAGAAAAAATATGTGGAACAGGCTGCCCAGGGAGGGGCTGAGTCACCTTCCCTGGGGGTGTTTAAAAAAGGGTAGATGAGGTGCTCAGGGATCTGGTTTAGCTTAGGATGGGAATGGTTGGACTTGATGCTCTTAAAGGTCTTTTCCAACCTTGGGATTCTGTGATAAAAGACAGACCAAGTGCACTTGGACCATTTTCTATATCCAGGGTTAGGAGATATTCCCCACTGTAGAAAAACATGTCTGTGCATCTGAGAGGTCCTACCACATCCCCATCAGTACCATCCCATCAGGCTCACCACAGTTATTCTTGATCTGCCTGGGTACCAGGGAGAGCAGAACAAGGCACAGCAGAGCAAGAGTGGAGAAGGCAAATATTACCTGTATTTAGCCCAAGGCAATGGTGCCATCAGACCTTCACAACCTGCAGCCTGCAGCACACCCAGGGGCTGCCCCTGTGTTTCTATTGCACTTTCTCTGCAGAGATCTGGATGTCAACATTTCTGACTGAAACACGACTGTGTGGTAGAAAGCATCAGAGATGGAGCTGGGGGAGGGTGTTTCACATGCCACCTTACCCCAGGCATCCCAAACCAGCTTATCACACTCACCCTCAGCAACTGCTGTCCTGGAGCTGGCAGAGCTGAGACCTGACCAAGAGCTCAATCCAAAAAACATCCAAGATGAGGGGTCAGAGGAGCCACGGAGATGCTCAGAGGGCTGGAGCAGCTCCCCTATGGAGAGAGGCTGAGGGAGCTGGGCTGGGTCAGCCTGGAGAAGAGAAGGCTGTGGGGGGACCTCATTGCAGCCTTCCAGTGCCTGAAGGGAGCAGAGGAACAGGAGGGGAATCAGCTTGTTAAAGGGCAGAGACTGGCAGGACAAGGGGGATGGAGTGAAGCTGGAGGAGGGAAGGGTTAGATGAGAGATTAGGGGGAAGTTCTTTGCAGAGAGAGTGGTGAGGGGCTGGAACAGGCTGCCCAGAGAGCGGGTGGGTGCCACATCCCTGGAGGTGTTCAAGGCCAGGTTGGATGGGGCCCTGGGCAACCTTGTGTAGCTCCAGGCCTGAGGTTGGTGGCCCTGCCTGTGGCAGGGGGTTGGAGCTCTGTGATCCTTGGGGTCCCTTCCAACCCAGCCCAGTCTGGGATTCTATGATTCTATGATCCATGAACCATTCCCAACATCAAACTAACTGGAAAAGGGATCTTGTTCTTTACACAATGACCCCATGTGGTAATGAATCCTCTCTGATCCTCATCAGGTAAGGAGGGATCACTATGCTCCTTTCACCACAGACAGGGAAACTGAGGCACAAACCAAATAATTTGCTACAGCTAGTCAAAGACACAGCCTCTTCAACCTCCCTTTCCTGGAGAGCCATTCAGAGGGGGAAAAAAATAAACAGACAGCTCTGATTTATTGCAATAGAGAGAGAGAGTTGAGCACCCCTCCCCAAATTTACAATCAAAACAGTGCCTCACCCAGAAGTTTTATGAGCATAGTGTGACATTCTCCATAGAGATGGAAGTGTTTATTTAGCCAAACCCGAAGTGCCCTGTTGAATGGTCTTGTCAGACATTTTTTTCAAGCAGCCCTGATTTATACAAACCCAGGGGGAGAGCTCAGTGCTCCCAGCCCAGCCTCCATCACGCTTGCAGAGGGATTTTTCTCCCCCCTCCCAGCCAGTACTGGGGGTTTTAACTGCAGCACTGCTGGGAGCCCTGCCCAGGGTCTAGGCACTTCTGTGAGCACCAGAGCTCACTCAATTGAAAGGTCAAGGGATAGAAATGGAAACATGCCCTAAAAAAGAAGCATTCCCGGGTGTGGGCTCTGGGCAGCAGAGATTGTTTGTCTCCGGCTGTTTACACGAGGAAAAGCTGCTGAGGTTCACAAACAACCCCATCCAGGGCAGAGGCAGTGGCAATGACCTTCTGATTATTACCTGACCATTAGATTTAATGTCTCAGGGAGGCTTGGCTGATTTCCCCCCCTCCCCACCACCCTGCTCACCCCTTTCCGCCTCGTAACGGGCTGCATCTGCTGAGCAGACACAGCAAAGAGGGGGGATGCTGGCTGTGATTAGCAAGAGGCTGGAAGGAGAGAGCAGCATTATCCTGAGATCCTGCTTCATCCCAGGCTCCAGGGGCAGGAAATCCTGCCTCCAGCCAAGGACAAGCTGCCCCAGGTGGGGTGAGTGCAAATAAGGCTGAGGGGGGGTGGTACCCAAGAGAGGGCTCAGCGGTTTGCTGTGATGCTTTGAAGGGGCTTTGCCCTGTATTTTTTAGGAAGGGGGGTATGTGGCCTGGCTCCCTTTGGCTCCTACCTGGTTCTGCAGTAGGATTTTCTCCACCTCTTGGGGTCCCTAAAGGCACCCCAGGCACAGCCCCCCATCCCAGCACACACACACACACAGACACACACACACACACACACACACACTGTTTGCTCCAGATTTGCAAAATTCAGGCTCATAAAAGCAACCAGGGTTTGCCAACTCTCTTCCCAAGGTCAGACCTGCCTGTGGGTGAAAAACAATGCAAATTCAGTTTCAGCCAAGCCAAAGGTTGGAGCTCTGGAGTTCCCACTGGGGAACAAGGTTACAGAGGAGGAAAGGGAAGCCTTGAACCCCCAATCGTGTGGAACAAGGAGGTTCCATCTGGTTGTTGTGCTCCCTTTCCCCTCAGTTCCCTGGAAAACATTGAGCCCTTTGACACAGGATGACAGCTCCTGTCCCAGTGGGGAAGTTTCCACTCAAACCTTTAATTTCAAAGAATGGAATCAATTCACAAGCATACAATGGGCTGTGGCTCCTTCCCCCATGTGCTTCAGAGGATCCACAGGTTGGAAACGCCCCCAACTCTATTTTGCAGATAGTCTGAGGAGGTTGTGTGGGTCAAATCAAGATAACCAACTTCTGCTTAATGCCACAGAGTTACCAGAGTATTTTCTATTATTCTGTTTCTATTATTATTATTATTATTATTAAATTTTATAATGCATTATAATAAATTATTATTATTATTATTATTATTATTATTATTATTATTATTGTTTTTCTACTATTTCCTCCTGAGCCACCCCTGCTGGAGCAGGCTGGGGCAATGCGGGTGTGTGACCACACATAGGGGCATCAGTGGGGGTCAGAGATGGCTCTAGTCACCAGCATCCCAAAAGGAAACTCTTGCCAGTTTGGGGAACCCTGTGCAAATTTTCACTTGGACTTTTAAGCCCTTCCCTCCCTCCTCTGCACCACCCCTGTCCATGATGCCAATGGTTGTGTTGCTTAGCTGGCCAAAATTTTGGGCTGTCCCCACTTGACCATGACCTGCAAAACCCTTCAAGAGGCTCAGGAGAGAGACACAAAATGTGTGTTGCTCAAGGAAAGGGAGAGAAAAATCTGCCCCAGCCCCTGCTCTGGTGACACAGACATTGAATAGCTAGACAGAGAAGAGGATGATGGCCCATGCTCAGGAAACAATATCTCCTTTAATCCCCAAATTGTGTCTCCTGGGGATCGTTAACCAAATATCTTGTCCACAGCTTAATTGTAGCCAATTAAACCAGCAGGGAAAAGTGCACCTTCATTGTCTGGACACAAAGAAAAGCTGAGCAGGAGAGCTCGGATCAATCTACTCAGAGAAAATGGAACAAATGGGGCTTTGTGATATCTTTCCTCAGAGGGTTTTTTTTTTTTTTCCCCCCTTTCTTTTTTTGGCTTATTGCCAAGTCCAAAAAAAAATTATCTGGGGCAAGGGGTGAGGAGAGGGACTGAATTTAGGTCAATTGGAGGAAAAAAAACACCAGGCAAATTAAAAAGGAAATGGAGTTTTGTTCTGATTTTAAGTGTTCCTTCAAACTCCTTAAAAATGAGAGGAAGAAAAGCCCTGCCTGGAAAGGTCATGGTGAATCTCAGAAGAAAATAGCAGGGTCTTTTTTCATGTGTTTTAGCTGGGGGAGGAGGAAGGTGTGTTGGGAGCCTTTTGGTGTCTCAATCCATGCTTTTCACTGCAAGGGAAACCCTGCCCCCAGCCCCAGTAAGGAGAAGCCTTTAGGCTTCCCACTGCCTTGCATCCCAATACATCCCAGTGCATCCCAGTACACCCCCTTGCAGCTGGACTAACCCCTTCTGCATGTGCCTCTGCCTGCATTCACTGGCTAACTTTGCAACCCCTGGGGAGCTGATTCCAGTTTGGGTGATGCCCAGTGCAATGGTCTAACCTGATCACAGGCAGGAACCATGGTTCTCTGGAGCCTCAGCCAGCTTTTTCCATCGCTTCCAGGTGCCACCAGCTCCTGGCAGCTCTGAACTGATGGTGGTGACTCCAGGTGTGGTGCTTGTAAGTCTCAGGTGCCACACTGGTCTGACTGCTTGTGTGGGCAGGGTGTAAAAGCAGGAGCTGGTTGTCCATGGTACCTACTGCTGGGGGAAGAAGACCCTCAGTCTGTGCCACCCAGCAACTGCTGGAGCCAGTTCTCTTGAACTTCCAGGATCTCCTCCCAAAGGACATGGTGGCCTTGCTGGTCACCAGGCCTTGCCCCAACTGACATGGCCTCAAACCCCCAGGATGGGGTTTGTGATGGAGGGGGAACTAAAGAGGAAAGCTTCTGATAGGAGATGAACAAGAGCAAAAGAAATATCAAACCATGTGGCTAGAAAGAGGAAAAGCAGATCTGAGGCCAGCACAGCTAGAACAGGCCAGGCAAGGGAGTGGAGGGAGAGTCAAAGAGTGAATCTGTGTGTATTTTCTATTCAAGTGCTTTGAAAGGCAGACAATTCACTGTGCCTCTGCCTCATCTCCTACTCCAATTAATTCGGTAATAGGAAAATCTCACACAGACTCATCAGCCACACTCTTCCTTTCATGACTGCTTTCCATCAGCTTATACATATTTAAAACACCTCAGTCCTTGATCTGCAGCGTGGCATTGCTGCAAAGAAACTCCTCCCTGAAAAAGCCTCAGCCCAACAGAGCCCATGATTCAACACCATGACAAAGGACAGATGGTGGCTTGCAGGGTACAGGACTGAGTTCACATCCAGCCCAGGCTGGTGGCAGCCAAGAATTGCCACTTTCTTACAGTGTTTTTAACAGTTTTCCACAAAAAGTTGAGGAAGAGGGTCAGGTATTTTCATGACAAAAGTCACCATCACTGATGGACTGGTTGATGGTTGTCTTGGACCAAAACAGATAGACATGGAGAGGAGTTTCTGTGGGTCACAGCTGAGAGGTGATCCTAAGGGAGAACCTCATGCCTGTGAGGACACCCACAACAGAGCAGCCTTCCTCCTCTGGGGCTCCCAGACTCCACAGGTTTCCAATTAAAACAGTAAAAAATGAAGCCCCCCATCAGGATAGGAACTTTCTCAATCCACTGTTGTGCAGGTCCTGACTCTAAATCTGTATATGGCCAGATCTGGGCAACCTAGAGTAGATCCAGGCCTGAGGTTGGTGGCCCTGCCTGTGGCAGGGGGTTGGAGCTCTATGATCCCTGGGGTCCCTTCCAACTCATACCATTCTATGATTCTATGATTCTATGATCTTGACCTTCACGGAGAATCCCGGGAGCTACAGGGAGGGATGTCAGCAGGTGGTGCTCTTCACCTGGAATCAGTGCCCCAGTTTGTGGGATCAGGGGAAGATCCTATCGCTCGAGGCATCCTTCTTAATGGTGAGATATAAAACAGAGGTCTTGACCACTCACGACCATTAAGCTGCTCAGAGAATTGACAGTAAACATAGCATCTTCCTCAACACCTCCAGCATGTCCTAGCCATGAACAGAGATGCTGTATTGCTTTAAATGCCTGTGCAGGAATGGGTCTGGTGCCATTCCACAGGCAGAAAAATCAGTGGTCCTGTCCACAGAGGGGGGTTAGGTGCCTGCCCAGCCTCATAATCAGATGCATATTAGAATCCCAGCTCGGTGGTGGGCTGGCACTAGCTCCTTGTCATCTTTCAGCTGGACGTGTCTCTTGAAGGCGGTGGCATTTTGCAGGTCCTGGGGATGGGGGGGTGTGTGTCTGTCTGTCTGTCTGCAGGGGATGCAGCACCAGCCAGGACGTGAGGAGCGGGATGCTCCCAGCGCGGCTGTCAGGTCTCCGCTGTCAGAAGTATCAGTGATGCTGACAGCTGGGGACAGGGGAAAAACCAACATTACAAACTGAGCCTAATTGGTCTGGAGCTCTTGGAGAGCAAACAGAGATGCTGGGATGCCTGAGTCTGCCAGTCGGAGTGGCGGTGTTTCCCTGGGAAGACACCCCCAGTTCTGCTCTCCGGGTGTTAGCACTGGGACAGGACACTCTCCTCTCTGCAGCTGGGCTTTAAAAGAGTGCCCACTACACCCTCAAGACCTAATTCTGAATTATCTGCAAATAAATCCTCAGCCAGTGCAGCTGGGCCTGAAACCATGCGAGATGTGCCTGCTTTTTGCCTGACCCACTGGTATTTCTGGCACACGTTTCCAGTTCTTCTGGCCAGCTGATGTCTTTCCCTCTCAGGCAGTACTCAGACATTTCTTAAGTCATTTTTCCTCCATCACAGGGCCTGAACCTCCTCTCACCTGCCCTGATATGAGGACCTGATATTTGGGTAGAGCAAAGAATTCAATCTTGCACTCCAAAACAGTCCTAAGGCCAGTCTGGTGCTGTGAGGAGCAGGGCAAAAGGGGTCTGGGTTAACAGCTAATATTTACAAAATATGTAATTTCTTAAGAAAGCCTTTGGAAAGCTCAAGTAATCCATCCAGGTTGTGTGTGACAAGCATCCAGCCAAGAAATACAATATACCCTGGGTGCAGAAGCCAGCAGACAGCATGATTTGTATGCACTGCCTGTCTTTGGTAAAAGTGCTTTGCTACACAGACCTTTCTCAAAAGGAAGAACTGTTGGGTAGGTGTTTGTTAAAAGCACCGTGTTGCCTCTCAGAGCAATGCCCAGTGAGAAACCAGAGTCACTACAGCTTCTTGGGAGGGGAAAAAACGTGGTGCAGAAGGGTGGCACCACACTCCTGAGGACATGCAGATAGATAGCCTCTTCCAGGAAGAAACAAGACCAAGGAGATGAGTGGATGAAGTAAAAGCTCTGCTCTCTGCTTTACAGAGTCATGATGCCTTTTGCCTGCTCTGCCTCCACCCTAGAACACTCTGTATGGGCCATACAGTGACTACTCAGCAAAAAAGAGGCAATTTCCACAGGTATTTATTGCATTTATAATTAAGAGGCACCACTATTTCCTTCCAGCTGAATTTCCTTGGTAGATCAGGGCTTGAAAGGGTTTGAAACAAGGACTATTACTGTTCAATTGGTTATTGATTATTAGCCCATTCTCATTCCTCAGTAAAAGCAGGCATTAGGACGGAAATGCTCAGCCTGAGATCTGAGACCTTGCAGCAGCTTTTAGACAAATGGGGATTATTTATTGAAGCACTGGTCCAGTAAAAGCAAATGTGATGGTATCTATTGATATTTGATTAGGATCTTGCCAAGGGCCAAAAATAGGTTATTAAATAAAACTACTACCTATTATATGAAAGAAAAAATTACACTGCTGTCCCATAGAACCCATGTGTCTGTCTCCATCTGTGGTTTCTCATTGCATTCTTCAACTATTCAGGTCTTTGTGGGCAAGAAACCATCTTTTTCATTGCAGATGTCAAATATCCAGGACAACCGAGTCCGATCTTGGGCTGAGGTGTCTCAGTGTTACACTAATAATAGTAAACACCAGTGACTGTGATGAAGTAGGATGTGTTGCAAACACCAAGGGAGGGCAGGGAAAAGACAAAGGTAATTAGGACAATTGGCAAGAAATCAGGGAGGGGGATTGGCTTATGGATGAAAACACCTATAATTGTTCAGTAGATGAGGTGTGGAGGGGAGGAACAGTCTTTTATTTGGGGTGAAACCTCTCTGGCTTCCCTTTATCCACCCAATGTTAGGTTTCTAGTTTAAGGTCTCTAAATCAAATGGAGTGAACACTACAGGTGTGATCTGGTTCATAATAAAAGCAGTAAAGGTGTGTTAGAGCATCCAGGGCATTTCTGTAGGGCTGGCAGGGATGATGTGGAAATGTTGGGACAGCTCCCCTCTTCCCAGCTGAAGCAGCTGAAGGCCATGGGATCTTCCTGCAAACCTGGACACCCAAATCCTATCCATCCCATGCCAAGTTGGCCATGGAGAGGAGACTGGTACAGCACGGGCCATTCTCAGGGATACTTGTTCATCTCCATGTCACTTGGGGCGCTTTGCTGACCAGAACACACCTGACTCCAGATGGATAGAGATGGATCCAGATTTCTAGGAATGGCCATGGGATTTCATTGCTCCAGACTTCAGTGCACTGAAAATGCAGACTTTGGCCATTTTTAAGGTGTAGTTTTAGGTCTTGTTCAGACCATGCTAAGTGAGGTGACAGTGAGAACATGAGAGCTGTGAGTAGCCCAGGAGATCCCTCAGCAAGGCAGCATGCAGTCCAATGAGGGGCTTCCCAAGGGAAGTGCCACTGAAGGTCTACTGCGAAAGGAAAAAAAATATGGGGTTGGGGACAGGTTACAGCAGCTCCCCATTCCCTTTTTACCTCCTGGAACATGTCCTTTCCCTTTTCAGCCTGTTCTTCTCCCATACAGTCTAACTAAATGGGTAGTTACTGAACTGAGAGCTGTTGGTTTCCACCTGCCCTGGACATCAGATGTTGCTGTTCCTGTCTTATGTGGAAAAATAGCCTCAAAACCCAGAGGTTTCTTCCCCCTACATCTGCTGGCCTAAGAAAATCATGCCTTTGTACTGCAAACCTGGCCTAGGATTTTCCAGCCAGAGAGACGTGCTTGTGTGCAAGAGAAGCACAAGCCCAGTGGGAGCCCAGTTCTCCTTCACCTGAGTCACGGTGTCAGCCTGGGCATGTTTGTGTTTGGGATGCCCCAAAATCTGGCAGTGGACAGCTAGCTATATGAGTGGGAAGAATACACACAATTCCCTGGGGAATCCAGCTTAATTTAGCCAAAAATATCTGCAGAAAGCTGTAGCACTCCTCAAACATCTACATCCAGCAGAGCAGAGGACATACTGCTGGGCTGAGACCAGTGGGGTGAGGTTTAACAAGGCCAAGTGTAGAGTGCTGCACATGGGACATAACAACCCCCTGCAGCTACAGGCTGGGGGAGACTGGCTGGAGAGCTGTCAGGCAGAGAAGGACCTGGGGGTGTTGGGTGACTGCAGGCTGAACATGAGCCAGCAGTGTGGCCAGGTGGCCAGGAAAGCCAATGGCATCCTGGCTTGTGCCAGAAATAGTGTGGCCAGTAGGTCTGGGGAGGGGATTGTGCCCCTGTACTGGGCACTGGTGAGGCTGCACCTCGAGTGCTGGGTCCAGTTCTGGGCTCCTCACCATCAGAAGGACATTGAGGTCCTGGAGCGAGTCCAGAGAAGGGCAACCAGGCTGGGGAAGGGGCTGGAGGGCAAATCCTCTGAGGAGCAGCTGAGGGAGCTGGGGGTGTTGAGCCTGGAGAAGAGGAGGCTGAGGGGAGACCTTCTCCCCACCTCCCCTGCCCTGCCAGGAGGGTGCAGAGGTGGGTGATGGTCTCTTCAGCCAGGGGACAGGAGATGGGACAAGGGGCAATGGGCTCAAGCTGTGCCAGGGCAGAGCAGATGGGAGGGAAAAGTTCTTCCCTGGCAGAGTTGTGGGGCTGTGGCACAGGCTGCCCAGGGAGGGGCTGAGTCACCTTCCCTGGATGTGTTCAAAAAAAGGGTAGATGAGGTGCTCAGGGATCTGGTTTAGCTTAGGATGGGAATGGTTGGACTTGATGATGTTAAAGGTCTTTTCCAACCTTGTGATTCTGTGATTCTGTGAATCAGTATTGAAAGGCAGTAGGGTGAGACAGCTTTGACCCAGCAGCAACTGTGCAGGGGCAAGGAGTGAGATGGAAGATTCCTGGCCTATCCCATCTCTTCAGTATTCATGGCTACTGATGAATATTTTACAAGACTTGAAATATTTATGGTTGGAGCTGACCTTTCTTCTGTTGCTGATACATCACGCATGGTTAGATGTGATCACTGCACGGTGACATTTACTGAGCCATGAAGAAGGCACAAACACCACCAAAGCCACTCCCATGCTCAGCTCAAAAACAAGGAGGGACAACCCTGAACAGATCCAGAAGGTCAGTGTCTGTGTCCTCTGTGTGTGTCCCTCCCTGAGCAATTGATAGCCACGTTGAGGGACCTCACTCCAGGACTTGAGAAGTGCTCCAGCTGAGGTGGTTTGGCCCATTCAGTGCTCAGAGCTGTCCCTCTGCACAAGATGCTTATGTGTATTTCAAATTTCAAGGATTTTAGCAGTTTCTAGGAGGAGCTGGTGCAGGACATCCTGAAGCATGGTCATGTCCAGAGAGGGAAGGAGAATACCACATCACATATGAAAACAGCTGAGAGGAGTCCTGAGAGGAGAAGTGATGTAGGCATTGCCAGTAAAGTCCTGGAACTGTTTTTAGCACTGGCTGTATTTATAGCAGTCTCTCACAATCAGCTGTTGGCCCAGCCAGTGTGTTTTCTTTGTCCCAGTTCAACACTATGAACTGACATCCTAAAACAGAGGGTCCAGACACAGCAGTTTAACATGTCACTGTGCATCACCTGAGTCACAGGACCTGTCATCACACTGGGACAGCAGGGGAATACCCCCTTCATCCAGAAAGATGGGGGGGTGTGGTGTGAAGGTAAGACTTGGATGCTTCCCCATCTCATGTGATTGGATGGCTCCCCAGAGGAAAAGGGATTTAACCTACTGCAAGCAGTGTGAAAGGCCTGTCATGTCCCTTTCAGGCCACACTTCAAACATCCAGACAGTGATGGTAGGCTGATCTCCACTTCTGCCCCTCTTTGTAGCTGTCCCAGTGCAAATTGCCATCAGAAGGGGCTGTGGGAAGAGCCTGTCCTGATGTATCTACTGTCCTGGAGTGGACCCATGGAATGTTTCCATTGCACATTATGTTTTGCAGCTGAGGGATCTTCAGCCAAAACCAGAAAAGAATGACTGTGCTCCCAGGATCAAGAAAGGTTTGGAAGCCAGGAACAGGAGCCTGTCTGCCAGCAAAGCAGCTGGTGGTGTGGTCCCCCAGCTTGCAGGAGAGCAAAGGGTCACTCCATCCTGCCTCAGCCCAAATACATGGGTCCCCATCAAGGATGGGGTCCTAGGACCAGCTCCAGCACAGCCCAGAGCAGCTTAGCCCATCACAGCTAGACCCAAACAGCTCTGTCTTTCCAAAGCTGCTCTCAGCTCTTCTCCCATCTGCTGCTCTCTGGCACAGGAGCAGCAGCAAGGCAAAGCCTTGGGTATCTGCCACCCAGGCCCACTTTGCATTCAAAGCCATCCCACATGTCTTGAGCTCCCACTCAGCCCAAAGCAGCTGCAATTCCTAAAAAAAAAAATTAAAATAAAATAAACTAGTGTCAGAAGATGCCACTTAAAGCAGCATGAAGAACAAGTGACCAGGCCATGCACCAGCAAAGGCTCCCAGTTGTACAGTCCTCAGCTACTCTGCTATGATTTTGGTAACTGCTAACCCTGAACTGACTCTGAGCTCATGTAAATCATGTGTTAATAACTCCTCTTCAGTTTTCCCCTCTGATATTTTTTCACCTTCTTGTCCCCTTTCCAGCCCATTTCTCCTTCTCCCTCTTTTTTTTTTTCCCCTTCCCCTTTCTCTCTCCTGCCCTTTTCCCCTAAAGAAATGAACTAAAGATGAAAAGTATCTGTTTTCTGTTTGCTCTGTGACTGTTATTGCTGTTCCCCATGCCTCCACTGTCTGAATTCTGGAGACAGGGTGCAGTAAATGGGATGTTTAATCTTGCTGTCAGGGCCATACATCATTCCCCAAGCTCCTTCTGGGGTAACAGGAGCTGCTCAATTGACAAAACAAGCCAAGGAATGAATAAACCAACAGAAAACATTCAGCCCATGCTATTAATCCACCCAGAGCCAAAGGCAGATGCAGGAAGGGGAAAAAAAACACACACCAGTGACTCCTTGTCCCTGTTGCTTCCTGGGAGAGTTTTGGCCATGAGGAATGTGAGCTGGACTGAGCACATGTGCCTTTCCCACAGCATCACCCTGCAAATGTCCCTGTCCATGAATCTCACTGGCTTGCAACAGCCAAGGGAAGCAAGAGCATCTCCCCCTCCTCCCAGGAGTCTAATTTCCAGGGTGAGAGCGACTCAATTTGTATCTCCTCCAGGGCAGGCAGTGGCTTCTGCTGGGTCTCCAAAGTGCCTGATGTGTTACGAGGTGCTGCTGTCAGCGGGAAGAAGGACTCATTAAGGTGATGGAAGGCTGAGTGGAAGTGGCAAGTGAGGCTTGTGTTTTGGGAGCTGCCTTCCTCAGCGTGACACCCGCGGCGTTCTGCTGCAAGCCTGCTCCATGCCCAGCCAGTCAGCCTGCTCCTCAGGGGTGCCTCTGGGTCCCCGCCTGTCCCAGGTGGCACAGTTCACACCAACGCTGGCAGGTTATTTATCATTGTGCTTTCAAGCTGAAAACAACCTGTCAAACTAAGCTTCCCTGTTAGGAGCTGAACCATGAGTTTTTGCTTGTGTCCCCTTACCAAACAGCCAGTAGTGGCTATTTTTAAGACCTCCCACAGGGATGCTGAGGTCAGTGCAAAGCCAAGAGGTCTTCAGGATGGAGCCATTCAGCCCTCACACCATCCCCAGCCATGGAAACACCCCAGAGAGGGATCCAAACACTGCAACTGCCTCCAAGCTTCAGATACAGTCCTTGGAGACCTTGTTTTGGCCATGGCAATGCTTAGGCAATGATGAGGCAGGAGGATGCTGGACTAGAAAGGATGAAGTGAAAGGCTTTTCCCACTTCCCTGCTGCCTGACATATTCAAGATACAATAATCCAACAAAAACAGGAGCAGCAGTGATTGATAACGTGGTATGGCCAAGGTCAAAGAGCCAGGCACTGCTAGAGGTTCTTTGCCATGAAATATTCATCCAGGTATCAGCACATCTGTGTGATAAATGTATGTTGCATGTAACATGCATCACCCAGGGCAGTCTTGCTGCTGGAAGCAGGGTGGGGGAGTTACCCCCCACCCTCAACCAGGTAGGAAGGAGGAGGTGGGAGGTGCTAATGGCAATGCTATTTTGAGATTCCTGGACAGATCATTACTGATAGGAGATGTCCCTGTATCCAGAGGAGTTTTTCTGTCCTCTCTACAGCAGGAGGAAAGGAGCTTTTCCAGGAGACACGTGCCACGGAGGCTGTTACAGCATCCAGGATGATGAAGATGTTTGTTAATGGAGCTGAGGTAAAAGGCTAGATTCATCCAACTGCCAGAAGTTTCTGGAGATGCCCACCAGAATAATAATTGCAGCATTAAGCATTCGGAGGGTACTTAGCAGTGCTATCATATCAGGCAGGACTATCAGGCGGCCAATAATGCATGCACACAGCTACCCCAGCACAGAGGCAGTGGAGCAGTGGCAGGGGGAGAGAAGGGAGAGGGAACATGAGGCATGTCTAACTGCTCGAGCCAGGGGTGTGGGGGACAAGACAAAGGTATTATTTCAAAGGCGAATGGAAATGTTTTTAAGCATAAACAAAGGAAGTGTCTGAGATCCCAGATCATGACGGGAATGGATGCCAAGATCAGCCCTGTCCCTCTGTGCATTTTAATGGGGAACATCTGCCAAGCCTGCGTGGTCAGTGGAATCATAGAATCATAGAATGGTCTGAGTTGGAAGGGACCCCAAGGATCACAGAGTTCCAACCCCCCTGCCACAGGCAGGGCCACCAACCTCCAGGCCTGGAGCTACACAAGGTTGCCCAGGGCCCCATCCAACCTGGCCTTGAACACCCCCAGGGATGGGGCACCCACCCCCTCTCTGGGCAGCCTGTTCCAGCCCCTCACCACTCTCTCTGTACAGAACTTCCCCCTAATATCTAATCTAAACCTTCCTTCCTTTAGTTTTGATCCATAAAACTAAAGCCTCTGTGGAGGACAGAGGCTTTCAGGGAATTGCTTGCTTTCACCTGCATGACTCAAAAGACCTCATCCCACCTTGGCTGGAACAGACCACATCCCCCTCATGCTGGTCTCTCATGTGCCCAAAGCCTGACAGAAGCATATACATGGGGTCTGGGTGCAAGGAGAGCTCATGTCCACGTACTCACTCTCTGATGGGATGTCTCCAGCAGAGCCCACAGCAGGAATTCTGTATGGAAATCAGTTTTGCAGAAGCTGAAAGATTCCTCTCAATGTGCACAAGGCCTTTACTACCACCTGGGACAGCTGGGTGATCGCTATCACCCTGGTGATCTCTATTCCAGCCCCATCTCTGACACTAAATCTATGGCTGATAACTTTGATACACTCAAAGCCAGTTCTTTCCCCGTGCCTCAGTTTCCCCTGCCCTGAAATGACAGTGCTGCTTCTCAGTATCTCTGACCAGACAGTTTGAAATGCAAAGGGGGTCAGCTCTGAATGGTGCAGAGCAGTGCAAAATTACAGTGCTAATCAAAGCTAATGGGTATCCACGTATTCAAAGCTGCAGGGAAGCAGGCAGGGCACTCTGCACCCCAGGATGAAGCCTGAAGAGTTTCCAGCACTCACTGCTGTTCTTATTTATACAACAACTTGATGAACAGCCACATACCTACTGTAAGATATAGAGCAAGGAATGCAGGACATGGGGAAATCAGAGAGAAAACATCTGTGTTTGGAGACATTAGTTAGAAATTAGACTCAGTTCCCCAGGAACTGAACCAGGAACCCTGAGCTTGCCCAGCACAGTCGTGGGTTGGCATGTGGCCTGTGAGGTCAGGTCTCCAGCAGAGTGTTATTCAAAATAAAAAACAAAAAGAAAAGAGAAAAATGTAAAGAAAACCATTCAAATTGCAGCTGTTACTTCTCTTGGGAAGATACTCTGCCTGCATTGCCTTTCCCCACATTCAGGCAGCAGCGTGTTAGAACAGGATCGTGGCACCCTCCTGAGCAAAGATTAATAACACAGCATAAAGGATAAAAAAAAAACCCCACAAACCACCAAAACAAGAACCCTCCTCCACAACCCAGATAGGGATCTGCTGTCACTTCCAATCAAAACACTCATCAGCATCCTATTTTCCCCCAGACTGTGGCCAGCGCTGCAGTGCTACAGCTGCCCCTCTCTACCTTCCCTTTGCAGTGGGGAGGTGAAGGGTGTCAGATCCTCCTCAGAAGGTTTCCCAACACTCGAAACCCACCATCAAGGATCCACCAGTTCTTGGTCTGGGCAAACTCCCCCAGTTCTCTGCCTCTCCAATGTGGGATCTCCCACAGTCTGGGTTTCCTCCTACAGTGGAAGGTTGTTTAATTATTGCCCTTCACATTGCTCCTAAAGCAAAATAAATTAAAAAAAAAATAAAGAATGCCTGTAAAGATGTAAAACTGAGCACTGAGGAAGGAGGAAGTGATAAATTTGGCCACCTCTTCATAGAATTATAGAATCACAGACTGGTCTGGGTTGGAAGGGACCCCAAGGATCACACAGTTCCAACCCCCCTGCCACAGGCAGGGCCACCAACCTCAGGCCTGGAGCTACACCAGGTTGCCCAGGGCCCCATCCAACCTGGCCTTGAACACCCCCAGGGATGGGGCATCCACCACCTCTTCATCTGGCTGCAGGATGACACAACCAGCAAGGTCCCAGCAGCCCAATCTCCTGCTCCCCTTCCTGGCCTCATCTGAATTGCATGAGACCAATGGAAAGGTTCTTTTAAATTCACCTCTGTAAGATAATGGGGGGAGGGAGGGGGTGTGAGGTGGCTCTGGCACCTTCCAGAGAAGCTTTCTCCATCCTCAAATACATCTCTGAAATAGGTAGGGTTATTCACTACTTCCATCAGGGAGAGGACCCAGGCTGAAACCCAGCTCTGATGGCTAGCAGAGGAGAGATGAATTCCTGCCTAGTGCTCCTGGTAAAATCACTCAGAAAACAACTGGGAGAAGAAGTCTCTTTGGATCCTAGTTAAATATCAGCTGAAGAAAACCAAAAGAAAGCCTGGGCTGGAAACATCCAACTACAGGGGTGTCCTAGAGCTAAGAAGTGCAGGGCCCACAGGGTCCAGCTCAAGGCAAGTGCAAAGAAAAGAACTTTCCCTGGATTTTTTTTTTCCTTGCTCTGAAGAACCCTGTCTCAGAATGTGTGAAAGACACTAGACAATCAGTCTGGATTAGGGAGACATCTGATTAAAACAAGCACCAAGAACAATGGTTGCTGATGATGAGTAAGATTGGATTTAGGTCACATTAAAACACTGTGAATAAATCATCCTGCTAAAGACCAATTACACAAGATTCTTTGATTGACGAATGGAAAAGGGGAAAAAAAATCATCTGATGCATTTCTGATGATTTCTAGGCTGCCCTTTAACCATTCTCTGCCCAGAACTAAACACAATGCTTTTCCAACAGAAGGATGTGAGCAGTTTTCTTGCTCCCTGAGGCTTCTGAAGGAGTCAGTGTGGGACAGCACAGAAACAGACTCAAAAGCACTTTTCCCAGTTTGACCTGCAGCTGGTGAGATTGTGGCTTTGGCTGTCTGAAAGTGGTGGATGAGGACCAGACTGTCTCCTTGTGCAGGGCAGATTACCTGTGCTCTGACTCTCAGGCTAGTTCCCCTTTTGAAAGCTCCCTCCTAGAATCCATGGCAAGGCTTTCCATGGCAAGGCTTTCCCCTCCACTTATAGGTACAGAACCTTCAAGAAGTTTCCTGCCTGGAGTCTTGACCTGGAAGTTCCTCTGAGATCTTTTACAGCTTGTGCCTCTCCTTTTCCAGGCCACTTCTGCCCTTCCCCAGGCAGCCTTGCTTCTCATCCCTCTTCTGTTCCATCTTCTCCCTCTTAGTGATTCCATTCCCCATGTCCAACAACTATTCAAATTCTGACTTCTATTCAGATTTCAGGAGGTAGAAACTAATCCCATTGAAATCAAAGGTTAAACCACCCCTTTTTATTTACCTCTTTATTTCTTTTCCCCCAGGATCTCATCTTAAATCACCCTCTAAAATAAAGAATAAACCCAAAGATCTTTAAGCTAATAAATGATCATCCTGACTTACTTTTCTGAATGCAGAGCTTCCCCTAGCCAGCAACCTTTATCCATCTCATACATCAGGAGCCTTTTTATTTGCCACCAGTTATTGTTGCTCAATTTGTGCTCACTGAGCTCTTAAATTATTATTTTAAAAAAAATAATCTCTCTATTGTCTCTCTTGAAGATACAAAGGCCAATCCAGGAACAAAAGGAAATTCCCCCTCTTAACGATTGATTGACTTGGATACAAAGCTCAGCCTGACAAAGCCCAAGTGGATTGCAGAGATTTCTACCTGCTCTGTGCACACTGTTCATCCCAGGCTTTACCAACAGTCCTCACCCTCAGCAGCCTCTCACCCACCCCTGTTTAGAGCCCTGGCACCCTAAATCTCCCCTTAACTGCTGCACCTTTGTGGACACCTTTGAGATTTAACAAGAGCAAGTGTAGGGTCTGGCATCTGGGGAAGAAAAAGCCCAGGTACCAGTATAGGTTGGGGACTGGCCTGCTGGAGAGCAGCGTAGGTGAGAGGGGCCTGGGGGTCCTGGGGGACAGCAGGATGAGCATGACCAGCATTGTGTCCTCATGGCTGAGAAGGGCAATGGCATCCTGGGGTGTATTAGAAGAAGGTGGTTAGTAGACCAAGAGAGGTCCTTCTCCCCCTCTGCTCTGGAATATTGTGTCCAGTTCTGGGCCCCTCAGCTCCAGAAGGACACAGAACTCCTTGAAAGAGCCCAGTGCAGGGCACCAAGGTGATGAAGGGAGTGAAACACCTTCCTTATTAGGAGAAGCTGAGGGAGCTGGGCCTCTTTAGCCTGGAGAAGAGGAGACTGAAGGGTGACCCCATCAATGTCTATAAATATGTAAAGGGTGAGAGTCAGGAGGACAGAGTCAGGCTCTTCTCAGGGATGGCAGTGACAGGATAAGGGGCAGTGGGTGAAGTTGGAGCAGAGGAAGCTCCATGGGAATGTCAGGAGGAACTTTGTCCCTGTGAGGGTGCTGGAGCCCTGGGACAGGCTGCCCAGAGAGGCTGGGGAGTCTCCTTCTCTGGAGACATTCAAACCCACCTGGATGTGTTCCTGGGGGATTTAGTCTGGGTGATCCTGCTCTGGCAGAGGGGTGGGACTGGATGAGCTTTCGAGGTCCCTTCCAACTCCAGATGGTCTGTGTGATTCTGTAATTCTGTGACACGCTCAAAAACCAGACTTAGACAGTACAGAGACTCCTCTGCAAAGACACATCCCTCTGTGTGCAGGTAAGCACACACAAAACCTGCTAAGGACCATTGGGCAGCCACTCTCCTTTTGAAGCTTGGTCCTCGCATCCTTGAGCTCTACAAAAATTTCCCTAACCGTGTCCTCCATGGGACCAGCACTGGCACAGAGATGTTGGTGGCTGGGCATTGCTAGCAGCAGAGCAAGACATCCTGTCTGTAGGATAGGTTTAATGATCCCCCAAGCCAATGCAGAAAGGTTCCTGTTTTGTAATGAATATGCCTGAACTGCCCCCAAGGTGAAGGAGAAAGGATTAGTTACTAATCTTTTCTGATAGAGAAGACCAAGTTAACAAGTTTATTGATTTTGGTAAATAAAGCTCTTTATGTCGCTGCCTTGTTTATATAAACACAAACATATAGAGATAAAGAGTGTATCACCCACCCTGTGTGGCTCAGCAGCATCCCTGAAGCACACTGGGCCAAGCCACCCTTGGAAGTTCTTGAATTCAGATCTCCTGATCTCACCAAAAATATTGTTGTACTTTTGCTAATTGCCTGAGAAGTGCTTATTGGCTCTTCTGTCATCTGCAGCAAAAACACATGAGGAACTGAGCAGAGCTCGGAGGCAGCTTGACCTCCTGAGGCCCCAGCTGGAGTCCTGTGTCCAGAGCTGGGGCCCCAGTACAAGGAAGATGTGGGACTGTTGGAGAGGGGTCAGAGGAGCCACGGAGATGCTCAGAGGGCTGGAGCAGCTCCCCTGTGGAGAGAGGCTGAGGGAGCTGGGCTGGGTCAGCCTGGAGAAGAGAAGGCTGTGGGGGGACCTCATTGCAGCCTTCCAGTGCCTGAAGGGAGCAGAGGAACAGGAGGGGAATCAGCTTGTTAAAGGGCAGAGACTGGCAGGACAAGGGGGATGGATTAAAGCTAAAGGAGGGAAGGGTTAGATGAGATATTAGGGGGAAGTTCTTTGCAGAGAGAGTGGTGAGGGGCTGGAACAGGCTGCCCAGAGAGGGGGTGGGTGCCCCATCCCTGGGGGTGCTCAAGGCCAGGTTGGATGGGGCCCTGGGCAACCTTGTGTAGCTCCAGGCCTGGAGGTTGGTGGCCCTGCCTGTGGCAGGGGGTTGGAGCTCTGTGACCCTTGGGGTCCCTTCCAACCCAGACCAGTCTGGGATTCTATGATTCTAAGCTGCCTTGCCATGGGGGACGTGCTCACTAAGAATCAATGGCATAATCCATTTTGTTCTATCCTGCAATACACTCTTACATTTAATCCACAAGAGCACTGTGGTTTTGGTGCCAAATTAGTGCTGGCACAGAAAACGTGCATCACCTGCACCTGGGAAACCCCCCTTAGGAATTCCTAACTGTATTGGGTTTGACGTCTTTTACAAGACAGAGGTTACACAGAGTTTACTTATGGCTTTGACATCAGTGTGGGAGCACCACAGGGATTGGACATAACACAGAAAATCACCTTCCTTCCTCTAAATATATGAATTGCAGTAGATCTTTGAGTATATATTACTAGCCACCACAATGCAAGAATATATATGATTGATGACATGATGGGCACATGCATGTTCCTATATTTGTATGACAGCCTGACAGGCTGAGGGGCTTGGAAACATCCACTTCCAGACATGTTCTTGATTAATGATATTCTTTATTATCCATATAATCAGTAAATGACCGATTTCAGTTTCATAAACTGGTGACCAGATAAATTAGGAAGAACTTAGCTTCTAAAAAAAGTAAATAGAGGATGAAGATAAGTGAAAGGGAAATCAATAAAAAGATACAGACATGTCTATGAGTCACCTAAATAAAACAGCTACAAAGGGAAAAGAAAGACATTTGTCGTTATAATATAAGCAAAAAGGTAGATAGTTTCATAAAGTATTTTTGATTCTTTTCCCAGATTGTGCCTACCTAAAATTCCTTGATCAATGAACTCACTAGAGGAGTGCAGACATTAAAGCCTCTCTCCCAACAGACACAGTAGAAGACCAGCAGGGCTTCCAGCAAAACTAGACTCAACTTTCCTGCATGTTCCAGAGCAACTGTCAAGCATAAACTAACACAAATATTTTAAAATCTTTCAGGGATTCTTTATACATTGCAAAGGAATCACAGCATGACAGAATTGGCTTTCTAAAAGACATACTTTGAAGGTCACCTTAAAAAAATCCCAGGAGAACGCAAAGCATGGAGCAAAGAGCAAAACACCTTAAAAGGAGCTTTCCTGGCCATCAATTCAGCCCTTGCTATTGCTGGCAGCCACATAATAAAATCTATTCATAAAGCTCCATTTGAAACTACGTGGGCTTCTCACCACCACCGCTCCTGCTGGAACCTGCTCCAGGAGCTCACTCCTCCAAGCTTCAAGACCTTCTAATATCCGGACATGGTTTATTGATGGGCATCTGGTCATGGGCCAAACTCATCCCTTGGTTCTCCTCCCTGCATGGCACATCCCTGCACTGTGCTGCTCTGCTCAAGGAGAGCTCCTGCACCCCCTTGGGCAGACCCAGGACCCAGGATGGGGTGCAGTGAGCACTTGTGGCAGAAGGGTTCCCTGAGGCACCTCTGCAGTTGGTGGAGTGAGAAGTGGCTTTTCCAGAGGGGGATTTGGAGCTTTGCTTTTTGCTCTGAACCACATCCCAAAGGAGCCTTCCTCTTTTCATCCACGGGGCAAACTTTAGAGAAATGAGGCTGCCTAAGCTGAAGTAGCCTTTCCCCCACTCTGTTCTTGAATATCTCCTTCCCTGATCATCCCAGAAACCTTTAAACCAGATCCAGCCTGAGTCCTCCACTCAGACAGCTTGCAAAAGGGGCAGCAACTGTCTCCATGTGTTTGATCAGTCATATAAAGCCATGGATTAGCCTTGATATCAGGAAGGGAAACTGGGTTACACCAGTCTTCACACTGGTATGCAACACTGCACATCTTCCTTCCCTCAGTGGAGAGGGGCAAGGGAGGGCCAGGCCCAGGGGAACTGCCTTCAGCTGCAGGAGGGCAGCTGGAGAGGGGCTGGGAGGCAGAAATCCTTCCCAGGGAGCGGGGAGGCCCTGGCACAGGGTGTCCAGACAAGCTGGGGCTGGCCCTGGATCCCTGTCAGGGTTCAAGGCCGGGTTGGATGGGGCTTGGGGCACCCTGGGCCGGGGCTGGGGCCGGGGCGGGTCGTGTCCCTTCCCATGGTAGGGGGTGGCACTGGTGGGATCTGAGGTCCCCTCAACCCAAATCACTCTGAGGTTCTGTGATCTCCAGAGATCCAGATCTCCAGAGCTGGCTGTCATGCAGGGAACCAGAGAAGAGATGAGACCTTGTAAGCTTTCCCTGGATGTATCTCCCTACATCAGGTGGGGCTGTACAGCCGGAGAGAACAGGATTCATCTCCTCCAGCAACATCAGAGCAAAAGCTCCATTTTACTGGTCTCCTGTAGGGTTTTACAGCGAGACAGGCAGCACAGGGGCTGACAGGCTCTACCACAGCTCCACTGCAGCGCTCTGAACAACAGCACTGTCAAAACCTCCAAGAGCAGGAAATAATTGAAGCAGAGACAAAGATCTTCAAGAAACCCAAGCAGCTTCAGGAGCAATTCTGGTGTAAACCAAACTGGATCCATTTTATTCAGGAAAAATTTATTTGGTTTAAATTTTTGGGGGGGTTTTTTCTTGCCCCCCAGGATAGTTTTAATTGTGTGTGGGTTTTTTTCCTTATGTTTCCAGGGTTTAATGACATGACTTTGGTGACACTCCAGAATGTGACATGCCACTCCATGTTAGTGGTGACAGGATGAACAGGATGCATTTGCTGCTACGCCTGTCAGTGTGACAGAGCGTGTCAGGCTGCAAACACAGGAACCAAGAGTCCTTTTCTTTTTGAAACCAGTAGTACTTTTCTTTTTGAAACCAATAGTACTTTTCTTTTTGACCATTTCCCACTTTTATCTTTACAATTAAGCCAGTTTCTACCTCCTACTAATTGAGAGAACATTTTTCTAAGGAAAATTTGGGGCTGTAATGAAAATTTGGCACTTCAAACAAGAAGAGAAGACAAGTACTTAGCACACTAATTAGAGCAGAAACTATTTTCAACCTCGGAGGAAGGTGATTCCAGTCTAACACTGAGCATCATTACAGCCTGCTACTGCCATACAACCCCACGTTCTCACCTCCATTTAAAGATCTCAAAGCCCTTTGCAAACACTGGTAAATTAAAATTGAGGGGTTTTTCTATCTCCATTTCAAAGGGAGGTGTGAAAGGAGGGAGGAGAAGGGTAGGGATTAAGGGACTGTAACTGTGAAGGAGCTGGGATGGTATTCCCAAGGCACTATGTACATCCCTGAGCAATACAGAACCTGCAGCTTCTGCTGTCTAAACCCCACTGCTGAATTCACTGGAGGACAGAAGCTGGGAAAAGGCAGTATAAACAAGGAATCTCTGAAAAATAGAATATATTATCCAGAGCACAGTGCACCATACCCCAGCCTTCCACACCTGAAAACCTCTGATGTTCAAAAAAAGCTCTACAAATGCCCCAAACGTTCCTCTCCTTTGGTCAGTGCAAACTGTTCTATAAAATGCATGTTTATGCTACTTTTGGTGACGAATTTAGCCTACTAAGGAGGGGTTGCATTATTGTTTACTGAAGAAAATCACTGTTGCCATTTTTGCAGCTTCCAGGCAGCATTTTAGGTGCCACAACATTTTCTTACGTGTGTGCAGGGCGAGCTGGTAGCAACTTGTGTGTCTGCAGTTGTTTCATATGTAGATCCGAGACCAGTGCTCTCCCAGGCACAATCAGAAATGGCACCAGAGCTGCTATTAATAGGGATTTCTGCTGCATTCCTATGGCTTTCCAGGCAGGAAAATCCAAACTCCCCTTGAAACTCTGCCTCTTCAGAAGGTTCTTGCTGACCATGACATGCAAGAAAGCCACAAGCAGGAAATCCCCGATTGCCATGGATACAGCATTCACTCTGTGAAGGGCTTTGAGAGAAAAACAGGACAGGGAGAGCAAGAGAAGAGCAGAGACAGCCCCAGCTTTCCCTCCACATGTGGGATGGAGCCCAGCTCCTTCCTCCCAGTAAATCCTGCAGTGTCCTGCAGATGCTGGTGTAAAAGCCATGTGTGCAGCTCTATCCACAGCTTTTTACTCACTTTCCACCTCTTGGCTGGCAGGTCCCAAATTCTTCAAGTCAATCTCCCATTTCCTTCCCTGAAACTTCTAGAAGACCATGACACATTCCTCTCATTGCTTGGTTGGCAGGAGGGTACAACCAGCTGCCCAGCGTAGCTCCATGAACATCCCTGAGGTCATCATCCTCCATGTTTCAGCAGGAACCACCCCTCTAGCTCTCAGCACCTTGGGTCAATGCAGAAATGGTAACAGCATCACCAACATGTTGCCATCTTCCTTTGGACCCCTAGATGACACCGTTACACACAAGCTATGGCAGCACTCAGTGTCAGGCTCCTGGCATAGTCTCCCAGAGGAGGTTCCCAAAGCAGTGACACCAACCCTCTGCATAGGCCCTCTTCCCTTTTCCTTATCTAGGGAACTTCATGGTTCACCTCCACACAAGACAAAGCTCTGATCCATCACCGTGTCACTTCACTTTCATGCACTATAATACCCCAGCCTGGAGCCAGGAACCATGCCACACAATCCCTCCCCTGGTTTACCCATGGTTGCATGCTGTGGGAATCCCCAGCTTCTGCTCTTTCACCCTCAGGGCTCTCATGGAGGCACCAAAATGCTCAGTATGGTGGAATATTCTCACAGCAGGTCCTCACCATGCCCAAAGACTTAAAGGCAAAGGCTGGTGTAAGCACAGGGCAGGCTGGCTTGAGCTGAGAAGAGCCAAGTTGCTTCTTGTCTTCTGTGTCACTTCAGAAAACAGCCTGATTTTCCCAGGTCTGGATTGTGCAGAGTGGGATCAAAGTGCTTCCCTCTCCGAAGGGCATCAGGCAGAAATGACAGCCAAGAAATCCTGGAGCTTGTCTAAGTACCAGAGCCTGAGACACTTCTCCCTCTACATAGATTTTCTTTTATCTTTTCCCATAAATCAGCCTCTTCCACTCTTAACATCCTTTTCTGTTGCTTTTCTCTTAACATGCTCCAATCCATCAGCCTCTCTGCGGTGCCAGATGCCCACAAATGAACATCCTGTGCCATTCCTAGCTCAGCACAGCTGTTGAAGAAAGGGACTGAATTCCCCAGCAGATTTTGAGTTGGGTGACATTTCTGAACACTTGATAATGGAAAAATGTCCAGTTCTGTCCATATGTATCCTGGGACTAAAGCAAAGCCCATGTGGATTGTTCAGTCTACAGCAGGCAGATCAGACTCAGAATATCTGCACCTGCTCCATACATCAGGACATCAACAACAACATCTTACAAACCCCCTTCACCTTATATAATGGAGGGCTGGGGCACCTCTGGGGGGGCTGGAGCAGCTCCCCTACGGAGTAGGCTGAGGGAGCTGGGCTGATTCAGACTGGAGAAGAGAAGGCTGTGGGGGGACCTCATTGCAGCCTCCCCATCCCTGAAGGGAGCAGAGAAACAGGAGGGGAATCAGCTTGTTAAAGGGCAGAGACTGGCAGGACAAGGGGGATGGAGTGAAGCTGGAGGAGGGAAGGGTTAAATTAGATATTAGGGGGAAGTTCTTTGCAGAGAGAGTGGTGAGGGGCTGGAACAGGCTGCCCAGAGAGGGGGTGGGTGCCCCATCCCTGGGGGTGTTCAAGGCCAGGTTGGATGGGGCCCTGGGCAACCTTGTGTAGATCCAGGCCTGGAGGTTGGTGGCCCTGCCTGTGGCAGGGGGTTGGAGCTCTGTGATGCTTGGGGTCCCTTCCAACCCAGACCAGTCTGTGATTCTATGATTGCAATAGATGTAAATGAGGAGCAATGTGTTGATATATCAACATTTTATATTGACATCTCATCTACATATTTGCAGTCACAACAGACTCAAAGATTGATACTGGTACCCACTATAGCTTTATGATATCTATTAAATGTATTACCCTCTCCATCAGAAGGCTATATGTGACAGTGTATTCTCTACTGAACCAATCCAAGTAGGGTTGGGAGTGGGAGAAGTCATTTAGAAAGAGTGCTCTAAATGTCAAGTCTGTCATCTGTGTTATTAATGTGTCATAAGTGGACTCTAGGTGATGCTCACTGTGAGATGCACATTATGAATGGAACAAGCTGCATGTACAATTAATATTCTTCTTGATATATCATTTGTAAGTGGTTTAGAAAGGTTGTAAACAGGAGAAGCATCCTTAGAGATGTATGAATTAAAGGGAAAGAGAGAGGAGGGAAGGAAGGGAAGGGAAGGGAACTAAATCCCCACATCTGATGGTCATGTCCTGTAGACCACCACTTGGAGTTGGAGCTGGGGCTCAGCATGGGGCAGGCAAGATGGACTGAGTGGCTCCTTTCCTGCGTGCTGCTCTTCTGGGTAGCTCAATTGCTGTCTTAGAAAACAGGTAACCATCCCAGGGAGCTCATAAAACAATGCAGTGAATTCCCATCCTCCTGATGCCACTATCTAACCCACTTCTAGGCACTGTACAAGGTGAACAATCCACAGAGCCAGATTTGTGGAGAATTATCTTCCCTGGGGGAAATAACGAGAACTAGCAAGCAAAAAGAGAGGTGTGAAAACAAATGATGACTGAGATAATTAACCTGCTAATCACCCCCCTGGAGTGATGGAAGCATGAAACCATCAGTCTGTGTGCCTTGGGAAAGGAGGGAGACTTCCCAGGTAGCTTTTCTGAGACAGAGTCTGAGTTCAGCTGCCTTTACAAAACCTACAGTCTCCTTCCAGGGTCTGTGTGGAACTGGGTCACTCCAAGGCTCTAAGTGCATTCCCATCCCAGTGCTTCATGGATGATGAACAGTTTGGTCTCATCAAAGAGCTGGTAACAAGCAGCATCCACCACTTCAGTGGTCTGGATCCAGCACCTTTTTTAATGCCATACAGAATAAGGTTCAGTGGCTGGAGGCATTGGATAACAGTTGTGGTTCTTCCATGGGGGAAGCCTGCCCACCCCTCAGCAAGTTTTGGGGCTGTTAGTAAGGCATTCAGTGATCCAACAACCACCACAGTCTTAGCTGCTCTTGAACAGGAGGGATCAAGAAATAATTTGGTGATACAAAGAGCCCTTCCTACCTGGTAAAGAGAGAAAGGAAAAGAAATTTGAATCTGTAGTAAACTCAGTTCATCTTCCTGAGGCAAAAATATCTTCTGGAGTCATGCAGTGACCCAGGATCCTCAGGTGGAGACTTCACCTGCCTTGGGCCCCTTTCTGCTCAGCCACCAGGCACTGCATTTAGTTAATGAGGGAGGTCTTAGAACCAAGCAGAGTAAATGAGCTGGTTCATCAGCTGCAGAGAAGGAAGAGGTGGACAGGCTGAGCATCTTTGTGGGAACAGCCAGCATTGCTCCAGAGCTGACAGTTGCACCCTGTGCCCCTGGCTACATGCACTGTTTATTTCTTAAGAAACTATCAGGGTGCCTGGGGTGCAGTATCAGTCCAGCCTGGCTGCTTCCTAAGAAATACAGCCTTTCCCTCCCTAAGACCTATGAACCAGGCTGGCTTCACATCTCCTTTCCCAGGGCCAGGCAGGAACAAGCAGAGAGAAGGAAGAGCCAGCAGTGCCCTTCCCATCCACCTCCCCCCTCAAACCCAGGGCAGAGACTATGCACACAGCATGAGGAAGGGAGATCAAGTTGGAACTGAAACTCCTCAGCACTCATTTGGCCTCATTACTGCATGTTTTGCAGGCATCCTTGGGCTCCCCACAGCTCGAGCTGGGTAATGAGGAGATGGCAATCTTGGCTGGTTGCTTTAGACATATGTCCATCATCAGCCACTCCAGGAGGGACCACTCTGCTGTGGGGACAGAGCTCTGCCTTCCACAGTCTAGACAGGGATTTCTGGCATGATGTTGGATCATAATAGTCTGGCAGATCTCCTTTCTGAGCTTGCTTTTGAAGGAAGGGGGTTAGATGCTGTTATCTCCCTGTGTATAACCTGGCAGCTCCTAAAATTCCAGGCAGGACAGCTCAATTATATTTTGAAACATCTTGAAAGTAACAGAGAAAGTGTTAGAGCAAACCAGGTACCTTCTAAAATCACATTTCTGATCTTTGTTTAGAGAAACATAGAAAAATATGTGTCCTAGGGATGAGAGGAGACTGCACAGAGATTGGGATGAGGATGGAAAAGGCTGGATCCCACTGGGGGAATACTGGATGGTTTTGGCCTCTCCCCTGGTGATAGGTACTGTATAAAAATAGAACAGCAAGTTGGCATGGTGTACATAAAAAAATGAAAGGCAGGCAGTGAATACAAAAGAAATCCAGCAAAGCACCCAGGCAACAATAGAGTAATGAGCACAGTGCCTATTATATGCAGGTAGGAATTCCAGCACATGAACAGCCTCGTCTCTGTCTCATTTCCCAAGCATCCCCATAGAGGGACATCTGAAAGCTGCTAGCATTTGTGCTGTGCCTGCCCTCTGGACAAATTGAAGACTGTAGTCTCCATAGTTAACAGGCTGGTATCTCCCACCAGAGTAAATTCACACCAAATGCAACATGAAAACCCAGCATGAAGTGTTTGTGCTTCGTGTGAGTGACAAAACCACTCCTGACAGCCCGACTTTGCACTGCCTTCCTGCTTTTCAAGCGTGCATCCCTGAGGATTTCTCTCATGATAGGGCCTTCCACGTGCTTTTAAGAGAGGCTGGGATCAAAGAGGGCTGTGGTGGATCAAGAGAAGTCCCCAGTGCCTGGTCTTCAGTGAACTGGAGCAGGCTGCTCTGAAGGAAGACCATGCTTGTCTTCTTCATGCCTGAAACAGTCTGGCCCTGCATAAAACATACAAATTCCATTTGTTCAGTTTCAAGGAGGTGAATTCAAGCCCAGGTCAAGATTTAAAGCCAAAGGACTCAGGACAGTTGTGCCCCTCCTGCTGTAGTGGAGGAAGGAGCTCAGATTTGAGCTGTATCTCTCTTTTTTGCTTGGGTTCCCTACCAGGACAGACAGACCTTCAGACAGCAGCTAGCCTGCTTGCCATGGGAAGCCCCATGATACCATACATCATGAATTTATACAGTGAATTTATACAGGCTGTACAAATTCTCAGCCACAGGTACCCAGCCAAATACCCAGACATAGGAACTGGAAGGACAAAGGACCACACAGCCCCCTTCCATCACCAGTTAACACAGAAAAGCTGGTAGGTTCAGAGGAATCAAAGAGAATCTGTTTTGCATCTCTCCAGGCTGTGCAGCTTGACACCCGGAGCACAGATGAGCCTGTAGCAAAATACCAAATCCTGTAACTATAAAATGTCCCAGAAAAAGAGACCAGCAGTGCCTCCCACATGTGCCCTCCCCTTCTGCAGCACAAACACTGATGGATACACTGGGAACTGCCTGGACCAATCTTTTTTTTGAGAGAAACATACACACCAGAACATAAAGAGAAGGAAAAAAAGGCAGACAAGACCCTGCAGAAGATCAAAAGCTCCTCTGTTCCTTCAGTCCTCTCCAAGGAACAGCCTTGGGGTCCTGCAGCAAGAGCCATCACTGCCTGAAGTGCTCAGAGGTGCATCACCAGCACTGTTTCCACAGGAGATGGGACCAGATGAGCCAACTCCACACCACCAGCCCCTTCACTTAATGATATCATTAAATGATATCATTAATGATATCAGAGTGTTATTACACCTGATGCTTCTCACCTGCTTGCTGAGCCAAGTGTCACTGCCACAATGGGTAAAACACAGCACAGAACATACAGACAAATGAAGCCAGAGCTTCAGTTAGATAAAGCAATGATGCTCCGTTGATGTTCACTAATGCTTCACTGATTTGCACACGCTGAGGATCTGCTCAGATGGAGCTTCTCTGGAGAGGAGTCCCTTACAAAAGGAGAGGGTTGTGACACAATCACAGAAACTCCCATTTTACCCTTCATCTGCTAGTGCAGCTGGGCCCTCAACTTGAAAACTAACTCCATTCCAGCCAGATCCAGTACAGCCTGAAAGCTGAGTGAGCAGCTTGGGAAGCAGATGTGCAGTGGGACAAGGGGAAATGGCATGAAGTACAAGGGGGAATGGCATGAAGCTGTGCCAGGGCAGTTTTAGATTGGACATTAGAAAAAAATTTGTTACTGAAAGAGTTGTCAGGGCTGGAACAGGCTGCCCAGGGAGGGGCTGAGTCACCTTCCCTGGATGTGTTCAAAAAAAGGGTAGATGAAGTACTTAGGGATCTGGTTTAGCTTAGGATGGGAATGGTTGGACTTGATGATCTTAAAGGTCTTTTCCAACCTTGTGATTCTGTGATTCTGTGGTGATGGGGGAGGAAGAAAGTAGGACCCACACCACAGCTCTGGGGTAGCTGAGCACAGCACAGGGGAGGAGGTCTGACTCTGACCTGCTGTCTTTCCTGGACTTAACAGCACAGCCATAAGAGGCTGAGGGATGCTGGAACCTGGGACCAAGCAGGGAAAAGGTGCTTTGGCCAAAACACTAATTACTTTGTTCTGCGTGAGGAACAGGAGGGGGGAACAATTTCACCATACTGGAAAGCCAGATGAGATGGACTTACTGTCTCCCAGAAGCCAGACGAGATGGACTAACAGCCTAAGAGTTATGGATCTAGGAAGAGACAAAATGCAGAGAAAAACCTTCCCTTGATCTCAGCCGTGTTCCTGGCAAGGCGTGAGTAACAGCCCCGCAGGCCTGGCTGGCTGCTATCCTCTGCTTCCATTACAGGGAGCCTTCTGGGAGTCATCCCTGAGACACCACTCTCATTTATTCCTCTGTTTACAGGGACCAGTCATTATTTACTGAAGATCCTCGATGCCTCAACAGCATTTGAAACAAGTAGGAAGCACTGCATTTGTATAGAGATAGTCAGAGATGACAGAGAAGAAAAAGCCCCCAGTAATTGCTCCTATCCATCATGCTGGTCTCTCTGCTTTGCTCACACTGGGCTCTGCTGCTGTTCACACAGGCTGTGGGCACTCCCTGGCTGGAGTGGGGATGGGTTGTATGGTTCTGCCTCCCCTCAGTTCGTGCTCTGCAGCATCGTGTGATGTTTCTTTGAAAGACAAGCAAGGTGGAAGCAGAGCCTGATTCATTCTGAAGATGGACTTTGCAGTGAGATGGGATGGAAGTGTGTTTAGTCTGGAGAAGAGGAGGCTGAGGGGAGACCTTCTCCTCACCTCCACTTCCCTGCCAGGAGGGTGCAGAGAGGTGGGTGATGGTCTCTTCAGCCAGGGGACAGGAGATGGGACAAGGGGCAATGGGCTCAAGCTGTGCCAGGGCAGAGCAGATATTAGAAAAAAATCTTTTACTGAAAAAGTTTTTGGGGCCTGGCACAGGCTGCCCAGGGAGGGGCTGAGTCACCTTCCCTGGGTGTGTTTAAAAAAGGGTAGATGAGGTACTGAGGGATCTGGTTTAGCTTAGGATGGGAATGGTTGGACTTGATGATCTTCAAGGTCTTTTCCAACCTTGGGATTCTGTGATTCTGTGAAGTGAGAGGGCTGAGGGCAGGAAGGAGCACCAGGCTTCCCATCTGCACAGGCATCCATGGCAGTGTGTGCACACACAAGCACACACACACTTTCTTCCAAACTTAGGCTGTTTCTTGCCATAGTCCAGGCTCAGCAGCTCTCCATAAATCAAACCTCTTGCAAAGCTCTGTGCAACGCTGGGAGTTTTCCAATCAAGTTTGATGAACATTGGAGCTATTATTTGAGGAGGGAGATGGTTGTAGGAACTTCATACAGACCACTTCTTTGTGGCAAGGCTAATGAGTCATGAAGCTTGTATCATTAATGATGCTGTTGCAAAATGCTCCCAGAAGGATGTAATTAAGAAAGGTTGGTGGTAATGGGCATTAAAGAGACGTTTCATCGGCTCTCTGTTGGGTGGTAAAAAGCTGCTCAAGCAGGCATGTACCTGGGTATGGCTGCAGGGATCCCACATGTTTTCTTCTGCATCACCTCTTACCCTGGTCTTCTCTGGTCTGTGGTTTCTATGGTTGCCATCATTAGAGCTTTCTGTACAGTACCTCTCATGCCATGCTAGCTTCTCTTCAGCAGCCAGAAGGTTCACCTTCTCCACCACTGGAGCACTCTACTGTCAGACAGGCACTTTCAGAGACACAAGCTGTTTCTAGTGACTCAGGACGTGAGATGTTCTTGTCCTTGTTCCTCTTTTCACTGTTTTTTCTGCTGTTTCCTCACCTCACAGCATTCCAGTAAGACATTGCTATTGTTAAGGTAGCGGGTGATTCATCCCAGCTGAATCCTGACTCTACAGAGCTGGTGGCTGCTTACACTCAAGGCAGTGCCTGCTGAGAAGACCTTATCATCCTAATAAGACAAGACCAGACAGCAGGAAAGGAAAAGGAAGGTCATAAAGAGGGAGCAAATAAACCCATAACACACAGACAGACAGTAACAAACTCAAATCTCTTAGACATATTTACCCACCTCAGTGATAATGATTCTGGGCTCACTTCATACCCTCAGGAAACTTCATGGCTCACTTCAGCTGTGTCATTCCAGAAGTCTGCTTTAAGTTAAGGTAAAGTACTCTGGAGTCCACTATTTGTCTCCACAGACCACAGAAGGTATTTAGTGGTCTGGGTTAGATGGACACATCAAGTTATGGTGAGGTGGATCCCATCCCTTGTTTATCATGGCAAAGTCTTAATTCCTGTCTGTACAAACTGGGCAAAGGAGCATCACCCATAAGAACAACATATTCATTTAACTGCAATTAACCTGTTGCCTTATGTCCATCTTCCAGTGCCTTTCCTTATCAGAGTCCTAAATCCAAGCAGGTATTTCCTAATACCAATGCAATGGTCTGTTTGATGCTGGTGGTTCAGACTGTACATCACAAAGACACACACTGGACAAAGCATCTGATCCTTTTAACATCAGAATTGGCCATGGATGAGCACATGACCCAAGACTAAAGCAGCAAAGAATCAGGGAGAACATAAATTATTACATCCACCACACTATCCCCAGAGCTGGAGGAAATCATCTCTGATTATCTTCACTTTTTCTTTCACCTATGGCAAATAGCTTTTCCTTCATTTCTAGTACAAACTACAGCTTTCCAAAATGTTTTCTTTAAAGTGGCTATTAAGAATGAAGGGTTAAGGATGCCACTCCATGTCTCTACCACAGTACAGTATAACCAGCAGCTAAATTACAGCAGGCCAGACAAAAGGGCAATGAGTCTCTGCTAGCCTTGCAAAAAATTGCTCAGGTGCAATAATGCATCTTCTTGAGCAATGCCTCCTCCAGTGAAATTCTGCTTGCTGAGGTGGTCCTTAATCAAAGAAGTAGCTATTACCTGTGACATGACCAGGAATGTGATGGTTTCCCTCATCATCAGCAGGGGAAGAAGAAATGCTTTACCTGAGTGACTAAAAAACTCCTATAAACCCTAAAATCAAAGAGCTGTGAGGATAGCCCTGGGAGAGGGGACATACTGCCTGAAGAAGAGCCTGAGGAAAGGTGATCAGAAGACAGAGATTTATGTAGAGCATTTTCCAGCAATTCCCTTCCAGGCAGATCATCCTTTCCAGGGATGACCCTTTACAGAAATCTTCCATCTCAACAAGCCTGGGATTGTAATTTAGAGTTGAAAAAGAGATGGGCAACTCTTTTTCAACTGGTCAAGTGGTCAAGTGGTCATGGGTTGTCTGTGGGATGAACTTACCATGGATGCCCATTCTTCTTCCATCCCCACCTGGAGAAAGAAGCATGGTGGCTGCTGTGCAGCACTCAGGTAACATGGCAATGAATGGTAGGAGGTAGGAGTCATGCAGTGGCAGTAATGTACGTGCCACATGTGTATGAACACATAAGGGACATCTTCTCTAGGGCTGCTACAACAGCAGTTGTAAGAATAATTTAGAGACAGGCATGGTAATAAGCTGTAGTGGATCCAACACATGCATTTCATGCTCTTGATTTCCAAAAAAACCCTGTTCTTTTTATGGGCACCAGCAGTCAGGATGCATTTGGTTTTTACCAGCTCTTCCTTCAGCATTCAGTAGATTCCTTGCCAGACCTCCTGTCAGCAGGCAGACACTGGGGACACGGGAGCCTGGCTTCCATGCTATTTCAGAACCGGTGACCTACATATGAGCTGCGAGCAGTGGATGCCAGTCAGAGCTCACAGGAGAGAGACACGCCTCGGCTCGGTTGGAGAGACACTCACACATGAAGGGTTTCTGCCTGGGTCATTGGCCCTTGTTGGCAGAGCTGGCTGATGCCTTGGTTTCCTGACACAGAGGAGTTCATGGGTGTGTGCCAGAGATGGAGCTGAGATCCAGAGAGATGCTAGGGGTGGGATGGGGGGGTCGGTCCCACACCTGCCACCACTGAGGCTGTGAGTATTTCGAGTGCTGGAGAACAGCCTGTGTTAAAGACGATGCCGCCGCGCACAGCTTGCTGACACCACAGTTAAGCAAATGGTGCCATTAGCAGATGAGTGGATTTTATTGGGAACTCCATATAAACCCTCGCCAGGCCCTGCTTTAGCACCCCATGGATGGCTACCTTTTACTGCTGAGGAGCTGCTCCCTGGCAAGTGAGCGGGATGCACTCAAACCCTGTTCCTCCCACATGCCTGCAAGCAGCCTCTGCCAAACCCATCCCTCTTGAAACAGCCCACTGATGAGGACAAAGGCTCCCAAACTTCACTTTGGAAGGTATTTGATCTTTGGAAACACTGCTAACAGCATGATAACCACCCCGGAGGCTTCACACCAGGTCCCAAAACCCCACTGTGTCCTCTGTAAGACAAGGACCCTCCCTGCCTTCCCCTCCAGCCCAAGCCATGCAGGTGCAACCCCAGCAGAAGGGGAAAAGTGACGTTATGTCCAGAATCATGATGGGAAGTCAGATATACACATAAATCTCTGCCACGCTGAACCAGGGGTACATCCACATCCCTCCAGCTCCATCAGACAAGATCCTGACACTGGGTTAAGTGGGGGTTCCCTGTCACTTTCCAGGGGGTCCTTCAGCCTGTCCATAGCCACAGAAGCACATGGCATGTTGCCTATGAAATCCCACAGCTTCAGGCAGATCGAATAAAAACTATGGGGAAAAAGGAGAGACTGTGATAAATATAACTCAGCAAAAGGTGATGTTTCATAGCAGGCTCAACCACACATGACAGGAGGGGACCTGATAGAGATCGGGCCGCAATAGAAACATCACCTTTTGAACAAGATACTTTCCCTGGTAAATCAGTTCCCTCTCTTGTCAAATTAAATCCATAGCCCATTTAATCAGGAAAGTCAAAGCCAGATCCAGTGTCTCAGGGGAAGTTTTATTGGAAGCAGGTTCTGTCTCTGTGAGAAGGAAGGTAATATATATTTGAGACTGCATACTGATGCTAAAGGATTTGTCAGGAGGGAGGGGGGAAAATAAGGAGGAAACAGGGAATGGTTCAGTTTCCCCATAGAAAATTATCCAGATTGGGGAAATATGAACTGACCTGGATTTTAAGTAGACCCATAGTTCTGACCTAACAGAAAAGGCACACCAAAATAAAGATGAACTTAAACCAGGTGGGAAACAGGATATCTATCTTGAGAGGAGGTTTGGAAAATTTGGGTCAATCCCCAAGAGGGGATGCCTTCTTGCCTTGATCCTTTCCAGCAGCACATGCTGGAAGGGCGCCGGTGGGGAAACTGGAGCAGCTCCCAGGTCCCACCTCTGGAATATGCTTTGAGCTCTTCTGTATGCATGAATCCCTTCACAGGGAGAATAAATCCCAATAAAAGCCAATGCTAATGAAGAGGTATGGCAGAGGGATGAAAACAAATAGGACAATAAACCAGGACCAACAAAAATCTGCCCTCCCCAGAAGGAAATTCATGGGAAAAGATGCTCTGCTTCAAACCAACCTCTGGGAAGGAAGCAGCTGAATTTAAAACAACCATTTTGGAGATAAAGACGATGCTAAAATTACTGTTGAACATTATCCAAAAAGGCAGATAATACCTAGATTACATCTTCAAAGTTTTATCGCCTTAAGCTAAAGGAGAAAGAGAAGGGGGAGTGCAGGCTCACAGGGAGAGAGATTTGGTTTTCTAGGACTGTCATGAGCCACATTGACTTGAACTCCAATCTCTGGTATGTTTAATATGTAGATTGACTTAGGCTTTCTCAGTAAGTAATTTAAGAAAACAGCATCTGGGAAAGAAAAAAAAGTCTTAAGTAATTTAAACTCGCTGCAAGCAAAGGCAGCAGAAGGTCAGTTTTCTTAACATGGGTGAAAAGTGATGACATGGTATTTGGAGGAAGGCCAGATTTGTGCAGTGGAAGAGGATTTCCTGCTTGTATTCCCATCCATTGTCACATGCTGCTTTCCTTTAACCATCATCTGCATGCATGTGTGGAGATGCACATGCCTACAGCTGCGCCAGGCACCCCACAAGAGTTTTGAGCCTCCAAGGTTTTTCTTCTCCTCCCCAGATAGAGCTGGATGATTAAAGAAGTACCCCAGGCTAACAGCAGCGCGTCTACGGGAGAGGAAGGAGCTCATCTAGCATGACAGAAGCAGCAAGGTAATGATTCAAAGAGATGGATTCTCATTGCTGCCAATCCCAGGAGAAAATCAAAATCTCTCCTTCATCCCCTCTTTGTCTGGCTGCTCTGCTTAGGGTCCAGCTCAGCGAAGCATTTAAGCAAATGCTTAACTCCCATTGATTTCAAGGGGATTACTCACGCAGCCTGAAATTAAGTGTGCTTTTAAATGCTTTGCTGAACCAGGGCCTGAAAAATGGGGTTTTCAGTGGGACAGGACTCTCCCTGTGGTTGTTTTTTTTCAGTGCCTGGTATAATGAGTCCCAAAGGAAGGCAGAAACTGTTTGGGAATAAAAATCTGAAGGCTTTTCCCCTGTTTTTTGGTTGGATGGGAGTGTGAAACTTGTGCCCCTTCACATGCTGACAGGCAGCAGCTGATGGGCTGAGCAAAGGGCTTTGCGGTGGTCTGCTTCTCAGAGGGACACAGGATTGCAAAGTTGATGACCAAACCATGCAATTAGAAACTAGGTTAAATTAACATAAATCATGCAGTCAAGAGCAATTCCAGGTCCAGCTGCATATCCAAACCCATGTCTGTGGGAGCTTGGAGCTGAGTCTGGCCACGATCTACATCTTCTCTGAGGAGGAAAGCAGTAGGTACAACAGGGAAAGCAGGAGGTACAACAGCTCTGGCACCAATATGGGCAGCTGGGAAAGCAAAGCTACAGAAGGTCAGGTAAAAAAGCCAACCTCAACTCGTTCCATCCAAAAGACATATCACAAGCCAGAGATTGCCTGAGATCAGCATCATCCTTTGAGCTGCCTGGAGCAGCAACACGCTCACAGTGCAGGAACGTGCCTCCAAAACACACAGCTGAGCATCCTCCTAGCCAACTCTGACCAAATCTGGAAGGGTTTTTTTCCTAAGGTGCAGCAAAAGACACCTTCCTGCCCTCCACATTAACTTTTTATAAGACACTGGGACCCTTTGGATGTGTTCTGAAAAACAGCAGGTCAGCACAGTGGCCTGAGCATTTTAGGCTTCACTCCACAAAAGCTGAGCTGCTTTTGCTCAATATTTCTACCCACTCTCAACCTGAAGTAAAAACTGAGCCTGGGATATTTCAATATGAAGATGAAACACTTGTCAAAATGATAAACAATCGAGATCAGAGGCTCACCATGGGGACTATTAAAATGCTGCAAAGTGGGGATGCTCCCGGTACCCACCCAATATAATCTCTTCTTCTGCATAATTCTGTGATAAGTTGCTGGTGCTTAGTAACCACATTTTAGTATTAAAAACACAATTTGTTCCTAATGCAGTGGCTCCAGGAATGCCACATCCTATTCTTAACAATCCCATGACGTACTGACAGCAAGCCAAATCCTGTTCCCGATTACACCAGTGTAAATTCCCAGTAACTCAGTACACAGCCCTCTGTGAGGGGAGTTAGCAAATGCTCAGAGCTTTTGGAAATCACATCACAAAGATTTGCATATGCGATGATAACCAAAAAAGCTGTCAGTCAGAGCATGGGGACTGTGTATAGCAGGCACTTCCCATCACATTGGCATTGGAGAAATCATAGAATCATAGAATCATAGAATGGGCTGGGTTGGAAGGGACCCCAAAGGTCAGAGAGTTCCAACCCCCCTGCCACAGGCAGGGCCACCAACCTCCAGGCCTGGAGCTACACAAGGTTGCCCAGGGCCCCATCTAACCTGACCTTGAACACTTCCAGGGACAGGGATCATCAAGTGTCACTGCCCATGGCAGAGATTTGGCAAATTCAGCTCTCCAGACAGCATTCCTTTTGTTTTATGCTCCCACCTACATGTGAAGACACCATTTTACAGCAGCATAAATACAGGAGTGGGAATCAGAGCTCTCAGAGATGTCCTTGCCCCCATCCCACTGTCCAGACTGGGACAAGTCCCTTCCTCTTTGCATCCACAAGTGCTGAGCAGTTGGCTGCTCCATCTGGGCAGCACACTGCTGAGCCCCGGCATCAAAAGCCAGCCACCACAGCTGAACAGAGAGCTTGAAAGACAAAGTCCTTGAGAAAACATCCATCCCCCCACACCAGCAGCAAGCATGCCTGAGCCCCCATACAGCAGCAGCACTTGCCCTGCCAGAGACTTCAAATGGAGACATCAGCTCCCTCGCGTGACTCCCCCTTTCATGCGCCCGGATGCAGGCAGAGCCCCTCGCCAGCGTGACAGGCTCTGAGTGAGGACATGCTGGGGGTTTCCTGGCTGCCACAGAGCTCTCATTGTGAAGGGAATACAATGGAGTCACCACAGAGCACATGGCCAAGGCAGGGCTTGGGGAGAGCAGCCGCTTTGATCTAGCTGAGGAGCTGACTGTGGGGTCGGTTAACCCTTGGGGCTCAGCCCAGCATCAGCTTCTGCCCTGACTGATCCCATCTGACATGGGAGATCCTGAGGAGAGCTGGGGACAGTGCCAGGATGCCTGGCATCCCCCTCCACACTGGGAAAAACACCCATCCCCCACCAGGTATCTACAAGCTGCAGCATTTCCCATCCCTCTCCTGAACACCTCAAGCATTACACTTGAAAAACCCCCACTCCCTCACCTCCTCTTATTTACCTTTATTCCAAGACCCAGAAGTGGGCTCCTCTCAAGCTCCAGTCATTGCATGCTTCACCATCTCACCACCCAAACCCTTCTGTCCACTGGTTCCAGCACCCATCCCTTCCAAACCATCCCACAGGCCATAGATGTCCCATTGGACTTCTCCAACTTCGTGCAAAACATCCCATGATGTAAAGGAGCCCTCATCAGCTCCATGGAGGAAACTGTGGTGCTGGGGGAGGAGGAATACAGGCTGTTCTAAATGATGGGCTTCATACCACAATTTTTTGGACCAGAGGGGAATTTCTAGGAGGGAGACAAGGCATGGTAGGATCTCAGCATCCTCCTTCACAGGGTGCTTGCAGAGTGCACACCACTAGTTAAATCTTTCTGGGGAGGGGAAATTGGGCTGCAGTTCATCTGCCACCCTGACTCCAACATGTATGAAAGCACAAAGTGACTGTGAGGAGCTGGCAGACAGCTCCTTTGGGATTACAGGAGCAGACTCCAAAGCCAAGCCCTTTCCAAGGCTTGACATGCAAAAATGCAGTTAAGGGGCCCGATGTTCAGAGATATTTATTCTCCAGGATCCTGGCCAGCAATGAGAGGAACTGCACATGGGTGGCGGGGCTGAGCGTCAGGCCCTGAAGCCGAATGTCTGAGAAGATGCATCTCATTCTGAGCATCTTTATTCCAAGAGTGTGCCAGAGTGCACTTATCACTGTGGGTTAAATCCAGGCTTCACCCAACATAGCCAGAAGCCCATCACTGCCACCCAAGTGGGCAGGGCCTTTACTTTACATCTCCAGAGAAGCAGAGCAGACAGGAGTTATCTTGCAAGTTAGTTTTTAAGACAAGGCAGGATCAGCCACAGCTCTCTTTATTGCTCTTGTTTTACAAGCATCTGTTGTTTTGGAAACATCTGAAATGACCACAATTCCACACCAGGCACTCTATGCAAAGCACCCGCTGTCAGAGGAGGAAATCTCAGACACGTGTCTGAAAAAAAACTTGATAGCTTTTTGTTGTCATGTTGCTGGTGGTAATTCTGTTTTTTAAAAAAAAAAAAAAATTAAAGGAAGAGACTCCTTTTTTCAAGAACTCACCCAGATGTTTGTGGTTTGGGAATTCTTCTTTCTTTCTTTTTTTTTTTTTAGTGCCTGGTTAGCCTCATGTATATTGAAACCTTTTCTGCTTGCACAGAACAAGGGGGCTCTGACAGCATTCAAAGGGATCTGGAGAGCAGCAGTTCATACAAAGCATTTGCTCTGCTTTCCTTCGAGACAGGGAGGAGGGAGGGAATGGTGGGCAGGAGCTGTAAAGGCAGCTTTTCGCTGTGATAGCTTAGTCTGTGGGAAGAAAATGCAGGGAAACAGAGCTTTAAAGCCAGGAGTCCCACTGACACACCCAGGCATTTCTTCAGCATAATGTTCCCAAAGTCTTCAACAGTTTCTGGGTGCAGGTATAAAGTGCAGCCCATGTCCCAACATGGAACTCAAAGATCTTCTGTGTGTGTCCCCGAAACATCAACTGAGTCCTGCCCCCCATCAAGGCATGGCGTGGCTGTCCCAGGTGTCACCTCTCTGCTGTAAACACTTACCACAGAGTTAGACTTGTGAGTAAGGTGGAGAAGATAAAGGCTTAGGACAACAGAGAGAAGAAGCCTCAAAACCCACTGGGCATCAGGATGAAATTCAGTGCACTTGGGGACAGTCACTACGTTGGAAAAGACCTTGGAGATCATGGAGTCACGGTGCAATGGCAGAGCCTGCAAAGATGCATATCTTCAAACTACTTGAATTCCCCTTCCAGAATTCAGCCACCACATCCAAAAGGGCATCATCTGTCTGGTGGATTGAAGCAACACAGAAACCTGGGTTTGCTGCCTCCTCACAGGGACATCAGAAGGACTCAGTCCCTTACTCCAGTGCCAAACGTGACATCCCAGCACAGCGCTACGAGGGTATGAACAGCCATCCATCAGCCTTTACCACTTCAGTTAGAGCTAGCCACTGTTTTCCAGCCTGAAATACAGTTTGACCTGAAAGAGCACTTAATTGCAACATTTTCCACCAAGCCAGGACCTGTCAAATGGCAGATCAGAGCTGGGCACGAGCAGACGCTATGTAGTCGCAAGACAGAAAACCAGCTAATTACCCCCAGATTACAGACACTGCAGGAACTGGTGCTGAGGGAGCTTAGCTATCAAGTGAGCCAGTGAATCGAGTCCTCTTGGCTCAGCAGTGTCAGCTCAGACAACAGGAACTTTGCTGCTGCCCTCCCAGCATGTCCACCCACCTCATCCCCTTCCACTTCAAAGGAGATCAGCATCTCGGGGTGCTAATCCAGGCAGCCGAGCTCAGAGGGGCTGGATGGCTCATAAACCTGGTGGGATCGCAGCAGGAAAAGATGCACAGCCTCTCAAAGGTAAATAAATAAAGTCTGGGGAACAGCATCCTCTAGCAAGGAATACTCAAGGCTGAGGCTGGAGAGAGGGAGGAGAAAAGCTTTCCTGGTTTCCACATCCATCACTGCTAGACATACCTGAAATGGATCCAGGCAGGATAGATGTTGCTAACTAGGTACATTTTTCACCAGTCTAACGAGGAGATGTTTTAAATCTTAGCAAGGAGACCTAAATAATTCAACAAACAAGACTGGGGTAGGTGAGAGGACTGAAGGGAGTTGAGTTCAGAGCTCTGAGAAAGCCTGGCAGTATCTAACCCATCACATCAGCTGCAATGACAGCCCCGTGGCACTTGGCCATGTAAGCTTGGGCCCCATGGGTGCTATTAACCAAGAAGTGGCCAGAGGCCCCATCCTGCTGTCATGGAACTAGTAGCAGAGCTAGGCTGAAGATACGAATCCACAATGCCCTGGGGGCAAGGCAGCCACTTCATTAACCAATTTCAGGGTCCTGGGGACCTGACTCCTTCTTGAACTCTAGTCCTCTCATCTCTTCCCTGCTTTTATATATATATACACACACACACACACACATATATATACAGTAATTCCTAAACACTAAGAAAACATGATGCTGAAATTAGAGACCTCTGCTTTTTGCTGTGACTGTAATGCCCCAGGACAAGAAGAAAGGTGTAGAACTGCCTTGTGATGACTGATGCAAAGGGCATTGCTCTTTCCCACCACCCCTCCCTGGGTGGTTGACCTCCTGGGACTCTCTTTCTCGTGCTCAAAGAGCCCCACAGGTATGAGTGTACGTGCAGGACACTTCCTTCTACGAGGATGTGTGCCCCATCAGACCACCACACAGCTGGATCTGACCTCAATGCTGGAGGAAGAGTCTCATCCCATGTGTTACCCTCCCCTATTTACCTCTACCCTTGTCTTGGTCTCAGGACTGGATACCTGCCAATGAGCAGACAATTTAGCTCCAAGTCTCTACTGATGTTTCCATCAAGACGGGGAACACAAAAGGCTTCTCTGATTTACCAAGGCTCTCTGGTTTTGTGCCTTGACAAGAATTACAAAGGGAAACTCATTACAATCTCCTCAGTTCTCATCAGCCTGGCACGGAGCCTGCTGGTGCTCTGTGTCGATCAAAGCCTTGCTGGTGACAGCCCACAGCAGAGCTGGTAGAAATATGGGGTTTTTTTCTTCCTATCATAGTTGTGGCACTCATGTCAAGCCAGGGGGGAAGGCTGGAGGATCAGTCAGAGGATGCAGCCACTCTGGGGGAGTGGGACACGGAGCTAAACGTACACCTCTGTCTGCTCTCCAACGGCTGCTGGTGGGAAAGTTCCAGCTCCAGTTGCTGCCAGTATCTGGAGAATGTGGTGGGACTTCACAGTGTATCTGAGCCCTTAGGGATAATCATCCTTCTGTTCTAGGTTCAGCTACATGGGGGGCATCTACATCCATACACTGGCTGGAAACCTATTTCCATGCAGGGAATGGGGGTCTGACTCTGCTATGAGCCCAGCTCCAGACCTGGGGACCTGGGGGTACCCTGGGGAAAGATGGCTTGTGCACAGCATTGCCATGCCTGATGTAGGTTTTCCTTCACAGCCCCTGGGAAGTGTTGTGATATACCTGCACCTTGCAATCTGGTGGGTTGAAAGCCCATGGCCAAGGGCTGTGGTGCCCCTGGTAGACAAAGGTCTTTGATAAACCACATGTTCACCAGCGGAGACAGAAGGTGTAGGGGATATTGTGGGTGAAAATCTTAGCTAAAAGCCCAGGTTTGGCAGCAATAGATTGGGGATAGGACACTCTAAATCCCTCTGGAGGAGCTGGTCATGCAGAAGGGCTGCCATGGAGGACTTCCAAACCCAACAGACTCTGTATTGATGTCCAACTGCAAGACTCTCTGCCCAGCAGTTTCTCCTGTTCATTCTGCTCCCCAGCTGCCACGGGCAAGAGCAAATTCTGCAGTCCCTGATGTATGCTGGAGTGACACTTCTATTAGATTTCCTTCCTCAGCTGAACAGAGACTTGGTTGGAAATAATTCATCGCTGATGAGGAGAGTTCAGCAGAGCTTCCTATTTTTTGGCCCATTCGAGTTAGGAAAATCTAATTGGCTTTCCATTCCTCCCAGCAGCCTTTGAACCTGCCAATTAATTTCCAGTGGGTTTGATAAAGTGGGAAAAGTTTCAAATGTATTACAGTCCTACCAACTGTGTGGAAATAGTAGGCTGGGAGAGCAGATCCTGGTAGTGTCTCACTGGATGGCTCCAGGATGAATTTATCTGCGGGGTCTAACACTAGCAAGCCCACACTGGACCTCAGGAGAGGTTTTGGTCAGAAGTTGCATTTCTCTAGGCACAGGAGTGAGGGAAAAGAAAAGGAAATCAAGGATCCATCCGTGCACATAAACAGGAGGGGAATCAGCTTGTTTAAAGGGTAGACAATGGCAGGACAAGGGGAATGGATTAAAGCTAAAGGAAGATCCTCTAGCTGTTAGCTAAGCATGAATAATATCTTCTGCATTTAGTCACACCTATTACAGACTAGATGGGAGGCGGTTCTGGATGCTCTTTCTGCTGCTCTTAGAGGTGGTCCAATCAACTGCTGTTGTGTCAAATATCCTTGCCCCAAGAGATCCAAGAACACAGCTTGTTCAGCCTCTGATGAAGGCAGATGAAACCCTCACTCAATTTCTGAGATTCAATCGTGCTAAAATCTATCAATTAACTAAAGACATTGGAGCTTACTAATGTCAGACTAATTAAGACATGCTTCAAGCACTTCCTATTAGTTATTCTTGTGGTTATTAGGTGTGGAGGAGATGTATATAAATAGACAGGCGCTTTCTGCTACAGGAGGAAAAACTCTTGCAAAATTAGGCCCTGGTGGGGTGCTCTGAAATGAAGTTTGAGTGATACTGTCACTTAGCAAAAGAGGGATTTAATCTAAATATTAGCCATATGACAAAACCTCTCAAGGAATTGAGACCTTCTTGGATTAGGCACTGAATGAATAACTGTAACTGGCTAAAATGGAAGGGTTTTCCCCAAGAGAAATGCCCTCCTGAAATGCCCCTCTCTCTTCTGGGCAAAGCAAACTTCATAAAACAAGAGAGCTAACATTTAAATAGGCAAAGCTGGGGGTGATCTTAGCCCTTGAAAACCAGTGAGGTTGGGTGTCCTTGGTGCATTTCATGACAACACTGGCTTCAGCCCACAGTCCCTTGAGCCCCTTACCATGACTTTGCTGCTCCAGGCCCTCCTGCCCTGACATCCCACCCCATCCACAGCTGGGTTTGGAGACAAGGCTTGCAGGCATCCCAGCCATGTCCTCCAGGAGGAGAGAAACGAGAGTTTGCTTTGAGTGTCTGTCAAGCAGGAAGATAAATGAAACCTGAGTTGGACCTGGGGCCATTTGCATTGGGTTCTGCCAGAAGTATTGGCCAAGCATGTGTTGAACCGTGCCTGGGACAGGAGAGCTGGAAGACAAGAGCACCTTCTGGGAATCTTCTCTCTGCTGGAAACAGGGTTCCTGATCACACTAGCAGCTACTGTTGCATCTGTCTGCCCTGAGTAACTTTCAAACCTGCCAGCTGACATCAACCACATTTGAGATAGAGTAAGAGGTCTCAGGGAAATCATTTCTCTACCAGCTTAGTGGAAATAGGTTGTAAGGAAACTCTGAGGGAAAAGCTGCCATGTAGACTCCTGACTATTCACACAGGAGGAAAAGGCTGTAAACGTCCCAGCCACAAGGAAATCTTCCTTCCTCTGGTTTGACTAGAGGATTGATCCATGAGATCTCTGGGAAAACAGAGGTCTTTATCTGTGTTTCCAGCAGCAGCAGCACAGCTAAGGTGCTCTGAGCTGCTTGATGAGGCTGAATTTCTCACTCCAGTGGAGTAGAACAAAGCACCAGACCTGTGGAGGTACCCAGAGACAACCTTTTCCATAAGAAGACATGGCTATGGTGATCAAATGATCCAGCCCAACATCTTTGCTAAGGCCAGTTACACTGGTGGGGTGTTGTGGAAGGGCAGCAGAGGCTGGGGAAGGAGGACCATGAGCTCTTTCTCACACACTGCCCAAGGGGTCACCAGCACTGTGGGTTGGAGAAAGTCCCTGTTCTCCCTTTCCATGCCCCTGGGCTATTCAGCATCCTCAAAGAGCTGCTCTTTAATCAGGCATCTGAAATAGCAAATAGAAGAGGAAGACATCCCTAAAGCTAAAAAAAGGATCTTCCTATGAAGCCTGAAACTAAAGAGAACCCGCCCTTGAGTCTCTTCCTGCAAGTTCTCTATCCAGAAAAAACCTCAAGGGATCAACTCCCACTAAATTACCCTTTTCTCCACCAGCCAGAAACTCATACGCATCACCTCCCACTAAATTACCTTCCTCAAACCTCAGCAGCTCACCTCCCCTAGCACTCCCCTCTGCCAGCCACAATTAATCCTTTCAGTTGGATTTTCATTCCCAGGTCCTTCTCCAAATGAAAGATCTGGGGCTCTAGGAAGGGAAAAGCAAAGTCTTCAGGCTTCTAGAGATGTCCAAAGTGGCTCTGAGTAGCAAGCCCCTACCAAAGCAGACACAAGTCCCCAGGATTTGCTTTTGCCAGTCCTTAAAATCTCCCTCAAATGTAGAAGGAATCAAGAGGGAGTTTTTCCCTTTCTTTGAAAGAACTGCAGCTTTGGGGGTTATTTCCCCTGTTCTCCCTGTTCATAATGCCTTGGTGGGTACCTGACAGTGAATCCCTCTTCCACCCCCTGAAATCCCATGAGTAAAATGATGATTTAGTCTTCCTCTTCTCCATGTTTCTCACCCACCTGCAAAGGAGCATGGGGAAAGACCCTAGGCCAGGCTCTTCCAGGCCTGGCAGGTCTTGCACCATAACATGATGCTACAGCTTGGCTAGTCCATCTCTCAGCTCTATCCTGACCCCACAGTGATCATCTCTGGGCCTCAGAGCTATACACAGAATCAACATGTTGGAAAAGACCTTTAAGATATCAAGTCCAACCATTCCCATCCTAAGCTAAACCAGATCCCTGAGCACCTCATCTACCCTTTTTTAAACACATCCAGGGAAGGTGACTCAGCCCCTCTCTGGGCAGCCTGTGCCAGACCCTGACATAGGGGATAGCATCACCTCCTGGGTACCAGTGGGATAATTTGCATTTTATCAAATCAGATTTACTCAGATATTATAAAATATAAATATATATATAATATATAAATATATTATATTTTTATTGGCAAAACCTCAAACCCTTTCCCATCCTGGACACCTCTGCAGTTGCATTTCTTCTCTGTCCTCTGCTCAGCTCCCCAGGAAGGACAAAGTCATGTCCTAGCACAGTCAAGGAGCTCTGAGTGTGCAAACTATATTGATGGAGAAGCAGAACCGTTTTTCTTTCCCCCCGCAAATCTCTTTGCAAAGTATTTGATCTGGTAGCCTCTAGTACATTTACCATGGAAGATAATCTTTACAGATAAAGAAAAGCTGCCTGTTATCAGCTGACCAGCTCGTCCCAGCAGGACACATCCTATCTTGGGCACATGAAGGCAGATTTCATTATTAAAGAAGCTGTTTGTTTGCCCTGATCTATGGAGGGGAGAGGGGAAAAAAAAAAAAAGCCAGTTTCTTTTGTTCTCCACAAGCAGCAAATCAGTGTTTATGCTCTGTCTTCATTACCTGCTCAGTAATTGTCACTGCTGAGTGCCTGGTGAGACATCCTGAAGGATGCTAAAAGCTTTCCTTTCCCTTTTTCCAGCACCATCTGCTTTTGTCTTCTCCATGGCTGATGGAGGCAAGGAAACTGCCTGTGCTTTTAAAGGGGCAGGGAGGTGTAAATATAACTTCTAGCTTTATTTTTATTGCATTAAATAGTAAAAATCAAATGTCCCCTTGCCTATCCATCTTGTTGCATCATTGGCTGCAGGAGTCGATTTATTTGGAGCAACGTCCTTTGGCTGCAAAGGTGAGGGTTGCCCTGGACATCCCTGCCCTTCCCCTCACCCAGAATTAGCAAAAACAGGTGAAGACTGAGGTGTTGTAGAGGTGGTGGGGATATTTCCCTTCATTTCAGGACAGGATACAGCCTTGTCAGAGGTGTGTGACAGCATCTTTCCTACACAAACGCTGTGGAAATATGGACATTCAAACCAGAAAGAATCATTAATGAAGAGAAGGCTGTGGGGGGACCTCATTGCAGCCTTCCAGTCCCTGAAGGGAGCAGAGGAACAGGAGGGGAATCAGCTTGTTAAAGGGCAGAGACTGGCAGGACAAGGGGGATGGAGTGAAGCTGGAGGAGGGAAGGGGGAGAGGAGAGATTAGGGGGAAGTTCTGTGCAGAGAGAGTGGTGAGGGGCTGGAACAGGCTGCCTGCCCAGAGAGGGGGTGGGTGCCCCATCCCTGGGGGTGTTCAAGGCCAGGTTGGATGGGGCCCTGGGCAACCTTGTGTAGCTCCAGGCCTGGAGGTTGGTGGCCCTGCCTGTGGCAGGGGGGTTGGAGCTCTGTGATCCTTGGGGTCCCTTCCAACCCATGCCATTCTATGATCAGATTTCCTTTCCATCCTACAATTAATATTCAGCAAACCCCATACTTTTTAAGGGAAATATCTCCTCCACTACCCTTCATAATCTAAATACTTCAGAGTCATTTGAACTGGTGCAGTTTACCATTTTCAAAGACAACACAAGACTGGTTTCCCATTTTAAAATAACCAGCTGGTTTGAAGTGCAAGCTGATTGCCACGCCACTTCCTTTCAGAGGCACTGCTGAAATTTGGGGTATTTTAAAATCTTACCATTGGTCCAAGTGGGGTTGCTTCTCTCCAGCCCTGCCCAAGTCATATGAAGACTCAATACGAAGATGTTTAATCCCATTCCAGGGCAGGGAAAGCATCTCACATCCTTTAGAATCCAGAGGAGGCTACAGAGATGATGAAGGGCCAGGAGCATCTCCCCTGTGAGGAAAGGCTGAGTGAGCTGGGACTGTTCAGCCTGGAGAGAAGAAGACTGAGGGGGGACCTGATTAATGTTTATCAATATCTGAAGGATGGGATGCAGGGGGAATGGGCAGCCCCTTTTCAGTGTCTGTGGGGACAGGACAAGGGGCAATGGCTGCAAGTTGGAGCATAGGAAGTTCTGCACCAACATGGGGAAGAACTTTTCCCCAGTGAGGGTGAGGGAGCCCTGGGACAGGCTGCCCAGGGGGGTGTGGAATCTCCTTCTCTGGAGAGATTCAAGACTCGTCTGGACACCAACCTGTGTGACCTGTCCTGGGGACCCTGCTTTGGCAGGGGGTTGGACCTGATGAGCTCTGGAGGTCCCTTCCAACCCCTGTGATTCTGTGATTGTGTGATTTTCTGAGCCTCCCCCAAACATTCCTGCTTATTTGTCCTCGTAGTACAAAACGTTTCAGTAGATTATTCAGCACCTCCAGGGGCTCTTGAGGAGGCAGAAATAATGGAAAATTATTAATTAGGCTATTATTAATTTATTATAATTATTAACTGCTGACATCCTGCTTGGCACCAGGCTTAGCTCCAGCTGGTGGGACTGCAGTTGCAGATGGCAAGAGGCTGCCATGAGGAGAGAGGGGTTTGTGCAGCCCTGCTGCATGCCGTGCCCTGAGGCAGGCATGAGGGGGGAGTGTGGAGGAGGAGATAGAGGGGCTCTTCAGATACCTCAAGGATTTCCATATGCATTGAATTTCCTGCCCCAAACAGTATACACAGACCATAGGGTCTTGTAGGTGAGGTGGTGGCAGCTTAGAGAGCGGCTGGAGGGTGCCAGTAATGTTGTCTCAGCACAGAAGCACAAAGCCAGGTGAAAAGGGAAGGTTGTGGTCTAAGATCTTCTTGGGGGAGCAGAAGGACCCAGACCATGTGCTGTACACATCGTTATCCCACACCAGACAGGAGGGCTTTGTGTGTCCCATTGATCTGCTGTGCTCTCCCTGCCTAAACCATCCCCCATCTCCTCATAGCAACCCACAGAGACCTTTTAACATCAGGTTTCAGAGACGTCCTGTCCCAGGGCACCACTCTTCCTATAGGCATGAAGTACCTAAACCCCAGCCTGCTTTAAGAGCTTTTTCACAGATTTTAGCTGGTGAACTCATCGCCTTGAGTCCTTTTGGAATCAGAGTGTTGGGCTGAGTGTTGCAGGGAAATGCCCTGGGGTGTAATAATGTGGATTCGGGCTGAAATCTGAGCCCCAGGCTGGGCACAAGACCTCATGTTTCTGAGCAGGAATTAACTCCTAAGTGCTCACAGCCAGGAAAGAACTTCTAGCTCAGAGAGAAGCAGAAGGAATCTTGTCCACCCTCAGATTCACCCCTAGCTGATACTGGTACAAAAGACTGTTTGATTAGGGAGACAGGATAAAAATCACTGTTTGTGCCTCAGTTTCCTTAGCATGTGGCTAAGAGGAAGGTAAAGAAAGGGTTCAGCCATAAAGCTTAAAGCTCAGCACCCCTTCTGTTTCAAGCACAATGACTAGGATTTTATGGTCTTGCCAGAAAACTCCCAGCCTTCCCCCAGTGCCTCCTCTCCCTCACCCACAGCATCTCCTCTGGGGACACTGCTGCCCCCTACCCCCCAGGGTACCAGGGTGCCTGCTACAGCCTCTGCTGTGACCCAGGTATGGAGACTTGCCCCAGCCTTGGCTGATGAAAGCCTTCTCATCACCCAATTTACTGGAAATCTCTTTTAACTCAGGCCAAATGAAGGTACAATGCAAATCAAGATGTTAATTCCCAGCATCCAAAAATAGACATCAGAGCTCAAGACACTTGTAGAAGACATAGGGGAAGGAATAAAGGAAAACCCCACATTTCACATAGCCTCAGTAAGCTCAAATCAGGGCGGTACCCCTCTGACCCCTCCTCTGTTGTAGGATTTCCAAACAAGGTAGGGAGCCAAGGTTCCCCCTCCTGCTGCCCCCGGCCCTCCATGGCTCCTCTCAGGGGCTGGGAGATGGTGGTGACATGTCTGTACACAGCAGGTTCCCAGGAGATGCCACCCAGGGAAAGGATCTCCAGTTTACCCACTTCAGGAAAGGCAGGAAATGAAAAGCTACAGCATCACTTGCAAGAAGCTCCTTACCTTATGTGAGAAATACCCTGCAAGCTGTTTAAGGCAAGGATTTGCAGCTGTATGGTACATTCACCTCCCACATCACAGAATCCCAGAATCCCAGACCATTAGGAGTTGGAAGGGACCTCAAAAGATCACCCAGTCCAACCCCCCTGCCAGAGCAGAATCACCCAGATTAAATCCCCTAGGAACACATCCAGGTGGGTTTGAATGTCTCCAGAGAAGGAGACTCCACAACCTCTCTGGGCAGCCTGTCCCAGGGCTCCAGCACCCTCACAGGGAAAATGTTCCTCCTGACATCCCATGGAGCTTTCTCTGCTCCAGCTGCACCCGCTGCCCCTTGTCCTGTCACTGCCACCCCTGAGCAGAGCCTGGCTCCAGCCTCCTGACTCTCACCCTTTACATGTCTATAGACATTGATGAGGTCACCCCTCAGGCTCCTCTTCTCCAGGCTAAAGAGGCCCAGCTCCCTCAGCCTCTCCTCATGAGGAAGGTGTTCCACTCCCTCCATCACCTTGGTGTCCCTGTGCTGGGCTTTTTCAAGGAGTTCTGTGTCCTCTTTGAACTGAGGGGCCCAGAACTGGACACAATATCCCAGGTGGGGTCTCACCAGGGCAGAGCAGAGGGGGAGAAGAACTTCTCTCAGCCTACTACCCACCCCCCTTCTAATCCACCCCAGGATGCCATTGCCCTTCTTATCCACGAGGGCACAGTGCTGGTCATGGCCATCCTGCTGTCCCCCAGGACCCCCAGGCCCGTGTCACCTACACTGGTCTCCAACAGACACTCTCCAACATTTCTTAAATGAGCTCCTGCCCTGATATTTAAAGGGGGAAGGTTGTATGAAGAGCTGTGATCCAGCTGGTTTGGGGAGGGGGGGGGCACTTAGCTAACAGTCCTCTCAAGCATTTCCCAACTTCTGCAGCTTTATTTCTTTTCCAACACAAAATGCTAATGATTTCTGTGGCAGGGTGCAAGTAACATTCCCCAGCAGTTCCCCTTGCCAAGTAAGTTCCTGTAGACCAGACCTGCAGGAGAACTCCCCAACCTCTGAGGATGAAGATGACAACAACTCCTCTCTCTGACAGAATCTCTTCCCCAAAATTCAGGTTGTCGAAAATGAAGATGCTTCCAGCAGCTCAATGGTCTAAGTCCAGAGAGGAGTTCCAGGGCCCTGTCAGGAAACACCCTCCATGGGGACAGCTCGTGTTTTCCTCTGGAAGTCATTGACAGGGATGAAATTTGCTCTGGGTCTTATCAGAACCTGCTGCTCCAACCCTCTATTCCCAGCGACTTAGTGCTGATGAGAAAGAATTACAAGAAATAATGAGAAAGGCAGAATCAGATTGGAATGTTTGGATTGTATCTAAATGGAAAACTTAAATCGATTTAGCCATTATTATTATTGTTCTGTTACAGGCAGTAGCACAGGGTCCCTATTAATTTTAATTGGCTTTGTTCCTCATTAGACTGAGCACAGATTGTCAACCAGTGGAATTTACTGGATGCAAATCCCAGCACCAAATGCCCAGGCTCCAGCAATCCTGGACAAATGCTGATTTTTCTGAACCTTTTTAATCAGGGGAAATATCCCACCTGGGAACTCTCTGTCCTCTCAGATGTAGGACATGGGGTGAGGTGTCCTGTCCACCCAATGTGGGGGTGGATGGGGAAAAACAACTCCTGGTTTGTGGAGGGGAGGAAATACCTCTGAGGAGGGGCTGGGAGTGGGTGGGGGACACGTGCAGACCCCAGGGGTATATTTATTGGCACAGATGCCTAGTGTCTGGAAGTAGGTAAATAATGGGAAATGTTTGGCTGCTGTATTAGCTGACTATTAATATCTGCTGATGCTCAGGAAATGTTGTCACCCAGAGCAGGAATAGGCTGCTCTTTGCCTTGAATCTTGTACAATAGACCAAAAATACTCTGAGGCAGCATTCTGGAGCCACTGGTGTCCGCTGTGCCCAGATATCCATCGCTCCCATCAGGCAGTCCTGTATTGCAGACCAGGACAAGGAGTTTTATCCGGTCATTCTCTGCTGGGATCTTATTTTTTTTTTATATATATATATATATATATTTTTAAAGGACTTCCTCCTCTTGGAAAGCAGGGGAACAGGTCCAGGAGCTAACAAAGCCAAGGGGAAACATAGGGGAGGAATTTGAGCCCCAGAAATGAGCTGGATGGGAGGGACCTCAAGGATGATTGGAGCCTGGAGCATCTCCCCTGTGAGGAAAGGCTGAGTGAGCTGGGGCTGTTCAGCCTGGAGAAAAGAGACTGAGAGGGGATCTGATCAATGTTTATCAATATCTGAAGGGTGGGACACAGGGGAAATGGCTAGCCTCTTCTCAGTGTCTGTGGGGACAGGACAAGGGGCAATGGCTGCAAGTTGGAGCACAGGAAGTTCCACACCAACATGGGGAAGAACTTTTCCCCAGTGAGGGTGAGGGAGCCCTGGGACAGGCTGCCCAGGGGGTGTGGAGTCTCCTTCTCTGGAGAGATTCCAGCCCCATCTGGACACCGACCTGTGTGACCTGTCCTAGGGACCCTGCTTTGGCAGGGGGTTGGACCCGATGGGCTCTGGAGGTCCCTTCCAACCCCTATGGTTGTGTGATTCTATGAAATAGGAAAAGATGGGAGTGGGGATGTGTGAGTTGTTTATATACAGCGGCGCAGAGGAGTGAAACAGGACCTTGCACACCAGAGCTGGGGGAAAGGGAGGTGGGAGATGACCCACCGTGTCTGTGTAGTGAGGTGGGAGCAGAGCAGTGGCTGCCTGCTCTCTGGGATGAGACAGGACAGCCCATCACTGCCTTCAGCAAAGCTGCCTTGGGAGCAGTAAGTCAGCATTAGTCAGAGCAGTTGATAAATACTGTTTATTTGGAGTATGCAGAAAAGCTCAGGAAGGATTTGCAGCCCTCTGAGGATGGAACAGGGAGCAGCCCTGTCACCACTGAAATGCAGCCTGTGCTGGGGTGGTGTGATGTGGAGGCTGGGAGTGGGGTGAAGCTGTGAAGGCATTTGGACCTGACTTTATTCTTCAGCACCTCAGTGTTTAAATGGATGTATAGTTTTGGTGAACCCCAGGCAGAGGCACATCTCTCCCTGCCCTGCTCCCCTTCCAGCATGCCCCAATGGTTCATGCAGCAGGTCCCCATCCAGCATGCAAGCCCCTGCCAGCCCTCTGCCATTGCACCCAAATACCCTGTAGCATTTGGGCACCCTGAGTGATCTGCCCAGGCTGCAGAGACTGCCAGGACACTCACACATGGCATCCTGAGCTGCTAGTGTCCATGGAACCTGGCACCTGACTCCATCATGCCTTTGAAATGCTGCCTTTAGAGAAGCACATCTCCATGGCAGGCATGGACAGCAGCAAACCAGACCCAGCTGAACCAGCAAGGATGTTCATGAAGGTGTGCTGTGTTTGAGAGGTGCTAATGCATTTTCATGGCTGTAAAAGATGCTCCTTCTGTTGCTTTGGCTACATGCTGGTGAGAAAGTAAGCTGACTTGGTGGCCCAATGGCGTGGTGCAGGGTGCTCTGAGCCTTGGTCCTGTTTCCCTGTGGCACATCAGAAAGTAAGAGGTGGAAGGCAGATGCCAAACGGGTTCTCCTTAAGCTGGAAAGCAGCCATGTCCTTGCAGCAGACACATCCTGGGGTCATGGGCAAGGACAGCTGGACACATCTGGGCTGGTGACTCACAGAGGGTCACACTTGTGCATCCCTTGGTGTGGGATGAAGTGTGGGCATGGACATGGCACACAAGCCACACCATGGTGGTCTGCTGTGATTTTGCTGGCAGAGATGTGCAGTACCTTGATTTGCATCTCAATAAACATTACCTCCCAAGTTTTAGACTAAATTAAACTGCTTTGCAGAAAATCTCTTGACACCTGCTGTGTTCAGTGAAGAAATAAGCAGGACAAATTACCTTCTTGCAGTTTCTGTATCAGATGCTTGGATAGACCCTGCTGAATTATCCTCTGTTGGTACCAACCTCCCCACAGATCTTGGAGGTGATTTTTTAGGGGTTTTCTTTTTGGTGATACCTTTCCAATTTATTAAGATCACTTGGAATTCCAGCCCTGTCCTCTGATGTACTTGCTGTCCCTTCCAGCAAGGTATAGTCTGCAAATTTAATACTCGTCAGTGTTATGCCATCATTCAACTCTTAATGAAAATATTGAATAAACCTGCCCCTGGGAGAGACCCTGTCTGGATGCCCACTCAATCCATCTATCCTTTTTGACAGTGAACTGCTGATAACCACTCCCCAGGTACCTCACAAACAGATTTTTCACCCATCCTACAATAAACAGCATTTAGATGAGGGTCCCGTGTGAGGCAGTGACAAAACCTCACTGCCCTGACCATGTTTGAGAGAGACAGGTCCTTGTCTGTACTCACAACAAGGTTCCTGGTAACAAAAGGACAGTAGATTGATTTGACACATGGGTTCTTGTCAAGTCCATCAAAACTAACATCCTTATTCTCTCCAGGGTGTATAAAAGCAGTGTGACTATTTTATCCACTATTTTTCTAGTTTTTAAGGTAAACTTCACAGTTCAAAGCACTGTGGATGTTCTCCCACCTTTTTGGAAGTCCTATCACAGGTCTTCAATGGGAACACATGCTTCCAGGTGGCTCAGCTAGGTTTTTAAGATGCTTATTGGGTCCAAGATGTTTGAAAACATCTTTCTCTGAACAGCTTGTTCATTCCTTAGCTCTTGGCTTGGTTTCTTAGCATTTCATAGAATCCCAGACTGGTCTGGGTTGGAAGGGACCCCAAGGATCACAGAGCTCCAACCCCCTGCCACAGGCAGGGCCACCAACCCCAAGCCTGGAGCTACACAAGGTTGCCCAGGGCCCCATCCAACCTGGCCTTGAACACCCCCAGGGATGGGGCACCCAACCCCTCTCTGGGCAGCCTGTTCCAGCCCCTCACCACTCTCTCTGCAAAGAACTTCCCCCTAATATCTCCTCTAACCCTTCCCTCCTCCAGCTTCACTCCATCCCCCTTGTCCTGCCAGTCTCTGCCCTTGAACAAGCTGATTCCCCTCCTGTTCCTCTGCTCCCTTCAGGGACGGGAAGGCTGCAATGAGGTCCCCCCACAGCCTTCTCTTCTCCAGGCTGAACCAGCCCTTCTCTGTGAAGACTCAGTGATACCTTGGGGCTGAGCCTTGCACCCTCTGGACCTTCATCTCAGATTTGGCTTTTTCTGCCTTTCTGCTTTGCCATTCATCCCCTGAGCACAGGGACAGACATGGGAGCTGTTCCACATCCATCCTCTCTAAACCACTCCTTGCATTTCTCTGGGATAAGTTACTACAATTCCTCCCAATTGGGGAGCCAGTCATGAGAGCCCATGACATCAAATCTCCCAAAAAGCCAAGCTCAGTGTTAACCCTTTAACTTGCTGCTGCTTAATCCTTTGAAGGCTGAGCAGAGCATTTCCCCACTCCATCTGAAGTCCATCAGAACTAATACAGGTAATTCCAGTGTTCTTAGAAACCTCCTAATGCCAACTAGAGGAAATGATGTATCTCCAATAAGGTGCTGCTATTGCTTTAGTGTTACTCATTCATATCCCAATTTCAGGGAGCAGTGCCACTGCCTATCAGCTTGGATCTCCCCTCCCCAAGCTTAGATAAAGCCAGAATCCTTGTTTTTACCCCCAAAGTGTCTATCCATCTTCCACCACACAGAGTGTAGGCACAGTGCTTGTTCCAGCTGTTGGCACTTGAAGGTTTTGGGGACAATTTGCCCTGCACAGTGGTGCCATTCTTGTTTCCCTCCATGCTCTTTTCAGTTCAGGGTTGGTATCTCTAGACCTTTCCCATCCCTGTCTCCACGAGGTGGTCAGCACTGGACACTCACGTGTGTGTCGTGGCTGTTCTCATATGATTACCTAAAAGCCCTTGGAACCAAGAGGGGGTTAGTGCCTTTGGCCTGTTAATTTGAGAGGCAAAATCTCAATTAGAGTGTTATTTTTGGACTCTCTGCTCATGTCACAGAGATTTATAAAGGGTAAGTTATAGGGCTGCAAAAAAAAAAAAAACCATTTGGGCTGTTTGGGGTTATCCTACCAAATCCTGGGGGTCTGCAACAGTGGTGTGGGAAGGGAACATTCCCATAGCTGCCATTGGGGAAGAAAATATCCAAGAAATGGGGCTGGGGATATAATTAGAGGCTGTTTCAAGCCTTCAGCCTGAATACCAACACCTCTCAGCAAGCAGTTATTCACCTCGCTCATAACAGCAACTGGCTGAGGCTGCTGCCAAGACTATGGGTAGTCTGACCACCAGCACAGTGAATTCATTATTGCTGGGGCTGGGGACAAGCTTGAAAACCTGGCTGGGTGGCCCTGGTAAATCTGAGATGCTTCTGTAGGCAGCAAGGGCTACTGCAGGACACAGCCCTGGGTATATAAGTGGGCTAGGGGTGATTTGGAACTGCCTGGCTCTGAGAGTTGGTGGTTGGGGTAAATGTGAGATGATTTGGGGCTCTATCTGCTACTGCCATCCAGGAAAATGCCTCTGAGTTCCTGGTCTCAAAGGAAGGATGGTGTTTGTCCAGTGTAGCACACTGGGACCCTTGCTAAAGGGTGAGTGTTGGGTTATACAGAGCAGTGGTTTGAGGGGGTGAAGCACTCAGTGATCCATGGTGAGAGCCAGAGTTTTATAAGAGAAGCAAGGTCCAGCTTGGTAATAAAAACCAGTAACACTTAAAAAAACATACCCCAGCCCCAAACAAAGTGATATTCCCTGAGGTTCAGGCCAGCAGCATGGCATCACTGGGGCTGGGTGCAGAGTTCCTGGCACGTAAAACAGAGCAGGTCCAACCTGTGGGGCTGGGGAAATACTGCAAGAAACCTCCCAGGGCATGGCACTTGCCTGTGGCCACGGCTGCCTCTCAAGACAAGTGGAGGCCATGCAAACCATGCCTTCTGCTGTGGGTCAGAGTACATCCATGGAGGTCTGGCCTCTGAAACACAGGAGCCAGTTAAACACATCAAAGTACGTCCCTTCAGAGGCCAAGAGCATCCCTGCCAAATCTCTCACCATGTTCACTTCCAGGAATCATTTTGGAAAGGAGAGCTGTGAGAGTAGGACCTTGGGCCAAGAGCCAAGGCTGCTCCCACCTCCCACGTGGGGAGGGGATGGCTTCACGGCTTGGACACCTCCCGATTGCTGGTGACACTGGCGGGGCGTGGGGACAAGGACACGGTGGCTGGGCAGCAATGCTCCACTGGTTTCCATGCAGTTAGATGTACCTGTGTCACTTGCAGCCCCCACCTCCCATCCAAACCTGTTCTGTGGTCCAGCACAGGCACAATTGGGCTGCGCTGGGGTGGTCACGCTGCCTCCAGCTCTTCAGCATCTCTGCAGAGTTGCCATGGAGACCATTAATTAACCACCACCCCTTGCTTGATGCTATCGAGCCTGGAGAACACGTGAGAACTTCTCCCTTCACCTTCATCCCATGCCTGGGGGCAAGCAGTCAGCAGCAAGAAAGCAGGCAAAGCCCTGGGCAGACAATGTTTAAATGACTTTATTTTCTTTTCTCCTTTTATAAATGGGCACAGCACAGAAATAATTAAAAAAAATAGACAGTACCATTACAGTGCTAGATCCATTGGCAAAGAGTATTTTTTTATAGTCTTTTTTTTATTATTATTTTTAAAGTTTTGGCCATTGAGTAAGAACAAAAACAATTAACAAACATTTTATTTGATTTTATTTTTGTTTTTTAAACAGACACTATGAAGCAATTTAAGTACTAAACTCTAGAAGAGTTATGTACATACAAAAAAATGTTCTGTTTAAGATATGTTTCCTATTAAAAATATTTACATGCATTTTTTTTTTCCCCTCCCATATTCATTGAAAGATAAAACACTTGTAGTTTCTTCCCTTGTTAAAGATTTATAATTTTTTTTTGTTCTCCTATTGGGAATTTAAAACAGCTCCAAAGAAAAAGTGATGTGGGGCTTACTTGGTGGTGGGTTTTTCTTTTCCCCTGAATTATTTAAATCTTCTGGAAAGGGATATTTTCTTTTTTTTTTTTTTTTTGGACATGTATCAATGGGATTTCTTTGTTTGGTTGTTTTTTATCTTTTTAATTTTAATTTATACAAGAATGTTTCATGTTTATTTACAGAAGAACCAATGGTGGCGATTTATCCTGGAGACATGGTGGTGAGGGTTAGTGAGAGATAAGCATGTGATTTTAAAAAGTAGTTCTATCAAACTGCAATGGATATATATTTTTCTAAAGTCAGCAGTTCTGTCTGGATTGATTGTCAGCTGTACTCGTATGACTTAGACCAAGGGCACCCAGAACAGGGGGTAGCTTATGCACATAAAGTCACTGGTACCCTTGAGGTCTTTGGAGATGCAGTGGATGAGCTGTCTGGAACATTGGGGGGGAGGGGGGAAATAAATCTGGGCATCATATGGGTATCTCCTGGGGTGATTTTTTTTTTTTTCTCCCAAAAAATAAAATAATAGTTAAAAAAAAAATATAACAACCAAAAAAGTTAGTAGACTCCAGACTGAGACTTCGCTATAGAGACTGGGTGTGGACACGGCCGTGGAGCTGCAGGCACAAGGAACGTGGGACAAACCAGAGGGAACCCAGAGCCTGGGTGGGGCTTTGGCCACCTCACCAGCATCCCAGGCTCTGCTTGGCCTCTGGCTGGGGATGCAGCAGTTGGCAAAAAGGCTCCTTACCCCCAGCCCTGGCAGACCCCGACCCAGCGCCCAGGCACAGGATCAAGCCTTTCCTAGGGCAGGGCAAAGAGCAGGAGGGAAGAGCTGGCAGCGTGGGGCTGAATCCTGCAGCCACAGCAGAGGATGGAGTCTGAGGGCTGAGAAGCCCAGCACCCACTGCTGGCTGATTAACCCCCTCCCTCCTCGTTAGGTGCAGAGTTTGCATTGAACCGGTGCACACGTGCGTGCTTTGCACACACACGTATATACATATATACATAGATACTAATTACATACACATATATATACATACATACACGCATGCCACACCCATCCCTGTCCCCTCAGGCTCCAGCCTGGCCCCAGCAGCTGGCCAGATGCCCAGCAAGAAGCCAGTTATTCTAACAAACCTCTCCACGTTGAGAACTCAACATCACTTTAGGACCTGCCAGAGCCTTGCAGAAAGCCTCCCAACCCAGCAATGCTTCTGACCATTAAAAAGAAAGGGGGGTGGGCAATACAAAAAATAAAATAAAATGAAAAAGATAATGAAATCCAGTCTTGTTTTTAGCTACTGGGTTTGTTCCCGTTAAAGCCTTCGTGCTGAGAGTCATGGCAGGGGTTGGAGAGCTCTGAATTATGAGTCTGGGGAGCAGGAGCCAAGGTGCAGGTGGAGCGAAGCAGCTCCAGCCCTGTTGACCTTCAACACCCACTGAGCAAAATGGGGAGGGAATGGGAAAGGTAGAGGCAAACCAGCACACCACAGCACACATCCACTGCTGCCCCTGTGGTGGGATCTGCCTCTGCACAGGGTCTTGATGCTTATTTATGAATGGTCTAAAATCAAAGAGATTTTGGAGGAAAGAGGTAACTCGTTCCCACCCCTGCAAAACCTGTCTGGGGCTGGGTCCAACTCCATCCCCTGCCTTTCTCATCCTCCTGCTTCCAGCCCCTCACATGGGCTCTCACACACATATTCTGCTTCTTTTGACCCCCTCCCCTCCTCTTGCCTCCTCCGTATTTATGTGGCTCAGGAGTCACTGGTTCACTTCATCATTCTCCTCTGAGGCACCAGCTGCTGCAAATCACCTCAGAGAGAGACAGAAAACCAGCCCAGCTGCAAGAGGAGCCAACACCACCTTTCACACCTTCCAATTGCAGCTCTCCTAAAATTCCAAAGCTGGCATGGCAAAGAGTCCTCCTTCAGCTCCAGGGTCTCTCTCTCTCACACACACACACACACAGAGGCAGAAAAGAAATGGAAAAGCAAGAGAAAAAGCTCTCCCCTGTGCACACACAGCTGCCCATGTCCTTGGGGCACACAGCTGGAAGGATGAACACATCTGGGCATTGCCCCAGCTGGGATACTGCTTGGATGATGGGAGACTTCATGGGTGATGTCACTCCAAGGGACACACACCGGCTGGGGAAGCGGCTGGATTTGTGGAGATCTGGCAGGCTTTGGGAAGGGGTGATGCAGGAGATGCTCAAGCTACCAGTGGAGTTAATTTTCCTAAAACCTTCCTCTGCAGCCAAATCAACAGCTGAGAAATGATGCTGTCATCCCTCCCCCCTGTCCTTTCTCGCCTCTTCCCCATCCATCTTCGCACCAGGAATCCCTCAGAAGCCCCAGAGCATGGTGAGACACACGTGCCTGTGCAGAAGTGGCTGCTGGAGGGACCAGCTGCACCCTGCTGCCTGCCACCTGCCTCCTGCCACCCCCAGCTTGCCCACAGGCTCTGCATTGCTGCCCAGGGGCCACAACACACCACGTTCACATGGTGCCACACACAGCCTCGATGTTGGCCATGCTACACCCCTTTCCCAACCCTCTTAGCCTGGCAGCATCACTCATCTGGGTCTCACTGGGGTTTTGCCTATCTCCACAGCTCTGGTATCTGCAATTTCTTTTTATGCTGGACTTTCCCCCCAAAAAAACCCCAAAAAACCAGAGCCCATGTTGAGCTCCATCCCACCACCCCATTCCCTTCCAGGGAGGCACAAGATCAGCCATTCTGCAGCAAGACAAGGCTTATTTTCTTCCAAGCATCACCTCCAACAACTAACACAGTGCTCCCTGGGGCAGCTGAGGCTACAGGAAAGGCTTCACCATGGTCTATCACCAGAAAAAGGTGGGCTCCAAGCCCAAAGGACAGTCCCCTTGAGCTCACATTCCCTCTCCAGGCAGACAGCAACCGTGTGGAAGCAGTGTGTGTACAATGAATTATGACTTGGTCAATCCTGATTACCAATTTTATTGCCTTCCCCTTTTTTTTGCATGTGGTTGTCTTGTCCTTTTAATTAGTGCAAGAGAAAGTGCTGCCCATCCTCCTATTGCCCATCCTCCTCTTGCCCTCCCATTTCCAGCCATCCTCACTCCTGTAACTGTAAGGGATTTAAGTGCCAGGATTACAACTTAACACCAGCTGAGTGAACAGGGTTAAGCTTGAGTGAATAAAAAAATGGTATTATAGAACTTCAGACTATTAAATGGGGAAAAAATGGAATGAAGAAGATTAGGGAAGCAGCTAAGAACAGCAGCATTTAAAAGATTAAGCTGGGAGGGGTGGGTTGTGTTTTTTTTAATGCAAGCTCAAAAGATTAAATCCATGTTTTTCTAAAAGATGGTGATTTTGGTTGGCCTTGATACTTGCTGTGTCCAGCTCATTAGTGGCTTAATTTCTAGCACTTCCCTACAGCTAGGGCCCTTTGTGTGGTCCCATCTGGACCAAAAATACCCCAAGCCCATCAAAACTATGAGTTGAAACTCTTCCTTTGGAGCACATCAGAGAAAGTGGCCCTTGGAGCCAGGGTAGCATCATCCTTCTTCAGTTGTGTGGTCCCTGCTTCACAGCATCCTCATCCTCTGCAGCCAGGATGGACCCAAGGAATGGGTACACACACACAGAGGCACACATACTCTCTACACCATCAGCCTTTCACCATCACCATCCAAGACACCCAACAGGACCACCTCCTCCTCCAAACTAAAAGAACCAAAACGATGACAACACTGAGGCTGATGTCTCTAAAATGGGAGGGGGGTGGTTTAGAGCTGGCCTGTGCACAAGGGTTCTGCTCCCTACCCTGACATAAAACCAGGGCAGCTTTTAGGTCTCATCCCAAGGGAGCATAGCCCAAACCTCACATCTTCACAACCACAAAGTCCCATCTAGCTATCGGATGCAGTGCAATGAAAATTTACAGGGATTTCATCTCATATATATAAAACTGTGTATGTATGTGACTGTGTATATATATATATATATGTACGTATAAAATATGCATTTGGCCTCTCAAAGTCCTACCATAAAGAAGCGCTGCTGTCTTGTAGCCTCCACCAGCCATAAATCCCTATATCCACTAACACCCCGAGGGGACAAAAGTGTCACTGTGTCTGTGCAGGTTAATTCACGATGCAGCAGAGTCAAAGCAATTGGTTTTTTTGTTGTTGTTGGGGTTTTTTTTCCATTTTCCTGTTTAAATGGCTCTAAGAGCAAAGCCAAGGTCTCCATGGGACACCATCGAGATCTCTCCCATCATGAAAGCAAAGCTCCTTGACTGCATCACAAGCAGTGCTTCAGCTAATTAAAAGCCAACTCATTGAAATAGCTAATTGACTTTTCTGTGCAGGAAGCGTGCTCCAAAAAAAAACAAACATCTAGCCTTTCTAGAAGGCACAGTTGGGCTCTGGATCAGTCTGGATCAGGCTGCTGTGCACCTTAGGTAGCCTCAGAGAGGAAACCACCACTGCACTTGGGTGAAGGTGGCTACCACAGGATCTGTTCCTCTCAGATTCCTGGGTGCCCTGTGGGTTAAACTGGAACTGAAACAAGAACAAAAGAAACACAAACCATCAATCCTGGGTCTTACAAAAGATATATAGAAGCCAACCTGCTCTGGGGCTGACCAATGGAAAGTCACCACTCTGCCTCACCTTCCTCATCTACTGGGTATGGCCCAGAGGGGACCCCTGCCCGACCCCCGAGGAGACAGACCATTGCCTCTGGTTGCATTTCTTTCCTCATGCTGCGTCTCACACTTTGTAGAGCTTTGTTATCCTCTCTGGAGGAGCTGGGAAGAGGATTTGTCTTCTCCATTTCCAACTCCTCTCCCTGCCAGCTCCCCATCACGCAACGCCCCGCTCCATTTTAAAATCAGTGCTGTCGGTCGGACTGTGCAAGCTGAGTTTTATTGGTCACAGTGAAAACCCAGCAAAACCAAGTTCCCTTCTCAACCAAACCCCTCAGCAGGCAGCAACACATGGTTTCTATAGATTTTAAGGTCTCTGGCTGGGCACAGCAATGCAGTGAAGCAAGGTGGTTGTCAGGATGGGAGCAGCACAAGACACCCCAGTGTGGCTTCTTGCTGCTCCATGAACTCTCAGAAGAGGTGATCTAAGGAGATCATTTCCAGCCTACTGGCCATGTTTGTATTTATTTATTTTTCCCCACTCCAAGAGCAAACCCTGGGGCATCAGGTATTCCAGCCCCTTGTGCTTTTTTCAAGGTTCGAAGCGTATTTGAGAGTCTTCAAACGAAAGCAGGGAGGCAAGGCAATTCCTGGGAAGCAACCAACCCCATTTAAAAAGAAAATATAAAATAACCACAGGAGAGAGGGAAAGAAACCTCCCTCCTTTCCAAAAAGGGGGAGGGGGGGGAAAAAACCCAAAAGATAAATCCAAACCAACCCCCCTGCGCCCCAGGGCTGGTAAAAGGTGTCTGGATCCCAAAGTCTGATGTGTTGGTGGGAAAAGCCCAGTGACCTCCAGCCATGGTTGGCAGCCCAACCGCCCCATCCCGTGCTTGCCAGGGTGCTGCTTCCCCAGGCACGGGTTCCTTGGCGTTGGCTCCTCGCCCCGTCCCTGCCACTGCAGCAAGGCCAGTGGTGCTCAGTCTGAACTCAGCGATGCTCTGGGCGCTTGATTCTTCATCATGCCAAAGATGTAGTTTCTCCTTTAGCTGTCATGGGTGTTGCTTTTTAAATTCACAGTCTGATCCAAAAAAAGAGAGAGAGAAAGAGAGAGAGAGAGAAAGAGAGAGACTGGATGAAGTAGAGGAGGAAGGAGAGTTTGGAGCAGGGAGGGAAGGAGCACGAGGCACGCCGGGCTCTCCCTCTATGCATAAAACTCCTCCTGCTTGTCGGGCTTCTGGTAGGTCACGTTGGCTTGCTTGGGCTCCTCCAGTGTGTAACTGCCCTCGTCCTTCTTCTTCATCCGGTAGATGAGCAGCATGACCAGGAAGGCGGCGAAGAGGGCTCCCACCACGCCGCCCACAATCACCGCTGCAACACAGAGAAGTGTGGGGGCTGTCAGTGCCACCCTGCAGCCCCAGCCTGGCTTTTTTGGGGGGGGGATCTCTTTGGAGCCTGGCTGGGGTTTTCTGCTTTGCAAGTTTGGGAGCAGCTTCTCTCCTGAAATGTGTGGTTAGGAAAACTTAAAAGGAAGGTGATGGGCTGACGCAGTGGTGGGGTTCAAGGAGTTTCAACCAGCTCCCAGGTGTGGTGATGGCTGAAGGGTGGGTAGAACCCACTCCACAGCTGCATGGTGGGCAATGGACCAGCAGAGAGAGGTCCTGGCAGAGGCTGTAACCTCGTGCAAGGTGGGTGCAGAAAGCCCCCCAAAGAGCTGGTCATTTGGGTGCCTGTTGGCATCCACCATGCTCAGCTGCAGACCACTAGAAAAGCAGCTGCTTTGCCAGCCCATCACCTCCAGCTCCCTTTAGCTGGTGGTGGGGCACTGACACCTCTGTCCCACCTCTGATGTCCCTCTGGCTGGGACAAGGGGCCCTCCCAGTGCACCTTGCCTCTCCTGTAGTCAGAGATGATCTCATGGTATCCAGCCAGTGCTGTAGCACATCTTTCCACTAGCACCCTGGGCGGGAGGGTTTCCCATCTTAGCAAAAGCAGGTTGTGCACAGCCCTGCCCTCACAAACCGCCCTGTGAGCCCCTCAGCCCAGGCTCTGGAGTTATTTTGGCAGGTGACTGTGTGTTATTGCAGGCTTGGCACTATCCCAATGCCCTGCCAAAGACCAACCCCTCTCCTGGGACATGGACAGCCCAGCTGTCTGCCCCTCCCCAAACACACCAGCTCTTCTCCCACAAGCCCATGGCCCCAAGTCTCACCTATCAACACTTCTTTTCTCTCCAGGATGTTTTTCTGGGGGAGCTGAGCAGCAGAGTTACCCGAGTCTATCGTGTTGTCAATCAGTCCTGGCTCCATGTTCTTGACCAGCCCGGGTCCTGACGGCGGCGTCACCACAGCCATCACCTCATTCCCGAGCTCGGGACGAGTCGTCTCTTCCTCCTCACGGATCTCAAAGTCCCCGCTGGGGCCGCTGCTGACTGGGACATCCAGCTCATTGTCGAGGACTGTAGTCACCTCCCCTGGCTCCATCTGGGAGAAAGGAGAAGATGGAGCAGGGAACAAGGACCAAAGGGTGGTTCCTGCCTCCAGAAGCACTGATATCTCATAATACTGATGACAGGGATTCTCAGCAGGGAACATGAGGGGATAAGAATGGGGATGTCCCTTCCCTCTGTCACTGAAGTGGATGGTAATATTGCAGCAAGCAACACAACCCCACATCTTGATGGTCACCAAAAGGCTGAGGCCACCGTTGCTGAGCTGGACCATTCTTGTCTGTCCCCATCCCAGGTGTCCTTGTGATGCACAAACTGTCACCTGTTCCATGTAGCCTCCCCTAAAGAGTCCCACAACCCAGACTCTCATTTGGGATCTCTGTCCTCAGTGTAGACCGATGGCTCCCTGAGGTGTTTCCTCATAGGTGCCTCCTTGCTAGACGTGAAATGACACAGCCATTTGTGTCACAGCAGCGTAGCAAGTGTAAGGACTGGATGCCATCAGAGGAGACCCAGGGGGTCCCTTCTCTCTCCCTTTTCTCCCTTCACCCTGCTCTTATGGTTTAGCCCTGTGGCACAGAGCAAGAAGATGGGTCCTTCTCACTCAGGACATGGAGCCAGCCCAGCTCCTGACTCCTTGGCAAGGAGGTGAACCCAGCCTGCACAGCAAATATGGGCTGGGCACATGAGCTGCTCCATCTCCCTCCAGCCCAGCCCTGACCTGTTCATTGCCACCTGCACATCCCCACACCTGCAGCTCCCTCAGGGCCAAATCCTTCCTCACCTCCCCCCTTGTCCCACCAGCCTGACTTGCTACATCTTCACATGCTGAGCTGGACCACACTGAGCATCCCTGAGCAAAACCTCCCAGGGATTCTTCTCACACAGGGCAAATGACTCCCTCCACGGATGCCTCAGGACCTTACAAACTGGGATGAGGGAAGAGCTCAATGGGCCAAAGCTGAGGAGGATGACCAGGAGCCCTATCCATGTCATGCTGCTCCTGGCCTGGGCACATGGCTCACTGCTTCCCACAAGCAGGGGTTTTTGTGACAGAGATTAATTGAAGGTCAGCGGGTGCCCAGAGCACTACACATACACATACCCACACAGAGAAGAGGGACTAGTTCAGACAAATCACTCCACCTTTCAGTCAAAGCAGTTTTCAAAGGGCCCCTGAGGGGCTCTGAATGAGAGATGGATCAGTGGATTAAATCCCCTGCTCAGGGTGGGATGGAAACACACCGTCAAGCCGTAACTGGGGAGTAGTTGGGCCTCCTGCCAAGGGCTGTTGAGTAGGGAAATGGTACAACAAGCAGACATCTCACCCAGAGGAAAGCTGCTTCCCTCCCCGTGGGGAGGAGGGACCCCCGAGCCCTGCTCCCCTCCCACTGGGGAAGCTGTTCTGGGCAAGGCAGGGCCAGGGGCACTGAGGATGCGAGCACACCCCTAGGTGCCCCCCCATCAGCTCTCATGCCAGTCCCAGCACCATGCTCTGCCCATGCTAACATCCCACCCTGTCATCTCCCTTTTCCAGCTTCCCAAACATTCCACAGAGCTGGGAAGAGTCCAGCCTGGCTTGACCTCCCTCCAAGCTACTGGCTTAGGATGGATGAACCCCAAAGGCTTCCCATCACCATCACTTGGCTTCAAACACGGGCCACGAGCCCTTTAGCAGATGAGAAGGTATCCTGCCTCCTACCTGGGGGGCTTCTGTGGGCTGCAGTGTGGTAGGACTGGATGACAAGGCAGTGCTTTTTTCTGTGAGGTCTGCAGTCCTGGAGGTGCTTGGTTTTGGCAGGGACCTGGGCTTGGCAGTGCTGGTGGGAACAAGCTGTGACGTGGCCACCTCTGTTGGTGTGCTGGTTTCAAGGATGGAGGTGGTGGGAGTCTCCAGGGTGGTCGCTCGGGTAGTGGCTGCCTTGGTGACAAAGGGGGGCAGGAACCTCCTGACCGTGGTGGGCTTGGCAGTGGCTACAGTGGTGCTGCTGGTGGTGGTGGCCATGGTGGTGGTGGTGGTAGCCGTGGTGGTTGTAGTAGTGGTGGTCGTGGTGGTAGGGGAGTCGCTGGCAGTTGTACTGGTGGTGGTTGCTTTCCAACTGGGAATTACTGGTGTCTCTGTCATCCTGGGGATATACAAGATGCTGGTTGTCTGCTCGGGGGTGGTGTCCTCAGCAGGGAATGGTTCAAAGGGGGTTGCCACGGGCTGCACAGAGGTGATGGGCAGCACGGCTGCTGTGGTGGGGAGCATGACAGAGATGTCTGTGGTAAGGCTTACTGCCGTCTCGAGCCCCGACTCCTGCTCAAAGTCTGAAAGAGGGGGAGAACAGCAAAGGGTGAAGCTGCTGCTGCCCTGGTCATGTCCTGGGACTGACACCCACCTGGCCTCACCCCCCCCAAAAAATACAAGCATGGACTGGTTACAGGCTCAGCAGGAACCAAGAGCTGCAAATTCCCAAAGCCCCTGTCCAGGGTCAGTGAAACATCTGTAACATTGACACATGATGTCATGCTGGGGAAAGGGGAATCCTGCCCAGTGGGACCAGGGACTGAAATGGGAAATGGAGCCAGTTGAGCCCAACGTTGGGTCCATTCCCCTCAGTGCTGTCTAGGAAAGGGCAGAATTGCCCCTCTAGTGATGGGTGAGGGGCAATTCCCTCCCTTGCATCCCATCCCCTCTCCAGGATCCCCGCAGCTACTTACACCCCGAGCCAGAGCCTGAGTAGACATCATCCAGCTCATCATCCCCAAAGGGGTCATCGTCTCCAGAGCCCTCCAGGTCCACAGGCCTCTCATAGTTCTCGTTGCGCCAGCGCTGAGCCTGCAGCAGAGTCAGAGACACCCGTGAGCAGAGCCAGCCCATCCAGAGCAAGAGCAGCCCACGCACAGACACCCCCAGGCAGACCTCAGGGGACAACACACAGGTTAAATGGGCCAGGGCAAAGCAAGCCCAATGGAGCAGGGACACAGATAACACCCTCCAGCTGAACCATGCAGAACTGCTGGGTTTTTGCCCCAAAATAATTCCTTGCTGCCAACCTTTCAGATAAGCTGGCATTTTGTGGGAGAGCTCACATCGACTCCAATGACATTTCCCATGGAAGCAAGCCCTCTGGAAAAGGAAGCTGGGGAAGAGGAACCCAAGTGTTTTTTTGGGAACTGTTAGAAAAATGATTGATTTGGCTCTCCAGCTTACTATTGTTTCAGTTTAGATGACTCTCATGTGATTCCTGGCACAGGTATCACAGTAACACACACTATCAGCTGCTGCAGCTTGAAAAGTCTCGATATGAAACAATATCAGACATCAAATATTCCACTGCTCTGCAGTGCTGCTAAAGCTTGAAGAGCCCTTGCTAGTGTAGGGCTCTTAAACATCTTGTTTTGCAGATCAAAGTGTCTTCTGTTTGTGTTGCAAGGAAATAGTCTGACACTTCATTACAACCCAAACAAGGAGGCTTTGATCTACAAGATAGCATCAGATGTTTCAAGATGTAACAAGCCAGGTTAGTGCTTAAATATAAAATAAAGGAGTAGAAGGGTCCCCTTCACTTATTTGAGCATTTTACCTCTTGACAACAGCTTCCAGTTTCTTTGTTTTCACTCCAGGTTGGAACAAAAAGGAGTTCTGAAGTCAGAAGGTCCCATGACATAGAAATTTGGGGCTTAACTCATGCTTTTCCCCTAAATTCCTGTCCTGGAGCTCATCAGCTGGCAGGGCAGAGAAAACCCAGCAGCCCTCAGCTGCAGCAAGATGCTCAGGGCTGGGAGGTGGGAGGACCATGGGGCTTTGGTCTGTGCAGGCATCGATGCCACAGCGCCCAAGCTGAGGAGATCTCTGCTGGCCAGCCCTGCTTGTGTTACACTCACAGTGACAGTGTGAGCACATGCCTGGGGACAAAAGCATCTTGGGAACATCAAGGGTAGTTGGGCTTTTAAGTGTCTGTCTCTCCTGAAATTGCTGCTGAGCTTTTTCTGGCTGGGTCTATTCCTTCACCTCCAGTGACAGCAGCTCTCTCCCTGGTCACTGCAGCCACTGGTTACATCCTGCTGGTCACTGACACCCCCCACACTCCCCAAACCTCCAGGAAGACTCAAGTCTTTGCCCCAAAACATAATGCACCATCCTGGAGTTTCCAATGCAGGTCGCCTGGAGCTGACTGAAGAAGTCTGTTAGTTACCAGAGTTAACCCACAGGGAGCTGGGAATGGTGCAGCCCCTTGTCAAAGCACAGAGCTCAAACCCCACTGCAGCACAAGGCTGAGGGTGGGAGTGATGTGCTCTGAAGGTGGGAGTCAGTGCTGACTAAGCCTGCAGAGGCTCTGGGAAGCCCAGCAGTGGCCCAGGTGGAAACAGCCTGGAGAGAGGAGAGACCAGGAAAGATGGGATGGAGACAGAAAGTAGCCAAGGGCACAGCCCTGTGAGGCAGGAGCTTGCTTCCCCTCCTCAGAAATCAAGGTGTCCCCAGTGGGTGAGAAGCAAGATGAGCTTAGTGTTGCCAAATGACTTCAGGTAATTCTCTGCCCTGATCTGTGGGGGAACAGGCTCCAACTCCTGGAGAGGGGATGGTAATAACAAAGGAAAAACTGATGCACCAAGGATCAGTGCAAGTAATTCTGCTCAGCAAGTGATGTCTCACCTACAAACTGGTGTGCTGCAACAAAATAAATTGTAATAACAAATAGGTGGCCAGGGAGGGTCTGTTGTAGCCCAGGGGGCAGAGGGTGGATAGAAGTGGAAGATGCCAGAACTGCCCTTGTTTTCTCAAGCTTTCCATGGCTCCTCAGCACTGACTCCAAAACATTTGTCCCTCCTGGATCACTAGGACAATGCTATGGCAATGTGGAGCTCACCCACTGCCAAATGGCCTGTCCAAGGCTTCTCTGTCCCTGTGTCCAGACAAGGACCAGGAGATCCTGGGGGACACACAGGGGCTGGTTCAGTGTCTTTTGAAGGCTGAAGGGCATCACCTATAGGAGCTCATAAATTAAGAGACAGGCCACCAAAACTGATGGGAAGGCAAGGCAAAATCACAAGGTTTGAAGGATGGGAGGAAGAAACATTCAGAAATGCTTTTCTTTACCTTTTGATTAAACCAAAAATATTGAGTCTCACCAAGAAACAAGGTGAGCACAGAGCAGGAGCTCCCCAGACCATCCCTGACCCCTGCCAGCTAACCCAGGGGAGCTCCCCGAAGGCTGGACTCTCTCTGCATGACTTGCAAAGCCTTGCTGTAATGGGATCCACATGGTCCAGCTCCACTGAGCCCCTTTCTGCCTTAAATTGGAACCAGATGAGGCAGCTCCAGCCACCAACTCCCCGGCTCCCCATGATTGAACAGGAAACGAAAATGGAAGCACATGGCCCCAAAATACCACACCAGACCCCAGCCAGCCAGGCAGCCACACCACAGCATGGAGTCAGCAGAACCAGTGTGTGTCCTGGATCTACTTGGCCCAGGAGAAGACCCTGGAGTGATGCAACAAGGGCAAATGGGCAGATGCTGGTGAGAATCGCCCAGTCCCTAATCCAAAAGCAAACCTTCCCATGAGAATAACACCTCCATGTTTGGCAACCAAGCCCAGCACCCCCCTGCTCAGCACACAGCCAGGGAGCAGTCCCCAGGCACCTCTGCCCAGCTCCAGCATCACCAACAAATGCTGTGCTCCAACCTGCAGCGTGCTGCTCCCCAACATGATGCAGAGGTTTGGAGCTGTAAGCCCTTCCCCTGGGTCTGTCTCCTCCCCAGACCCACACCCCCTGCACTGGTCAAGCACAATTGCTCCCTCCAGGTTGAGGGAGCAGGATCTGTGCCGCAGCCCCACAGGGATCCATTCTCCTGGAGCTGCTGACTGCAGCAGGAACAACTTCACAGCAATAAAACACCTTGCAGGGCCAAAACTCCCTCTCCAGAGACAACTCCCCCGACGTGAGAGACAGCCCTCCCACGCCTACCCTGACACGCCAGCCTGCAGGAGAACAGAGATGTTCTCAGCCAGGTTTTGTCCTAAGTGGATTCCAGAGGATCAGCAGCAATCAGTGGAGTTTACACCATGGAGGGACTATGGCAGCCTGGGGAACAGGGCATCCCCCCAGCAGCCCAGCTCCAGCTGCTGCCTGCCCAGCTCAGTGCATCAAACACCAGCTCCTGCATGCCCAGGCAATGTTCTTGAAGCTGCAGCGTTTCTGCTGCTCAGGGGAGGTGAAACAGGACCTGAAGTGGGGTGGCAGAGAGCTTCTCTTCTCTTGCTTGTCCATAAATCTCCCAAGGCTGCCCCTTGAGCTGCCTCTGCACACAGGGCGGGGATGGCAATACATGGCAAGCAGCAACGGATGCTGGGCAACCCTTTGCTCCTCTCCAGCATCCTTCATCACGTCTGCCTAGCACAAATCCACACAGCCAGGACCAAGCTTGAGGGGGGGACCCCCTGACTGCAATAAGCACACCAAGCTTCACAAAGATTTATTGATAAAGACTTAACAAAACATCTCCAGGTGTTCCCAGAGCAGAGGGGAGGTGCTTGGGACAAGGCTGTTCCCAAAAATACCCTGTGCTGCTCCACCCCTGAGGCACTGATGTAAACCTCCTCCTGGCCAGGCTGCCCCAGCTGCAGCCCTGATGGTATTAGGTCAGGCTCATGCAATAAATCTTGGGAACAGTCAGTGTTTATTTGGATTTACTGCTGCTTAGATCGTTAATACTCCACATGCACTGAGCCCTGCAGTCATGTGCAGTCCCCAGCAAGGAGGGGGCTGCTCCCTCCTTTGCATGGCTGGGATGAAGGGAAGAGGAGTGGTGATTCTGCCAGCCTGGGAAATCACAAATCACACGGGACAGCAGCTCCTCCCCACCGACCTGCAGCTGCCTCCCCATCCATCACAGCCTCCAGTGCAGCCTCCAGTGAAGCTGACTGGAACTGGATTTGTCCCCAAAGGAGAAACTTTTATCCATGATTCATCAGGCTCATGCATGGTCAGAGAAAGGTTGGAGGAAGCCCCTTGGGAATGCTGGATCCATCCCTCACAGCGCCTGGCCTGGGGATGGTGTCAGGGACTCCTGTTGCTGGAGGGATGGGGCTGCTGCCATGAGGCTGGCTGCAACACCCAGGGACTGCCAGCCCCAAAAGACATTTCCCACAGTGTGGATTTACATGCCTGCCTCTGGCTGGGAGTCACACAAGCTGCACCCACAGCCCTGACCAATCTCCCACAGTTGGGAGGGGGACACCTGCTCATGGGACTCCCAGATCCTCTGTGCATCCCTATTCAGGTGGCCAAGGAAGTTCTGGGAGAGGCAAAAGCACACTCCTCCAGGCAGGTAGGAAACCCCAGCACGTGCTCACCCTGGCCCTGGCACCCCTTGCCCCACACCAGTCCCAGCCCTGCCTGCAGCAGGAGGGATGCTGAGAGCTATCATTAGCCCTCTCAGGCTGAGGGACAGCAGCTCCCACCCATGCAATTACAACTCCCCAGCTAATGGCTCTTGGCAGGGGGCTTCACTAACCAGCTCAGCACTGCTTCCCCAGGCTGGGATTCATTAGGGAAATTAAATCAGGGGTCAAGGCAAAGCTGCTGGAGGCACTGGGGCTCAAGATGCTGGCTGGGCTTGGGGGTTGCATCACCTTAGGTGATGTCTGTGTCTGTTGGGGGCAAAAAGGAGGGGGAAGGTTTAAATGTGCCCTGCAAGGTGTTGGATCTGCTGGGCAGGACTGTCCTGCAGAAAAGGATCCACTTGTGCCATGTTCCCATGAGCCTGTCACTGCTGTGCCAGCCATGGGAGCAGCCTGGTCCAGGATCTAGCATCATCCAGACTGCAATTGCCTGCCCTATTTCTACTCCTCCAACAGCCAAAAAGGGCACAGATCAGCTGATATAAAAGCAAGTCCCAGTGTAAAGCAGCATCCATAGAGCAGGGCCAGAAAGTGAAATTTAAATAAATGTTCTTCCAGTGCTCTGAATGACCCAAAAGAAGTGCCAGACCCAAAGAATTTGAATGTCAGGAGCTTTGGAGGTGACATAGCCACTACATCAAGCTCAGATAAGAAAAGCATCTCCCACTCAGTCCCAGGAGATGTGTTTGTTCCCACAGCCACTGTGAGATCAGCAGGGGATGACGCCCTTGTTGTCCCCATCGATGGCTCCCTGGCTTGGCTGGACTGGCTGGGAATGGCAGCCAAGGGCCACAGCAGCACAAATCACACCCAAATCCTGCACTAAGAGCCTTGGAAAGCGAGTGAAAGCTCAGGCCCTTTGGCCTGGCACTGTCGGAGCTGAGCAGGGAGATTAGAGAGGCTTCAGTCACCCTTTGTCCTCTATGCGCATCTAACCCAGCACGCTCCCTCACTCCTGCTCCTCTCCTGTCATCAAGGTGGGTGACATCCTTTCACAGGTGAAAAAAACAGGAAGCTGAGGTAAACAATCCCAGGGGAACACTCAGCCCTCCCATGAGCAGCTCTCCACGGACACCAGAGGATTTGGGTACTGAAAAGATGGGGAAACCAAGGAACAGCGTGGACCTGCCCACCACCTCCACGTGCGGCACAAATAACCTCCTAGAGACCCCTCTGCAGCTCTGGACGTGTCCTGGGGGTGAGGATTGACTGGTTTGGGTCTTCCTAAATTCTCTGCACACCCTTGCTTGCATATCTTCCCTAGGCAGGGAGATCAGGGTGTTATATATATATTTAGCAGTGCTTTCACAGAGGCTCTTCACATTCCCCAAACCTGCCCAGAACGTTAAACCCCAACTGCCCTTGCAGAAGTGATATTCACTGCTGCTGCCTGGCTTTCATGCTGGGAGGAAGGGAACCCTATAAATCAATCCATCTTTAACCACGAGGAGAGGCTGGTGAACCTCCTCGGGATGCTCTCAGGCCCTTTTGCAGGTAGCCATCGGCATGGCAACGGTTGCCACGGAAACCGCCTCCTCCATGGCGACGCATCCATTGCTGGTTCAGGGCGATGGGTAGTGCTTTGTAGTGCATCCACCCTCATTGGGTCTGGGGTCTGCTTTCCTGGGGGGTGTCAAACAGAAGGAGGAATGAAATGGCCTGGGGTAGGATGGGAAGGGGGTGCAGGGAGGGGAGAGGGGGAGAAAAGCCACCTCCAAAAGGCAAGTGGTCCAGGTCAGGGGAGAAATCCTGGCTCAAGTCCCAGCATCTGCTTTCATCAGGACTTTGTGGAGTTTCAGAGCATCTCCCCACAGCCCAGCAGCCCTGGCTGGGGGTTATCTGCCCCACTCTGGGCAGTGGCAGTGGTTGAAGGCTGCAGATGCTTCTTGTCTCTGTGGCTGAGGACAGAAGCTTGGGAGTTTTCCCTGAGGGAACCAGAAGGGAAACAAAAAGAGCAGAAGTTGGTGGTTTCTAAGGCAGCCAGGATGCAGGTTAGGTTTGTGCCTGGAGCTCGGGCTGGTCATGGTGGGGTGGTACAATCCTTTCCCTGGCACATGTGTAAGGCTCACTGGCAGTATGCACAGAGACCAGAGCTGGGTAACCCCAGGGAGAAGCAAACCCCAGGAGAGCATCACAGCCTGAGGAGCCTGTGTGCCTCCTCTGACCGAGTCTGGCCCCTGGTGCCTCACATCAGGCTTGGGATGGAAGGCTCCTGCTGTAGGGAGACCTGACATGGTGAAGAGGGATGGAAGCAATTTCATCCCATGATATGGAACCCCATGGACATCCAGAAACATCCAGCACAACTCTGGGGGACAAGATGGGGCCAAGGCAGGGGAAAGGGTGCATGTGAAGAGCATCAGCAAGGATGCAGTGGCCCAGACTGTTCCACATCCCAATGGGTGGGCAATTAAAGAGGAAAAGAAAGATTAAGCCAAGTGGAAATCAGCGTGGAGAACAGCACAGGGTGGTGCAGGTGAGCATATGGACACTTGCTGTCCCATCCCTTGGAGCCAAGCACAGGTTCTTGTTTCTGCAGCCCATCCCCTGCCTATCCTGCTTCCAAAGCGAACAGCAAAACCAGAAACACAAAGTCCCAAAGGTCTGTTTGCATTTCAACCCAGGGAGACACCTCTGGGGTGCCCAAACTCCCAGCAGCAGACCCACAGCCCTGCAAGAAGGGCAAAGGCAAAGGAAGAGGACAAGGGAGGCAGGAGACAGCACTTGCCAGGATGCAGATAGCGATGGCAGAGTGCAAGAGCAGCAGTGACCTGGGGTGTGTCCTGCAAGGGAGATGCTGAGTCTGGCTGCACTGGAAAGCTGGGAAGGACACAGTGAGAGCCAGCAATCCATCAGGGCCTGGAAGCTGTTTTCTCTGGGAAAACTCATTTCAACTGAGAACATTTCACATGCAAAGCATCCACTATTTCTGTGAGATTTTCCACGGGATATTTTACATTCATCCCCTCTTTGAGAGCATCTGTTTGGTGTTTTATATAGAAAAACCTTAATAACTCACCCCCCAACACGTGATTTAGTGATCCTATAAACAATTGAACTAATGTAACTGGCACATAAAGTTGGAATGAAAATGTTGTTTCTGAACCTTCACGACTCCACAGTTCCTTTTCCCACTACGAAAAAATCACTGAATTTCCATTCTTTGATCCAAGGCTGTGAGTTAAAAATAAATCTGTTGGAAAGCTGCTTCAGACAGCATCTCAGTGTCACTGGGACCTGCTGCTTTGGGAAAAGGCTTCACTGTCCCAGCACAGTGAGCCTTGGCCAAGGTTTTGCCCATGGACTGATGATAGACACCACCAAAGCTGCTTGAGATGGAGATGCCCATGCCAAGGTTGGGCTAGAATGCAGCATGGCTGAGGCTTGGGAGTGCAGGATGCTGGTGGAACCCAGGGGCTGATGCTCATAACCAGTGGACATCCCCCTCACAAGATGCAGTGTGAGTTTGGGCAAACAGCAGCCGGTTATTTTGTGTAACTTCATTCCTTCCCAGATTAATTAAGCCTCTGAGTAACAGCTGCCTAAACCCCAGCACATTCTCATTTAATAGGCTGGTTATTGTATGCAAGTAAAATAATCATTACCATTTACCAAAGAGCAGCAATTATTCTGGCTTTGTATTGATTCTCTGCTGCCAGCACAGGCAGTGCAGCGAGGGGCTGGGTACAGGCACATCCCAAACCCTCAGTTTGGATGTGTACACTCATGTTTAATCTTCACTCAGGGAATATAATGAACCACCAGGTCTAGATACCCTGGACCAGGCTCAGCTTTTCAAACAGTGACTCCTCCTTCTCCTTGGGATCATCTGTCTCCACCATCATTTTCCTTATCCCAATTCTTCAATGGATTAGTGCCAGATCCTACCCCACTCCACAATAAATATCCCCAAGCCAGGGCTGGCATGAAAAATAGCAAACCTCAGGATGTAAATTGTTGCTAACACCTCATCTCCCAGCACACTCTGTTTTTTACCTCTGGGGAGACAGAGGAAGGAAGAAAAGCAAACACACAAACACAAGTCCCCCCCTCCTGCTGTGTGCAAAGCACCCGATGAAGAGGCACAAGAGGCTCTGCCAGGCAGCAGTTTGGATTGCATCAGGCAGTGGAGGAGGCTGTTGGGGGATTCCCTAGGGCAGCAGGTCCCCCCAAGCCCTGAGCACCCCAGGAGATCACCATGCATCAGCAGAGGTTTGGAGTGCAGCCCTTCACCCCACAGCTATGGGTTTGACCAGAGAAGATGGAGCACTTGGCTGACAGTGATGTTCTGGGTGGACATAAGAACAGGGCAGGAGGTTTTCCCCAGGGGGAAAGCCAAACCATAGCTGGACTCTACAGACCCCCCCACTATGGTACCCAGGAGTGGGGAGATACCCACTCACCAAACAGTCCCAAACCTACATCCTACACAGAGCATCCTGCTAACCCAGGCAGGGCATTTGGGACAAACCTGCATGTGCTGGAGCAGAACACCCAGGCTGGCAGGCAGGAGTGGGCAGAGCTCAGGCAGCCAGGATGCCCCTGCCCCCAGCTCTGCTCCCTGCCCTCCTCCACCTCCCCATTCTACCTGGCCAGGCTGATTTCTCTTCCACCCCGAAGGATTCACAGAAGTGTGCTCATTAATTCCCAGGGGGGGTGTGCATTGCCATAGCGACACAGGCAGCCCCAGGAAAATCCTCCCCTCCCTGGCACAGACCCCCTGCAGCCAGGGATGCTCATGGTGGGTCTCAGCTCCCCAGCTCCATTCCCTGTTTCCTCCCTGGGACTCAGGACTGCTGCTGTCAGTGGGAACTCCCCCCCCACAGTCATTACAGAACTGATTTAATTTGCTCTGCTCCATAATCCTATTGCAGCTTAACATGCAGAACTGGCTCCAGCTTTTCTCACCTTCCACAAAGGCACGTTTCAGAGCTCACTCCCCTTCCCAAGCCTCAGCTCTCCAAAGAGCTGCAAAATAGGGCTTTATATATATTTTTTTTCCCTGCCCTTCCTTGAGCACTTGGCACAGGGACTGCTGCTGTGTCTGTTAAACACCCCCTGGCAGCAGGACGTTGCTAATTGGCACTTTGGGATCCACATATTCCCTGTCTCCCCTCAGGCTCCTCCACAGAGACCCAGCAGCACAGACAGGTCCCCAGGAGTGCTCGCCCTGCCCAGCCCAGGGGAAGAGAACCTTGTGCTCCATATCCAGGAGATGGGGTTCAGCCAAGGCAAAGCATCTTCAGTGCTGGTTTGAGGGGCAGGGAGCTGCAGGCAGGGTTGTGTGCCCCAGTGACTCAGTTTACCTAGTGCCAGTAGTCAGCATGTTGTGGGAGTGGGCATCATAGAATCCCAGACTGGTCTGGGTTGGAAGGGACCCCAAGGATCACACAGTTCCAACCCCCTGCCACAGGCAGGGCCACCAACCTCAGGCCTGGAGCTACACAAGGTTGCCCAGGGCCCCATCCAACCTGGCCTTGAACACCCCCAGGGATGGGGCACCCACCCCCTCTCTGGGCAGCCTGTTCCATCCCCTCACCACTCTCTGCAAAGAACTTCCCCCTAATATCTCCTCTAACCCTTCCCTCCTCCAGCTTCACTCCATCCCCCTTGTCCTGCCATTATCTACCCTTTTAACAAGCTGATTCCCCTCCTGAAGGGCATTGTCAGCCCTTGCCCTTCCCCAAAGACCATGGGGGAAAACATGACATCCTCTCCAACCAGAACTCAACCTCCTGATGTGGGGTGGCAGCAGGGATGAGCTGGAAAGCAGAGCTGGAGGGGGACAGGCTCAGGGCTTGGTGGTTAACCTGACCAGAGTCCCAGCACACAAGACAGCCCAGCTGACAGAGGGGATACTAAACACCATCACATGGAGACTCAGAAGATGCCAGGAACCACTGTCACGTTCAAAACATGTTAAAAACCCTGTTATGGGGGTTGGAGTTTTTCAGCCACACAAACACCATGGTGGCCTGCACTGCTGGGAGCATCCTCTGGGCTGGGTCACACGGGTGGGTGCTGGCCCTGGGGTGCATCCTGCAGCCACTGGTGAGCATGGGGTGCATGGACTGTTCTCCTTATGGTAGGGGTGGAGAGGGGGAATCTCCATACAGATCCAAAGAGATGGAGTTGGAGGTGGATTTTGCAAGTTGGGAGGGGAATCAAGAGGTGCCTGACAGGGGGAAGGGGGCTGCTGGGGAGCAGAGCCCTGGCCTCCCCTCCTAAAGGGTCCCACAAACTGGGGTGGGAGCTGCACATGGGGATAGAGGCCAGAGAGCTGGATGGCCAGGCTGGTGGCAGAAGGTCTCCAGCCTGGTAAAAGCCACTCCAGTGAGCTGGATGTGTGCTGGCTCAGACAGCATTTCTCCTCACAAGCTCGCTTTTAGTCTTGTCTTTTTAATTTTCTCCTATTTTTCAAATTTCCCCCTTCTTTTCTTCCTTTATTTTTAACCTTTTCCTCTTTCCCCTCAATCTCCTGCTCTGGGACCCCGAGCACTGACCTAACCTCTTTGCTCTCCCCAGCAAAGAGAGAGGAGAAGCTCATTTCCAACCCCCTTTATTGGAAAGATAAGACCAGAAATTTACACCTTAATGCCCCAAAGCTAAAAAAAAACCCAACCAAAAACACTCCAGAGCTTTTGAGTCAGACCAGAGACACCAGAGGAGCTCAAGGAAAAGTTTTGAACACCCAAAGTTTTGTCCCATAGAAAACCAAACCTGATGACAGGGAACTCCAGGGGCACATGAGCCAGGATGAACTGCTGCACCTTGCTGGAAAGCAGCCTCCTCTCTCCTAATTACTCTCCTAATTACACCTGAGAGGCTTTCAGTGGGGACCCAAACTAATTATTCCCATTTAACATCACACCTTCATGCGTCCTCTATCCTGTTGCACCTATCTGGTAGGTGGAAATAAATAACTCCCTGGTTATTTTGGCCTCATAAGGGGTTTTCTCCAGTCCCAAGGACTGCCTGATTCCTTTTGGTCAGTCATTAAAGGTTCAGCCCTTGCAAAGCCACCAGCAGACCTGGTTGCAGCTGAGCACAAGCCCTGTTGAGAGCTGGGTGGGTTTTGGTGACAGCTTGAGCTCCTCCACACATCCAAATCTCTCCAGCCAGATGGTTGGGCTGATTACATGTTTCCCAGGTCACCCAAGGGCAATGCCAGCATTTCCACAGGCCCACCAGCTCCTGGGCAAGGAGAAAAGATTGACTCTCCCAGCCTCAGATAGGGAAGGAGGGTTTTTTCCCCCTTTTTCCTCCCTATTTGCTGCCAATGGGAGCCAGGGAAGGATGGACACTGCAGGTGGAGAAAAGCCTCCACCATGCACCCAATGCCCACAACCCCCCTGGAGCAATCTCATCTCTCCAGGTTCAGTTTTTCTTTACATCCTCCATAGCAGAAAGTGTGTGGGGGGTGGAAATAGCTGCTGGGATGGTTTGCTGCACTGGCATCCCTGTTCTCCACCAGCCACGCTGCACAGCCAGGAGTGGGAGAAACCTAATCCCACTCCCTCCCTGCTCCTGTTTCCCAGCTCTTCTGCTAAAGCACTGACGTGGCAGGCAGCAGCACTAAGGAAATGTTATGGTGGCACCAGCCCTTGAGATGCAGAGATTTAATGCCTGGGACACTAAAGCAAGGCAGGGATGGAGCAAGGTTTAGCATTGTGCTCCCATCTCCCCCGCTTATGGTGAGCCCCTAAGTGGGGACAGACACTGGGAAGGGGGTTAATCCTTGTCCTAAGACCATCCTGAGGACAAGAACCCAAAACAAAATGCAGAAGGCACTCAGGGAGGAGCTCACAGTGAGCCTGGGGTGTGGGATAAGGCTGGGACCATCAGGCTCCCAGTGAGGCGCAGTGATTTCCTGGGGGGATGTGCTGCTGGGGGGAAGGTGCCTGATTTCAGGGTTGATTTCAGGGTTGTCCAGAGAGTTAATTGATCAGCACTCAAAAGAGGCATAAATGCCAGTCTTGCTCCCTTAAATACCCAAATACTTTGCACCTTAGAAAGGGGTGATTAGACTGGGAGCACCCGCTGCAAAGGGGGTGTGAAAACCCCAGCTCAGGCTCCAGCCATTCCCAGCACAAGTGGAAATGCTTCTGCCTGCCAAGAGTAACCCAATTTCTGCTGTCTTGCCTCATTACTCAGCTCTCCAACAAGAATTAGAGCAAGGTGGGGAGTTCACACCAGACTCCCTGCCTTCCCCACCATGCCTAGGGAGGAGAGGTGATGCTACGAAGCAGAGAACAGCCAGCAGCCACCCTAGGGCCATATCCTGGCTCTACCCAGCACCTCTGAGCTAGGCAGCATCCATCCCAGCCATTAAATTCATTTCACCTGCATCTTTTCAGCTGCAAAATCAGCCCACCTCCCTTTAAAAGTGCTCATGGACCAGGTTGATGTTTCTCACACCCAGCAGCTCGCTGTTGGAACTCCTTGATTTAGGGGGGGGGGAAAGGGTATTTCCTCTTTCTAGTCTGTGCACAAAGAGCCCTCAGCCTGTATTTATCTGGCCTGAACTTTATATGCTGCAGTTATTCATCTGGAAATGTAATCAATCTGCCCTCCAACGGCCCCTTCAGCTCAGCACTTTGCTGCTGCCCTCCCCTCTCTGCATCCAAAGGCATTAAGTAACCAAATGTGATGTGTGAGAAAGAACAATTAGAATGCAATTTAAAAAAAACCAAACAAACCAAAACCCACAACTTTTTCCCCACGTGTGGCAGCGGTAAAACTCTGAGTTTTTTGGATGTCACCTTGTTTTGTGGAGGAGAAATAGTCCCAGGGGAGCCACTGGCTGCAGGAGAGCAGGGACAGCCCCCAGTCCTGGCCACTGCTGGGACAGGGAGCAGCAGCTGGGACATCAGGGCACAGTCCCTCATGCATCATGTCTGGAAGGGCTTAGGCTCTGCACTGTGCCAGTAAAGCTAAGGTTTCAAGATGAAAGAAAACATCTGGAACCTGCTGAAGATCAGAGCCCTGACCTGAGTGTTGCCCATCTCTGGTTACTGCTCCTTGCCCAGGACACACCTCCAGCCCCACCAGGCTCGGCTTTCCCAGGAAACAAAAGAGCTGGAGGCTTCAAGCCTTAATAAATGAGCAAAGCTCCTGCTGCTGGGCAAAACCCCTCCATGCTCTGGCTGCCTTCACACTGGGAGTGGGGGATTTGAAGGGGGTTTCTGTCCCATGCGATGGGCAGCGTCTCAAGTTCTCCCGTCCGCGTGCGATGGGCGTTGGTGTGAGAGGGGTTCTGCTGCTGGAAAGAGTTGTTCAAATATTTATACAGCCCGAGCCTCCTTGTTTCCTGCCCCCAGACAGAGTCCTTTTAATGAAATGGAACTAAACAAGCCACTTCCATTCTGTGTTCCCACCGATAATTACGGCTGATGCAGTACAGGGGATGGCAGCGTTTCAGCACCCCGCCGGAGAGATGAAAACCAGCATCCTTAAGGCAACATCTGACAGGCAGCAGCAGCCCTGAAGCTTTAAGAAGAGGGTTTGTATTTCAGTGGTGGCATCCCACCATCCATCTGCCCAGCCATGCTGTCCATGGGGATGAGAAGCCGCTGGGCAGGGAGAGCCATGAGGTTATCCCCATCCCCTGGTTTTCTTTCCCTTCTTCTCCACGTGAGATATCACCATCATCACAGCAGGTATTTGATTTCTTCAGGGAACAAGCAGCTGAAGTGAAGCAGCAGGACCATGTGCAGGGGTGGAGGCTGCAGCTGTTGGAGCTGGGATTTGTCCTGGAGTTGTCTGGAGGGAAATGCCCCTTACAGAGCCTCTCCTGGTGCCTCCATCTCACCCATTCCAAAACACTTGGTGGTAGAAGGGAAAAAAATATCCTCCTGTGCTTGACACAGAGATAGAAATTGAGGCAGAGCAAGGAAATAGCCATCAGTGGCAGGGTCCAGCATCTTCTTAGTAGATAAGGGCAGCCTCTGCTCTCCTCTCCAGCTGGTGGGGGTCAGGAAGATGTCCCGTTGCATAGGGCTACCAGCAGAAGCAGGTTCAAGTTCTTGCTCCAGCACGTTTCCTTCACCCCTTGGTCAAATCCCAACACTGAACAGTTTGAAGATGGTTCTCTTTGGCAGCAAGAAGGATTTTTACCCCTTCAACACTTGCAAGAGCCCAGGGCAGCACTGTGCCATGGCAGAGACCATGGCTTGCACGCCATGCATGAGTGTCATGCCCACCATGTGCATCACTGAGGACCAGACATCCAACATCAATTCCTCCCTCCTTGGGGGAGGAGATGTTGTGTTGCCCAAGGAGAGGAGATCTCCAGCAGCAGGATTAAGCATTTAGTGGCCATGATGCCACCATGGATGGATGATCCTTGGGAATGGCTGAAGGCAAAACCCTGCATCCAGCCTGGCTGGGGCTGGACAGCGGCTGCAGAGCTGAGCATCATCAGCAGAGACTCAGCACCTCAAAGCATCCTGCCAGAAGGATTGGGGCAGGATTGCAATGACCTCTGAGATAGCCACAATTGTGTGCACAGCCCATGCCAGAGTGGGGAGAGACCCCACAGCTGAGCTCAGCTTCACCCCTGAGGGGGACTAACAGGGCAGAAGGAGCAATGGGACTGTGCTTCATCCCACAGGCAATGACAACATCCTGGTGCAATACACACCCCCTCGAGCAACATGCACCTCAAAAGGACACCTGCAAGCTGTAGAGACAGCCTGGCTCTCAGGGAGCATCTTCTCTGCCATTCAAGTGGGGAAATTGAGTCCCAAAGCAGCTGGGAAGCACCTCCTCAGGAGCCTGCAACAGCCTGAGGGAGGATTCCAGGAGTCCTGGTCTCTGTCTCACACAGTCTCTCCTCAGAGGGTGTGGAAAGCCAAAAATCAGCTTGTCTGGGGGTGTCAGGGCCATGACCCACTCCAGCATTTTGCCTGACACACTCACAGCACCATCCAGGCCCCACACAGCAATGGGGGGTCTCCCCAGGAGAGAAATAAAAAGATAAGAAAAAAAAAAAATAGAAGGAAAAGCAAAAGGTTTTCAGCTCCCCAGGCTCTTCTGGGATCTAAAATTGATTAAAATAAATCCAGTGATCTGACTTAGCTGTTTCTATTTAGGACCTGAATAAGGACTTGTGAGCCCAAAAGCTTATCTGCTTTGGAGCTTTTTTTCCCCAACTGTATCAGTTGCTCTAATAAAAGATACAACCTCTCCCTGGCAGCCTCACTCACATCCTTTGACTGTCATCCTTCCAGCCATGCAACTACCACTACCAGTGATTCCTCCATCAGCTGGAGCAAGCAGTGAGGTCCCTGACTGCTGTCACTCAGCAGAGGAGCGACAAGGTTACAACTCATCCAGCTGCTGCTCAGCCCACAAAATCCTTTTTTAAAAAGCAAGAATTTAGGTTAAAAGATCTTTCTCCTTCTCCTTCTTTATTTTCATGGCTGGTGGTGATTTTCCCACCATGTTCCCAGCCCTGCACAGGGTGCTGCACAAATCTTGGGTGCCCACCTAGCACCAGAAAGGATGCTGGAAGAGCCGTGGGAGATGGCTTGTATGCAAAGGAAGCAGCAAGGCTTGGGTGCAAGCTGGGAAACCAAGGCTGGAGCCTGGCCTTGATTTCCCAGCTTGAACCTTGATTTGGGTCCAAGGGGACATGAATACAACCAGGTAGCTGCTTGGTTGTGTTTGGGTCCCCTTGGCTGTTCTGCTGTGGATGGGGAGAACAGGACACCCCGGGGAAGCAGGTCTGTGCTGAGGAGCATGTTTGGATGCTCAGGCTGGGAATGGGGGGACTGAAACATTGGGATGCAGCACAGGTGATGACCAGGGGAACGTGGTCCCACAGACCAGTTCTCCCTGGGTCCCCAGTCCCCAAACTCCAGCCTGAAATGGTAATGCTCCTGCAAATGGGGCTCCAAAGCCAGGATATCTCCATCCTGTGGGGGACATCAGGGCCTGGTGCCCCTTCCAGCCTTCCCTTGTGCACAGAGAGGCAGGACTCACACCTTCCCTCCTACCACAACGTAACCCCAGCAGAAGGCTTGCACCACCCCTCGCACCCCCACTAGCAGATTTTGGCCCCATCCAGGCAGCACTCTTGTCTGCCCAGAGAGTGGGTGCCCCATCCCTGGGGGTGTTCAAGGCCAGGTTGGCTGGGGCCCTGGGCAACCTTGTGTAGCTCCAGGCCTGGAGGTTGGTGGCCCTGCCTGTGGCAGGGGGGTTGGAGCTCTGTGATCCTTGGGGTCCCTTCCAAGCCAGCCCAGTCTGGGATTCTATGATATGATGAACCCAGCTCACACCCAAGCTCACCCCGTGCTCACTGCCTCTGCCCCACAGCCAGTTCAGCGAGGGACAGGCGGAGGATTAAGGCTGTGGTAGCAGAGGGGATTACCCGCTGGGCACCCAGAGCCCAGCAGATGCCTGTGCAGGGCTGGCAGGGGGGAGGGCAGCACAAAGCCTCGTGCCTTGGCATTTGATTGGGTTTGGGGATGCTGTAATAAAATGGAGGATTTACCTAAATGCTAAAATTACACAAGGGAGGTGCAGCTGCTGTGGCAGACAGAGCAACATCCACTGCAGCGCTGCGATGGGTGAGCAATGTCCAGCTGACCCAAGGGGCACTTTTTCCCCCCAAGGAATTCATAACCCTCTGCCAGTCTCTGAGCAGCTCAGCACCTCCACCCCCTTTTCACCCATGGGGAAACTGAGTCATGGAGCAAACCCCCAGCATAGCTCGACGTCAGTTCTCCCAACTTCACCACAAAAGGCTTCAGAGATGAACAGGAATCTCCCTTGCTCTTCCCTACAGCCACAAGTATCAGCATCCCTGAGCACCCCAAAGAGCACCCCAACCTCCACGCTGCACTCAGCAGCCTGGAGTTCACACTCATCCTGGCTCTGCTCCCACCTTCCCTCCTGCCTGCTTCACAAAATGCACAAGGACACGTGTCTGTAGATAAAAAGTGCTATTTTTAGAACCACATATCATTAACCTCTGGGACTCGCTGCTACGTGTGGCATCCCCATGGACAAGGTTTCAGAAGGAGGCATCACACCCAGGAATGGGGAAGGCATGCTCACACCAGCCAGAAGAAAAACAAAGTGACAAATTTACTCATTGCTGGTATGGAGAAGAGGGTGTCCTCTACACTCATCCCCAAATATCCAAAATACAGCAGTTTACACACTCCAGGCTGCTCTAAAAATGCACATTTCTGGCCACATCCCAATCTGGGAGTGGGAACGCTGGTGAAGTGGTGACAGCTCTCTGCTCCCCAGCACAGACACCCTGCCAGGACCAGGCTGAGCATGCAGCTTGGCTGAACACGGAGGATTAAGGCAGAGTTTCCTTTTGCAGCTCCCTCCCTGGGTTCATGCTGCTGCATGGGTGCTACAGAGGATGCACCCTGCATAGAAATCCTGATTTGTGCCCTCTGCTCAACCATCTGGGCTCTGCTGAGCCCCTCTCCCTACCCAAAGCCATCCCTAGGTCAGGATGGGCTCCACACCTCTGTTTCCTGATGCACTGAGCTACCCGAGCCTCCAGCAATGGGTTTGTATTGCATCACACAGCCCCTGCCACATCCTGCCACATCCCAACCAACAAGGGGTTCTTGTTGTCTGGCCAACGTTCTTCTGGCTGTGGGAGCTCTCTCTCTCACTGCTTCTCCACAACCTCAGCAGTGCCTGCCTGCCCCTGCCTTGAGGAGGGTGACCTGGGCACCTGAGTTTCCTCCTTGACCCCTGCTCAGGCTGGGCTCTCAGCACCACTTGTCCCCACTCAGGCACAAAATTTTGGGGGTCCCCACGCAGCACATGGGAGGAAGGAGGTGAAATTGGAGGTGGGGGGTTTCTTGGCTGCAGAAGGCAGCAAGAATCCCCACCACCCTCAATTTCAGGTGGTGCTCCACGTCCATACCATATCCCAGGGAGCTGGAGGCAATTGCTCCAAATACCATCCAGGAAAGGCCCCTGGATGCCAGGAGTGAGGCAGAGCAAAGATCTCAAGGCCAGGCTCTATCCAAAGAGGTAAAAAAATGCCATGATCCCCCACCCCCAAGCACAGAATTGCTCCCCCATCCCCAAAATAAAGATGCTCTTCAGCGCTGGCATCCATCACCATCCGACCTCAGCCCAGCCTTGAGTGAGGCATGACCTCAGCAGGCAAAGCAACCCCTCAGGGTGACCCAGGAGGCCCCAAGCTCTAACTGCAAGACCCTCAATGGCCAATATTCCCCCTCCAAACCCCTCCCATCACCACAGCTTTATCTCCCTTAAGCCGATTGTCAGCGCTGCCACCGGGGTTGGGGCTGCCCGCGGTGAACCTCCGGTGTGCTGCCAGCTCCCCAGGCCCCAGGTGAAGAGGGCAGCACTTTGCAGGTTGCAGAGGGAGCCTGTGAGGATTAAATGGATTTATAGACACTGCTTAAATGCTCTGGTAGCAGCAAGCTGGAGCAGTAGCCAGCTACAAGGCAGAAACCAAGGTGCCACCCAAAAGCGGTCCCCAGCCAAGAGCATCCTTCTCAGGGCTCCCCACTGAGCACAGGGTTCCTTTAATCTCCTGTTCCCAACCACAGCAGGCAGTTCTGATCCAAACCTGCCCTAAACACAGGTGAGAGATGCCTGTGGGGTGTTTTCCCCTCTCTGTTTCCATAAGCACACATGTGCCAGGCTCCAAATTCAACCCTGAAGCTGCCACCCATCCCTGCCCCCCCCAGCAGCCTCCAAACAAGGTGTATCCCCAAGCCAGGCACAGCCATTCCCTCCCCACCCAACGGGGAGGCATGAGGAGGTGCCAAGTGTAGTTGTCACTCCATGGGTGTCCCCAGGATGGATGCTGTCCCCAGTGTGGGTACAGGGCTGCAGGGATCAGTTCAGGGGTTGCAGGGAGCTGAGCCAGGGTCTGTTTCTGCAAGGGCCAGATGGCTCAGGGGAGCCTAATCCTGCCCAGCGCCAGCAAGGAGGGGTCTGGGACCTCTGGGCAGACAGACTGTGGAGCAGAAAAGCTGCCAGGAGTGGGAAGGTCCTAAGGCAAGGGACAGCAAACAGACATAAGTCTAGCAGCAGTAGTAATATGAAGAGGAGAACTGGCATCCTTGGGGCTGCCAGCAGCTCTGCAACACTCTCAGGGGTTAATCCCCTCCCTGTGCACCATGCAGCAGGAAAGCTGTGGGAATGAGCCCCAGCAAAGCTGGGCTCAACATCACCCTGTTGCTGCCCCAGGAGCATTTTCAGCCCTGTTTCTGTATTGTTGGTGTGCACCTTCTCCATCTGCAGGGAGCAGAGACCACAGCGGACGTTGGCCATGCACCCCACAGCCAAAGAAAAACAGTCCCCAAGCCTGAAGGACCTGTGTAAAACCCTCTGGTTTGAAGATTGCACAGTCCTTTTTAGGCTTAAAATCTCTCAGACAAGGTGTATCCTACCAGACCTGCACCTTGGGGATGGGAACTGCTGGATACACCAGCCAAGGTGTATCCTACCAGAGCTGCACAGTGGGGATGGGAGCTGCTGGAAAGCAGTGGGAGGCAGCAGGGATGGATCCAAGCTTGGTCCCTTCCTGTCACAATTTTCAACAGAGATTAAAAAAAAATCCCACCCATCCCCCCTGTTTTCCCTCCCTAATTATGGCCAGGAAAGGTTTGCTGTGCTGGAGAGCACGGTCTCTGTGCTCCAGCTCCTAATTACAATGCAGAGTGTGCAAAATACAGGTCACCTGGTGCTGGATGGTTTCTATTAATTAAGGAAGGGGAGGGGGGGGGAAAGGAAAGCTGCAGAGGGAGATGTGCAACATGGGAGCCTGAAGCAATGGATGTAAAAATACCCCGTGCAGGGACGAGCCACGGGTGACTCATGGGGTGCTGGCAGAGCGTGGCCAAGCAGATGGGCTCCAAAGATGGGCTTGGTGGCATGTGGTGGCTCTATGGGTGATGATGCTGTGGGCATCCCAACTGGAGAGAAGGGTGTTTTGGGGTGTCAGTGTCCTGGGCTGTGCATCCCACCGTTGCTGGCAAGGCAGGGAGGAGGAGAAGGGTGTCACACGATGAGCAGGCTGAGCGGCAGGTGCTGCGCAGAGGCGGGTGGGAGAGGGGAAGAGCAAGATGCTGCATCCCCCACAGCACATCAATCCCCATCAGTTGGAGCAGAGAGAGTCTCCACTCCCAGCAGCATCACATAGGGATGCTGCTGCTCATGGGCTTCACCCCTCAGCACTGGGACCCTTCGGGACCCCATGTGGGTTTACAGGGCTCCCAGGAGCCTCTTTACACCTTCCTCTTCCTCACTCTTCCCAAGCCAGGCAGGCCACCTCTAGCTCCCTCCCTGGGCTGGCTCTCCACAGCTCCACAATATAAACGAGGACGTTAATTGTTTGTCCCCCAGAGCTCTGACCTGAAGCCCCAGTTCAACCGGGTGCTGAAGCATTCCCTCCAGCCAAGCCCTGTGCTGCCAGGCTGCTGCTCCCTGCCTGCTTAGATAACAGCCCTTTGCCAAACAATGAAAACCCGAGGAAAAGAGCAATTACCCTTTTTTAAAAGCCAGCCAAGCACAGCTCCAACCCTCCCACCCACGAACCAGGCTGGGTCAGTCCTAGCGCTGAGATGCTGGCAGGAACAGGGCAGTGTGGGTTTAGATCCCCATGACCCCTGTTTTACCAGGGCAAAACCCTCCCCTGTAGCAGGGGAAAAGGCTTTGGGATGCTTGGGAAGCCACATCCCAGCTCCAAAGAGGAACCAGCAGCAGGCAAGCTACCAATGGCAGTGTTTTCACTCATACCCCCCCCCCTCCTCCTTATTTTTCAGTGGAGTAGGGAGGACAATGCTCAATTGTGCTGTGGGAAGAAGAAAATGATCTCATGCCTGTTTGTGGAAGGAAAGGTTTTGGCTGGAAATGCCTGTGCCAAGCAAAATCCCCCACTGGTGGAGGTGGGACACAGGAACCAGCCACGCTGCACCTCAATTCTCTTTTCCATGAGGTTTCTGATGGGGAGCAGCTCTTGCTCAGCCCTCCCCAGGCCTGGCAGGGACAGGATGAGCCCACCATAGTTACTCAGGGAAATGGGGACATGGCCCAGGGACCACAAGCCAGGCTGAAAACCTCTTCTGCTTTCAGGCACGTGATGCCCTGCCCAGCCTGAGCAGGCAGTGTGACTCAGGAGGCAGAAATCCCCCTGGTCTGAGGCCACCACTGTGTCACCTCCCTCCACAGGGCACACTTCTGTGTGGGTGATATTGGCAGAGGCTGGGTGCACTATAATTATTTCCCCCACCCCAAGGACTAAAGAGAAATCTGCACACCCCACACCCCCCCAAAAGCATCCCCCAGGGAGCATGGGATGGCTTTGGTGAGCCAGGGCACTGTCACCATGCCAGGGGATGCTCCACTGAAGCCACAGAAGATGCAGCCCTGGAAGTGAAAAAGCTTCTTAATGACCACAACAAGCAATTGTGGGCTTTTCAATTTTATTTAAGTTTTTTTTTTTTTTAAATGCCTCTTCATTTTCTGGGCTTGGTTTAATTGTGGTCATTAAGGGGGCAAGGGGAGCAATGAGCCTCCAAGGGATGGGCTGGGGCAAGGAGAGGAGGGCTACAGGGCAGATCTCAGCCCAGTACATTCTGAAGCAGCTCCTGATGCCTGCAGCACTCAGCAAACCCCTCACCACACCCACCCACCCACCCACCCACACAAGCTGTCCCTTCCTTGGATGTGGGGAGCTCATCCAAGGGCATCACCACCAGCTGTGGGATGGGGAACAAATCCGAAGTGTAATTTTTAGGGATACAGGAAGGGGACACAGAGCAACCATGAAAATGGCAACAAACACCTTTAAAAGGGGGTCCCAGGAATGGGGTGGGGGAAGGAGAGGTACTTCACTTGTGCCATGTCTAAGCACCATGGAAAGGAGAAGCACTATTGCTGTCACAACACCATGATAACCTTCCCCCTCTGCTCTGCCCTGCTCAGGCCCCACCTGGAGTGTTGTGTCCAGTGCTGGGCTCCCTGGGATAAAAAAGACAGGGATCTCCTGGAGAGAGTCCAGAGGAGGGTACGGAGATGATGAAGGGCCTGGAGCATCTCCCCTGTGAGGAAAGGCTGAGTGAGCTGGGGCTGTTCAGCCTGGAGAGAAGAAGACTAAGGGGGGGACCTGATTAATGTTTATCAATATCTGAAGGATGGGATGCAGGGGGAATGGCCAGCCCCTTTTCAGTGTCTGTGGGGACAGGACAAGGGGCAATGGCTGCAAGTTGGAGCACAGGGAGTTCCACACCAACATGGGGAAGAACTTTTCCCCAGTGAGGGTGATGGAGCCCTGGGACAGGCTGCCCAGGGGGTGTGGAGTCTCCATCTCTGGAGAGATTCCAGCCCCGTCTGGACACCGACCTGTGTGACCTGTCCTAGGGACCCTGCTTTGGCAGGGGGTTGGACCCCATGGGCTCTGGAGGCCCCTTCCAACCCCTACAACTCTGTGATAACCACTGCCCAGCTGCTCCTCAAAGTATCACAGTTGAGTTACCAGAGCCCCATCAACCCTCCCAATCTGCTCTCGTGCTGAGCCACAGCTAATGAACCTCCTAATAATGATTAATCAGGAATATATTAGAACCTCTTGCATGCAGCTGGAGATGGACACCGACTCCCCCTCCTCAACGACAGGTCCCCCAAACCACTGGTGAAAAAACTGAAGGAGCCTTTTTCCCTGGCAACCCTCTTCCTTACAGCCTTTAATTAGGAATAATTAATCAAGGGTGGTGCTTCCCTGACCACTGGCCCAAGCAATGAGACTGGGTGTTTGCAAGCTTGCATGTGTTCCATGGGAAGGAGTCTCTGCCCACCTTCCCCAGAGTTGTCATGGAAATTGTAGTGGATGCTGATTAAGATGCTGCTCTTGCCAAATGCAAACGTGCTGCAGTTTCCAGAGGGACTCCAGCCTGGAGGAGATTAGAATCATAGACTGGTCTGGGTTGGAAGGGACCCCAAGGATCACAGAGCTCCAACCCCCTGCCACAGGCAGGGCCACCAACCTCCAGGCCTGGAGCTACACAAGGTTGCCCAGGGCCCCATCCAACCTGGCCTTGAACACCCCCAGGGATGGGGCACCCACCCCCTCTCTGGGCAGCCTGTTCCAGCCCCTCACCACTCTCTCTGCAAAGAACTTCCCCCTAATATCTAATTTAACCCTTCCCTCCTCCAGCTTCACTCCATCCCCCTTGTCCTGCCAGTCTCTGCCCTTTAACAAGCTGATTCCCCTCCTGTTCCTCTGCTCCCTTCAGGGACTGGAAGGCTGCAATGAGGTCCCCCCACAGCCTTCTCTTCTCCAGGCTGAACAAGCCCAGCTCCCTCAGCCTCTCTCCATAGGGGAGCTGCTCCAGCCCTCTGAGCATCTCCGTGGCTCCTCTGACCCCTCTCCAACAGTCCCACATCTTCCTTGTACTGGGGCCCCAGCTCTGGACACAGGACTCCAGCTGGGGCCTCGTGAGGGCAGAGCAGAGAGGGACAATCCCCTCCCTGTCCCTGCTGCCACCCCTCTGCTGATGGAGCCCAGGATCCCATTGCCCTTCCCAGCTGCCAGAGCCACTGCTGGCTCATGTTAAGTTTCTCATCCACCAGAATCCCCAGGTCCTTCTCAGCAGGGCTGCTCTCCAGGGGCTCCTCTCCCAGTCTGTATCTATGTCTGGGATTCTTCCAGCCCAAGTGCAACAGATTAGCTGGAGTAACCCTGCCCCAGGTTAAAGGGGAATGACTGGGGGGAAAGCCACCCTTCTCCAGAGATGGGGATGGAGAGAGAAATGAGCTGCCCCACGCAGCGTTAAAGGGATTTGGGGTTTTCCCTGCCCTGTGAGTAGGAGGAATTAAGAAACCCCACAGCTGAGGGAAGTGGGAAGCCAGGGTGGGATCCACCAGCATCTGCTGCCAGAAATTCCCAGTGCAGGCCAGGGATGAAGGCAGGGAGCTCAGCCTGAATCCCAGGAGCAGAGGGGAGACTGTTATCTCCCTTTCCTTGCCTGGCTGGGCTGGGCAGCAACCCCAAAGCTCCCCCCCCAAAAGCTGCAGCCCCACAAGCATCCCAGAGATGGAACCAGGACTGGACCCATCCACAGAGCCCCAGCACTACTGGGATGAGCCCAGTGGAAGGGATGGAGAGTGAGGTATTGCTCAGAGCTGCCTGAGCCAGCAGTCATGCAGGGGGCCATAAATAGACCCAATTTACATATGTAGGACAGAGCTGCCACGCCAGCACGGCCACGACCTACTTTCCTGCTGCCCCAGTGGGACGTGGGTGCATTCAGGGGCTGGGGTGGGATCAGCTTGGCCCCCACAGAGCAGCCCAACCTCCCCATGGAGAGCAGAAAGGAGCTGGGAGTCCCGTTTTTGATGCAGCCTCAGGTTTTCACAGCCAAACCAGCAGCTCCTGAAGGACATGAGGGCTGCTGGCACCTCCAAAGTGCTGCTGGGGTCGCTGCCTGTGGGAAGGGAGTGGTGGGCTCAAAGCATCCATCAGGTTTAACCACACACAGACAGTGCTTTGCCCTGGAGCCCTGAGCAAGCTCAAAACCCTGTTCCCACACATGTCACGAGCTGTGGGGGCTCAGCTCCTGCATGTCTCCATCTCCCAGTCTGGAGTCAGCAAGCACAAGGCTGTTAGGAGATGGGGCACATGGTATAAAGACCCCCCCACGTCCCCTCCACATGCTATTTTTAATTCTATAAGCTTCCTTGCAACACTGAGCATAAAGCAATAAGCTTTTACTGGTGCCTCTGGGATGCTCCTTCCCTTCAGGACCAAGGAAACCGATTGGTTTCCCTACAAACATGCCTTTTTCCATTAAAAGGGGGGGAAAAAAGCCCAATCCCAAATATAATCCACAGCTGCTGAGCATCTTCCTGCTCAGAGGCCTTTCAGCAGCCTTCACCTGCAGGTCTGAATTGGGGATGGCACTGGCAAGTCCTCAAGGGGACAAATGCTGATATTTATTTCACACCTGGTCATCTCCTCCAGTCTGGGCAGCTCTCAGCATCTCTCCAGGCAGGAAGGAGGTTTCTGCTCCATCCTCCTACAATTTCAAAGCAGCTTCAGCCTTTTGGTGGAAATACTCCTTCCTGACACATTCTGTGTTATTTGCTCAGAGCTGCTCAGAGCTTCCAGCCTCTGTTGTTGAAGAAAAGCTTCTTATTGTAGAAGGAAAATAAACCCCACCTCCACCAGCTCTCAGATATAGTCCCTGGAAGCAGGTGAGGTACAAAGCAATGCAAGGGGAGGGTGCTTCTCTGCATCTGAGGCCTCTTTTTTTCCATCTCAGGTAGTTTGCTTTAGTGCCCAATGGCTGAAAACATGAGAGGATGAGGCAAAAAACAAAGGGGGAAATGCTCTGCCCAGCCAGGAAGAGTTGAGAGAGGAAGAAAGAAGAGAATCCTCTTTCTTCTGAGGGTGGGTGGTCAGCACACTGTTAAATGTACCAGTATCCCTATGAGGGAATGGGTGTCTGCATCCACATGGTGGGCCTGCCAGATGTCCCAGCATCCCTGCATGGGGACTGGTACCAGCATCCCCGAGCAGGGGTGGGTACCAGCATCCCTGGGGGGGAACTGTCAGACATACCACAGTCCCTGCATGGGGATGGGTACCAGCATCTCTGAGTGGGGGCAAGCACCAGCATCCCTAGACAAATACCAGCCAGCTACACCCAGGACCCAACCTCACTGTCCTGAGCCTGCAATTCTTCTCACCCACAACCCAAAAGCCATCAGAGCAGGAGCAAAATGAAGTAGGGAGACCCCAATGGCAGGTCAGCACTTACCCAGGGCACTGGGATGCTCATGGCTCCCCAGCAGCCACCAGCTGGGGAGAAGCCACAGGGCTTCTTGCCCCCCAGGGAAGGTATTTGTGGCCACTGTACAGAGCAAGGAAGAAGCTCTCCTTGCAGTGACTGAGAGTCACCACACACTGGGTCTGTTCCCAAAGCCTCAGCCCCATGACCCACGGGATTTGACTCGTGCCTGGCAAAGGATTTCCAGCCCTTAAGTCAGCAAGTGACACTTGACCCTGGCACCCTGAGGAGCTCTCACAGCCCAGGCAGTGAAGGAAACAGACCCAAAGCTTCAGTTTCACAAAGGATTGTCGTGTGGGTTTCACTACCCCTGTGACTCCCTTGGCAAGGGACGTGGTCACACAGCCAGCAGAAAGAACTCGAGGCATTTATTAGCCTACAACACCAACCACACCTTCATTTTCAATCCAAACCAGGCCAGCTTGTCTCCCTAGCAGGTTCTTTCCTCCCCTCCTCTCCCAGAAACTCTTTTCTACCCTTCCTCTGCAGGAAAACACAGCTTTCCAGGTCCCCCTCCCTCCTGCCATGGGCAGGGTGCAGGCAGCACCCACTCAGCACCCTCCTGCCCGTTTCACCCAGACCTGCACTTCCCCTCTGGACTTCCCCTCCTGGGATTGTCTTTCCTCTTCCTCATACAAGTGAGATTCAAGCTGTGTCATACCACAGCAAACCCTTGGAGCTCTCTGCCAAGACAAGTCCTGGTCCCCAAAACCTCTCAGTGGTGCAGAGAGCCCTGACCCACTCCCACACCCTGAACCTTCATCTTCCACCCCATGGCAGCAGCTGTGCTTCCTCAGCCTAAAACCTTTGTGGAAAGGGAAAGGAAAGGGGGAAAGAAAAAAAAAAGAGGAAAAACTCCTAAAAAAACCCACTAAACCACCAATTTTTAGGCATAAAAATGCAAGGCTTGAGCAAACGAGCGTGACCCCCACTGCCTGCTGGAGAATCAGAGGGGTTTTTTTCCTGGGTCAAACAAAGCAACATCAAAATTCCCCTTATCTGCAGGATTTGGCCTGTTTTCCCTCACCTCCTGCCCCATGCTCACACCCCCCCAAAACCCAGTGAGGGGAAGGACCTGTTCACACACAGGATAAACCCCTCTGCAGCTGGCAAAGGCACTGGGGAAGTTCAAGCTTGGGGCTTCCCTAATTACCAGCATCCAGAGACAGGCAGGAGGCACTGACCCTCCTCCAGCATCGCTGCAGACACCCAAAAGAAGAAGGAACCCAATTAACTTCTCAGTGCCCTTTCATTTTTAAGTCAAGACGGAGGTTTTAAGGCACATGGGGTTATCAGAGGGGTTTGGTGCTCCTGGTTAGACCTCATCCCATCCTCCAAGAGCCAAGGGGAGAGAGGGGCAGCAGGGAGCTCACAGCCTGGGATGAGCATGGGAAGCACTTGGAAAAGAGCTTGGAACACAAGCTGTGTGTTGGTTCAGGGTTTATTCTCTTTCCCCTCTAATTGCTCTGGCTGTTTTAACCAAGACAGACATTTCCTTGATGATTTTTCAAGGGTTATAAATGTTTTATGTCCCTTTCTTCTATGCTCAGCTGATGTTCAGGGTAAGCAAGACCCTGGAACAGGGTATCTCAGTGCTGCCAGGGTGCAAAGGATCCAGGGGAGGGGATCTAGCCCCCTACCCCCATGGGAATTTGTCATCCCTCCCCATCGTGTCCTCTCCTTCTCCCCATTCCTAGAAGGCAGGAGGCAATCCCACCACCCAGCCTCCATGCAAGATGTCTTTCTGCTGCAGAAAAACTATATATAGAGCCTAAACCCTTTGGGGGCTTTGCTGCTCTCTGAGATATTTATAGCTGGAGGCAAACTCTGACTGCACACACTGGGAGCAGCTGGAATTGCACTGGGAGAGGCAGGATCCATCCCATGCCTGCAGCAGGGAGGCAGGTGCTGAGGTGAGCACCCTGCCTGGCAGGCAGGATTGGTCCCAAAACCACTGAACCCTTGCTCCAGCATGGTAGAGAGGGTGTGGGGTGCCAGGGACCAGGGGAGGTTGGGGAGAAACTGGGAGTTTCTTTGGCTGAGCCTGGAGCAAAGAGGATGAGCTGCAGAGCAGAGAGGCTCAGGGACAACCCAGCTGCTGGTCTACACCTCCTACCCAAAACAGCCAACCCCTTGCACCTCAAGCATTTCCCAGGGGATGGGAAATTCCCCCCACACAGTCTCTTGGCTGCTCTGAGCATCCAAAGTGGAGCAGGAGGGAAGAAACGGTCCCATCTCCCAAAACCTCAGCATCCAGCCCTGCTGCTGGGGGAGGGTTCACACAGAATAATTGCTGGCAGCTTGTTCTCCTCACATCCTGACTTTAACACAGCCCATCAGGCAAAGCACAGGGGCTGGGGGAGGAAAATAAGGGGAGGGAGGGATGGGGAGGGGGATGCCCGGCTGCCTGTGGGCAGCAGCCACTTCCTGAGCTGGGGGAGGAGGTCCAAATCTCCTCCTGGCACAAGGCAAGTGGGGATGAGGGGCAGGCTGGGGGGATGAGGGGGTTGTACCCCAATCCTGATGCCCCATCCCTGGGGGTGTTCAAGGCCAGGTTGGCTGGGGCCCTGGGCAACCTTGTGTAGCTCCAGGCCTGGAGGTTGGTGGCCCTGCCTGTGGCAGGGAGGTTGGAGCTCTGTGATCCTTGGGGTCCCTTCCAACCCAGACCAGTCTGGGATTCCATGAATCCTGGCTGATGGAAAGCAACCACTGCCTTCCCCACCCCAGCACCCCTGACATCCCCAGAGCTGTGAAGCTGGCTGGCACGACTCAGTAAAGGCTTTTATCCAGAGGTTACAGCACTGGGATGCTCTGCCCAGGGAATTATCCTGGCTGCAGACACATCCTTTGCTTCTGCTGGAGCTGGTGAGAACAAACAGGGAACTTGGAGCTGGATCAGAAGTAAAAGTCACACGTTTGGGTTCCTGGGACCCTCTCCCGAGCTGCCAGGTGGCCCCAGCCAGCACCTCAGCCTCATGCTGGACTGCTGGGACCAGCAGCCAAAAAGCTGCTTGGAAAAATCCCTGAAGCCACAGAAATAAACCCTTTTCACCTCATATTGTGCTGGAGCCTACAGAGAGGAGCCCATGGGGCTGATCTTCTGAAGTCCCTTTGCAGGTGCTTTTAGCCCAGCACAAATCTCACATGCTCAGGGGCTGGAAGGGGACAGCCCAGCCAGACCCAAAAAGTTACTTTTTAGACCCAAAGTCCAGCCAGGCTTTTTGTTTTCTTCCCCACACATCAACCAAACCCACCCAAAGGACGAGCCCCTCCCAGACTGTTGCTGGGTCTCATCTGGGATGCTACAGACACAACAAACAGGGGGTGGCTGTCTGCAAAGCAAGCCCAGAGTCTGGTAAACACCATCCCTTCTACAGGTGTCCCCAGATGGACAAGGGGTGTGTAGCTGGGACATCTCCTGAGCATCTGGAGGATGGGGATGACATGGGCAGAGGGGGATGTCTTGCTCTGAGGAGGGATGTGTACATCCCCACGAGTGACCATGAGCCAGGGACCAGCCTGTGGGTACCAGGTAAGACCCACAAACCCAGCCTGGCCCATCCAATCCTTGCTCTGCATTCTACAGATCCCCTCTCCAACCCTCCTCCAGAGCACCAAGAGCCTTCCCTCCCACCCTCATCCTCCTCCAGCTTTTGGCAAGGTGTTTGAAGAGCTCTTGCCATGGGAAACAGAGGGATTCAGGACCCTCTGCAGCCAAGGCCAGGTGAGAGGGAGCAGGGCTGCAATGATCCCCCCTGGCAGAGAAAGCATCTCTCCACCTCCACATGTCCATCCCTGGGGATCACCCACAGAGGCTTTAAGGACATCTGCATAGGGACATTTGAGAATGGCATGACCCACCCTGCAAGGTCCCCTGTGTGGCTTGAAACACCACAGCCTGGAGCTGGGACAGGCACCTTGAGTCAGAGGAGACATTAATTAATCCACATGAAAGGCAACAGGGCAAAGAGGGAAAATCAGCTGCATCACCCTAATTACAGCACTGAGGGATGCAGTTCATCATTAACACCCCCAAAATCCAACCCATCCTCCCCAGTAACAGGGGTCCTCACAGCCCCAACACACCAACACTGCAGAGGACACCCCAAAGACACAGGGGACACCCCGAGGAGCCAGGCTAGATGCTAACCTTCCCTACAGCCCTCTCCCACAGCCTAATTGCAGCTTGCCAGGCAGCTAATGAGCAAGTGGCACCCAAAACAGTTATTTGCTGATAAATGGGGAGAAACAGCTCCTTCCAGTGCCAGGAGAAAACTAAAACAACTGATTAGGGCTGCTGGGGGCTGCATCCCAGGCAGCTCCGCTCACCTCAGCATCCCAGCCAGGTGCAGCTCCAGCATCTCTGGCACTTACAGGTCCCCAAGGAGCCTCATGAACTGACAACTTCCCACAACCACCAAGCCCAGCACAGGACTTTATTTCATCCCAGCTCACTAATTAATACCAGACTAATTAAGCCCAGGATCCCACCCAGGTTTGCAGTCCCCTGACCGACGGAGGCAGCACAGCACATGAGCCATCCACAATGGCAGGGCACCAACTTGTAACCACTGATGGTTAATTAGGGCTTAATTAGCACTCATCAGTGCCACAGGAGCACAAGGAGAGGGTGCTCCAGGTCACAGCCCCCTGGCACCCAAGCACACTGCCCAGGCTGGGGTGCACTGAGCTCATCAGGCCTCAGGGTGGAGAGAAGCACCCTGCAAACCTGATTTATTCTGTTCTGCCTTGTTTGTCCCAGAGGAGGAGGTGAGAAAAGGAGCAGCAACCCCCACCAAGGACCAAAACACCCCAAAGTCATGGGGACACAGTGGCTGTCTCAGCCAGAGCCTCCAAAAAAGGGAACCTCATACTCCAAGCAGCCTCCTGGGTGGGGGATAAAGCATCACCAGCACTGCATAAAATCATCTTGTTTCATCAACAAATACCTGGCAGCTCTGGGTTTTTCCACTGGGCCTGAGCCAGGGCTTCAGATAGTTTAAGTGCCAGTCCCTGCCTCCTCCCCACGCTCCCAGTAAGTGCCATCTCCAGTGACACTCAGCTCCAGCTCTCAAATACCTTCGTGCCCCGTGGCAGGAGGTTCCCACGACACCCTCACCTCCCAGTGAGCAAAGGCATGTGCAGCCCCTGCCTGAGGGAGAAGGAAAATTAAAGGCTGGATGATGCTATTTGCCAAAAAGCCTCCAAAATGGGGGTGGGGGTGGGGGGGGGGAAATGAATTATTCCAGCTTCTTCCAATTAATCTTTATGGGGTGTGATGGAGAGGTTCCCTAGCAGCATCTGGGTACACAACAGACATCCCCAGGACAGGCAGCACCTAGAAAAGTTGTTAGGAGCTCAGCAGACTCGAATTTGCCTTAAATGAGTTGGAAATAGTTGACTGACACCTAGTTTGGGGTAGTAAAGCTCTTTGTGTGCTCTGTGCCAGCATCACTTGATGCATTCCGCAAGGAAAACTGCTCTGGGGTAGGAGAGAAACACAGGGGCTTTCTGTTCAGTTACAGCTTTCCTTGCAGAAAAAATAAGAAATAAGTACATTTTGGGTTCTTTAAATGCCATTTTTGGACCAAAACTCCCACTCTCTTCCCCCAAAATGCAGGCCTCTGCTGTATTTTTGACATTTGCTAACACGAGCATCACTTTAGAAACCAAACCAAACCCGGGACCTCCCGCCCTTCTCAGCAGCTATTTCTATTTAGCCCGACCAATGTGGCTCATGGAACAGCTTCATTCCCCTCCTCCTCCTCCAGAAAACAGCATTTTTTGGCAAAAGAACTGTTTTGCCAACAAGTTGTACTCCATGCTGCCTGAGAGACGATGCTTCTCCCTGGCTCCTGCCTCCTCCACCCCGATTCAGGTCCCACATTGGCGGTAAAGGGATGGGGACACATGCCTGGGGTCCCCCTCATTGAGGTTTTTTAACCCCCCCCTTGCTAAATGAATCCTTGATTCAGCATTGGCCAGGGAAGAAGCTGTGGCCCTGAGGTTGCTGCTGTTATTTTTATCTTGAAATAAATAGTTTGAGCTGCAGCCAAGCTGTTCCAAGGGAAGGAGATGCTTTGCATGGTGGCCACAGAGATGTAAACACGAGTGGCCTCAGTCTCAGCAGGGGCACATCACAGAGCAAATACCCCCATGCAGAATGGGGAGAGCTGAAATCACCTATTCTGGGATGCAGAGGTGGAAAAGAGGGGGAAGAAGCACGGTTCAGGGAGTGTCTCTCCCAGGGTGGGTCCAGCAGTGGTACCCATTGCTGTTCACCCCTAAATCGATGCTGTCCCCTCCAGTGCACCCCCACAGCTGGGTTAAATACCAGCCTAACCAGGACCAGAATTAACTTTCTGAGCTGTTTTTAACAAAAAGCCTGGAAAGGAGCACCTCTAAAAATGCTTTCATTTCCACAACAGGAAAAAAGGAGCATCCTCATGACCACCCCCCCACCTCCACAACCCCAGGTTCAATCCCATTCCTTCCTGACCTCAGCAAGACCCCAAAAAAACACAGTTTTAGGGATGGGAGGGGGGCAGATGCTGTCATCAGGCTCAGCTTGGCAGCCTCAGGAGCTGACCTCTGCCTGGATCCAACCACATCTTCCCCCTGCCTTGGCTTCCAGCATCTCCCGTTGTGACCTGCGGGGCTGGGCACGAAGGGGGGGGGGGGCCCTTTGCCCCCCCTGTGCTGCTCACGAAGGTCTCTGGAACGCTTGGGAGCTTTGCATGAGAAGCTCAGCATAAATGTCAAATTAATTAACTGGGAAAGATGTATGTGCTGCCACAAAAAGCCCTCTGTTCTGCCCCACAGCCCTTCCTCCCACCTCCGCTCTCCTCGGAGCTGGGCACTGCGGCTTGGAAAGCCATGGCCTGGGGAGGTGAAGGACCACTGGACACCCCCTGTGGCAAATTTCCACCCCACCTCCCCCTACTACTGTAAAGTGCTGCATCAAGGGAAGAGGGAAAAGCACAAAGGCTGGAAAAGCTGGGAAAAACCTCTCCAGCAGCCACTGCTCCTCCCTCCGCACACGTGTTGTGGCACCGTCTCCAGGGACACGGCCAGGAAGGGATGAGCATCTTCTGCCAGGGCCAGGCTCACACCACTGGGGTGGGAAACAGAGGCACATCCCCTTTCTGTCCATGAGGCAGCTCGGGTTTTGCAGGATAAATCCTTCTCTGGCAGCTCCCCAGGGTCCTGAGCCAGAAGAACCTTGTGCAGGTGTTGGATTGGAGTGGGGAAGATGAAGAGGGAAGGGGGAAGCTGAGGGATGCTGAGGGAAGCTGGGGGAAGCTGGGGGAAGCTGGGGGAAGCTGGGGGAAGCTGGGGGATGCTGGGGGATGCTGGGGGATGCTGGGGGATGCTGGGGGATGCTGGGGGATGCTGGGGGATGCTGAGAACCACAGCTCCAGCGAAGGTACCCACCCACTGCTCCCAGGGGATCCAGGACAAAGGAGGGTTCCTCCCCCCATATAACTGCTCCCCATCCCCTGAGTGCCAAGGCTGGGTTTGCAGAGATGCCAACTTAGCAGAATAAAAGCAAAAAACACACCACCAGTGATGTAGGGGGCAAGGATGGGGACAAGGATGTGACCAGCCCCAGCCCCCTGCCCTGCTCCGAGCAGGAGGAAAGCCCGGTGGGAAGAGGATGAGCATAAAGAATTACCACCCTGACTTAAAACTATTTTAAAGGCTCAGGGAGGGAAAGGCTCCCATCTCCAGGGTGCAGCCCCGGGTCCCTGCCGTCCCGGCTGGCCAGCTCGGCGGGGTTTGGTACCCGGCTCACGTCGCGCCGGGGCTGGGCATTCCCCCGGCCCGGCTCCTGTCTCCCAGGGCTGCCGCGCGTCTCCCGGCTGCTCTTCCAAGGGGAAAAAGGAGCCTCGGGGACATTTAGGGACTTAACCCCCACTTAGCCCACACCACAGGAGCTGCCAGAGGACCCTGTGCCCTTTGCATTATTATTATCATCATTACTGCTTTTGCTCAGTTTCTTCATGAAAGGCTTCGCCTCTGGCTAGAAAGAGGAAGGAGCAGAGTGCTGAGCAGGGCTGGATGGGGAGAGCTGGGGTGTCCCTACAAACAGGACTGGATTAAACCTCTGGTGTACCCCAGTTCACACCAGGGAGCTCAAATCCAGCCCAGCAGCCGGGCTGAGTCTGAGCAAACTCGTTACACGCCACGTGATTTCACAGCAGCCCCCAGAGCACCCACAAGCCTCAGCAGGGAAAGACACACACCCCCCCATGCCAAGCTGGCCATGGGGGAGTTGCTGACCCCAGACCACTGGCCAGTGTTGCCTGAACAAGGGTGCCCACAATCCCCAGGGCCAATGGGACACAGAGAGGTGGGGGATGCTGAAATCCCCAAATCCTCTGCAGAGAGAGGACAGTGCTACACCCCAAACCTCTGCGGTGCTGTGGGGCATCTCAGGGTCCCTTCTCCTCACCACCACCCCCCAAGATTGAGCCAAGGATGGGTTTGAAGGGATTGCAAGGAGCAAGAGATGGTGTCCCACATCTACACTGGCTGGGAGAACCCCCAGAAACACTCCCCAGGGCTCAATCAGAATTACCTCCACTGCAGAGAGGAGCAGGATGAGGCCAGTCCCAAGGCAGTCCCACCCCAGCGCCTCCCCAGGCAAAGCTCCCACAGGGCCAGTGCTGGGATGTGCAGAGAAGTTACAGCTAATCGATGCTCCCAGTAATTAAAGTAATTAGAGTTGATCCCTAAGCTGGTGGCTTGGCCAGCCAGCCAGGATGGAGATGAAGCACCCTTCCCCAGCATGTCAAGGGACTCAGGGTCCCCAGACTCGGGGTGTCACACAGGGGGCTGGATGCCACCCACTGCTCCAGCATCCTCTGCAACCCAGCTCACCAGCCACCCTCACTGATTAAAGCTCATCAGCCTGCAGTTTGCCTGCATCTAATTAACAGGAGCAGAGCTGCCTGGTGCTGCCCTCTGCCCCTGCCCCAAAAAGGTCCTGCTGCTGCTCAGCTGCCGGCATCCCACCTCCCCATCAGAGCCTTGCCTGGCAAAGGAGGAAGAGGAGGAGGAGGATGGATCAATACTGCCAGCCTGTGTGTGGACTGTGGGGTGAGAAGTCACCAGCTCCCCCAGCTGTGCAGCAAAAAGCTCACTCTTGGATTCTCAGGTGTCTAATAAGGGGCTGAGCACACACCCCCCCCCCCATGGGCATGGCTGATGGGGGGGCTCCTCTCCACCGAGCTGCCCGGATCTCCCAAGCAGGTCCAGACCTTGTCCTCTCTTGGGGTGGTCTGTAGCCATCTCCAAAGCAATGAGGCAGAAGGTGGGGGTCAGCAGGAATGGGCAGGGTGAGCTCATGGCTTCACAGCCCTGCAGAGTCCTGGCCAAAACCAAACCTGCAAGTCTACAGCACAGTTGGGAAAACCCAGTGCCCAGATCAGGTCTTGAGGAGAGGCAGCACCCACCCTGCAGCTCTCCCACGGAGGCACACGAAGGGTTAAAGGGACCAGTCCCAGCAGGATACATCCCAGCTTCCCCAAACCCAGAGCCAAGAGGGATTGAAGCCATCAGGAGATCAAAGGGAAGTGTTGGGTCCTGGGAGACTCATTACAGTTCCCAAACACTCCAGCAACATCCCACAGGGGCCAGAGGCCCCCAGCCCTCTGCAGTTCCCCGGGCTGGGGACAGAGGCAGTGCTGGGCCTGTCCCGGGGATCTCATGGGCTCGGTGGGACCTGGAGGTGTCTGTCCACTCTCTGCAGTGCAAATGTTAAGGAAGGAATTCTCTGGGCACTGCTCTGGAGAAAGGACCCAGGTCCAGCACAGGGTGTGCAGGCAGCGCTACCCACTTGCCTGCACAACTGCACCAGGGGGTGGGGGTCCCCAGATCCATCCCCCATCCAACCATCACAGCAGCCAGCTGGGAGGCACCAGGGGCATTCCAGGCTGCTACTTTCCACCCTGGTGACCCCAGGAAGAAACCAAGACTTTGTGCAGTGAGACCAAATGATTTAAATGCATCAGCAATGAGAAGGAAGGGGAGAGGTCCCCCCCCTCCAGGTCCCCTCCAGGTGAGGATACCCGATGTCCACCCCTCATGGGGGAAAGCAGCCTTCTCCTTCCCTTGGGCTGCCTCCCACAGCCCCAGACCTGCCCTGTGGTTCCCAGGAGCATCCCAGCATCCATCACCTCCCATCCTGGCATTTAACAAGCCTGTAACCTTTCCTGCCTAATTATCCCCAGCAAATACCTGCATTGCTGCCCACCAGCCAGTAACTAGAATCCCCCAGATGATGTATGGGGGGGGAAGCAAGCACCCACACAACCGACCCTGCACCCACCACACCGGGATGGCCACACACACCTCGTGCTGCCATGGGCACCCAGGGATGGAGGGGGGCTGCTGGCAGAGCTCAGGCTTCCCCAGATCGATGGCAAAGAGCAATATTCAGCTTAATAAACTGCCCTTCGACCCACCACACAAGCAGCTGCCAGGAGCCAGGGTATTTACTGCTCCTGCACATTACCCACCTGATGGTCTCAACAGCAGCTCAGCAGCCTCCTCAGAAACACCAAAGTTGCATCTGGCTCTTGGGGAAGGGGCAAACAACCCCTGCCAGGAAAGGTGGGGGAACATCCCACACACACCCACTGCCCCACGGAAATAAGGGTGCCAGCCCACACACCCACAAACCAGAACGCTGGGAGGATGGGGAAGAGCTCCAGGTTCTTTAACACAGCGGGTAGCACGGTGGCAAGCAGCCAGGCCCTAGAACTTCTTCCCCTCTTAAAGAGAGGAGGAAGAGGCAGCCTTCCTCCTACTCCTCCCAGAGCGGCTGCTTCTTCCAATGCCCCAGTGGCACAGGTAAAGCATCTCCTGGTTGCAGGAGGATCCTTCCCTGGTTGCAGAGCATCACCCAACAGCCAGCGCCCCACAAAGCCACCCTGGGTCCCCCAAACACTCCCACAAGCAGCTTGAGGAAGAGCAAACGCTGGGTAGGGCTGGGTGGCTCCGGAAGGTTTCCCAGCCAGTGGGGAGAAGCGGTTTTGGAGGTGCCAGGAGGAAGCAGGGCTGTTGTGACCCTTTCCTGATGCCCACGTCGAGATCCCCTCTGGTGAGAGGGGCTGGGAAACCCTCCCCGGCAGCGAGGGGCAACGCTGTGCCGGCAAGGGGGGAGCAGCGGGCAGGGCTTGCCTGCACCTACCCCTAAACAGGGCTGGAGGTGCCAGGGGGACTCCCGGGGGAGGCAGGGGGGCAGGCAAGGCTCGGTGTCTGCAGGGATGGGGCAACCCCCCCTCAAGTTTCTTCTGCCACCAGAAAGCACGAGCGGGATCCCCCACCTCGCCCCGCGGGGTTATTTTTAAGGCGTGTTTCCCTACGACCTTCAAATGGCATCTGCCTGCATCTGCCTGCATCCCCCTCCCCACGCACACGGCGGGGGGGGTACCCGCTCCCCTGCCTGCCCCCCGCCCGCCCGATCCCGCCGGCCTCGCCAGCCCTGCCCGCACCGAGCCCCAGCCCCTGCCCCGGGGTGCGCAGGGGAGGTGGGGAAGGGGCAACCCCGGGGTGGGAGGGGGGCATCGGCTCCTGCCTGCGCTGCCCGCCGGGGGTCGGCGGCTTTGGGAGGGGCTGGCGCGGAGCGGGTTGCTGGGGACCGGAGCCCCTGGGGAGATGGGTGCCTGCCCGCGCTCCCCAAGAAGGATGGGCAGCGGAGCCCCAGAACCCCCCCAGCAAGATGCTGGCCCGACCCCACCCGAGCAGGGTGCAGGTCCCCGCTGCCCCCTCGCAGAGTGCCGGCTCCGGGATCCCGCTCCGCGCCGGGTGCGGGGCTGCCCCGCCCCCCCTCCGCTCCCCCGGCCGCTGCCGCTGCCAGCCCCTCGCCCTCTCGTCCTCCCCAGCCGGGTGCCGGTCCCCCCCGCGCGGTGCCGGTCCCCGCACGATACCGATGCCGGTCCCAGCATCCCGGTCCGATCCGCGCTCCCCGCCCGCTGCCGGTCCCCCAGCCTGGGACCGGTCCGCGCCCACGCCCCATCTCCCCCCTCACGCCCCCCAGCCCAGTGCCGGTGCCCCTGCCCGGGGTCAGTCCGTGTACGATGCCGGCTCCGTCCCCTCCCCCCGCCCGGTGCCGTTCCACGCGCTATACCGATACCGGTCCCAGCCCCCGCCCTCCCGGTGCCGATCCACGCGCGGTGCCGATGCCGGTCCCACCCCCCCTCCCGCCCGGGTACCGGTCCCCCTGCCCGGAGCCAGCCCGCGCACGCCGCCGGCGCCCCTCACCCGGTTACCGGTGCGGGGGTGTGTGTGTGTGTGTGTGTGTGTGTGTGTGTGTGCGGGGTGTGTGTCCCCCTCCCCACTCCCCGGTGCCCCCGCACTCACCAGCGCGGTGCGGGCGCTCAGCAGCAGCAGCAGCAGCACCGTGAGGCTCCGCAGCCCCCGGGGCGCCGGCGGCGGCACCTCCCCGGGCATCTTCCTGCCGCAAGGACGGCTGGCGGCGGCTGCAGCGGCGGCGGGAGGCGGCGGCGGGGGCGGGGAAGGGCCTTTGTTGCCGCCGCCCGCGGGAGGCGGTGTGGGTGCGGGCCGCCGCCGCCGCGCCGCCCTCCCCGCCGCGCCCCCCCCCGCTGATGCGCCGGGCCGCTCCCGTGTCCCCCCTCCCTGAGCCTGGTTCACCCCCCCCACCGCCACACACACCCACACACACACACCCCCCACCCCTTCCCCTTCCCCCGGCACAGCCGCTGCTCCCCCCGCCCGGCTGCGCCCGCCCCGCCCCGGCTCTGCTGGCGGGGGCGTCCCCGGAGCCGGCCGGGGAAGCGGGATGGAGGGGGAAGGAGGTGTGAGGGGACCCCCCGCCCCGGGGCAGATTGGGGGAGTCCAGTGGTTAATGGGGGGGAGGAGCTTGGTGCTGATGGGGGACACCTTGGGGTTGATGGAGGGGGGGGCCTGGGATAGACGGGGAGGACGCTGGGGTAGGTATAGGGTGGGATCTAGGGCAGATTGGGACAACCCAGGGGTAGATGGGGTGGACTAGGGTAGGTAATGGGACAAATTGGGGGGGCGGGGGGCACCTGGAGAGGACCGGGAGGATCCAGGGAGGACCCCGGGACAGATGTGAGGACTCAGGAGTAGACGGGGGAGGGCTGGAGCAGATGGATGGCCGTGACCCCGGTGCAGACTGGGGGAGCTGAGACAGACTGGGGGGACCTGGGGCAGAGTGAGGGGGCTCAAGGGTAGGTGAGTGGTGCTGAGGCAATGTGGGGACTCAGGAATGTGTGTGTGGGGGGAGGTTCTGAGGCTGACAGGGCCACCCCAGGGAGAACCAGGGGCAGATGGGGGCCCTGGGATCTGCCTTCATGGTGGGACCCCCACCCTGCCCCCCTCCCGGGACCCTCATTCACCCCTGGATGGGTGCTGGGGCCAGGGCCGCCCCGGGGGTACAACCCAGCAGGGGAAAATCCGCCAGGCAGAGCCAGGACTCGCTCCGAGCCCTGTGCCAACAGCTTGACTGTCCCACGGCACCGTGCCTCAGTTTCCCCTTGCAAAATAGCCCAAGGATAGCAGAGGACAGTGCAGTCCCCTGTCGTGACAGTGACTTCCACACTGTTGCCAGGTGGCGCTGGGGTGACTTCACACGGAATTTGGGAGTTCGGTCCCTGCGATGGGCCCGGGAGGGGGAAGCTGTGGGTGAGCTGGGAACAGACGGGGTGGGATATAAATGAATCGTTTCTCGCACGCGTGTAATTCCTCCTAATGGCTCCCGCACGCTCTCTGGGAAAAGCCTAAAAATAAACTCGGATTCTCAGGAAAAAACCACCCCCAACCCTCCTCTGAATGCAAACTACACGCCGGGAGGGGGGGGTCAACGGGGAAACAGGGGGATAACCCGGGAGAAGGGGCTCTGTCCTCCCACGTCTCCGGTTCAGGAGGGGAAATCAGCCCAAATTAGCTGATCCCCTGGATGGGGAGAGCTGGGGCACGTCCCACAGCGGAGCATCCTCTGCAGCCCCGGTTTGATGGGAAGCTCAGAGCATCCCGAGTCTTTGGGGGTGTGAAACATCGCGGGGAGGGGAGGGGTAGTTGGGGGGGGGGGGGTGCCTACCTCGGGGTCCCCACCTGAACCACTTCTCTTTGGTTTAACTGCTCTGTAATAAGCAGGACCCAAACTCATAATAATTCCCCCCAAACCAGCCTGAAGCCGGGACGGGGCAGAACCCAGGGAAAGGCTTTGGGTAGTGCCGAGACCCCGCGGGGATGGCTCGGGGTCCTGGGAGCTGGGGGTGTCTCTGGGGCAGCAGGGGGTTGGATCCCTGGGGCAGGGGGAGCGGAACGGGGCTGCACCGGGAGCGGCCGGGCCGGGGCGCGTTGCTGGGGCTGCACCGCCCCGCCGTGGCCGCGACCACCCCTGCAGCTCCGCAGCGCTGCCCCCCCCACCCCGCAGGGGATGGAGAGGGGGGGCGAGGTCCCTGCAGGCCCCCACCGAGGGGGTTGTCACTCCGGAGGTGGTCCCCGAGGCGTGGAGGGGCGAGAGATGCTGTACAGGAGACACGGGGTCCCACGGGAGGGGCCGTGGGGGGAGCGGGGCTGCCCCGTGTGCCCATTGGAATTTGGGATATCTTGTTCCCTCGGGTCAGGGGGGGTGATGGGCCATGCTGACGGGAGGGTCCCCAGCTGATGTGATGGACTCTGGGTGCCCCGGGGGGCCGTGGGTGTTGTTACAGACCCTGGCTGGTGTGATGGATCCCAGCTTGCATGAGGGATTGATCCCGGCTGATGGGATGAGCCCTGGCTGATGGGCCAGTTCCCTTTGCATCCTTCCTCCAGCGGTGACCGGCAGCCACAGCCAAGAGTAACCAAAGCTGGAGTGACCCAGCCGTATCCTTCCCATCGGGGCCCCGCTGTGCCCCATCCCTCACCCCGGCAGGACCAGCACCACGGGGCTGCTGCCCAGCTGGGTCCCAGCTGCCTGGCTGGATCCCTCCCGCTGGGTCAGGCACGCAGCAGGAGCTTGCAGGTCTGGGCAAGAGATAAACCCCTTCCTGAACTCACTTTTGCTGCTGCTGCCATGATGGGAAGGGTGCCCAGGGCCACCATGGGTGTCCCAAAGATGAAACACGGACCCTGGGCAGATTCTCACCCACTCCCTGACCTCCCACCTGAGGCACAAGCTCAGCCCCAAACTGCCCCAAACCTGCAGCCACGCTCCTGTGGGTTGAATGAAGTGATAAGGAGCTGCAGAGGCTCCAGGACATGGGACCCAAGTGCTGCTATAACCCTCATGGGTACGATGGGTGCTGCCTATTGCACGGGCTGGCTTCAATCCCCAAGAGAGGAGGGGGTCAGGAAGCCCAGGGAGAACAAATTAAAGCCACTGCTGGGTCATGGGGGCGTTGGGGTTGTTTGAGGGGTGACAAGAAGGAAGCGGCAGTGGGGGAAGGATCAGTAACGTGACACATACTCCAAAATCAAACCAGGTTAATGCCCTGACCCAAAACCCTGATTTCCTCCAAAGGGGAAGTCTCTTCCCCTCCATCAGTTTATCACACACCCCCTGATTTACACAGGTGCTCAAAGTCCTCAGGATCTCCCAAGATTGTGATGACAACCTTCTGGAAAGGGTGTCTGAGACTGACCCGGACCACAGGGCTGGGGATGGTCCCCAACGCCCTTTGGTGAAGAACTGGGGGAAGAAGAGGCCAAAAAGCCTTTCTCCCTGATCCAGGGGCAGGCAGAGTCCTGGTCAGGGGGATGGGGATGAAATGCAGAGCTGGAGCTTCCCCCAGACAGGGAATTGGGAGAACAAGGAGGACAAAGGCAGGGAAGCTGCTGTGCAGGAACACAGTTTGGGCAGCAGAGATGGACTTGGAGGTGGGGTGGGACATGATGCAGGTGAGCAGGATGGTCCTAGCATCACCCATCCTGGGCTGAGCTGGGGAAAGCCTCCATGGAACCACGAGCTCTATGCTTGCTTGTGCTCCTCCAGCAGTTCTCACTGGACCAGAAAACATCCCAGCACTTGTGGGCATCCCCACACCCCAAATTGTGAAGAGGAGGATGAGAGTACCAACAGCTCCAGCTCCCCAAGCCCAGGCTGGGGAGGGGATGGGAAGGAGGGGAGGGCAAAAGCAGCTGAGGAAACCACGAGTGGAAGACAAGAGGTACCAGGGCAAGTTACTCTCACAAGAATTGCTTCAACTGACAAGACACAGGGTGGTTCTTCACCCCCAGGTTGTCAGGGCTCTGGAAGAGGTTTAGATGTGCTCAAAGAGCGGGGAGGAAATAGTCCAAAGAGGCAAAACCACAGGAGGAGGAGGGATGCAATAGTGGGAGCAGCCATAAATCCATGGCTGCTCTAGAATGAGAGACTGGTCTGGGTTGGAAGGGACCCCAAGGGTCACAGAGCTCCAACCCCCAGCCACAGGCAGGGCCACCAACCTCCAGGCCTGGAGCTACACAAGGTTGCCCAGGGCCCCATCCAACCTGGCCTTGAACACCCCCAGGGATGGGGCACCCACCCCCTCTCTGGGCAGCCTGTTCCAGCCCCTCACCACTCTCTCTGCAAAGAACTTCCTCCTAATATCTCATCTAACCCTTCCCTCCTCCAGCTTCACTCCATCCCCCTTGTCCTGCCAGTCTCTGCCCTTGAACAAGCTGATTCCCCTCCTGTCCCTCTGCTCCCTTCAGGCACTGGAAGGCTGTACTCTTCATCCTCCACATGTATCTGCTGCTCAGGGGGGACAGGGCCCTTTGAATGACAAAAACAACCCCATCAGAAAGGGCAGCAGGAGAGTCTGGGGTGGCACCAGCAAAGACAAAAGCCAGATTCCAAAGTTCTGTATTTTTCAAAATAAAGATCACACGTTGTTTAGAGACAATCTACACAAGAGTTACAAAAAATAGTCGCCCAGGCATAAGCATACACAGGTTTGTTAATTATACACATATGGTTACAAGTGTGCTTGCAAAAAAGTTCATTGGAAATATACACAAGGCTCTGTAAATGTACACCGTGTAGTGTTACAATTCTATATTCAAACAAGGAAAATTGACAGTATGTTACATTCACTTACAAGTAGACAAAATGCAAAATACAGTTCATCTTCTGTACAAAAAGGGAAGGTGATTCACACTTTACAAGGTGAAAAGGGACTCTGATTGTAAGGAAAACTAGGGGGGGTTCTGTACTTTTGCACTTTTTGTTTCTTACTGTCACAAAATAAGCAAAACATTACTTTGTAAGATTCAAAAAAACACTATTTTGAACTGAATCAGGGTTTTTCTTTTTGTATAACATTTAGAAAGGATCGCTACTGTTCAACTAGGTGACAAATAAAACCAAGCATTTTTTTTTTTTTCTTCTTTTTTTTTTTTCCTTTTTTTTAAACATTAACTAGGCTGTATAAAGAGAACATTTCCTTCCAAAGAAAAAATTTACTTCTGGTTGAAATTACAATTTACAATATACAACACTATATGCTACGACCATAAAAGGTGTGAATATACACTGAAATGCACAGGTTTTCCTAATTCTTTTTGTTTTTTTTTTCTTACCAAAAAACGGGTTTATGTCGATTCAAACTTCTCCACATTTACATTACAGAGGTTTACAAATGTACAATTGTACAGTCAGAAGTATGTTCCACTACTAGGGTACATTATAGATACAGATCAGACATCAAAACAAGAAAATACTACAAATTTTTATATATGTAAAGTCTACACCAAGTATACACTATATATTTATAGAAGCAAGACCAAAGCTGAGTTGGATTTACTTTATTATTATTAGGTTTTTTTTTTTATTTTCTTTTCCTCATGCTAAATAATCAAATTGAGTCTCTCAATGTTAACAGGACAAACTGAGTAGGCAGTAAACAAGTACACCCAGCCCCCCCCCAACCCCTTGCTTTTAAAAAAACAAACAACTTTCTGGGTGTGTATGTCTTTTTTTCCCCCCCAAAAAAAACCCCGCCAGCCAAGCTACCCCTCCTTTAGCATGTTATACTCAAAATAATAAAAATAAAAAGCAATTAAAAAGTTTCAAAAACCTTAATTTTTCTTGGGTTTTTTTTTGTTTGGTTTTGGTTTGGTTTATTTTTTTTTTTTAAACCAAAGCTTTAGCACATTGAATTGGTTTTAATATAAACAGTGTTAAATGCCTCGTTCATGCCATGAATGAACTAAAATTCAACCTTCTCACTGAGTTTCCACTAAAAGGAGAAGAAACAGGTACTTGCAAAGAAGTTGCCTGCCAGGCAGATGAATTAAAAACTTTGTGTTTGCTCGTTTGTTTGCTTTTTTTCTTTTTGTTTTCTTCCAACCAACCACCCTGAAAGTTTCCATATTTGGAATATAGATACAACAGTGAACAAAAATGTGGCCTTCCATGTACATTTGATACCTATGTACAAGTATTCTATACACCAGTAAAACAGCAGGGCAATTAGTTAATTAAAAAAAATAATTAGTACATGTTATGCATAATAAAATTAAAGGAATTTACAAAGGCTTTGCTCTCTTTTTTTTTTTTTTTTTTCCTTTTTTCTTTTTTGTCTTCTTTTTAGCAACCATAAAATGTTTTCTAACTGTATAGTGGAATATTGTTGGTTGCTGGTTGGAGATGCCGGGTGGTCAGTGAGCTCCTCCCCGGGCGGCTGCCTCAGATGATGCCGTTGGGGGGGCCGCAGATGGGCCCCAGGTCTACCCCGTTCTTCATGTAGTATTTCTCCAGCTTGGCCAAGATGTGTTTGCCGTAGGTGTATTTGCGCAGGGTGGCGATGTGAGGCCGGATCTAAGAGGTAAGAAGAGGAGAGAAAAGATGTTTAGGAATTGGAATTACAGAATCACAGGGGTTGGAAGGGACCTCCAGAGCCCATGGGGTCCAACCCCCTGCCAAAGCAGGGTCCCTAGGACAGGGCACACAGGTCGGTGTCCAGACGGGGCTGGAATCTCTCCAGAGAAGGAGACTCCACACCCCCTGGGCAGCCTGTCCCAGGGCTCCCTCACCCTCACTGGGGAAAAGTTCTTCCCCATGTTGGTGTGGAACTCCCTGTGCTCCAACTTGCAGCCATTGCCCCTTGGTCCTGTCCCCACAGACACTGAAAAGGGGCTGCCCATTTCCCCCTGCATCCCATCCTTCAGATATTGATAAACATTAATAAGGTCCCCCCTCAGTCTTCTTTTCTCCAGGCTGAACAGCCCCAGCTCACTCAGCCTTTCCTCACAGGGGAGATGCTCCAGGCCCTTCATCATCTCTGTAGCCTCCTCTGGACTCTCTCCAGGAGATCCCTGTCCCTTTTATCCCAGGGAGCCCAGAACTGGACACAACACTCCAGGTGGGGCCTTACGCCAACATCAATCCTGAGGCGAGTGCTGGGTACCATGGGGGTCAGAACTGTCAGTGGGAGCCCAGAAGATGAAAAAAATGCCTGAAATATCAAAGTGTCATGTGCCGCTGTCACCTCAGTCACTGGGAATTGAGTTAATGGTCCATAACCCACTGGGGGCATTTTTAGGAGGAACCTCTGGTCAAGGGGGCAGCATCATCCTGAGCCAGATTTACCGTAATCCCGTTGGTACCAGGATCCATCTGGATCTGAGCACATGGAAGGACACGAGGCTTTGTCAGAAGGGAGGGGGCTGGACAGCTGCAGCCCCTGGAAAGCCACTGCCTGGGGGGTGATAACATCACCAGGAGTGACCCCACAACATCTCCCAGGGAAATCCATCCCAAACATCCAGCTCCCCGAGGACACCCTGATGCTCTGTGCTCCTCACCCAGGGCAAGCACACAAAGGCAGAAACTGTGTGGGAAGGGAAGGGCTGGGCAGCTCTTGCAGAGGATGAGGAGGGTCTTCTGCCTCCTCCCAGGCCAGGGGCTGAGCTTGGGTGCTGGTAAGAGTCCCAGGAGCTGCTGGCAGGAACCTCAGGGGTGTATCTGAGAGCGCTACTGGGAGAGCGATGCGGTGGTCCTGGGCTGACGGGGAGTTTCAATTTCTGATCCTGACAGTTAAGGTGTTTATCAGAGGGTTTGTGCTACTTGAGAGTAGATGTCCCTGCCACTGCCTCTGTAATGGCTGCAACAAGAGTAAAGCCACTGCCACTGCTGGAGCCCCACTGAGGGTAACACTGCCAAAACACCACTGTGCTGCTGATGTGCTCCAGGACAGGCATGGAGTCACAGGATGAGGAGTGATGGTTTCAAAGTAGAAAAGGGGAGAATTAGGTTGGATATTATTAGGAAGAAATTCTTCACTCTGAGGGTGGTGACACACTGGCAACAGGGTGCCCAGAGAGGTGGTGGAGGCCCCATCCCTGGAGACATTCAAGGTCAGGGTGGATGGGGCTCTGAGCGACATGGACCTAGTGAAGATGTCCCTGCTCACTGCAGAGGGTGGGACTAGATGGCCTCTGAAGGTCCCTTCCAACCTCATGCAGCCTGTGATTCTGTGACAGTTTCCCAGGAATGAGGTGAGTGTGTTGCCCTTTCATTCCTGATGAGAAACACCCACATCACACACATTCCTTCAGTGGCAAAGGGCTTTGTGCTCTGCAAGCAACAGCTGCAGTCAGGACAAGAGCAGAGCCAGAGCAGCACTCCCCACTCCTTGGGCAGGAGCATCACCAGGACAGACTACACAACATCCCTGGGGAAATCCATCCCAAACTCATCCAGCATCCTCAGCTCAGCTTCCAGCTGTTGAAATTCCTGTTTCAGTTCAAGGACCCGGCTTGTCAGAATCATGAATTGATGCCTTGGCCCTGCCCACGTTTCCAAGGAGGTTTGACTGCTGTGCTGAGGTTAAGGAGAAGAAAAAGCTCCCCAAGTCCAACACTTCATTCCTTCTTCATCTTCATTTCTAAGGCACGTTTCTTTTTATCTGACAGAACTGATGGGTCAAATTACTTTTCAATATTTTCTATTTTTGTTTAAATCAAAGCACTGTCTTTAACAATAAGACAAACCACTTGTTTGTACTAACAGCAATTTTCACAACCCCAAAGCAACAGTCGATACACTCGATTTTCCCAGGCTTTCATTCACCTTGAGAACGCAGCTGAAATCTTCATACCCACCCAGCCCTATTTAGCTGTCATTCCCATTCTATTTTTGACAACCACAATGATAACCTAATTAGCATTTTATTCAAAAAGACGTTGCTTGACAGGAAAAAGAATGTCAGTAAAAATAATTTGTGTGTGTGTATATATATTTGTTAATCTGTCTCTATAAATAATCAGCAAAGCTACAGGTCACTCTGCTACCGTTAAACTGTGT